>BSYO01000022.1:8351458-9680322 GCA_033239525.1 Nepenthes gracilis | reverse complement strand
ATGTTAGGAGAGGGGGGTTGGCAAGGTATTCCTTTTAACTCTTGAAAGGCGGCCCGACAGTTAGTCGTCCATTGGAAGCTGCTCAATTTTGTCAGTCTCAAGGCCTTGAAGAAAGGGAGGTATTTTTCATCGGATTTTGCCAGGAAGTGGGATAGCGCTGCAATTCTCCCTGTTAGTCTCTGAACGCTCTTCATTGTCCGCGACGGGGTCATATCCATAATCGCCTTTATCTTTCCGGGGTTTGCCTCAATCCCCCGCCGTGAGATAATGAAACCCAGGAAATTTTCGGAGGATACTCCAAAAATGCATTTGGTCGGGTTCAACTTCACCCAGTGGGCTCAAAGCACTCTGAAGACCTCGCTGAGGTCATGAATATGGCCGTCGGTGGTTTTGCCTTTGACGAGCATGTCGTTTATGTACATTTCCATATTCGGCCAATCTAAGCTTTGAATATTTTTTTCATAAGCTGTTGCTACATGGCGCCCGCGTTCTTTATCCCAAAGGGTATAACTTTGTAATAGTATATTTCTTGGTTCGTCATGAATGAGGTATACTCCTCGCCCTTGGGACTCATCCAAATCTAGTTGTTACCCGAGTATGCATCCATGAAACTAAGTAGCTCGTGCTGAGAGGTGATGTCCACCAACAGGTTGATATTGGGTAGTGGGAAATTGTCTTTAGGGCACACCTTATTCACATTGGTGAAGTCGACGCACATCTGCTACTATCCGTTGCTCTTCTTGATAAGGACTATGTTGGAGAGCCAATCCGGATATTGGACTTCCTTGATGAAATTGACGTCAAGCAGTTTCTTGCCCCCCTCTCGGATGACAATGAACTTTTCGATAGAGTGGTTCCTCCGCTTTTGCCTAATAGGCTTGTGATCTAAATCAAGGCCCAACCTGTAGACCATTATCCTGGTCAGAATCCCTAACATATCTGCGGGGGTCCATGCGAAGATATTGGATTTTTGCAGGAGGAAAGTGATTAGTTGGTCGCGCGGGGGTTTGGCAAATGAGCCCCCTATTTGCACGCATATCTTCGGATCATCGGGGTCTAGAGGAATGCGGTCGATCGTCTCGCCGGCCTGGGCCTGTTGTAGATTTGCTTTGTCTTTGTGATTGAAGTCCTCTGTCTGTCGGTCCGAAATGGCTTGAGTGACATGGGACAGGTAGCACGTTCAGCCTGTTGCTTGGCCACCTAGAACTTCTCTAATGCCACAGGTCGTAGGAAGCTTTTTCTGTAAGTGCGTGATCGATCTTACGTCCCTAAATGCGGTCAGGTAAGGCCGGCCCAGGATGGCATTGTAAACCAAAGGTAGGTCAACTACAAGGAATGTCGGTACGCAGGATGCTGTCCTGAGGTATGTTCCTAAGGTGACTTCTAGTTGGATGGTTCTTTGGACGGGCACCGGCTCATTGTCCAGTCATAGAGGGGTCCTTCTGTTGGTTTCAGTTGACTTTTTTTTACTTCCAATTTAAAATAAGCATCCAGGTAAAGCAAATCACGCGAATTTTCATTATCGATAAAAACCTGTTTCAGCTGATGATCAACTATACCGTCTGAAACGAGCGTGGATATAACCCGGGGGTTAGAGTGGGGAATCATTACATGTGCCCTATCTTCTTTGCTAAAACTAATGACATCCTTCCTAAATTCTACCCTCAGTTTCTTAGAGGCGTTCTCGAGGTGGTCCGAGGGGTAGTCCGTGAAAGGTCTGGTTGCCACCATGTTAACTACTCCTACCGCGACTTAGTTCCTCGGCTGTTGACTACTCCACCTGCTTTGGGTTTCACAAGAACTTGGTGAGGTCTCTTCTCCGGATGAGCTATTCAATCTCTTTCTCTAGGGTTTGATAGGCCTCTGTGTCGTGACCCGTAGATCGATGGTAGTGACAGCATTTTGTCTGATTTCCTCCCCTCGGGTTCCTGACTAGCTTCAGCCACTTCAGGAATTTTTCTTCCTAAATCTGTATCAGGATATTAGCTCAAGAGTCATTTAGAGGGGTCAGGTTTAGGAGCCCGAACTCTCTTTGGGCTCCCTACTCTACCCTGGACTACTTCTTCAGATCTCGATAGTTAAAGCAGTCTCCATTTTTCTTTCTTTAGTTTGGCAGTCCCTGGGTGAGGGGGTCCCTGCGCTTTGGACGCTCGGTCTCGTTGGCCTCTTCGATTGTCATGTAAGTACGGGTGATGGCTTCGATCTCGCGGAAGGTCTGGGGGTCATTGTGTGCCAGATGTTGAAAAACTCGCCTGGCATTAGAATCAATATGAAGGTGCTCAGCTTCACTTCGTCAGTTAGCCGAGGCATCTGGCGAGCTTCGATGGTGAATTGGGCTAGGAAGCTCCTCAGACTTTCGTTTGACCTCTGCTTAATACGGGCGAGGTGCCAAGATTGCCTTTCCTCCATTCGGTTGGAGGCGAACTTAGTCAAGAAGTTATTGGCTAGCTCCTAGAACGTTTAGATTGAAATCAGCTGCAAGCGGTAAACCAAATCCGGGCATCCCCTTAAAGGTCAGTGAAAAGCACAGACACATAGCGGCGGCGTCCAGGCCTTGGAAGCTCAGTAGGATGTGAAAGTGGTCTAGGTGATCCATCGTGTCAGCGCTTCCATTATAGAGTTCCAGGGTTGACATCTTAAACTTCTAAGGGAGCGGTTGTGTCCGAATCTCCATCGTGAATTGTGATGGCCTCAAAGAGTGTCCGCTAGCGTCTCCCTTGAATACGTGCTGCCATATCTTTTCCACTTGTTCTCCTATTCGAGGGGAGATTGCAGCCCTCTTTACATTGAGGTAGGTCCTGAACATCGAGTGGTTCAGCGAGTGGCGCGAGATCGATTGGTTGTTGCTGCTGGTCGGCTGAATGTTGTATGAGGCTCCCTTTCAGGCTGGGGGCCTTTCCTCATTGCGTGAGTAACGAGGATTTTGCCACTCCGAGTTCTCATTCGGTGTCCTGTGACCAAGCCGGCCCTCCAAATGCAACCGAGCCCTGTCACTCGAAGCCACTAGAGCTCTGAGGTCGTCCGGGTGTCGTACCTTCTTGGCCAGGTGCTTCTTCCTCTGGCCTTTTCGTTTTGATGCTGAAATGCGGGTGTTGGGGGGAGCCTTTAGCCTATGCTGGTGCGCAAAGGGTCTGGAGTATTTGGGATATGTTGTCCACCTGGTCGGCAGGCGTTTGCATGAAGGGTGCTGGTCGATCTTCTCCATGGCTACCCCCGGAGGGGTTGTTACTATGGGGGATGTCGTCTTTGATCTAAGCGTTGGTGTGGGTTCTGGGATTGACTATGTTTACTTTGGTGTGGATGGTGGTTGGGCTTTTCATTCGCCTTTCCACAGACGGTGCCAATGATACGTCCTAGATCCAGGTTACTAACTGATTAGGGTGCCACTTGGTCTTCCATTGGTAGTCGAATTGAAGCGGGTTCGGTCTCTGTTTTCAATCGCCTTGATCCTGCATACCACAACTTAAAAACAAGAGGTCAGAGAATTGACGGGATTTATTATCTGGTTTATTCTTCAATACTCAAGTTAGTAATCTTCTTTAAAGAGATGGAAAGATGCAAGGGTGAGGGATATGCCTAATGATGCAAGAGTGCAGGGTTTAAGTCTGACTCGGGGGTTGCGCTTGGCGTAGAGCAGTTTTTACGTGGTGTTGCGCTCGGCAAGGAGCGACTATTAAGATTGAGGGAGTAAAAATTATGAAGGAATTTTTGGGAGGCTTTTTGAGCAAAGAGTTATCTTTTTGTGAGGTCTTGAGTGTGTATCCAAGTTTGCCTTTCCACTGTGGGGTGAGGAAGTATTTATAACCTTTAAGCCAGCTCAGCCCTACTTAGGTGTCAAGGCTAGTCGATAGCTGTCTGCGCAGATTTGGCATATTGTCATGGGGATCATGGGTGTCGATTATGGCAACCGTGATCACTCAGGAGGATTCCTTCATTCTTTGCGTCGATACTGGATGCGGCAGGTATTGGAGTTGCCAGCAGGTGAGATCTGCTGCGTTGGAGTTGTTGTTTCAGGAGAGATCGCAATCAGAGATAATATTTGGTGTGCCGAGCTGGTTAAGGCAAGTAATTTTAGTACGCGGGAAGAGGACCGTGGGCCGTTTTGATTGGATTGGGGTCAGCTTTGGCTGTCCAGGTCGACTGGGACATTGCTTGGGCTAATGGAAACATTGACTGGGCCCTGGGCCTGCGGAGACATGTGGGCTAGATACTCGTAGGATCCACTGTCCATCCGAGGCCTTCATGCTGGGCCGGCCCATTTTTGTCGTCCCCATCAGGTACAATGATTCTTCGATCCCTGACATCTTCCTAGCTAGTCGGTGACCTACATTTCCTCTCGTAGAGTACATTGTATGGAGCTATGCTAATGCTTGCTTGATGGCTATTGTTATATGTAAACTCAACCAATGATAGATGTGAATCCTAGCTGCCTCCAAGGTCTAGTATCGACAGCCGCATCATGTCCTTCAGAGTCTATATAGTCTATTTAGATTGTTCGTCTGTTTAAGCATAGAACATTGTATTGAATCTAAGTTGTGTCCCCAACTCCTTATGTAAGCTCTACTGAAACCACAATAAGAATTGAGGATCTTTGTCTAAAACAATGGTGATTGGTATCTCGTACAATCTCATGATCTCTTCTATGTACAACCTAGCTAGTCAATCCGGTGAGAAAGTAACTCTGATGGTTGAAAAGTGTACCAACTTAGTTAATTTTTCAATGATTACCTAAAGAACATATTGCCCTCATGCCATCATTGAAAGTCCAGAAACAAAGTCCATAGTGATTTGCTCCCACTTCTAACTTAGAATGGGCATTGACTGTAGCTTCCTTGCTGATCGTTGATACTTTGATTTGACCTGTTGGCAAATCAAATATCTTGAGATTTGGTATGCAACATCCATCTTTAGTCCACTTCACCAGAATATTTTTTAGATCCTAGTATATTTTGGTGCTGCTCGAATGTATTGTGTACTTGGAACGGTGTGTTTCTCCGAGAATCATTCTCCGCAAGTCCTTGACGTCAGGGGCACATGATTGGTCATAAAACTGTAAAATGTCATCTTCTCTGATGTGAAATCTTTCTCGCGCATCGTGGCCTGGGTCTTTAAGGATAAGCACGGATATGGGGTCCCCTTGTTATGCCTCTTTAATTCAGTCAATAAACATTGGCCTCACTTGAAGGTATGGATATCATCGCTTGAGACTCCCTCAGATGTATTTATGACTGGTAATCCTCTACCTCCTTGAGCATATGCTACCCCCATATCATCAAGCGGGCAACAAGTCCTGCTAACTTTCTACTTAGCGCTTTAGTTATAACATTAGCCTTTCCTGACTTGTACGAAATGTTATAGTCATAATCCCTTAGACGATCTTACCATTTTCTCTATCATATATTGAGTTCCTTCTACAAGAATAGGTACTTAAGGCTCTTGTAGTTGGTGAAGATCATGAACTTCTCACTGTACAAGTGGTGTTGCCAAATCTTTAGGGCAAGCACAATGACTACTAACTCGATGTCGTGTGTCAGGTATCTGGTCTCATAATCCTTTAGTTGCCTTGATCTGTACACTATGACCTTCCTGTGTTGCATAAGAGCACAACTCAATGCTCTCAATGATATAACACAATACGCTTCTTACTTTCCCGACCTATTAGGAATGGTCGAGATAGGCACCAAAGTCATTTTCTACTTTAGCTCTTGAAAACTCGATTTGCATTGATTTGTCCGAATAAAATTGGCATGCTTCTACGTTAGCTTTGTTAGTGGTGTGGCAATGCTCAAATAGCCTTTCACAAATTTACGATAATAGCCTGCTAGACTAGGAAAACTCTATATCTTGGTTAGTTAAGTCAGTTTTGCCTAATTAGTGACCACTTTAATCTTAGCCGGATCAATTGCCATTCCAGCTGCTGATATTATGTTGCCGAGGAATGCAACCTTACTAAGCCAGAATTCACACTTCTTAAATTTGCCGTATAAATGAGCTCTTCTCAATGTCTCTAATATTGTCTGAAGATGCTCCTCATGCTCAGTATCATCCTTTGAATACACTAGGATAACATTGATATACCACTGCAAACTAGTTGAGAAAAGGCTTGAACACCCGGTTCATCATATTCATAAAAACTGCTGGTGAGTTTATCAATCCAAGGCATTACCACCAACTTGATGTCCTTACTTTTATCTGAAGGATGTCTTTGTAATATTTATCTCATTAATTCGCAATCAACCTGACCGTAGGTTGATCTTTGAAAACACGTGCTGGTTGAATAGATCATCAACCCTCGGGAGTTGATATTTGTTCTTGATTGTTGCGTTGTTCAATTCTTGGTAGTCAATGCATAATCACATGGAGTCGATGCATAATCATACAAGAAAATCTTTAATTATCCCTCTTTCACTGTGGTACTCTCAGAGTGAACCTAAATGTTAATGATGCTGACAATAATACATTGGCCTACATTCTATTAGAATGCCCAACCCACCAAACATATGAATGCCTTCGTTGCATAAACTTTGTTCTCTACCAGAATTGCTGCCATGGAGTGTTTCAGATTAAGATCTAGGATTGATAATAACTTGATTGACCTCGGTCTCAAATATACTAGAGTTCCTGCTGTTGTGTTCAAGTCTTTGATAGAACAAGCTTGAAGCTGACTGTTGCCTTGCATAATTCTTAGAAGTTGGTGCAGGGACATACAGTGTCATTCTTTGACTTCTGGAATGGAGAATTCAGTCTCTTGATTAGTATTTAGCTTGGCAACCTGTGTGTAATGCATTTGCAATGGCTTGAACAGATAGGAACATCCTCCTTCATTGACTCATTGAGCTGTACCTTAACTATGGAGGCTTAGAACCTTCCATCCCACTCATCAATACATGATGTGTGTGCAATATTGGCACCTAAGAACATGTACTCTAGCCTCCCTTGGGATCGGGGAAATATAATTTCCATTGAACAAAATAGACTCCACTGGTGTGAAGTCCAAAGGTGTCAAAATAGCCTCTAAGTAGGGCACGAAGTAGGAAAATATAAAGAAAGGTGTTGAATCACAATTCTAAAATATTAGCATAAGATAGACTGAGACGAGAATGATACCTTCCTCATTAGGCAGTGAAATCTGTACTTCGGGCTTGACATTAATGAAACCCCTTTAGGAACTTGCGGCTGCTGCGGGTTGGACAGAGTATGCATCCCTTTCTGTAATGCATAACAATCCTTGGCGTAGTGTTCCATCTTGTCACAATTAAACCAAGTCTAGTGCTTGTCTTGTCCCCTGGGGTGTTGCTAAACAAGTAGTTAGTGCCAATGCTCCGCAATTTGTGGTAATATGTCCGGTCTTCTTACATTTGCAATGATGTCGCCTATCATGGAACGTGCTAGTCTTTTGGCTCTTATTCGATGAGAATGATGATGGCCCAATCCTAGAGTCTAAAGTACTGTGATCTGGTTGTCCTCTTCTCTTGGGCGTTTGAATGATAGAGGCCACTGTGTTCATCACCTGAGACTTACGCTTTAAAGTGTTCAGGGCATGATTTACGAGCTGAGCAGCCTATTGCAATATTTTGAGAACAACAACCATCTCTGCATGGCTACCGTAAAAAGCTCGGAAAGAATATCTGTAGCGTGTGTTCAGCTGGTTAGACATCCTACAAAATGAGGCATAGAATCTTGCCTCTTCTAGTTCTCTAACTTATGGTTCTATTCTTGACCTAGAATGCCCACCTATCCTGTGTACTAAAAATACAGCTTAAATTTACTTGTCCTAGAATAATCACCGATATACTAAATCTTTAAATCATGTCGCGAATCATAATATTCATCAAATATTTTCAATCCCTAAATTTTCAAGTGTTCTTATAGAATCTTATCTATCTAATTCCATGACTGTGGCAACCCAAACTAAGGGGTTCAGCCATCGGATTCGGATTACTCATGTGCAAACCTTAATTAAAATAACCGTAAAAATTCGTCATAAAATTCATAAAAATAAAAATTCGTCTTTGTTTACTAACCAATCTAATGGGATAGTTGTATTTGATGACGGAGCTAAGGCTTTTATTCGCAACAAAAGGATATATTAACATTTCCATACTTATATAGCATTGCAAAGTACTATGTATGGATGGCTTGAAATCTAACCTCTTAAGTGCTAGTCAATTTTATGATGAAAATTTTGATGTCAAATTTTTTCACAATAAATGTTGTATTTATAACAAAAATGGATTGCTCGTGTTAGAAGATAAAAGAACTCTTGATAACCTCAATGGCAGTATCCCTGGACCAATTATAGGGTAACATCTCGTGAAAATTGACACAACCTGACATTAATGCCTCGGTTACCATGCAACCTTAGTGTAGCTCCCATGCAACCTTTCTCGCATTATTGCTTATAATACCAACTGTCATGACAAGACACTTCTCGTGTGCACCTGTGCTATGACTTGCCTTGCACACTTGCATGATTGGACAAGTCATGTTCTTCTCGGTGTTTCCACTCTACGTGCATAGAGGCGCACTTGTTCAAACAAATGCACACTTCACTATAAAAACTTGAGTTAAAAGTGCCCAATTTGTAGTATCTGAGCTTGCTTCTTATTTTCAACTCGTAAAAAGTACAATATAGAAGAAGAGTCTCAGACTTAGTCGAGATTTTTCGCTTTTTTCTTTTTTTAAAAAAAAGACGAATTCTTTTGGGGGAAAAACTATAAGAACTTTCTACTTTTGTTTGTTATATAGGAAGGAAACGGACAGCATATCTCTCTAGCCCAATCTTGACTTAGCCTCACCCGACCGCCCCTTAGCTTAGCCATTTTATTGGCTCCACTGCACCTGACTAGTCATAAATGAGATAAATGCACTCCTTTATTTGAAGTGAGGTCTATAACATTCTCTACAGATACATACAATTGTATTTCACAACTACACTGTGAGTCTTCTTATAAGAATCTTTTGAAATGTACGTATCTTTCCCCCATTTTCCTAATACTCTAATCTATCCTAGAACCATCTAACTTAACATACAATATTCCCCACTCTATATGTGTATATGTACAAAATAGATGTGCATGTGAAAACCCTATATCTGTGTGGTGCATTTGCGTGGTGTATAGCTATATGCTCTTATGTGACTAACCTGTGGCACTCAACATCCTCTTATGAGAGGAATCATCATCCTATGGCTCTAACCCTTTCCACATGCCTTATTTTTTGGTCACCATGTGACTTTAAGCTTAATCATGTGTGGCAACATTTCAATCCTGCAGCTTATTGGAATTATCATGAACTCTTGACAGGATTCTAATGCTCATTTGACATATTTCCTCAATCTTTTCCTTGATCACCCCCATGATGACCTTTGATCGACTCAAAGCCAATGAGAGCTCTATGACAACCATGCCATCACTAATTTTAGTGATCTTATGCCTCTAAATGGCCATCCTTGGCCATGGCTTTTCCAGATCTTTAGCTACTTGTGTAGCCTTAAAGTATTGCTCCGTCTTGTTGTGGTTCGAAACCTGGATCCACCCAATCCGATGCAGCGGAAAATCCAAACCCCCCGTCAATCGACAATTACCAATTTAGTGGGTATAAGAAACAAAAGAGATGCACAATATTTTTTACATAGAAATCCTTCTCAACTAAAGGAAAAACCACGGGATATTTAGTTCACAAACAAGTTTATTATGTAAAATGGTTACAAAAATCGCGAGACAAAGTATCCGCTATACAATCGAGATAGAACAAAAAAAACTCTCTAGAATAAGGAAATTCTCATTCATTCTTTACTCTTTAATTTTCTTTTCTTCTTTCTCTCATTGGTGGTACACACCACTCCTTTGATTTTACAAATGTTGCGGTAGACAACCGTCTACCACACCAGCGGCCGCTTGCCTCGCAGCCTTCACATTGGTGCTGCTCCATGCACTTAACGCACTCCACAAACCTCATTGTGTGCCATGTTCACGGCGCAACCCGCACTCACACTGTCTCTCTTGTGCGCCCTCACTGCATGCCCAGTATGCATATTTATATTGACTTTGCCTGGAACCATCTACTTAGTATAGGCAGGTTGCATGTAGATAAATACCTACCACCAATTCTGCAACCTGCCACCTACTTTGCCCACCAATTCTGCCAAATGTCGTCCTGTCAGGAGGCGTTGACATTTTCTGCCAATTAGATATCAGCTCTGAAGATCAACTATCCTTTTGAAAAGCCACCTGTATATATGTCGCATTTCTCCCTTTTGACAGCTACCAACTCTGGTACACAGACTTTACAGATCAAGCAAAGCCATCATCAGAAGCTCTTGGGCATTCCTTGATATCTCTAGGCATTATCCAAGGACCTCGGACATTATCCAATGTCCTCGATCCTTACTATGCTCAACCTCGGCTATTAATTGTGCTCTTGGCCATCACAGAGTTCTCGAGCATTCCTGTGCACTCAGCCCATGTCCTCAGGCTTTTCAGCACTTAGCCCATGACCTTGGGCGTTATTGTGTTGGGAGACCTCGTGCCAAACTTCACCTCGGCCGTTTCCTACACCATGGCCGTTTTCGCACTCCTACTGCTTTCAAAGAACCCCGGCCGCTTTCCACACGTGCGCCTACTGCTTCAAAGAACTCGGCCGTTTCCATAATGCAACCGCCAAATTCGCGCGCACCTTGGCAGAATCCATAATTGACCACAACGGCCGAACTTTGCCCCAAATGCTTAAGTGCCTTCAACCGTCAACCTTGCTGAGCCTTGCTATATCGCAAAGTGCGTACCTTCACCGGGTCAACTCGCTGATTTGAATCCACTTTGCCTTGCTAGTCTTCTCCGGATTTTCACTCCAACAAATACACTTCATCATTTGCTCTCCGGAAATCCACTCCGGATTTCCCCCACAAAATGCCACACCGATATTTTTTACTCTGAAAATCCACTCCAAATTTTCACTCCAATAAATTCCCTCCGGTCATCACATAAAGCATGTGTGATCCACCGATAACAAACCTGTTTGTTGGATTACCCACAATGGAGTGACCAAACCCAATAAATTTCCTCTCACGGCCTTGTGGAGAATACTTTCGTCTTTACCCGGCGCTCGTTATCGCTTGTCTTTCTGTGGCTTTCTCTTAACTGGGATCCCGGCGTTGGCCTCCGCAAGAATGATACCCTTCTTCCGCACCACTGAATCTGGAGTAGTCTAACTCCCCTTCAGTTTCTTCTCGCAGTCGAATCATTCTGCCTTCGCCACCTCAGTTCCACCCTTGGCTCTACTGGCTTCGCCTTTGGCCCTGCTCCGTCGTGCTTTTATCATTCTTTCCGGCGCCACACTAAATGGCAAGCTGCTTGACGACGATACCATCAAGCTGGCTATCAACCTAGCCATCAACCTGACGCTCTGATACCACTTGTTATGGTTTGAAACTCTAATTCACCCAATTCGACGCAGCGGAAAACTCGAACCCCTTGTCAGTCGACAACTACCAATTTAGTGGGTATAAGGAACAAAAGAAATGCACAATATTTTTTACGTAAAAATTCTTTTCAATTAAGGAAAAAATTACGGGGCACTTAGTCCACAAATAAGTCCACTATGTAAAATGGTTACAAAAACCCCGAGACAGAGTATCCGCTACATATTTGAGACACAACAAGAAAAAATTCTCCAGAGTAAGTATGAAAACTCTCATTTAGTCTTAACTCTTTGTTTTTCTTCTCTTCTTCCTCTAACTGGTGGTGCACACCACTCCTTTAATTTTACAAGTGTAGCGGTAGACAGCCGTTTATTGCACCAGTGGCCACTTGCCTCGTAGCCTTCACATTAGTGCCGCTCCACGCACTTAGTGCACTCCACACACCTCACTGTGTGCCACGCTCACGGTGCAACCTGCACTCACATTGTGTGTCTCTCTTGTGTGCCTTCACTGCATGCCCAGCATGCATATTTATACTGACTTTGCCTGGAACCATCTATCCAGTAGAGGTAGGTTGCGTGTGAATAATCACCTACCACTAACTCTGGAACCTACTACCTACTTTGCCCACCAACTCTGCCAAGTGCCATCCTGTCGGGAGACGTTAACCTTTTTCGCCAATTAGGTACCAGCTCTGAAGATCAACTATCCTTTTGAAAAACTGCCTGTACAGCTGTCGCCTTTTTTCCTTTTGATAGTTACCAACTCTGGTACACAGACTTTGCAGATCCAGCAAAGCCATCATCAAAGTCCTCGGGCGTTCCTTGATGTCTCTAAGTATTGTCCAAGGACTTTGGACATTATCCAATGTCCTCATTCCTTACTGTGCTCAACCTCAGCCGTTAACTATGCTCTTGGCCATTACAGAGTCCTTAGACGTTCCTGTGCACTCAGCCCATGTCCTTGAGCGTTATTATGTTGAGAGACCTCGTGCCAAACTGTACCTCAGCCATTTCCTGCACCACAGCCGTTTCTACACCTCGGCCGTTTCAGCAACCTCGGTCGTTTCCACACCGCGCACCTTTAGCATCCGATTGACAGACGTTGACTAGAATCCATAATGCAACCAGCAAATTCCGTGTGCCTTCAGCAGGAATCCATAATTGGCTGGTCAACCCGTTAATCTGCCACTTTGCCCTAAAGTGCTTCTGCGCGCCTTCAGCCGGTGAACCCGTTGACTAGCCACTTTGTCCCATATTGGCAAAGTGCAATCCGCGCACCTTCAGTTGGTTAACCCGTTGACCGGAATCCACTTTGCCTTGCCAATCTTCTCCGAATTTCTATTCCGGTAAATGCACTCCATCATTTGCTCTCCAAAAATCCACTCCGAAAATCTACGGATTTTCACTCTGTAAATCCACTCCGGCACTTTGGACTCCGGAAATTCACTCCAAATTTCTACTCCAGAATTTGCCACCTTAACTACCACACAAAGCCTGTGTGATCCACCGATGACAAACCTATTTGTTGGGTTACCTACAAGGGAGTGACCAAACCGAACACATCTTTTGTAGAATTCATTCAACTACTTGATGTCTCATATGCTAACAAAATCTTGAGTTTGAGTTTGTTGAAATTAGGAGCCTAAGTGATTGTCCTTCTTATCCACCTTATTTCACGTAGCACACTCTTCCAAGTGCAACATCAACTGCTAGTTCTTGCACTGTAGCCTAACATTCTATTCATATGCAGCCATATTGATGTAGGGAGGAGGGTGAAAGTAGAGAGAAGAAGAATAGAGAGGTAAAGACAAGAAATTAGACTAGAGGGGTAGAGATAAGAAAAGGGATCAAACCAAAGGGGAGAGGGGAAGGGAAGCACAATTGCTCAATTGCAATCAATTTCTCAAATACTCATTTATTTATTCATTCCTCAATTAATTGTCTTAGGGATTATTATATAGAGAATCTGATGTAAAAGAAAATTAAAAACAAAATCATAATCAAATAATTGAAAAAGTGAAAAAGGAAATCAAATAAAATCAAATAAAATCAAATAAATGAAAATAAAATCATAACTAATTTGGAAGGCAAATAAAAGCGAGTCTTCATATTTGGAAGGCAAATAAAAGTGAACATTTGTCTTGGATGTCCGCATCAATTCTCCCCGGGTGGGAGGAACTCGACCCCATGAGTTAAACGTCAGGAATCAATTGTTCAACCATAAGCTGAGTGGCTGGACAACCCGGCGGCGACGGTGATAGACTCAAGTAAGAGGAGGCTGAAAGCTGACAGAGCGATCAAGATCTTCGGAAGGAAGCTGATTAGGGCCTGAAGAAGTGCAATTCTGCTGGCTCTGATAGAACTCCAAGAGGTCTGGGTCAAGCTGCTATAGTGTTTCGCGAGAAATCCAAGCATTCTCAGACTTTGGTCGACCAATCCAACGGACAAGGAAGCGATGAATAGCTCCCTCCCTGGTAAACATCACCTGTTCATCTAAAATAGTATCAATTTTATCATGGTGTGCCGGGAGGGAGGGAAGTGCTGGGGAGGGCGAAAGGTCAATAGGGGGTGCATGCGGGGGGGTGGCAAAGGGATCCTCAGGTGGGGAAAAGTTGCCTTTATACGCAATGAGATCTTCCACATTGAAAGTATGATGAAAACCAAAATGAGATGGAATGTCAAGAACATATGCATTCGATCCAATCCGCTGTAAAATTTTAAAGGGACCAGCACTACGAGCCTGCAGTTTAGAGACGTGCCCAGGTAGGCACCGTTCGGGTCTAATACGAACCATAACATAATCTCCTATATTGAATTCAACGTGTCTTTTATGAGAATCAGCATGCAGTTTGTATGTGGCATTGCTTGCTTCTAATTGCTTATTGATCTCGATGTGTAAATTATGAAGATGTGCAAAAGTTTCGGCAGTTATGGACACACTAACATGTGGAGACAGCGGAATAAGGTCCAATGGTTTTCAGGGTTTGTAACCATGCACAGCTTCAAATGGACTCATACCGAGGGATCTATTGAAAGAACTATTATATGCAAGTTGGGCCGTTGGTAGAATTAAGTCCCAATTCCTAAGATGCTCTTGGACCAAACATCGTAAGAGGTTACCTAAACTCCGATTGACTACTTCAGTCTGACCATCTGTTTGAGGGTGGTATGCAGTGAAAAATTTTAATTTGGTACCGACCATGTGCCACAGGGTCCGCCAAAAATGGCTGGTGAAACGGACATCCCGATCAGAAACAATGGTCTTAGGAAGACCATATAACTTGACAATCTCAGTGAAATAAAGGCGAGCGACTCGAGAAGTATCAGCAGTCTTACTACAAGGAATGAAGTGGGCCATTTTAGAAAAACGATCCACAACGACAAATATGGAATCATATTTCTGAGGGGTACGGGGAAGCCCTAACACAAAATTCATGCTAACATCCTGCCAGGGACCATTAGGTATAGGTAGAGGGGTGTAGAGGCCAGTGTTTTGCTTTGGGTGTTTGGTGAGTTGGCATGTTCGACAAGTACTGACGATTCTAGCCACGTCTTTCTTCAAACTAGGCTAATAAAATTATCGCTCAACCTCCGCAATGGTCTTATCACGTCCAAAATGGCCAGATAAACCTCCAGCATGAACTTCTCACACTATGAAATCTCGGACAGACGTTTTCGGAATGCAAAGTTTTTTAACTCGGAATAAGTACCCATCCTGAAGACGAAATCCGTCTGTGGTGTCCAAGTGCCCACACTGTAAAGCGAGGAAGATTTTGCTAAAATCAGGGCAGGACTCATATTCTTCCTTAAGCTTTTCAAAGCCAATAATTTTAACTTGAACAGCAGAGAGGACGGTCAAATGACGGCTCAAGGCATCAGCCACTTGATTCTCAACTCCTTTCTTGTGCTTCAAGACAAAAGAATATGCTTACAAATACTCGATCCACCGACCGTGCCTATAATTTAGTTTCTGCTGAGAGGTGAGGAATCGAAGAGCTTCATGATCTGAATAGATAACAAACTCTTGAGGGAGCAAGTAATGGCGCCAGTAACGTAGGGCCTGTACGACGGCATACAACTCCTTATCATAAGTAGAATATCGTCGCTTGGCATCATTCAACTTTTTGCTAAAGTAGGCAATTGAGTGGCGTTCTTGACTAATAACTCCTCCTATTCCTACACCTGACGCATCACACTCCACTTCAAATACCTTGGAAAAATCAGGAAGTCGCATGATAGGAGCTGTTGTCATCCTGTCTTTGATGAGTTTGAAAGCATTGGCAGCATCAGGAGACCAAGTGAAGTCACCCTTCTTCATACACTCAGTGAGGGGAGCCATGATTGTACTAAATCCCTTGATGAATCCGTGATAGAATGTGGCCAAGTCGTGAAAACTTTGAACTTCGTGGATGGATTTGGGTTCCGGTCAATTTATGATTGCCTGGATCTTTGCAGGGTCGACAGAAACCCCGTCAGAAGAAACAATAAAGCCTAAGAAAGCCACTTTGTCTGAGAAGAAGGAACATTTCTTAAGGTTAGCAAATAAGCTTTCTTTTCTCAGAATAAGACAGACTTGTGTGAGGTATTCTACATGTTGCTCCTTGGTCTTACTGTAAATGAGGATATCATCAAAATAGACTACTAGGAACCGTCCCATAAAAGGCCGTAAAGTCTGGGTCATGACTCTCATGAAAGTGCTTAGTGCGTTAGAGAGCCCAAAAGGCATGACCAACCATTCATAGAGGCCGTCCTTTGTCTTGAAAGCTGTTTTCCACTCATTCCTGGACGAATTCTGATTTTGTGGTAACCACTCTTTAGATCAATTTTGGAAAAGATTGTGACCCCAACCATCATATCTAACATGTCATCAAGTCTAGGAATGAGAAAACGATATTTTACGGTGATTTTATTAATTGTTTTACTATCAACACACATCCTCCAAGACCCATCATTCTTAGGTGTTAAGAGGGTAGGTACTGCACAATGACTCATACTGTCTCGAACAAATCTCTTGCGAAGGAGTTCGTCCACTTGTCTCTGGAGTTCTGCATGTTCAATAGGATTCATCCTATAATGAGGGAGGTTTGGGAGTGACGCACCTGGAGTAAAATCAATGGCACGTTGAATTTCGCGTAAAGGTGGTAAGTGATTGGGTAGGTCCTCAGGGAACACACTTGAAAGTTTTGGAGAATTTGACGGGCCTCATTAGAAATTGGTGTGGAAGAGTTCGGAAAGGTCTCGAGGATGATAACGGCGAACACAACTGACTCACTGACAGTGACCCGTTCAAATGTGGTGGGACTAATAATATGTAATCCTTTGGCCACTACCACGGTCCGTTCTTTGTTGGGAGTTATCAGTTTTGGAGGTAGGGGATAGAGGTGAATCCTCTTCCCCTTGTGAACAAAAGAGCAGGAATTGGAACGGCCTTGGATTGTCACATCCAAGTCATAGAGCCAAGGGCGCCCAAGAATGACATGACCCACGTCCATTGGAATAACATCACACCAAATATGATCTTTGTACTCTAAAAATTGAATCGGTACAAGACAACATTCTTTAACGGATATAGAAGACGTGTCAATCCAAGAAACACTGTAAAGACTAGGGTGTGGGACCGCCTTTAATCACAAACGAGAAATAGTGTTAGCAGAGACCGTATTAATGCAACTACCGCTATCCACGATTACTTTGCAAACTTTATCGTTCACTTTGATGTATGTGTGAAAAATAGCGTGACGACGTCAATCATTAGCTTCATTGGATTGCGTTAATGTGCATCGCACAACGCTTAAAAATGGTGTACCGAGGGAGGAAGAACCGGAGTCTAAATGACAGGAAGTAGGTCGAATGCAGCTCACAAATGTGTCAAGCTCATCGTCATTCAAGTCATCAAATTCCTCTAATTTGGGTTCATAGACTTGTTCTTCAAGGAGTTCCTCATGTATTTCATTTTGTCCATTAATGAATAAAGTTTTACTCAGACATTTGGAAGAAATATGCCCAAAACCTTTACAGTTGAAACACTGTAATTGAGAATGTCTTTTCGGGGCTTCAACATCCTTTCCTCGAGGTTCTCTTGCAAGGGCGACGTTGGAGGGAGGGGCTCCTAAGACAGACTTGGAATTGATGGCAGGAGTGTGTGATGTAGATTGACGATACGGCATCCTGGTAACTAACTCAAAGTCGCGGACCAAATTATACGCATGGTCCAAAGTCGTAACTCCACAAAGGACAAGTTCTCTTCTAAGATCCTCGTGTAACCCTTGTTGGAACCTACTCAACGTCATGGCTTCGTCCTCAATGATGTGACATCTCATTCGAAAATCATCAAATTGAGTCACATATTGATTCTGGACCGATTACTTTGCATGAGGAATTCCTTTGGTCGAGTAAGTGGCTACCGTAGGAGCGGGGTAAATACTTCTCGTGAAGGCGTCGCTTCATTTCCGCCCCAATTTCGAGCAGGTGGCTTCGCGCCGAATCGGGAGGTCCTCCACACTTTCCCAATATAATTGGCGCCACGGCCAACTTAAAGGTCATCAAATTGAACTCTCTGTCTTCCGACACGCCATACCATTCAAAGAAACGATCCATGTCGCGAACCCATTGAGTGAAAAACTCGAGGTCCAAGACCGTCAAAAGTAGGGGCATCCAATTTGATATTTTGAAGAGGTGGTCATCCGGATCCCGCTCTTGATCATAGTATCGAGGCTGCGATCGTGTCTACTAGGAGTTAAATCTGCATTTTGCCTTCGTCGGTGAGCTTTGTTATGTGATGCATCGAGTTTTGAGATCCGGCGAGTGAGGCCCTAGTTCTAAAATGGCAACTCGATTCGCAAGATCCAAATTTGTCTGATTAGTGGTGGCCAAGTCAGTTTGAGTGGCAATCATGTGATTTTGTAATTGTTGTTGACTGGAAGCTAATTGGGCTAATTGTTGACTCAATGTTTCAAATTTGTTAGAATCCATGCTTAGATCAAGGGTATTATGATAAATAATTCGACCACTTTGCAAATGCATACAATATCAAATGGAGTTGAGATCAATAAACAATTGAGGCAATTCAAATTTTTTTTTGGTGAGATTTGTATGGTTCCGATCAGGCAAACTAGTGTTGCTAATTTATTAAAATTATAAAGCAATAATCAATTGCGAGAGGGTGTGTCAAGTGGTAATGAGAGGGCGTGAACGAAAAAATGGCACATGTAGATAAAATTAAATACTATTAAAGATGAACAAAATATGCTACTTAAAAAAAGATGGAACAAACACACCTGGAGATGATTTGACTGGCTTGTTGAAACTGCCTTGGAGATGATCTGACCCACTTGTTTGAGATTGGACAAAAATCTGCAAAAATCTGCTATTGTTTGATTTTTTTTTTCCTTTTTTTTTTCTCTCTCTCTCTTTTTTTGTTTTTTTTCTCTCTCTCTCTGTTTATTTCTCTCTTTTTTTTCCTCTGTTACTGTTTTTTTTTTTTAATAAATCACGCGCCTGGTTGCTTTGTCTTTCTTGGCCTCAAAGTACACAGAGACAGAGAGGGAGCAGAGAGGCGCCGCTCAGTGCTCGATGGCAGCACTGTCTTAGGCCGATGACGTCGACGGCGGTGAAGGTGGGAGCGACGGTGACGGCGATGAAGGCGGCAAAGAGGATGACGACAAAGACGAACTCAGACGAAGAAGATGAGGAGATGAATCTGATGAAGCGAGGAAGACGAAGAACGCGGGCGAAGACAAAGTCAGAGAATGAAGACGAAGATTTGGGACACCCGATTCGTGGCTTCTCTTTCTACTCCATTTCTTGATTTTTTTTTTTTTTTTAAAGGTGGAGGCTAGGGTTTTTGGGGTGGGCTGTGGCGCAGGCGTCCGGGTTAGGGTTCCTGGTTTCGGGTCGCTTGATGAAGGTGGTCGTGTACGGTTTCGGGGTGGTTCGTAGTATGGTAGAATTGGGTTTGGGGTTTGGGTATGGTTTGACTGAACTGGGCGGGTACGGGAGGTTGTGGTGGTTAGCGGGGCTGTGGGCTTTTCCTCCGGTTGTGGCGGCGCGGCTGCGGCAATGGCCGTCGGTGTCGATTGCCGCAGTGCCGCCTCCTTGGTTGAGGCGGAGTTGGCAGAGACGACTTTCGCTTTACGTACTGCGCGCTTCTTCTTCCGCCTCTTTTTTTTTTTGTTTGGCAGAGGTGGGCACAGGAGAAAAAATCACAACTTTCTCTCTTTTTTTGACAGTATAAGAGGAGGCAGTGGTGGTGGAGATGATACACAGAAGAACTGGTAGGGTGGCGGGACACTGGTGGTGGTGGTGGTGGTAAGGTGGGCAGTTGGTGGCAGGAAGTTTTGTGGCTGGTTATTGGATGCGTGAAGGTGTTGCTGGCGGCAAAAAGATAGGATTTTTATCTTCTGATACCAATTTGATGTAGGGAGGAGGGTGAAAGTAGAGAGAAGAAGAATAGATGGGTAAAGACAAGAAATTAGACTAGAGGGGTAGAGACAAGAAAGGGATCAAACCAAAGGGAGAGGGAAAGGAAGCACAATTGCTCAATTGTAATCAATTTCTCAAATACTCATTTATTTATTCATTCCTCAATTAATTGTCCTAGGGATTCTTATATAGAGAATTCGATGTAAAAGAAAATTGGAAATAAAATCATAATCAAATAATTGAAAAAGTGACAAAGGAAATAAAATAAAATCAAATAAATGAAAATAAAATCACAACTAATTTGGAAGGCAAATAAAAGCAAGTCTTCATATTTGGAAGGCAAATAAAAGTGAATATTTGTCTTGAATGTCCGCATCAATTATCATTTGAATGATTCCAAGTAGTTATTCAACATTACCGTGGTTGATTCATCCTTCTCCACCAATTTATTATTCAAGTCAAAATATCTTTTTTAAGAATTTCAAAATCCTTTTATAGGCCTTTGACATCTCTTATGCCTTTTGCACACAAAAAAGCCTAGCCTCAAAATGAGAGACAAGACGTTAGATTTACTTAGTGTGCCTTCCTGTAGGTGACGACCAACACCTCACACACCATGGTGCTTACCAAGATGTGATGATGCCCTCCGACATGTTGATAGTTGCCACCTAGCATTCACCCTTAGAAGCTCCCACATTAGGCTTACTCTTCCTCTAGCGTGGCCTTAGCATAGCTACCCCTTATAGCGCTACTCACAACCTTGGCTCCAAATGTAATTGTCAGGATATAGCACTTTTCATATGTCACAAGTGTGGAATTGCCGAGAACACATCCGTGTGACTTAGACAAATCAATTCTTTCCTAATATCCTAATTTTAAACATGTAGGGACACATTACTTCCAAAAAACTACACATTTTAATATAAAAAATATTTGTAAAAAGAGACTGAGCTCTCATGACTTAGCAAGTCTTAGCCACATTGCGGCACTCCTTGGTTTTGCCACTCTCTTGGGATTAGCATTTTTAGCTTGTCCCAAATGAGATAAAAATATCTTTTATAATATGTATTTAAAATTTGAATTATAATTCGAATAAATTTGGGTCGAATTGTCGAGTCTTTTATCTGAATGTTGCATATCACAATAGTAAATAAGAATTCTAAAGGAATTGAAATTCAATCTCTATTATATCTACTGATGCTCAAATTAATATACTTCATAAAAGATAAGAATATCAGAATGATTGAGAGGATGAGAGAAAGGATAGATAGAGGACTTGACACCATATTTTATGGAAAGTATAAGTTAGAGGGTAGTGCTCTATTCCGTAATTTTTTAAAATCAGTCTTTCTTTTCAAGGAAAAAGTGGCATAATAGCCAAGCTGCCAGCTATCGATAGTTTCTTAAAGAGAAATAACATATCACAATTTGATTGGTTAGACTAATTAAAAATTAATTAGTTTAATAGTTATTATGTACATTCTATTGGGGTCACTCCCTCAGTGGTGATTTGTTCGCGGACAGTTGGAAGAAAATGGACGAGGACTTTTGGGAAGGTTCGAGAACATCAGTCCGAGAATCCTGTCAAAATGGACGATGACCAGTTGGAGGAGTCATGTCTGTGAGATAGCTGAAGACATGGACGAGGACTCTAAAAGCTTAGGCGTTGACTCTTTCTCCGTAGGTCTGCTACGTCTGCAGGTGGGCAGTTAGCCTACCCTGATTGGAAGTTTGAGGCGGTTAAAACTTCCAATGGGCGACAGGCCTGCCACCCTACTACTAGGGTGGCTGGCTGACCACTAGGGCCCTTGTATGTATATATATACTTGTGCTCTTTCTTTCGTGTGCATCACTTGAGTATGCATAGAGAGAGTTGTGGGCAAACTTTTGCTGTAAAGATAGAGAGAGAGACACTTTTCTAGAGAGATTGAGAAATATATACTTGTGATTGTTTTCTTTGTTTGGACTTATATAGCTAACATTCTTATAAACAATCAACTGTTTATAGTGTATTCTTTTGTGGTTTTTTTTCTTAGTTGAGAAAGGTCTTTCCACGTTAAAATCTCGTGTGTGTTTTCTCATTTATTCTATCTCTACGGTTGTCCGTCCGTCCGAGCGCTCATCTCTGTTGGCGTCCGAGTGGTCTGTCCAACCGGTCACCGTGTCTTCCGTTTTGTGCCAACACATTCTAATGATTGGGTTAATTGGAGATAGTCAATACCTAAATATTAAATTGATGATGTGCAATTGATGTTTGCAAGTTTAATGACCCTCACCTAGGCTAACTATAATACACAAACCGCTTAATTAAATGAACCACTGGGTTAAATAAACAACTTGGCTAAACACTTGAATATACAGCTATTCAAACATCTAACTCAGTCTGATTTTTATTTTGCTTAATAACCTTCTTGCCGCTCGTCGTATTTTGATTTATTTTGACTAGAGTTGGGGTCAAACTGATTACCATGTTCTTTAGGCTTGGGCCTAATGAATTAGACAATACTTTATCTTTGGCCTATAAACCATTTGTTTGCTATACTGATAGATTGGTTCAGTCCGATTAATATTATACCCAACACTTTTATATAATGATTTCTCAAGTAATGGCTATAATTTCTCCTCCATCCTCCATTATAAAATATGTGATCTATGCTTTTCAACTCTCTCTATAAATATCCCTGACTAGAATAGTTTAAATCTACTCTCAAACTCCCTAAAAGACTCTCACAAAATAAAATACTGTCTTTTCTCATTCCCTTATACTCTAACCTATTCAATAACCAAATAGAATATTTCCTACTTTACAAATAAATCTGTGTACGAGTAACTCATATATGCAAGCATACTCTATCTGCGTGACAAACTTAGGAGATATATCTCCATCAAAGTTAATACAATGACAAAAATCGAAAATCAAAAAATGACCAGTTTCCCAATTTCAGGAAAAAAAAAAAAAGAAGAAGAAGAATCCAATGTATGAAACTATCGTTGTGTACAACATTCAGGAAATAATTGAATTATTTTGATTCTGTTGTGTATATTATAAATTGGTAAAAATTGCTTTTTTATTTTCAGAAAGATGTTTGGTGTTGAATTTATATTTTATGTTGGAAATAATTGGCTTGCAGCCTTCAGTTATTAAATGGAAATGTACGTTATCCACACAGCACGTTATCCAAAAGGAGGCACCCACCCAATCACAAGTTGCCACGATGGTAACAAGTATCAGGCAGACCTTGTCCACGAGATGCATGTTATGTGGCTGTCATGCAGAGCTGTACGTGTTTAAAGATCTTGAAAATCTCCGGCATTCTATGAAATTACATCCAAAAAAGATAAAAATAAAAAAATTTAAAAAAAAATAAAGCTTTGAAGAATAATTTGGTAGTTCTTCCTCCTCTTTGGCACCAGGAATGGCGACTGCTTTGGCACCATCTCTTCCACTGTTCAATGGGCTGAGGCCTCACCGTTCTACTTCCAATGTCAACAGCCTGCAGGTATGTGCATGCTACGCCAGCATAGGAAAAAAGGAGAGGCTTTTTGTTATTATTATTCTGCTTTTTCTTTCTTTTTCTGTGAAAAATAGATCCTAAAAATCGTTATTTTCATACGGTTAATACTACTTTGGGACAGTAATAATAGAGAGAGATTCTTTACTTATTTTTAGCATTTCCTCAGTGATGAGCTTTTAGTCTATTTATTTGTATTAATGAATCCGTATAAGAACAGATGAATAATAGACATCATGTCGATGAGGATGCTCCAATAATGACTAAAAAGTGTCACTAAAACATTTTTCTGTTCAGATTTTCATGAAATGTTCATTTGCTCAGCAAAGTTGGGGAGAGGGTGGAATTAAAGTTTGAGACCCATTAATATTAGTGCCTTAGCTAATTAAGCTGGTTAAGATTAATTAAGTGGCTAAACCAATGCATTGTGGAATTATGAATGATGACTCAGTCCACAAGATTTAGTATATTATGGGCTCCAGAAATGATAATATGTGCAGAAACTTACCAATTTTTCATTGCAGAAAGATTGTTATCATATACAATTTGCAAATATGTTACAATGTAGTAATATTATCGATATATGAATGCTCACTTTTTGGATTGCCCGGTATTATAAATCTTATTTCTACATGTACATTCTTCATTGAGCCTTTTTTTAACATAGGAATCAGGGACTTCTCTTTAAGCGGGAGAGAATGAGTTTGGCGACCTAGATCAAGCCCAAGGCTATTGCTCAAATCTGACCATGCGAAAAATCATAAAACTTAAATCATTGTTGTCTCATGACCACAAACGATAAAATATGATCACTGATGTTTAAATTATCTAATTTATCAAAAATACTCAAAAAAAAAACAAAACTCTAAAAATCCAAATAAAATGAAATAAAAATACTAATTGTATCTCTACAATATAAAATAAATGAAATCCTCTTCAATTAGGCTCCAAAAATTGCTAAATTTCACAACTCTCTCTCAAAATCTAGAGTCATCTATCTCCAACCTGCTACTCTGGAAGAAATTCATCTTAACCTGCTATTTTGAATAAAGAAATAGCATGGATGAGCAAAAAGCCTAACTGGTAACTCCTTTTAATGTCAATAACAATGAAAAATTAAGCTATCTATAAAACTCATCTATCAAAATAAACTCTAACAATAAAAAATATATGAAAAATAATAATCGTCCTTGAATAATCAATAAATGACATCAATATAATATAATTTAATAATGATATGAAAAATAATAGTATCAACTTTGTAATTATCTCAATATTCTAAATAATATCTGCTGGATCCTAATGAATCACAGTCAATGTACCGAGGTCTAAAAGTATTCATGATACCAAGGTCTGAAAGTATTTATGATACCGATGTCCACCCTTGAATTTAAAAGAAATCTAACTCGACATAATGTTATAATAATATGAGATATTAAAATTTTATATGAATCTTGTTCTACCATTGTGATCAAATGTCATATATTTATATTTTCAACAATTGAGTAAGTATCATAAAATTATCCGGTATTTAAATTATTTTCACTACCTCTACAATTTTTTCAAATAAAGGACGTGTAATATACTCATATCATCTATAATACTCATTGCTCATGATATCTTTGATATCATTGCATACCATAGTTATGAGTCTACAAGCATCCATCCTCAGAAAATAACCTCTTCCACAGACCATGTAATAAATACCAAAAAAGTTTGGACTATGCTAATGTTTCATAAACTTTTATTTACTTAAATATATTTGAATCTTTATACACTTTCATATACTTAACCATAGAATGTCAAAAATATACTCACGTGATTCAAAAAAAAACACAAAAAAAATCACGAATATTAATGAATAATATAAGTACTTAAGTGCTCCATGTGGTAACTTTTCACTAAAGTTGACAACATCCTCTAGTTAACAAATTTAACTTTATGATTTTTTTTCAATCATCTTTCAATCAATTGCGTAGAGTAATGATTTACTAATGCTTTTAAACTCACTCTAGTTCTAGGGCTACCACATTCCCTATTAAAGATTACCAAGTCTTCTCTTTCGACTATTTATTTTCTAAGCAAAATTATAAAAATTTATTAAATTTTTACCCAAATCATCTTATGACAATAATTATTATATGCTCAATTTTCCTCGTATATGCCTAAGGGTACGGCCACTATTAATTTCACTTATATATTAAGTCATCATCTTTTTTAGTATATAGTCTATTATAACTTAAGAAAATAAAATAGATACAAATTAGTATAACAAGCATATAACAAATACAATATACACTTTGAATTTCTTCCTTAGACATACCACCAACTAAAAAATTACAAAGAACATTTTTCTCATATCTCTTATCATTTAATTAGTGTATGTTTTGAGTTTTAGACCATATAATCAACTCTCCTAACCATTCCTATAGCATTCAGCCACTAGGGTTTAATACTCACAAAATTATTAATTACTAACTTATTCTTACAAAGAGTTATCAAATTATTTCCCTTAATGTCCAAAATTCTGAATCCCCTCCTAATATTCAATATGCTATAACTAAAAATTATGGAGACAATATTAGAGGTAACAACTCTTAATTAATGTTCTCATTAATCATATTTGGCTGGTTGTCTCTCCCTTTAACCGAGACAATATCCTAAACTTTGAGGATGAAAATATAATAAAAATCACACGATAGAAATTTGAAAGTTACACATGGAATATCATAAATAAAATTATCGTAGAATGAATGTTTCTCACTTTCTTCCTTTTCCTTCTTGGTTCACCTTTCCTTGGCCAGTTCTCATTCTCTTAGATGATAAGAAAAATAAAGGAAGGTTAGGCTCAAAGGGTTAAAATATAGAAGAAAGGAAGTTATACCTAGGTGGTTGTTCCTGTCCTTAGATTTAGAAAATTGGGGTTGAAGTTAGCTGATTTTGCTCCCCTCAAATGGCAGCCGAAATCCTCCAATTTAGTGGTTAATTACTCACTTTTATTTGACTAGTAAAATTTAGTTAACTATCTAATTCGGTTGATATATAATCTTTAGACTTATTACTCACCAACAATTGAATTAGTCTTCTTGTACAATCACTCATCTCTCTGTCTGAACTACCTTCATAAAAATAGATAGCTAACATATTCATTATTTTACTCCCCAAAATTATGCTAACCGCCTCAGTATACTAACATCTTGCTCCTTATCCTACCCGGCCAAGCTCCTTTCTGCATACCAAGAATTATTTTCAAAGATATGTAATAATATCTTTCAACTCAAACTAAATTAAATTTCTCTTAGTGACATGGCTAGAAGAGGGAAAAAAGAGAGCTAATGTGATTAATCCACTCCTATTTTTCCTCTTAGAAGCATTGTCTTCAATTTGATTGTTTTAATCATTGACTTTCAATACTAAAATTAAGCTAATAATTTAAAATTTGACTACTTAAGATAGTAATAACTACCTAACAAGTCACGCAACATATCCCACTAAATAAGGAGCAATTTAGTGGAGGTGGAAACAACAATAGGGCATGTGATTATCACAAAGAAAGTAGTTGAAAATACCAACAAATGTAACTAATTAACCAGCTACTATTAATTACGGAAAATTTAGGTAACAATATAAAAGATGAGCACTATGTTGGAGAGAAAAATGAGCAGCCATTCAGATGGTATACAAGTGGTTGAGAATTTTTCTATCAATGCAACCAAGCCCTAAAAAATAGCTTTTCACTCCCTCAAATTCTTGCTAACCAACCGGGGCGCCAAAAGAAATCCACCAAAATAAGGTTACTAAGGTGATTTACTAGAAAATAAGTCATCAAATAACTCAAGTATAATAGGTAATAATTTTGGCCAAGAAAAATAATTAGGAAGACCCCAAAACATAACCAAGACTAACGAATTAGGAAAATCTAGGACCAAATTTAGTTGAAACTAAAGTCTTATTAAGTTAAATTAGAAAAATTATTGATATTAAGTTATTGTAAAATAAACACAGACATATCCATTGATTTAGTATTTTCATTTGTTTCAGGGGATTGATATGTGCATGACAGAATCATTAGTTTGTGATAATTTGCATCTATTCTTTCAACAAAACAGTTTTTTATTTTTTATTTTTTTAAAAAAAAACACTATCCTCAGCAAAAATACATTGGTTTATTGGTGTTGGTATGAAGTTCTTCGTTTATATTTTTGATGAGTAATATAATCTGAATTGACAGGCGGTGGTTCTGCCCTCCAAGCGACGTGGGGGAGGAGCCCTGGGCGCCCGCTGTGATTTCATTGGTTCATCCACTAACTTGGTAAGAATACACACATAAACACGTACATGACAAAAAAATCAGAAATATATATATATATATATATATATATATTACAATTATTTCTTTTTTCTAAATTTTAAAATGCATATTTTTAATTATATTTTTAACTTTTATTTAGTTCTAAATTTATTATGTATAAAAAAAAAATCATTAGGATTTAATATAAAAATATCCCAACTGTTACACTTTTAGAATATTTTTGCATCATTTGCTCATTTTTTCATTGAATGAAATGGGTGTTAAAATAAGATTGAGATTGAGAGAAAATGAAAAGTTGAGAATGAGAAGCTGGTGCTGAGGCAAAACTAATTGCAATTCATTTTTCATGACATTATATACGAATCAGATATATTATAGTAAATTATTTAATAAAAATAATATAATTTGAAAATACAAGATGCAAAACTTTTCTAGAATGGTAATATATAACAAGAAAAATGTCAGCTTAGTTGAAAATTTTGCCATTGCTTCTCTTAAATTGGCTCGATCCAAAAATTATTCAAATATAAGCTATTTCTTCAAACTTAAATAACTTTATAAAATTAAGTGAACTTAATTAAAGCATGCATTGATTGATTTATTTTAGAACTGATAGTGCAACATATAAAACTCTTATATTATATAATGTGAGAATATCAAATATAAGCCGTTTTATGTCATAGTATCGTAGAGTATGACTGGTTTATCAATAATATTGAAACAGATAATGGTGACAACAACTAGCCTAATGCTCTTTGCGGGGAGGTTCGGGTTGGCACCGTCAGCAAACCGGAAGGCAACCGCAGGATTAAAACTAGAAGCGAGGGATTCGGGCCTGCAGACCGGTGACCCTGCCGGCTTCACCCTTGCAGACACCTTGGCTTGTGGCACCGTTGGTCATATCATTGGTGTTGGGGTTGTTCTCGGCCTTAAGAACTTGGGCGCCCTCTAAGTCTGTCATTTATTGTATGCAATATTGTATTCACACATATTTCTTCCTAATTAACTCATTTCTTTCCTTTCCATTTATATATTTGTATACTGCCATATTTTGCAAATTAACTTGCATCTCAGTTGGTAGAACTTACCAATATATCGGAGATGGGACAACTGTCCTTATAAATGTTAGCTAAGAAAGGAGCATGCTCATTATTTTGTGCAAGGCTGCAATTGGTTTTGCTTTTGGCATGCTATGTCCTTTCCATGCAATCATATCCACTACCTTTTCACTAACCCCTTCTCACACAAGGTACTAAAACAATGAAAAGCTATTGCCAGTACTAGCACACAGGTTACCAATGGCTATTCGAATTGGTCACTTTTATGTGAGGCTTATGATCCATTGTTCATGACATTTTCATATTGTTTTTGTTATTACTATTGCTGGCAAGCCAATGTTGTACCAACGGAAACTCAAATGCCATTTTTGCAAAACCAATTTCTAGCATGGGAGTAACACTTCGGGTAGAATTCAAATGGTAGCTTTTATATTTGATGTGTCGTTTAAAAGTCGAGCATGATTATAAATAAAAATTTGATTTTTAGATTAGTTTTGGAGATCCAATTTGAATCCTTTGAAGGTGAAGAAGGAAAAAGAGGGAGAAAGAGAGAGAAAGAAGAACAAAAATTATTACTGATGGGTCCGGTAATATCATGGGTTGGCTCAATCTCAAGCCCAACCATCATTGAGATAAGGAGCCTAGCTGGCAATGGACAAAATCTCAAGAAAGAGATTAATCCATCCCAATCTAAACGCCATTGCAGCAATTAAGAAAAGGCCCAGGGAGCAATGGGCAAAAGGGACAAACATTAACAGCCCCAACGACAATACAGTTAGACAGAACAATTTGGAAGGCTCTCGACCAAGCAGTCAGTAGAGCAATTAGAGTATGTACCTGCGGTGGTCAAAACACGTGCATCTGAGCGTTGCCTAAAGCCTTCTCACGACTGGATTGAGGGGATCACTTACGGCCTTCTCATCATAGTAAGACGACGCCTGATAAAGGCGGTTGCCATCAACGCCTCAGTGGCCAATGAGCTCAAAAGCGACATCTATCGCAGACCTTTGTGTCAAATTCTACTATACGAAGCATTACAAATACTTCTCGCCACCACAATGCAAAGAAAAAAAGGAAAAAGAGGGGAGAAAAAGAGGCTTCTTCGGCATCATTTGAGAGCTTGTTTGAAACCCACAAAGCCTTGTTCAAACCAAGGAGAGCCTTGGACCCCCAGAAGTGTAAAAGGAGGCTCGAGCTCTCTCCCTCAGATACAACTTTTCTCCTCATTTGCAGTAAGTCACTCCATGAGTGCACCTCTAATCACTTACCAAGTGCATCCCTAGTGAGCCATTCCATGGATGCACATCAATGAGCCACTGAGTATATCTCCAGGGGGCCACTCCACGAGTGCACTCCTAGTGAGCCACTTACTAAGTGCACTTTTAGTGAGCCACTCACCGAATGCAATCTTAGTAAGTCACCGATCGCGTACAATCAAACAAAAGCCCAGAGCTCCATCTCACTAAGCCGCCCCCCGCTAAGCGCATTATAGGAGTCTAGTCCTCCTCTCACATTCCCCGCATTCATGCAACTCTATATTTTCTTACATTCTCATTACATCTTCTATCTCTTGAAAAGATTTCTGACTTGAGTATCGGCGGATAAACCGGGGCCGTAAATTTTCTGTCATCTTATTTGTAATTTATGGTGCGCAGGTTCAGGTTAGCAGAGATAAAGACTAGACCTTTTCTAGTGTGACTCGTAACGAAAGATTGATTGGTTCCCTAATTCGTACCACAACCCGTACACCAGAGGGTGCATCATTGGCGTCGTTTGTGAAAAAATGACTAAAAGTCTGACTACCGCTCACTAACTAAACAAGTGCGGTTAATGCCAATACCCTAAAGCACCCCTTAATTAGAAATGACACCTCCTTTGATAACAATCCCCAAGGGTAGCCAAGGAGATGTGCAGCTTGCATCCGATATGCCTACGGTTGGGGGTTCCTCATACCCCCATGCAACCCTAGCACTCAAAGGAAAGGATTGGAAGAAAGCGTGGCCTGCCAGAACCCGTGTCACTGGCCCATCTGCCTCGGCATTGAGGAGGATTCAAGCTGAGTGGCTTGCTTCCAGAAGAAGGTCCAGTTCACTTCCAAAGCACCAAAACGGAGACCAAGGAAAGATCCATTCTGTTGCTGCAATGTCCAATAGCCCCTAAGTCGTGAAGATGATTCTAGCAGCATTTGGCGGCCGCAGGTGAATGATTGTGTAGATCCACATCCCTTGCCAAACTGTTCGAAGGTAAGGACCTCCTTCCTCCCCGCAGGCAGAGAAGGAATTGGAGGAAGCACGATGTGCGAATTCGAGGAAGGTGTCGGTAGAGACTCCACAAACTTGGGAAGTCCACCGTTCACAGAGGAGATTTGGTCTCAGGTGCTCACCAGCGAGCACCGAATATATCCCATGGAGCCATACAATGGGGGCTCCGACCCGACCAAACACTTGGACCGTTTTTGAGCCCTAATAGTCTTTTAGGGTCTGAATGAGGCCGCTATGTGGCTGATCTTCCCTATGATACTCCGAGGAGATGCTCGGGTTTAATTTTATCACCTTCAGCTAAGCTCCATTCGGACGTTTCAAGAGCTCAGTGACAGTTTTGTGTCTCATTTCACTGCCAACCCGAAGAAAAGGAAGGTGAACCACGTCGAAATTCGGTATCTCAATCGGCGACGAAGGAAGGCACCAAGAACCCACAAGGGGATCCAACTCCGAAGGCGGAACCCCCTAACTGACTCTTGGACCAACATCCTAGAGAGGATCCGTGAAGAGGAATTTTCAAAGTGACTGAAGCCCATCAAGAATTTTCAAAGTCGAAGTATTGCAACTACCACCAGTCTCCGGGACACGACACCGAAGACTATTGAACGTTGTAAAGAGAGATCGAGAGACTAATTCAGAAAGGGCACCTCACCAAGTTTCTACAGAGACCTGGGCAAACCCCCTAGCATAGTACGGGGAAGGTAGAGCGAGGAAACCTTGGGAATCCTTGAACTAGGAAGTCTCCCCCACACTACAGCCTCGTCCCAGTAAGGAACAAACGGCTTGACATTAGAATCAAAAGTCTTTGTTCACTCAGCATCCCCTAACCACTGAGATGTCCAAGGGACGTCGGGGATGCGACCAGGTCTCGTGCAGCGGACCATCAACAATGGGCCTCACAAAGTTGTGACCCAAGAGTGCCACTCTGATAATCTAGGCTAGGAGACCTAGTCCCATGGAGAGGAGAGACAACTGGCGAGACTGCCATCCAGCACAGGGCCACTCCCCTAAACGGGAAGGGCCGTCCCTCGTCTTGGCTATCCTCTGGCATGGTGCATAAGAGCTGTGGGCTCGAGGCGACGGTTGGTCCTAAGGATGCCTAGCGCCACCCACCTTGAAGGACATCATCCGCTTTCACATCAAGCCCAAGTACGCTTAAAACATATCATTGGGCATGCTTGTAATGCGAGTCATGTTTGAATTAATAAAGTAGCTACTATATTCATTATGCATGCATTTGCATGAATGCTTGCATGAAATTACATGAAATCAAACGACTTAGACTGCCCCTAAGTCGAGCGAGCTATGACTCGCTCGTAAAATTGACCTACAAATGGTCAAAGAAACTCGGCTCAGACAGCCAAACGGCCCAAAAGCAGTCAAAACCTTACGGCCTTGAGGGTTCGCAGACCAGGCGTCGGACCCCCAATTGGACGGCCATTGAAACCTTAGGGGGCTTCTTCAAGCACGTGTATGACGACTCCCGACGGGATGAGTACCATGAGCCAACCATGGTTGATGTCTTAGGTTTAGACGCATGCAGGTAACGACGTCCTTCGGATAGGATAGAGTAACAAAGTGGTAGCATGCGAGTGACGACCTACGACTCCGCTAAAGCTTAGTGGCCGTAGCCTAAAATCCCGTTACCGTGAGCAAGGCTCACCCACTACCGTGCCATGATATTCTTCAATGAGGATGAGCATGAGAGGAACAAGGCGCCCAGAGAAAAAAGAACGGAAGCAAAAATCGCTCGAAGAAGCAACAGTGCCAGTAAGGATGATCACCTCGGCTTGCCTGCCCCATTGCAAACCAAACACAAGCAAGGTGGGCTGCCCATCCAAGATGAAGCCGCCTACCGATCCGAAGGATGGTCACTCTCCGACCGTGGGCTCCCCTCGAGACGAGACAAGAGTCAGACAGCCCTTTTGGTGAAGTTCTTCGACTCCAACGCCCGTTGGCACCAACACCTATTAGATGGGAAACAACAGTTGGAAAGTCTGACATAATCAGTCAGATTGCTTGCCAAAGGAGATAGGACCCAACCTGATACCGAGACCCTAGCTCGATGAGGCACCGAAGGAGATGCCCCTGTGGACACTGCAGCTTCGATGATTCCTTCGATTCCAAAAGCCTCTGAAGCCAGGGACTGAGAGTGGGACCCCGCAACAGCCCTAGCAGCACCCTCAAACTCTTCACTTGAGCCCCAGCGACTCATATGATCTGATGACGACGGTTGAGCAACAAAGAGACAATGACAAGGTTGACAACGCATGACGTGCAACAATAGTCAAAGGAAAAGTTGGGAAAAAGAGCTCAGCACATGAGGAAAATAAAGCAACAACAATCAACATCGTTGGATTATTTCATTAAAGGCTACATCATACATCGATAGCGTCCAGCAAATTCAAAACAAAGCAAGGGAACTATATCTACCTACAGGCTACTCGGAGTGATCACCCTTGAAGAGCGTGGTCCCTCCTCCAAAAAAATAATGAGGTCTTTCTGGTGCTTGGCTCTGGCATTCCTCACATCAAGATAGTCGGCAGGGAAGTTTGGAGCAATTAGGGATGCTATGCGCCGGCAAAGACGGATGCCCTCTAGAAATTGCCCCCTTAGGAATGGGGCCACATCCTCAGGATGAAATTTGGACATCAGCTCTCTCTCCCGCTAAGTGCTTACGCCTATTAGGTCAAGGAGCCACTACTGACTCACCTAGGACTCATCCTCGAGTGAAGCAATCTGGGCGTAGACGTTTGAGAGCTCCTCTGCTCTGGCCTTGGACTTGGATTGAGCTTGGTTGAGGTAGTTGGCTCGCTCCTGGCTTTGAAGCACCTTGCCAACGATAGCATTGACTTTCCATTCCATCTCCTCTCTGTCGACACAGTCTCACAGAAGGCGGGCAATGTCTTTCTCTAGAGAGCGAACGTTCTCCTACCATCTACGAAGCATCCCTTATAATAATCAAAAGAGAGGAAAGGGACAGTCAGGCGAAAGAGCCACTAGGAAGCACAACCATGAAGGATAAGAGTTTGCAGAGCCTTACCTCACGGTCAAGGGCGCAAGAGGATCCGATAGATTCAAGGCTAGGAGGTCCCCCTAGAACCTCCTAATAATCCAGAGCACGAACACCTCGGTAGAACTCAGCGCCACCAGCAACGGTGCTCTCTGAAATAGCGGCTCCCATCTCCTTCGATGACCAGTCGTCATTGCCATTCCCGTCTGTCAAAGGCACAGAGGTGGAAGGGGCGACACCTCTTACGAGGAAACAATAAAAATGGAGACGCCGACAACATTATGATGAGCTATCTGCGAAAGTGCCAAGAAAAGCGGTAGAGGAAAGCCCAGAAAGGTGGTAGAGGAGCCCCAAAGGTGGCTCCTAGACGCGCCAATCTCAACTCACTGACAAGTAGGAGACAGTACTCAAAAGCATCACCATGAGAGTACCATGTGACGATGGAGCTCAAACCGGACAGCCTTGAACCTAGGTCCGTCGGCGCCCCCCGGCCAGGCACTGGGTCAAGGAGCCGAAGAACGATCCAAGGCCGAGGTGTCCATGGACCCTCTCATCAAGACAACAGAGATTAGAGCTGCAGAGGATGGAAAAACAAAATCGTCCCACCAGCCATAGCGTGCAGGGATACTCAAGCCACCCAGCAAGGGTGGCCCCAACATTCCTGGAAGCCAAAAGGCCAGCACAAAGACTCTGAACCTCCAAAAAGATTACTCTTTAGCAGAGACTGATAGGGAGGACCGCAAACAAGCCAAAACTCGGCCTTCGATTTTCTCCTAGTCTCGGGCACATGATTAATAGGTCAACAAGCTGCCGTTATCTCTCTTAAGGCATGTTTTTGAGCGATGCAATCTGATCTAGAGCCTCTAAGAGCTCTTGAGATCTCGTTTCACTCTTGGACAGCCCTCGGCCAATGAAGCTAGCTTGCTATTGACCCTGAATCACCTCGACCGTAGCAACGTCAAACCAGCACTCCATTGTCCTGAAGATGACACTCACTCGGAGGACAGAAGCAACTTCATCATCTAAACAAGCAAGGCACCCCCAAGGGTGCCACTCCCCGGATGTAATCTACTGATTGTATCCGACTTGGCGGCTCTAAGGCTGATTTGATCAGCCATTTGCTAACCAAGCATTAAGGGGGACCGCTACACGTCGGATCCCTACAAATGGGACCACCAAATCGGTGAATGACTAGTAGGTCACGGCTACACACAAGCTTTCTAGCCATGCAAAAATCATGCAACAAAGTTAGAAGTCAGAAGATAGAAGGTGAGAGAAAAAGCAAAGTTGCGAAGTTCCATTCACTAATTTCCTTTACAAAGTATAAAGGTTACATAATAGAAGTATATGATAAAGAAGGAAAAATGGAACATATGAGGCAACTACCTGATGGCACTAGCTTGAAAATCTGTTATGGGAGGGCAAGCTCGGGCAAGACAGCAGCGATTGTAACATCCGATAGTTATTCGCCACTTATCAAGTGTCCAGACCAGGGGCCGAGCACCGCAAGAGAAGAAGGGGAAGCCATTCCCGGACGAGGGGAGGGGCGAGATGCAACCACGCTCGCAAGGAAGGCTTTCCACTAGGAGATCCTCCACCGAGACCGACCGTAGCCTATGAGGGTAAAGTCTGACTCATAACAGCGGTGATGGTCTGACCATGGTGGAACTCTGAAAGCTCCCCTTTTAGCAAGCTCTGCAAATGACCCGCTGATGGAAGGAACCAAGAACAAAGTGTTCCCCCTCGAGCCATAGTGGCGGAGTAGAATGCTTCCACCTTGAAGTTCTTCCAGAGGCTTCGCTGTCGGATGCTAGCATAAAGGATGGACATGGTAGTCGCCCAAAAACTGAGCCACCCCCATCACGACGAGGGATCAACCCTAAGAGAAACATAATGGCAAGCTCCAATTGTTGCATCAAGCCTTCCAAGACTTCCACCAATCTCAAACAAAGGTAACATGGAGTCCAAGCAAGTTCTGAGCACATCCTTCAACCCCAGAGGACTTCCACCAGTCCTCTAGCATGGTGGCCTAGGACCCTCTCCTTACTCGATCGCTTGCATCACTTGGTTAAGGAAAGGATGATCCATGGTGTGGAGTATGGAGGCTCCACCTATTTATAGCTAGAGAAAAGATGGACGAAACCATTAATACGAAAGGTCACATCCATAGCACCATTAGCAAGAGATCAGCACCAAGCCTCGAGGCTACCTAGAATCTTTCCATACAAGACTTAGCTCAGATGACGCTCTGCATGAAAAAAAGCGAGAAGCACCGAAGGGGAAAGCCTTGAAAGGAAGCGTCTTGGAAAGGAGCATGCAAGTTGGCCCACACAGAAATGTCCCATCACTGCACATACCAAGAACTGGCGAAGCAAAGTCACCCGGCATGGGGTGTTAATGATAAGTTTAATAATACCATTAGCCAACCCAATCCCAAGCCCAACTATCATTGCGATAAGGGGTTCAACAAGCAATGGACGAAGTCTTAGGTAGAAGATCAATTTGGTCTAGCCCATACGTTATTGCAGCAACCAAGATAAGGCCCAGGGAGCAACGGGCCAAAGGGACAAGCTTCAACGGCCCAAACAAAAATGCAGTTAGATGGACCAATCTGAAAGGTTCTTGCCCAAGCATCCAGTAAAACGATCAGAGTATGCGCTACAGCAGTCAAAGCGCCGCTTGAAACCTTCTGACGACTGGATCGGGGGAACCACTCATGGCCTTCTTACCGTAATAAGGCGATACCTGACAAAGACAGCTCCTGTCAACGCCCCAACAACAAATGAACCTAGAAGTGATACCTGTCATAGACCTTGACATCAAATCATACTCCATGAAACATTACAAATACTCATCACCACCACAAAGCGAAGTAAAAAAAATAAAAAGAAGCGAGAAAAATGAGGCTTCTCTTGCAGCATCCGAGTGTCCTGTTTAAACCCACAAAGCCCTCTTCAGACCAAGGAGAGACTTGGACCCCCAGAAGTGCAAAGGGAGGCCCAAACTCTCTCCCTTGGATACAACTTCTCCCCTCCCCATCCGTAGTGAGCCATTCCACGAGTACACCTCTAGTGAACCACTTACTGAGTACACCCATAGTGAGATTCCATGGGAACACCCCTAATAAGCCACCCTTAGTGAGCCACTTACAAAGTGCATCCCTAATGAGCCACTCCATGGGTGCACCCCTAGTGAGCCACTTACCAAGTGTACCTCCAATGAGCCACTCACCGAGTGCGATCTTAGTGAGTTATTGACCGCATGCAACTAAATAGGAGCTTAGACCTCCATCTCTCTAAATTGCCCCTACCGAGTGTATTACAAAAGCCCAATCATCCTCTCACATCTTCCACATTCGTACAACTTTATATTCTCTCACATCCTCCTTACATCTTTCTATCCTTTAGAAAAGATTTCTGATTTGAACATTGGAGGAAAAACTGCAGAGTGAGTCCCGTTAATCCTCTGACCTCTTATTTATAATTTGTAGTGCATAGGTTCTAGATTAGCAAAGATGGAGATCGGATCCATTCCAACTCAACCTACAGCGGAAGATCAAGTGGCTCCTAATCCATATCACAATTCGGACACCAGGGAACGCATTAGTTACCAACAACCATTTACGATTCAATTTGTATTTTTCATTGTCAACATTTTGTATGTTCTAACTTTTTGTATACAATGTCTTGCCATTATTTTTCTTACTTTTTTGTTCTTTAATTTCTCGGGATGTTTACTTTGAGGTGTTGCAAATACTGAAAATATGCATAGGTATAAAATCTCATAATTGTTTTTCCCGAATTGAGATAGATTTTATATTTTGCATGTATCTATATGTTTTTATTATTTTCTTATGAATTCAAATAATAAATTTCACCATTATTAAAGATTTGTTTTTGGTTTCAAACATTTGTAAATTTTTTGTATATCACCCAACAATACTATCCCACTACTTTTTCGAGGATTGATTTCTTTCTTTTTTTTTTTTCTTTCATGAGCATTTTCGAATTCCAATTGTTAGAGTCATTTTTCTAATTGGCATATTTCGTGATCATATATAATCTTGTGTCGATGTCGGGTTATGGCTTGTCGAAATACTGCATCAACATATATTCATTGATGTCCGTTTCGACTTCCAGGGATACCATGTCTACCATGACCTCTCAACCAGCTCGAGCCCAAACTCCTGAAGCCCAGCACTTTCTGTGCGCTCTCTAACTGCTCGACCCCAAAATCCCAAAGCCCCGCGCTCTCTAGCCGCTCGACCCCAAAAACCTGAAGCATTGCGCTCGCCGTGAGCTCGCCAAGCGCTCAAACGCAAAATCCAGAAAGGGCCCGCTCGCTACTCGCCGCCTCCACGCTTGAGCCGTGCTCAAGCGCCGAGGCAACGGGCCACTTTTTGAATGCGTTTTTATGAGCCATCTATAAATACTTGTCTTATAATTTTGATACCCTAGGACTCTTAGCAGATCAATTTCATACCCCAATTGAGAAGAACCTTGTTCATACTCCATTGATCTTGCTTCGTTTGAGAAAACCAAAAGCTACAACTTTGAGCTTCATGTTCTAACAAGTTTTCTCTACATTTTCTCTTTGTCATTTAAACACTTCCATTTTCCACCTTCATTGGAGACATCAGTACGTTGAAGAAGGAGACCCGATCGTATTTGGCAATTCAAGTGGCTCAAGAGGGAAGATTGACGTGAAGACCAGAATGTATCCAGTTCCGTTGCCGCGGGCAAATTCAAGGAGTTTCTTGGTAGGAGTATAAGACCGGAGTAAGTCGACTAGGTTAGCACGTCGTTACCACATGGTCTGTAAGTTAATTTTCATAGTTTATTGCTTCTTTGGCAGTTGAAGCCCGAAGGATTTTTTCGATTATCGTATGTATCGAGTTTTCCTTCGTCGTCAAAAATTGTGTCATTTTATTATTATTTATGCTCGTTTATATTTTGCATGCTGGTTAGTATCATTGGCATCTAGAAATAAATATTCTTTATGTGTATTGAATATTTAATTTTACTGCTTTCGCTACTTTTACCGAGGTCAAAACTTGAGTGTACAATTAAGGACAAAAAGTCCCTTTTTAATTAGTATCAGAAACTCACCCCGATCCACGACCCCGATCTAGATGCATACTAGTCAATCACTATCCGTTCCTCCCTATTTTGATGGGAGCAATTATGCGTACTAGAAAGTTCGTATGAGAGTATTTTTAAAATCAATTGATGAGCGAGTTTGGGCTAATACCCAAATTGGGTGGACTCCACCCACAAGTTCCATCGGTGACGAATCAAAAGTCTTATCCTTGTGGACTAAAGAGGGACTTGATGCATATAATTAGAATAGTAAGGGGTTACATGCTATTTTTATGGCCGTTTTTTTCAAAAAATTTAAACGCATCTCTATGTGTGAGAAATCAAAAGAAACCTGAGATATTCTTGAAATTACCCACGAAGGAACTAAATTAGTTAAAAATTTAAAATTATAAATGCTCACCACTAAGTTTGAAGAAATACGAATGAAGGATGATGAGACATTTGATAAATTTTATGCTAAATTGAACGACATTATCAATTCTACATTCAATTTAAGAGAACGTATTCCTAAAAATAGAATTATTTGAAAAGTTTTATGATCTTTGCCTGAACGATTTAAACCAAAAGTTACTGCCATTGAAGAAAGTAAAGATTTAGATAAATTGAAAATAGAAGAACTTGTAGAGTCCCTTCAAACTTATGAGCACACTCTTTCCCAATCCAAAAAAAAAAACAAATCAATTGCCCTGAAAACAGTAAAGGAAGAGAAAGATCGTCACTCGGACAATGAGTCATGTAGTGATGAGGATTTTGTTTTGTTCGTAAAAAATTTTAAGAAATTTTTTTAAAATAAGAACAGCAAACGACCTTCCAAAGAAATTGATCTATCTCACACTTCATTCAAAAAGGATAAAAAAAAAAACTAAAGATGTTAAAAATAAGAAATTCCAAGGAATCCAATACCATAAATACTACGGTTTCGGTTATATCTGGACTGAGTACCCAAGTTTTAAACGTCAAAAAGGAAAAGCTTTAAATGTGTCTCTAACAGATGATGAAGATGATGCAAATCACAATGAACAATCCTCCGAAGTTGATGAAGTAAATTATATGGCATTCAAGATGTATATAATTAGTGGTGATGAGGCCACCAGTGCACCTCCCGAACAGTCAGATTCTTCTCATGAAGAATCTGATAACGATTTTGATGGACTTTAAGAAGAATATGATAAACGTTTTAGGGAATACTTGAAAGTAAAGAAAATAAATAAAAGTTTAAATAATAAACTCATCGACCTGGAAAGAGAAAAGGATGAAGTTACAGCAAAATTGAAGGGTGCCACTATTACTTGTCATGATCTGGAAGTAAAAACCAACTCGTTAATCGCTAAAATTAAGACTTTAGAAGTGGAGTTTGAGAACACTAAGAACAATCTGAAAAAATTCTTAAGTGGAATCCAAAAACTTGATCATATGTTGGGGATTGGGAAAGTGGCTGAAAATAAAAAGGTTTGGGATATGTTGAGAAAATCTGCCACCATAGTTCACAACCTAAAACTGTATTTGTTCCCGCCACACAAATTTCACTTAAAAATATTACCACACCCAAAGTCATTAAGACAGTGCCTCAACATGTGGAGAAAAGATTTGGCTCAACTCATTTACCTAATCTACATAATCAAAAGGTCACGAACAAACCATAAAAAACTTTCAAGTTTTCTACCAATTTCAATCAAAGATTTATGAACAGTTCTTCCATACCTAAGCTTGTGCCTACTTGTCATGCGTATGAAAAAGTATCCTTGATACTACACCATGAATCTTCTGTACAACCAAAAACAATGGCTAAAAATAAATAAACTTGTTGATCACATTCAGAAATTGAATGAACAAGTACAAATGTCAAATCAAAAAGTGAATTCGGGAAAAAAAATTTGGGTAAAGAAAAGTGAGCTGAAAAACTCTTCAAAATCATATCATTGCCATGTTGCTCATATAGCCCTAAAAGTTTAAAATCAATCTCTGTGGTACTTAGATATGTGTATGAAAATAAAGCCATATTTTCCTCAATGTTAGACCATCCTAATGGGACGGTTGTATTTGGTGATGGCTCAAGAGCCCCTATTCTTGTTTGATGCTTGATATGTATTTTTGGACTCTCAAAGCCCTGTGATGTCTTGTATGTATCAGAGTTGAAATCTAACCTCCTAAGTATTAGTTAATTTTGTGATGACAACTTCGAGGTCCGATTTTTTCAAGATAAATGCTCCATCTATGATACAAATGACTCAATTGTTTTAGAGGATAAGACAACTTCTGACAATCTTTATGGTATCGAGCCAAACAATATTCTTGAATGCAAATCCGCTAAAATTGACACTACAGAATTGTGGCATCAACGCCTTGGCCACTTAAATTTTAAAAGTTTATAAAAAATTTCAAAGAAGAGTTGTGTTGAAGGGCTCCCTAAACTGTCAAATGTAAAACATCATGTGTGTGGTCTTTGTCAATTAGAAAAACAAATTAGAACAAGTCACTCATCTCATAGTGATATCCACATATCTCGACCTCTTAAATTAATTCATATGGATCTTATGAGGCCTTCTAGAACTGAAAGTTTATGTGGCAAAAAGTATATTTTAGTGGTTGTGGATGATTAATCTAGGTATTCATGGATAGATCTTATTCGAGAAAAAATCTAACACGTTTGACTACATAAAAATCTTATGTAAAAAACTCACTAATGAAAAAGGAACTTCTATCATTAGAATTTGTAGTGACCATGGTAAGGAGTTTGAGAATTCTAATTTTGAAACATTTTGTAATGATGAAGGAATTCACCATGAATTTTCTTCCCCTATCACCCCTCAACAAAACGGGATTGTTGAACGTAAAAATCGGGTTATTCAAGAAATGGCCAAAACTATGATGCAATGTAAGAATATTGCCATGCACTTCTGGGCCGAAGCTGTGAGTACGGCTTGTCACATAATCAACCGGGTCTACCTAAGACTTGGGACAGAAATAACCCCTTATGAACTCTGGAAAGGAAAGAAACACAATGTTAAGTATTTCCATATCTTCGGCTATCAATACTTTATTCTACGTGATAGGAAAAATTTAGGAAAGTTCAATTCAAAAAGTGATGAAGGAATATTCTTGGGATATTTCCTAACTAGTCGAGCCTATCGAGTCTTCAATTTACGCACTCAAATGGTTATGGAATCCATAAATATTATTGTGAATGACAATCCTCATGACCATCCTAAAAGTACTGACTGTTCGAATAAAGAAGATGATCATGATGACTCCTCACCCAACTTATCTTTTCCCGATATTGAGCAAGTAACTCCTACCGCCATTTCTATAAAGGAACCTTCTGCCATAATTAAGCTCAATCATCCAAAGGACCTTATGTTAGGCGATATTAATGAAGGTATGAGGCTGCGCCGCCGCATTCTAAATTAGCTCGCCATACCTGTTATGTCTCTCACATAGAACCAAAAAAGGTAGAAGAGGCCTTATTCGATGAGTGCTGGACAAATGCCATGCATGAGGAACTAAATCAATTTGTGAGGAATGATGTATAGTCCTTGGTTCCCCGTCCTACTCATACAAATGTCATTGGGACCAAGTAGATATTCAAAAATAAAACCGATGAAAATGGAAATATCACTCGAAATAAAACTCGCCTTGTTGCTCAAGGATATACTCAAGTAGAAGGCATTGACTATGACAAGACTTTTACCCTTGTGGCCCGTCTCGAGTCTATCCGTATTCTTCTATCTGTTGAGTGTACCGTGGGCTTTAAACTGTGCCAAATGAATGTCAAAAGTGCATTCCTAAATGGTTTCATTCAAGAAGAGGCCTATGTAGAACAACCAAAAGGTTTTGTGAATCATGCATTTCCGGATCATGTGTACAAGCTAAAAAAGGCTCTATACGGCCTTAAGCAAGCTTCTAGAGTTTGGTACGAGCGTCTCACATCGTACCTTTGTGATCATGGTTTTGTTCGAGGCAGTGTTGATAAAACTTTATTTGTCCAAATGACCGAAAAATGTAGGTTGGTAGCCCAAGTTTATGTTGATGACATCGTCTTTGGTGCTACTGTAGACTCCCGTTCTCATTCCTTTGCAGATTGTATGGCCTTAGAATTCGAAATGAGTGTGATCGGAGAACTTACATATTTCCTTGGCTTACAAATTCGACAACTCTTTCACGGTACCTTTATTTCCCAAGCCAAATATGCCAAGGACCTTACCAAACGCTTCAATCTTGATGACTCCAAATATACTCGGTCACCCATGAGCACTTCCTCAAAGCTAGATCGTGATCTTGCGGGTAAGAGCGTCGATCTATCTCTTTAGAGAAGCATGATTAGTAGTCTCTTGTATTTGACTGCTAGCCGACCCGACATTGCATTTAGTGTCGGTGTCTGTGCCCGTTATCAATCTGATCCAAAAGAATCTCATTTAAGTGTTGTTAAACATATTATTTGATATATTAACGGGACGTCTGATTTTGAGATTTTCTTCTCTAACGAATCCAATTTCGCTTTGGCCGGATACTCCAATACCGATTGGGCCGGAAATATTGAAGATCAAAAGAGTACCTCCAGTGGGTGTTTTTATGTCGGATCCAACCTGGTAGCTTGGATGAGTAAGAAACAAAACTCCATCTCATTATCAATGGCCAAAGCCAAATACATAGCCGCGGGAAGTTGTTGCACACAACTCCTATGGATGAAACAAATGCTTCTTGACTACGGTATTGTCCAAGACACTATATTGATTTACTGTGACAATACTAGTACTATAAATATTTCTAAAAATTCTGTCCAACATTCCTGCACCAAACATATCGATATTCGACATCATTTAATTCGTGAGCTTGTGGAAACTCAAATCATATCACTTGCACATACTCCAACCGAACATCAACTGGCCGACATCCTCACAAACCCTTAGACAGTGTGCGGTTTGAATTTTTGAAAACTGCCATCGGAGTGTACTCGCCACCCGACGAATGACGCCTAAATAGTTTTAAAAAAACAAAAAAATAAAAAAAACAAAAAAAAGGTGCGCACTCATGCGCTGGCCTGCTGTGGGCTCAAGCGCACGCTGCTCCCCTTTATCCTCCAGCGAGTAGCGTGCGCCGCCCACAACCCTAGAGTTCTTCCTCTCTGTTCGCACCCTTTTCTTACATCGGCTGCCTCTCTCTCTCTCACTCACCTCCAAATCTACCTTCCTTCCTTTCCATTGTGAGCGTTATCAAGGTAATTTCTCTCTCGTCTCTCTCTGTTTTTTTACTGTTACCAACCACCTTTCATGGCGTTGCCGGCCCCGTCTTCACTTCCTTTTGGTTGGATGTCTTCCTGGATCACAGATTGCTAAACTCTTTGCTCCAAATCCACCGGTTCTTGTATGAATTTTGTGCGCCGTCCATGGACTCTATGAGTCCTCGGTGTCCTGTATCTCACAGCCCGTTCATGGTGCTTTCCGGCCTTTCTCCCCCACCAGTGGTTGGGCGACCCAATCCACCAGTGTGGGTGCTTCTCCTTGGCTATTAAGCTCAGCCAGAAATGGTTGCGGATGGTGGTACACCGGTGGCCCTCCAGCGCTGTGTCCCCTTCCTTCTCGGCGCTTGCTTTGCGCTGTCTGTCGCCGTGAAACTTCTTGAGCCGCCAACCGTTGAGCAGCTCAAGCCGCCGTCTAAAGCTGACACTGTGCACGGCTCCACTGCATGCCACATTTCACTGCTTCACAAAAAAAAAATATAATATATATATATATATCTACATATATTCATACACGCCCAAGGGGGAGGAAGACCCCAGCCTTGACATTTCCTGATTTTAGTGTCCTTAAAATTTTTTTCAGATGTCGGCCCCGATAAAGTCCTTGGCGTGTAAGTCAAGTGGCAAACGTACTCGGCCAAGTGGACTCTCCGTTCCCGATCGCTTTATCAGTCTAGAGGCAGAGGCACTATTTACCACTCACATGTCCCATCGGCAACTCTCCATTGAACGGGAAGTCTGACTTGACTCTCTCGACCCTTACATATCTTATGTCTTCACTGACCGCTGTTGGGAGCCGGACCTCACGGGTTTGATTGCTATGCTCCTTATTCTTATTCAAGAATTCTATTCTAATATTCACGAGATTTCTTTCGATTCTTTCTCCACCTTCGTGCGGGGGGCACACGTTCACATTACTTCGGATGTTCTTGCCCGCGTTCTTAGTCTTCCTCAGGTGACAAACTCGACCTACCCTTTTCCTCCATTCTCCCGGCCTTGTCCAAATGAGGTTGCCACATTTCTCCATGGTGCTCCTATGGAGTGGAATGGGAGAGCTTTTAAGACTTCTTTCCTCTCTCCCCGGTGTCTGGTCATAAGCCACATTATGCTTACGAACCTATTTTCTGTCTCTCACTTCTCGTCCATTCCCATAGACAAATCCTTATTCTTGTATGTTATACTGAGTGGTCGATCCATTGATTTGCCGTCTCACGTCATCTCTCACATTATTTCCCACTTCACTGCCCGTAAAGAGGACAACCTTCCACACGGGTAGCTCATTCAGTAGTTGCTTGTCGGGCTCGATCACCCCTTTTTCGATTTTCCTCGTCTCCAGGTCGCCCTCCCCATCACTTCCACTACTTTTGCTCAGAGTCAGTCCCACACACGTCGCTTTGCTATGGACCCCCTGGAGCCGTTCAATGAACCTATCCCTTCTGTGCCTCCTTCTCAGCCCGACGATAGCCCATCTGGCTCTACCTCGTCCTTCCCTGACCCATTGGATCCTAGACCGTCTGCTCCTCATCGGCACTCCACATCTTCCTTAGCCGCTCTGATGGGTCAGCTATCTCGTCTTGTCGACCGTTTTGAGCGTCTGTATTCCTCATAGGAGCGGATTCTAACTTCCCAATCCCAACTACAGTTGTACATACTTGTTAGTTTTGAGCGGTTGGATGATCAATTGGCTACCCAGGAGGTTAAGCTTCGGCGATGGCGGCGTCATTATGGTACTGCGCCCTCCGACGATTCTTCCGATTCTGAGTGATCCCCTCTCTTTGGCTCTTCGTGACAAAAAGGGGGAGATCTGATTCATTTTGATAGGGGGAGATTAGGGGAGACTTGTTATTTATTCTTTATATTAGGGGGAGACTTGTTATTTCTGTGTTGATTGTATTTCATTAATTTTACAACTACATGTTATTTTTCTTTATTATACCATATTATATTATGCCTTGTTGGTACTAACTCTGTTTGACCAGGCAACTCCATTACAAGTCGACGCGGCCGTCCCAACATCGACACAGCAGTACTAGTGTAGATTTTTATGTTTTTTTGTATCCTTTATTTCTCACTAGGCGTAGATTTTTATGTACACGGGTTCTATTTCGATAGTGTCTGAACCCATGCTTCACTTGTATTTATTTATTTTTTGGATTTTTTCACGAAATTGCCAAAGGGAAAGATTATTATAGTCATTTTTCTAATTGGCATATTCCATGACCATATGTAATCTTATGTCAATGTCGGGTTATAGCTTGTCGAAATACTGCATCAACATATATCTGTTGCTGTCCGTTCCAACTTTCAGGGATACCACGTTTACCTTGAGCTCTCTACCCGCTCGAGCCCAAAATCTCGAAGCCTCATGCTCTCTGTGCGCTCTCTAGCCACTCAACCCCAAAATCCCGAAGCCCCGCGCTCTCTAGCTGCTCGATTCCAAAAACCCGAAGCATTACGCTCGCCGTGAGCTCACCAAGCGCTCGAACGTAAAATCCAGAAGGGCCCATTCTCTGCTCGCTGCCTCCGGGCTCGAGTGCACATAGGGTTTCTCTGGAAACCCTTCGTGCGCCCGCCGCGAGCTCCAGCGCCGCTGCAACGGGCCACTTTTTGAATGCAATTTTTTGAACTCTCTATAAATACTTGTCTTATAATTTTGAAACCCTAGGACTCTTAGCAGATCAATTTCGCGCCCCACTTAAGAAGAACCTTGTTCATACTCCCTTGATCTTATTTTGTTTGAGAAAACCAAAAGCTACAACTTTGAGTTTCATGTTCTAACAAGTTTTCTCTACACTTTCTCTTTGTCATTTAAACACTTCAATTCTTCTACCTTTGTTAGAGACGTCGTTACATTGAAGAAAGAGACTTGATCGTGTTCGACAATTCAAGTAGCTCAAGAGGGAAGATTGACGTGAAGACCAAAAGGTATCCGGTTCCGTTACCGCGGGCAAATCCAAGGAGTTCCTTGGTAGGGATCACAATACGGGAGTAAGTTGGCTAGGTTAGCGCGTCGTTACCACCTGGTCTGTAAGTTGATTTTCATAGTACATTGCTTCCCTAGCCGTTGAAGCCCGGAGGATTTTTCTCGATTACCGTGTGTATCGAGTTTTTCCTTCATCACCAAAAATCATGTCTTTTTATTATTGTTTATACTCGTTTATATTTTGCATACATGTTAGTATTATTGGCATCTAGAAATAAATATTCTTTACGTGTATTGAATATTTAATTTTTACTACTTTCGCTATTTTTACCGATGTCGAAACTTGAGTGTACAATTAAGGACAAAAAGTCCCTTTTCACGGATAACTTCTTAAATTGAATAGTTTTGATGCTTTATTCTACGGCTTTGATGAGATGATTCTTGAAATTTTTAGGATCTTCCCACAATTTGAAACCGCAAAAAATCCCAAAATTATTAATATGGTTTCTTACTTGGTGCCCAAAACTAGATTATTAATCTGTACTAGTGAAAAACATAAGGGCTCAACATAGAGATTCATTATTGATTAATGGGTTGGCCTATAAACTACACTTACGCAGAGCTGAATTTTTCTTCCTTTTGCCCAAGAAGCTCTAACTGGGTGGGCTAAATGAAAGGGTCATATTTTTGAATATTCTTTAGTCACCTTTAAATACTTCGGATGTATTCTTATGTGACCATGTTAGTGTATAGAGATGTTATATATATCCCAAGAATGACTACAGGTGTCTCATAATATTTTAATCTAAATGTTATATATATATTTTTAAAATATTTTAATTTTTGGTCCTTTTTATGTAAATCTGACTTTTTTCTAATAAAAAGTTAAAAATAAAAAAAGTTTATGGATCGGTCCAAATCAGCCTGATTTTGATTACGGACGGAAACCTTTATTGTTTTTAGTTCAGGCAATCAGTGTTGGGATCGAACTACTTATTTAAATCATGAAAAAAAATCAATTATGTGTGATAAATACACAATAATCATAAATAATAAAATACGATATAATTTTTATGTAAAAAACTTCATTTGAATGAGGGAGAAAAACTACGAGACTAGAAGTCCAAAAATAATTTCACAATATAATATTTTAGTTATATAAATCCTAAATATGAGGTCACAATATATTATCTCAAAATAAGTTCAAATAGTAAAGAATATAAGATGAAAGAGAAGAAATAAAGACTGGTAAACGTTCTTCTTCATGTCTTGAATAATGTACCTAAAGTTGGCAGAGATTGAAATATGATTTGAAACTCAATCAGATATACGAATCTTTTTATTCTTCATTTTCTCTTTCTTTCTTTTCATTTTTCCTCACACAAACGATGCTCTGAATACAAGTAAAATAACCCTAAAACGCATTTGCACGTTTTTATTCTGCGGATCTCGCTCGAGTGTTGGTTAGGCATGCCTTGAGTGTGATACTTTTAGAATTAACGTCTCATGCATCGCTCGGGCATACCTTGAGCGTGATACTTTTGGAGCACGCGAAAAACTCTTCGTTCGTACCATCAATTGGCAAGTCAAACGGGTATGTACCTACACAGGAGTGACCCATAATCCAACAATCAAGCCTAACTTGAATTAACTTAACTTCACAATTATAAGTTTTCATTAAAATAAGCTCGTATTCGACCCAAATTCGATTTCGATAAGGTCTATAATAGATCACTCTTTTCATTACGGAGGGTATATTTCCTCGTGGGTATTTCTAGCTATATGATTCTTTTATAAGCTTTTTATAACTTATTTCCATATATAGGTAAATAAAGGTTCCTTTACAAAAAGAAAAAGAAAGGAACACTACAAAGGGCCCACCTTCCCTACCAGAACATGAAAGTATTTTTCTTTATTTTTGTATTGAGAAATATACTCAGCGGCTCGAAACCATTTAATTTGTCAATTTGATGGTCAATGTTGTATTGGAGATGGCCTCTCTTAATTATTAATGCGCTAACTCTCATGTTATATATAGATTGTTTTATTAATGGATGGTCAATGTTGTATTAATGTTGTATTGACGGAAGAGCTTATATATATATATATATATATAGATTGTTTTTTAAGTCATGTTGCTGCATGCAGATCTCCTCATCTGACCTGAGCGGCTGTGCCTCTGTAACATAATCTGTCATTACTGAGTGATGCGTGACAGTTTGGGGGACAAAATCTGGCAACCAGTTGAACAACCACTAAATATTTTACTGCGAAGATCTTCAGACCATATAAATATGTGAACTCCTCGGAGGAGATAGGACCTGGCTAAGTCAAATTTTCAAGTTCCAAGGGATTAAGAAATTCAGATTGGATTCTCAGTTCAATTGGAAGAAGATAAAGGATGGCAGATCCCGTAGTTATCCCCGGAGTATTAACAGAATCAGGGAGTTCCATCTCTTAAAAAAATATTACAGTTCATTTTCAAATACTTGATTATGATTTAATAACCGATATTAATTTTTTTTTAAATAGTTAAATTATAATTATTTATTTAAAAATTTAGATTTATAATTTTTTCAAAAGCCTAAGTTAAATATTTTACAACAGTGTATCCTATTGGAGGATTTAAAAATAAATAACTTTCTTTTAGAATTTTATTATCATGTTCTCTTCACCAAATCAAAATATAGAGATACAAATTAGCATACACATATACCCACATTTGAAAGCTTTTAGTTTACAGAAATTAGTATATCGATTTGTTCTCATCTCTATTAATTAGAAAATAATTTCTCCTAATCTCTTTCTTCAATAAATATTAATGATAGAATATATTCATAAAAATAAAAAACTTTTTATCAAAATTTACTTGAATATTATACATTTTTCAAAAGACAAATAAATAAAATACCTGACATATTATGTGGGACATTTCTTACAGTATAGCCATCATTCTCATGCTCTTAGCTGTGACCGATCTCTCGGTTCTTCGGTTTAGAAAGCTTCAGGCCGTCTAAGCCGAATCGTCCCTCGGGCTTTAACTTTGCTTAAGATGAACCGATCTGATCTCTTTGATTCTAACATAAAATTTACCCAACTTTCAATGGTAATTTTCTATTTGGGGTTGATCTTGTTTCAGGGATATGTTCTTGTTTAATTTAATTTAACAGCTACGAGTGTAGTGTTAGTGTCACTGTTTTCAAGCAGCGCCCTACTCAACTGAGCGTTGTCCGTCTGTCTCCCAGGCAAATCACAGCGGGAATATTGGTACGTTGCTTTCCGAATCTCGTGTTTCCCTCATACATTAGTAAGCACACTGCATGTCATAACATGTTTATGAAATCATGATTGATTCATTAACTAATCATACAGTAATATGGTCTGTGTCAGGACCTGCATCTTTTAAAGAGATAAAATATATTATTTTTTAGATCTGGGTTGCTTATTTTTTTATAGATGGGTATGTTTTAGATTCTTTTTAAAAGATTTAAAAATTATTATCAAATAGTAACCATCTATTTAAAAATAAACAATCTAAATTGAGACAATAACTCCATCTATGCAATATAATTAAGATTAGTTCACTAGTTTCCCCAATTGTCTTGTATGATATAAACCAAAGGATTATTAAAAAATATTATCATATTTTAGACTTTGAATCAAATTTTGTTTTTATTTTTGGTTTGAGATGATTTTTTATAGTTGCTAGATAATGTTAATTTTTATCATTTAAATTTTTGTGGCCAAATTAGACCACAGTGGGCCCATGTGCCCTCAAAATTCAAAGATGTGGCACTAGGGATTAGACCTTTTTCAATCAATAAGCCAAATTTTGATTTTTAATATTGTCAAAACCCTTACTACCTATCTTATAAATACGGTGGAAAGTAATTTTTATGGACAATAATATCATATAACCATCAAGTTACAACATAAAGAATTAAAAAATATTGTGATTTATCAAATTTACATGTGCACAATCCAAATAATTGACACATAAGTGTTAGGGTTCGACACCCGGATTCATTCACAACAAGGTGCAGCGGAAAACCCGAACCCCCATCGACCATCGACCATCAAATTAGTAGAAACAAGGAATAAATAGTGCACAACGTTTTTAATGTAAAAATCCTTCTCAATCAAGGAAAAAATCACGGGACAAATTTTGAAAACGTTTTTAACGTGAAAACTCTTCTCAATTAAGGAAAAAAATCACGAGACAAATTTTGAATACACTTCTACTATATAAAATCGATTACAAAAATTCCTAAGACTGAATACCAACAATACACCCAAGATAGAACAAGAAAAACAATCTCCAGAGTAAAGAAACTCTTCTTCATTCTTATCTCTCTATTTTTCTTTTCTCATTCCTTTTCATTGGTAATGCACTCCGCTCACTGATTTTACAAGTGTAGCGGCAGACGGTGAACGACGAGAGCTCCCTTTTTCACTCTACTTTGTTCTACTCTTATTCAACGTTCCACCGCTGCTCCTACCGCTCCCGCGATCGTGGTATGCTTTCCACCACTTCTTCTGAAGCGCCTAGTGCGCTTATATAATAACGCCAATTCCAAATCCCATCTGCTCACCTGACCTGATCTTACATATGATTTGTCACATTATTTTCTGCGCCTTTACCAATTCCCGCACTTCTCCAAAGGGCGCATGCTCGGCCAGCTTGGATGTGTATCCTACAAGTCAGCTACCTACTTTCGGCGCATACTCTGTAAAGTCTATCAACTTTGAAAAGTCAATTGCTCGCTCTAAAAAGTCTACGACCTACTCCTTAGAGCCTGGTGCCCACTTTGCAAAGTTATCTACCAGTTCTGCCAGGTTGACTCATTTGAACTGTCATTGCTTGGTCACCCTTTTGTATCAGCATCCTTGGTCGGTCTCATCTCACCTTGGCTGGTTGGCTTCTTCTTCCAGTCAATCAATCTCCCGTTGGCTGGTTTCTTCTCCCAACCGGTCAACCTCCCGTTGACCGATTTCTATTGTCTGGTCGCCTGCCAGCTGTACTCTTGCAGCCGAGCCTAGCTCCGCCCTTGGCCTTGCTGTCCGACCGGCCGACCTCCTTGCCGCCCGGCTAACTAACTTCCTGCTTCTCGGTCGGTCCGCCCAAGAGTAGATTCCTACTATTCTTCTGGTCATCTATCACGCGCGAGCAAAGCACGCGTGAACTCGCCGAGGTTTGCCCATTCCAGCAAACGGTCACTCCGGTCTTTGTTGCAACTAATTTGTAGCACTCCGAATTTCGCATAAGCCCAGTGCAATCCTCCAATGACGTATCCGTTTGTTAAGCTATCCACAAGGGAGTTATCAAACCCAACAATAAGTTAATCTGATTTAGAAGCTTCCGTGATTTTTGCTGTGAAACTCATTAAGTGTTTCAAAAAATTCTTCATTTAATTTAACAATTTATTTACAGATATCAAATAGACTAAGTAATAACAATGTCAGTGTTATTATAAAGTCCCAACAATTTAATGTTTTTAATTTATATTGAAATTTCTTTGTTTAAACCTTTTATCACCTAAGGTTGTTAAATAAGGTAATTATTCTAGAATTAAAAAAAAAATCTCATATGATAATCAATGATACGTCAAATATTTCACTAAATAAATGAGCATGTAATCATAGCTACACATACAATTCCATAACTAAGAAAATAGAAAATAAATTAAGATCCAATTTTAAATAATGGAAGAAAAACCACAATGTCAAAAATCTCTGATTTTTTGCAGCCATGCTAAATAAGAAATTCACAATAAGATGTTCATCGTATGGACCGGTTATTTAGACACAAGAAGCACTTTAACTAATCCTAATACTTACGACTTCTCTTAAATAACTTTTTATATCTGCTATCTAACAATGAATCCGAGATAATCGAGCATCTCATCCACATGAATCTGTTAAAAGAAAGAAAGGAAATGAAAGGGAAGGGGAAGAAGGAAGGAGAAGAACAGAGAACGAAAGGAAAAATAGAGTAAATAGCAAGGAGGAGAAGGGAAGAGCTCAGGCAAAACTGATAAGCTTCCTTAGAAACAAATCAGAAATTCAACTATAATAAAAAATGATTATAGTTTAGTCTTTTCATACTTCATATAGTGCAACTCCTCATAACTCCTTTGTTTATCTTCCTAACCAAGCTATCAACTAACTGGTAACAACTAATTACTATTAACAATATTGATAGCTTTAACAGATGGCTTGTTGTCTCGGCGCTAAAAAGAGCATACTAATCCCATCTTGCTGCTGTATCAGGAAGAGGTTTGGTTACTTGCTTATCACCGTGAATTGTTTTCATTATGTGACAACTACCCTCCCCTGAACCACATTATTGTCCTCAAGAATGAAATCGAGGAAATTGGTTACAGATGAAAGAAGAGTCCTCCCATGCAACGTCAACAAGGTCCAAGTTTGTCCCTTGAATCAACAATTGCATCATTGTACTATTTCCTTTTGAATTGTTCAAATGTTTCAGAATTTGTAGTGGCTCCATCACAAAAGATTGCATATCCATGAGGAGTGGCAAAGTTGGTTGTGGACGACACTTATTGCCAATGCACCTTTTAAATAAAGAAACATAAAAAACAGGATGAATGAAGCATTGCAGAAAAGTTAATTTGTATGCAACATTGCTAATCTTTGCTTCAACTAGAAAAGGACCATAGTATTTAGAAGCAAGCTTCATGGATCTCCTTAGAGTGACCAGCGTTTATCTATAAGGCTGCAACTTCAAATACATCATATCACCAATTTCAAATATTCTATCCACCGTGTGCTTGTCAACCAATAATTTTATATGATTTTGTGACCATTGCAACTGTTATTTAATGAAGGTGTTTAAGGAATGGCAATTTTGTAAGTATGTGTGGATTGATACCAAAGGAATGTCTTTGGAAAAGTCAATACAGAAGTTTGGAGGTAACTACCCAAAAGAGCTTGGAATGGTGGCATCTTTAGGAAAGAATGATAAGTAGAATTGTACCACCAATCATTTTAGGATAGGAAAGTCAACCAATTATTTGGTTTGTGGCTGGTGATATAATGAAGATAACTTTCCAATGTTTCGTTTACACATTACGTTTGGCCATCCAATTGTGGATGGTATGTAGTAGAAAGATTGAGCTTTGTTAATGAGGCTTTAAAGAGAAATCATCAAAAATTGCAGGTGAATATTTTGCTTATATCCAAAATGATGATAGAAGATAAACCATGTAATTTGACAATGTTGTCTAAAAAGATTTGTTGGACCGTGACAGTAATAAATGAATGTTTTAGTGGAAAAAAGTGAGCAGATTTAGTAAAACTGTCAATCACAACTAAAATGGTGTCTTTACCATGAGAATAGAGTAAGTGTTCAATGAAGTCCATGGTAATGATGGACCAAGATTGAGAAGGTATCTGTAAATGTTGAAGAAGACCAAGTAAGGGGTTTTATCGGATTTATTCTGTTGGCAAATGTCACAATCATGTATGAAATCAATTACTTACTGATTCACGTAAGGCAAGTAAAACAATTGATGCAACATTTTGTATATAGCAACAATATCTGAATGACCTCCTATAGGAGAGGCATGAAGTGCTTCAATCAACTTGGCACATATCTCAGATGAAGTCCCTACATAAATTATGTTATGATACCTCAAAATCTCAGCCTAAGCTTGTAAGGAGGTCTGTTGTTTAGGCTCATTAATAAATCTAACATGAGGGAATGTGCCAGTTGATAATTGTTACGAGCCGTTTAATTTTCTATTGTTTGTCTCCTATGTGCTGTTGTTTTCCCTCTATTATTATTCCATTTTTTCAATTTGTTAGCACGTATAGGACTTTATTTGTAATTTGTTAGATAGTTGGTTTAGTTCTTTTCCAGTTATCTTATTTCCTATAAATGTATAAACGTACTGGTTAATGAGAAAATGAGAAGATTGGCTCTCTTTCTGTTTCATGTTCTCTCTGTACCTCTCTTCCCTCTAACACCCTGTCACCTTGGCTCTCTTTTCCCCTCCCTCTTTTCTCCTCCTTGCTTTTCTCTCTCACTGTCCTTTTCCTTTGCCTCTTTGCAGCTCCCTCCTCTATTTCTTCTCTTTTTGCTTTCTGTCATCCTTATTCCCTCTGTCTGCTTTTCACACTCTCTCTCGATAGTGACCTTGGTCATTTGTCCTTTAAGAGACCGCGATCCTTATTCCTCTCTGCTTCTCTCTCGCTTGCGCCTGCATCTCGGTCTCTTGCTCTGCGACCACTTTTCACCTATTATTTTCTATTTTACCCTCTGCTGAACTCCCCTCCTCAGCCGACTTTGCTGATTTCGCCATCAACCTTCACTTGTCGGTGGCATCATCGATCGTGCCAGCATCATTGGTACTTTTATTGAAACAAGGCAAAGGACATGGAGATGACGACCGCAGGAGTTGCCGCAATTGCTACCACCACCATTGCCACTAATGCACACATCTAGTACCTCCTTGATGAAATCCTTCAATCACTCAACAGGATCGAGCGCAAATATAATTCATCAGCAAATCTGCCTTTGCGGTTGACTCCTTCACCGACTGCGACTTCTCCATTGGGTACATCTCACATTTTCCCCATTACTTCCTCTGCGATTCCCCAACAACCCTTGCCTTCCTCAAATCCCCTCGTTCTTCCAATTCCCTCACCGTCCTCGACTTCTACCGTTAATATCTTACCTCAACCTATTTACCCTCTATCCTTCCTTCCACATGAATCACTCAATTTCCAACTCACCACTGGATGTCACGGCAGTAACACTACCGCTGCCTCCACCACAGCCCAAATTCAACATTCCAATGCTGAAATTCATCAACCGCTCACAAGACTTGAGCGAAATACTCCTTCGCTAGCGAATCCTTCACCATTAGCGGTTCCTCCCTCTATTACTGTTCACCCTCCTCCACCGCTCCCACAACCGCATCCACAAATCCCAACCCAAGCCTCACTCCAAAGACCACCATCGCCGCTAGACGCCACAATTGCTCTAACACTTCGTTTTCCCTAACCTGCCATCTCTTCGCTCCTTGACAAACCGCAAACCCTAAATCGAAGCGATCGCAATCCCTCACCGCATCCGCTTTCCACCACTGACATTTTATTTCAACCTTCTCCAACTCATGCATCATCGTCTGACTCCGAGAAGGACCACAGTGGTGTTGAACTGGATGAAATGGTAAAGCGGATAGAGTCGTTATCAAACATGGATAATAGTGATGAATTTGATGCTGTGCCATAGCCAAAACGACTGACTCTTACTCAGGCCCTATCGTCCGCTCCAGCTCCTTCACAGAACGTGCATTCATCCTCTACCAAAACCGCTACTCTTATCGTCCGCAACTTTCCTTCTTTCTTCTCTATCTATTTTCTCCTTTTCTCATGCTAATTTCGCTACTAAATTTGGTACCTGGATGGATTGGACAATATATTTTTGTTATCTTTGTATGCAGAGGAATTTGGTGGATAGAATGTTACAGTTGCCTTGGCCCCCTGATCAGCAGCAGCCTCGTCCACAACAATTTCCAGTGCAAACTCCAAGTCCACCAGGGCGGCGATGTCCTGCCCCAACTGCGTCTCCAATGCTTCCACTTGTTTGCCCAACCACACGGCCTTGGACCAGCTCACCCCCAGCGACATCAATAGCAGCCGTTAACTATAGCTGGGTTTCCCATCACAGCAACAAATATTCCCAACCATGAGACTATTACCGGGCACCGATTCAGCAATTACAAAGATCCCTCTCCGTAAGGAAGTAAAGTCTGCACCAATAAAACTTGCAAGCCATATGGAGGTAGATACGTTTTCTTTTAGGGGATCAACAGAGACAAGCAAAGTTGTGTATGGGGATGTAGACGATGATGAAGTAGCTGAGTTTGCTTCTGTTGCTCTATTCTTCAATCAGGGACAGTGTTGTTGTGCCGGGTTCAGGATATTTATGCATGAGAAAGTCTACAATGCGATTGTTGAGAAAGCTAAAGTGTTTGCTATTAGACCAGTCGTTGACAATCCTTTGAACAATGTTGTTGATCAGGGCCCGCAAATTGTCACAGAGCTAACAATCGTGGATTTATTAAGGAATTTGTTGGCAAGCAAGATCCCGAGCAGTTTTGACAACATTCTAAAGCTCAAGGAACTTAAGCTGAGCGTGAATCCGTTATCAGGCATCATACCTTCCGAGATCACCAACTGCATAGCTTTGACTCACCTTGAAGTTGATAACACTGCTCTCTCTGGTGAGATACCAACAGCCATTGGTAGTTTGAAGACCTTGATTATATTCTTTGCTTGGCAAAACAAGCTAACAGGCAATATACCGGCAGGCATTGCACATTGCCAGGAGCTTCAAGCACTTGATCAATCATACAATCAGCTCACTAGTGCAATCCCATTAATGTTGGACTCTAATTACTTACGAACCCAGCATGCTACTACTTGGCTTGGGTGTTCCACATCTAGGTCTATTGAACAACAAGAAACTACGAGTACACTACTGCAATGCTTGCAGATAGGAGGCTGTTGGGAGAATTCTGATTAAGTCTTGTCTGCACCAAATTTGGAAGGAGTAGCTGGAGAAATTTCAAGAGCAAGCCCTTCCTCTAGCGCCAATCAACTTGAATGGCCAAGCTGTGTGCTAGTTCTTTGCTGCTCAACTGTATCATTTGCTTGCTTGGCTACACGTAGATGCTCCTTCTATGATACACACCCAACAAGGGCACAAAGCAAAACAGAGCGAAGAGCAACAGCCGCAATGCTTGACCACACGTACCCCACGTTTATGAGGACAAGGTTCTTTTGATGACAGCGGCAATGTTACGAGCCGTTTATTTTTCTATTGTTTGTCTCCCATGTGTTGTTGTTTTCCCTCTGTTATTATTCCCTTTTCCCAGTTTGTTAGCACGTATAGGACTTTATTTGTAGTTTGTTAGATAATTGATTTCGTTCTTTTCCAGTTACCTTATTTACTATAAATGTATAAACGTACTGGTTCATGAGAAAAGGAGAAAATTGGCTGTCTCTCTGTTTCATGTTCTCTCTGTACCTCTTTTCCCTCTGACACGCTCTCACCTTGGCTCACTTTTCCCATCCTTCTTCTCTCCTCCTTGCTTTTCTCTCTCACCATCCTTTTCCTTTGCCCCTCTGCAACTCCCTCCTCTATTTCTTTCGTTTCTTCTTTCCTTCATCCCTATTTCCTCTGTCTGCTTTTCACACACTCTCTCAATAGTGACCTCGGTCATTTCTCCTTTAAGAGACCGCTGTCCTTATTCCTCTCTGGTTCTCTCTCGCTTGCACCTGCATCTCGGTCTCTTGTACCGCGACTACTTTTCACCTATTTTTTTCCATTTTTATCGTTTGTCGAACTTTCCTCCTCGGCCGACTTTGCTAATTTCGCCGTTGACCTTCACTTGTCGGTACCGTCACCGATCGTGCCTGCATCAATTATCTAAATAACTGTGCTCCACCTAATACAACCATCAATGTAGGATTCCCGAAGAGCTATTTAATTCAGAAGACGTAAATTGTTGAGATAAGGCATCAACTACGATATTTTGGGAGCCTTTCTTGTATGGAACTGTATATTACAATCCCAAAAGCTTTTATAAGGCTTTTGTATTGTAAAATGGAAGTAAACTTCCGCTCCAAGAGGTGTTTGTGGCTTCCCTAATCTATTCTTATGATAAAAGGCTGGCGTTGGAGGAAGTGACGCCATTTAGTGACAGTAAATAAGATAGCGAATAACTCTCTTTCACAAGCTATTCTACCTTGGATGATTAGCTCAAATGGCTTACTAATAAAAGCAATAGGCCTGCGATCCTATTGAAAACTGCTTCCATGCCCGAACTAGAAGTATTTGTCTCTATGACAAATGTTTTTGTGAAGTCTGGTAAAGCCAAAACTATGGTTGTTGTCATAACTACCTTTAGATGTTGGAAAGCTGCTTTAGCATTCTCATTCCACTGCAACATGTGGTGTCGTAGAAAATCATGAAAAGGTTTAGCGATCAGGCCACATTTTGCTATAAATCTTCTGTAAGAACCTGTGAGACCCAAAAAGCTTTGCACAACATGTAAAGTTATAGGACCTGGCCAATTTTTTATTTTGGTGATCTAGGTTGGATCTATGGCCTCTCTTGAACCTGAGAGAATATGCCCAAAGTATTCTATTTGGTGTAGCCCGAAAGAACGATTGGAAAGCTTGGCAAATAGCCTATTGGAATGCAACACTTACCAGAACTTCAGAAATATGTAGTAAAAGTAAACTCCCATTTAACACTATATACTAATATGTCATCAAAGAAGACTAAAATAAATTTGTGAAGCTACATTTGAAAAATCTCATTCATAAGAGATTGGAATGTGGCAGGTATATTGGTAAGGCTAAAAGGCATGACAACAAACTCATAAAGGCCATGATGAGAACGAAAAACTGTTTTATGAATGTCTAAGGGATGCATTCATATTTTGTGGTAGCTGGATCGTAAATCCAGCTTAGAGAAAAAGTTTGGTAACTCATTTAGTAAGTCCTCAATGATTGGGCTGAAAGACTTAGTTTTAATTGTTAAATTGTTAATCTGTCTATAGTCGACACAAAATCTCCATGAGCCATCTTTCTTTCTGACCAATAATATGGGAAAAAAAGGGGCTAGTGTTGGGTTATATGATGCCAGTGTGCGACATTTCCTTGACTTGATTTTCTATTTCATCTTTTTAAATGTGGTTATATCTATAGGGCTTTAAATTGACTAGTTGTGCAACATGGACTAATGAAATCTGATGATTATATTTTTTTCTGGGTGGCGGTAATGAAGTTGGAATTATAAGGACATCACTATAAAAGTTAATAATGAATTGGAAATCAGGGTGATATATTACCTGTGATTGCAATGTGTTTATTGAGAAATACTGAGCAATGTAGCCTTGAGCTGAGTGAAACCTTTTTTGTAGTATCTTTCTAAAATGCTTGCTAAGAAAGCTATCTTAGTTGCGCCTCATAGCTCAATGTTGGTATTGTGGTAATTGAAAGAAACAGTTAGGTTATTGAAATTAAACAAGATAGGGTTGTATTGGCTTAGCCAATCCACTTTTAATTCCATGACATATCTTCCCAATTGAAGCAAACAAAAATCAACTTTAAAGGAATGACCATGCTTGGTTCATGGGAAGGAATGGCAATATGAATCACTTACTATTCTATTGCCATGGGCTACTATTACATTGGGTGGAATAGTAATGGGGGCAGGAAATTTGGTGGCAGCGACAACTTTGGGGTTCAAGAAATTAAGAATAATGCCACTATCAATAAAAATGTAAAGATGTTGATTGTGTGTCTTTCCTTTGATTTTGATGGTATTATTAGAGGATTGACCGAGAGAGCATAAACTAAGATTTTAGATCTCTTTTGCTGATACTGGTAGCATTTCATGGTCATTCTATGGTGTGAACTGATCTGATCCATCAAAAGAATCCATAGTTATAGAATTGTATTGCCAATGGATGCATTTGTGACTTGGAGAAAATTTTTCATTGCATTTGTAAGACAAACCGTGAGCACATTTTTGGTCTAGAGAAAGGGAAGTGGAAGCGTTTGGCTTTGGTTTGGTTGTTTGTAGTGTGGGTAGGAAATGTGTAGTGTCATACTGGACAGGCTTTTGTAGAAATGGTTTGAAAGATGGTTTAACTTTCTTTTGTAAAGTTTCAGTGGCTTGTTCTTGTAAAGAAGTGGCATGAAAGGCTTGTACCAAAGAGGAAGGATTCAATAGATTTTCCATATAACTAAGTTCATTTTTGAGTCCACTCAAAAAGATAGAAACAAAATGGGCATCTGAGGGATTTTGGATTTGATGAAGTTCAAGGCTCGTAATTCTTCAAACATATTTTGATATATTTCCAACAAAAAATTACTGCAATTTGTTGAATTCTTCGATTGTATTAGCAAAGGACTTGTCATTAAACCGGTCGTAAAGATTTCCTAAGAATCATGAATCATGGTAGTGGAATAGCCCTATAACCAGATAGTTGCTCAGCCATCTAAGTAGACTGAAACAATTTTAATATTTTGATATGAAGGGATGTGGTAGAAGCTAAAGTATTTTTGATAGTGAAACACACATAATCGTGTATTATGGTCATCAAATGATGGAAATTCAATTTAGGTTGATGAAAAGGGGGGACATCTTGTTGTGATTTCAAGTGGAGGATCTGGCTAGGGTACAGGAATGCGGATAGTAGGAGGGAAGGATGATTCTTGATGTAGAGAATTGTGTGCTGGTTGATTTTTAGAAATAGAAGCTGCTTTAGCGAGTAAAATCCACTTGAAATCAGCCATCAAGGATTCTATATTTTGATCCATCAGACTGATTTTGTCTTTCATGGCTTGTTTATGTTCCTGATGCTCTTCTTGAATTGTCAATTGGAACTGCTTGAATTAATCTTTTGTGGAAGCTTTCTTGGAAGTTATGGCAGCAGTAGTGGATGTGGAAGTATAGGATCGAGAGTCTGATACCAATTATTGAAGAAAGAAGTAAGAGGAAAGAGGCAGACGGCTGGAGAAGAACAAAGTACAAAAGGAAAAATGGAGCAAAGAACAGGAAGAAGGAGAAGGGAAGAACTGATAAGCTTCATTAGAAACAAATTAGAAATTCAACTACAATCAAAACTGATTGTAGTTCAGTCTTTTCATCCATTGTCTAGTGCAAATCCTCGTAACTCTTTTGTTTACCATCCTAACCAAACAATCAACTAACTGATAACAACTACTACCAACACTATTAGCAGCTTTAACAGATGATTTTGCTGTCTTGATGCTGAGAAGTGCATACTAATCCGATTCTGCTGCTGCACGAGTATGAGCTTCGATTACTTGGTTCTCACTGTCACTTGTCCTCATTCTATGACTGAATAATCCTCTTATGCCTTTCAAACCTCAGCAATGGTGGAAAATCAGCAAAACATCCAACTTTAAGAATCCAAAACCTTCTCTTAATATGAGTACTTAATCCTCTTACGAAAGAGTTCCTAGTATGAAGATTGAATCACTTAATTATAATGAACTTCCTCTCTCAAAATGATCCCTTACTTTCAGCTGCTTTGCCCCTAATCCCTTTCATTCCATGCATGTATATAGAATTAAAATTGGGATGAAGAATATTGAAAATCAATAAAAAAAATTTTAATCGGCAACATCTCCTATAAGGATCCGCACATGAGTGCGTCACAGGCATAAATCATTCTGTTGCTCATGTATGATGGTGCCTAAAATGTAAGAAAATAGACATATATCGAGGCAATAAATAAGTCATCCATAATTAGTAAATACCGGATTTTGTGTCATTACTTATGTTCCACAATTCAACATGATATATATAGATAATTGAGTAATTGTGATCTTTATACTAGTGAATATTCATTACATTATGAGAACATAAATTTAGCTAACCAATAACCTAATTATGAAAATTGTCAATCATAAAAATTTTAACAGATATAGTAAATGTAACAAAATTATATAATAAATAAGTAATTAGTAAATACCTTTGTGTCCTTGTGTACAACGTTTTCATAAAATAATTCTAAATATCAAATACTTACTTACTAGAATATCTGTAAATCATTTTATCATTATTTTTTTATATAAAATATTTCAATTACGGTTAAGATATACACATCTACGTCTTAAATTTCTCTTATAATATAATAAATCATTAGTTAGAATACTCTTTTATCAAAATTTTATCAATTAAGAACAAAATTACTAGCATGTAAAACCAAATAATAATTCATTTGTGTTTTCAAATCACAATCAACTCAGCTTTGCATTATTAAGGTATTACTTATTTTGAAATGAAAGGGCTAACAAGTCATGATTAATCAAAAATCTTGGAGCAATTCATTAATTGTGAGAAAAAAAAATAATAGATATTAAGAAGATCAATGATAGAAGGGAGAAGAACAAGGCATAATTGAAAGAAATTAAGACTTTATAAGCAGGAAAAATTTAGACTGTGATAGGTTTTTTAATCGATATACAGTGTTATGATTTGACAAAAGACCTCAAAAGGAGATGTTAAAATACATGCTGTAAGATGGAAGGATTTTGAAGTTGTTTTATTATATGTTTAGGGTAGGATTGGATTTGATTTAATTGGCTAATTTTATTTTATTTTTTTTTTCATTTGAACCAAATTAAAATATAATATTTTTATATTTTAATAATTTATTTAATATTATTGTTATTTTTTAAATAATAAAAAACTTAATTATTATATTTCCAATCCCTACTGCAAATCCTCCTCACGCGATCATTCATAAGGCAGCTCCCAGGTGTAAAAAGTTCAAAGAGCAGTGTACATCTCAAATTATTTATTATTAATTTTCACTTTAAAAAAATTTATTTTTGATTTATTTATTTATTTTGTTAATATTATTTTAATTTAATATTTCATAATAAATATACAAAATATATTTCAAAATTATAAAAATTGTTACACATGAACAATGAAAATAATATTTTCTCTTACTTCTCTTGCTGAATCTCAGAATCAGACTTATTGCCACCTGACAGCAGCTAAGCCATCATTTATGCAAGTGCCAGTAGCCCATCATCAGCATAAATACGACTGCATTAAATACAGTAAAATTTAGTTTTATTTTATCTAAAATAATGTCACAAAGATAATAATAATAATATAACGAAAAGATTAATTAAACATTTAATGAGACAAATTTAAACTCCAACCTTGAACTTATTGAAGCCTTATTCTAAGAGGAAAGTGACTGGATAGAAAAGGCAGCAGCTGGTATTTAAACTCATTGAAAGGTTATTTAATGTCAAATTAACAGTAAGAATTGATCTTATTTGATTAATTTCATTTATAATCTGTATATAGAAAATCAATTAGGATAAAAATTGTTAATAGAATAATAATTGTGAAGTTTTGTTACCCTTTGATCATTCATAAAGAAGATATTAAGTTAAACTTGTTCCATGGCATTCTAAAGATGAAAAATAAATAAGTAAAGTCATAAGTTGCTATTTAATTAAAGATAATAATAAAGTAAACACATAATATAATTTAAGAAAATAATCTTTTCGGCGTTATTGCTTCAAACCTGCTACGGCTCAAGCCCAAATTGGCGAGCAAATGACAACGTACGTTTGGTTGTTGAATTTGACAATGACTAGGAGAATTTATTTGCCAGGAATAAAATAGTTATTAGAAAGGAGAATAGAATAAAAGTTTAAGATTTTCGTTACGGAAGAATATGCATTCTTAAAATTATTATTATCTTCTTGAAATACTTCCTACGGTTTTGATCAGCTTACGGAGCTTAGACAGGAGCTCAATATAAGTGTTAAGGTCCCACAAAAAATTAATATTTTTTTATTTGATTACGCTTGTGAGCAAGAATAACATTATACCATCTACCCTCTCTCTCTTTTGCTTTCCGGGTTACCATGCATATTTAAATAAAAATAATGATAATAATAATAATGATAATAGTAATAGTAATAATAATTAAAAATAATAAGTTGCTATTTAATTAAAGATAATAAGGTAAACACACAATACAATTAAGAAAATAATCTTTTCAACTATTGCATAGGAAAATTATAAAAAAGAAAAAAAAAAATTATTGGACACATGGCCATTTATGATTGGCTCTATATTTTAGAGTTAAAAAATTATATATATTTTTATAATTTTTTATTAGACATCACTGAACCATCCATTTATTTTTTATTTTGTCGACCAGTTTTCAAGCATGGCAATAGGATTGGGTGCCACAAATAGAAGGCAACCAATAGTATTGCAGTTAAAACAGATGTTCATTGGTCTTCTTGCCTCGAGCTCGATCACGACCGAGATTCTTGGTAATTAGAGCCAGCGTTTGGATCAGGATGACATTTATTTGACCGGGAGTACGTAAGTTGAGAGACCTGAGCGATCGACTTAACCATGGTGAAGTAATTGCTCTTAACTTGGCTCGGCTAAACCATGGTTGACTGTCAAAGACGACTATTAATTGTAATTAAAATTCACTTCCGTACGACATAGCATAAATACTCCCAACCGCCTTCTTCCCTGCCACCTCTCACCTCTTGGTCTCTCTCTCTCTCTCTTTCTAGAGTCTACGCAGCGAAGCCAAACGCCCTACGGTACCGAGAAGGCCAGAGAGAGAAAGTACGTTTGAAGCTGCAATAATTACATTATACGGAAAGAGAGACTGCTCATCCTCTGAAACCCATCTCCCTCCTTATTTACTCTCTACCTTCTCCCTCAATCGGTGATCATATCATTCCGGATACCTCCCATCTCTGTTTACTCTGCGGAACCCTGACCTGCCGATCCATCCAATAAATGGCTGCGACGTTCTGCCAGTACAAATAACACTCTTAAGGCTCCCAAGCACCATCAATGAAGGCATCGATGAGCTTCCTCTGGAGTTATCTCTTTCAACTTCGTTTCCATCCGAATGCAATGTTCTGATTCTTATATTGAGGTCGCAATCCTCGGTGTTCTTGCTTCATTCTGCGTTTGATTCGACTTCCGAAAGTCAAAGGAAGTATATTCGTTGCCTGAGAAATGCGAAATCCGGGGAGGAACTCTGACGGCGATGCAGCGAGTAGGGAGTACTGTTTGAATTCAAGCCAGAGCTCAAAGAGCAGCAGCGAAAGCTACAGCAGCGGGAGCAATAGTCGGCTCTCGTTTGACTCCGTCACGGCCACGCACACGTCTCTCCGTCCCCCGGACAGTCTATCCCTCTTGAAACCGCACCGCTCCTCCGACTCAGCCTTCGAGGCCATTGTCTCGGCCTCCAATCGACGGAAGGCGCCTCTCTCGTTCCGCGACTTCAAGCTCATCCGTCGGATCGGCAGCGGCGACATCGGTACCGTCTATCTATGCCGGCTCCTGTGCGATGACGCCTGCGAATACGCCATGAAGATTGTGGACAGAGAGGCGCTAGCCTTCAAGAACAAGACGCCGAGAGCGGAGATGGAGAAGAAGATCCTCAAGTTGCTGGATCATCCTTTCCTGCCTACCCTATATGCCGAGTTCGACGCGTCGCACTTCTCTTGCATCGTCATGGAGCATTGTCCTGGCGGTGATTTGCATTCTCTTCGGCATAAACAGCCATCGAAGCGTTTCTCACTCTCCCCTGCTAGGTACTGCTGCGATGATTTCCTTCTCCAATTCCATTCTATTCCTCCATTTTGAATTGCAATGCTTTGAAATTTCAAAATCTCTCTCTCTTTTCAAAGAATCTCAGTGCATTGTGAAACAATGAGTTTTTTATTTTTTACGTATGTATGGATTATATTATCAGATAAGTGAAATCCTTCAAATTTTGTTACGTAATCTTCACAGTAAATTTCACTTGTTCAGCCTAATTTTGGATTTACTTTGGCAGCACCCGAATAAAATATCCTCCAACTCGTCCTAGTGGACTCAGTTTGTTTTCGTCTCACCCGTCCGTGTTAATCCACCCAGGTTCTACGCGGCTGAAGTGTTGGTAGCGTTGGAATACCTCCATATGCTCGGAATCATATACAGAGATCTAAAGCCCGAAAACGTCCTCGTGAGATCAGACGGTCACATCATGCTCACTGATTTTGACCTCTCGATGATGTGTTCAGATTCCATCCCGTCCATCCAGTGCTCCAGTTGCCCAGGCCCACATGATCCAACGGCGGAGTCACTCCCTTCCCCACCTCCCAAAAAAACCAAGACCCCAGCTGCAGCGTCCCCGTTCTCCTGTCTCCCGAACCAGCTTTTCCGACCCAAGAAAATCCAAGCGCCATCCGGCTGTCAGAAGCGGCTATTTGTCGCCGAACCGGTAGCCGCCCGGTCCTGCTCGTTCGTCGGGACCCACGAGTACGTCTCTCCTGAGGTGGCGTCCGGCGGTTCCCATGGCAGCGCCGTCGACTGGTGGTCCCTGGGGATCTTCATCTACGAGATGATCTACGGACGGACGCCGTTCGCCGGCGCAACCAACGAGGCTACGCTGCGGAACATTCTGAAACGGCCGTTAGCGTTTCCGACCCAGACGCCTTCCAACGCGTCTGAGGCGCACGCTCGGGACCTCATCCGTGGGCTGTTGGTCAAGGACCCGGCGGGTCGACTTGGTTCGAAGACGGGAGCTGCCGACGTCAAGACCCATCCCTTTTTTATGGGTCTGAACTTTGCGCTGGTGCGGTCGCTGACGCCGCCGACAGTCCCCGGCGTCAGGCGACATGTTGCGGCCGCCGCGACGTCGATCAAGCAAACCACGAGGAAGGAGGCGAATGAGTTCGAATATTATTTCTAGGAGGAGCGGGATTCTCGCCACGTGTTAGGTGGCACGTAAGCCCGGGTGGGGACAGTTGTATATCTTTTGCTTTATAATGTTATAGGAATTAAGGTGCAGGCCTCATTTAAAAAATAAAAAAAAAGAATTTAAAAAGTGGTTTTAGGGATTTACGATTTGATAGGGAAATTGTAGAGGATGGAAGATGTATACACGTGGACCGCATGTATACGTCACGTGTCTGGCAAAAAGTAATGTTCATAGCTCGTTTGAAAATGTGGGAGATGAAAAGGGCTCCATCGCATGTGGGGGTACGATTAATACAATTTTGTTTTTAGTGTTATTATTAAAATAAAGTAATAAAGCTTTATATCTAATTAGATAAATTTGATATATAAATTTATTTCTATTATTTTATTTGAATCTATTGTTATTTTATTTTAATTTATTTTTGTATAGATGTAATTTTTGAATGTATACATATTATTATTTTTTATAATAAAATTTATTATCTCTGTACTTATCTAGCCTAGGGTTATTAATTATGTGATGTTTAATTTATGTATATGTTTGACTATTTGATATTGTAATTTTATTAGTTGTTTTATAAATATTTTTAGTTTCAAATTTGCATTTAGATCAATATTATATTATGGTTTCAACTTTTAATGATGATATTGTATTGTAATAATTTGATAAATATTGCAAATTATCAAGTTGCACGAGGCAAATGGAATGCCAACTTCTTCCCAATGGATTTGTGTTTAAAATTTTCACCGTGATTTGAATAAACTCATGCCAAATTATGAAATTTTTATTTAGATTTTACATATTATAATAGTAAATATGAGTTTAAAAATTTTAAAATTTATTATTTAATATATCTTTAATTTTTTAAGTCAGTTAACTTTCTTAAAAAACTAACAATAGGAGAGATTTTGAAGGTGAGAGTGGTGGAGGGCTTCACTCATATTTTACAGAAGAATAAATTTATTAGAGGGTTTAATTCTGTTATTATATTTTGGCTTTTATTCATCTTTTTAAGAAAAAGTGGATGTATTTATAATAATGTTATCGGTTGATAGTAATTTCCTGTTGCGTTCTGGTTCCACGGGGCCCGCTATGGTAGAGAGATGCAAAGGGTGAGGTTGAGGATGAGAGCAACCCGGAGAGGATCTCTCGGGGGCGACGGGTGGACACGAGTGAGTGAGGTGTTGGACACGAGATGAGAAGCCGAGATCGGATAAGTGGAAAACCTTATTGAATGGGAGGGGCTGTAAAGAGCTTCACTATATGGGTTGGAATTTTATGTTTATCCCTTCCCTATCTCTCGTTTTGTGTTTTTCTAAGGAAGCTATGCTCTTTGGGAGTCTTTTATCTCGAGGAGTTGGGCGTGGAGATGGAGAGCACTAAGTGGAAGCTTTGGGACTTAGAGTTGTGTGCGGAAAGCTCCCTTGCGTGTTTACGGATAGGAATAGTGGAAGTCGGACCGTTGGGGAGTGGACGCGTGGCGTCCATTTGAGGAGGCTGGACCACTAGCTTCCTTTAATGCGGTGACGTCACGGGAAATGGCATGCGGGCGGCGGCGCTGGCTGCAGCCTTGCGTGTGTCGGTGTACGGGATCTGGATATCTTCCTTGATTTGACTAGGCATCCTGTATAAAGTAGGCATAGCTTTCTTGAAGCTATTAAAATTGGCCGGTGGCATTCCGGCTATTGAGGCGGTTCTTAAAGCTCGCGGTCTTAGAGAGCCGGTCCCGTGGGGTCCATTGAGATTCTTCTGGCCGCTCGGGTGGTAAGAAAATGGCTGCTCGTGAGAAGGTCTACTAGGCCTCTTAGTTTGGGCCGTGCTTCTATGGGCCTTTTTTAACATAGCCCCGTACCAAAGGGTCCGAGGTTCTCGGTCGTTTGGCATGAAGTGGTCTCTGTCGGAGATGTCGGTTGTGCGAGAGCGTGTGTCTTAGTGTTACTTTGTGGTGGTTGTCCTCGAGATAAATTTGGAGCATTAAATGTCGTATCCTGGTGATGTACGTGCGATCGGGCGTCTTTATGCCCGGACTTTTGAGGCGAATGTCATTGGTGAGGGTAATGAGTACATTTTAGTACTCTAGGGTTTATTTAAACCCTTCGTTGCCTTTGGTCTTTTCAGTTTGTTCCCGTTTCCTTCTTCGTTCAAGCTTTGTTTACTCCTCCTTTTTTGGCTTTCATGTTAGAAACATTGCATTGACAAGCTCAAGGAGATCGGACCGTGCAGTTTAGAGTCTATGGCCATGGTGATCCCGGAGCCGCGTATATTTGTATCCTCCGGATGGCTTCATCACCGTTTATGAGGCCCACCTTAGCTACGGTTTTCCATCCCGATGGACCTCTACGACATTATGAGGGTGCTTGGCGTGCCTCTTGCCGAGGCTCCGGCCCGAATGCGATGAGGTACACGAGTGTCCTTGTGCGTCTTCTTCGATGCCACGAGGCTCTTGACTCCTCTTATTGTGTTGGATCGTGATGAATTGAGAATTCTCTTTTGCGGTGGCAATCTTGATTCCAATTGGGCCATTCCCAATTGGGAGAATGTGGCGGCCCGATCTTGTCCCGACCCCTCCAGGGAGGAGGCGGAAGGAAGTGAAGGCGCGCACGGACTTGGTCTTTGGCCAATCTGTGGTCTTTCCACTTGAACAAGCGTAATTTCAAGTTCGGGAAGCCAAGTGGGAACCGCGGGACGAGGCTTGTTCCTCGAGGCGGGGACCCAGGAGCGAGTGATGGCGAGGATTTTTTCGAGGACATGAGGCGATGATGGCGTGGTTTGCTTCTCTTTAAAGCTGGCTCTTTTCGAGTCTTCGAGACACAGGGGGTCTCGCTTTCCTTTCTTTGCTAATACCTCGTCAGGGTCCCTGATCAAGCTTCCCGAGTCCCAGGACTTCTTGTGATGATGATGATGATAACGTTCCTACGATTAAGAAGATGAGGGTGGAAGCTTCGCCTTCATTTTGCTGTTACACCCCGCGGGGTTCTCCCTCGATGCGCGGTCCTCGGACATTCACCCCCGGTGATGACCTCATTGCTCCCGTTACTTTGCTGGTGACATCTTTTAGGAAGTGCCGTAAGGGATTACAAAGGGGAGCGTCGGCTGAAATGGTCCGGGAGATGGTGGAGGTCGTGGATTTGAGTGTTTGAGCCCGCGCCCCCTGGTCATCAAATCATTGAGGCGGATCTTGAGGATACCAGGCGGCGGCGCTGCGGGGGCTTAAATAGAGTCCGAGTCCCAAGTGGAGTATGGCGGGGATGACCCTGCGGCGAGGTAGCGGTTGTTTCCTCCCTTTCCTTGCCTTCCTTTATTCATGCCTTGATGAATGTGACTCCGAGTTTGATAGCGGCCTCAACGGGCTAGTGGGAGTGATCGCTAATCCCGCTGGAAGTGAGGTCTTGTAACGGCGGGCGGAGCGGAGCTATTGGAGCAAAGGAGAAGATTGCTTCTCTCGAAGGCGCCAACAAGGATCTGCGGCATAGACAAAGCCTCCTTCGAGAGCAGATTCTCTCCTGGAGGAGAGGTTACGTCCGTGCGAGATTCTTGAGATAGCTCCTGTCTTTGGGCAGCAGAGATTCGGGACGGCGTTCGCATGTGCCGCCAGAGTGGCGGGGCCCGATCGTCGCGGTTCCCGTGGCCGTCCTCGATCCCAGGGAATGGTGCCTTGAGCATGGAGGACTTGTACGGCGTCGATGGCGAGGCCTTTTGGCCCTCCTCGGGCGGGGGCTTAAGTTCCCGGTGGAGCGAGGACAGGATCTTCGGGAGCTTGAGGCTCGAGAGAGGAAAGGCCCCGGCGGCACTCTCTTATCTTTGCTCCCTTGTACTTCACTTTGTTTTTTTCGGTTCTATCATACTTGTACAGAAAATCTCTTTTTGTGAATAAGACTTAGTCATTTTCGCTTCAAAGCTTTGGACGTTCCTTTTGTGTCTCATCTGTGCATTTATTTTTTTTTTTTTTTAACTTTTGTTTAGCGGGCGGCCCCCTCCTTTAGGCGTTTGACCCTTTTCGGACGTTTGACCCTTTTACCTTTTTGGACTTGGGTATTGACCTAGGACTTGGCTCTTAGCCTTATACAGGCGTACTTTTGTCGCCCGGTCTTTATCAGCGGTTGAACTTTTGAGTTATGGCCTCGAGGCCGACCCTGCAGGACCGCTCGGTCGCGGTAGAGTTTTGGAAAATATCTAATAACGAGTTTTGATGACCTCGGGGCCCGACCCTCAGGACCGCTAGAGGTGATCAAGTTTGATGACCTCGAGGGCGGCCTCTGGGGACCGCTTGATCTGGAGTTTTGATGACCTCAAGGGCCGGCCTGCAGGACCGCTCGATCCACCCGAGAGTTTTTGTTTGAATGCCGTGAGTTGCGGCGGCTTCCTTCTCGGGGCCGGGCGGGTCTTTCGAGGAAGAGCGGGGAAACACTTCGTCGCGAGGCAAAAAATGCACGTTTTATTAATGCATATTTTTCTTACATTGAGTAGCCTCAATTTTTTTTTTTTTTTTTGACAATCTTGGTTGCCATATCGAGATATCCTTTGTTGCCCGGCCCGCTCGAGTTCCTCCTGGAGCTTTTCTTGCCTCCCTCGGGGTTTTCAACGCCTTGGGCCATCTTAGGAATTCGGGATGTTGGTGACGGAGTCGCGAGGCGATGGGCACGAGTGCTTTTTCTTCCCAAGGACCATCCGCTCGGGTGTGTCGTGCCGGGACGGCCGTTGGGTCTTACGGTGGCGCTCGCCCTTCTGCTTCCTTCCCCTGTCCTCGGGGGCGGGGGTCTTAGTGGGGCCGGTGAGTTGCTTCGCCGGCCTTGGGTAGGCAGTCTTCAGCCTTTTGAGCCCCCTTCTTTTTGGCCGGACTCATGGACTTCTTTTTGTTGAGGTAGTCCCTCGGCTACTTTGGAGCAGCGCCGACTGTCGTCCGGCCCGAGTGGGCGTGGGCTTTCGGAGCGTGGGCTCTAGAGTGTTCGCCTTTGCCTGCCTTGGAGGCTACGGGCCCGGCCCTTGTGATTTTTGACAGGGAGGCACTCGTCGTGGGCGGTCTTCTCCTGGTGGGTCTTGCCTTTCTCTTTGAACAAGGGCGTTGCTTGTTGGGGGATGGAAGCCGCTTAGTTTTTGTTCTTCCTTTTATTTGGGATGTTGCGTTCATGGGCCCTCTATGGTAGAGATGCAAAGGGTGAGGTCACCCCGGATTGATCGAGAGATCGGGATGTTTGACGGATCTCTCAGGCGTACGGGTGGATGCGTGGTTATACACGAGTGAGTGAGGTGTTGGACACGAGATGATAGACCGGATATTTTAAGTGGAAAACCTCCTCTTGAATGGGGAGGAAAAACCACTAGGCTCGGGGCTGTAAAGAGCTTCACTATATGGGTTGGAGATTTCTGATCGGTTGTGAGGTTATTCCCTTCCCTATCTCTCGTTTTGTGTTTAAAGGAAGCTATCAAGGAGTTGGGCGTTGGAGAGCGCTAAGTGGAAGCTTTGGGACTTAGAGTTGTGTGCGGAAAGCTGGTTGCGTGTTTGATGGACCTCCTGGAAAGGAGGTCTTCTTTGTATATTTATAGTGGAAGTCGGACCGTTTGGGAATGGACGTGTTCCATGCGGTTGATGGCTGGACCAGCTTCCTTTAATTGCCATTTACGGGAAATGGCATGCGGACAGGCGCAGCTGCAGCCTTTGCGTGTGTCGGGTGTTGGATATCTTTCTTGATTTGACTAGGCATCCTCTGTTGATTAGGCATAGGCTTTCTTGGCCGTCGAAATTCAAGTGGCATTCCGGCTATGAGCAGGCGGTTCTCGGGCTTGTAAGTCCTCCAGCAAGCTCGCGGTCTTGGGATGAGAGAGCAGTCCCGTGGGGTCCTCTGGAAAGTAATCGGGTGGTAAGAAACCTCTTGGGCTCTCGGCCCTTGGGACTGTCCCAACTGCTCGTGAGAATTTTTGAGACTGACATTTCCTAAATAGAAATGATCGAACACTTTTTTTTGGGCATATTTTTCATGGGCTTATTATCTTGATCAATCACATTAGCCCTGTTGAGATTATACCTAATACTAGATCTTATATTTAGAGGTTAAATTCAAGCATTGAGGATGTCTAAAAGAAAGATAAAATTAGCCCATCCTTTGTACTGTTCCGGAGCTTTTTCCCCTAAAAATTTAAACAGTTAGAAGTTATTGTCGATTAGTCATGTCAATCAGAGTCTATTATCTTGTAGTTTTAAGAGAAATTTTCTGACCATTGACTATCTATTTTGCTTTAGAAAATGTTTTTCATAGCTTATTTTTTGTTGTAAAAAGATCTAATATCTCATTCTATCTTCTTCATCTGACTTCCATGCTTCAAAAGCTGATGGTTTTAGATCTTTTAATCTTTCCATGCTTGATGGATCTTTTTTCTAGATAGAAGAGTGACAATCTTGATGCCATATTGTTTCTTTGGGAGTCATCAATAAAATTTATTTTGGTTTTCTTCTTTTAGAGAAAAAGTTACATTAGTTTTTTCTCTTTTATAAAATATTGTCAGCTAGATTGGTTTTGCTTAGGTAGTTACTTGTGGGATCTTATGCCACTAGATTCATTTTGACTCATGTGTCTATATTTCATGTGACTAGTATATACATTGAGGTTTATCTATTGTGGAGAATCTAGTTGCCTACCATCAATTTGTAATAGTGACTGGTTGAGTGTTGCTCTTTCTCTCTTCATTTGGATGAATTGCCATTGGACAAAGGCATGTTGAATCTTTTATTATTGATAAGATTCGAATGTATTTTTTCTTTTTCCTCAAGTCAATCGGCGTAGAATTTTTATGTTGAAATGTATTTTATACATGAATATTTATAAGAATGAATAAAACAATAATACCTTTTATTTTTGTATTCAAATTGCTTTTGTTAATATGTTTCTTTTATATCTGGACTTATATTTTGCATGGGATTGTACGTTGTCAAAAGTTTAGGTTAACTAATAAATTTGAATAAAATTTTCTTAATTCTTGATCTTTATGCTTGAGTTTATACGAGTGATAACCAAACAAATGATTTTTATTTTGGTAAAATCTAACAATTCAAATATTTGATAAATCAAAACTCTTAAATAAATAACTAGAATTTTAAGATTCTAACCTTATTGTCTATTGGAACCGATTGGATTTTTATTTCATTGCATTTGACAACTTGTTTAGACGACAAGTTATATGACAACAGTGTTATGACGAGTTTTGTAATTGAGATGACATTTAATGCTATATCTAATGGCTTCCTTCTTGAAGAAACATAATGAGTCATTTGGAATTCTCATTTTGTCAGGTATCAATACACAACGTTCTGATTTTAAGTAGAGTGGAAAATGTGTCCTCATGTAAGAGGCCTTAAAAAAAAAGTGTCATTTTAGTCGGTATTTTCCTTAAAATTCATCGTTTCCAAATCAACCATTTTTTCAAATTTTATCATTTTCCTTTTTAGTATTTAAATCTAAGTTAGGTCCTCTTTTGGTTTCTACACTTTCTTGAAATGAAAAATTTTGAACTCGTAGTTTTTAAAGTCACACAATCTTATTACTTGTTGGCAATGGTCCATGCAAAGCACTTTTAAGAATTTCACTTATATTGCCTTATGTCTATCACTATCAAATATAATGTCAATGATAGATTTGATATTCTGATTACCCTTCCATTTGCTATACCTTTGCCAAAATAAAAGGACATGCTTTTTCCAAGATGGTTTCATTGCAATTTATGAAACTCATTTTAAAGACTGATTTTGCATCACTATTGTTTCGAAATTTGTAGAGATAATTGAGGCTCTAGAGATATCTATTGTGCGATTCATCCTAATTTCATCTAGAACACATGATAAAAGTCATTTTCCATTCTAACTTGGAAACTTCTTGGGTTTCTTTGCCACCTAGAAAGGGTTTTAAATTAAGTAGAGAAAATCTCATTTCCGTAAAGAATTGAAAGAATTTTTATTTTTTTTTAAAGTCTTATCTTATTAGATTTTGTCAAATAGTTGAGTGATGTAAATCTTGCTTACTCTAGTTCAATTAATGTAAATGAACTTCTTGGTATCAGGGCTCATGCGAATCTTCACCTCTAGTTTAATAAATAAGAGCTAAGATGATAGCAGAGGAGGTTGCATGATCTGACTCCAAGCCTTGCCTCTTCTCCCTTAAGGTCTATAGAAAAGTCATATATTTTGCAAGATAATAAAAGAATACTAGTTATTTTGTCAGATGATGAGTATAAATCTTCACACCACATCGCATGTATGAGTGTAACTGCTGTCGTAGCTCTGGTGATTGCTGAATATGGAATTTCCACCATTCCCCGCACTCCTTCAATTAGACAAGCAATAAAAGTTGCATCCACTTGTGTCACCTCCTCAAAACTAGAAGGTGTTATGAATGACACCTTTGCTGCAAGGAATATTGAGATCTACTTAGTATCTGCTTCTTTGGGTAGTAAGGAGGCTGAAATTCTAGGGGGAGATCCATGCTTGGATGATACAATATTTCGGCTAACTTGACCACTTCTTTATTGGAGGGTTTCATTCTTTCCAAACCCTAATGTCGTTTGTTCTATGTCTGACTTCATTGTGGGAAGGGGTTTTTTCACCCAAGAGGCATATTTTTATCCTTTAAATTTAACTCTTTTACTTAATTTTATATTGCTAATAGCTCTTTTGTTGTCCTTAGAGCTAGCCGATTAAGTCAGGTGTAGGCTATTCCTTTAAGATAAAGAGATTGCATGCCTATTGAGATCTTACACATTGATTCAATTGTAGTCAGGGCCTAGAAATGTAGAGCAGTGGCTGCTAAAGTTAGGACACTGAGTCTTGCGGTTAGATTGATCCACTCGGAGAAATAATTAACTAAGTAAATAACTAGAGCTCAAGATGTAGAAAGTAGAAATGATTTGTTTGAACATCTAACTGTTGCTGCAAAGTGGAGAGCCAATTTTTTTTAGTATTGGTCTATTGAAGCATATTGACATGCATCTATGGCTAAGCACATTGTTAAGGGACAACAAGTAGACTATTTACAATTTAAGTAGTTATTGAAGAGGTGCATTCGACTAGAAGAAGTTAGTTCTTTGTTTGATATCTATGGCTAAGCACCAAAATAACATCTCTGGTGGCTCATAATTTTCTTGTCGACTGCTTAAATACAAGAAATTCTAGATTTATTTTGATTTTAGAAGTTAAATTTTGAGGCTTAATCGGATCCTTAGATCCCATCTCTAGTTTCAAGCACCAGTTGTAGGATTGTGCTATTAAATTCTCCATCCCTTAATTTGTAATTTGGTGGCACATCTTTGCAATATATGAACTCCAATACTTTCGTCAGGTGATGATTGAATTGATTCCCAGCTAGATCTTCAGATTGTCATCGAGTGAGCAAGAACCTTAGTCCTTGATAATATAATTGATTGTGCATGTCCTACAGAGGGGTTCATCATCACTTACATGCATGTAGTGTACTTGAGATTTAATAGGTTGGGCATATTGATATTTGTGTCTTGAAGGACCTTAACTTGCTTGATATTTTACCTCTCAAAAGGGTATCAAAGGCTTGATTCTTGAACCCCCGATTCTTACTATATGTGACCACCCTTAGGGACAAATGCTTTCCATAAATCTACACCATAACAACCTATTTGGGTTGACATATTTTGACAAATAGGGTTTGAAACCTAACTGTCTAACTCAAGATCAGTCATGGTTAGATTAATGCACTAGTTAATAATTTATAAACATACATGCTATAAACTTTCACAAAATTATTTTTATTGATAATATATAAAATATTTTGTATCATTCAAGAACTTCGAAGTAAGGACTAGGACATACCCATAAAATCCTAGGATGAAAACTTCACCAATAATATTTTTTTGATGTAATGGCGCTCTAACTGCTTGGGACAAGCTTTTCATTTTGAGTGAAAAGCTTGTATGCACTATTTTGAAGTATAGCAAATATTAGGAATGTTCCTTTCCAAGTTAGGGGTAACTTATTCCTATGTATAAACTTCTCGGTGCTCTTGATGTTTCTTAACACCAAGTTATCTATTTTGAACACTCACGCCTTCACCGTTTTATTATAATATTGAGCGACCCTTTATTGTTAGGCTACAATTAGGTGGGAGCTGCTTCTCTAGCTTCCTCTAAGAGATTTAGATTTTTTCTGAAGTGATGACTCACCAGATAGCTTGGCAACCCTGTTTTTATTGAGATCACCACTTTCGTTTCATAGCACAAACTAAAAGATTTCATTATAGTGGGTTATCTTGGGGTCATTTGGTAGGCTAAAGCATCAATGACATTTTATCAATTTAAACACTTCTAGTCTTGTCTAATTTGGTCTTCAAACTATTAATTATCATTTGATTAGTCATTATTACTTTTGCCCATTTGTCTGTGACAATGATATTGATGTTGAAACATTCGAGTAACCAGGTCTTTTATTGTACTTGTGAACATTTTACTTAAGAATTGAGTACCATTATTAGTGATTATAACATTCAGTATTCCAAATCTACAAAGAATACTTTGGCGCATGATAATACTTTGGCACATGAATTTTGTAACATTTTGTTCATAGTATTGGTCAAAAGAGAGACTTCTACCCACTTTATAAAATAGTTGATCACCACGATAACACATATTTTTGGACATATTGTAAGAGAAAAAAATCTAATATATCTAGCGTTCATTATACAAATGGCAAGAAGGCCAACAAGGCTTGGAGTTTCATCTGTAGTTTACTTAGGGGCACTACCATGAGTTGATAACTATCGTATTTTTTGAAAAAAATTTATAGCATTTTTATTCATTACTAGCATATAATAGCCTTATATCATAGTTTTAAAGGCTAAATTCTCTCTACCCATATGCGCTTCACATATACTGAAATGCACTCCTCTATGGGTGTAGTAGGCTTCTGCTAGAGTCAAATCGCACATATAATGTATTAAATTAATCTCTTACGTATAGTGATCCATCCACTATGGTGTACCAACTCACAGTTTTTGTGATCCTCTTTGCCTTTATTGGATTGCTCGACAATGTTCCACTTTGAAGATATTTTAAATAAAGGCTCATCCAAATTGTCTTATCAAACACCAAGAGAATTTCATCTTACTCCTCAATACATAGTCATTGGAGCATTTGTCACATCTTGAAATTTAATGGGTCTAATTAATTATTATTCATACAATTAACATCCTGAATGAATTCAATAAATAATATTAAAATCTAAAAATTTTGGGTGCGACAAACTAAAGATACAAGACCTAATAAAATAAAATCCGTATAAGATTTCATCGGACATCCGTTCGGACAATAATCATGACATACTCTAAATAGTCATAAGGATAAAACACTCACCAAAAAATGTAATGCTATGCCAATTCTCGCACAGCTCATGTAGCAGATCTAAGCCTTCTACTTTGAAGGGGAGAAAATAAAAAAAATATGAGTCAAACACTCAACAAGTATCATCATATGTATGAACAAAATAGCACATATAAATCAGGGGGAGAACTCATATAAAATCTGATTAATTTTACCACATATATCGAAACCACGGCACACCCACAGTTGATACAAATCAAAATCCAATCTGTACATCATATGAATGCGTTTTGGGCTGACAGCTCTAGGTAATCTTTTCATTATTATTGAATCCTGACTATATTTTAGGCTTATAATTCTCGACCATCACATATCATCGGCTCCATTAGTCCGACTACATTTTAAACCTACAACTTTCGGCCACCACATATCATCGATTCTATTAGCCCTGTTGCATTGTAGGCCTACAACTCTGAGCCATCATATATCGACCCACTACGGTCTGAACCACCACAGTCTCACACATGCATTGACCCACTGGGTCTCAGACCTTGCCCATTAACCATACAACACACTGATATAAAAATGTATGTAGAACATATCAGACACTAAAATAAATTAGAGATAGGGTAAGAGAATACCAGTCTCGATTATATACTAAGCAGATTTGTCAAAAGGATATTTCAAGAAACCCGAATGGTTCCCTCTCTCCTGCCATGTGCGCCTCTTGCTCCTCTGCATCCAACTCTCTCCTCCCTTCCTCCTGCCATGCCTCTACCTTTGTACAACCCTGTCGATGCCTACGTTGCCTTCCTACTGTGTGCACCCCCTTTCTTCTCCTTCCTCTTCTCTTCTTCTCTCCTCCTCTTCCTCACCTCTTCTTCTTCTTCCTTCTCCCTCGCCAGAGCCATAGCTCTCTTTGTCCGAATACCCATTTTTTCATGATTCAACCAATTCTCCCCAAAAGCAATATATACAAACACCAAATTGGTATCAACAAAGATAAAGAAGGGATTTACTTGCCTCGATCTTTAGATATATCCTTTGGCGACCGCGGCGGCTCCTCATATAGCTTGCGATTTTTTTCCTCCATTCACACCACTACATAAATTGGAGGGTAACTAATTGAGAGGGCTTTGTCAGCTCCCATCTCCAGCACCGATTCCTCCGACCAGCGGTCGTGGCAATTCCTCGCATCGCCTTCCCTCTCTGTTCTCTCTTTCCTCTTCCTCCCCTCTTTCTTTTTCCTTTTTTTTTTCTTTTTTTTCTTTTTCTTTTGCTCGCTGCTCTCGAGCCTCCCTAAAAATATATATATTAATATTAATATTAATATTATTTGTATTTTCTTTTTCCTTATAATCTATTGCTCTCAAAATAAATTTAATAGATATTTGAGATATTATATTTTTCCCTCATAAAATTTCATCCTCGAAATTTACGCACATCAAATCTCAAGCAACCAGGGGCATTCTCCCGAATATCATATTTATACTTTCAAGTCACTTCTTCAAAATGCCTTCAAAAACGGCTGACCATCTACAATAAATCTCAAATCAAATATTATAACCGATGGCCTTGCACCCACACACTTCCGCCGTGCATCTCTAATTGATCATTTGCCCCAGATCATAGTTAGAAACTTCGAAACTAAAATATCTTATAATCTTCTCATCTTAATAATATGCTGGCGGTCAATCTTGGGAATGACATTCTGATCAGCAAGTAATAAGTCGACTTCATCAGCTAATCCATCCTCATCGAGATTGCCACCAAATCCTTTGTTGCTCAAGGTAGACTCGAAACAAAATCTCAAAGACTTCTTCTTCTCAACTTCTTCCTTTACGTATGAGATACATTATCAACTCGCCACTCCACTAAGGGAAGAATCTTCAATGTCCTATTCAAACTTGGACTACTTCATCTTAACTATAGCTGCTAATTACTTCACTTATTTTCGAGCTTTCATCTAATCAGTCGAGACTTTGCTCAATCACATGCAACTTCATGATGGCTTAACCAAAAAGGGATTCATCTCTGATCTTCACAAGAGTTTTTCCATAGATAGGAGCTTGCTTCGAAATCCGATCCTCGCAAAGAGAACAAGTTGGGTTGGTATGAGCTTCTTCATTTTTATCTGTGGCTTCCAATCTTGACGAATATTATTTTCCTCATTCAAATACAATGATCATTCCCAACTTGCCATTTGAAGAAACCATCAGGATTTGCCGATCAAGAAAATAGTTCCACAAAACTATGGGCTTACACTTCATCACCTCCACTTACTTCCCTGTCAACCAAAACGTCCTTCTATCCCATGAGGTTTTGGATCGACCCATTCTATCGCCTACATCTCTGCCAGCTAAAATCTCCTTTTACCCCGTGACATTTCAAACTATCCCAAAAAACCTCCACATATCTACATGAACCAAATAAAATTCTCCTTCTGCCGCTAAATCAATCTGCCCAAGCATTCAATCAATTATTTATCCAAAATGATCCAAGACACCTCTCCTTATGACTATTCTCTGATACCATCTGTTACATCCCTGAATTCAGTAGATCTAATTAATTATTATTGATACAATTAATATCTTAAATGAATTTAATAAATAACGTTGAAATTCAGGTGTAACAAACTAAATATATTGAAACTGACAAAATAAAATTCACACAGTACCTCATTAGATAACCGTCTGGATAATAATCATGACCTCTCCAAGAAGTCATAAGAATAAAATATTCACCAAGAAAATATAATACCTTGCTGAATCTCATCCAACTTTTACAATAGATCTAAACATTCTACTCTGAAAGAGAGAAAAAAAAACATGTGTAAAAGGCTCAACAAGTATTGTGATATGCATGAATAAAATAGCACATATAAATCAAGGGGAAAGCTCATAAAATTCAATGAACTCTGCCACATATACTAGAACTAGCACACACCCACTGTTGATGCAAATCAAAATCCAATCTGCTTATCATACGATTGCGTTTTGGGTTAGTAGCTTCATTTGCCAGACTACATTTTAATCCTACACCTCTCGATCACCACATATCATCAGCTCCATTAGCCAGATTGTATTTTAAACTTACAGCTCTCGACCAACATATATCGACCCACTAGGAACTTAGACCATCAAGGTCTCACACAAGCACCGAACCACCGGGTCTCAAATCCCATCCATTAACCATACAATATACTGATATAAAATATACATGTAGAATATATCAAATACTAAAATAAATCAAAGACAGGGTGAGATGATATTTGACTCGACCATATACTAAGTAGATTTGTCAAAAGAATGTTTCGAGGTACCCAAACAGCTCCATCTCTCTCCTACCTTCCACGCCTCTTACGCCTCTGCATCCATCTCTCTCCTCCCTTCCTCCTGTCATGTCTCTACCTCTGCGTGGCCCTGCTGACACCTGCGCTACCTTGTTCCAGTGTCACAAATCTGAACCAAGAAAGTGAAATAAATTCTCAACAAATTTTAATTATTATTATTATAAATCCCAAATCCAAGCGATAAACCAAATATATAGGACCCGACAAAATAAAAACTTGCATAAGATCTCATCAAACAATTGTATATAAAATAATAATGACCTACTTCCAAATAGTTATAATAACAAAATGATCACCAAGAGAATGTAATGTTGCACATAATCCTACCAAACTCCAATTGTAGATCCAAGCCTTCAGTTTTGAATGAGAGAAAATAAAAAATGTGAGTTGAAGATTCAGCAAGTATCATTACGAATAAAACTATACATATAAATCAGAGAAAAAAATTTCATATAAAATCTAATAACTCTGCCACATATACCATACCCACAGCAAATACAAATCCAAAATCCAATCTAAACAGCATATGTCTACATTTTGGGCCGACAGTTCTAAGCCATCATATATCATTATCAACTAAAGTTTCGGTCTGCAACTTTTGATTATCCAATTTTTAATATTGGTTACATTTTAAGCCTACAACTCTCTGCCATCTATTATCATCGACTCCATTACTCCAACTATATTTTAGACCTACAGCTTTCAACCTTCACATTATTATTGTCTGCTACGGGTTCAAATTGCAGCTCTCGGCCAACTTAATAGCATTATTGGCTATATTTTAGGCTTACAACTCTCAGTCATCCAATATCTAATATCAGCTATATTAGCTCAACTATATTTTAGGCTTACAATTCTTGTCCATCATTTATTGACCCACTAGGGCCTCAAACTACCATGATCCTACACATGCACTAATCCATCGGGTCTTAGACACCACCAATTATCCATACAACATACTGATATAGAATATACATGCAGAATATACTTGATACTGAAATAAATCAAAGATAGAGCGAGAAGACATTTGTCTCGATTTTATACCAAGTAGATTTGTTAAAAGGATGCTCTGATGTATCTAAACGACTCCCTCTCTCTCCTGTCGCGTGCGCCTCTTGCGCCTTTGCATCCAACTCTCTCCTCCCTTTCTCTTGTCATGCCTCTGCCTCCACGCCCATGTTTCCTCCTTACTGCACGGACCCCTCTTTCTTCTCCTTCCTCTTCTCTTCTTCTCTCCATTTGTTTCTCTCTCCTCCTCTTCTTCTTCCTTCTCTCTCGCTAGAGCCGTAGCTTTCTTCATCTAAATACCCATTTTTTTGTGATTCAACTGATTCTCCCCAAAATCAGCACATGCAAGCACCAAATTGACATTAATAAAGAGAAGGGGGGAATCTTCTTGCATTGATTTTCAGATATATCCTCCAGCGACAGCGACAATGGCAGTGGTCGCTTCTCTTGGCCTACGATTTTCTTCCTCCAATCACACCACTGCACATAATAGAGGATAAATCACAAAGAGGGCTCCATTGGCTTCTGTTCCTTGCGTTGATTCCTCCAATCACAGCAGTTGTTGTAGCTCCCGCACTGCCTTCCCTCTCTCTCTTCTCTTGCTCTTCCTCTCCTCTCTCCTTTCATTTTTCTTTTCTTTTCATTTTTTCTTTGCTCGTTTCTCTTCAAGCCTCCGTTAATATATATATATATATATTAATGTTAATATTAATATTGTTTTTCTTTTTCTTTTTCCTTATATTCCATTACCCCTAGAATAAATCCAATAAAAATTCAGGATATTACATGTCGTGTGCACCCACTTTGTTTTCCTTCTGCTTCTCTTCTTCTCTCATCTTCCTCTCTCCTCCTTTTCTTCTTCCTTCTCTCTCACTAGAACTGTAGCTTTCTTCATCCGAATACCTATTTTTTCATGATTCGGTTGATTCTTCCTAAAATTAGCACATGCAAACCCAAATTGGTATCAACAAAGAGAAGGGAGGGATTTGCTTACCTCAGTTTTTAGGTATATCATTCGGCCATGACGGCTATTGCGGCGGCTCCTTTGTACGGCTTACAATTTTCTTCCTCTATTCATATCATTGTATAAATTGGAGGGTAATTAGTCGAGAGGGCTTTATCGGCTCCCATCTCCGGCACTAATTCATTTGGCCAGTGGTCCTGGTAGCTCCTCGCGCCGCCTTCCCTTTCTCTTCTCCTCCTCCCCTTTCTTTTTCCTTTTTCTTTTGCTTGCTGCTCCCAAGCCTCCCTTAATATATTAATATATATATACATATATATATGTATATATATATATATTATTTTTTATTTTTATTTTCATTTTCTCTTATAATCTATTACCTGCAAAATAAATCAAATAAAGATTCGGGATATTACAGTGTCCCTTGCATATCACAAACATATTATTTTGGGTAGCTTGATGTTGTTATCTTAGAATGATGATCGACGTTTTAGTTATTTTCTTTGGAAATATTAACGAGCTTAAACCTGTCGAGGAAGGACAAGAGAGCTTGGGCCTTGCAAAGATATTCAGTCGGTTCTGAATCGGTTGTCTTGAAGTTAGTTAATACTTAATTGACTAATAATTTAGAATTATTATAGACAATTAAATTCTTAACGGAATATTCCTTGGAATACTTTAATCCAGTTAGCAAAGCTTAATAGTTGGTAATGTTATTGGTTGTTAGGAACCCAAATATGATCGCGTACTTGATCTTAATCCCTGGGTGGAGAGCTTGATGTCGCTTGTGGAACCATCATGGGATCTTAATTTGAGCCCCCAGCATCAGAGGCTTTTTGGGGTTGAAGGAATCGTCGACCCACAAGGATCACCGAGGCGCCTTCTTTGGCGTCTGCTTGAGGTAGGGTCTCAGCTTCACGTCGAGTCCTGCCTCCTTCAGCTAGCAATCTGGCTCGGCATGCCAAACCTTCCAATTGCTACTTCCCTTTTGACAGGTGTTGGTATCGATGTGTGCTGGAATCAAAGAGTTTCATCAAGAGGGCCGCATGACTCTTGCCATATCCTGAGGGATTCCCCCAGGTAGGATATCGATCTTTCTTTAGACCTGTAGGTGATTTCTTCGTCTCAAATGGGCGACCATCCTTGTGTGTTTGGGGCAGGTAGGTAGTACTGCTACTTCTTGGGAAATTTCTTGTCTCTTTTCTTTTCTTTCTAGGCTCCTTGGCCCTCTCATACTCATCCTCCCTGGAGGATATCATGGCACAGCAATGGCGAGCCTTACTCAAGGTGATGGATTTTCAGGCCACAACTACCGGGCTCTAGCGGAGTCGTAGGTTGTCGGCTGCATACACATTGGCTCTCTTTCTTGCCAAGAGGCGTCATTGTGTGCATGTGTCTAAGCCTAACTTGCTAACCATGGTTGGCTGATGGTGCTCGTCTCGTTGAGAGTCGTCACATGCATGTTTAGAAAAGCCCCGTATGGTTTTGACGGCCTCATGCTTGGGGTCCCAACGCCTAGTCTACAAGCTCCTCGGGCCATGTGATTTTGACAACTTTGGGCCTCTTGGCTGCCTGAGCCGAAATTTTTCAACAGTTTATAGGTCGATTTTACGGGCAAGTCGTAGCTCACCTAACATGGGGGTAGCCTAAATCATTTGATTTTATGTGATGTCATGCAGGCACCTATACAAATATGTGCGAGATGAACACATGAGCTATTTTATTAATCCAAACATGACACACATTACAAGCACTCTTTGTGATGCATGTTAAGCGTACCTGGGCTCAACATGTGGGAGCGGGTGGTGCCCTTTGAGGTAGGTAGCGCCCGACGTCTTGAAGACCAGTCGTCGCCCGAGCACGTTGCTCTTGCATGTCAGGCCGGAGAATTTTCGAAGGAAGGTACAACCCTCCCGCTTTGAGGGGGAGGCCTGTGCTTGATGGTGGTCTCGCCGGTTGTCTCTTCTCTCCTCAGGGTAGGGCCTCCTAACTTGGACTGATGGGGTAATGTCCTCAGGTCGCAACTTCACAATGCCCACTATTGATGGTCCGTCCTGCATCTCAAACGGATCCCGATCGCCCCTTATGCACCGCACCTATCTTGGGCTGCAGAATGACCAGAGACTTTTAATTCTGAGGCTGGACCGTCTTTTACTTACTGGGATGAGGTCGTAGAGTGGAGGAGACCTAGCAATTTCTTGGTGCCTTCCTTGAATCCACATCGTCATGCTTCCTCCAATTTTCCCCCACTTGTGGGGAGGATGCGGCCTTCAAGATATCGAGGGGGGTCCTGGCTTTTGACCGGTTCAGCGGGGTCGATGGACTCGGATGACCATTCGCTCTTAGCTATCGGATGTTGCAAAGACCTTTTCCATGACTAAGGGGAGGCTGGTCGCCACAGTGGCAGCACTGATCTCACATTGGTCTCTTTCCTGGTGCTTAGTTAGCGAGCTAGAATTTCCTTTGAGTGCGAGCCGCTCGACTTGGATCCTTCTTAATGTAGAGGTGGACGCTCTATTGATACATAATTCAGCCGGCCACGCATCCTTTAGATTTGTCCCTGTAAGCGCGAAGGTTGTGTGGGGGTAGGAAGAGCCCCTAGCCGTCGGCACGTTAAGTGCGGGCAGCACGCCTCCCTAGCTACTCCTAGGGGGTTGTCGCCAAGGAAAGTGTCGTCTCTAGTTGGGGTGTGCGTCAGAGTATTAGCATTGGCCATACTTATTTGGTTGGTGAGTGGTGATCCGATTTTTTATCTTTTTTAATAGACAGCGCTAATGATACCTTCCTGGCTTCCGGGTTAGGTTGGATCGATCTCCTTACTGAGATGTAGCCCACCGCTTATTGGGTCTCTTATTGCGCTGATGGTTGGATCTGGGATTGGACTGGCCCATGGTATCACCGAATCCATCAATACTAATATTATTACTTTATAATGTTTTTATTTTAAGAGGGGATTAAAAAAAAAAGAACAATTTGGTGCTAGATTTAGCTTTCAAACTAACTTAAATTATTAGATTTTTCCCAACACGAGATAGCATAGATTTAATTTAAAATTTGCCTAAAAATCACTCGATGAATAATTTTTGCCCTTAATCGGAAAACAAAAAGAAATATATAAATAAAATGATGGTAACATCACGCTGGTTGCTCGAAAATGAAATCTGTCTGAACTATATTTGGAATGGGCCCTACGAAGTACGCCGAGCAACCATCGGAGGAAGCAATCATGTGCGGGTGGGCTTGACACGGTGTGGGCCATAACCCTGGCGAGCCCCCACCCCCTGCTCCCATCAATCACCCTTAAATTATTACTTATGATTATACTGTTCCTCCTTTGCAACTTCCATGTCTCACTTCATCTATTTACCCTTTTTTATAATTCATCCGTCACATCACTTATTAAAATAAATAATAAATTAATAAAAAAATTATAATATAAATAATTCAAGTAGAATTTAACGATCACAAGAATTTTTTATTGGTCAGATTGATCTTATTCTAATTACAATTATTTTTTATTATAAAATATAATTATAGATGATTTTAACCGTCCTTTAAATTGAGGAAGTGATACGTGAGCAATTGATGTTTGACCGTGATTTATTTATGTGATTATAATTACTAGATTTTGATTTAATTATTATATTTTTAAAATAAAAAATAATAAAAACAATTATATATATATAATTTTTAAAATAAAAAGCTATTTAAGCGTGTTAATTAATGTTTAGTTTGATACTTTAAATCCAACGATTGAAAACTCTTTAATTTTGCATCCTTAATTATAGATTTTCCTCTTAAAACTCTTTAATTTTTTCCACTTATTTGGTGCATAGATAATTTGAACGTGGGAAGAGTCCAGCAAAAAAATTATTAGGCTCTTTGAGATCCGTTTTGATAAGGTAACATATTCTAGGGGTGGAATTGTCAATTCCTTCCCCATCAAAATAGGCAAAATTACCGGCAAAAAATATATTCTTAATTTTTTTAATTTTTATTCTTATTGTATACATAATCATTTGCTATAATAATTTATTTTATTATTAATTTCATTCTACATAAAAATATTTAAATTAATCGTATCGGATTGGGATGATCCAGCCCATCATCTCAGCAAATTTATGATTGATAGGCCTAAAATAGCTAGAAATGATAGAGTATTATTGGATCCATTAGGCCTAAACCAATAGCAAATAGTGTTCGGTTTTGATACAGCTCTAGGTAGAATAAACCAAGAATCAACAAGTGGCCAGATAGTTATTAAGAGAAATATTAATCGAACTGAATTATATGTCCTAATGACCACATATTCAATGTTTAGCTTAGAAATTTGTCCAACCAAGCAATCCATCGACTCTGCGATTAGTCTAAGTGAGGATCTCTAGACGGACAAATATCAGCTGCTCAATATCAATTTAATATTTAGGTGTCAACCACCTCCGGTCTAACTCATGATCAAAATGTGTATGATAGCAACTGAATTAATTAATTTTCAATTGGGATAACTACTTCAAAAATTATGGCCGGTTATTTCTCTTTAAAAATTACTAATAACTAACGTCATGATTATAAATACACACGTCTTCCTCTTAAAAAGAGGGACAAAATAGGAAAACAATGTAATAGTGCATAGCTCTCTAATTACTTGTTCTTCCATGATTATACAGAATCTAGTCCTAAAACTTTCTCTCTCTAGCCCTCTATCTCTCCCTTATTCTAATAGTTTATAAAATATATTAATTTAAGTATTTGAGGATATTTTGTGGAGTTAGTTTTAATTTTTTTAAAATTTTTATTTATTATTATGGTATACATGATTTGGTTAAAAGTTTGATAGTCATATCTGAAATTTTTTAAATCAAAATCTATATTCTAAGCACACATTATTGGCACCTTATGTAGAAAATACAATTAAGAAACTCGTTCCTATTTAAATAGAATCACACCTACAAAAATTCATAGATTGATAATCTTAGATAAAGTGGTCAACATGGTGAATATCAGAACACATGGACAATTGAGCCAACTGTCCAAAGACATCCTCTCTCGCGACTTCTTCCTTAAAGAAGGTAGCCAATAAAGCATCCATTTTCAAGTCACACTAGACATCGGAACCATAATTGCGTGATGTTAAGGCATGCCGAAAATGCTTTAGTCTATCTAAGACAAATTTAGGAACTAAACTTATTGGGTTGAGGTCCTTCACCCACAATCTTCAACCTTAAAGAAGAGGTCAAAGGTAAGAAAAAAGCCTTCTAAAGGGAGCCACTCTGGGCCAAAGTCTTAGATGACTCTTGAGGCACAAAACTAATTTATTTCCTCCCAGCTCAAAGACCATCTCAACTCTAAGGTTAGGGAAGAAAGCTTAGAGTAACAGAATGCTCAACAAATTTGAGATTTCAAGCACTGTTCCAATAGTGAGGAAGGGTCATGCAATAGTATTCATGAATCTTTATAAACTAAGCAGAAGCCAAGTATATTTGTTAATGATTCAAAATTGATGACTTTCCTCAATGCTAAAGGGATCACCTTCACAAATAAGGTATTGAAGCACATCAAGTGACAAAGTAGCAAGACTTTTGAGGAAGCTCCATTGGTCAAATAACCCAAATGGGTTGTACCCAATTTGCCTTCGAGGTACAAAAGCATTGGTTCCCCCTTTTAGTTTAAAATGCCTATGGCGGAGCCATATGTTGAAAACACTAATCTAATGGATCATGTTCTCACATTGCTTAGCTTCTAAAATATGGAGGATGTAATGCTATGCATCTGTTTTCTTTTAATTTTAAATGAAGATGCAAGGATTTGGTTTTGCATTAGAACCAAATCCTCTTTGGACCTTGTAAGAACTTACCGACCAATTCATTGCTAATTTCACCTCAAATAAGAGGGAAGAAAAGCAACCCTACTATCCGGTAGGGATTAAGCATGCTCCTAATGAGAGCCCTAAATATTTTTTGACTCAATTTATTGTTAAGGTGAGAAGTATCTCAAAGCTCATCAATGAGATGAAACTAAATGCTGACATGGTGACAATCCAACCAGGTAATTTTTTTAAGTCACTGGTTCAATAAGACTTTAGGGCATTCTTATATGCAAAAGTAATTACCATAGTCTACATAACAGTATGAGAAGCAAACAATGCAAAAAAGACAAAATGTCCAAATTATGAACAACATCTGAGGTAGACTAGAGATAATAAGAGGAGAAACAGAAGCAATCAATCCTCTCAAGACTATCCAACAAAGAATAAAGCCAAGTGTCCACTAAGAGTATAGGCTGCTAAATCATACACCCCTCATCAATGCCTGGTCCAACATTTTGATGCAAATTCAAGATAAAATATTTCTAAAATGGTTGCAAGCTGATCAAACATGACACCAAGGATTGTTGGACACTTTAGAAGGAAATTGAGACCTTGATCCAAAAAGAGTATTTTAAAAATATCTGCAAAATCTCAAGGCAACTCTTGACAAAGGCAAGGAAGATAAAGAAGCACTCAAGCAACCATGTTATGAGTAGTGGTCAGGGTCACTTGTCACGTACCCGAATCAAAATAAGTCTAAATAATTATATTTTATAAAAATTAAAATCCAAAAATAATATAACAAATTCCAAATGCGGGTATGCAAACAAATAAATGACATAATCCCAACATGACTACAATAAAATTTTATCAAATAAAGGATCTTATCGGATAATTATCAGAATAAATAAAACAAAAGACCTACTATATAATATCGTAAGGGAGTCGACAAATCAATCATAATAACAAAACCCAATATACAACAGCCCAACTATTTTCAATACATAACTAATGGCCTACATCTGGCCAATCCCAAATATCCACAATTTATTTGATACAAATCCAATCCAAAAATGAAGCAAAACTCACCAAAATAGAAGAACAAAGATCAAATCACATCTAAACACTTACAATGTATCCAAATTTACTAATTTGAAGGGATAAGAAGAAAAAATGTGAACTTAAAATTTAACAAATATCTATATCATCTAACAAATAATAATGTCCAAAATTAGAGGGAGTATCTATAAATATGATCAAAATGCATAAAAGATATAAATTTAAAAGTCCGACATCAAAAGTCTAAGGGTAGTTTTGTACACAAATCTTAGTTCAACTTAAAATATCGTCCCGTCGGGACACATTGAATGAAATGTGATTTGAAGCAAAATCACATAATTCAAATTATATCATAGTCTATATGAAATGTATACTAAATAAAATAAAGTCTAGATCCAAATTATATACAAACGAAATAAAGTTCAAAATGAAATCACATAAGAATAAAATATGTTTCAAAGTGAAATCACATATCCAAATATACGATATTGACTAAATCCCATCTATCGGCAAACTTGCAAATTTCAAATAAAATCCAAATATAAATTCATGTAGAAATATAAAGTATGTACAAAATTAAAAAATCAAAGATCAAAAAATCAAATTGAGGAAGGATTACATATATTTTTTATAACCTTAAATCATATCAACCACTATTTGGACTTATAGGTAGGGTGTCCATGTATACTCTCCTATAGATAAGAAATATGCTCACTATGTTTTTCAACCCATGGCGTTGGGTGTAATTCTCAAACATAATATATATATTAAGACGTTTAAATATATTAATTTCTATTTAATTTTCTTACAATTATTTTTATTAAAATATAAATGGGGTGAATTATTTATAAATAAAGTATTTTCCTACCGACAAAAAAAGGGAGTCATGAAACTACCCCATCGAGAGAGGATCATATATTACATATTAAATCGTATCACAAATGTAGAGACCTCAATCCCAAACAGTGATACATGTGTACCAATAAATGGCCCCCACAGGTTTTCATAACATTTTTGTTATAAATATACCGATATATAAATATATAATCTCAAATATTTACCCTTTTTTTGTATGAAATATACAAAATCCTTAAATACTTACAAAACAAGAACAAAACTTCCAAGCGATGACTAAAATAACATGCATGCAAGAAGGCAATAAATAGGATAAGTAAAAATAGCAATCATGAATATCAAACATCCAAAATATAAACAAAACTTATTAGATACGAAAACAGATCAACAAATGGTATAAAGATATTTATTTCAACTTTCTACTTGGCAAATATGACAAAAGGATATTCTGATCTATCTTTTCTATTTTTTCTCTCTCATCTCTTTCTTCTTCTTCCGTATGAAATGATGAACAATGACACAACCTCACTTTATATAGGCAACCCGGCGTTCAAGCACCACTTAGGTGCACCTTGAGTGTCACCACTCTAGATTCGAGCTGAGACACTACTCGGTGCGCCTCAAGTGGTAGCCTACTACTCTAAATTTTTTTAAAATTTTACAATATATATTTATTTCAATATATCAAAATTGCCTAAATAATATATAATATTGAATTATATCAAATAGAAATGGGGCATTACACATTTATATGGCATCCAAAAGACCAGCCTATAGAGTGATTTGGAAGCATCCAAATGAAGCTTCTTCCAATAAGAGACACATGTTAAGGGTAGTGAAAGAAATAATAAGTTTTAACAGCAACAATATAACTCATGTAATCATCCCACCCTAATCATCTTGTTGTATCTGCGTTGGTTTCAATTGAATTTAACGGCTACCAATTAAAATAAGTTTTCATTAATAATAGAAATTTAAAAAATATTCTCTATTTTGATATGTTCATTAAGTTAAGATAAAAATATAATTAAGTGGACTCATCGGATGGACCACTATATGAATAATAAATTAGTCTAAGTAAAGGAAACATACACCTAGAAGTTACAATGGGGACACATTCTAAGATGACCTCCCATCAACTAACTTTATTAAATCAGTTAGTTAATTTTAATACCATGTATGTTAAAATGTCCTTTTGAAATGTTAACTAATAAGCTGGTTAGGGTCCTTTGAGAATCAACTATAAACATAGACTCCTGACCAATCAAATCTAAGGAGTGCTACACGTGTATATCCATAGGACATGCATAATTAGTTATACAATCAAGAATTAAGATTCTCTTTCATTAGTTATGATAGCCTAATAACTTAGTTGGGAACAATTTCAATATTAGTTTATCAACAAGCCAAAATTCATATGTGCGGGAACAAGACCCCATGATTTGCATTTGCTGATAAGAACCATTTCTCGTTAGATCGTGATTCAAACAACTCAAAAATATATATTTATATACAAGTTACATTATCCATTTAGAAATTATAGAGACGCGTTACAAATCAAGGGAGGGGGGATTCTCACCAATGTCGTCCTATGGCTAATCCTCGGCTTTACAGGTAGTGGCATGAGGAACTAATTAGGCCTTAAAATTTTTAAACTTCTAAAGCTAGAATGATTACATAATCCGTCATATCCAAACATCCAATCAGAAAAATTAAAAATTGTTAGAGAAGTTATTATCTTACAAAGATTAATACTCGCATTAAAACAAGTATCTAATAAAAGACTAAACTCTTATAGGCTGATACTCCTCTTTAATCTATAAGAAATATGTCCACTATCCCTTAGCAAATCGCTCTACCACGAAAGTGTATTGGTTTGCTTCAACTATCTTGTCCTTAAAAGAATTGGCCTTTTTCTTAGCAATAACAATTCGATATTTTAAATAAGTGATTTTGTATTTTTAACTCACGAACCCTATTTTTCTATTTGGCCACTTCTTTCTCAAGGTAGATCTATCTATCCTTAAAGCTTGACGTCCTAATCTCGACAGTCACATTTCTACCCTACAAGGCACTAACTACCACCAGATTAATATACAACACTAATAGGTGAGCTACATCTTACTCCAAAAAGAAGAACCTCCACCTATTGTGGTCTATCAACACTAAGGACCGTAAAAGAACGAGTTAGTAATAGTCATGAAAACAATATCCAAATCAATGCCAAGGATAAGAATATAACTCTTAAGAGGAAAAATCCTTTCTAACAAAGGGGTTAGTTGAAAGGCCAACAACAATAGGTTTAGGAGAGGTTGGAGGCATCAAACAAGAGAGGTGAAATTAACTGAAACCTAGGGTGTCAAAACCAAGAACTCCTCGTGAAGATTCATCCTTCTAGTTTCTTGGAGAAGGGGATACTAGGTACACTTTAGTATCCCTTACGAAGTAAAAGTCTCTTGTAACACCTTCTAGTTCCAAGGAGACAATGCGAGTTGTTGGAGTTTGATCTATCAATCTAACTATGGAAGGGGCTCTAAGAATAACAAAAATCCCATGCTCGATAATGATGGGAGCAACAATGATCGACACGATCCCCATATAGAGTGATACGAAGAATCATGTTCATCTAGCATAACAAATGGGATCCTCTTGTTAGCAAGCAAAGCAGGCATAATCTCAAAGGGCCTCATAATGGAGTCCAAGATTGAGTGGCCTCCCTAGCTATCACTGTGGCCTCACGCTTAGAAAGTATAGTGGCGATCTCCCTCAATTCTTCACTAGTGACAAAAAATAGCTAGAGAAATTACTAGATGATTGCTTAAGCAGCCTACACAATAGTTATCTCTAAGGGATATTCCTAGTATGATTCTCTTCCTTCTCTTCCAATGGAGAGGAGGCAAATCGACAACTACGTTTGGAACATTCTTTTCAAGGAAGTGTAGAGGAAAAACATGAGAATCGGCTTGACTTTAAATGGAAGCAACAGAAATGCCATAGAAGAATTTTAAAAGGCACTCAAAAGTGTTTGGAAACGATGGGTTTAAAGAAAAACTCTGATTAGACAACAAGTTTTTTTTTCTAAAATCACTCACATTAAGACAATGTTACCCAATCCATTTAAAATGATCAAAACATTGCACCATTGACAATTGATGAAAGGAAATACCAAGCGATTAGGTCACGTGTCTCAAAGAGAATGCTATCTAATGTAGCATTAAATATGCTATTAGTAAGTTTTTTAATCATAAGAGGTATTATAATAATAATGTCATTTTAATTGTTATTCAACCTACCATTTAAATATACCGAAATCAAAATCCAATTAGTCCTAAAACATAAATAGGCGAAGCTCTTAAAATTTCAGTTTGGTGTACTAAAGGACTCCTATTTGTTAGAAAGCCGAATTATCAGATTTTACCAAATCAAAAAATAGTTGTCAAGTTATTATTCAACATATTCTTAAGCCTGATGGCCAATAATTAGAAAAGTTCATCCAAATTTGTTGATTAATTGACTTTTTGTGACTTTACATACCCATATAGATATATACAAGTCCAAATATAAAATAAACAAATTAAATATTATAATTCAAATACAAAAAAGAAGAAGTATCAATTTTTTATTCATTTTTGATGGCAAACATATACAAGCTATATTTCAAGACAAAAAACACTGAACCAATTAGTATGTAAAAAATAAAAAGACATCAGGGTAATAAGTATTAGTAGTAATAGAAGAATCATCATACTTTACTCCAATAACAATTTGTCCAAATAGAGAGAGAAAGGGCAACACCTAACTATATAACTCACCCAAAATATTGTTGGGCAACCAAATGCCTGCACGGGATACATCCTAGCCCATATGCTAGCCCCTAACTAGGACACACATAGAAGCATAGGGTTTCCCTAGTGATTATTTGGGTGGAAGATCAATCTAGCTGCCAATATAGTATAAAATATGGGAATTAACACGGTCCACCCTTTAAAAAAAGAAAACCATGGCTGGCTTTATTTTTAGCACCCAGCAAGACACTATGGCACTAAGATCATCATTCTTCTATCCAGAATATATAATCGGCCAAGTAAAATAGGCTTAAAAGAGCCATCCGACCCTATCAATGGCTAAGGTATGAAAATCGGATGAAAAAGATAAAGTGAAAAATCAATCTTCTATAGCTAAAAAAATGAGTCTAAAGACAAAGTGTTTCAAAATAATATTATGTAACTGACAATCAAATAATCTCTATTGAGTGTAGCAGGTTGAGTGATTGATATGATTACATAGTAAAGACAACTCATTCACTTTGATTCCCTTGGAAAAGAACATTTGAATAGTCTCAAATGTTGGGTTGATATAATTCTTCCTTCAACATCCTCAAAACTAGAACTCTAAGCATGAGAGGCTAGTTTTGGATATAATGTCAATTGGGTAGGCCCAATCAATCAACCGAACAAATCCATAGTTAATAGGCTCATAGCTAAAAATGATAAATTATTATTTATCTCATTAAATCCAAGCCTAAATAATACAGCGTTTGGTCTTAACGTAACACTGGCCATGATAAATAAAAATCTAACAAGTACTAGAGCAATTATAAAGTGAAATATAAACCTAAGTTCTGTTACTTTATATTTGAATGTTTAATAGAATAATTTGTTAAATTAAATTGTAAGTAAATTTTTTTTAAATCAAAAAATAAATTTTATGCAGTATTAAATTATATTTTCACTTATTTACTGCATACCATTTTAAAAAATTAAAATAAAAAATTAAATAAAAGTTAATTTTAAGATTTTATATGACAACTTGTTTCCATACAATAGAATGGAATAAAAACAATATGAATGAAGAATAAAAATAGCATTATTTAAAATTATTTACAAATAAAAAGTGTCATGCCATTCTAAGTATTGGATACGTGGCATCGTGTTGGCGCGTGGGATCCCCACCAGAAGGAGACGAATTTTGAAGGAATGTCTGATGAGTTGAGTGACAAGACCGAGCGTCCATTGGAAACAGATGGGGTTCGGCGCATGTGATCTCCGCCCGGCCAACCAGGCAGCCCAAACAGCCCACTTAACACTGCTGTCCCCTTGCCCTCGACTCTCTCTCTAAAATTATTTCCTTTCTTCTCCTTCTTTTTTTTTTTTAATATTTTTTATTTTTATAAAAATAGATAAATAAATATTATCATAACACCTTATAAAATAATAAATAAATTTAATTAAAATAATAAATAAATATTACCATAATACCTTATAAAAATGGATGACTCTAAACAATTTAACTATGTACAAATAGTTTAATAAAAATGTATACCCTAAAAATTTAGGTGGATAGATCTAATCAAAATAGATTGTATAATTAATTTCATTCATTCAAAATTTTATAGATCATACTTAAAATATATAAATATTATAAGTAAACATAATTCAAAAATATAATAATTTTAAATATCATAATTTTATATTTATATTTATAATTTATATTTGTTGCGTTCGGATTTTGGTCAGAGCAACACAAATGATGAGGATTGAGTGAGAGGGAAGAGATTAGCACGAATTGAATGAGAAGGAAAACCACGGCTGGCGCAGAATCTTATTTATGAGCATTTTTTTTACAAGAGGCTAAAACGGTAGCGCTTGAATTACAAAGAAATGAAGGCAGGTGGAGGCGTTCTCTTTTCTCTCGAGAGAGGCTTAGCTTTCTTTTTTGTTCTCGGGAAAATTCGCCGAGCTTTCCCAGGTAATTTCGGAAGATGATCCTCTTTCTGATGCTCGGGGAAGTATTTATAGGCGAAAATAAGAAAAGTGGCCCTCTCACCTGACACGTCCTGCGGTGTCGGGGGTTCGATGTACGGGAGGCACGTTTAGCCGTTTTACGGCGGTGAAATGCGGTGTCGATGCAGCGGTGGTAGTGCGTTGCGGAGTTTCAAAGTTTGTTAGCTTTTGGCAATCTCGGATGTCTTGGAGTGTCCTCGCGCTTTTATTGGGTCCACGGACTTCAAAACTCTCTGAGGGTCCTCGCGTTCCTGTACTGCCATTAGGAGATCTTCTCTCGGACTGCTATGATCATTCTCAGGCTCCTTTACACTTAGCTTCCCGAGTCAAGTACTTTCTACCGGTGGATCGGGGACCAGTCTTGGACCCAACACTAGCCCCCATGCCAAAGGGTCCGAGATCTTCGACCGTTGGGCATGTTCTTCCGATGCTTCTGAGATGTCCTTCTCCTTGTGAATGCTAGCCCGCGATCATGATGATGTATCAGTTGGGCATCTTTGCTTGTCCCAGGAGATGTGATGAAGACTTAGATCGGAATTTGCTTGGAGGCGCTTTTAGGTCCTTGTAACTTGTTGACTTCCTTCGGGTCCGTATGGACTTCATTGTCACGAGAACTTTGTTATTGTCAGAAGACTCTCACGCAGCCGTTAGTGTTTCGTGGGCATTAAATGCGTGATTGACGCGCTATTAATTACCTTGGAAAGGTAAACGCTCATCATTTTGAAGAGATCGGCCGGGTGACACGTGGCGAGAGCCATTAATTATCTGGCGGACGGTCGAGACTTCACGTGGCCAACGCGTCACTCCTTTGATCCAATGTCGGAGTGACACGTGGCGGCGTTACTTTAACTCGAATGGCCGTTTGACGTGTGGGCACAGTAATGATGGCCCCTTTTCAAATTTTCGGGCTATAAAGGCGCCCTTCTACATTCAAAAAACTCTTCTGCTGTCTTCCTTCTTCGAACCTCTCTCGCAAAAGAAATTCTCTTCGTCTTCCAGCTTTCTTTTCGTCTCCCAATGAAGTCGACAAAGGCGCCTGGTGTAAGGGATATTGCGTCGTCCTTGACGAATGATAGGCTCGAGGAGCTTCGAGTTTTATTCGGGATTCCTGATGAGATGGCGATGGTGGTGCCAGGACCGGAAGACAGGGCGCTGTACCCTAACGACGGCTTCATCACGGTCTATGAGGTTCACCTCAAAGGTGGGCTTCGATTTCCTCTTGCTACGGAGCTCCACGAGATTATGAGGCATTTGGGCGTCCCATTGGCAGGGCTCCAGCCGAACGCCATGAGGTATCTTGTTTCCTTGTGCGTCTTTCTTCGTTGCCGAGAGAAACTCCTGAACGTCACGGTTGTCAAGGTTATGTTCCGTTTTACACATAACCTTGACTGGATCACCATGACTCATCGGCCGGAGTTTGCGTTGCTTTGTGGGGGGAACCCGGACTCCACGAAGCACTGGAAAGACAAGTTTTTCTTTCTGGCGGTTCCAGAGATTTGGGCCATCCCAAATAAATGGGGGAAGGTGAAGAGCGAGTATTGCACCGAGCCCTCCCTCAGTGACAAGGAATACGCCAAGGATCTGACGGACCTGGTGAAAGCCAATCTCGGGGGCTTCCACCTGGACAAGCGCAACATTTGGTTGCTGCCCGAGAACTTGAAGGAGGCCAAGTGGGTCTCTGAGTCTACTCCCGCGAAGTCCAAATCCAAGAAGAAGTTGAAAAAGAGGACGGGGACTCTTAGCATTTCAGGTCCGCCCGTCCCTGCGGAGCAAAGCGGTCCGTCCGAGAGCTCCAAACGCCCAGACGTTGGGGGCTCAAAGCGTCCTCTAGCTGTGGTGGAGGTGCCTTCTTCGGAGGGCACTGTTTCTGACGCGGACGAGTTTTTGGATGGTGACACTATCGCTCCTCTGCTCAAGAGAAGGAAGTCCTCTTCTCTGAGGTCCTCGGGGGTCGTGGACTCTCCATGCCTTTATTTTTCCAGCTTCCCTGGGGGATCTTCACTGAGGGTTGATGAAGTGACTGAGCTCCCGGAAGTCCAAACGGCCGTTGAGGTGACTGAGCTTCCAGAAGTCCAAGCCACTGAGGGCCCTGCCCTTGGAGTTTCTGAACTGCCTGGCGAAGCGCCCACCCCAGTGGAGCATCCGTCCGAGGATACTGAGGTCGAGAACTCTCAGTGGGATATTGAAGCCGAGGTCGTTCTTGAGCTGACCTTCCCGGTCAAGGCGATGAGGGCGGCGCCACGAGGAGGTTCTGGCTGATGGGTCCCCGAGTGTGCACGACCTCCGACCTTTGGAGGTGGAGGTGGAGGCACCTATTGTCGAGCCCCGGCCGTTGCTCCTCCTGTGGATACTCTTACTTCGAGGTGGGGTTGAGGCGTGGTGCCCACGCTCCAGTCCGAGAACAAGCGTAGAGGCCTCTTCGAGTGGCGGCTCCCTTGCTTCCGAGGTATTGCCATTTTCCCTCGATGTGCTTTGTCCTTCCATTATACTTCCTTGGCTCGATAATCCTTTTCTTCCGAACGCAGCTCAAAACTATGGCCGAGAGGCTCAAGATCATTTCGGAGGAGTCGCTCGGACTCTCCCCACGGGAGGAGGCCGGAGGCCGCGAGAGGCCTCTCGAAGGGCCGAGGCGGAGCTTTTTGATGCCAAGAAGGAGATAGCCTCTTTGAAGGATGTTGTAAGGCGTCAGCAAGACAGACTGCGTCATCAAGAGGAGTGTCTAAGAGTGTCCCTTAGGCCCGGGGACCTTACGCCTTTATTGGAGCGCAAGTACTGGGACGGCATCCGGATGTGTCGCCGAGTACTTCGTCTTATTCGTCCTGGGTTTCCCTCTGCGGTGCTCCATCCCCTTAATGCCAGTGCTCTGAGAGCCGATGACTTCTTTGGGCAGGGAGGCCCTTTCCGAGCGACGCCCGTCTCGGTCCTTCTGAAGACCCATTATCTCCGGGGCCGTCAGAGCCCTCGGGTCTGGAAGCGTCCTTGGACCTTCCTGAGCTGGCTGAGCTGTTGGGGAACCAGCCCCCATTGCCTTGATGTGCTTTTGTTATTATTATTATTATTATTTTTTTTTTTGTACATGTACTTTGCTCCTTTGTCGAAATGAGAAAGAAGTTGTTGAAGATCGTTGTGCCTTTTTCTTTTGCTTCCTTGCACTTGAATATTTCGACTTTTAAGGCTGCTCGGTTGATCCCGAGTTTTTGAATACGACCTCTTGGGCCGATCGGACGGAACCGAGTCTTTGAATACGACCTCTTGGGCCGCTCGGACGGAACCGAGTTTTTTGAGTACGACCTCCTGGGCCACTCGGACGGAACAGTTTTTTTTTTTTGAATTCGACCTCTTGGGCGCTCGGGACGGAACCGAGTTTTCCGAATACGACCTCTTGGGCCGCTCGGACGGAACCGGAGGTTTTGAATACGACCTCTTGGGCCGCTCGGACGGGCGAAGTTTTTGAATACGACCTCTTGGGCCGCTCGGACGGAACCGATTTTTTTTTGAATTCGACCTCTTGGGCCGCTCGGACGGAACCGAGTTTTTCGAATACGACCTCTTGGGCCGCTCGGACGGAACCGAGTTTTTTGAATACGACCTCTTGGGCCGCTCGGACGGAACCGAGTTTTTTGAATACGACCTCTTGGGCCGCTCGGACGGAACCGAGTTTTTTGCCTTAGCTTCCCAGCCTCTACTGATAGTATTTCTTGAGGTGTGTTGCATTCCATGTCCGGGGGATTAGCCTACCCTCCTGGCTGCGCAGCTTGTATGCCCCATCCCGAAGGATCGCCGAGACCAGGAAAGGTCCCTCCCAATTTGGAGAAAGTTTGTTACGGCCGGCATTCTTCCCAGTTGCCTCAATGCTTCTTAACACCAAATCTCCGACCTCAAACTACCGTGCCTTTACCTTTTTGTTGTAGTAACGGGCCACCCGCTGCTGGTATGTTGCAATGCTTAGTCGTGCTCGATCGCGGGCCTCCTCGAGTAAGTCAAGGTGCTCACGGAGCCTTTGCCGTTGAGGTGCAGGTTGAAGTGTTCCACCCCGAGACTTGGGAGGCTTTGGTATGACCGCTTCGACCCCATAACAAAGGCTAAAGGGTGTCTCCTTCGTCGGTTCCCTTGGAGTAGTTCTATAGGACGGAGTATAGAGGGAGCTCATCCACCCGTTGAGTCTCGGTTTCGTCTTAAGCCCGTGCGGGATAGTCCGATTTGTGACCTCCACGGCCGTTGGCACGAGGGTAAGCGGCGGACGTGTGGATCGGGTTGATTTCGAGACGAGCGCTGATGACTGGAGAACCGCTTCCGGTGAAGCTGCGTCCCGTTATCGGTGATGACGCACTCGGGGATCCATACACTGCAGACGATTGATTGCCGTAGAAACTCAGTTGCATTTTGCTCCGTTATTCGCGCGAGGGCGTTGCCTCAACCCACTTCGTAAAGTAGTCGATCCCCACAATGAGGAACTTCTTGGCCGGCCGCGAGGGGGAGTGGTCCGAGGATATCTAGTCCCCATTGTGAGCGCCGCCGGAGCTCCGTGTGTGGTGGCGGTTCAGTTCCCGTGGACTTGGCGGTTCTCGCACTTTGTCACGAAGTCCACGGCATCGTACTTCATGGTCGGCTTGATAATACCCTTGCCTCATTATTTTGAACATGAGTTCTTGCCTCCAATATGGGATCCGCAGATTCCAAGATGCACCTCCGGAGGGCGTATTCTGCTTCCCAGGGGGCATCTCAAGTAAGGGGTTGAAAAACCTCGGCGATATAAACGGTCGTCCACTATGGAATACCAGCCCGCGGTCTTCTTGACCTTCTTGGCGGGGTCCTCGGGCGAATTCCATCGGCAAGGTATCTTAAGCACGCGGTCATCCGGTATCCCCGTCGAGACAACGGGCATAACCACAGTATCGGGCTCATCTACCGTTGGTCGCTCCAGTGTTTCCCTCATTCCTCGGGCGTATTGCTGGGTCCCCCACTTATTTCTTTGCTTTTGCCAAGGAGTCCGCCTTCTCATTATTTTCCCTCAGAATGTGCACGAATTCAATCCGCTCAAAATCTGAGGTCATTCCTTTCACCTTCGTGAGGTACTTGGAAAGTTGAGGGTGGTTCGCTTCAAAGTTCCAGGGACACGGTTGATGACTAGCTCGGAATCATTGAAGACCACCAAGTCCCTGGCCGAGCATTCCTTTGCCAACCGAAGTCCTGCAATCAAGGCCTCGTACTCCGCGACGTTATTGGTCGCTGGGAATCCCAAAGTTATCGAGTACTTAATTTCGGACCCCACGGGAGTTCTTAGTACGGACCTTTGCCCCCATGACCCTCCTTCATGGCGGAGCCGTCCCATGAAGCGTCCATCTTGGTGGTGATCCCCTTTCCCCGTTCTCGCTCTCGGCATCATTGCTATCGAGTCTTTGTTGCCTCGACGACAAAATCCGCAAGGGCACGGCCCTTCATGGCCGGCCTCGGCTTGAGGTCGATGTCGGTCGCCTAGCTCAATGGCCCACTTTATTAGTCGCCACGAGACCTCGGGCCTGGAGAATAGTCCTCATTGGTGGTCGGTCGGGACTACAATTCTATGTGCCTGGAAGTAGGGCCTTAACTTCCTGGCGGAGTATACCAGTGCCAGAGCGACTTTCTCCGCATGCGGGTACCGAGTCTCCGAGTCTGCCAGGGTCTTGCTAACGTAGTATACCGGCTGCTGATTCCCCTGGCGTTCTTTCACCAAGACCGAGCTCAGGGCTTGGCCGGTCACTGACAAGTACAAATAGAGCTCCTCTCCCGGCTCCGGGGAAGCCAGCAGTGGAGGGTTAGCAAGATACGCCTTGAGGCCCTGAAGTGCCTCCTCACACTCGTTGCTCCAACGAAAGCCTTGGGTCTTCGGCCCCTCGAGTGCCTGAAGAAGGGCAAATGCCTCTCGCCGATTTTGCGTAAACGGGATAGGCGGCCACCCGTCCGTGAGTCTTTGAACGTCTCTCACGGTCGCTGGGATTGCATGTTCAAGATCGCTGGATCTTCTCGGGATTCGCCTCAATCCCGCTGTTGTGACACTATATAGCCCGGGAACTTCCGGACGTTACCCCAAATGTGCATTTGCTGGGGTTGACTTCATTCCGTGCGCCCTCGGTGCCGGAAGGTTTCCGCCAAGTCTTCGACGTGCCTTCTACTAATCGGTGCTCTTTACGAGTAAGTCGTCCACGTAGACTTCCACGTTCCGCCGATTTGGTCCTCGAACATCTTATTGACGATCGTTGGTATGTTGCCCCGCGTTCTTGAGTCGAAGGGCATCACCTTGTAACAATACGTCCCCGGGTCGGTCATAAAGGATGTGTGCTCTTCGTCCTCGGGGCACATTTTTATTTGATTGTAGCTCGAGTAAGCATCCATAAAGCTCGTGACTCGTGACGGACGTTGAGTCCACCAACTGGTCGATCGTCGGGAAGTGGAAAGCTATCCTTGAGACGAGGCCTTGTTGAGGCGTGAAGTCGACGCACATCCTCCACTTCCCACTGCTTTTCTTCACCATTACCACGTTGGCTAGCCAATCCGGGTACTGTACTTCTCGAATAAATCCCGCGTCCAGGAGCTTTTTTACTTCCTCTCGGACGGCCACCAGCTTTTCCATTGAGTGATTTCTCCGCTTCTGCCTGACAGGCTTGTGGTGAGGATCTACACCAAGCCTGTGCACTATCGTCTCGGGAGAGATGCCTGGCATGTCCGCGGGGGACCAAGCAAACACGCCCTCGAGTTTTCCTTTAGAAACTTTGTGAGCTGGTCTCGGACGGAATCTTCGAGAGAGCTTCCTATTTGGACACACTTTTCTGGGTCCTCGGGGTCCAACTGAACTCGCTGGGTAGGCTCACCAGGCTGCGCCTGCCGCAGTGTTGCCTCATCTCTCGAGGTCGAGGTCTTCCATTGGTCTCGGCGGGAGTCTGTGTGACTGCGATAGATAGCACATCCTTCCGGTGGCTTGCTGCGAGTACTTCCCCTATACCGCATGGGGTTGGGAATTTCATTTTTAAATGCGGGATGGAAGTCACCGCTTCAAAGGCAAAGCAAGGCAAGGGCCCGAGAATCGCATTGTAAACGGACGGGAGGTCCACCACGAGGAAAGTGAGGACCTTTGAAGCCGTCCTTGGGTACGTTCAGTGTGACTTCTAGTTGCACGATGCCTGGGCCTGGGACCGGTTCATTATCAAGTCCATGGAGCGGCCCCTCGGGGCCTTCATCCCGATGTCTTTTAATCCAAGCTTGAGGTACGCATCAAGATAAAGCAAATTTCGGAAACTTCCATTATCGTAAAGCTTCGTTTTCATACGGTAGTCATTAGCTCCGTCCAAACGAGGGTCATTAAACGAGGGATCACAATGGGGAAGTTACATGGGTCATGTCCTCTTTGCTAAAGCAAATTACATCGTCCCTAATACTCGTCCTCGGCCTTTTTGAAGCGCCGGGCTCCAAGTCTGCTTTCCCGGCCGGCCGGGTTGACACCATGTTCACAACCCCGCCGCAACTCGGTTCCTCGGGGTTCCACTTGATTATTGCTTGCTCCGGTGGGGTTGTCCAGGTCTTTGGGGAAACGGTGAGGTGCCCTCTCCGATTAGCTCTTCAATTTCCCTCTGCAAAGACTTGCAGTCCTCGGATTGCATGACCCCCAACGGTGGAAGTCATGATACTTTGGTGATCCCCTCCTCCTGGATTTTCAAAGTGGCTTGGGCCACTTTACAAACTTCTCCGCTCGAATCTGCATTAGCACATTCGTGCGCGTGTCGCTCATCGTAGTCGGAGTGGATCGGCGCGTCTCTACGGACGGCCGGCTCATACTTCCTGTGTTTTGTCACAAATGGGGGACTACGGAAGTCCCCGGCTTTTCTTTTTATCTCTAATGGTCTCGGACGGTAGCTCTCGTCCTTCTCTGGACGCTTTGCTTCATTGGCCTCTTCGGCTGCTATGTAGGCCCTTGCTACGGCCTCGGCCTCCTCGAGTGTGAGGGCCCTTGTGGATGAGATGCTTAAAGAAAGCACCCCCTCCGGCCGGATAAGAAAGCATTTAGCTTCACTCCGTCCGACAGCTTTGGAATCTGCCTGGCCTCGGCCACGAATCTTGCCAAGAACCCCCTTAGGCTTTCCTGCACCCCGCTTCACGCGAGTGAGATGCAGGAGCTGTTTCTCCGTTCTTCTACTTGAGGCGAATGCGCGACAAAAACGCCGCCGCCCAGCTCGCCCAAAGTGCCTAATGGAGCCCGCGGGCATCAGTAAAACCATACTCTCGCGTCCCCCTTCGGCGTCGGGGGAAGCATTGGCACATGGTGGCCTCGTCTAGTCCCCGGAGGCTCGGATGCTCCGAAGCAGTTTGGTGGTCCATGGGATCAAGCCTCCCATCGTACGCCTCCCGGGTTTGGCATTTTAAACTTTGGGGGGCGGCGCCCTTGTTCTAACGTCCGTTGTGAGAACGGAGGCGGGGATACTCGCCCCCTTTGCTCTCCCCCAAAGACGCGATTCCAGACTTTCTCCAATCTCTCCTCCACATGGGGTGGAGCTGTCGTCCTCCTTGCGTTGAGGAGGTGCCTCAGTTCGTTAGGCTGGTGGTTTGCCGGTCTCTCGGGGGTCCTTCTTGACCCCCGCGCGTGCGTCGCCTCTCGGGCGTGATTTTCCTGATGTCCCTGAGACCGGGGACCAAGACGATCCTCCAGGGCTCGAGGGATCCTGCCACTTGAGGCCACCTGGGTTCTTGGTGGCTCTTGCCCGGCGGGCGCCCTGAATTGGCGCTCGCGCCTCCTTCCTCCGTTTCTGGATGTTTCTGCCTGGGAGCCCCTGGAAGGCGCTCCCCTCGCTCTCTCGTCTTCCCTTGCGCAGAGGGCAAAGACGGCCTTGGATATGTCGTCCATTTTGGTCGCCAAATCCCTTACGACTGGATCCGGATGGTTTTCGATGCCCACACGGGGGTTTGGGGCATCCTCCTGTTGGTGTCGAGTAGTGGCCTGGGGTGGTGCGCTTGCCTGCGCTCTGGTGCTCACCATGTTATGATGCTTGGAAGTAAATCTTTGCGACGTGTGGTTAAACGTGATCTAAGAAGGTGAGAAGTTGACTTTTGTCCCCTTGACGGCGCCAATGTTGCGTTCGGATTTTGGGTCGAGCAACACAAATGATGAGGATTGAGTGAGAGGGAAGAGAGATTGAACACAATGTTTTTACGTGGAAACCTTCTCTTGAATGAGAAGGAAAACCACGAACGGCCTGGAGATACTTCACTATGAGCGTTTTTCTTACAAGAGGCTAATACGGTGGCCGAGCGCTTGAATTACAAAGAAATGAAGACAGTGGCCGAGCGTTCTCTTTTTCTCTCAGAGAGGCTTAGCTTTCTTTTTTTGTTCTCAGGAAAATTCGTCAGAGCTTTCCCAGTAATTTTCGGAAGATGATCCTCTTTCCTGATGCCCAGGGAGAGTATTTATAGGCGAAAATAATGCCGTTGGCCACTGGGTGCCAGGTGGCCTCTCACCCGACACGTCCCGGTGTCGGGGGTGTCGTGTGTCACGGAGGCACGTTTAGCCGTTTTTGCCAGAATGTCGAGACGGCGGTGATGCATGCGGTGCCCCGATGAGCGGTGGTAGTGCGTTGCGAGGTTTCACGCGTTTTGCGTGAAGTCCTTGAGTGGCAATCTCGGATGTCTTGGAGTGTCCTCGCTTTTATTGGGTCCACGGACTTCAAAACTCGCCGAGGGTCCTCGCGTTCTGTCCGCCATTAGGAGATCTTCTGCTGATTTCTTATGATCATTCTCGAGGCTCCTTTACACTTAGCTTCCCGAGTCAAGACTTTTCTTTTAGGTGGATCGGGGACGTGACCGCAGATCTTGGACCCAACAATATTCAAAGATAACTTTCTATGTAAATATTAAATTAAAATAAAAATATCTAAAAATTTTAAAATACCAATGGACCGACTTCGCTTTATTTGATTATGGATGTCAAATTGTAAGAAAAAAAAATTAATCTTATTTAAAATTACGAAGAAAAATATGAAAATACTTTTATGGAAAAGAAATATAAGTCACAAGTAGTTCATTAAGAAAATAAATTAAATTAATTAGTGAAAATGTATAAAAAATATTTAGTGGTTATTTGTTTTAAAAAAAAAAAAATTATTCTTTGCGATTAGTCCAATCTATTTGGATGAATGCGACAGCAGAGACAGTCACGTGAGCAGTGCACGTAACGTAACTTGTGCCTACGTGTAGTCTTACGTGGTCTAATTTGTAGACCAAGAAGCGTAATAAAGAAGACTTACATCGTAGACGTCAATTTTTATTATAATAATTTAAGTTGAATTCTCTTATGATGTTAAACTATTGTTATATTTTTATAATTAATTAAAATCAGCATATATTATATATTTAATTACGTATATTTGTTAAATCCCGAATCCTTAGTTATTGTACGGATTAGGGAACCTTCGATTTTCTCGTCGTCTGGAGGTGGTCCTGAACGGGGCCGGTCTCTGTCTTTATTAACCTAAGGCCAATACAATACAATTAATAAATAAGAAATTAGAGGCCGATAGGGGCTGTCCCCCGCTGACACTCCGACACTCAAGTTAGAAGCATTCCGTAATAAATGGAGAAATGCATGCTTAAGATACAAGAATGAGGAGAGTGTGAAAGGGATGTATTGGAGGCTCGAGCTCCATAAATGCGCCTACAGATGACGGTTTAGGTGTGCGCCCATGGAGGGCAGCTTAGTGGTATGCTTGGCAGAGGGACGACTTAGAAGAATCCCTCTTGGGGGTGTGCTTGCGAAGGGTGGTTTGGAGGTATACTCGTGGAGAGCGGCTTGGAGATATCCCCGCTTGGGAGTGAGCCCGCGGAGGGTGAAACGATATGCCTGAGATACAGGATGAGATGCCAGATGTCGGACATGGCCCGTGAGGGATGGGACCTCGAGTATCCGCACTGGGATCTTCAGGTGAGATTGTTGAGCCTTGTGCCTGAGTCAAAACCTAAGGCCGCAAGCCTTAAGGCTTGATTCATGGGCCTTCGGGTCTAAGAGATAGAGAGAAAGGCACCAGACGCCTGCTCTGTTTTTAACCGTGTGCCATTTCGGGGGAGCTCCGTGCTTTCGTTTTCGTCGCGGTTTGGGAGGAATGGCTGAGTGCCATTCTCGAAAGAATCCAAACCCTGCCTTTGCTTTGGCTCGGGGTGAGCAACCGAACACCATGGGAGGAGATCCATGGAACCCCGTTACGGAGGAAGCTATGTTTTGCACCGACTCAAAGGGGAAATTGCAGGAGTTGGTCGTCGAGACCATCAAGTGTTCCGCTTGAGTCGGGAATGGCATAGTTGCACTGGTCGCCATGGATAGTGAGCTTTAGGCTTCACCTAGCGCCGATTTGAGAGGAAATCATTGAATGCTATCAGCAGGAAAGCTTTGTGCCTTATTCTTCTAGAAACGATTGCAGTGGGATCGAGCACCATGGTTAGGGAAACTCTATGCCCTACTTGGCTCACAAATGGCAGAAAGAGGCAAGTCGCCATTTGAAGAGCTTCATGCTTTGTGCAGAGGAACGTTTGTGCGTTGTCGTTGGGGGCATCATGCTCTGTTTTCCCCAGCGAGAGAGGAAAACTGGGCCAGAGTATTGAAGCGGCAATGTCAGAGCATTGCTTTTGAGGGATTTTGCTCCCCTATTTTGGGACTTGTTTGGCTCATGAGTAGTGGGATGGAACAAGTTTCCATTGAGGTGGAGCTTAGTGCTCAGTTTGGTGAGTCGTGAAGGACGCGATGGTTCGCTAGTGACCGCAATGACAGATAAGCAGGGCCTTCTCCCTGGTGTCAAGATGTTCCCTCATGCTGATGAGTAGAAAGAGGAGCAGCTTTTGGGAAGGCTTTTCTGCTCTGAGTTCCCCCATCAGCATGAGGGAACATCTCGAAATGCTAAGGAGAAGGCCCTGGTTATCTGTCATTGCGGTCACTAGCAAACCGTGGCGTCCTTCATGCCTCATCAAATTGAGCACGAAGCTCCACCTCAATGGCAACCTACTCCATCCCACTGCTCATGAGCCATACAAGTCTGAAAACAGGGGGGCAAAATCCCCCAAAAGCAACGCCCTGACGTTGCCGCTTCTATCCTCTAGCCCAATTTTCCTCTCTTGTCGCTGGGGGAAAACAGAGCACGATGCCCCCAACAACAGCGCGCAAATGTTCCTCCGGACAAAGCTCTTCAAATGGCGACTTGCCTCTTTCTGCCGTTTGTGAGCCAAGTAGGACACAGAGTTTCCCCAACCATGGTGCCCGATCCCACTGCTGTTGTTTCCAAAAGAATAAGGCACAGAGCTATCCTGTTGACGGCATTCAACGATTTCCTCCCAAATCGGCGCTAGGTCGAGCCTAAAGCTCACTGTCCATGGTGACCGGCGCATCTCTACCGTTCCCGACCCAAGCAGAACACTCGATGGTCCCGGTGACCAAATCCTGCAATTCCCCCTTTGAGTCGATGCAAAATAGAGCTTCCCCTGTAATGGGGTTCCATGGATCTCCTCCCCTGGCGTTTGGTTGCTCAACCTGAGCCAAAGCAAAGGCAGGGTTTGGATTCTTCCAAGAATGGCGCTCAGCCATTCCTCCCAAATCGCGGTGAAAATGGAAGCATGGAGCTCCCCTAAAATTGCGCACGGTTAAAAACAGAGTAGGCGTCTGGCGCCTTCCTCTCGATCTCTCATGCCCGAAGGCCCGTGAATCAAGCCTTAGGGCCTGCGGCCTTAGGTTTTGACTCAGGCACAAGGCTCAACAATCTCACCCGAAGATCCCGGTGTGGATACTCGATGTCCTGTCCCTCACGAACCATGTTCGGCGTCCAGCATCTCGTCCCTTATCTCAGGCATATCGTTTTGCCCTCCGTGGGCTCACCCCCAAGCGGGGACGTCTTCAAGCCGCCCTCCGTAGGCACATCTACAAGCCACCCTTTGCGGGCGCACTCCCAAGAGGGATTCTTGTAAGTCGTCCCTCTTCCAGGCGCACACCTAAGCCGTCCTCCGCGGGCGCATTCATGGAGCTCGAGCCTCCAATATATTTCTCTCACACTCCCCTCATTATTACATCTTAAGTATGCATTCCTCTATTTATTGTAGAATATTTCTGACTTAAGCGTCGGAGTGTCGGCGGAGGATAGCCTCCTATCGGCCTTTGACTTCTTGTTTGTTAATTGTATTGTGCAGGCCCCAAGTTAATAGAGATGGAAACCGGACCCATTCGCGACCACCTCTGGACGACGAGAAATGGGAATGCGCAACCCACTCCTCAAATGAGCCTCATAAATGGTGACACACCCTCGGATGGTGAGCACGCCCTGTCCTCTTTACCATGAACACGGGGAACGATCACTTTAGGAACATTATACTCCATGTACAACTCCTTCAGGTCAGTCTCCGTAAAGATCGAAGCTATCTGTGTAACGGAAGCCATGGATGTGGAGGCAGAAAAATTGTAGAACACTCAGACTTTTTACAACAAAAGAAGAGAGGAAGGAAAGCGTGAAAAATTCAAAAAGGAGACGAACGGACAATGTAAAGGCAATATAAATGCCAACCAAAGTAACTGTCTCGTAAAAAAGCGCCATTATTGCCGCCACGTGGCATCTCCTGAACGGGCACTGACGAATCAGATCCCAAGTGCATTAATTATCGGGATCTTCAATTGGCCGTGTGCAGACATGTGGCCACCTTTTCGTCTGGCAGAATGGCTAATGATGGCACGTCACCCCACTCCCACCTGTTTTTTGAATTTTGGCCAGGACAATTAACAAATTCAGTCAACTGTTCCTTCATCAGGTTCTCCGAATTTTGGCCAAGACGGTCAACAAATCCGGTCAACTTTTTCTTCAGCAGGTTCTCCAAATTTTGGTCAGGACAGTCAACAGATCCGGTCAACTTTTCCTTCAGCAGGTTCTCCGAATTTCGGTTAGGACGGTCAATAAATTCGGTCAACTTTTCATTCAGCAAGTTCTCCGGATTTTGGTTTGGATGGTAAATGGATCCTGTCAATGGATCTTGACGGATTCCAAGTCACGCAACCCATTGTGGACATACTGGAGATCAGAATTCAGACTACCAGTATGAGGGCTAGTGATCGGTACTCCCACAGTGGACTGGTTCAAGAAGAAAAAATAGCCCAAATCCACGAAGGCCCACACATAAACTTGGACAGTCAACGTGAACCGTTGACTGGATGAAAGGTCAAGGAAGTCAGTGTAAGGATGAGTCACTGGTGCAAAGGACGGTCAATATTTCTATTGACCGGCATCACTGCAGTGGGCCCGCCCACGAGCATGCCTTATGAGGGCCATGCCCAATTTGACCTGCATTCTCGTCTGTGACCAGCAATGGCTTTCTTCTCTAATTTCACGCTCCCCAAAAAGGCAACCTCCATGGCAACGGTTACCAACAGATTTACCGCACAATCCATGAGAAAAGCGCCGGATTCTCTCTTCTGTCTACTATAAACCCTAGTCGTTACAAAATACAGAAAGAAGTCAATCCCCCTAAGAAGTAGTTACTGCCATTAATACCAACGCCAAGAAAAAAACTGTTCCAACAGAACGCTGGAATCAATCACTCCTGCCTGAGGAAGGAAGCCAGGCCTCTCAGTTACAAGAAGGCCATGAAGTCCACACACCAAAGAGAGGCTTTTCTTTTAGCAAAACTGATGCTCTCTCATACTTACTTCAAGCACTCTTGAGCTTACATTCCTTTCTTCCTGAGGAACCCCTTAAAGCTCACGCAGCGGTCTCTCAAACTCTCACGCTCACATGGCGCTCACGCTCTCTCTATCTCCTATCACCACGATCCCAGAGACCCTAGGATAGGGACCAAACGCTTCTCATGAGCAACAGTAGCTACTCTCGACGAGAGCCAAAACATCACCACGAACATTTTGCTTTTTCTCGACATCCTTTGCTTTCCCTTACCTTCTCGATTTTTGAAAGGCTGTTTCACTAATTTGAGTATTAGAGTATTTTCAGTGAGATAATATCCTATCGGCACCTGACCTCTCGTTTGTTTTAGTAGTGTATATGATCCAAATTCGATGGACGGAGCCAGATTCAATAATCGACGTAACTCGAACCTGCTTGAAATTTGATTCCAGGATACATCAATATTTTTATATTTATCTTAATACGACTCATAGAGTTAAATTATAATGCAAGTAAGGAAGTTGGGTTGTTTCTTCGGACCGTTTGAATGGTAGAAAGGCCGGTCATTATAGTTGTAAATTTTTATTATACATATCATAATAAATTAAATAAAAATATACAAAATATTAAACTATTAATATATTTTTATATATTTTAATAACCAATTAAAATCAGCATATATTATATATTTAATTATATATATTTTTATATTTGTCTTATTTTATATTTGATACATCTTATGGAGTTAAATTACAATGCAAATGAGGAAATTACAATGAGAAAGTTGTCTGACTATTAATATAAAAATTATTTTGATTATTTTTGGATCAAATTATTTAATAGTATATTATTATCCCTTGATTGATAATAACTATTATATTAAAATTGAACGTCTTGTTTAATGTCTTGTAGAGTCGCTATTCGATTAACTTGTTTCGTTTAATGCTTCCCTATTAGGACCGTTAATACTTATTTTTTTTTAGGTAAAACTTATTTATTTTTGGTCATACCCAATAATATTATTAGCATAATATTTGTGATATATTATACATATATATTTTTTTTAATAAAATTAAATAAAAGTAGGAATTAAATGGTGAGGTAGCCCTGGCTAGAGGCCATGGGGCTATGTTTACAGAGGGTTCATAAATTGCATTTAATAGGGAGAGGGATTGAAGACGCGAAGGACTGAAAAGTCAAAACAGTCCCCACAATAAATTTGGTATTCCCAACAAGACAAGTTAAAGCCTTTGTTTTCGTCTAGTGAATTTGAAATAAATGCTCAGACTATTTTTACTCAATGGGGGGCCTTTACGTCAGATTACATTTCTTTAGGGACCGATCAGAAAGCTTTATTTGGCCAATGGCAGAGAATAAACAGAAAAAAAGCAATAAAATTTTTACTGAAAGTCACAAATTCTTCTGCCTTTCATATAATAAAAGGACAAAAATGTCCTACAGAATTAAAAATTCGGCCTTTTTCATCAATTTTTTTACATGTTCTCAATAATTTCTATCTATCTATTTATTTTTAAATTAATTAATTACTATAAATAAATAAATAAAATATTATATTATATTATATCTTTTAAAAAATAATTAAAATATATCTGTCTATTACTACAAAAATATAGTGGGCAAATATAGTGATAGTCTCAAGGTCGCCAAATTAGCCGAACTTACAATTACACTGAATAGATATATTAAATTTATTGTATATTATAAGTTATTAAAAGATATATAATAATTTTGATAACGTTGATTGTGATTGGTTAGTAAAATATACTATGATTAAATTATTTTTAAAATTAATTAATAATTAAATTTAGTATATATTAAATTAATAATTAATTTTATATCCTTTGATGAGAGGTGAAAGATTGGTTGTATTTATAGGCAATGGCAAATACTGCACCAAGCTAAAGCCATATGATTGGTCCTGTACTTGAGCCTCTAACAACAAGTGTGGCTGTTGGTAGTCTCGTCAAGCTCTATGGAAGTAGCCAATTGGCACTCACCTCATTTGTCCTAGTTTTCAAAGGTGGCAGGTGGGGTTGGCGTATGGTGATGGTAGTAGAGGACCAGGTATGTGGGGCCTCTCATTGACCCACATGGAGTTATTGTCTATTTTTGAGTCTAGCAGCTCAGGTGAATATTCCACTAGTGGGATCCATGCCTACCCTGTCTTTGGTTCTTCTACGCTATCATATAGACCGACAATTGGGTCTATTAAAAATGCAATGGCCATAACTAGGTTGTACCTCGATCCGACTCAGATGGGTTGGGTTTATCTCAAGGGGATACCCCAGCCCTATTATTACTTGCTTTGAATTTGAGGCACGTATAATTTTAATATAAATATATTGTTTAATAAGGTGTCATCTTATTTTATTTTATTATCTAAGCAAAACATAAATTTCAATAAATAATGGAACTCCGTTACCTATAGGTAATCCACATAGGTATTCCATATTAGTAATTGTCCACTAAATTCAATCAAATATTCTTCTATTATAATTCAATCTATGCCCACATTTTAGTAAAAATTGAAATTTTGACGTCTCTTTAGTATGAACACTTCATAATCACTCAAATTTAATATCATGTAAAAACTTTGATGGATCCAAGTGAAACATGTGTACTAAAGACCCGAATTAGAAAAAATAAAATGGGATAATTGATTGTCAAAAGTGACAAACAAGTAGGTTTATTAAATAAGCAATTACTTAACAGATAAGAATATTTCTCAGTCAATTTGGCCAAACTTTACACCCAAATTAACAATTGTATTAGTTTTCAACCTCTTGACCAAACCATTTGATTTTCAGGCAGTTAGATTATTTTTGATAAAGATAATCAAACACCCAAAAATACATTAAATCACCTAATGATCATAAATGAATAAGACAAGGTTGTAGCATAGACTTGCTTAAAGGAAGAGCGAAAGCTCATTGAAAAATTGATATGATTCCACAAGAAGAAAGATATGTCATATCTTCTAATAGTGAACAATAATAATAATAATAATAATAATAATAATAGGTAAAAGAGCAATAAAAAAAGACATAAATATAGCAATTTTCGAGAAAAATTGAAAGGCAAAGTCACATTAAAAAAAAATAGATTTATCCAAATACCAAAGAATGCTAAAAGTAGGGACTGCCGGTCAAATGCTTAGTTCTCCCAGTCACACACGAAAGCCAACTCATCACATAAACGTTGGCTATGGCTCCTTCTCTACTCTTTACACTGTATAAGGGAGCTTGCCCCTGCGGAAAAGGACTCTTAAATCGTCAACTTTCCTGTTCCACTTTCTCTTTGAGAAAACCCCTGGGAAACCCTTTGGGAAGATCAATCCTAAAAGGTGCTTGGCTATCAGAATTTTGGAATCATCATCTTCCTTTTGGAGACTTTCTTTATGGAATTTTCTCTTCACACATGATCACGGGGCACTTCTAGGTCTTCTACCTCGTAAACTTTGGACAGAACTTCTTTTTCAAATATCAGAGGGACCTATCTTCCCATCGTTCAACATATTATTATCCATATTTTACATCCACGAACCTTGCTTGCCATGGTGCTTCACAACACCTCAAGCTTGCAAGATCAACGCCATCTTACAAGGGAACTTATGCACTGTAGGAGCCCTAATGCCTATTTCTGAGGCATTTGCTCTTCTAAGCACGCCGCCCTAAGAATCACCAAAATTAGGGTTAGGAATTGTTTATCGTGTAAATATTTACTATCTTATTAAGGTTTGATCTCTAAAAACATTCATATAAATTTTTTATGAAAAATATTGTTCAACATCCTCCGTTAGTTAATTTAAATATCTTCCATGGATAATACGTACTTCAAGAGTGGTTCCTCGTGTAGGCATTTTGCATTGGCCGATTGCAAACATTCGCTAATCTATCGCTAGAACTCTCGTCAGGTGTGCCAAAACATGAGCATTTTTGCCAAATTGCTGTTCAAGCACGTCAAACATGCATAAGCTGCCAAGTTCCATCCAATTTCACCCTCTAGCTCCAAAAGCATTAATCAAGCAGAAATATTTTGCCAATCTCTCACTTGAAATATTAGAAAGAAGAACATAACGACATCTAAATAATTGTAGAACTCAGATAGAAGTTACTCGCCCTATAAGTAATCTCTTCTTCACAACCATGTGGGGAACTCTACAGTTCTTTCAAGCAAACAACCTCTCTTTCCCTTAGGCAATCATACTAGCTTAAAGGTATGACTCACATGTGGTTGGATCCAGTTAAAATGGTCACGTAACTCAGAAGAGATTCAAGAATGTAGGGCCACACAGAGCCCGAAATAGCCTGAAAAGGCCAGCAAGTGCAAATTGCCAAGGGATCCTTAAGATCAGTGAAGCCTCAAGCAAGATCGGTTAACCTCCAGAATTAATAATTCGACTTTTGATCATGTTTGGCTGAGTTTTGGGACCAAAAAGAACAACCTTCAGTCAATTATGCTGTTATGTAGGAAAGCTTCTATAAGCTCTAAAGGTCTGCCAAAGGATCCCTGAGCCAACCTCGAGGATGGCTGACTTTAAGAAGCAAGTCTATCCCAAAAAGGATAATCAAATCTAGAGATAGAAATAATCTCTTAAAAAGGAAATACAACTCATGTCTCTAGTAAAAGGACAGTTACAATAATAGCTAAAAGGATACACCGAAAAAAACACTGTCACTATAATATGATGGAAATGTTTTATATTACATCAAAAAATGAAAATTTAAGTAGGAATAAAAAAATTTCCAACGTTTTATATTAAGAAGAAAGACAAAAATTTTATCAAGAAAAGTATCAAAAAAAATATATATATTTTTTTCAGAATGATTCTTCTATGAATCCCCACATTGGATTCGATCCTTGCTTCTATGCCATAGAAGTGTCAGAGCACAAAGAATCACCTACTTGTTGGAAGAAAAAGAACGACAAAGCATCATAATTTTTTCAGTAACTCAAGCAAGAATACCCAAAGATTTCTATTGGAAGAACGGCCATGAGCCTTAAGCGGTGCTAATGGACAGAGACAAAACACTCACAAAGAATCACTTTGGACGGACTGACAAAAGTAGAGATAGTTGGAACACACGAGATTTTAACGTAAAACCCTTCTTTAATCAGGAAAAAACCACCAAAGAATACACTATAAAAGGATTGTTTACAAGTGTTAGCTACACAAGCTCAAACGGAAAAAAAAACAATATCAAGTGTACAATCTCTTTCTAAAAGTGTTTCTCACTCTATCTTTATACAAGGCTTGCCCACAACTCTCTCAAGGCTCACTCCAAGGCTGCTCACAAAGACACGGCACAAGCTCTCCATGACTCAAAAAATGCTGGGATTCTTGGAATACCAAACAAGAGCACACAAGCTTTTATATACACATTAGTGGACAACTCGGGCGCTAGGGTGGCAGACCATGCCGCCCAAAGCCATGACAGCGCATGCTCTGCAGAATCCGCCCAGAACATCCAATCAAAGTGAGTGACCAACCCACCAGAAACGCGGCATTGGCCCGGAGATAGAGTCACGCTCTCGGGGTCTCGTCAGCAACCTCTCGGACATGACGCCTCCAATGAGTCCTCGTCCAATGATGGCAGACTTCTCGAATCACTCCATAAAGTCATCGTCCATTTTTTCCAATGGAGTCCGCGGACATAAGTGCCACGAGGGAGTGACCCCAACATAATCCACATCATTAGTAACAACATGGCATTGGAGCCATACATTCTCTAGCCTTGCCTTTGAATGATACGAGTCAACATATACAATGTTTCTCCCAAAAATCTCTGAGCAACCTTGCCTCCAAAATCAAATAATTCTCTCTCTTCGGTAGCATCTTGTTAACTATTTACATCCATCACACCATCTAGCAATGATGTTCTCTAAGTCTAATTAATTGCCATATGCATGCCCATTGTTATAGTAGATGCACTTAAACTTCTTCTAACTTGACTCTCAATTGAAGCCTTAAAATTGGTGGAACATAGAAAGGGCATGGTGTTGGGATAAATGACATCAGACTACCACCACGAATACAGTGAAAGGAAAGAGGAATAAGGAAGAAGAAGAGAGCACTAAGATTTTATATGAAAAACACTTCTCAAATAAGAAAAAAATTACGGAAACACTTAGTCTACAAATAAGTTTCACTATATGAGATTTGTTACAAGAACAATACGGCTACACAAGCCCTAAAGGTAAAAATGAAGAACAAAATGCAAGAATATAAATGATTTTTACGCTTTGTTTTTACTCACTACTATCATTTTCTTCACAATCTTTCACTCTTCTTTTTTATGCATACCTACGGACTTCAAAAAGTATACATATATACATTTTTAGGCAAAATGAGTAACCACCAACTTAACATGGTGGTTACATGTACAGTCAGCTATATCCTGCAATAGTCGGCGCACACTCTACTCTACAGTAGACAACGCATACATGCTTCTTCAGGTTGGCTTTTTGCCTTCTTAGAGATGACGTCTTCCAACTATCCAATCAGGAAAGTTAACTACATGCCTTTGTAGAAGATAGCTGTTTAGCATACCTGTCTTTAGACAGTCAACCTTTTCATTGACCGTTTCTTCTCTTAGCCGGTCAACACCCCATTGACCGGCCCCGTTGACCGGCTGGTCATCCTTCATGCCTTTCTTGTGCAAGTGACAAGTCTGCACCTTTAGAGTTCTTGGCCAATACTGAATAAGTCCGTGGAGGCTCAGCGCACAAATCCGCGGATCAGTAGCTGATTAATAGCATGTTGACCGGAATCCATGATAGGCAGTAATGCATAATTAGTTCAACATGTTGCCTCTTATTTTGTGGTCAATGGACATTAACCAGAATTCATTGCATCTATACTGCATAGAGTTTGCGGACACTCAACCACAAGTCCACGAAATATAGACACACAAAGTCCTCATCCTCAATCCAAGTCCTCGGACCACGAGAAACTCCACATGGGAGTGACTTCAACAAACTTTCCCTTACGACCATGAAAAATTAGAATTCGTCAGCCCAGTCAAATTACAGCAAGCCTCAGTCTTTCCTTTGGCAAAATTTTTGTCATCATGTATGCCCCATTTTCTTCGGTTTTGACTTTTTTTTAGTGACAACAAACTTATTTCAATAACATCCCTCACCTAATGATATCTAATATCAATGTGCTTTGACTTTGAGTGGAATGATGAGTTCTTACAAAGATATATGACACTCTGGCTACCACAAAGTATCTCATACTTCTTCTGTCTAAAACCCAATTCTTGGATAAACTTTTTCATCTATAACATCTCCGTGCAAGCCTTTATCACTACAATGAATTTGGCCTCAATAGTAGAAAGAGTAATGCACTGCTACAGCTTTGACTGTCAGGAGACTACTCCTCCAGCAAGCTTCACCAAGTATCCCGAAGTAGACTTTTGGGAGTCTATGTCTCCAACCATATCAGCATCCAAGTATCCCACCAACTGAGACTTATCTTTTCTAAAATACAGGCACATTTTAAAAGTTTCTCAAACATATCTTATTATTCATTTGACCGTGGACAAATGTTCCCTTCTTGGGTTTGAGAAAAATCAGCTGACAGTATCGACGGCGTGTGCAATGTCCGGCATTGTACATACTATGGCGTACATTAAGCTTCCTACAATTGAAGAGTAGGGTACACTTCTCATCTTTGCGTTCTTATTGTCTGAAGACGGACACTGCCAACTGCTAAATCTGTAGTGGCTTGTAAGCAGAGTACTCACAAGCTTGGCTTTATCTATGTTAAAACGCTAGAGTACCTTTTCTATGTAGCTTTCTTTAGACAGCCATAATTTTCCTACCTCTTGGTCGTAAATTATTCTGATTTTCAGAACCTGGTTTTGTCGATCCAAGGTCCTTCATAGCAAATAACTGCCTAAATTGCTACTTCAACTCCTTTATCTGAGCACCATTGCGTCAAACAATTGACATGTCATCCACATAAAAGAGAAGAATGATAAAGTTGTCCTCGAAAATTTTCTATACAAATACACAATAGTCAAAAGTGGTCTTTCGGTATCCTCGATCAACCATGATAGACTCAAACTACTTATACCACTATCTTAGAATCTATTTCAGTCTGTACAGACTCTTCTTTAGACGACATACTAGTCGTTCCTTTACCTTGACATTGAATTCATTTGAGTGTTCCATATAAATTTCCTCCTCAAGGTCACCATGAAGAAAAATCGTGCGGACATCCAACTGCTCCACCTCCATATTCAAAGTAGCAGCCAAGCCAAGCACAACCTTTATTGAGGACATCTTTACCACAGGGGCAAATATCTCATCAAAATCAATGTCCTTTATATGATTAAAGCCTTTTATCACCAGGCGCACTTTATACCATGATTACGTGGTGCTCTCATCTGTCTTTAAACAGAAGATGTATTTATTCTTTAGGGCTCTCTTCCCCTTAAGTAATTCAACCAAATTAAATGTATGATTTTTATATAAAGAGTTTATTCCATCATGCATGGCTTCCAGCCATCTTTCATTATTATCATCCATCGTAGCCTCTTCAAAGTGCTCCCGTATCAACGAAAGGCGGGACATACTCACTAGATGAGACAGGATGGTCATCTTTTCTCAATAATATAGGCACAAACACGAAAAAGTCAATTTAAATAATTAACTATAATTTCTAAAATCTAAAATCCCAAATAATTTTAAACAAATAATACTAAGACCCAAAATTCGGATGTGACAAGCCAAAATATGCATTCAACAAAATTAAAATCCTCAGGACCTCTTCCAACAACCGTCCGAACAATATAAATGTGACACATTTCTACAATAATCATAAGGAGATAATAATTCGACCCAAAAATCATCATCAAACATTAATATTCAAACTATTGAAATATAACAATAAGCTCATATCCGGCCAATTCTATAATCCAAAAACATCAAACATCAATATCAACCATAATGAAACTCACCAAATCGGGTGAATATCCGACCGATCACGTCTTTTAATTGCATTCGAACCATCTACTCAAGGGGAAAAATGAGCCTAATACCCAAAGAAGTATCATATTTAATGAAGGAGTCTAATAAATTTGAGAATGTCAAATGGATGAAAATCCAATCAAATTTAGAATAAATCTAAATCGCTAGGTAAGACAAATTCAACTAAAATCCAAGATCAAAATTTTAAAATCCAATGGTAGTCTCGCACTCAAATCAAATATCCAAGTCCAAACAAATGTCCAAATTTTAAAAATAGTCATCGTCGGGAGGTATATATATATATAAATATATATATAACTAAAACAGAGGTGATCCGAACTAATTTTGTCAATCCGAGTCCCGAGTCCAAGTCGAGTTCAGTCCGAGTCCAAATCCAATACCCGATCGGCTTGCGATTTAGAACTCACTTGGATGATCCGATAGCGTGCACGAGAGACCGAAATTGTATCAAATATATTCCAAATGTCCGGATCACAACATATAATCAAAATCGGACAAGACATACAAGCCCAATTATAGGCAAAATCTACGAATCTCAAATCCAAGTCCAAAAATCCATATCCAAATCAATGTCCAATACCAATTAATGCAAAAATACAAATTATGTACTAAATTTAGGTTCTCATTATTTAAAGACTAGTTTGAGGAAGGGTTACACATAATCCCGGAACCTTAGGTCAAAATCCATTACTATAAATAAGGTTGCTCACTATGTTTTGCCACCAGCGCTTAGTGTGCATTCTCAAACTTGTAGATATATTGACGAATATATTCTAAGGTCAAATCAAATTGTCCCTACTCCAAGCCTTTTGACGGAGGAAAGGGATTTTCTAACAAAATAATCTTTACGGGAAGAGTCCAATAATCCAAATCCAAATGTAGTCTCCGTCATGTGAACGGCCAATGCAAAGTTTTGTGCTCATTTTTTTTTATGAATATATTAATATAAAATATACAATGTCTAATAAATTATTGGACTTTCAAAAAATATTAAATTCTCCAAAATAAAACCCAATAACCCCAAAACATCCATTAACTACACATGTATGTCGTAATAAATAAACGGGTATACCAAAATTTCATGCATGTTAGTAAAAATTCTAAATATTATCCAAAATATATCGAAATTAAATTAGGCCAAAGAGGGATTTGAGATACTTGCAATCTCATACTTTCATCAAGAAAGTATGTAATGCCTCAATTCTCTTTTCCGCCGCGCGTGACCCTCAAGTTGCTCTCTCTCTCCTCTCGCATGGCCGTTTTCACCCATGGCATCGCCGGTCACCGGTGGACCACCTTATCGATCTCCGTCCTCCTTCCTACGTGGAGCGGGCGCTCTCACCCGTGCGCTTCTCCTTCCTCGTTGACAACTTTAACCACGACGAAGATGTCGACCACCATTTATTTTTTACCGACAAACGTCGTTGGCCTCCTCGACTGTTTTCTTTTCGCGAAACCACCACCGGCCAAATTTCCAACCGCCGACAACCACCGTTATCGTGCTGGCCTCGCCGCTCATCACCATCGCCGGCTTCCGTCGAACGGCCGCCTTCCTCCCTCTTCTCCCTCTCTTCTTTCTCCTCCGCTGCGAACCCGAAACCCTAGCTCCCTCTCTCACCTCCTTCTCTTTCCCCGATCCCCTCTTCCAATCTTATCTCTCTTTTTTTTTTTCTTTGTTTTTTAATTTTTCAATCCTTATCTTCTTATTTTCCTTTTTTTTCATCTTTTAATTATATATATAATATAATATAATATAATTATTATATATATTATATATATATATATTCCATTTTAATTTTCTTTTATTCCAAAAATCCGAATCGATATTTAGACGACAATACGGGCGCACCCCGGGCGCCAACCCAACCGATCCAAACATCCTCCCAAAATTTCTTAATATTTAATTAATTTTGTCACGCCCAATTTACCCAAAATTATAATTAATATTTAATTAATCCGAACAAAATCTGGGATATTACAACAGGACCCTCATCGGTCAGTTGAAGAGTGACTTCATTCTGGTTCTCATTAGGCGCTGTAACTGCCTTATTATTCTCTTCGGTCACTCCTGAGCCATTGTCTTTGTACTGAAGAGGTATTGGACAGACAACTTTAACACTTATTTTATCCATCCGGTCGGTATTAGATTTGGCCTTCTTATCAATATCTTCAATTGTTTCATTCTCAACAAAAATTGCGTCCATTGATTGGACAAGCTTCTTCTCTGATGGGTCATAGAATATGTATTCCAATTCATCCTTCCCGTAGCCCAAAAAGATACATTGTATCGTCTTTGGTTCAAGCTTGGTCTTCTCATCCTTTGGGATATGGACAAAAATCCTACTCTCAAATACCTGATGATAGTCATAGAACGGCTCCTTTCCTGACCAGATCTTCTTTGAGATTTCACCATTCAAAGGCTTATTGGCGACCTATTAATAACACAGGCCGCCGCCTTCAAAGCTTCTACACAGAAGGATGCAGGAAGCTTTGCCTCAGAAAATATGCATCCGACACTTTCCAACGGTGTGCGGTTCATCCACTCGGCCACTCCATTCAATTGTAGCATCTTTATTGGCGTCTCCTGATACCTAATACCATGAGACCGGCAGTAGGTATCAAATGTCCCAATGTACTCGCCACCATTGTTATTTTGGATGGTCTTCAGCTTCTTCCATGTCTGTCGTTCCATCAAAGCATGATAATACTCAAAAGTACCGAGAACTTGGTCCTTGGTCTTAAGTGGGTAAACCCACAGTTTTCTAGAACAATCATCAATAAAAGATACAAAGTACTGGGCCCCTCCGAATAACTTTTTTTTAAATGGTTCACATACATGTGTGTGGACCAGATCGAGTATTTTCGTCTTTATAGAGGACGAGTCTCCATGGAACGAGACCCTTCGTTTCTTTCCGGCTATACAATGAGGACACGTCCTTATTCCGTCTTCCTTCATTCCTTAGAGAAGGCCCTTCTTGCCCAAAAGATATAATTCTCGTTCACTCATGTGGCCCAACCTGCGGTATCACAGATCATCAGACTCATTATTGATTGTATTATTTACATGTTTGACCACTGCAGACGCCTTCATTATATACAAATTAGAACTCTTCTTTCTACATGTTATAACCAGAGACTTTCGGGTTAATTTTTATTCTCCTTCACAGAAGGTATTACAATAACCTTCATCATCAAATCTGTCGATTGAAATTATATTCAGCCAGATATCAGGAAGATGTCGTACATTTTTTAACAGTAATTTTGTCCCATTATCGGTGACAAGTAATACGTTACCTCTACCAACTATTGGAGATGTTCCTTCATTTTTTACCCTTATCACCTCAAAACTTCTGGAGTGTAAGAAGTGAACAGTCCACTGTTAGATATGGCATGGAGATAGGCACCAGAATCTACTATCAAGTTAAACTTATAATCCGTCAGACTTGCCACATTTTCTTCACAAGTTAACAGGAGATCGCCTCTTATGACCATTGAGACCGATGACTTTTCTTCTCATCGTCCATTTTCTCATTTCTCCTTTTCAGCGTTCTCATACATTCACTTATAATAATTTTTCTTGATATGGCCTTTCTTATCACAATGATAACACTCAAGGTTTTGAAACCTTAATCAAGACTTATTGTGACTCTTCTTTCCAGACTTTTGGCCGCGTCCTTTACTTCTTTCCCGTGATTCGGTCACAAATACATCAAAATGTGAGGAGGTTACGGCCCTTTATAACTTCCTTGACTCATTCATGAGTAAGGAGGTAATGATCTCATCCAACTTAAGTGTGTCCTTTCCAAACATCAAAGTTGTGACGATATGGTCATATGAAGTTGATAGAGAAACCAACAACACCAACGCCTTGTCCTCCTCCTTAATCTCCTCATCAAGAGCCAACATCTGCATCACTATTCTGTTGAACTCGTCCAAATGCTTTTCAAAATTTTTATATTTCGACAACCACATACCATAGAATTGCTTCTTCACATGTAGCCTGATTGTTAAGAATTTAGACTTATATCAACTTTTAAGTTTTTTCCAGACATCAGCTGGGTTTGACAAGCTAAGGATTTCCTAGAGTATGTTGTCAGTCAGATATAATTTTATGGTATAGTTTGTAAGATCCTTCTTGTCTTGTCACTCTTCCTCAATCAAGTTCTCCGACTTCTCATCCTTCTTCTGCAATGCTTTCACTGTTCCTTTTTGGGTCAAGATGTTTTTCATCATTTCTTGCCAAATGATAAAGTTACCTTACCCATTGATTGCTCAACACTAAATGATAGGTTTTTTGAAGACAATGATGCCGCCATTTAATTGAAAGCTCTCAATCGGTCTTTGATACCACTGTTGGGGTAAATGGTGTTAGACTATCATTACGAACACACAGTGAAAGGAAAGAAGAATAAGGAAGAAGAAGAGAACACCAATATTTTACGTGAAAAATCTTTCTCAAATAAGAAAAAATAATGAAATACTTAATCCATAAATAAGTTTTACTATATGAGATTTGTTACAAGAATAGTACAGCTACACAAGCCCTAGAGGCAAAAAGAAGAACAATGTACAAGAACACAAGATTTTCACACTTTATTTTTCACTCATTGTTCTCACTTTCTTCACAATCTTTCACTTATCTTTTTTATGCATACCTACAGACTTCAAAAAGTTTACATATATACATTTTTAGGCAAAATGAGTAACCACCAACTCAATATGGTAGTTGTGTGTACAATTGGCCATAACCTACAATAGGCGCACGCCCTATTCTGCAGCAGATGGTGCATGCATACTTCTTCAGGTTAGCTTGTGGTCTTCTCAGAGATGACGTCTTCCAACTACTCAATCAAGAAAGTCAACTATATGCCTTTGTAGAGGACAACTGTTCAGCATGCCTTTCTTCAGCCGGTCTACTTTCTCATTGACTGTCTTCTTCTCTTAGCCGGTCAACACTCCATTGACTAGCTAGTCGTCCTTCAATTGTCTTTTCTGTGCAAGTGACAAGTCTGCATCTTTAGAGTTTCTTGAACAATATTAAACAAGTTTGTGGACGCTCAGCGCATAAATTTGCAGACTAACAGCAAGTCAACAGCTTGTTAACTATAATCCATGATGGGCAGTAATGCATAATTAGCTGATCAACATGTGGACCGATCATTTCTACCCGACCAATCTTTCAGTCAACGAACGTCGATCAAAATTCCTTGTGTCTATACTATGCAAAGTCCGCGGACACTCAACCACAAATTTATGGAATATGTTATAAAAATCCAAGAGATGCACCACAACACATGGTCTTGAATTTATCTTATAAATGTTATAAAATGAGATGCACCACCAAGTGAATTTATCTTCAAAGGACCAGAAATATTAAAGGGTATCAATTGAAAATCTGATCCTATTGAGGGGGTATTATATTGAAATTAAACTTTTCCCTATTTTCTTGACAAACAAGAAATACATTTACTCATCTTTTCAATCTTAATGCAAGAATAAGATTTTTCCAAGCTAAATTATCAATCCTTTTCTGGTTCATGTAACTAATCCTCATGTCCCATAATTGAGATGATACCTCATTCGCATTGCCTTCGGAAGCTAAATCTTGTATCAAGTACAAAGGTGGGAACTTTCCTCCGGCTACAATTAATAAGACTTTGGAGAGCTTTCACCGCACTTCACGAAAGTTGGTGCAAATCCCTCGTCATCATGTTTTTTCAAATGAAATTAAATTCATATTGACATCGAAGTTCATACCATCATTAGCCACTTCTTAGTGATGAAATCCTTCGTGATAACTGCAGGGACATTGTCACCACTCTCACGACCCTTCTGTTCATATTATCATTGTCTTCCTTGTTCTCGCTTCTTCACCAATGATGACACTTCTTAATGTTGTTGGGGTTCGACTAGATAAACACCAACAAGCACAGCGGAACAAAAAATCAAACCCTCCGTAAACCACTAGCCACTAAATTTAAGAATACAAAAAAACATAACAATGTATAGTGTTTTTAACATGAAAATTTTTTTCAATTAAGAAAAAATTATGAGATAAATTTTAAATAAATCTACTATAAAAGTGTCGGTTATAAGAACTCTTTCTGAAATTCCTTAATTATAATCTTGGGTGAAGAATATATGATTATAATTCCCTCAACATACTCAACGACCCATAAGAAAAATACAACGAAAAATAGTAGTAATAAAACAAAAATACACTCTAAAATCACATTTATAATAACGTACCCGATTTTGAAAAAAAACGGAACTCAAATCAGATATTTATTTGATACTGAACATCTTTCTCTTTTCTCTTCTTTTCCTCTTTCTCTCTGTGCGGTACTCTTTGTGTGAGAATGATTTCCGGATTAATCCTAAAACACGACCGACGCATTTTATGTTGCGAACCGCGCTTGAGCTCCCGCAAGCAAAACTTGATCGTGAACACCATTGGAATCAGCGTTCAAATGCCCTTCAGGCATACCTCGAGTGCTCCCTCTCTAGATTTGGCACCTGAGGCATGCCTTAGGCACAGCCGCCTCTTAGTTGCTCGTCATGTGGGCAAACATTTTGATCCTTACATCAATTTCGCGCGACCTTTCGATAACCTTTTGTTTGTTATAATACCCATAATGGAATAACCAAAACTCAATAAATGTTTGCTAGAATGATGATGCTCAATATCCTTGTATCTTGATTTCGACGTAATTCAGCTTTTTTTCTTGCATTTTGAACATTGGCATTTCCCCCTATTTTCAGTAACCAAGACCTTAGATTAAATGATGAAAAAATCTGAGATCTCCTTCTCATTTTTTAAACTAGAATACCGCACTTGGCTAGTTTTATTAATACCATTGGAGGCCAAATTTGTAAGCAATATCTAAAAAAATCTCCCGCTAATACAATAGAATAGCAAGCAACCACAGCCCAAGTATCTCAGCATTCAATTTGACACCTATATAAGACGACTAATCAATTGCCTTTTGAAATTTATTTAAGCCATAAGTAAAAAATTTTCCTTATTTGAACTATCATCACATCATATATCTAAGTAAAAATAAATTATTATCGTTTATATGTATACAAGTTTTTCCACAATATTTGTATGTATATCCCGTTACAAATGTGATTATATATATTTTCATCTACAATGATTTAAATATACCCATAAATTTGCATCAAGCTCAATATCCCATTGATGGTTGGTCTTGGACTCAAACTTTTAAGTAACAAACATATGTAAGTGTATTGATTTTACAAATAATAGATCTTTCATCTTATTCTATCAAATGTGATAAATTGTGCCAATAAAAAATGTGCATCCTTTCACCATTCACTCCATCATTCAAAAAAAAATAAAATCACAAGTTTTTATACCATTTGTTGGGTCGAAGCACAGTAATAGAGAATGGACCTGGCACACAAGAAATACTCCCTCCTTAGTTTCGTGAATATGGAGATAAAGAAAAAAACAATCAAAATATAATACAAGATACCTCAACAAATATAGATCAATCACATAAAAAATACAATATTTTCTACATGGAAAAAGAAAAACCCTTCAAAATAAATGAAAAGAACTACGAGAGTTTTGAATCCAAATAGGGCTTGACTATCATCAATCATAGCTACACAAACCTAATACAACTACCATTAATAATGCGCAACTTTCCTCTTAAACAAGCCTTTCATACATCACTACATTAGAGAGTGGAAATGAGACTGAAATGAGGGGGGGAAATCTGATGAAAGAATTCTATAATTTAGTACATTAGACAAAAGAGTGGAGAAAATCCTAACTAATATCATTGGTGGATATGAGAACACCGCCCTTTCTTTTTCCTATCTCCTCCTCTCCCTTTCATGTTCTTTCTCCGAAAAATAATTTGAGTTTTATGAAAAAATCAACCAACTATAGTTACTTTATTAATGGAGAATTCCAATCAAGAACTTGTTATGCACTGATCTTATGTCAGAACTTTGCCAGTTTCTCACTTAAGTTTTTAATTATGTACACCTTGAGAAAGAGAATTTTGTCAATATATCATTTGAGTCTCGTCAACTTTGTGCTCCAAGCGCCTAACTTCTTCCAATTTGTTATTTGAGCTTCTATAACAAATTTCTAGAGCGCTTTCATCATGCTAATATGTGTCTCGAGCACTGGTTTGCATGCATCAAGTCCCAAGCTTCTTCCATTCTTATGCTTGAGCTCCCATAGTGTTTGGCAAACACCAAGGCAATTCCAATCCTTTACTAAAGCAAGAATCATTCACCAACACGAAAAAAAGGTCACACCAGTTTTGCATGGTTTTTTCAATGGCTTCATTTGAGTTTTGTTGAGAAAATACAAAAGAAGAAGAGAGAAGAAAAAGGATATTCCCCAATTTGGACAGTGAGTTTTATTCAGATTTTTACAAATTTTTTGTATATTACTGGTTATCACAAGTAGAATATTTCTATAGATTTGGTTTCTTATTTTCACTTCACTTTGGTGTAATCATCAAGTTTCCACTTGTGTGGTGACATGTGAAATTTTGTTCAAATAATAGGCATGTACTCATGTCGACAATTTTAATGGGCTTAAGTAGTTTGATGTATACAGTGACTCTTTAGTTAGACTCTGAAGTCCTTTAGGTTTTATCCTTTGATCTAAATGGGTGTTCCATATAAAAAAAAAAACAGTGACTCTCATGTGTTGTTAATTACATGATATTGCATTTTGCGTGATATTACTATTGTGCTATTATTTGCTCCTTACGTGTTCAAACAAAGAAGAAGAGATTAAATCCTAGGTAATTTTCCCGCAGAATTTGTCAACGAGTTTTGGACTTTTTCCAAACATCATGGTATGTTGGACCTCTACAGTACTTAAGTTCAATGTGTAATACCAGATTTCCGTCTGATTTAATTTGATATTATCTGTTCATTTTAGATATATTAGAATAAATTGTGTAATATGAATTTAAAAATATATTCAAAGTAAGAAAGCAATTTCGGCGCCTACGGTATGCCTGACGCGCACTTATGTGCATTTGGTAGAATGGGCGCGCTTAAGATGGCGCTTGAGCATTGATTCTAGAGTAGTCGCACTCAAGGCAGCCCTCTTGCGCAGGTGGGGTTAGGTGCGACACTTAACGAACGGGCGCCTGAGCGACGCTCGTGCGCTGATTTGACTATATAAATGATGTGCGTATTGTTATTAGTCATTTTGCGTAGGAAAGAAGAGAAAAAAGAAAGAAAGAGAAGGGAAGGAAGAGAGAGGAAGAAGAGAAAATATATATTGAAACATCCTTTCGTCAAATCTGTAAGATCAGAGGTTGAGATCAATATTCTTATGTCATATTTCTATAATGTTTAGTTTTTCTTACATCCGGTAGTTTTAATATACATGCATGATAGTTTTACTTTCCACACTTTGTCCACTCGTGCATGTATATAGATTTGTCAGAGGATTTGAGATTTTATTTCAGTTTTGCTTATATTTGATAATTTTGCTTGTTTCGTAGAAAAAGGGTAAATGATTTGATATATTATATTTATCTATAAGTATATTTGCAATGAAAACGTCATGAAAATATGCATATGAGCTGTGTATGTGTTATCCATATATGTGCTTTGGGTCGAGCCCTATTTTGTATATTCAATTCAATATGTGTACTTTTTCCTTATATAAAAAGTTTTTATTGACATTTCTGAGTGAATGTTTTGTACCTTTTTCATGGCAGAAAAGTTTTAAATTTTTGATATAGAGACCTTCCCGAATTTGTATTTTTATGAGAATCATTGTAAGAAATTAAATGGAATTAGTATATTCGGACATTCTAATATATTAAAATAAATTTGATGAGTGCACCCATTCCACAGGTGATAAAAGATAATAATTTCATCCCCATCTATAGGAAAGCGTATGTAGATGGCCCTACTTGCAGATCGAGATAGCAATGATGTGATCTAAGGTTATCAAGAGTAGAAGTAACCCTTTCTCAAAGTTCATTTTTTGGTCTTTGGTTTTTCAATTTGAGTATATTTTGAATTTTGGTATATTTTTATCTGCATTGATTTGAAATTTCGATTGATATTTACAGGTTTTGCCCACAGTTGCATTTCAGTTGGTTTCGTATACTTGAAATATTGGTCTTCGTTTTAACTTATGCATTGAGTACGAGATCACGTTCGGATTTTTATTAATGTGATATAACGGACATTTAAATAGTCTTTCATGGATTTTCACAAATGTTTTGATTTTCTTTATATTGTTTATGGATGCATCGAATTGTTATATAACATATATTGATATTTGCTAAATTTTTTACTCATGTTTTCATTGTTTCTTACCCATTCAAATTAGTGGACCACAAATATATTGTGGGGAGCTCGGACGTGAATTTGATTGAAGTCTTGTTCGTATTTAGTAAGTATTAGCCATGTATTTGGATTGCATTTATATTAAATGTATTTTGGGTATTGTCTAGGTGATAATTAGGTTGACAATAGTATATTTTATTGTTGGGGAGGCAGTGTTTGGATTATATAATAATTTGGATAATTGTGGCATTAGTTGTGATGGATCTGTAAACGGTTTGTATTGTTATTATTATCTTTTTTTTATGGACTTTTGAACAGAGCATGATTATTTATTTGTTTGAATGAGTAGTATGCGGAGAGATCTTGTGAATGATCGGTACTTATTTCTTATTATTGTTAATGTTGTGGTCATATACTAATGTTGTTAGGTCACGCTCGGATTTGAGTTTTGATTGGAATGTCGCATTTGATATTTTTTATTTTATAATTTTTAATTATTATTAATTTTTAGGATCTATTTTGATTCGAGACCATGATAAAATAATCATAATACTATTGATTTTCATTATTGTATCACCCAAAGAAGGGTATAAGAAAAGACCTAGAACCGTGGGGGGTTAGGTACGCCTTTACCCAATGTGCCATTGATCTTATACTTCGACATGGAAATAGGCCATAATTGTGAATTGCTATTAATTGTGTTCTTTTTGGCTACGCGTGAAGGTTTGGAGGAGTATTGATTAATTAGTTGTAAAATTTTATTTCCATGTTGGAATATTTTTCTTTAGTTCCTTTTTTTAAACATTAATTGGTCTTATATTTTTAAAATCATGCCATATGAAAATCAAATGTGAAATAAAATTAATAATCGGACTAACCTCCCGCTTTTAAAGCTGCTGCAAGTTGCTCTAATTTTGTGATTATTTTATGCTAATTTTGATCTTTCAAGCCACAATATCCCTCAAAGATGGTATACCAATGGAATATATGACTTAGATACCAAAAGCCATACCACAATTAATAAATAAAAATTTTTATCAAATTGTCTCACAGTAGTAGCAGTTATCATTAGAAGAGGCAATTGGGCAACGGCTACAAGAGAAATTGAACCACAACCATTGGTTCTTATTTTCTTTTTTTCAAAAAATAGAGTAACCAATATTATCCCACTTGGTCCATATTTCACTTAACCAGATAACCAAAAATTTATCAATTCTCATTCTCAAGAAACAAATATATGAATTATGGTGATATGCCATCTATAAATGAGTAGTATTTTTTATATATTACAATAGATTATATTTTTTAAGATATATCCAAATATGGTAACTTCATTTTATGAATAAACTTTATATTTATCTTTGATCCAACAATTGATAATTTTTTTAAAATAATTAACTAATGTATACATAAAATTTTTAAAAAATATTATAAATAAATAAAAATTTTATTAAAATATCATTGTCATACAACAAAATCACGTAATGTAACTTAATCCAATTCTAATTATATAATTCTTGAACTTTTATAGTGGCATGTATTTTGTCAAAAGATTTATGATTATCAATTTAGTACTAATATACTCAATGATAATTTTCTTTCATTTAATACGCTCATTTACAGCTAAATACTAAATGTCGATATGTTTTTTTCGATTGCTATTTTTATTATTTTTAGCCATAAAAATAGTAACTGAATTGTCACAATATATTTTTAATGGCCTCAAAAAGGAATTCACGATTCTAAACCCAAATATGAAATTTTTTATCTATACATCATATTTTGTAACATTAAAACAAGCAATGAATTCGGCTTCCATGGTGAAAATATCAATCAGAGTCTATTTTGCACTCCACTAGGATACAGTTTCACCAACAAATATAAATATATAACTAGATGATTTATATGAATCAACACATTCAACAAAACTGAATCGAAATAACGCAATATTTTCAGATTGTCGGTCTATCTATATGAAAATATATAATTCTTGGTACCTTAAAGATACCTCATCGCTGTCTTAACAGCTTTCCAGTTATTCATATCTGAATTATTTTAAAATCTTTCCAACATTTTGCTACAAAAGCGATGTTAGATCTTATACATATCTGAATATATATCAAACTTTCAAATAGTGAAAGTATATGAAATATTTTTTATTTGTTTCCGCTTAAAATTATTTTTTGAATATTGGTTCAAATTGAACCTATCATCATTCACAAGGGATGTTATACTTGATGAATAATCTTTCATCTAAAATCTCTATAAACTTTATTGATATAGGTCTCTTGAGATAAACTTAAAATACCTCATAGTCCTGTCTTGATAAATATTAATGCTAATGGTATAAAATGTATCATTCATATCTTTTATTTTAAATTTATCCGAGAAAAATTATTTCACCTTATATAACAAATCTTTATTATTAGATACAAGTAAAATATCATCCATATATAAAATAAGAAAATAAATCTTACTATTACTATCATTCTGGTATATACATTGATCCAAAATATTCTCTTCAAAATCAAATAAAGAGATAATATTATCAAATTTTAAATACCATTGACAAGAGACTTGTTTTAATCATATATGAATTTCTTAAACTTACATACCAATTGCTCACCATTATTAGAGGAGAATTCTTATGGTTATTTCATATAAATCTCCTCCTCTAGGCCACCATTTAGAAATGTCATTTTTATATCAATTTATTATAATTTTAAATAAAAATTATTAATTAATATCAAAATAATATGAATAGAATCTTATTAGATATAGGAGAAAAAGTCTTTGTATAATTAATTCATTTCTTTTGAATGAATTATTTAACAAGCTTTATTTTATATCTTTCGATATTATCTAATGAGTATTTGTCTTAAAACCCATTTGCACCCTATGACTTTTGTTAATTTATACAATTTAATAAGACCCCATGCTCCATTGTAACTCATAGAATTTATCTCTTTCTTTATGATATTATACCATAATTCTAATTCATTACAATTTATAACTTATAAAAATATTTTTGGATCATTTTCAGCGCCAATATTATAGTTAAACTCTTATAGATATATAATATAATCATTAAGAATTGCTGATTTTTACATTGTAGTGAACCTTCTTAATATTGCATCAACATTCTCAATAAGAATTTATTGTATAACTATTTAGACAAATCCTGAATATCATGGTCAACTTAAATAATATCAGTATTTTGTAAAACGATGTTGATTGGTTATTCAACACCAATTTAAATTTAATGGGTATTGTGTATGATAATTAATCTATCATATAAAGTAGAAGATTGAGAATTTGAATAATCATTATCAAAAATTATATTTCTGGATTGCTTACTCTCACTCATTAAATTATTATCAAGAAAGTTTATATTTCTTGATTATACAATCCTAGTACTATAATATAGATAGTAAAATCTGTATCCATTAGATCGTTACGCATATTCAATAAAATATCTACTTATAATCATTAAATCCAACTTCTTTTTATGTAGATTATAAACGCTTACTTCAAAATGAAATCCCCAAACATGTATATGTTGTAAACTTGATTGCTAACCATTTTATAACTCAAAAAAGTTTTTAGAATAGTTTTTGTTAAAAAATGGTTTAATATATACATTATCATTTTAAGAGTTTCAGTTCACAAAGATTTTGAAAGATTGGAGTTATCAAGCATACTTCGCATCATATCTAATAATGTTTGGTTTCGTCTTTCTACTATACTATTTTGGTCCAAAGAACCAAGTATAGTATATTGGGCAATTGCCTAAAAGGGGCACGGTTAGGGTTTAGATGAGTATAAAACCTTATGAAATTACAAATTCAAATACCAAATTGATAAATTAACATATTCATAGTGCGAGAAATAATATTCTAGAGCCAATTTATACATAAATCCAAAATTAATTGGTTAACTCCTCTGGGGCATGGGTTTTGGATTCCATGTCCAAAAATGGGTCAAAATTATAAAATCGGGAACAAATTTCACATATTTGAATATTCAATTCTTGGATAACAATTACCTAAGGCAAAATCATGCATAAATCCCGAAATATACGGTGAAATGAGTCCGGCGTGGGTTTTGGATTCCATATCCAAAAGTGGGTCAAAACTATGAAATTAGGTACGAAATCCATATATTTGCATGTTCAAGTCATGGATAACAATTACCTAAGGCCGAATCATGCATAAAACCTAAAATAAATGGTGAAATGGGTCCAAGTGGAGGATAGGGTTTTGGGTTCCGAAAAACCACTCAAATATTTATATTTGGACATGAAATAGATGTATTATCATGCTTAGGTCATGAGTAACACAATATATAAACTTATTTAGGTATCAAAAGAAGGATATCCGAAGAAAATAGAATAAAAGTGTAAGAAAATAAAATAGGAGAATATAAGTGCACTTATCTCGACCTATTCTATCACTTCTCCAACTAGCTCGATCTCAAAATCAGACTCAAGAGCTTTGTTCTCCACCTTCTCTCTCTTCTCCCTCTCTCTCTCCCCTTCGCGTGTCGGCTGAAAATGAACATGACAAAACCCTCATGGGTTTTTAAATCTCAGGCTGGCACTCAAGTACCAGTCATACTGGCTCCCTGGAAACGGCGCCTGTTGGACGCTGTGTCTAGCAAGCAGCAGCCCAGCACCACCTCCGAAATATATATTCCCAGCATACCATAAGCCTAATTTTGATTAAATTAATTTAATACATCACAGTTATTATAAATCAAAACCCAAATCCTATTTACAAATTAATATCTCGAGATTATAACGTTGGTTTTTAAATCCAACAATTTCGGGTCAAATGCCTTTCGATCTAATTTTTCCAATGTCCTTAGATATCGATCCACTTATATTAATTTAAATGCTCCTAATTACCGTATCATGAAAATCGATACATTACAACAACCTTGATCCACTGCTAGCCACTCTCCTTCGAATGCAGGCCCCCTTTCCAGGAGGCCATCCCTCCATCTGGGTACCATACCCTTTCTAGGAGGCCCTCTATCTAAGCACTATACTCTCAATCCAGGAGGCCTGCCCTCCTTTCAGGCTATCTTACTCTCCATCCTTGGGCCTAAGTCCTCCATCTCCAAACCACCTCATGCCCAGGTGCACTTTTAAGATGCCCGTCAGGTAGGCACACCTCAATGCTGCCGCATTGTCGGGTGCACTCAAATGCTTAATCTCTTATTACATGTACCATCACATTCTGTTACATTATCACATCTTTCCATTTGTTGATAAAGATCTATGATTTGAGTATTGAAGGTTAAATTAGGGAGTGAATCCCGTCAATCTTCTAACTTCTTATTTATTTATTATGTTGCGTAAGTTCTAGGTCAAAAGGTATGGAAATCGGACCGACTCCAATTCGACCCGATATAAAAGATCAAATAACTCTCAAATCCGTCAGATGATCCAAATCTAGGAATGCATCAAGATTAAATATTTAATAAATGTTAATATTTAAAAAAAATATTGAATGTTAATATCTTATTAAAAAATCAACAAAAAAAACTATATACAATTTTTTCTTTTAAAATCCTCACCATTGGTTTTTTTTTATCAAATATGGGGATCAGAGGTATAAGAAGTACATTTGTTTTGAAAGATATACACCTTCTTTGAAAGATATAGCCATCAAACTCAAGGTGGGGTAGGGGCTTAATCGATCTGACATTTCTAAATAATTAATCTATTAAACGTTTTGTAAAATATTGAGATTATTGTCCGTTTCTTTGTTTTATAATGTACATCCATGATGTCTTTGAGCACCCTATAGCCTCTCTACTCCATTACTCTTCCCTACCTGCAATTGATGTTGCTCTCACATAACATATTTTCTAGGATTCTCAATAGAATACTTGTCGATATTATTCTGCTAATGTCGTCACAACTAGTACATCACCTAACTCCTCTATTTCAATTGTAGCTTCTATTTTCTCTACTTTCTATTACTTTATTAGGAAATGTCAATATTGCAAAAAAGATGATCATCGTACTTCTAACTATCCCAAGAAAGAAGCAAAGAATACTAGAGATACTAAAATGGCAAAGGTAAATACCTTCCAAAAGCCTATGATTGCCGCCTCTATAAGTTTGATAGGTCTTGTTCCTATTACTTTATTAGGAAATGCCATTATAACAAAGAAGAGGATCATCATACTTATAACTATTCCAAGAAAGAAGCAAAGAATGCTGGAGATGCTAAAAAGGCAAAGATAAAGACCTTCCAAAAGCCTATGATTGCCGCCTCTACAAGTTTGATAGGTATTGTCTCATGCTCCGTAGTCTCCTCTCACTGCAAATAACCTTGTGACAATTGTCAACTAAGTTATATCACATACTTCACTGTACTAATTGTCTCCTCATGTATATATTTTTCCTAGTTTATTGATTTTATTTGTTACAATCACATGTCTTCTAATTATTTCTTAATACCTCACAAGGCCTTATTAGCTCTTCTTTCTCTTATCCATATAGCAGATGATTCTCATATATATGATTATATTAGCCATGTACCTATCCCTAACATTTCTATTTCAAATACTTATCATGTCCCAAATTTATTCATAAATCTTATATCTAATAATCAACTTATTGAATGTGATCTTAATTTAACTTTTTTTCTTACAAAGGTTGTGACATGTAGGATTAGAAAATAGTTCAAATTGTTGGAACTAGGTGTAAAGTTGATCTCTTGTTTTAGATTACATCTATTTCTTTGTTTCACTCACCTGCTTATTGATGATATCTCTTTTAACCTATGGCGTAATCAACTTGATCACCCCTCTTTACCTTTTTGTTTAGTCCTTAAATTTAAATGGTTACTTAGAAAATATTGCTTTTAACTCTTTTAATTGTATATCTTATCATTTAGGAAATAAAAAATCTTATCTTTTAATAAAAGTGACTCTTTAGTGTGAAGAAATGTCTATTTGATTAACATTATTCTAGTTAACGCACTTTGTAAAATAATCGATAAAACAATTGATCTTCAAGTTTAGAACTTTAATTTTAAAAACACCCTTTGATTTTGCTCATTTTAATATTTGGGATCCTAATCTTGTTTCTATTAGGACCAGGTCTCAATATTTTGTTATCTTTGTCCATAACTATCCTCATTATATATGGATTTATCTTTTACATAATCAATTTGAATTACTCAATACTTTTTACAATTTTAAGTAGATGATAAAAATTCAAATTGATCACATAATTAAAGTTTTTCCATTCTAACAATTATATTGAATATATGACTGTATCATTCTTAGACGAACTCTAATAAACAAACATTATATCTCATCGATCCTATGTTTACACTTCCTAAAAAAATAGTCATACTAAATATAAGTATTGTCATATTCCTAATACTATTTTTATTCTCATTCTTTCTACCTCTCTTTTGAATCCTTTTGAAGAGAAGATGCTCTTATAGTTCCATACACCATTAACCAAGTTCTATCTCCTACTATTTCAAATCAATCTCCATGTGAGTATTTATGTCTAAAGGTATTAGATTATTTTTGTGCTTATTTTGTTTTACTCTCTCCTTGAGAGAATACCAAAATTAAACCTCACTCATTCCTTTTCTCACTTTTTAGTTATATTATTAAATATAATGGTTATCGGTATTATAATCCTATAATTAAGTCTTTATATTTTCATGAATATTCAATTCTAAAAGTAAAACTCTTTACTAATGTCCCTCTATTCCCTTATGACACTTTCTATAAAATTTTCCACTGGTCCGACAATAGATCTATTTTCATATTTTTGTGTGATGCAGTTCATAGAAGCTCATCCAATAATCATCATATAAATGCTCTTTCTGAATTTGGATTGTTTGCTAATCCCATCATCATGACCATCCCCTCAATGTCTTCCTACGCTTTAGATATTTATCACTCTAGTTGGATAAGAGTTCGTTCCATCCATCTTTATGATTATAACAGTTTTTCTACTCTTACTACTCTTCATAAGCCTCATAGTTATTGTGAAATATGTTCTAACTCTATCTGTAGCAAACTTTGTCGAAGAGTTTTGATATTCTTTATAAGACTTATACTTGGAAACAAATGGGTGTACGAAAGAAATATCAATTTTGATGGTCTGAAAATATGACATAAAGCTCACCTTGTGGCTAAGAGTTTTACCAAAAAGTAATGTTTCTCATATTACTTTTGCTCAATCTCTTCTAGCCATATCTGTTTCAATTGAATGTAAAAAATATCTTTTTATATTGTAATTTTACTGAGGAGATTTACATAAAGCCCCCCACTTGTTCTCATTCTCCCAGTCAGGTATAACATCTTCAATGCATATTGCATGGGTTTAAGCAAGCTCTCCGCATTTAATTTTCCAATTTCAAGGATACTATTTTGCAACTTGGATTTGCATCCAATTTTCTTGATTATATTCTTTTTAATTGTCGTATTGATGTTAGTATCAATAACTAGCTACTTTATATTGATATAATTACTCCTCACAATGATACTTCTAACATTCTTAAACTTCAAACACCTTTAGGGTTTACACTTTAAAATGAAGGATATTGGCTTCCTTCACTAATTTCTAGGGCTTGAGGTGTCTCATACCTCAAGCCCCTAGTCTCACTGATTATTAGAGACACAAATCAACTGTCTCTAATCTCCTCTATCGTGCTAGTCTCACTAATTATTATACAACTAATAATTCTTTTGAGACTAATGTCAAACTCCACGCTACTAACAATAAATCCGTTTCAAATGCTACCCTTTATCGTCAACTATGGAGAGCTTAATATACTTTACTATTACCAAACTTCAAATAGCCTATGTTATGCATTTTGTTAGCTAGTTTTATGTCGACTTTATGTTCTATTTATTATGCGGTTGTTCTTTAAATTTTTCATTACATAAATTATACCTTGTTCAATAAGTTTTATTTTATCTGTCAATTTTTATTAAAATTGCAAATTCACTCTAATACTGATTTAGTAAATGATCATACTTGTAGTAGTTAATTTTCGTCCAATTGAATTAGTATCATCGATTTATTTTGGGTTAAATTAGATATATAAAAAATAATTGTGTAATATATATTTGAAATATATTCTGAAGAAGAAAGCAATGGCCTAAGGCATGCCCAACGCACGGTTGAAGCACGGATTTCCATGTGGGCATGCCGAAGGAACGCCTATGGTAGTGCTCAAATATGGATTTCAATATGGGAGCGCTCGAGACGCTCCCGAGGTGATACTTGTGCACAGGAAGGGTTTGGCGTGGGACCAAACCCACGCGTCGGCAGCGCTTGTATGCTGATTCAGCTATTTAATGATTGACATGCATTGTTCAATTATTTTATACGGAAAAGAAGAGAGGAGGGAGAAAAATGAGAGGAAGAAAGAGAGAGAATGAGTAAGATGATTTCAGAGTATTTTTTTGTTAAATTAATTTAGTTAGAGGTTGAGACAAGTATTTTTATATCTTATTTTTAGTCAATTTTTATTTTTGATTATTTTGCTTACGTTTAGCGGATTTAACGTACATGCATGTTAGTTTTACATACCCTATTTGACTTCGTCATGCATACATGTCACTTTTACCGGTTGTTTGATATTTTATTTTAATTTTATTATCATTTGAGAATTTTACTTGTTTTAATGAAAAAATGGGTAGATGTTTTAAGATGTTATATTTATATATAAGTATATTTATAAAAAAAAAAAGTCATAAAAACTTATATATTTTCCATGCATGTGGTATACATGTGTTATGTTTCGAGTTAAGCTCTATCTTTGTTATGTATAACCTTTTATGAGGAAAAAGTTTGTGTAACCTTCCGGAATGGAATCTTTGACTTTTTTCACTTGATAGAAAAAGTTTTATGATATGTGATACATAAATCCTCCCCTATTGTATTTTTATAAGAACCATTATAAGGAATTAAATGAAATTAATATATTCGGACGTCCTAATATATCGGATATATTTGATAATTGCATTTATCATCCACCGGTGGTAAAAGAAAGTGGTGTTTGATTCTATTTATAGAAAATAATATATAGGCAACCCTACCTATAGGTCTAAATAGTAATAATATGGTTTAAAATTACTGAGAGTATATATAACCCTTTATCAAGTTAATCTTTTAATATTGGGTTCTTTAATTTGTTCATATTTTAGATTTTTGTTATATTTTACTTGCATTGATTGAAATTTACTATTTTAATTAAGATTCACAAGTTTTGCCAATCGTTGAGATTTCAATTGATCTCATATACTTGAAACTTTTGATCTTCGATTCTAATTATACTTTTAAGTATGAAACCACATTCAAACTTTCGTTAATATGATATTGCGAACATTTGGATTAATTTTTAATTTTTTATGGGTTTTTGTATACATTTTGATTTCATTCATTCTACTTATGGATGCATTGTTTGTTATATATTATGTATATATATTGATATTTATTGAACTTTCAATTCACGTTTTTATTATTTTTATTCCTTTAAATTAGTTGGCTATGGATATATTTTAGGGAGCTTGAATGTGAATCTAATTGAAATTTCATATATTTTTGGTGATTATCAACCATGTATTCAGATTATATCTATATCGGATGTATTTTGGTATTTGTTTAGGTTGACAACCAGAATAATAATTACATGTCTTTTTATTATGGAATCAGAATTTGATTTGTTCCATTGTTGGGATATTTGTGGCATTTGGATTGCGATGAACCGGTGCTTCTATTGGTATTGTCGTTGGTCACTGTTTGTTACAATCATTTAGGAGCATATCGCAATTATTTTGTTTATCAGATGAATTATCTGATGAGATCCTGTAAATGATTTGTATTCTAATATATTATTATTAAATGTTGAGATTGTACCCGGATCTAAAATTTATTTTAGTTATTATTTTATATTTAAAATTTAATTTTATGAGTTATAATTATTTATTATTATTATTATTACTTACTTTAATCTGAGGTCGTGACAATACTGATTTGAAATCCACTAGTTTCCTCTGCTTATTGAAATCCACTAGTTTCAACACTAAATCTAATTACGGGCCTCTTGCTAATACAATATTTGATCATGTTCGGCTTTTATAGGATATGTTGTTCAGCATGCTACACTCCTTATCACAACAGCCATGATACTGCCAAATTATTTACAATGATACATTTTTAAATCTATAAAACACATCATGGTCAATTGATATTTTCTACAAAAACCTATCTCTTTTCAGTTACTTCAACTTATCAATTTACTAACATCTCTACAAAAACCTACCCGTCTAGCCATCATTATTATTTAATTCACAAGCTCCAATCAGCATCAACATAAGTTTGAGAAGATATATCAATATATAATATTCTTCCTAAATTAAACAATTACCCTTTAATATTAGACTAATTTATATCTCCTAAGATAGACTAATTTATATAATTGATTATCAGCATCCCTTTTATGTAACTATCTCATTCCCTATATATATATATATATATTTGTATAGTTTATGCACATAAAAGTTACATAAACTCTCCTTTATCTATTTCTTCATGTTCTAACAATTGTTGCATTGTTGACACCGATTCTCGACCAGATTAGTTGCCATGGCCATCGTCTATCACTCGACAATTCAACTAGTGAGACATGACCAAGAAAGCAAAACCAAAATGAGAATAGAAAAAGATAAATAAAAACAACACAACTTAACACTTTGAAATTGTAGCAGAAACAAAGACCAGAAAACCCCGCTGAACAAACATACAAGCAACCTGGGTGGTGGAGCATACAAGCAACCTGGGTGGTGGGTTTCTTTTTCCTGGGAAAGTTCACACTCAACTGGGCACAAAACCATCAATCATAATCAAACACATCTTCATAGTCGGGTAACTCACTGTCAGCAGAGAACTCATAGTAGTCATCATCGTCAGAAAGGAAGTCAATGTCATCAATCCCGTGGTCGTAGCTCTCGTAATCGCTGTCGTAATCAGTAGTAGTAACAAATTTATAGTCATCCGTGGAGTCACGGGGCTGCCGGAAGTGCTTGATCTGCTCGGTACATCTTTTCCCCAGGCTGCCAGCCAGATGAACGTGGAAACAAGCACGGAGGTCAAGGGATTCAAGATGACGACAACCATTAACAATTGCTTCCAAACCAGTGCTCGTCAGGCCATTCCCGATGAGTTGAAGGTGGCACAATCGAGGCATAGTTTCTGCGATGACCAGTGCCTCCTCATCATCTGCAAAATTCGGGTCTCTTGACCCCTGGTGATTCAGTTTGAATGTTTTCAGAAAGGGGCAGCCGAGACCAACGGCTTTAATTTCCTCAGCTGAAAATGTGCAGAGAGTAAGCTCAACTTCCTCAAGCAAAGGAAGTTTCTTTATAGCTTCGGTGAATCCCTCGTCTGTAATCCAGTAGCAGCATGCAAGCCGTAGGGATTTGAGGCGACTCGATCTGTCATGCCATAGGATCAGATGAAAAAAAATTCAACATATGCCTAATAATGAATGCATACAATCTTCAGTATTCAGAAGCAATACATGCATGCAACAGCAACACATGCCCTCCACATCAGATAGAAGTAAATACATAGACGCTCAATGCCTAATTCAATTAGTGTATGGTATAAATACGTCTTTGTGAATTCTAAAAAGGAAAATTTGACCAGCTCTGCAATGTTCCCTCTTTCTCCACTACCATTCTTGTCCCTTTCAGGTCTTTAGGATTGCCAAATTCATTACCAGGTCGTAATTCAGATTTTAAGCTCTGTGGAAGTTCAGAACTGCAAGTCACAAGAACAGTCTGTAGGGTCAAGCAGCATTCACTTCTAGAGAGTGGTGAAAAGCACAGTCTGTGGGCTGAGTAATATTCAGTTGGACTGTCCAAGGCGGTTGTGAGATGGACATGCTAGAGATGTTCAAGAACTGTTTAGGTGAAAAGTGGAGAGATATGGGGCATCACAGACATGGCACTTGGGCAACATCTTTTTTGCTCACCGTAATTCTAGCAGCCTGTTTCTTTGTGCTTCACGATATTTACCCCTCCATTCACATAACCCAATGGAGATGAGCATTGCAGGCAAGAAATTTCTAGACATTAGCTTTAGTGTTTCATCTCCTCTCTTGTGACAAATAGAAAATGTTTGTCTCAACCAAAAATCACCAAAGCCTTCATCCTTCCAACATTGGAGAGGAAGCTGGAGTTTCAGTGAAAGAAGGAAAGATCCACCTATAAACAGCAGCTCTAAAGGTTCTAGGTCGCTGCCTAGGCAGAAAATAATAAGAAATTCTATGGTAAAAGTCACTTTTTAGGAGTAAGTTAATAGAAGGTTAATGCGTCATTACCGCTAGATGTAAATTGACTTTACATCTTATAATGAATTTCCTTAGCGTGACTACTTGATAGTCCAGAGGTTTTTGCCCGTTGAGCTTTTCCTCCATCATCAAAACGTGGTGCCTTCCATTTAAAGCTTTTATGTTGATTTTGATGATTGGTGATATGCATCGATAGGAAGGGATTTGATTGTCAACCTTAAATTATCTAGACCACAATATTTTTTGTATGCATAGAATATTCAGCCTTTTTGTATCTCAGTGTTACTTTTTTAGGTCTAAACCATGTTTGGAGTCTTTCCTGAAGAGAACACTGCCCTTTCTCAATTGGTATTAGAGACTTACCTGGTCCTTGATGCATTTTTTTATTTCGTCTAGTGATAGTCAGTCCTCATCCATCGAGTCTTCTTTAGGTGAGAGGAATTCTACTCTCTCTAATGACTCTAGGGTGAGTCAGACGATGAGGTTGTGCCTCCAAGAGGTTTTCAACAAATTGTTCAAAGAGATACTCAAACTGAAAAAGGCCAACAAATCTATTCTCAACAGAAATATTGAGAAGAGAAATGGATTTCCGGAGAAATTTTAACAGCCTATTTGTGTTGTACACAAGTTGAAATGCTGCAATGCTTCTTTGGAAGCAAAAGGTCAAATGTCTTGAAAGTAACCTTGAGAAAACAAAGGCACAACTTTTTATGTTCACCAACAATTCCAAGATGTTGGATCGTGTACTTGGGATTGGTGGTTTTCAGGAACAAGAAAGGACTTGGCTTAAAGGATTATGGACTACAAGTAACCCACCAATCAAAAAAGTGTTTGTGCTAGCAATGTGGAAGATGCAGGCATTCCACAGAACAGGGGGTATAATGACAAAAGGCATTCGAGGAGTCACCCCATCTGATATTCCTGCAAGACTTTTCCCAATGAGAAAGTTCTCCATACATTTCCCATGTGGGAAGCTTGGCATCGAGCACATGATTGAGTTGCCCGTACCACATTCAGCCTAATTCATGACCACCCCTAGTGCCAATCATCCCACAAGTGGTAGAGAACAAAGGATTTTTTCACCAATAAGACTGGTTCCTAATTTCAACATAGTGGGATTTGTGGTCACATCATCCCCCATTGCCCCAAACTTAATCCTAGAGGTGCAAAAGACAAATCCAGTAAGGTTGTGAATCTTGTTCAACAAATGAAACAAGTGAACGATCTTTCAAATTTGGCTAAAGAGAAGTCTAGGAAGAGGGTTTGGGTGAAGAAACATGACCTATTTTTTAATGTCACTCCGGTGGCTCTTAAAGCCAAAAAACCATTTGATGTGGTATTTTGATAGTGTTTGCCCCCGCCACATGTGCGGAGTTAGAGCGTTGTTCAGCTCAATTACTAAATACGGTGGATAAGTGGTCACCTTCGTTGATGGTGCTCATTGCATTGTTGTTAGAACGGGAACATCTGATATCTGTGGCATGCATGCTTTTCTTTATGTTTAATTTGTTGAAGGGCTTGAATGCAATCCCCTTGGAAAAATCAAATATGGGATGATAATTATGACGTTTCTCAAAGACCAAATGCTCTGTTTTTTGTTAGAATGGCATGTTACTTACAAAAGGGGATAGGATAACAGACAATGTTATGGTATTGTCCGCAAATCTCCACGTGCGCCAAAGTGCCCAAGTTTCAAATCTTTGGCATTGAAGACCTAGTCATGTAAAGTTTAAAAGCCTGCCTAAGATTTCAAAGAAAAAGATTGTTAATGGCCTTCCAAAAATCAACAAGCATGACCAAGTTGACTAGGAGGCTAGTGCATGGCTATCATTGGGTGTAAGTAAACTTTTTGTGTTAATAGTGGATTTACTCAGTGTGGCTACTTGAGAGCCCTAGAGTTTTTGCCCATTGGGCTTTCCTGTCATCAAAAAATGTTATCTGTCATTTAAAGCTCTTTTACATCATTTTTGATGATTGGTTATATGCATGCTTATTATGAGATTTCATTGTGGACTAAGACCTCAATATCCTTTACGTGTATCTATCATACGGCTTTTTTGCATTTTCCCAATGTTTCATAGGTCTAAATCGTGTATGGTCTTTCCTAGAGGGAATACGACCCCTTTTAGTTATGTTACGAAACGACTATGAGATTATCTTCATGACTAGAATTAGCTAAATTTAGAAGGTAAAGGGAGAAATTTGGGATGAGAATAGAAGACTTAAGATGGGAATAGACTAGACCAAGATGAGAATTAGGAATAAAAAATAAAAAAGGAGGGTTGCATTGCTTAACAAGCAACACAATTCATTTCATTTCTTCACATCTTCCATTGCACAGCTAGCCCTTTATAGATCCACAAGGCTAATTATCTGCCACAGAATCACTAATTAACACAATTACTTAAAAGCCAAGCGTTTTTAACTACCACACTAATTACAAACACCTGTTTCATATATAATAACAACTAACTAGCTATCTAATTGATAACATGCCATATGATTAGTCCGCCACTAGAAGATGACACAGATCTTAAAAGAAAAGCTCAATAAGTATAATTGAAACTTTGTTTAATTAAGAACACAACACAGTGCACATGACTCATATTGTGGGGTCTAGGAAGGTCAAACAAATGTAGTTTTACCCTTGGCATTGTAAAAATACTATTCCTGTAGTTTAAACTCATGATCTCCACATCACAATAGATAAATAATATCATCCTGATGAGGCTCACCCACACAATAATATTTTTCGCTCAGTAATTTTTTTGTCACAGTTCTCTTAGTATCTGGGGCTACATCTTTTATTATCTTCAAATTCCACTCATTATTTAGGTAGCTTTCTTTTAGGAATTTCCATCTATCCAGGGAAGTCGCTCTAATAGCAACTTAGCAAAATTTTATGAATGTTGATGAAATCTCATTATTGTTCTGAGCCCTTTAACTAATACAGTTGGTATAGGATTTATCACAGGTCTGAGGATACCCCTGCATCAAGAATACAAAAATGACCCAGCACATAAGAAAATTAGAGATATACATTCGACTGAAGAACAAAAATAAAATAAAATACTTGCTCATGATGAGGATCAATGTTTTCACGAGATCTCTGGAAGAAACATCTTAGTTTAATTACTAAAACAACAGTTCAATGCAAAAGGACTCCAATTGAAGGACAATCAAAGGTACGTAGTTACTCTGCATCACAAAGAGATTTATGCAGTTTGATAATGTGATTTCAAAGTCACAATAAAGCAATCTTACAATTACGTCAAAGCTGACCTTCATCTTACTAACCAAAGGTGTAGAGACAAATCCGACCAACATAAAAATATATCAGGAAGCCGCAATTATTTATGAAGTTTTGGATATGCAAAGGGTTCAATCCAAGAAGCACTCAGAGCTGGACTTGGATCCCTCAATTAGAGGGCATTCGAACTTAGCTTTTGAAGTTTAACATGTCAAGCTCAAGCCTATATTTTTCAACTCCTTAAGTGAAGAACCAAAATTTAAGCAAATTCAATACTCGGTCCTTCATGACAAACCAACTCCAACTCAATCAAAAATAGCTTGATTCGAACTCATTCAAGCACACGTTGTGAAGTTTAACAAAATGAACCTTAGTTCTAATTTTAATCTTGACAGATTAACATCACAAGTCTAAGCAATGTCATACCAATCTCAGCTCAACTCATATCATCGACGTGTTCTTAGGTTGGAGAGGCAAGTCAGGGAGAAAAAAATGCAAGTTTGGGGTATCTAGATGTGTATGTGAGCATACTGGTCCTCGTTCATAAACCACAGACCAACAGTTAAGCTGGGTTTGAGCATTGCACATCACAATGCTGCTAAGCACTAGGGGAAAAGTAGGGTGATACCATAGACTTAGTTGGTTCTCCACTTTTGGCCACAGTCCATTTTCTTTTACACACAAATCCACTGCATTCATGGTAATGAAGTAAAATAATGATAATGCCTTACCAATACACTCATGACTTACCAGTCACCACATATAAATACAAAAGAGCATTCACTATGTCTTGTAATTTCTGCATACAGGAGATTCAGATCTCATTTCCTGAATGATTATTTTGCAAGAGTGTCTAATCCTTTTTAACCTTCATGGATTTCAAAATTCCATTAAATCTCAGTTATTACTACGTAACCAACTTCATTAGTTTCTGTGAAAAATCAATGTTCCAGGCCCAGAAATTCATTTTGATCCTACGTATGGTTACATAATTGCAGTCCAATGGGGTGCAAACAATCCTAAAATTATATCCACAGCTCTCGCAATACCCTTCCCCCCAGAAAAAGGAAAAATAGAAGACAAAGAAAGAGAAATACAACAAGCATTCTTGTGACACATACATACAAATTAAGTGGATGCTAACTATGAAGATGACATCATAGAAAAACAAAACATAATAAAAATAATCAGACTACATAAGAGCAGTGTTATAATGTCAGAAGTACACTAAGGCATTTTACCTGCACAAGAAAGGTCTTTAGACATTAGTCAAATTAACTATGCACACAGGTCGCAATGGGACAAAAGACATGTGAGACAGCAGCACTATAAAAGACAGAAACATTAAAAAATTTCAATAATTATAGGGAGAGGAACAGTTTGCACAAGAAGTACAATTGCACAGAAAATGCTTGTTTCAGCACTAAGCTAACTAACTGAGAGTATTTTGTAAATTAAACAGAATATCTGTTGATGACATATTTAATGTATAGTTAAATGCAAGCTTCATTACTCACCTCCTGCACTTGGATTTATTCTATCAGTAAAATGGATTTAACAAACAGTCCAAAGTATGTTCTTGGACAGTCAACCCTTACAGTGGGAAACAAGAAAAACTATAAGCATACTAAAAGGCGGCTCAGAAAGCAAGACTCATACATTGTGGGATTTAGAAAGTGTAAGATTTATGTAGGCGTACCTACATTTCAAAGAGGTTGTTACTGTTGTTTGAATTGTGGTGTCAGTCACAGTCCTGGTTTCACAGGTGTATCGTAAGTAATCATAAAGGTTTGACAGATTGTAATAGCCGACCCACCTTCAAATGCTGGTACATATTGACCAAAACAATGTGTTGCGGCCAATATTTTTCTCTATAATTACTTATGTTTAAACCTGTGACAACCATGTCATAGTGCAACTTTAATGTTTCGTAAGGGCTTACAAACTATTGTCACCCTACTATTTCTATGTTATTACGCCGTTCCCCATGCAGGTACCAATAAATATAAATCATAGCTAGCCTCAATACTTCTGCAAGAAAAATATGACTGGGCTTTGATCTGTCAAAGGCTGACATGCATCCACGGGTGCATCGGTAACTTCAGTTATAAGCTCAGGATCATGATAAGGAAAAAATAACATCCATTTTCTCATAAATTCTACAATTTGGGGTGTATTCAGGAGCCACGTATCTTAAATGTTACAAATAGAAATCTCCATTAGTCAACAAAGACCCCTTTCAAGCATCAGAATCATTGCTTCACCTAGGATGGAAAATCTTCCAAATCATGTTTTCCTCTCACAAAAACTGGGGATTAACTGAAATATGCCCTTCCAATTGGCATGGTATTCATCTTGCAAAGAGATGTTAGATTTCTTTGTCATTACCTTGCTAATGGTCAATAGAAGCATTGAAAACCTTCCAAGACATTTGCTGGATAAGAGGTATTCTTTTAGCGGTGATTTGGAGAATGACAGGATTTGATATATTGATTCAAGCTGTGATCTATTAAAATTTTTGAAATAAATATCACATGGGCATGGAAGAGGACAAAAGATGAGAATTCTAGTGAAAGAAGATGAGGAATAGAAGGAAATTGGTGTTTGAAAACAATAATGTGTCTTTGCATGTTGGTAATTTGAGATCCTATAAGCAAGTTGCACAAGTTGATAGCTGGTCACATTTAAGGAGGCTGGTCAGGAAGCAGAGTCATCCATTTGCCTCTTTATTAACGCTGATGATTCTTTGAAAATTACAAAATTTATGATCACAGCCTTCATGAGTTCACCAGACAATAGTGTTAGTGTGGCTCAATTGAAGTCAAGGTCGCAGAGTGGACTATTGATAAATACAGGGTCCTGCTTGCCTAACGTGTGTTCCAGATGCAGGGATTGAGTTCATTTTTCCTCTTTCTACCTGAAACGGAGGTTCAGAAAGTTCTCTGATTCAATTTGAAGGATTATGAAATTTGGGGTGAGAACAATTTTGTTTGAATGGTATTCACTGGTACTAAGAGCTGTAAATGCAGATAATCTTCTGAAGACCGTTTGCTGAAGTCAAAGTCTACAATCACATTGTCTAGGTCTCATAGTTGACGTGACATGACTGCAGTGTAAGCAACCGTAACAGTGTCACAGGCACATCAATAAGCAACTGCAATGGTGTTGCAGGCACATTATAAGCAACTGTGACGATAGCAGCTCCTTTAAAAATAGGTGTGTCACGGCCATAATTTTGTTCAATAAATGAAGCCTGTAGCTTATGGCCCTTTTGAATAACTTTAATCTCCAAACTATGAGACATTTCAAATTGTAAGAATGCAGAATCCTATGTTCCATGACTCCACTAACATTCCAACATGATCCATGTGCAAGTACCATGGGACAATCAAAAAAGCAAGTTTCTGTTTCTTCATATACATATAAAATTTATGCTAGAGCTGGTCAAATTAATAAAACCAAAACTGAAAAATAATAGGATGGTGAAATCAAACATTTAGACATCTCACCTGTGCCAATGAATTCAACACCGACTCATTAATAGAGATACAAATAGTTAAAAATGGAAAGACTTCCAGGAGTTGAAAGCAAATTCTATGTCTTGACCTAATTCAAGAAACTCAAAATGTTCACATCACATATCAACACCAATCTTTGCTAGTTCACATCAACACACAAAAACTAAATCTACTATGAGCCAAATTATACAACTACATGCCTGTTGTCAATTTGGGCTCCTTTTACTTGTTTGAGTTGCTGATAGAGATTTGAGTAAACCAGGATGATCTGGTGACATGTTGTAAATCATGCATCTGTCGAGAAATTATCTTATTCTTAAACTTTAAGTCACTCTCTAAATGCACTAAAAGATGGGGTGCCTTTCCAGAAATGCCCCACAAATGAGCTTTCGTTAATTCTAGAAGAAAACATTTATATCTACTCAGAATAGTACATGAGAATTTAAGCACTTTTAGTTTGTTATCGTGCCATGGAACTTTCTAATGGAAGTTTTCAACAAATGCATTTCACAAAACTAATTTCTCATTCCAGGAATCCTAGTTAATTGTACATCAAAATAAGTGTGTTTTACTATTGAATAGAGTCAACGACATAGATCAATTGTCTTTATTTAGCTTTGTATAGGCAATATCATCTACTAACTCCCTAGTGTGCAACATCTTGCCATATGATTTCATTCAAACTCTTCTTTGATCTCTCTACACCTTTTGTATAAGGAGCCTCTTCCAAGCTCTCACATCTCTAAAAAGGCATTAAGAGGTTTTCATTTCACATGATGAGACCACCTCTGACATGTTTCTAGCATTTTGTCTTCTATAACACTATATTTGGTTGTTAAAATGAAATAATATAAGAATAAAATAATTATTCTCAATAAATGAAAAAAGATGAGAATATAGTTTAGAATTAATATCCCCTTATTTAGTTAATCACTTGGAATAAGTAAAATCAGATTAGGAATTAATTTTCTAGCATTTAAAATACAATAATAGTAAAAGGAATAACCAATAATTTAATATAAAATGATTCTTGTATCCTTACTTAAAGAAGTAATATTTCAACAAATACCAGAAAGTTTAGCTAAACCTGATGAAAATCAAATCACCTAATTAGCCAGGTTTTATTGACCCAAAATTTTATAAGGTTTAGTCAATATATATTAGCATTATAAACAAACATGGTAAAGACATTAAGCCTGATTATTTCTTTAAATTGGGTATGATTGCAAGTAAAAGTGACTGATTTAAGTCAACCCGACCCAGATTATGAATTTTTTTTAAATATATAAATTTATTTCAAATAAATACCAAATTTAAAAAATCATTTCAATAGATTATATTTTTGTATAATTAATAAATTTTACATAAAAATTTTTCATTTGAATATATACTTAGGTAGCATTTTAATCTACATATTATGATTTTAAAAATATTTTTATTTTTAGTTATTTTATAAAGAAAATACTTAAAATTAAAAAAATGTCTATATCCCAACCCGAATTAGCCTGACTTAGATTATGAGTACATCTGCCCCAACCCGCCCAACTTAGTGATCATAAATTTTTATTTAAACTCAATCCATATCTGACTCAAATTTGATTTTGATCAAATCTAATTCCAAGTAAAGGTAAATGAAAAAAATATCTTGAAATAATTATTTTTTGATAACCAGGAATAAAAAATACCATGAGAGATCTATTTTTTTATTCCTTGTTTCAAAGGAGTAATAATTCTTTTTATAATTATTATTCCTATCACTAAAATAACTAAATAGTGAAATAATTTTTCCACAGAAAATAAAACAGGAATGACATTTTTATTTTATCTTACCAAACGAGCTATAAGTGCCTCCCAACTTTCTCCCATATAATATGATATTTAATTAATGAAATTCTATTCCTTACCCTATTACGAGTTCTCCCTAAGGAACTCTTACATTTGTTAATTCAAGATATTGCTTTCATATGTTTCTCTATTACGTGATCCAATGTCCCTCTGGACATTTACTTTATATGACATACCCAATTGTTTCCATTTATTACATACCGTTTACCCTCTGTACTATCTATGAATAAATAATAAACAGCAACCTTTTAAATAGCAAGATTTACCATTTAAATCATATTTTAACTCCAGGTGATATGAGATGGAAATGGTACCACGTATATGAAGGCTAAACCAGAGAGAAAAATTCTACATTTGACTTCAAAATCTTCCCGGCCAGAAAATATAAAGGAAAAAAACATTTGTGGTTTGAACTATATGAACATCAACATCATGCTTTGTTGATACTTGATCCATAATGAGATAAAATTATTGTTTATACGGAAAATGAAATCAAGAAGAATATCCCAGTTTCCCACCTTAACCACCGAACATCAAAAAGAAAAATAAAAAAAAAAAAGCTGATGCAAGCATTTTAATATTGCTATTGTAAGGTCCGAGTTTTTAAATTATGATAATCATAATTAATTAAACTACATAATTAAAATTGATGTCAAAGTATGTGAAAAATTAAGTTAGAAGAGTCAAAATTGGATCGGTTGAATATGAGCTTGACATGTGCCTGAATCTATGCTTAAGTTTGAACAGGCCTAACGCAAGCCTAACGCAGGCCGCGCCTGACGCAGACCTGACCCGTACTCAAGCCTAAAAAATAGATTGCCCCAGCCCGAGGCAAGCCCAAGCCGCACTCAAGCACAGTGAACCCGTACCCTTGCACCAGACGTGCGCCTGGCCCATGCTCAAGCGCCATGTAGTATATAAGCGACTTCCGACTCAATTTTTAGGCATTTTTCAAAGAACTTTCAAAGAAGAGAGAGAGGGAGCCGAGGAGGAGAGAGAGAGGAAGTGAGAGAAAGCTTGAGGAAGCTCCAATTTGGTGAATCAAAGCTGGAATTTGGATAAATCAAGCCAAGGCCAGTGCCCTCTATGCTCTCCTTCCTTTGTTGATGTTCTTTTCTACATTCCATGAGCAATTCTTGTTCCATTGCCCAAGTATGTTATTATTTCGAAGTTATGTTAGTTATACTAAGCATGCATGTTAGTTTTCTAGCACATTATCGCAAAATTTATAAAAATTCATGTTCTAGTTCAAGTTACATGCACACATGTCCTGAATATGGTTTTATAGCTGCATGCATGTCGCAACTTCATGGTTTAATGACCTTGCATGGGATGAAATTCGTTCATTTTGCTACTGCATATTTTGGACTTGAAATTTGAATCTTGCATGTTTATAATTTCAGAAAATATTGCCTTATATGTAAGATATTAAACTTAAATTGCAGAATTTTGTTCTAGTTGCCGATTTTTTATGATCTTTTCCTATATTTAGGTTCTTTTATACTTTTAATTCGTACATAAGGCTCCACGTGCTTTAAACTAACAAATATATGTTGGATATGAGCCAGAAAATGTACCCAAATTCTCTGTGTAAGAAGAATATAAACTGAAATTGCATAAAACTATACATATTGCTGATTTTGCTGCACTCTTGCTGAATTTTGCCCCTTGCATGCCTCAAATTCGTATATAAGGTTTCGCATGCTTTAAATTATCAAATATATAGCTATTATGAATCAAATAATATATACAATTGAAGCTACATATTCTGAAATTTATGTAAATTTTGCACACATATTGAATTATACATGTTTTGTTGAATTCTCTATATTAATTGGTTAATTGAGCATTCTATGCCTTAAAAATTGCTATGATTAAGTTTCTCCAGAAAGTATAAATTTATCATAAAAAAAATACAGAATTATGAGAAAAACTCTACAATTATGATAACAAATAATAAACCATTCTCCAAAAGGTTGAGAACTAAAAATTAAGAAATAAAGTGCAGAGTTTTCCCTAAGTTAAGCATTGGAGTAGGGTTATTGTTCAGCAGATAGTATATTTTGACATGCCTTAATATATTATAGTGGTATATCGTTATCCAATCCTATATAACCGTAAGGTTCAAAAACAACGTTTAGCCCCGTCTATAGGGTTATACGTAGACGGCCTATTTTTGAGTCTTGAATAGGAGCTTGTGGCCTTTGGTCACAACCCGAGCTTTGATTGCCCACTCATTTAGCCGATAAAGCCTGTTGGCTTGGTTCCTAAAACAAATAAGAATAAAGCATATTTTTATGGCTAAGATTAAGAAAAACATGAAAAGAATAAGCTGAAAAATCAGCATTAAAACTGAACGTGCATAGTTATGAAAATTCCTGGCATATCATTGAATCCCAATGCAATAATCCTTCCGTTATGTTTTTTTTATGCAAAGATATATATATGTTCATTGTTATATAGTACCCTATTAAGCTTATGGCTCACTCCTTAATGTTTTTACTAACCCCCTCAAATGAGATGCACAGGTCATAGCTGGGCATTCAAAATTGATGGATCAAGCTGATATGAGAAGTTTAGATTAATAGTTTATGATTATTGCTGTTTAATATTTCCGGATAATGTTAATTCTATTATGTCGCATTCAGTCAGCATTCTAATGATAGTTAATGGGTATAATGTTGTATTTTATTTGATATGACAGTTTCGGATGATATTAGTTGATGTTTCAATTATACATATGGTTGTGTTTTATCTTCCGGATAACTTTAGAACGTGTTAAATGACGTATTTTGGCTTCCGGACAGATTTGGACTATTATTATGATGTAATTAAGCCTGATGTTCAGATTTTGAACTGTTTCAGCATATTATATACTGTTATATTGATTTTCAGGGCAGTTTTTGATGCCCAAAATGATGAAATGTTGGGTGTTGGACAGCAGGTCATGAGTTTATGCAAATGTAGTCTTGTGTTTGTTTTGGGTTGTCCAATGAATGGTTAACGGTTAGCATATTATGGTTTATTATTTATTCCACAGTTTTTTGTATTTTGATATTTGTTTTTGGTCAGGCATTATTCATACGTAAGGTTTGACATCACGTTTTGGATTGGTGTTGGAGTCACGCAATGACATGGCACATATTTGGGTCCTGTGTATGTTTAAATTTACTTATTTGTGGACGGTCGAGATATTGAAGTGAAATTCACGTTCAAAAGTTATTAGTCAGTTACTTAGTTAATTAATAATGGTTAAATGTTGATATTGGGATCGGGATTTGAGATGTGACAACTATGTTCCTCTCTTTATCACCTTTCTATTCCCATCATTTTAACTGTGTATCCTACAGTTTTCATTTGGTATCCTAGAAATATCAAATCCCACACCCAAATAAAAGAAAATAATTTATGCTATAAACATAAAGAAGCAACCTCAAAATTCACCATAGTATACATACATAATTGAAGAGCGTTGGATTTGATGAGTTTACATGAAACTTAAAGACTAAATGGAAAGTCGAATTTGGAAACCATTAGCAACATTAAACTTTGCATCATGTAGACACCCCTGTTTAGCATAACTACTTTTCAGCGCTATTTTGTACCATGATTAATAATAAATGGTGTTTGGAACACTTGTTACCCGCAATAGTTCTACTTATTTCTCAACATTTAAATTGTTGTCACTTTTTATCTCTCACCAGCACACAAAACGAATGCATACTTTTCCTCAAAATCTATTGAGGAGAAAAAAGAGTAGCTCAGCGCATGAAACTTTCACGTTGCAGAGTTTTGGGGTGGTCAAATGTGGACTTTACTCTCCATAGTGGAGTTGTTCCCATAACATATTCAAAATCCATAGGAATAAACCATATTGCATGTGGCTAACTTTTAAGAGTAGATTTCAAAGGCTTTTCAATGGTATCTTATGAATTTGAAACTTGAAGAGAAAGTTATGTGTAGTTCATGAGTAAAACAAAACCCTACATGCCTCTCAAATTTCAACACTTTCAACTTTTACACTTCCAACACAATCAGGCACCACCTCAAATTGCTTTAATGATTTCCAACTTTAAATTATTATTTCATCTTATCAGTGCTTCATAAGTAAGGACAGACCAGTAATACTAAACAGGACTGAAAACACAAAAAAATTGAGTTAATTTATTAAGTACTGACAAATAATATGGTACTCTTGAGAAAAAAAATTGAAATTTTCAATCTTAAAACCTGAACAACAAAGTATACCAACTTATGATGATTTACCATGTTGAAAATAGTTTAATTTTAATGCATTTGCCCTTTGATCTACTATTTTTGGTTCTGGCAAAGATAGACCATCCAACCATGTATCAAATTCCAAGTTCTCATTGACTTCTTGATCTTTAGGCGGAGATTGTTTTGGTAACTAAAACCAACTTAGGCGTGCTCCACTTAGGAATTAATCTCACAAGTTCTGACTCTGAAACCAGCTTTGAGTAAGTTTGATGGGATCAGGAGATCAAGAAAGAAGCCACAAAATGACTGCCTGAACGCACACCAAAGACTTAATTACGTACTGGACAAAAGCCTAGGATCCTACGTCCTGGATTGACACAAAGATAATCATTATACTAGATACAACATTCCTACGTGCGACTACCTTATTTTGGCAGAGTTTTTTCAGTCACGGTCCAAGTATCCATTTCTAATGAATAAAATGTTAGTTCCACTTGCATCATAGAACAACAATTTGGATGCACATCCCAACCATATGAATTTCACGAATAAAATCAGTTCAAGTGAGCTTATCAGAATTAAAGTCGTTCCAACCCTCGAAATAGGCAGTTGCTGTCAACGTAGGACCATTTTATATACACCACCAGCTTGTAAATTTATCTAACAAAAGTACAACATGCTCCGGTGGAAAACAAATCTTGTCCACAGCCATTCACCAGGGAAGGTCTTCCAAAAAAAATGACAACAAAACCGGAAACCTAGACGACGAGATCCCAAACCGAAAAAGAAAAACATCCGACCACCTATAATAAGTCTCATTAATGTCCATATAATTAGTAAACAAAACACAATAATAACAATTTGATAAAATACTAAAAGCAACGAACCGGTCGGCAATGAAGTTCAAGAGGTCATCGTTGCCGAAGTACTGAATGTGGATTTCGACCAAACCGCCACAGCTACGATCCACGGCGTTGTAGGTCATTTTCTCGTACATTTCTCGCAAGTCAGGATCGCCAATATTTTCCATATCGATCTTCCTCCACATCGATGGGTCTTTGCAGAGACTGTGCCACGATCTGCACACGAATTGAGTCGTATCTAGGATTTCTATCGCCCCCAGTTTCATCAGTATCGTCATCGTCACATCGCGAGGCAGTTCCAACCAGTTCCGGCTTTCTTCTTTCGGCAAATTTGAATTCGGAGACGCCATGACGGGAATGTTAGGGCCCCGAGCGAAGTGAAATTCGCACTCAGCATCAAGAGCGTGGTTATCTGTTTCCCTTACGGTGGGTTCCGTATTTTGCCTCCTTTGTTTTGTTGTCGTTTTCCCTCTTCGATAAAGCGTGAGTTCAGTAATGGTCTCCCACGGCACTTCGCACCATGATAAGGGTTTTATAGGGTTTTAATGCTAATAAATTTATAGGTACTAAGTGTAAACTGTTATACTTACCAACTTGAATATATCTTTGGATATTGAAGAAAAAATCCTTAAATAATATAATAAATATTTATTTATTTATTTTTAATTAGATTTATTATTTAATAAATAAATAAAATATCTCATTAATTAATGTTATTTTAAAATTATTCAAATGGTACAATAAATAATTCACAAAGGTTCAACAACATTGCTGTTTGTAACTTTCTGACAGCTGTGTGAAGGGAGTTGCTTAATGGTGACTTCTACAAAAGGACCATTGATTTAGAGTCTATTTGATTTTGATTTGGAAATACATACATATATATATATATTGGGGGTCCATTTAGTACGGAGAAATAATTATTTATATGTTTTAGGTAGATTTATTATTAAGAATAAATAAATAAAATATCTCATTAATAAAAAAATATTTTAATAAATATTCAGAAAGGTATATTTAACTGCATAATGACTGACGACTTTTATGAATGGGCGAATAATTTAGGATCTATTTATTAATTTTAAAAAATATTTTAGGGTGCAGTAGAATTTATCTTAAAAAGTATTTCAAATAATATTAAGGAGATTTTAAAGCCTAATTGCTCAAAAAATCAATTAAATTTTGCAAGAGTTTCCATTTTTTTTTTTTTTTTTGAAAAGGGTTTCTCTATAACTATTTAATATAGCTCAAAATTTTATTTGGAAAAAGTTATGAATTATTTAAGAAAACTAATTAATTAGGGTACTAAATTTAAAGAAATAATCCTAAACCTAAAACTAATTGGTAGAATTCCTACTTTATCCTCAAAATCTTCTGGGGGCCAACCCCATAACAATTAATCCAATAATTAACCTGATGAAAAGAGGAATAAATATGATGCCTTGGTTCAGAAACCCCTTGTCGCACCTCATTAGTGTCTTCACACCATCAACCCTGATTTTCCTCTTTATCATTAGTGGTAGCTGCCCTCTCTCTCTATTGCTTGCAACCTTATTATTTCTTTGCCCCCCTTTTGAGCCATGAGAAAGAGAGAGAGAATAATACCACATTCTAGCCTTCTCTTTATTTCCTTGTGCTGTGCCATCATTGGAGAAGAAGAAGCCTAGATTCATGCCTTCAAAGTGAAGAGGTGGCCGTGATTGTGGAGATCTCAGAGATTGTTCGTACCTATTTTCATGTTCAAAAAGAAAAATAAAGACAATCAAGATTTCTACTATTATCGGATAATATTACTACTACTTATAATCAAATAATTTTAATCGCTTAAAATTTAATTTAATGATTAAAATGAAATATCCCACGCCTCTTTTGAAACCCTCAATTACTATTTTCATCTAAGTATATTAAAAATGATGTCTTAGTGACTCTTTTCGCATCAATTACCAAAAAAAAAAGACTCTTTTAGCATCAATTAAATTTTGCAAGAGTTTCGATTTTTTTTTAAAAGGGTTTCTTTGTAACTATTTAATACAGCTCAAGATTTTATTTGGTACAAGTTATGAATTATTTAAGAAAACTAATTAATTAGGGTACTAAATTTAAAGAAATAATCCTAAACCTAAAACTAATTGGTAGAATTCCTACTTTATCCTCAAAATCTTCTAGAGGCCAACCCCATAACAATTAATCCAATAACTAACCTTGATGGGTCTCGGAACCTAAGGCCCAAAACAACAACTGCAGACTAAGGGGATAATATGGGTAAACTGGTCCAAGAGGCCCACAAGCCCAATTAGGCCCAAATGGTTAAGTTTGTTCCGAGCGCCCGCAGAACCGAATCAAGCAATCAAGAATGGCATTGGTGGTCCGAAAGGTCACTGTGACCCACGTGGGGACGAGGTCAGTCAGAAAAGCCAAAATAACCAAGGATGCCAGCTAGGATGACTGGTGCAGCGCGCGCCTCCACGGGTACTCAACGGCCTCTGACACGCCGTACCTGCAGGGCATGCACATCTACACGCCGTATCTGCCGGCTATGACAGGTGTCCCTGTCACAGCCGCACCAACAGTAGTGGTGGCAGGCAGACCTGACACGCCAGTCCACGTGTCACCCCTCTGACGGCATCCCGTTCTTTATAAATATCCCCTTTCAGGCTACTAAAAGGGGATTCAGAAGAATTTCTACCTGAGCACACTTGAGCAGATAACTCTCGAGAGAAAGGAGAAAGAGTGAAGGAGAAAGAAAGAAGCCAGACTTCTCACACTTAGTTTCCCGTAAAAGAGAATCATCCCGCAAGTTCTCGTTGTACTCTTTTAACAAATTAGTGAAACTTCTCGGACCTCCCGTTCGTTCCCGTGGTTTTTCATCCCTCTTTGTTTAACGGGATTTTCCACGTAAATTTGCGTATTCTCTCATTGTCCTCGTACTTCTATTATACTGCTCGCACTCTACTCATCTTGTGTTGCCCGTATCTGTTCGCCCGCCCGTATTTAGCAAAACAGGTGATCGGAACTCTCGGACGCAACATTGGTGTCGTCTGTAGGAAGCGACTGAAAGTCTGCTTTTCACATTTTTTCGAAAGTACGCAAACAACTTCAGCTTCAAACCTCAAAATGGTGAACATGAGGTTGCAAGCGAGTGCACCCGTTAAAGAGGTACCCTCGCACGGTGGCGGCCCGATCCTCGTCTTTGGGGCGGAGAATCACCCACGACCTTGTGGTTAGGGCTTGGCGGCCAAGATAGACGGCATGTCCCGAGGCCTTGACACACTTTGCTCCAAAATCGAGCGGCTCAAGGGGGCTCCCGACAGGCCTCCCGTGCCAAGCGTCACGAGGCGGCAACAGATAAGGCAATCGCCGCGAAAGGCCGCCCAGTCGACGCGACAATCCAAGGACCCAGGTGGCCTCCAGCAGTAGAGCCCCGCGGAGGGTTGAGGACCAACCAAGTCCTCGGGTTCGAGAAGAGAGCCCCGAGAGGCGTCACTATGGAACTCAGAGGAACCGCCGCGAGCGTAGTGACCAGGAGGCAGTTCCACGAGATGCTCCCCCACGAGGAGCCCGAACGGCCCCTGAGCGCCGTACCGTTCAGGAAACCTATGAGTTGAGGCATTACGTCAATGAGAAAAAGGCGGCTATCCCACCTAGAGTGGAGGATAGACAGGAAAGAGGATGGAACCTGGTGCTCCGAGAGAGCAGTGGAGGAGGGGCTAACGCGTTCCAGTCTCCGTTTTCTACGGAGATTAGGACAAGGACGCTCCCCCCAAAATTCAAAATGCCTAATCTGGAGGTATACGACGGTAGTGGTGATCCCATGGATCACCTTAATCATTTCAAGGAACACCTGAACCTCCAAGGCCTGGACAAGACCACCATGTGCCAGTGCTTCCCTTTGACTCTAAAAGGGGACGCATGGATATGGTTCTATGGGATGCCCGCGGACTCCATCTGCGACTTTGGAGACTTGGCAACGGCATTCCTGTCCCAATTCACCTCCAGCAAAAGAGTGGAGAAACAGCCCTGACACCTCACCCGGATCAAACAGGGTGCCAGGGAGAGCTTGAGGGGATTCTTGGCCCGGTTTGTAGCTGAGGCCAAGCAAATCCCAAGACTGACAGACGAGGTGAAGCTAAACGCCTTCCTTTCGGCTCTCGAAGGGGGTGTTTTCTTCAAGCACTCATCCACAAAGGGCCCGCAGACCTTCATCGAGGCCGAGGCAGTGGCCAGAGCTTATATCACGGCCGAGAAAACTAATGACGTCAAAAGGGCAGAGAGGGACTAGCACCCTCACCAGAAGGCTGTGGAGGGTAAGAGGAAGGCCGGGGACTATCAAGGTCCCCAGGCATCAAAGAAACAGCACAAGGGCGAGCAAAGCGCTCGAGAGAGAGCATGCGCCAATGCACCTTACGCCGCTAACGACTCCCCCGCACCAATGTCTTGATGCGCATTCGGGAGAGAAGTTCCCGAAGTGGGCTAAACCATTCAAGAATCGGAAGGTGTGGATCGGGCCGAATATCAGTGACTACCCCGCTCACGGGGTCACAAAGACGGAAGACAAGCAAGACTCGCGAAGGAGATCGAGGACCTAATCAAGAGAGGACACCTCAACCGTTTCCTTCAGAGGCCTGGACAAACTTCCGGGACCTCGGATGGCGGTGATGCTGAACCCCCCAGGAATCGAGTGGCTGCGGGGCTCGTAAACATGATATCTAGCCAGCTAGCCGAAGGAGATGGGGGCGAGCTCGTGGCGGTGAAGAGGGCGAGGACGGGAACAATGAGTGAAGACGATGTTATTTGTTTTAGTAATAGGGACTTAGACCATGTAACTTCTCCTCACTCCGACCCCCTGGTTGTAACTGCACTCATTTCTGATAGGGCAAATGACTACCAGATGAAATGAGTATTTGTTAATAATAGAAGCTCTCACAATTTGCTGTACCTTGATGCCTACTTCAAGTTAGGACTTAAGAAAAACCGGATGAAAGCACCAGAAGGGCCACTCTACGGGCTGGACAACGAGCCAGTGCCCGTCCAGGGTATCGTTCAGTTGGAGGTAACCTTGAGAACGCACCCGAGGACGGCGTCCAAGGTCCTCACCTTCCTGGTTGTGGACCGGCCCTCGGTCTATAATGCAATCCTTGGACGGCCTTGCTTGGCCGCCTTCAATGTAGTAACATCCATCCCGCATCTAAAGATGAAGTTTCCCACCCCGTGTGGGATAGGAGAAGTCCTCGGGGATCAGTCAATGTGACGAATTTGTTACTTAGCGCAGACTACGCAAGTAATGCTTCCATAACCCATGGAAGACCTCGATCTCATGGACGAGGCCACGTCGCAGCACGCTCAGCTAGGAGAACCAATAGTCTGAGTTCCCCTGGATCCCGCGGATCAGGAAAAGTATGCCCAAATAGGGAGTTCACTCCCAGAGACTGTCAGGGACCAACTCGTCAGCTTTCTACGAGAAAACTCAGACGTGTTCGCGAGGTCCCCCAGCAATATGCCCGGGATCTCTTCTGAGATCATTGTTCACAAGTTAGGCATCGATCCACGGCACAAACCGGTCAGACAGAAGCGTAAAAACTACTCCACTAAAAAGTTAGTGGCTGTCTGCGACGAGGCCAAGAAACTCCTGGACGCCGGATTTGTTTGGGAGATGCAGTATCCGGACTGACTGGCCAATGTCGTCATGATAAAAAAGAGTAATGGGAAGTGGAGGATGTGCATAGATTTCACCAACCTCAACAAGGCATGCCCCAAGGACAGCTTCCCCTTGCCCAGAATTGACCAACTTGTGGACTCAATATCCGGCCACGAGCTGTTAAGCTTCATGGACGCGTACTCAGGGCACAACCAAATTAGGATGAGTCCAGAGGATGAGGAGCACACGTCGTTCATGACTGACCAAGGAACATACTGCTACAAGTGATGGCCTTTGGCCTCAAGAACGCGGGAGCAACTTATCAACGACTTGTGAACAAGATGTTCAATGACCAGATAGGCAGGAACGTGAAAGTGTACATTGACGACATACTCGTCAAAAGAAGGACGAGTAGCGATCACGTGAGGGACTTGGCCGAGACCTTCCATGTGCTTAGATCTCATGGAATGTAACTAAATCCAAGCAAGTGTACTTTCGGTGTCACCTCAGGATAGTTCTTAGGTTACATCGTATCCTACCGGGGAATGGAGGCAAACCCAGAGAAGATCCAAACAATTCTAGACATGCGGTCTCCGCGGGCGGTAAAGGAAGTTCAACAGCTTACTGAGCGAGTGGCCGCCCTCTCCCTTTTCCTGGAGAAGTCGGCCGAGAAACACCTACCGTTCTTCAAAGCCCTGAGGGGAACGAAGACCCGGGACTTCCGATGGAGTGATGACTGCAAGGACGCGTTCCGAAGACTCAAGAGTTACCTCTCGAGTCCGCCCATTCTAGCTTCTCCACAGCAGGGCGAGGAGCTATACATGTACCTCTCTGTATCCGACACAGCATTGAGCTCGGCGGTAGTACGAGAAAGCATGGCAGGCAGCAGCCCGTGTATTACGTGAACAAGACTCTTGCGGACAACGAAACCAGGTATCCCGTCACGGAAAAGGTGGCCTTAGCATTGTTGTATTCCGTGAGGAAGCTCAGGCCGTATTTTTAGCCACACAAGATGGTGGTCCTAACCAACCAGCCATTAAGGGCCATCTTGCAGAAGCCCGAGATCTCCGAGCGATTGATCAAGTGGGCCATTGAATTGGAAAAATTTGACATAGAGTTCCGTCCGAGACCATCCTTGAAGGGATAGGCGCTCGCGGACTTCCTCGTAGAGACAATGACGCTGTCTGGTTGCGACGAGGACCAAGCTACAACGAACGAGTTCAACAGGGTGTCTACTTGGACCCTACACGTGGACGACTCCTCCATGAAGGATGGCTGCGGAGCAGGAGTTGTCTTACGCACACCCGAGGGGATGGAGATAAAGTGCTTGCTGACACTAGGGTTCTCGGCTACAAACAAGCTGCAGAGTACGAGGCCTTGCTGGCTGGACTTCGACTGGCCAAAGAATGCTCGGCCAGGGAATTGATTATCTACAGTGACTCCGAATTGGTCATCAACTAGGTTCGTGGAAGCTTCGATGTCAACAACGCGCAGCTGTCCAAATACCTTTCTAAGGTTAAGGGCATGATTATGGACTTCAAGACCATCGAGTTCATCCACATCCCGCGGGAGGAAAATGCGCTTACACGGGCCGCGGCTTCTGGGGATCCTGAACAGTATGCTAGGGGGATGCGCGAAGTCCTGAGCAGGTCCAGCGTCGAAGACCCTGAGTAGGAGGTAATGCAAGTCGTGGACGGAAGCACCTGGATGACTCCTTATCTGAGGTATCTATCTGATGGCTCGCTGTCCAAGGACCCAAACGAAGCCAAGAAGGTAAAGAAGACGGCGTGTTGGTACATAATCGTGGACGGCCAGCTGTATCAATGGGGCTTCTGAACCTCTTACCTGAGGTGTCTCACCCCAGAGGAGGCCGTGTACGCCCTCCAGGAGGTGCATCTCGGAGTATGTGGATCCTACATCGGAGGAAAGAACCTAACTTTTAAGCTCATGAGACAAGGATACTACTGGCCAACAATGTGGTATGATGCCATGGACTTTGTGCGCAAATGCGAAAACTGCCAACTTCACGGCAACATGAGCCATTGCCCCTACACGGATCTCCGGGCACTGCAATCACCATGGTCGTTCGCCCAATGGGGACTCGACATCCTCGGACCACTTTTCCTCGCTCCCGGACAAAGAAAGTTGCTGATTGTTGGAATAGACTACTTCACCAAATGGGTGGAAACAGTGCCGCTAGCGAGGATAACAGAGCAAAATGCGATGGAGTTCCTCCGGCAGAATATCGTTTGCAGGTTTGGAATACCGGAGTGTATCGTGACTGACAACGAGACGCAGTTCACCGGAAAGCGATTCACCAAATATTGCTCAAGCCTGAGAATCAACCTAGTGCATACGTCAGTAGCGTACTCGCAAGCCAACGGGCAGGTGGAAGTGATGAACCGCACGATCCTGCATGGGCTGAAGACTAAGCTAGAGTCTTCCGAGGGCTCATGGGTACATGAGCTGCCCCTGGTTCTTTGGTCATACAGGACGACACCCAGAGAGCCCACGAGGGAGACCCCTTTCAGCCTTTATTATGGGGTCGAAGCTGTCATCCCAATAGAAGTAGGCCTCACCAGCCCTCGGGTTGGGTGATTCAGCACAACGGATAATAGCCAGAGACTCCGTCAAGGAGGTTCGCGACCAGGCAAGGCTTATGATAGCGGCCTACCAGCAATGGGTGGCCCGCTATTACAACAAAAAAGTGAAGGTGCGACAATTCGAGGTTGGGGACCTTGTACTGAGAAGTGTGGAAGCTACGGGAAAAAACTCTGGCAGAAACAAACTCTCGCCAAATCGAGAAGGACCGTTTTTTGTCTCTGCCATCCTACAAGGAGGGGCTTACAAGTTGCGCACCCAAGAGGGCAAGCTGATACTTCGGACTTAGAACACCATTCATCTCAGGAGATACTACAAGTAACAAAGTAGTCGTCCCGAACAAGCAAAACTCGGATTCATCCGAGTGGCCTAAGAGGTCGTACTAAAAACTCGAATTTGTCCGAGCAGCCCAAGAGGTCGTACTCGAAACTCGGATTCATCTGAGCGGCCCAAGAGGTCGTACTAAAAACTCGAATTCGTCCGAGCGGCCGAAGAGGTCGTACTAAAAATTCGGATTCATCTGAGCGGCCCAAGCGGTCGTACTCAAAACTTATAATAACCCAAGCAGCTCGTAAGGTCGCACTCAAAACCCAGACTCATCCGAGCGGCCAAAGGGGTCGTAAATGGAAAACTTAGGTTCATCCGAGTAAAAAAAAAAGAGAAGAGAGAAGAAAAGAGAGACACTTGTGATAAACTCAAGGGTTTCCTTTTTATTCATATATGCAATACAACAGTGGGGAAGGAAAAACAAAAGCTAGCCCTCGTCAGGGCCCTGAGGTGGAACGGCTCCGGATTGCTCTTCTAAAGACGAAGAGTCCTCTCTGTGACTCGAAGTTCCTGGATGGTCCGATGGGTGAGGACCCGCTGAGGAGCTTGGACCTGAGGTCCCAAGAAATGGCCTGCTTCGAAGACAGGACAAGTCCTCGGGGCACGCGGCGCTCGCATTACGCGGATCCAGCACAGCAGTGGGGAACCGTGGGTGCAGGAGCTGCATCAGCCGGCGGCATAAACGAATGCCATCCCAGAACTTGGTCTCTAGCAGGGGCTATGTCGGTAGCCTTCACCGAGGTCCTTAACGCCTCCTCCAACTGAGGGTTTCATTCCAGAAGGAATCCGTATTGGGCTTGTAAGAGCCTCAGGGCTTCCTCAGATGAAGCGCTCTTCGCGGTGGCCTCAGCAAGCGCCGCGTGCAGCCGCTGGTTCTCCTCCTGAACGGCCCTCGAGGACTCCGCCTCCGAACGAGACTGAGCGACTTCGCCCACCAGCTGGATAAGGCCACCGATCAAATCCTGGAGCTGCAAAAGGAACCAAAGCCACTCAGATACAGGCAACAGAAAGCAAGGTAAATGGGAAGATGGCAAAGTACCTTAGAAACCACAGGATCTTGAGTGGGGCCACTCTCCCTCGAGGTCTCGGGCACGAGTGGGTGCTCCGCGGGCACCGCAGAAACATCAAGAGCAGCCTCGGATGGAGGACCTTCAGGGATGGGGGGCTCCGCCACATCTGTGGCCCCAGCGGCGGCCGGGATCTCTAAGACCGCGACCTCAGCCTCATCGCCGCTAATAATATCAAAAATGTCCTCGGCGGCAGTAGCGACGGTTGCCTCCATCACGCAAGGCTCTACGATCTCATCAAAAGTTGCCTCCTCCGAGGCATCAAAAGCAATAGGGTCGTCAGACAAAAGACCCGCAGAGATAGCCGAGACCTCAAGATGGGCCTCGGTACCAGAAGAAGGAGGAGCGGTAACCCCAGACTCCGTAGGAGGACCAGAAACCAACCTCATGGTCTTCTTAACCATGGGGGCAATAACGGAGTCATCGTCTCCCGACGAGGGCTCACCAACAATGCTCAGTGGACCCCCTGGGGCCTCAATCTGTGGACTCTTATGAGGCCTCTCGGACGGCTCCAGAATGACGAGGGGACCCTCTCTTTTTCTTAACTTCTTCTTCTTCTTTTTCTTCTTTGAAGCCGCAATGGCAGAATCTCCAAACAACGTCACCCATTTGGCTTCGGCCAACTTCTCAGAAGCCAACCAAGTATTCTTCTTCCCCACATTAAAGCTGCCAAGGTTGGCCATCACTAAATCCGTGACCTCCTTGGCAACCTCTCTCTCCTCGTCAGTGACTTCCGAAGAATACTTACCCGCTACATTTCCCCATATGGATGAGAGCTGCCAGTCCTCAGCAACTCTCAGAAAGAAGAACCTGTCCTTCCACCTTTTCGTGGAATCCGGGTTCCCTCCACTCATCTCAGCAAACTCCGGGAGAGGAGTCATGGTGATCCAGTCAAGATTATGGGTGAAGCGAAACATGACCTTCACCATGGCCGCCTCAAGGATTTTACTGTGGCAACGCGCGAATACACAAAGGGAGACTAAGTACCTGATAGCGTTGGGCTGAAGCCTTTCAAACGGGACGGCCAGCTCCTTCATCAGACGGTAAAGCTCAGTGGGAACAGGGAAACGAAGTCCACCTTTAAGATGAACCTCATAGACCGCAATAAAACCGCCTGGAGGACTACACGCCCTCTCTGCAGCTCCTAGAACCACCATCAAATCGGACTCCGGAATGCCATATTTCTCCCTGATTTGCTCAAGGTCTTGAGGGGAAAGAGAAGAGGCTATGTCTACGACGCCGGGAGCCATGGCGGCAGGAAGCGAAAATGCAACGGCAAAAAGAATCTCAAAGGATGCCAAGGAAACGAAGAAGAGGAAGAGGGAAAGAATGAAGGCGTGACAGAGAATTTAAAGGAAATTTCAAACGGAGAAAAGGCGCCCTCATTATGACCTTGCCACGCATCAATGCCCCATGCGCAGTGGGCGGGCGTAGGCTTTGGGACTTCCCAAAGTGACGTCACATCAATCGGATATCACATTTAATACTCCGCAGGGAAATAAAACGGCGGCGAAAGACAGCTCTCAGATTTGTAAAAAGATCTCGGACGTGCCTCGTGTCAGCAAAGGATGAAGGTCGTGAGCTATCATGATAAAAGGATGTTCACAAGGCATGTCAAACGGCCAAGTCCTCGGTCCGTTTAACATGGGGGGCTCGTGATGGGTCCCGGAACCTAAGGCCCAAAACAACAACTGCAGGCCCAAGGGATAACATGGGTAAACTGGTCCAAGAGGCCCACAAGCCCAATTAGGCCCAAATGGTTAAGCTTGTTCCGAGCACCCGCAGAATCGAATCAAGCAACCAAGAATGGCATTGGTGGTCCGAAAGGTCACTGTGACCCACGTGGGGACGAGGTCGGCCAGAAAAGCCAAAATAACCAAGAATGCCAGCTAGGATGACTGGGCAGTGTTGCAATCAAACCGATCTCAGATGGACTACCGGCAAATTCACTGGTTTCTTGTGGAAGTAAAAGGGGAAATGGAGTTCTGGGGCAAGGGATGAGGACGATGAACAGTAGGGAAGGGAAAAGTTCGAGAGATAGAGAGAGAGAGGGAGAGAAGACAGAGGCCCAGAAGGAGACAGGATGAATATTTGTTCTCTCCTGGCCAATATATATGCCAGTAAGAGCCAGCTCAGCAAACAATATACCAATATCCATGCTATTGTAAACCGCAAGCCACGAGCCTCGGTTGTAACAGCAGGCAAGCCACAATAGAAAAACACACGTGTATATGCCTATTTCTAAACAATATACCAATATCCTAATAATCTCCTGTGAGTGTAATTAATTGAAATAATAAAATCACTATACGAAATCTCGATATTTCCGTGGAGGCTGCTTCGCATGCGAGCTTTTGCGATTTCTTGGCTGTGTCGACGGTGCCGGTGCATCCGTTGTAATGAGACTGGTAACATTACTCTTCTCATCGAACACTACCTTGTCCTCAAGGTTGAAGGAAGGAAATCTTGCAATCAGTTTCACAGCTGGTTTCCACGTGGCATCGGTGGCAGGCTGGGAGTGCCACTGGACGAGAAGCTGAGGGATGAAAGCACCTCGCTGAAGCACTTTGCAAAAGCCAATGATATAGACTGGAGTTAGGAGTGGTTGAGTCCCCTGTGCTGCCGGTGGGAATGTAACCGGCTGGCTGGGGCCATCAGTAGGGCCACGCTTCAGCAGAGAAACGTGGAAAACGTTGTGAATCCGGGAATCCGCAGGAAGCTCCAAGCGGTACGCGACGGGCCCAATTCTTTCGGTAATACGGAAAGGTCCATAGTAGCGTTTGGCCAATTTGTTGGACTGGCGGTGTGCGATCGATGATTGGCGATAAGGTTGGAGCTTGACGTAAACCCAATCTTCCAACTAAAATTCCTTCTCGGATCGATGGGCATCTGCTTGATTCTTCATGCGAACTTGGTCCCGCAGCAGATTGGCCTAAAGCCGGGCGAGCACAGAAGCCCGAGCTGATAGCTGATCATCTACAGCCGCGACTGAGGAACTACCTTGAAGGTACTCGACCAGGGAGGGAGGGGTAATGCCGTAGACGGCCTCGAATGGGCTCATCTTAGTGGAGGAATGCCGCGTTGTGTTATAACTCCATTCCGCCCAAGGAAGGAATTGGGTCCAGGCAGCAGGGTGGTCTAACACAAAGCATCGAAGATAATCTTCCAGACAGCGGTTGACAACTTCTGTTTGTCCGTCAGTTTGGGGGTGGTAGGCGCTGCTGCGGCTTAGTGTGGTATTTTGTAGCTTAAAAAATTCGGTCCAGAACTTACTCATGAAAATGGGGTCACGGTCCGAGACAATTTCAGAGGGCATACCATGGAGGCAACAGATTTCCTGGATGAAGGGGTTGCGAAGGCCCACAAAATGAGCATACTTCGAAAGGCGATCGACCACTACCCATATGACCGTCTTGCCGTGAGAAAGTGGCAAGTGAGTGATAAAGTCCATGAAGATAGAAGTCCAGATGGTCTTGGGTATCGGCAGGGGCTGGAGCTTGCCGGGGTAAGCTAAGTTGAGGGGTTTAACTTGTTGACATGTAGTGCATTGGGAAATGAAGGTGTGGATGTCGTTGCGCATTTTTTGCCAATAAAAATGGGTGGCGATACGCGCTAGCATGCGCTGAAATCAAGTGTGGCCCCCCATAGGAGAAGCATGATACTCATGCAAAATAAGGTCATGCAATGCTGATTCGGGGGGGATGAAGACGCGTCCTTTGAAGAAGACCAAGCCGTCGCGCACTGGATAGTTGTCGAAGTCCCCAAGCCGGTCCTATATCGCAGACATGAAGTCTGCTGAAGCTGAGTTCCGGCCGTAAAATTGACGGAGAGCGGCCAGTAGTGCTACAACAGGGCGGGAGGAGGCGCAAAGAGCATGACAAGCCCCCTCTGGCAGCCTAGAAAGTGCATCTGCTGGGCAATTGTCCCTGCCCGGCTTGTAGATGATCTCAAAATCATATCCCAATAATTTGGTGAGCCACCGCTGCTGCTCGGGAGTGTGAATGGTTTGATTTAAGAGGGCCTTGAAGGGTAAGTGATCAGTTTTCACGCGGAAGTGGACGCCCAACAGATATGGGCGCCATTTCTTGATGAATTTGGAGATAGCACATAGCTTCCGTATATAAGTAAAGGCACCTTGTAGTCGGGAGCTAAGCTGTTTGCTGAAGAAGGCAATGGGGTGTCCCGCTTGGAGGAGCACAGCGCCAATGCCATGTCCTGAGGCATCTGTTTGAATGGTGAACGGTTTGGAGTAGTCGGGTAGGGCCAGTATTGGAGTCGTTGTGAGGGCAATTTTGAGGGCCAGGAAGGCTGAGGTGGCTTCAGCGGTCCAAACAAAGGCATCCTTCCTCAACTGCTGCGTGAGTGGTATAGCAATTTGGGCGTCTTGGCGTGCGCACAATAACCGGCCAAACCCAAGAATCCCCTAAGCTGTTTGATATTGGTGGGTGTCGGCTAGTTCTGGACTGCCCAAATTTTGGCAGGATCAACTTCAACCCCTTGAGCTGATACGATGTGCCCCAGGTATGCGATAGATGTTTGCCCAAACTCGCATTTGTTGCGCTTAACATAGAAAACCTGGTCCCTCAGAATCTGGAGGACACGTTCCACATGAGCACAATGCTGCTCCCAGGTAGGGCTATAAATCAAGATGTCGTCAAAGAATACTAATACAAACTTCTGGAGAACAGAACGGAAAATGTTATTCATTTCGGATTGGAAGGTGGACGGCGCGTTGGTCAAGCCAAAAGGCATCACTAAGAACTCATAGTGACCTTCATATGTTCTAAAAGCTGTCTTATGGACATCGGCTGAATGCACTCTGATCTGGTGGTACCCAGATCGCAAATCCAGCTTTGAGAACACCCGTGCTCCATGTAACTCGTCCAGGAACTCATCCACGGTTGGAATGGGGAACCGGTCCTTGATGGTGACCGCATTGAGAGTGCGGTAATCTACACAAAACCGCCAGCTACCGTCTTTTTTCTTGACTAACAAAACTGGGGATGAGAAGGGGCTCGTACTCGGCTGAATTATTCCTTCAGCAAGCATTTCACGGATTAGCTGCTCCATTTCTGTTTTTTGGAAATGGGGGTATCGATAGGGCTTAACATTCACGAGTTCAGTTTGTGGTTTGAGAGGGATGCGATGGTCGTTGGAGCGGGGTGGTGGTAGGTCATGTGGTAGTTCAAATATCTCGGCGAAGGAATTGATGATTCGGGTGAGTCTCTGGACAATTTGTGGATCTGTACTGATGGAAGCGTGGTGCAATCTAGTGGAGTCGATTACGGGGGAGGATCTTGTGTAGGCAGCATAGTGAGTTGGAAATATGAAGCCATTGAGTGGGTGGATTCATCCCTTCTCAATTGTCCCAATGTCATGGTGGTTACAGAAGCCAGAGGCAAGCCGTGCAGTGTGAGCCTAGAACCAGAGTAATCAAAACTCATCTGCAGGGACCGATAATCAAATACCACCGGGCCGATTGTGGCCAGCCATTGAACTCCCAACACCAAATCAGCCCCGTAGATGGGTAACAGATAAAGTTCAACAACAAAACAAGCTTGTCCCAGTGTGACTTCCACCTTCGAATAGAATCCTTCACATCTAAGGGAAGCCCCATTGCCCACTGTGACATTCAGGTGACAATAGGGTTCAATGGGGAGGCCAAGATACTTGGCGATACGGGTTTGTAGGAAATTATGAGTGGAACCACTGTCCACGAGGATGACCACTGGCTGCCCAGAGATGGAGCCTTGCAACCGTAGGGTGGAGGGTATAAAGTGCCCCTCTAGTGCATGAAGGGAGATATTAGGAACGGATTCTGGTGGTAGATAAGGGGGATCTGGTTCACGGGGAAGATTTGTCACAGTTTCGGGGCCCTCAGAGCCCACTTCCGAATTCTGGAGCCCAGATAAGGCACCTCCTTCTTCCTCTGCCAACATACACAAGAATTTAGGTGGGCTACATCGATGGCCAGGAACAAATTTCTCGTCACAGTTAAAACACAACCCTCGAGCACGGCGAGCAGCCATTTCTGAGGGGGTCAATTTTTTTATGGGTAGTGGAGAGAGGGGGTTTTTTACCGTCACTGTTGTTGGAACATCTAGAAGCCGGGATCCCGTAGGGCATGGCCAAGTCGGTCCCACAGCCTCAGAGTTTCTCCTCCACCAGTTTAGCCATCCCAATTGCATCGGGAAGATTGGTCGGCTTCAACAAAAGGAGTTCCCTCCGTATTTCGTCTTTCAGGCCCGAGATGAAGCAGTTGAGCAGATTGGTGGTCGATAAACCGTGCGTTCTGGTCGACAATGATTCGAACTCCATCATGTAAGCCGTCAAAGTGGTTTCCTGTCGAAGCTTGTATAGGGCAGCTTCTGGGTTCAGATAGGATGATGGTCCGAATCGGAGCTCAAGGGCTTTGGAAAAATCCTCCCAGGTGGTTAACTGGCTGGTGGCGTGCATCCACTGGTACCATTGGAGCGCGGTGCCAGACATGTAGAACGTGGCCACCATCAATTTCTAGTCCGAGGGAGTGCCATGGAACAAGAAGAAACGTTCGATTTGGAAGAGCCAGCCGAGGATATTTTCGCCGGTGAAGAATGGAAGTTCCAATTTGGGTAGGCGAATGGAGGTGGGGGTTTATATGGTGTTGGTAGGTGCGGTTAGTAGGGCAAGGTTTTGAGAGTTTGGCGTGGTCACCGAAGGAATTGAAAAAGGGGATGGAGTAGGTAATAGAGGCGGATTTGGAGAAGGTGAAGTCTGGCGTTCGATGCAAACCAGAGCTTGGCGTATCTCAAATGAATCGCCTTCAGATTCACCGCACGCCGTCGTGGGAGCTGTTCAATGGACGAAAGGTGCTCTGCATGTTCTCGCAACTCCTGTATGATACTGGAGATGGACTCCTCGTGAGCCCTGTACCTCGTCTGCATCCCTTCCGCCATCGTCTCAATGAGAGCACCAAAAATGTTGCAATCAAACCGATCTCAGACGGACTACCGGCAGATTCACTAGTTTCTTGTGGAAGTAAAAGGGGAAAGGGAGTTCTGGGACAAGGGATGAGGACGATGAATAGTAGGGAAGGGGAAAGTTCGAGAGACAGAGAGGGAGAGAAGACAGAGGCCCAGAAGGAGACAAGATGAATATTTGTTCTCTACCCATTTATCTTTTCCTAGCCAATATATATGCCAGTAAGAGCCAGCTCAGCAAACAATATACCAATATCCATGCTACTGTAAACCGCAAGCCACGAGCCACGGTTGTAACAGCAAGCAAGCCACAATAGAAAAACATGCGTGTATATGCCTATTTCTAAACAATATACCAATATCCTAATAATCTCCTGTGAGTGTAATTAATTGAAATAATAAAATCACTATACGAAATCTCGATATTTTCGTGGAGGCTGCTTCGCGCGTGAGCTTTTGCGATTTCTCGGCTGTGTCGATGGTGCCAGCGCATCTGCTGTAATGAGACCGGTAACACGCAGTGCGCGCCTCCACGGGTACTCAACGGCCTTTAACACGCCGTACCTGCAGGGCATGCGCCCCTACACGCCGTATCTGCCGGCTGTGACAGGTGTCCCTGTCACAGCCGCACCAATAGTAGTGGTGGCAGGCAGACCTGACGCGCCAGTGCCACGTGTCACACCTCTAACGGCATCTCGTTCCTTATAAATATCCCCTTTCAGGCTACTAAAAGGGGATTCAGAAGAATTTCTACCTGAGCACACTTGAGCAGATAACTCTCGAGAGAAAGGAGAAAGAGTGAAGGAGAAAGAAAGAAACCAAACTTCTCACACTTAGTTCCCCGTAAAAGAGAATCATCCCGCAAGTTCTCATTGTACTCTTTTAACAAATTAGTGAAACTTCTCGGACCTCCCGTCCATTCCCGTGGTTTTTCACCCCTCTTTGTTTAACGGAATTTTCCACGCAAATCTGCGTGTTCTCTCATTGTCCTCGTACTTCTATTATACTGCTCGCACTCTACTCATCTTGTGTTGCCCATATCCGTTTGCCCGCCTATATTTAGCAAAACAGGCGACCGGAACTCTCGGACGCAACAAACCTGATGAAAAGAGGAATAAATATGATGCCTTGGTTCAGAAACCCCTTGTCGCACCTCATTAGTGTCTTCACACCATCAACCCTGATTTTCCTCTTTATCATTAGTGGTAGCTGCCCTCTCTCTCTATTGCTTGCAACCTTATTATTTCTTTGCCCCCCTTTTGAGCTATGAGAAAGAGAGAGAGAAGAATACCACATTCTAGCCTTCTCTTTATTTCCTTGTGCTGTGCCATCATTGGAGAAGAAGAAGCCTAGATTCATGCCTTCAAAGTGAAGAGGTGGTCGTGATTGTGGAGATCTCAGAGATTGGTCGTACCTATTTTCATGTTCAAAAAGAAAAATAAAGACAATCAAGATTTCTACTATTGTCGGATAATATTACCACTGCTTATAATCAAATAATTTTAATCGCTTAAAGCTTAATTTAATGATTAAAATGGAATATCCCACGCCTCTTTTGAAACCCTCAATTAGTATTTTCATCCAAGTATATAAAAAATGATGTCTTAGTGACTCTTTTAGCATCAATTACCAAAAAAAAAAGACTCCTTTAGCATCTCATGTTAATGTTTTGATTTATATGTTTTCTAACATGATATTTCCTAACTTTTCTTCATATTTAAGCCATGATATGCCATTATTTTGAAGAAGTCGGAATTGTCCTTAAGTCATTCTTGTAGATCTATAGGTTTAAGGTATAAAAAGGTGAGATCTATAATAACTATTTTAATATGTTAAATGGTATGTAAATTTCCTTGTGGCCATGGGCTTGTTGAATCATGCTAGGGTGTTAATGTTACTTTCATTTGTCTGTCTCTTAATATATTATATATATGTAAGCCTTATGATAACTACAATAACATGTATGAGTAGACCTAGAAAGTTGGACAAATCATCTGTTAGCCATTGCTTAGTGAGGCTTGATAAGGTGTTAAATGTCATTTTTGCATGTTTATCTCTTAATATGTTGGAGATCTACTTATACTCTAATGATTAGAGTAGCTTATGTTGGCATATCGAAAAAATTAACCATAATATCCTTTTAGTTAAGACTTTAAAGACATGTAGGGATATAATAGTAATTTTGTTATGCTTATAACTAGATAATTTTGAATCATAATTGATCTAAATAGTTGAGTGCCTCTAGAATACGAAGAGAAAACCAATTATGTATTTTATACATTAATTTGGTCAAATATATGAAATTTAAAAAGTGACCAAGTGGTGAAATAGCTAAATATAACTTCTCTACACACTTATATATACCTACTAATCAATGGACTAAATGTAGAATAATGGTATTCTTCTTGTATGTATTTTTGGTAGACTTTATTGTAATCTTTCCTTAAGAAAATTACCTAAAAATCATGACTTCTCCCATCTTTTTGGCTTAATCTTAGGTTAATCAGTCCCACAATTTCTCACTTTTTGCACACTACTCGTAAACATTTTTATTACCTTATGGCCATAGGCCTGAGATATCCTTAGTGGTGGCTGCCTTGTAATTTTATGTTATAAGATAATCAGGTAAGAAATCCTAAAGATTCAGATGATCTCAACCTATAATCTAAGAGATTAAACGAGTAGGTACACTTAATCTTAGTGGCTGAGTAATAGAAGTGTAGGGAGAGTTAAGAGTTTAATAGAGTGTAGATTATAATGTACAAATTTTAAATTTATAATTTTTATCTTGATTAATTAAACTAAAATAAAAAAATTATTTTGGTTGAATGAAGATTTGGGTTAAAAATAATTTTTGATCAGGTCACATCAAATTGAGTAAAACCCGACCAGTGACTAATATATGCATATGCGATTTTGAACCAAAAGATACGTTTGAATTATGCCTCTTGGGCAGTTGTATGTACTTTTAACAATTTGATCATACCCAATATACGTCCAAAAGACACGCATGCACAATTTTGGCAAATTACGAAAGCGTGCGTCATTCTTTTATATGAGTCTCACTCGACCTATTTTCAAACAATTTTTCTAGATTTTAGAGAGAATGGAGAATAAGAGAAGAGAATAAGAAAGAGTAGGAGGAAGAGAAGGCTAGAGGAGGAGATTTTAACTAAATTCACGTAAGATTTTGATAATTTTAAACTTAAAACAAGTACATTTCAATTCTCTCACTTATTACTATTCATTCTGATTTATATAGACATTAATTATCTAAAATACCCATACTACTATATGCCAAATCTCGATCCCAAATTAAATTCTTAATCAAATATTATTACTTAACTAATTAATCATCTAATTAACTTTTAGACATGAACTCTACGTTGGTATCTCGATCGACCACAATTAAATTATCACAATTTTAAACATAGGACCTGAATTAAATGTCACGTCACATGTGCCTCCGTCACTAATTTAAAAACGTAACGTTAGACATTACATCAAGGATGATTCATGCTCATTACATAATCAAAGTATACAAATATAAAAACATAAATCACAAACACTGTTGTTAGACAGCCAACACACATACCGACAAACCATAAATATAACACTAAAATCGGCCTCTAATCTTCGAATAGTTAAAAATCCTTTAGCTAAATTACAACCAAAGGTCCGGAGTTAGAAACATCAGCTTATTACATCAACCAATACATTCTAAAACTGTCCAAACTTAACTAGACACATAAACCGATATCAAACACCACAATACAACATTTTAGACATTTAAACATTGTTCGAAAGCCAATTACATTACAAACTATTGACTGAAACTGAAATTTAAGTCGAAATTACAACATTAGCTAATGTTCAAAAATATAAAACAACATTAAACATTGACTGCAACAACGTTATAATCCATAAACATGACAATCTAAAATCTTCATATCAGCCTATCCTTCAATCCTATTCATCTAATAAGAAATCGTGCATCTCAGCTGAGGGAGGTTAAAAAACAATAAATAGTGACTTGAGAGTTCAGCAATGTGCAACAAGTATATCAATAAATATTTATACTTTACATTAAAATATAAATGATAAATTATAGAATATGATCGGATATAATGACATGACATTTTCGTAATACTTATGTAAGAAATTTAGTTTATCATTTTCAGATTTCTTAGTATATTCTTATTTAATTTACACCATCAAAATACACTTAATTCTTATTATTTTTGAGATCAAGATTAGTAGGTCTTACCGACTAAATGAGTGAAAGTTATTTGTTTTTTTTTCATTGAGCAGCGTGAGCTCCTTGGCCGGCATGCTGTTAGTTGTTTGGTCGGTATGGAGTATTGGCCGGTTTGGTGTGCCCGCCGCATTATGTCCTTTGTCGGAATGCTGCATAATGCCGGTTTAAAAAAAACTTGATCAGTTTAGGCCTTTACTAGTATGGTGTATTTTTCGGAATGGTGGGTGTTAGAAGGAGGTACTTTGCCCGATTTGGTTTTCTACCGGTTTCGTGTCCTACTGATGTGGCTCATTACCTTGTATGGATGATGTTTGCTTTTTCATTGGGCAGAATGAGCTCCTTGCCCAGTATGTTGTTAGTTGTCAGGCCGGTATGGAGTATTGGCCAATTTGGTGGGCCTGCCGTGCTATTTGTCAGAATGCTCCATATTGCTGATTTGGCACAAAAAAAAAAAAAACTTGATCTGTTTATACATTTGCCGGTATGGTGTTTTTTCCGGAATGGTTTTCTTGTCACAGCCCGGGAACACAATATTCGCAGGTCAAAAATAAAATCAATAATAATATTTCCATCAAACATAATAACCCAACCCGGGTGTAACAATCAAACACATGTAGGACCCAATATAAATAAAACCCGCACAAGATCTCATCAGATATGAATCCGGACAAATAATACATGACCTGCTATCCATAATCGCAAGGAAGGTATCCAATTTACCACAACTCATCCATAACTTCAATATTTTACAAACAATGATCAAGGTCATCATCCGACCATAATTAATAACCATACCATATCCTCGAGACCAGAAATATACCAAATATAGCATCTCTACTCGCCAAAAGGAATATCCGAGCCCGATCACGTCCGAGCTCCTGCAAGCGTATCCATGCCACTAGTCTGAAGGGATAAAACATGAAAACGTGAGCCTAGAGCTCAGCAAGTATCAAGAATCGTATAAAACGGTACACATAAATTAGAAGCAGGGATATCGCATAGAAATCACGTAAAACAAAACACCATGTCCGTGAAATCCCTGAAAACCGAGGAAATGTCTCGTACTAAATCGTCGTCCGTAATAACTCGTCCCTCCAGGACAAAATCATATAAACCATGATCCGGTAAAATCTCGTAGACGATATCATATCATATGATCCGAGGTCACATTACATAATCGCGATAATCACCACATCCGCGTGGGACACATACCGTCGTCCGGATGTAAAACTCATAATGCGTAAATCAAGAGAAGACCAGGAACTAAAACATAAATCAAAAACACGCCCGGGTTTATCACATCGCACGCACGAGATATTCCTATAGCCCATCCGGGGCCAAACCACGTATCTCAAATCACAAGACACCCAAATACGTGCGTAAATACAAAGCATGCACGAAATCGGAGAACCAAAGATCAATGATACCAACTGAGGAATGGTTACCCTCGTCCGGTAACCACGGCTATATCGGACTACGAATTAGGCCCGAGCTCAAGGCCATCCATGTACTGTCTCTCATAGATTAGGAACTTGCTCACTATGTTTTACCACCCGCGGCTTTGGGGCAACCTCAAGTTTTAGTTATATATTAGGACGTCCGAATATATTAGTTTTCCGTCAATTCCTTACGATAGTTCTCAATTAAATACACAGTGGGGCAGGTCAACTACAAATATCTTCCTTACGGCGGAAGTAGCCTCAATCTTCATTACGGCGGAAGTAGCCTATCAAATACGTCCCCATCGGGACAGCCTCCCCGTCGGGAGCGGCGTCACAAATAGCCAATGCCTCGGATCACAAATCGACCCCTAGGGTCTTGGACCACCATAGTCCCGTAGTGATCCCACCCCCGGCAGCATGCATGGTTAGTGCAAGGCCTGGTTCATAGTCCCACAATATACGGATACACAAACATACATATATATCGTCCGGGTGTCCAAAATCCCTCCAAATCATAAATACCAGTACAAAACCACCTCACAACCTATAAAATATACATGCATATACACAATTGATAAATTGGGGGTATATAAAAATACATGCATGTTAGTAAAATCTCCCACAGTAGTCAAAATGCATCGAAAATTAAATCAGACCAAGAATAAGGCTAGAGGGTACTTGCCTTAATATTATACTCTGCAGATTTGAAAAAAGGATGTCCCGAAGCACTCAAATTGGGCCTTTCTTTCTCCTGCCTCCCGTGTTGCCCTGCGCGCGCATCTCCCTCTCGCCCCGGCTCCTCCCACGCCACTGCTGGGCTGCGCCGCCACTCCTCTCGCCCGCGAACCACCGTTCGCCGGCCTTCCAGCCGACCACCGCCATCGTCGCTGTCTCCGTCCGGCCGCCGTCCTCTCGCGGCTCCTCTCCTCGCACATCTCCTCCGCGTTCGATTTCTCCCGTCCCACCACCAACACACGCCAGCGCCTCTCCTCTGCCGCCGCCGACTACGCACCACCTCACGTGGCGTCGCGGCCTCCTCCGCCTCACCCCGGTCATCGTCGACGCCGTTAAACGGCCGTCTCTCTCTCTCGCACGACTTTTTGCCGCCGTCCTCGTCCAACCCGCACCGCACCCACAATCGCCTCAGCCCACACCACCATCGCCGTGCATGGCACCTCCGCTCACCACCGATACCATCGATTTTGCCGCTACCACCTCGAACGGCCGCCGTCGACTCTCCCGACACCGATCTCTCACCCATCGCCACCGCCTCAATCCACCACCGCTGCGGCCTCACCCACGACAATCGCAACCTCCCCACAACCACCGCACGCCGCTGATTCCCCACTGATCTCCTCCGTCGCCGCCGCTGCTTCCTCCTCCCTTCTCTTCTTCTTCCTCGCGCAACCCTAATCCCCTTGTTCCCCTCTCTCTCCCCGACATCTTTTCTCCCCTTTTCTTTTTCTTTCTTTTACTTATTATTATTATTATTATTATTATTATTATTATTATTATTATTATTATTATTATTATTATTATTATTATTATTATATATAACTTTCTTTTATTTTTAAACCCAACTCGGCCTCCGAACAACGTTAGGGCACACTCCGGGCCCCACTCCGCACCTCCGATCATTCCCGAAAATCTTACGATATTTTCAATTATTTTCACCAAGTCCGAAATACCCAAAAATTATAATTAATTTTAAAATAATCCAAATGAGATCCGGAATATTACTCTCCCCTCCTTTTAAAAATTTCGTCCTCGAAATTTACGCACATCAATTCTTGAACAAATAAGAACAATTCTTCCGAGCTTAACATTGATCAAAAGATTCTTCCAAAAATCTGATCATCAACGCCTGATCTTTCTATCCCAATATCGAAATCAAAATCTCAACATAAAATAGCTTCTCAAAATCAACAACAATTCACACTCAATCACATAGCAAGGATCAACCCATATTTCTCTCAACACGCATACACAAAACACATCATAGAGATTCCCACAAACTCAAATAACATCAATCAGTTGGCCACCTCTCCAATTCGCTGCGAAACCTCAAAAGCCCATCGAACCTCAACCCCAATCTAACACCTGCCCTCGAAATTTGAAACTCTTCTCGATCATCCAATCAGGCTACAAATCCGATCTCATGCTTGAATTCTCGAATCAATTCTTGTAACCGATAGCTATGAATCCACAAGCTTCCACTGCGCAACTCTAATAAATCATCTACTTCCAATCGCAAGAATATATCTTCCAATCGCAATCAAGGGCTTCAAAATTAGAATACCTTGCAACATTCTCATCTTGATAATGTGTTAACGGCCAAACTCGAGAATGACTTTCTGATCAGCAAGCAAAGAGCCAACTTCATCAGCTTATCCATCATCATCTAAGAAGCTACCAAATTCCTTGCTGTCCAACGCAAGCCCAAACAAAATCTCGAAGGCTTCTTCTTGATTTCTTCCTTCAAGCACGAGACGCATGATCAACTCGCCACTCCGCCAGTGAAGAGTCTTCAATATTCTTAACAAACTTAGATCACTTCAGCTCCATAACAGCTGCTGACAACCTCAACTGCTCCTTGAGCTTCCATCCGACAATCGAGGCTCTGCTTGATTGCATCCAGCTCATGACCGCTCGAACAAAAGGATCTTCACTTCTGATCTTCACAAAAACATCTTCCGCAGATAGGAGCTTGCTTCGAAGCCCAATCCTGGCAGGATTTACTCACCGATAACTCTACAACTTCTCCACTCAAAATGAAGACAGAAGACATTGCAGCACAAACTCTTAACGCAACTCGATCCCGAACAACATACACATAGACAGAATGGATCCACCTACCTACTCCTTCGTCGACAAAATCTCCTTCTACTCCATGAGATTTCAGACCGATTAAATCAAAGCCGCTACTTCTCCAACATCACAGGACTCAACAAAAACCACCACCAAATCAAAGTCCTCAAACCGACATTCAAATCAAATTCTCTATCTAAGGATCCAAATCGAATCTCACAACCAAAGGCTACTGGGCCCACATGCTTCTCTTCGCACTATTCGGATTGATCACCGATCGAATTATCGCTATAACAAATTTTGACTAGGAGTTCAATTTCTCATACGAGCCTACCTCAAAATTCGGCACGACATCTGATCACAATCGAAACCTCAAAACTGAAATATCCTACATCCTCATTATCTCATTAGCATACCGATGAGCAAACTTTCCATCCAAATACATCACTCAAATTGGCAATAAATTGGCCAACCTCAACAGCCAATCCGCAATTACCCAACTGCGTCCATATTTCTAACCTTGGCAATCCCAAAGCAAAAATTCATGGAGGCTACTCATGCTCCGCTTTCTCTTATGAACATATGGCACATCAAATCTGAAGACTTTTGACCCAAAACATCACCAATAATAGCCCTTAAGCGATCCACCCGCTTACGTTGCCAGATGATTAACTCTTTTTCCGAAATAATTTCCTCAAACCTCTATGATCAAATTGAGCCACAACTATCTCCATACAAATAACATTTCTAAATCCTCAAAGCAAATACCTCAACTGCTAACTCCAAGCCATAAGTGGAGTAACCTTGATCATAGACTTTTAACAGCCGTAACCCATAGGCCACTACTGCTCAAATAAGTTGTATCAGAATACAACCTCAAATCTTCCTCAGAAGCATTACAACCTATGACATATTTAACTTAATCCATCGGGGATCAACCAAATCAATTTTACAGACAATACGTCCTTTATTTCTAGAAAGCTCCCCTTATACTCATCATTCCAACGAACACTGATAGCTACTAAGCCAAATGTCCCACGGACGCTACGATTCTTGAGGAATCCTCGACAAATCGCTTAACAAATTTAAGCAGACTCAAGAAATCACGCACCTTCGCAACAAACGATGGCATTTCCCAACCGGTTACCACTTCAATCTTCTGCAATTTCACAAACATGCCATCGAAGAAACAACATGCCCAAACAATACTACTTCCAACCAAACTCACATCTCCTCAATTGGGCAAACCACAAACTACCCTTTACAACTATGACAGTCCTCAAACGGACCTCATACCCCACATAAAATCCTCGAACAAAATCAAAATATCTTTAATGAAGCCATCATAAATAGATCAAAATACGGCCAAAAGATCATAAGATTCATATGACCTACAAAAGATGCCAACAAAATCACTAACCCAAAAATATCACCGAAGCTCACAACGGCCGCACCTTTATCTTGAAGGCAACCGTAGGTATATTCTCCCGAATATCCTTAATTTCACAATACTCCAACTTCAGATCGATTTAGAAAACATCGAGTACCAACCATTGATCAAACAAATCACCTACCACTTCCTAACATTCGCTTATCAAATAATTCATTTCCCAAACGAATTAAATTTCAATAATTCATAGATAACCTCATAAATTCATCACGCTTATCCCAAAAGCATTTAACACCCAGCGACAAGGCACTCGACCAATGCCTTATTGACTCTATGCAAGGTCCTCGAAATTGATGTCACTCCAGACATAACCTTAGCAATAACCTCAACTACCGACTAAAAGACAATTCAGGCTAATCTTCTCATCTAAGAAACAGCCTCGAATTACCATACAACCAGAAAACTTTTAATGACCACATAACGACTCCCAGATGTGGGCATATATGCCAAATAAACTCAATACACATTTTCATCAATTAACTTATAGGCACAAAGATATCGATTTCATCACCTCTCGATCAGCTCTTCCTCATATTCAAAATTCACAACCCAAATTGTAAATCAGAATATTCTTACCGAAATTGTTTACACTAATATGGTGACTTGCCAACCAAATCATGCCCAATATCACATTAAAGTCCGGTTCATCAAATAAAATTAGATCAACCAATCATTGATATTTACAAACCCAAACCGAACATCGGAGTCTACAACTTAACAGATCAAAGGTTTATCCATCAGGGATAAACTTCATCAAAGCTCGCTTTAAAAATTAGGAAAACATACAACATTTACATACAATCTCAAAGGTTACAAACTTAATATGTGCCTTCACCAACTAAATTCACCTTCCTTACTATCGCGAATGCCAAACAGAGAGTGACTCTCACAATTGAGTCCACAAAAACATCTCAAGAAGTGGAATACGGCACTGAGAAGCCCACCACTGGCTTGCCTCACTCTCCAACTTATGGGCAATAGACAAAATTTCATTTGAACTGTGTCAAAAATGGAACACCTCCTCAACTTTCGGAAGTTCAATTCAAGCATTAATTGAGATTAAACATCCCAAAATTTTTCAAATCGGCTCACATTTAATCATTCGAAGGACTCTCCATCTTGCCTACAGCAAACCATCCTTCACAAAGTAACCAAATTTTTATCTAGCTGCTGAACAGAAACACTCAAAACATCGCTCGCGTGACTCAACACAGCCTATTAATCGACTTTCCAAGTCGAATTCAAATATTTACGACCCAAAGTTTCCATTCTTTACCAAAAGCTACACTTACCATGCCAGATATTCAATCAATTTCTTGCACAAAATGATCATAAAACACCTCTTCTTACGACCTTTTCTCTGATACCATCACTGTCACGGCCCGAGAACACAATATTCGCAGGTCAAAAATAAAATCAATAATAATATTTCCATCAAATATAATAACCCAACCCGAGTGTGACAATCAAACACATGCAGGACCCAATATAAATAAAACCCGCACAAGATCTCATCGGATATGAATCCGGACAAATAATACATGACATGCTATCCATAATCGCAAGGGAGGTATCCAATTTACCACAACTCATCCATAACTTCAATATTTTACAAACAATGATCAAGGTCATCATCCGACCATAATTAATAACCATACCATATCCTCGAGACCAGAAATATACCAAATATAGCATCTCTACTCGCCAAAAGGAATATCCGAGCCCGATCACGTCCGAGCTCCTGCAAGCGTATCCATGCCACTAGTCTGAAGGGATAAAACATGAAAACGTGAGCCTAGAGCTCAGCAAGTATCAAGAATCGTATAAAACGGTACACATAAATTAGAAGCGGGGATATCGCATAGAAATCACGTAAAACAAAACACCATGTCCGTGAAATCCCTGAAAACCGAGGAAATGTCTCGTACTAAATCGTCGTCCCTAATAACTCGTCCCTCCGGGACAAAATCATATAAACCATGATCCGGTAAAATCTCGTAGACGATATCATATCATATGATCCGAGGTCACATTACATAATCGCGACCGTCACCACATCCGCGTGGGACACATACCGTCAGTCGGATGTAAAACTCATAATGCAAATCAAGAGAAGACCGGGTAGGAACTAAAACATAAATCAAAAACACGTTTCGGGTTTATCACATCGATATGTACGAGACATTCCTATCGCCCATCCGTGGGCCAAAACACGTATCTCAAATCACAAGACATCCAACGTGTAGAAATACAAAGCATACACGAAATCGGAGAACCAAAGATCAATGATACCAACTTGAGGAATGGTTACCTCGTCCAGGTAACCACGGCTATATCGGCTACGAATTAGGCGAGCTCAAGGCCATCCATGTACTGCCTCCATAGATTAGGAACTTGCTCACTATGTTTTACCACCCGCGACTTTGGGGCAACCTCAAGTTTTAGTTATATATTAGGACGTCCGAATATATTAGTTTTCCGTCAATTCCTTACGATAGTTCTCAATTAAATACACAGTGGGGCAGGTCAGCTACAAATATCTTCCTTACGGCGGAAGTAGCCTCAATCTTCATTACGGCGGAAGTAGCCTATCAAATACGTCCCCGTCGGGACAGCCTCCCCGTCGGGAGCGGCGTCACAAATAGCCAATGCCTCGGATCACAAATCAACCCCTAGGGTCACGGACCACCACGGTCCCGTAGTGATCCCACCCCCGGCAGCATGCATGGTTAGTGCAAGGCCTGGTTCATAGTCCCACAATATACGGATACACAAACATACATATATATCGTCCGGGTGTCCAAAATCCCTCCAAATCATAAATACCAGTACAAAACCACCGCACAACCGATAAAATATACATGCATGTATACAATTGATAAATTGGGGGTATATAAAAATACATGCATGTTAGTAAAATCTCTCACAGTTGTCAAAATGCATCGAAAATTAAATCAGACCAAGAATAGGGCTAGAGGATACTTGCCTTAATATTATACTCTGCAGATTTGAAGAAAGGATGTCCCGAAGCACTCGAATCGGGCCTTTCTCTCTCCTACCTCCCGCGTTGCCCTGCGCGCGCATCTCCCCTCTGCCCAGCTCCTCCCACGCCACTGCCGCTGCTGCCGCCACTCCTCTGCCGCCGCAAACCACCGTTCGCCGGCCTTCCCAGCAACCACCGCCATCGTCGCTGTCTCCCGTCCGGCCGCCGTCCTCTCTCGCGGCTCCTCTCCTCGCACATCTCCTCCGCGTTCGATTTCTCCCGGTCACTGCAACACACACCAACGCCTCTCCTCTGCCGCCGCTCGACCACAGCACCACCTCACGTGGCCGTCGCCGGCCTCCTCCGCCTCACCCAGCCACCGTCGACGCCGTTAAACGGCCGTCTCTCTCCTCGCGCGACTTTGCCGTCGCCGTCGCCGTCCTCGTCCAACCCGCACCGCACCCACAATCGCCTCAGCCCACACCACCGTCGCCTGTGCCGCGGCCTCCGCTCACCACTGAGACCATCGATTTTGCCGCTACCACCTCGAACGGCCGCCGTCGACTCTCCCGACACCGATCTCCTCACCCATCGCCACCGCCTCAATCCACCACCGCTGCGGCCTCACCCACGACAATCACAACCTCCCCACAACCACCGCACACCGCCAATTCCCCACTGATCTCCTCCGTCACCGCCGCCGCTTCCTCCTCCCTTCTCTTCTTCTTCCTCGCGCAACCCTAATCCCCTTTTTTCCCTCTCTCTCCCCGGCACCTTTTCTCCCCTTTTCTTTTTCTTTCTTTTACTTATTATTATTATTATTATTATTATTATTATTATTATTATTATTATTATTATTATTATATATATAACTTTCTTTTATTTTTAAACCCAACTCGACCTCCGGACAACGTTACGGGCACACTCCGGGCCCCACTCCGCACCTCCGATCATTCCCAAAAATTTTATGATATTTTCAATTATTTTCACCAAATCCGAAATACCCAAAAATTATAATTAATATTAAAATAATCCAAATGAGTTACATTTCTGATTGGCTAAGAAGGCTAGAATGGTCGTCCCCGAATGGTTTGGTAGATTTGGAAGGATTGGTCTTCGGTTAGGAAATGCCTGAGGTTTTGGCTAGTTAGGTTGTAGGCAAATTCGTGGTCTGATGACTGCCATCTAGCTGTTAGTTTCTTATTTGTAATTTTACTATGGTACTCGGGGAATATCGTAGCGTCTATATTTTAACTCCAAGTCGGCAAAATATTTAGAGATAAAATATAAGTTTCTGTAATTTTTTTATTTAATGCATATTTACTTACCAAAAAAAATATTCAAAACCCGAAGGTAAGCCGTCTATATATAACCTTATAGACGGGCTCAAATGCCACTTCTTAACCCGCGATTATATAAGTTCGGATATCAATATATCAATATAATATAATAAGGCATATTATAATATACTACCTACTAAATTATATTCATGATCTAATATAATTTCTTATAAAAATTTTACACTTTTCTTCTTAATTTATAATTTTCTCATTTTTGGAGAAAATGATCATATTTCTTCTTAATTTAATTATAGAGTTTTCTTTCAAATTTTTGTAATTTCATATCCTGTAGAACATAAGCATTCTGTTTAATTTAAACTATGATGACTTTTTAATACATACTAATTTGGCTTATAGTACAAAAAATTCAACATAAAATGTAGAAATTTAGAAACTTTAGCAAACATGCAATTTTTACAAGGCCCTTAAGTGAAATTCCAGCACTTCCATTACTTATAATTTATATAGAATTTAGTTATGTAGCTTTGAATATCATAGAATGTTAAATTAACATATTAGTGCATCAAAACTCAACATTGTGTACCAATTCAGTACATGCAAGGTTTTCATACTGATTTTTAGAATCTATAGAGCAATTTATATACATTTCTAGCATGATTGGGACTCATACTCAACAATTTAAAACATGTAGATCATTATGCATGAATTTAAAACATATTAAATCTATAATTTCAGATAGACAAATAAACACAGTGCAGAATTTCATTTATGCTAGCAGTACACATGTAATTGGATATGAAATTCATATATATTTTGTAGAAAAATTAATGAAACTCACATGCATACTCAATATAAACATATTAACTTTAAAATTATAATTTAGATAAATATTAGAATAAGAATGCTTAAAAAATTTGACAAAGAATAGTAACAAATGAAAAAAAAATTTACAGTACACTTGCCTTTATTTCGGTTTACCCAAATTCTCATTTGAATCAATTAAATTTTGAGTTCTTTAGCTTTCTCTCTCTTCCTTCCTCTCTTCTCCTCGGCTACTACTCCCTCTAGCCTCAAAAAGCTCTAAAAAAAGATAGAAAATGGCTCAAGTATTGTATTTACACAGCAATGTGCTCGAGCATAGAATCAAGTGCACGTCTGGCGTTAAGCTATGGGTTCAAGCACGGCTCGAGCATGCCTCAAGTACAAAGTTACTGCCAATGACCGCTCGAACGTCATTTAGGCGTGTAGTAAGTACAAGCAATCTACCAATCAAGTACTCATGCGTCAATTAGGTGCCCATTAGGAATCAACCTGTCTAATTTTAATTTTTTAATCTAATTTTTCATTTTCTTTGAGCTCAATTTTACTTACATTAACTTAATCATTCAATATTATCATTAATCAAAAACTCAAACCTTATACATACATTCTATAATTTTGTATATAAAGTATTTATACATTATATACATATACTCTAATTTTCTATAATTTTGATAAAATTTATGTTATTAATCCACATATATTGTATTTTTCAAATTAGTTATGTACCAAAACTCATGCATAATCTGAAATCATATTTAAATGTACTCATATGCTTTAATTTTTATATATAATACTCTAGCATGTCCAAAATCTTAATGATGTACTTTGCATGCCTTGAAATCTACATTAAACTATTCCTACAAGTTTCACAGTCAAAATGAAGTAAAGAAATTTCATAACATAGAATTTTATAACATCTATTATGGTCATTGCGATAAACGACTATAGAAATTTTTATTAAAATGAATTATTAAAATTTGATTCATATTAATTAAGAAATCTGATGATGGGACTGGATGTAGATGCACTGTAGAAGTACTTGAGGATGATCAGATATAGATATCATTGGATCAATCTTAATAGAATAGAAGTTGATTGGTGAGGAGTCATTTCTCTGTGAACATCCACTGTCAGCCTTTCCTTGTTATGTTAAATATTCGTGTCACTTGTTGCTTTACTCTGTAATTGATTCTATGATTAGATAGAAGATAATGTATAAAAATATTACGACAATGAGGAATATAAAGCTTACAAAATCTATATTGTAATTTATGATCATTTGATATTTATTCTATATCTTAATAGATTGATATGTATATTTTTGGAAGAATGCTTACCGTAAACAGTCTATGATGTGATACCTCAAAGTATCACAACAATGAATGTTAGATTTGACATATAATTTTAAAATGAAAGTAGTAATCCTTTTCTATTTCTCATGTTCGGTTGAGGAAAATATTGATATGGCGTGAGGGAGCGCTGGAGGTGATAGTAGTAATGATAGAGGCAGCTGGTTAGTGGCTGAATCTGCGGCGCAGTGGTGGTGGGACAGCAGTGGTGGTGGGAGTAGTTGGCTGTATTTGTAGTTTGTGTACGGATAGTGGGGTTGCAGTTGTGGTATGGTGGAGAGGGTTAGTCGTGGATATGGATAAAGATATTAATATTGGTATCAGTCATATTCATAGTAATATCACTAATATTATATTTAAAAAATAAATATTTAAATGTATTAAATATAAAATATTCTACAATATTATATTTAAATATATTTTTTAAAATTTTAAAATATTAATAGAATCCTTCAATATTAACATGTTGTGCTACCATTGTGGATCCTATGTAAAATATGTGGACTGTTCACTTATCTTAAAGAATTATACACCAACATAAGTATGACCAATAATGTAGAAGAAGTAAAGGTACAAGTTTGTCATAATATGAATACAATATACAAGTTAGTATCGAAACAGTCTAATCCAGCAATAAAAGCAACAGCAATGTAGGTGATCCCAGCAAATAAGATTTGTATTCTTTAATGCGATGTCATAGCCAACTAGTAAAATTTTAAAACAAATTGAATTTATTTATTACTTATAATCTGACCGTATTTCTAACTTTAAAAATAGTCAATGACAGTTTTAAGTTTTGAAAGGATTGAAAGCTAATGAGTGGATATTCCTAATACTCGCATTAATAGTGCAGAATCTTTTAGTCTCACCAGTAAGTACAATATTATCTGAATCTGCCTTTTGCGCCTGGGAAGGGTTATAGTTGAAAAAAGTATAATCCCATTGAGAATAATAGAATTGTGCACCATATTAAAGAATTGGCTAGATACAGAAGGTCGTGTTAGAAATTTTATTATTTTGAGCAACAGTAAAAAAAAAAAAGAATCCAAAACTAGCAGTGGTGTAAGCAAGAGTACAAGTGAAACTTATACTATATTTAGTTGTCAGAATAAAATAATATAGGAATAAAAAAACATTATCGGATGATAAAATAAGAAAGTAACAGAGTTTAAAATTAATATTTTCTTATTTGGTTAGTCACTTAGATAGATAAAGTTAAATTAAAAATTAATTTTTTAGTATTTAATATATATTAACAATACAAGAATTAATGAAGAAATTAGTATAAGATGACTCTTTTGTCCCTATCTAAAAAAATAATATTTTAATATGTATTAGAAGGTTTGGATAGATTTAATCAAATTGAGTCGCCTAATCAGCTTGATCTTATCGACCTAAAATTTTATAAAATTTGGTTAATATATTAACATTATATAGGGATATAACAAAAAAATTAGGTCTAATTATTTTTTGTAGTAGGGTTCGATCATGGATAAAAGTAATCCACTTGGGTTAATCAAACTCGAATTATATTTTTTTGTAAATATATTATTTATTTTAAATAAATATTAAATATAAAAATTTATTTTAATAAATTATATTTTTGAATACTTATTAATTTTTATACAAAGATTTTTAAATATATACTTTGATTTTATTGTAGTCTATATATTATAATTTTAAAAATATTTTATATTTTTAATTATTTTTTATAATTCTATAAATTTTTAAAGAAAACTATTTAATATAAAAAGATATCTATGTCTCAACTTGAGCCAATGCAATTTATATTATGAATATGCTATGCATGGCCCAACTAAGCAGCCTCAAAATTTTATCTAAATCTGACCTGTGTTTGATCTGAATTGAATTTTAATTAAGTCTAATTTAGATAAGGATAAATAGAAAAAATATGTTATAATAGTTATTCATTAATACTAGTAAAAAAAAATATATATCAAGTGGGATCTAGTTCTTTTATTCATTATTTTGAAAAATAATAATTTATTTTATAATTATTATTTCCACTATTAAAATAATTAAAGAGTAAATTAGTAATTTTATTGAAAATAAAATAGGAATATAATTTCTATTTCATCTTACCAAACAGGTCATTAAGAAATAAGTCAATATTAATTGTATTTTTTAATTTTTTTTTATAAGTTGTAGTATCAAACATTTAATCAATAAAATAAAATATGATGTATTTATTCATAATAATTTGCTTGCTTTGTTTTTCTTAGTTGTTCCCCTCACTTGGACTCAGTTTTCGATGGCAGGCCAAAACCAACATGACTTGGCTATGATCCCACCCATGCTTCTAAATAAAAAGCATTATTGCTATCAAATAAATTACTTCATCTATACACTACATAAATAAAATTGGCCTGATTAGGTATTATTTTGGTTTTGATCCACGGAATCTCTAAATCAGTTTTTTCTTATAATGGGTCTGCCTATAAATCTTATGTGATTATATACGATTAACTGCCTAATTTTGTTACCTTGATATAATATATTATCATTCGAATACTATGTATATATAATTGTAAATGGTGATATTTGGCTCAATAAAGAATCATACTGTGGGGTAGATTTCAAGCCAAGTACTATGGATGATCAAAGAGTATGAAGATTATGTATCATGTAGATTTACCACGTGAACAGAAAATGACTATATTATGCATCTTAGTTGTGCAAGGATGTATGTATGACAGATAACGTCTAGGTTATTCTAGGAAACTATAGGATCATAGATAGAACTACAGAAAATAGAGGAAAGATATATTTTACTTCAGAATATTTCTGAATAAAAAGGACATGGGTAGTGTCAAAATGTTCTTAAAGGAAATATTTTATAAAATATGTTCCAGATGATGAATCTTAACTATCTATAGTTTAGGATGGATAAAATATCCTAGAGAGCTAAGTAATGTTGAAGCCAAGGACTTACCAAAATTAAAAGCTCTAGTGGTGTGTTAATAGGTGTTAATATTGGGGATACATTAAGAACTCCTCTCCTTGTGAAATAATCATCAATATGCATAGACAACATCTTTCAAATATCAAAAGTTGGGTAAATACAAAACTGAAATTAGAACCAAAATCCCCACATAATTGTCTCCAAAAAAAAAAAAATCAGCACAGCAAAATTGTAAATGTACATATGATAAAGACTCAAAAATTATCCATGTCAATCGCCTAGATCCCTCGTTCCGCATCTTCCATGGTCGCTTCATGCTGCTCTACTTTTGCAACATTCATCCCTGTTTGCGACCCTTCCAAGCCTGTTAAAAGTAGATAGGTTGATGAAAAGCTTTCGTATTAATGGGCATGAAGAATGCCGTGCATGCATAGGCGAAAGAACAGAACAGAAAAGGCGACAAGAAAAATGAAGCTCGATACTCAGAGAAGCAGTTTGAGGATTTTCTATGTTGTTTCCATCATCGATCTTCTTTGCGTTTTTATCTTGTTATGAAATTCGTTTTGGCTTTGACCATCTCTCCTTTCCAGCCTCTATGCATACAGAAGAGGATACAATTTTGCTATTTTTCATTAAAAAAGGCAAAGGGCCTTCAAGAGACTGTGACAGCAGGAAAGAAGCCTTAATACAATGGTAGATTTATCATCATTCGACCTAGTAGTTAAAAGTTCAAGCTGTTTCTACAGATTTTTTTTCTATGATGCAAAGTAAGACCACGTTCAATAAATCCAAATATAGTCTAAACCTTCCTCAAACTCTACATATAGTGAGAATTTCGTAGACAGAGCTTCCTTTTCACATCCTTGTATTATGCGCAAGGTTTTAGATTGTGTAGCATGAGCAAAATTTAATTTATCATGAGCCCAAATAATGAATTTAATGAATTCTTGCCAATAACCATGCCCTCTCAATAATTAAACTAAAAGCCAATACAAATGAACACCTAAGAAAAAATGCCATATGTAGACAGTGAATAACCATAATACTGAAATTACCTAGGATGCCTCGTTTTCTTCCTAAAAAGGATATTTTTTAATTGAAATGGGACGATCCTTTGAATCAAAAACCGATCATAATATCAAGGTATATTGTCTCTTGCTTAGATTGAGAAATCCAAGAGAACTTCCTATATCCTTTATTGAAAGAAGATAAATGAATCTAGATATAATATCTTCAACCCTTATAGAATCCACAAGGAGGGTGAAATGGACTGTTAGTCCCAAGACACAACTTGTTTCAACCCTCTTTTCAAATTGTGGAATGAAAGAAAATACAAATATCCAATACATGTAAAGTATATTCAAATCTAAATGAATCAAACGATAAAAGACATTAGATGTAAACACAACAAGGATCAATACTCAAAACACAATTTTGGTGACGAATAAAAGCCTCGACAACCAAGGTTATCAAGTAAAACCCTCCAAGCTTCTACAGTGAAGAAAGAATGCACTAAGAAGTCAACTTACAAATCGAATGATACAAATGCACTACACTTAACTGATTTATTCCCATCTTATGACCCCTATCAAGAAACTTCTTGGATTTACCCGCATTAATAAAACCGAACGTCTTCCGGTCTACTTGTCCATCTTCTTTCACGAGCCGTCAAACTTCCGCATACCATTGAATCCCAATTTCCATGGCACCCACATCGTTTACGAATGTTATCAGGTGGGAAAAAGTGTGAATAATAAAAAAAATTGAGGTGAAATGGAGCAATTTATAAGGACAAAAGTGAGGACTTTTTCAGCTAAAACGACCGTCAAAATATCTCTACAGAAGTTTTAAAAAGAGAAAGGAAGGCGGCTATTTATAAAATAACTAAAAAACTAGTTAAAAAAAATCCGATTGTTTATAAATGCACGCCCCGACGCACGAATGCAGCTCCAGTGCGCGGCAAGCACGCCCAAGGTTGCACTAGGTATGCACTTTAGCGCTCGAGCATAGCTTGAACATGCAGTGAGCAAAAGCTCTCTGGAATTGGCACCTCAAGCGTGTCTCAAGCACGTGCTCTCTAGAAATGGCACTCGAATACGGGTCAAGCGCTAGATAGGCATGGATACTGGAAGATGCGCATTGATGAATAACGAGCGTGAATATGATGCCGATCTTTAGAACAAGGATACCTTCGCCAACAACTAACCAAACGTGGTCACGGAATATGCCAATATATAAAGATACCTAATAATCTCCCCCTTAGGTAATTTCATAACAAAACCCCACAAAAATAACAAATTAAAATACAAGAGAATCACGGATTCAGACACTGTTGAGATAAAACCTGTGTATATATAAAAATCTACCCCGAAAATACAACAAACATAATAAACATAAAGCGAAGGAGCTATAAAAGGGGTTGCTCCTGTTCAAATAAGGTTAGTTCCAAAGCAGGTAAAAATAGCAGTAAGGCAAGAAGAATATAAACAAGATAACACAATAACAATATAGCCAATAAGACATAACAATATCAATATAATAGATACAACACAGAATATCAATATAGGTCATAACAAATAAACCTCCCCCTAAGTAAATGACACAAAATTGCCCCTAGCAAATAAATCTCCCTCATATCACCAAGATAAGGCCTCTTAACAAGAAATAGAAAACCTCCCCCTAAGACAAAATGAGATAGTCAAGACAAGCTCCGCCTCCTAAGATATAACTACTCCCCCTTTTTATCAAGAATGACCAAAGGAAGGGGATCAATCGGACTCTGAAGAATCACCGGACTGCCAAGCGGAAGATAGGCATATAGCCACTCCAACCAATTAGTAATCCGAAAAAGCTGCCCCATAATCATAGAGGAAGAAGAGATAGGCGACAGAAAAGAATTGGTCGGGTCAGGACAGGAGGGATTAGAATAGGATGGGTCTGTACAAGATGGGCCACCTTCGGACAAAAAAGAAGGGACCTCAAGAAGTGACTCATCAAGAGGATCATCAAGAATCCGCGAGAATCTATGTGTGTGGGATCAGCTTTGCTCGAAAGTAGTGCAGGTAATGGGCCAGCCAAGCTGCACACTGGGAAAATCTGATAATTGTACGCCTAAACCAATGATTAGGCATTGGATAAGATAACCATGGAGAAGGTTGTCATCCTTCTTGGATACAAAATGAACAAGTACATAAGAGCACAAGTGGGACGGAAGATCAATGGGCCGCCCACTCAAGAAAGTGTAAATAAACAAGGCCTTATCGAGAGGGATGGAGAAGTGAGTGATCAGAAAATATTTTTCAGCATAATCCGGCTCACGACCATCCTCTGAGGGGTGAGGAGTTTTGTTTTAAAAGATTTCTCAAGGATCTGTTTTAAATAAGCAGGGCTTACGTTTTTCCTTGGTCTACATATTAGACAACCCTCTCAAGGAATTTTCATTTCCTAAACTAAGTATGCCAAGGATCTTGTTAAAATGTTTGGGCTAGATAACAGAAAACATACTCGGTCTCCCATAAGCATCTCATCAAACCTCCAAATCTTCCCCATCCACTCATCTTCTCGTCGATTTTGAGCATGCACAAGGTAAATCTCTCTTCTCCCCTTTGTTCTTAGCTCCACGACGCCATTAATCGCAGTTCACTCTCCCACCATGAACGCATGCTTTTCTTCACATATTTTGCTCGATTTCTTCAAGCTTTGCACATATTTAGGGTAGATTTGTAGTTAATCATGCCCCTTTTGTGTAGATCAAATTTTTCCCTAAACGTGGGCTTTGGGTATCTCTCCATGGTTTATACCGACATTTTTGGGATCACCACCTCCCGATCTACAATCCTCTAGTGTCAATTTGTCAATATTTAGCCCCTCTCTTGACCTGTGGTGGTGAGAGGTTCATGGGTTTCGGGTGGCTCAATGTGAAGCCCATCCCCGATTTTAGGTTCCAGGTTGTCTTGGTTTGTGTTCTTCACCTGTCTCTTTCTCTATTTTGTTGTGCATATGTCTGCTCCGCGAAAGTCCCTTGCAAGAAAATCAGTTAGCAAGCATCCCCAGGCAAGCGAGAACTTAGCTTCTAATCGATTTATTAATGCTGAAGCTGAGGCATTGTTTAACTCCCGTATGTCTCAAGGGCAACTTATCCTCAAATGGGAAGTTGATTTTGCTTCCCTCAACCTGTGTATTTCTTCCCTGTTCACAAACCACCATTGGAAGCCGATCTTGATCAACCTGATTGCCCCATCTTAGCTTTGGGTTCAAGAGTTCTATTTGAATATCTTTGATTATACAACCCACTCCTTTTCTACCTTCTTGAGGGGGAGTCGCCTTCGGATTACCCCGGACATGATCTCTAGTACTCTCGGTATTCCTCGGGTTGCCAATCTCGACTATCCCTACCAGTGGAATTCTATGCCACATCGCAATGAAGTACCCTCTTTTCTTCGTGGTTCCCCCATGAAGCGGAATGGGAGATCTTTCAAAACAAAACTCCTCACCCCTTGAAGGATGGTTGTGAGCCGGATTATGCTGACAAAGATTTTTCCGATCACTCACTTCTCCTCCATCCCTCTCAATAAGGCCCTATTTCTTTACACTCTCCTAAGTGGGCGGCCCATTGATTTTCCATCCGACTTGTACTCTCATATGTTTACTCATTTTGTATCCAATAAGGATCACAACCTTCCCCAAGTTGTCTTATCCAACGCCTAATCATTAGTTTAAGCATACAGTTTCCGGATCTTCCCCGTGTACAGCTTGGTCAACCCATTACCCGCCCCACTTTCAAGCAAAGCCGACCCCACACACAGATTCCCCTCGGATTTTGACGATCCTCTTGATGAGCCACTTCCTAAGGTCCCTTCTTTTTCGACAGAGGGTAGCCCGTCTTGTATAGGCTCGTTCTATTCTAATCCCTCCTGTCTTATCCCATCCAATCCTTCTCTATCGTCTACCTCTTCCTCCTCTATAATTGTGAGGCAGCTCTCCTGGAGTGCAAATCGACTCGAGCGGCTGTATTCCTCTCAGGTGCAGATGTACACTTCTCATACGCAGCTGCGGTCGGACATGATTGTTGGTTTTCAGCATCTTTATACTCGCTTGGCTACTTAGGAGGAGCTTGCTCGTCTATCTTCCACTTGGGGGTCCAGTAATTCTTTAGAGTCTGATTGATCCCCTTCTATTGGTCATTCGTGACAAAAAAGGAGAATAGTTATATCTTAGGAGGCGGAGCTTGTCTTGACTGTCACATTTTGTCTCAGGGGGAGGTTTCTATTTGTTGTTAGGAGGACTTATCTTGGTGATAGGGGAAGATTTATTTGCTAGAGGGAATTCTGTGTTATTTATTTAGGGCGAGAATTATTTGTTATGACTTATATTGATATCATGTGTCGTACTCATTATATTAATATTGTTATGTCTTATTGGCCATATTGTTATTGTGTTATCTCGCTTATATTCTTCTTGCCTTACTGTTGTTTTTATTTGCTTCGGTACTAACATTGTTTGAATAGGAACGGCCCCTTTTATAGCCCCCTTCCGCAGCTCCTTCACTTTATGTTTATTATGTTATTTGTATTCTAGGCGTAAATTTTTATGTATACGGATTTTATCTCGGTAGTGCTTGAACAAGTAATTTTCTTGTATTTTAAATTGTTATTTTTGTGGGATTTTGTCAAAAAATTGCTGAATGGGGAGATTGTTAGGCATATTTATGTATTGACATAACCTGTAATCGTATATTGTCGATTGTTAGTAAAGGTATCCTTGTTCTGAAGATTGGCATCATGTTCGCGCTCGTTATTCGCCGATGCACGTCTCCCAATGTGTATGCCTGCCTAGTGGCATTTCCAGAGACCACGCGCTCAAGGCATGGCTGAGGTGTAAACTCCAGAGAGCCCGCGATCACTCCATGCTTGAGTTGCACTTGAGCGCTAAGACGTGTACCCAATGCAACCCTGGGCGCGCCCAAGCCGCGTTCAAGCGCCGGAGCACGCATTTCCAAATGGTCGGATTTTTTTTAACTAATTTTTGAGATATTTTATAAATAGTCGTCTTCCTCTCTATGTTTAGAACTTCTGCAAAGATATTTTGACAGCCATTTCAGTGGAAAAGTCCTCACTTTTGTCCTTATTAATTGCTCCACTTAAGAAAACTTGTCCTCAACTCTTGTACTACTACTATTTTCTCACCTCATTTTTCTTTATCATTCACACTTTTTTCCGCCTGATAACTTTTGTAAGTGACGTGGATGGTGTGGAAATTGGGATCTAGTGGATTGTAGAGATTCGACAACTCGTGAAGGAAGATTGACAAGAAGACCGAAAGGCATCCAATTCCTTTGCCACAGGCAAATCCAAGGAGTTTCTTAATAGATATCACAAGACAAGAATAAGTCAACAAGTGTAGTGTGTCTATACTACCAAATCTGTAAGTTGACTTTTTTAGTCCATTCTTTCCTGGTCGTAGAAATCTAGAGGGTTTTATTCGATAATCTTGGTTATCAAGGTTTCCCTTTGTTAACAAAATTATACCTTGAGTAGTGCTCCTTTTTATGTTTACATCTTATATGCCTTTTTATCGTTTGATTCATCTAGACCTAAATATATTTTACATTTATTGTATATTTATATTTTCGTTTATTCCGCAATTTGAAAAAGGAGTCGAAACAAATTGTGTCTTGGGACTATTAGTCCCGAGATACAACTTATTTTGACCCCTTTTTCAATAGTTTTCACAAAAAGGGTTTTATCAACATTGCCCCTAACAAAGCGGTGGTCACTAAGGTACGAGGAGAGTCTCTCGTACCAAGCTCTTAAAGCTTCTTTTAGACCATACACGGCCTTTTTAAGCTTGTACACATGGTTCGGGAATACAGGATCAACAAATCCCTTTAGTTGCTCATCATAAACTTCTTCTTAAATGGTGCCATAAAGGAAGGCACTTTTGACATTTAAAGCTCATAGTGCAGGCAGTGAATAATAAGATTCTTATAAATTCAAGATAAGCCACGGGAGAAAGGGTCTCGTTGAAATCGATACCCTCAATATGCGTGTATCCCTGAGTGATAATACTAGCTTTGTTACGAGTAATGTTGCCATTTTCGTCAGTTTTATTTTTGAAGATCCATTGGTGCCAATAACATTTGTATGTTTAGATTGGGGAACCAAGGACCATACATCATTCCTAACAAATTGGTTTAGCTCTTCATGCATTGCGTTAATCCAGACTTTTTTTTATTCTAAGTGAGAGACATAGCATGTATAGACACGAAGATTCAGAACATGATGACGCAGTCTCATCCCCTCACTCAGATCACCAGTAATCTTTGAGATTATTAAGTTTAACTCTAGCAGAAGGTTCCTTGACAGGAACAGTGTTAGTAGTCTCATCAGGAATATAAGTAGAAGCTGACTCATGATAGGATTCAGTTTGATCAACCTCTTTGTCCAGGTAATCACTAGCTTCAGATTGCTCACTAGGGACATCATCCACGACAATATTTATCGACTCTATAACAGTTTGAGCACGAAAATTGTACACACAATAGGCTCTATTGGAAAGTGAATATCCTAAAAATATTCTTTGATCGCTTTTAGAGTCGAACTTGCTTAAAGTTTCCCTATCTCGAAGTATAAAGCATGTACTTCCAAAAATTAGAAAATACTTTATATTGAGTTTCTTTCCTCTCCAAAGTTCATAAGGGGTCTTATCCATCCAGGGTCTTAGGTAGACCCTATTGATTATGTGACAAGCCATGCTCACGACTTCACCCCAAAAATGCATAGCTACAATTTTGCTTTGTATTATAGTTCTAGCCATTTCTTAAATGACCAGATTTCTACGTTCCACAATCCCATTTTATTGGGGAGTAATGGAAGCAGAGAATTCACCTTGAATTTTTTCTTCATTACAAAAATTGTCAAAGCTTGAGTTTTCAAATTCCTATCCATGATCACTACAAATCCGCACAATCGGAGTTCCTTTTTCATTGATAAGTTATTTACATAAATTTACATGATCAAAAGTGTCAGATTTTTCACAAATAAGGTCTTCCCAAGAATATCTAGAGTAGTCATCTGCAATCACTAAGATGTACCTTTTACCATCCAAAATCTCAATCCTAGAAAGTCCCATGGGATCCATATGAATCAGTTCAATAGGACACGATGTGTGAATGTCGCTTAGTGAAGGATGACTAGCTCTATTTTGTTTTCCAAGTTGGCATGGACCACGCACATGGTGTTTAACATTAGACAACTTTGGAAGGCCTTCAACAAAATTTTTCTTAGAAATTTTAAAGTTTAAATAACCAAAACGTTGATGTTACAGTTCGATAGAATCGATTTAGCAGGATGGCATCCCATGACAGGGCTAGGTTCGATACCGTATAGGTTATCATAAATTCTTTTGCCCTCTAACACAATAGTGCCATTTGTGTCATACATACAAAAATTGTCACAGAAAAATCTGACCTCAAAATTTTCATCACAAAATTGGTTAATACTAAAGAGGTTAGATTTTAATCCGGTTATATACAAAACGTCACAAGGCTTTGAAAGACCAGAAATACTGAGCTGTCCTCTATTGAGAATAGGAGCCCTAACTCTATCACTAAAAACTACCATCCCATCGAGATGGTCAAAAAAAAGATGAAAACATGGTCTTATTGCCACACATATGTCTGGAGTATCCACTGTCCAAATACCACAATGAATAATTTTGGGCTTTCAAAGCAATATGGGCAACTTTACGAGGAAAATTTTTAGAAGAGTTTTTCAAATCACTCTTCGTGATCCATATTTTTCTTCCTGAATTTATTTTCTAATTTCGTTTTTTCACTTGATCATTCAGCTATTGAATATGATTAACAAATTTGTTCATTTTCACGCCTTATCTTTGGTTGTATAACAGATTGATGGTGTGGCAACGGGAACAAATGTGACCAATTTGCCCACATGCATGACACATTGGCACAAACTTAGGGAAGGTGTAACTTGTCTTAGCTTGGTTTTTGGATCGGTTTATTAAGTAATTCTGAAATTTGTTTCAACCGAATGGTTAACTTTAGCAAATTCATTTATTATCTTGTTAAATTTGAATCATTTCTTATTCCCGCACGTTTAGGCACAGATTTAGTAATTTTAGGTGTGCTTATGTTTTTGTGTGAAATGTTTGTGGTAGGAACAAAAATCGTTTTTGAATGTTTACCGTTTTCGGAGGTGTTTTCTATATATCCCAAACCTTTCTTGCTTCTAGCCATCTTCTCTAATCCTAACATATGATCAAACTTTTTGGTATCACTTGGAGAGTCTTATGTGCGTGCTTCCTGAAATTAGTGCCTCGGGCGCAGGTCATGCGCTAGCGGGCATGGATACTGGGAGATACAAATCGGCAAACGAGCGTGAATATTATGCCGATCTTCAGAACATGGATACCTTCGCCAACAACCGACTAGGCACAGTTACAGAATATGTCAATACATAAAAAAGCCCAACAGAGGGGAATGTCAAAGACAGAGCTAATGACTAGAGTGAAGTAGTAACAAGGTAACTATACTGAAAGATATGACTAGACCATCTCCTTTTCAGGGAGACCTAACATTCACATTATTATCTTATTGCACACAAGGAAAATTTTATAGAAGGGTCACAAGGGTGATATTGAAACAATTGAAAAAAATGGTCGTCAAAATTTAATATAAAATACACAATATAGGAAAACAATTGAAGGACCAAAATAAAGAAATAAGAAACCAAAAAATTTTCGAGCAAATTTACCAAATTACTCACATTTAAGAGATGAACCAGCTAGACAAGTCAGCCTTGACTTGGTATGAGCTTCAGCCAATGGGTTTGGCATCTCCTTATTAGCCACGCGAATATCCCAGACTCGGACAACACCATCTGAAGACGCAGATGCTAATAAATACAGATCCTCGGTAGATCCAGGTTCACCATTTTTTGTAAGCACAACGAGACCTTTCACGCGAGCTGAATGTGCATTCTCTATTGAATATGCACACTTCCCATTTCTGCTGTCCCAAGCTTTGATACCACGGTCCTCACCCCCAGTGAAAAGAAGCCCAGTCTGTTAAAAAGAAGTTAAATTTAACTAATTACGGCTAGAGTTAATAAAAATGCACAAGATAACTTTAGGCTGCTTAAATTTATAATAGAAGAAGAAGAAAGCAAGAACAAGGACAACAACAAACATAAATCAGTGTCCTTTTCCGGTTGTTCCAGGAAATATCAATATTCACACAATATTCAATGGGATTTGTCCTATTAGTTAACTGAAAACTGACAGGGAATTAATTTTAATGTTCTTGTGCATAGTGACTGCTTAATCAAGAGCATTTTTGGAAACTGTTTTAACCTCATCTTGTTACACATTCCACAAGCTTAAGAACATAAAATGATGAAATAGTGGAACTAAGGTTATGGATGTTACTTCAGAGTAAGAAAGGAAACAAATAGGTAACTTTTCCATCCCCAACAATGAAGAAAAAGAGAAGAAAGGCAACCAATAACCTCTTTTCAAACAGGAAAATTTGAACATCTAGATAGAATTTCTGAGGCTTCAATTTGTGATGCAGAAAGATAATGCGATCTACAATCACTAAGTAAACCAAAATGAAAGTAACAGAGAATCAAGAGGGAGAATGGCAGTAAAGAAATAAGAAACATAATTGGAGAATAAGAGAACAGTTTGGAGCAGATAGATCAAATCTCATAAGGGAGTTCCCAATTCATTTCATTCCTCTTCATATCCCAATATGTTGCCACCTACATCCATTTATAAGGCTGCTACTAAACTGATTCTGTTTCATCAGTTTCAACAATCACATAGCATCTCAACCTCTTGTTGATAAGGTTGCTAGAGTAGCTTTCATTCAGTTGAATTCGTTGGTTCCCTTCTGTTGGTTCAGCTGATTGATTGGCAACACATATTGAGGGGCCAATATTGATATATACTATTGATACTTAAAATATCGCCCGATATTTACATCATATTTTATCTTTTAAAATTGAACTAACCAGCACATCTTAACTTCCCCATTTAAGCTAACTCTTTGATATATGTATATATGGAACAGTGATTCTTATAGGTAAGAGGAATTTATAATACCCCCAATCAATGAAAATTCTAAATAATTGCAAGTTTTAAACAGCATTCATCATATTCCTACCAAATCATCCAAAAATAAAAAGGCCATGAAAAGATAAGATGAAGCAAATAGGTCAACATGAATAACAACACTTTTCTGCTATTCTGCATTTCTTACTCAGTCCTTATTTAGACACTTCGTTACCCTTCAGTCTCTCAAATTAGACCAAGCTTATGGAAAAAAAAAAAAAAAAAGATGCTGCCTGGGCCAACATAAAATAAACGTCACCCAGCATCAAAGCCCAAACCCCAACATTACAAGCATGAATACATTGAAAGACGAGAACGAGGATCATCCCATAAGAAACTTTTTATCATCGTGAAAATACAACAAAAAGGAGATGTCATCCTTAAGAATATGCCCACATATCATCTGACTTTATAGTCAAAAATATGACAAAGATATAAAAAGAAAAGAATCACCATGATCAATCAAAAATAATCTCCAGCTATGATCAAGTATGAATAGTTCACAGAAAATACACTTTACCATTACAGCTAAAAGAGCCATCCAGCAAAAGCATATCACATTCACTATCTAACAATGGTGCAATCGATCCAAGGATGCAAATATTGGCCGATCTGATAAGTATAGTATTGGAGAGTTGATATTATTGCACTCCATGACCATTATTTTGTATATATAGCTCTTCTCTTCAGATTAGACAATATCCAAGAGCACAATAAACTTCAACAACAAGTCATACGACCAACATTGTCAATAAATTTCATTAACAATCACAATTGCCTTAAATCAATAGTAAAATAACGAAAAAATTACTAAAAACATTCACCACTTACTCATTTTCTTCGCAATTACATTCCCAACATTTATTTCTCCACTTTTATTCATAATATTCACATTTTTTTCAATAATATTTATAAGATGTATTTTTTAATCATATTCTCAAATTTTGGCGATTTCAACTGATAATTTGAATATAATTCTACATATAATATAGTTAGTAAATAAAATCTAAAGAACAAAATTTGAGAATAAATGAGGAAAATAATAGAGCAGGAAACAAGTAAAATTTCAAGCACAGAAACTGACCTCACCAGCCGCAGCACAGAGAATCCGCTTTGGACTCTCGAATTCACAAATAAATTTCGCGTCCTCGGCCTCGTGGACTGTAATTTTGTTCTCCATTCCCATGAAAAACCTATTTCCATCCAAACTAAACCTCACAATCGTAGCCTCCTTCCCCAACCTACAGAAAAAACTCCTCCTCCCTCTCACCAAATTCACCATTCCCAAGCACGAGTCTCTCCCCACGGTCAACGCTAACCTCCCGGATAGGTGTACGGCCAGATCGTTAACCCCTTTCTTGTGCACCGGCACGTTCTTGAGGATGACGAAAGGATCAGCATCGTAGATATATACAGAGCCATCTTCGCATGCCGAGAGAAGGTTGCGGGGAAAGGAGACAGAGGCGGGGGTGAAGAAGGAGAGGGAGGTGACGGAGGAGGTGTGGTGGAGGACGGATCCGAGTTCGGAGCAGGTAGTGAGATCGTAGAGCTTGACGGAATCGTCTGATGCGGCGGAGGCAGCAACAGGGCCGGCGACGGCGACGGCTTTGACAGGGGAGAGGTGCGCTGGGTACGAGAAGAGAGGGGTTATGGTCAGAGGTGGGTCAGCATTAGAGCGTTTGAGTCTGTAGCCCCAAATGAATCGCTCGTAAGAGCCTGCGACCAAGCTCATGGCTGGCAGGGCGACACCTACCTTGGCTCCCCCAAGCTTCTCCCCTTTGATTCACTCTCTCGGCTTCCCTCTCTCTCCTCTTCTCTCTCCTCTCTCTCTGTCGGCTGAAGGAATCGCGCTCTCTGTCTCGCTCTCTCTCTCTCTCGGCCGAAGGAGACAGGGACCTCAATTAGGGCTAAATTCCACAATTTCCTTTTTTTTTTTTTTTTTCTTTTTTTTTTTTTTTGGAAAATGGGCACCTGGGCCCACCACTAAGGGCAGAGGGGCGCTCAACAATCCAACGGCCCCGTTTTTGTTATTTAATAAAAAGAAAATGTTGAAACAAAAAAGGAGTTATATACAACCGCCAGATGAAAAACATATTTAATGATAGTCAATAACATTTTAAAAAAAAGGCCTTTTGAAAAAAAGGAAGGCGCATACAATCATTGGATAAAAAACACATTCAACGACTGAGAATGCATCTGGATAAAATTTATTTCGTCTTCCCCATTTTCATTTTGTCTGGACGAAACTTCTCTCTTCCTTCCTTCCTCTCTCTCTTCTCTTCTTCATTTTATTAAGCAGCACTATTGTTGTCATTATTGCCATAACTGTCAATGTCGCTGTTGCTTGATAGAGAATTACTGTTGTCGCTGCCGTTATTTGGTGTCGTTGTTGTCTATTGTTACTGTTTGAAACTGCCAACACCGTTTATCGTCACATATCAGGCAAATAATCTTCTCTGTTTCTTAAAATTAACTGTAAATCCACCGTATTATTATTAAAATTTAAAGATTTGTTACTTAAAATTTTGTGGATGCCAAATATTTGGATCAGAAGAGAAATCGTATAAGAATAGAGTTTATTACTATGTTCGGCTGTGATATTCGGATTTGGGAGTTGAGTGTATAAATGGTAGGTGTGTGTTTGCACAAATGTATAAATATATATATATATTTATATTTATATGTACATGTATAAATATAAAAACATATACTCATTTACATAAATATATTTATATAATATAAGTTGCGTGTGTATGTATTCATATATGTATAAATATAGCTATGTATGTGCATACATATATACATACACACACACACACATGTTGCATGTGTGTATATTTATGTATGCTTGGACGAAACTGTTTACATATCATACTATGTGTGTATCTGTCCATTGTGCAATGTATATACATATGTATATATATATATAAATATATTAATATATGTATTGTCTATGTATTGCTCCGGTTGCAAATAACATAATATTACTACCATTTTGTTTGCTCCTGTAATTGTATAATGAATGAAAATACTCTAAAAATTGGCATAAGTTTTGAAAAAATGGATGATGTTTTGGAGTATTGAAAACAATATAGTACTCGAATGGAATTTTCAGTAAGAAAGTATTTAATTCGGAAATCTAAAATTGATAAGTTAGATATATCTAGAACATTTTGTTATTCAAGAAAATGAATGCGTCTACTAGACAAGTAACGAGGTGAAAATACAAAACAGCAATGAGAAACACGTTGTGACTGTCCTGTTAGGATAGATTGTGTCCTTATTAGGAAAACTGAAAAAATAAGTGTTAAAGACTTTATTGAATTACATAATCACGAACTAGAACCTTAAAAAACAAGGCACATGCTTAGATCACGAAGGGGGGTTTCGAAAGAGTATGATCATTTAATTGACATGGCTCAAGACGCCAGTTTGAGACCTTGTTAAACCTACGATCTAATTGTAGTTGAGGCTGGTGATAGGAGTAATGCGGGTTATACAGCGGATGACCAAAAAACTTTTCTTCGTGGTAGGAGGTAATGGTGTATGGAGTTTGGTGAGGTAGGGGCAATACTTTCTTATTTTTAAAAGAAAAAATTATAGAACTCTTTTTTTTTTTTATCGACATGTAGTTAGATAACAAAAACTGTATGACTAATTTATTTTGGACGGATCTAAAAATGATTGTTGATTATCATGGATTTGGTGATGTTGTTATTTGTTATACAACTTATAGGACAAATAAAGGTTTGTGGCATTTCAGTGTCTTCATAAGTTTTAACCATCACAGATTGATCGTTGTTTTTGGAATAACATTATTGTATGATGAAACAATCGACTATTTTGTTTGGTTATTTGAGACATTTTTAAAATGTCACAGTGGGCGGACTTCCCAAATTATTTTTACTGATCAAAATACTGCAATAACGAAGGCTCTTGCGTTGGTGATGTCCGTCAACATGGCATGGTTTGTGTACTTGGCATATTATGCAAAATGCCACTAAATATCTCGGGAATTGTGATGGGTTACTTTTCGAGTTTAGTAAATTAATGTATAGATACGATGATGAAAGACAATTTGAGAGTACTTAGTCAACCATGATGTCCGCAAATGAAGGCAGTCATTCAAGGTCGTGGTTAGATAGAATCTATTGTCTAAGTTATAAATGGGTTGCGTGTTTTATGAAAAATATCTTTACGTTGAAAATTAGAAGAACACAACTAAGTGAAAGAGCTAACAGTGAATTGCTTGTCCTCTTCTTTCTTCCCAGATGCTGCAGCTTCAGCTTCTCCTTTTCTTCTCAGAATCTCACTCAAAGGCTTTGGCCCTTCAAATGAGAGGTTACCTTCGGTTGGCTGTTCATGCTTCATCTGCTGCTTCTTTCCATAAGCTGCTTGGCAACTTTCAACTCTGCTAGACTTTTTGGACCAGCAAAGTCTGTATCATTGTTATCTTCTATGCTTCTTTTTGTAGTTGAATCCCTAAAAGTCTTTCCCTCATTTAAATTGATACCAAGAGAAATAATGATAATTTGCTCATGAAGGCTGCCCTTCATGGGAAGAAATATGGGCAGCAAGGCTACACATCCAAAGCTTTTGAAAAAAAATTTCTCAGATTTAGTACCGGTATCTGGTGGTATACCTGTTGTTTGGCAAATGAGGGGTACTACGATGCCCTGTTGTTTGATCACTTTTTTCTTAGTCATCTAAAACACTGTTATTTATTTATTTTCCGTCATTCTATCATGATTTTAAAAAAGTTTGTGGTTGTTAATTCAGATATATTATTTATATCTAAAATTAGACCAGTCTGATTCTTTTAGTGAATAGACTTTTTTTAATTTTCGAGAAATATAATTTTTTTTGTTTCTCAATTTTTCATATTCTATATCTTGTTCATTGATATCTTGAACATATTTTTATCATAATTAAGACAGTCAAATCAATTCTCATATAAGCATGATTCATCAGTATTTTAATTTTTAAATATTTTTTATTTAAGAAATATATATTCACATAAAAAATATTCAAAGTATAATAAAATATTTTAAAAATATATTATTTAACTATAGTATTACTTGAATGTTTTAAATAAATAATATTTAAACTAAAAAATTATTAGTTATAAAAAATATTAATTTATTAATATGATCCGTTTAAATTTACCATTTATCTGAAATAAAAATTACTTTTACAAAATTTTATAACTTGAGTTAGATCAAAGTAAATTGGCTATTTTTCATTTGTGATTATATCCTGTCTAAAAAATTAATCGAATCTGATTTTTTTTAACGTATTTGTCCATGTTGCTCACATTTTTTGATCATATCCCTTAATTTTGGGTTGATTGGATTGGACGGATTAAGTGCTATAGTTTTGAATATGTTTATTACAAGGTATATTTTAGTTCTTTGTTATGATTTAGAAGTTTAATAGTCAAATTATATAAACAATTTCTCTGTGTTATGAAAATAAGATTATAAATATAGTTAACCATATTTATAGAATATATAAGAGTTATTACATCTAATATGACCGAAAAATATCATTGCTATGAGGCACTGCTATATTATGAGGCACTATCACAAATGGAATAAAAATAAAATAAAGAGTAATTTTTAAAATTTAAATTAGGTAAGAAATTACAAAATAACAAAATATGTATTGCATTGTTTAAATTTAAGAAAAATTTATTTTCTGTTATATTATTATTATTTTAGAATTTTTTATGACTACAAAATAAATGTATATAGTTTCCAAGCATCAAGAATCAAAAAATCAAAAATAAAAAAAATATTTTCTGCCATTCTCCACTGCTTCGTCCTTATCCACCGGCTGTGCGTCGGTCATCAAAGTGAAGAAGAGAAGAGGAAAAGGTTGCTACCGTATGAGGTCGTTGCCGCCTCCTTTAGCTCCTCTAGAGGCTCATACGACGCCTTCTTTCCATTACTTCGTCTCTTTCCATCGCTTCTCCTCGACTTGAGGTCGTTGCTGTATAAGACTGTCGCCACCTCCTTAAGTTTTACCAGAGGCTCATACGATGCCTCTTCTCCACTACTTCTCTTCGACTTGACCACTCTAACACTGCTCAGCAAAACGAATGAGAGAAGAGGAATGGAGAGAGATTCACTTATGGGAATGGAATGGGGACGAAATAAACCCTAAGAAGACAAAGGAGAGTAGATGGATGAGAGGAAGAGCACGTAATTTACATATGGGAATGAATGGATTTAATGGGATGAGGGTTTATTTTGTCCTTTTGAAAGGCTATTGGAAGTCGTCAGATGCGTTTTTCATTCGACAAATGCATATACTTCGCTTTCTTTAACATTTTTTTTAAATAATAAAAATAAAACCTGTTGGATTAAATCTAACGGCCAATGCCCCTTATTTGCCACGACTAAACCTCCGTGCTAAAATGAATCCCATTTGAAATAATAATTAAATTATCTATAATTTTTATTTGCTCAACGTAATCCATAACATATTAAATTTCAATCTTATAAACTCAAAATAAATAATCTCAAATAACTTAAAATAAAATCTCCTATTAAGTAAATCACTAATAGATATGTTATAATATATTCTGATCAAAGATTAAATCCAACCTAATAATAAAATATTATAATTTTAATCATTCATTGAGCCATAATTATAAAATCTAAAAAATTGGATATTACTCTGATAATCTTAGATCTATATTTTAAGAAAATAGAGAAATTAGATGTCAGTTGAAATATATAAATGCATTAGAAATGATTTGTCATTGGAATATCCTATAAATTAAAAAAAAAATTAAAAATAACTATTAAATTTATTATATTTTATAAAATAAAAGTTGGACAATAAATAACAGTATGCTATTATAGAATTAAAAATATTAAGATAGATGAATAAAATAAATTTAATATACTAAAATAAACAAACATATTTGTAGCTATTTAGAAATCACATGGTGATAAAAGTGCTTCCAATAGCCTAAACCATTAGTGGATTTTAAGTATTTTAGGAAGTTATTTCTTAGTTATTTTTATGATATTTTTTATAATGTAATATTTTATCAATATATTTATATTAATGGGCCTATATAAAAAATAAATAAATAAATATTATATTATATAAACAAACACAAAAAATATCAAAAAAAAAAAAAAATTATAGAAACACTTCAATGTTTACAATGGTGTCATTTTGATTAAGGCCTTTATTTTAACCTATCATTGGTCAAATTGGAGCACGTAAAATGCTCTAATGCTATAAGACATAATGATATATTTATATTTGATTAAATTATGTACCTTCAATCTAACGATCGGATTATATACACTTTTAAGTATCATATTAGTTGTCCATCAAATGTCTTATGGCAATTCGGATCTGAATCAAACGATCTAGTCCAAACAGACTACGTGAAAAAAATTTAAATCATAAATATTTATTATGAATTCATTATATATAATATATCCATAATAAATATTAAACTACTTAAAATGAGAAAAAATATAAAATGTCTATAAAAATATAAAATTATGGAAACATTCTCTCGATAAAATGTCCAATATTAATATAACAGGAAAGAAGTTTTGACATCTCTTAATATAAAAACTTTTGAATTCTAAGATCTCCTCCATTGAAAATCTTCATAATAATTACATGATCTCATCAAACTCAGTATCAATCTCCTCCACTTTAGAGTCAAAAAAATATGTGAAAGAGCTAAATGCACAATAAGTAAATATAATCAATAATATCTTAATATAATAAAGTATATCTGATAATGATATTAAATATTTACAAGATTAATAATATCATTCAACAAACTAATAACTATCTTATGCTCAACATAATGTCACAACCATGACTTAAAAAGTCATAAGGCCATTTGAATGTCGGGAATATAATTGAGATTTTATCAAATTTAAATATTAATAAGAATATAAATTCTATTAAATATATCTTAATAAAGGTACAATTATAGAAAATATTATAATAAATTTATCAGATCTTATACTTTTATTGTAAACTAATGACTAAGCATTCACCACCAATAGTTAGATAACATCCACAAAATACGAATGTTCACAAGTTTAATAAGTGGTTAACTTTATAATCTCATAATATCTTACCACTTATAGTGTACAAGTATTAAACTCAATTCATATGATCATATTTGCAATATATTATATTCATATTCATTTCGGTTTAACCAGGATCCACACCCAGAAAGGATCTAAAATACTTCATCTCCATATTCTCGAATTCACTTAAGATTCTCGTCCACAAATACAGTATACTCATATCTCAAAAGTTTATGTGGGATCCTCACTCACAATTGTAGGATACTAATTTAACATGTTGAACCTATCACCCTTCGATACAATATCTCTAGATATTTCAACGTACATTGTTTATAGTATTAGAAGTATCCCTTCTAAAACATTAACTTCAATTCACCGGATGTAAAATCGATATCGGATAAATATAAACTATAATAAGGTTTTCTAAAACTTAGACATCCTGATAACTTGGTATCTTTATATACTCTTGTCAACTTATCTACAAAATATTAATAACTTTTGATCAATAAAATATGGATAAAAGATGGGATAAAAGAAAATCAAAATGATAAGTACTGAAAATCAATATCGGACAATTATTGATCGCACTAAGGTTTCACAGATTTCATATTCATTAAAACTATTATATTTTCATATAATTTCATTTATATTAACCATAGATAAGAAGAAAACAAACACACAAACTAAATTAATGCCAATAATAATTATTGAAAAGATTAAAAAAAATTAAACATAAACTAAGTAGCCAATTGGCATTTACAATTTTATCTAATTTTATAAATTTTATCGAATAAAACACAATCTAAATTAATGCCAATAATAATTATTGAAAAGATTAAAAAAAATTAAAAATAAACTAAGTAGCCAATTGGCATTTACGATTTTATCCAATTTTTATCAGACTCGCCAATATACTAATATCATTATTAAGGTTATAAAAGTACATTCTATTCTACCACTACTAAATAAAACTAGTAAATTATAAATTTTATTCGAACCATCCCATTTAATCATAATAAGGTTCCATTGATAGAATAAAATATCTCAAATATCATCAATACATTAATCACAATATAACATTAATTAACCCTAATTATAATTAATAATATAATTGAAAATCCTTTCCAATTTCATCTCCCTAAAGCAAACATAAATTTGGCAGGAGCTACTGCCTCATATACAAGGACCAATTTTTTGTGCCTTTCATCGCATTTTTATCAATTAATTTCTACGTTTATGGATGAGAAAATCATATTTTGTTGACTAATATAAAACTTAGCATGTCGATAAGTAGTAAAAGCAGTGTTATTATCATGCATATATTTATTAGTAGTAAATATAAACCAGATTTAGAGATTTGTAATGCCTCTTTGTCACTCAATTACTATTACTTCAAGAAATTAAAATTGGGATTCGACAATATAATATTAAATTGTGCACTTTATAGTATAAGAACAATAATCACAAAAGTATAAACTCATATATTGAAGTATAAATGATTGGCTTGAAAATTATTCGTTACCACAGTTAGAGATAAGACGGGCAAATTTTAGTATTCATCGTAGCATTTTCAGTACTCGATTATCGGTATATCGGAAATCAAAATCACATTTCATCAATAAAAAATTATACCATGCATATTATAATATATAAATGGTAATTTTATTGATATGAACATATTAGTATAGTGTAGAAATGACTAGTCCAAAAAAATGGTCCCAAACTAAAAATTTTAACTCTCTCGCAGCACTATTTATCTTCTTCCTCCTTGCTGAGTTACTGTTCACTGATTTACTGTGGCTGGGTGCTAGGTGCTAAGGAATGGGGCGTGTATGCTTGTAATTTCATGGACTTTTTTATTATTTAATATCAATTAAACTAATAATTAATTTTGTTGGGAATCACTCTCGTGTAAAAGTCCTTATAACCGGAGGATTTGGACGGAGCACGTGAATGTTATGTGCAACTATGCACAGGATAAGTAGAAGTAACTCCGGTCAATATAGTTGACCGGAACCTTTTGGATGGGTAACAATACTGTCAATAAGTTGACCGGTTGAAAGTATGAATTGCCCTACTTTGCTTAAGAATTTCAGATGGACAACACTGACCGGTCAATAGGGACATTGATCGGTCATGTCAAGAGGATGGTTAACAAGATGTTGACCAGCCAAGGAGAGAAGACGGTCAATTGGGTTGACCGGCTAGATATAAAAGTACTGAATGATTGTCAGCTCCCAAAAGGCATCCAATTGACCTATCTAGTTGGGTAGTTGGAAGACGTTATTCTTGGAATGACAACGGGTCAGTTTACAGAAGCATGCATGCGCCGCCTGCTATAAGGCATGGCATGCGCCACCTTTATAGACTTTGGAAACCGTGCCCCAACCACCAAGCTGAGCTGATGGTTGCTCATGTTACCGGAAGGTGTGTGCACATACATACATATATATATATATGTATGTATGCTTACGGTAGAATAGGTAAGCAGCGAGCGAGAAAGAGAGAGATAGAGGAAAGAAAGTGTAAAAGAAAGAGAGTAGTGACTGAAAATAAAGTATTAAAATTCTTTGTTTACTTTTACTCTGTTATTATTTTTCGCCTCTTGTGGTTTGTGTAACCAAATTTCATACTTAGTGATTTTATTGTGAACTCAGTATTCCGTGGTTTATCTCTTATTTCAGAAAAATTTTTTACGTAAAATATTTGGTGTTCATTTATCTTCTTTATTTTCACCGGCACTGTATGTGCGTGTGTTGTTCCTATACCTTTGTTAGACGGCCGTCATTCCGATCAACAAGTAGAATCAGAGATAGGTTGAGAACTCCGTCTGAATGGCATCATCGTCTTTAAAGAATTTGCCATTTAGCGTAGAAAAATTCAATGGGTAGGGTAACTTCATCCTTTGACAAGAGAGGGTAAAGAATATCCTAACCAGAGAGGGAACAATAAAAGCTCTGAAGAATAAGGAAGATAAGCTGAAAAACTTATCCGTGGAGGAATGACAAGATAAACGAGATCTTGCCAACTGCATTATTAAGCTATGCCTAGCGGACAACATACTTCAGGAGGTTCTCAGCTTGACTGATCCGGCGGAGGTCTGGCAGAAGTTGAAGAGTCGATATAAGTTCAAATCCTTGACAACCATGCTGCATATAAAGAAATAGTTCTATGGTCTACAGTTTTCAGAAGGTGACGGCTTTGAGAAGTATTTGGATGAATTTAATCGGATTGTGACGTAGATATCCACCATTGACGAGGAAATCGAGGAGGACAAGGCGCTGGTACTGCTAGCATCTGTGCCAGCTTTTTATGATCACATCGTCACCACATTATTATTTGGGAAAGATACATTGAAATTGGACGAGGTAATTGCTTTCTTACTTATGAATGAGTTAAGGCGGTCACAAGGGGCCTCAACGTCTTTGCATAATGAAGTGCTTGTGACCGAGTCTAGGAAAAGGAGTTGAGGACGTAGCCAAAAGCCTGGAGAGAAAGGACACAACAAATCTCGGTCAAGGTATCAAAACTTTAAGTGTCATCATTGTGGCAAAAAGGGCAACATCAAGAAGTAATACTTCAAGTAGAAGTGTAAAAATTTAAAAAAGGAGAAATAAGAAAAGGGACGAGGTGAGGACAAGTCCTCAATCTCAGTAGTCACAGGAGGCGATCTCCTGCTGACGTGTGAAGAGAACGTGGCAAACCTGACGAATAAGGAGTCCGGTTGGGTGATTGATTCTGGTACCACTTTACATGCCACACTAGAAGGGGATTGTTGACGTCCTATACTCCGGGAGACTTTGGAGTGATAAGGATGGGTAACGAAGGAATATCCCAAATTATCGGTAAGGGTGTTATTGTACTAGTTACCAATAATGGGACGAAACTATTGTTAAAGAATATCCGATATGTCCCAGACATCTGACTTAATATCATCTTAGTTGGTCGACTGGATGATGAAGGTTATTGTAATACCTTCTGTGAAGGTGAGTGGAAATTGACCAAAGGATCTCTAGTGTTGGCAAGAGAGAACAAGTGCTCCGGTCTGTACGTAATGAAGGCATCTGCAACTGCCGGAGATGTGAATGTTGCCATTAGCAAGGAGTCCGAAGGCTTGTGGCATAGGAGGTTGGGCTACATAAGTGAATGTGGATTGTATCATCTTGCCAGGAAAGACCTTATCCCCGGAGTAAAGAAGGACGGACTAAAGATGTGTCCTCACTACTTAGCCGGTAGACAAAAGAGAGTCTCATTTCATGGAGACTCGATCGCCCCTAAAGGTAGAACTGCTCGATCTTGTCCACACAGATGTATGTGGACTATTTAAAGGGAGGTCGTTTGGTGGAGCCCAATATTTTATTTCTTTTATTGACGATTATTCTAGAAAGTTGTGGGTCTACTCACTGAAAACCAAGGATTAGGTCCTTGGTATCTTTGAACAATTTCATGCTCTTATTAAGTGTCAGACGGGAAAGAAACTGAAAGCCATCCGAAGTGATAACGGCGATGAGTACATAGGACCTTTAGATACCCATTGCCGGTCACATGGTATTAGGTATCAGAAAACACTACCAAAGACGCTACAGTTGAACGGAGTAACTGAGCAGATAAACCACACACTTCTAGAAAGAGTACGATGCATGTTTTCCGAAACTAAGCTACTTGCACACTTTCGGGCCGAAACACTGAAGACGGTGGCTACATCATAAATAGGTCGCCTAGCAATCATCTGAAGGGTGAAGTGCCAGAGAAGTTATGGTCGGGTAAGAAGCATTCCTATGATCATCTACGGGTATTTGGATGTAAAGCATTCGTCCATGTCCCAAGAGATGTAAGGACAAAGTTGGAGCCAAAGATGATATGGTGCGTCTTTCTGGGCTATGGGAAAGATGAGTTAGGCTACAGATTTTATAATTTGGCTAGGAGAAGACTTATTTGGTCAAGGGGCGTGACCTTTGTTGAAAATAAAATGATTGAGGATATTGACAAGAAGGCCAAGTGTGATTTTGATAGGACGGATAAATTAAGTGTTGATGTTGTCCGTCCGGGTATCCTGGAAGGCGAGCACAATGGTCTTGAGGTGGCTGAGGACAATGGTGAGGCGATCATGGCATCTGATGAAAACTAGGATGAAGTCATCCCTCAATCGGTTGAGGATGTGCGTGTCAGACGATCCTCATGAAACAGACGACCGTTTGTCTGTCTGTCACCCAATGAATACGTTATGATTACCGATACTGGAGAGCTTGAGACTTATAAAGAGACTATGGAGGACGAGAGTAAGGAGAAATGGTTGGAAGTCATGAAGGATGAAATTGGTTCTTTTTATAAAAATCACACCTTTAATCTAGCCAACTTCCTAAGGAGAAAAGGGATCCAAAGAATAAGTGGGTCTTCCGATTAAAAACAGATGAGAATACCATGAAGCCAAGGTATAAGGCACGGCTAGTGGTTAATAGTTTTAGTCAACGAAAGGGAGTCGATTTTGATGAGATTTTTTCTTCCGTGGTAAGGATGTCTTCCATAAGGGTAGTACTGGGTTTAGTGGCAGCCCGAAATCTAGAAGTGAAGTAGATGGATGTCCGGACAGATTTTCCTCATGGTAAACTTGAAAAAGAAATTTTTATAGAACAGTCGGAAGGGTTCAAAGTTAAAGGGAAGGAACGACTAGTCTGTTGTCTAAGGAAGAGCCTATATGGGTTAAAACAGGCTCCAAGACAGAGGTATAAGAAGCTCGAATCAGTCATAATTAGTCAAGGATACCAGTGGACTACTTGTGATCACTGTATTTTTACACAGAGTTTTTTCATAGACAATTTTGTTATCCTTCTCATTTACGTGGACGATATGTTGATTGTTAGACAAAATAGTGCTCGGATAAAGAAACTGAAGGAGCAACTTGGACAATCTTTTGCCACGAAAGATCACAGACAGACAAAGCAAATTCTTGATGTCAGAATTATTCACAATCGGGAGGCAGGGAGACTATGGTTATCTCAAGAAAACTATATTGAGAAGATACTCCAATGATTCAATATGAACAAGTTAAAACTTTTGAGCACTCCACTTGCAAACCACCATCGGCTGAGCAATCGCCAATGTTCATTCTCTGACGAAAAGAAGCATACATGAGAGGTGTTCCTTACTCCTCCGCCATAGAAGCCTGATGTATGCCTTGATATGCACAAGGCCGGATATAAAACATACTTTTGGCACAGTTAGCCGATTTTTGTCTAACCTAGGAAAGGAGTATTAGTTTGGGTGAAGTGGATTATGAGATATATCCGAGGAATTTCCAAGAGGTTCTTATATCTTGAAAATGATGAGCCTTAATTGATGGGCTACTCGGATGCTGATCTGGCTGGAGACATTGACAGTCGTAAGTCCACATCGAGATATTTAGTAAAGTTTGTCGGAGGTGCAGTGTCCAGGCAGTCCAAGTTGTAAAAATGTGTCGTCCTTTCTACTACTGAAATTGAATATATTGTCGTGATAGAAGCTGATAAAGAAATATTGTGGATGAAGAAATTCATTCAAGAACTGAACCTCGAACAAAAAAATATGTGGTACTTTGTGATAGTTAGAGTGTCATTCATCTCTACAAGAACTTCTCACTCCATTTTAGATTGAAGCGTATTGATGTGCGATATCATTGGGTGAGAGACGTGCTTGAAGTCGGTCTACTGTCACTGGAAAATGTCACACTGAAGAAAATGAGGTGAACATGATGACTAATATTCTACCGAAAGGAAAAAAATAAAACTTTCTACAAGCTGGTTGGGTTGATGGACTTAACTTTCTCACGGTTGTGAGGGAAAATTTATTGGGAATCACTCCTGTGTGGAAGTCCTTGTAATCGGAGGACTTGGATGGAGCATGTGGACGTTGAGTGCAACTATGCACAGGATAAGCAAAAGCAACTCTGATTAACTATGTTGATCGGAACCTTTTGAACGGGTAACAACACCGGTCAACAAGTTGATCGGTTGAAAGCATAAGCTGCCCTACTTTGCTTAAGTATTCCAGACGGACAACACTGATCGTTCAATAGGGGCATTGATCGGTCATGTCAAGAGAACGGTCAACAAGATGTTGACCAGCTAAGGAGAGAAGATGGTCAACCGGGTTGACCGACTGGACATAGAAGTATTGAATGATTATCAACTCCCAAAAGGCATATAGTTGACCTACCTGATTGGGTAGTCGGAAGACGTCATTCTTGAAATGACAACGGGTAAGTCTATAGAAGTATGCAGCGCCGCTCACTGTAAGGCAGGGCTTGTGCCACCTTCATAGACCTTGGAAACCGTACACTAACCACCAAACTGAGCTGATGGGTTGTTCATATTGCTGGAAGGCGTGTACATATATATATATATATGTATGTATGTATGTATGTATGTATGTATGTATGTATGTATGTATGTATGTATGTATGTATGTATGTATGTATGTATGTATGTATGTATGCTTATAGTAGAAGAGGTAAGCAGCGAGCGAGAAAGAGAGAGATAGAGGAGAGGAAGTGTAAAGGAAAAAGAGTAGTGAGTGAAAACAAAGTTTTGAAATTTTTTGTTTACCTTTACACTGTTCTTATTTTTTACATCTTGTGGTTTGTGTAACCAAATCTCATACTTAGTGATTTTATTGTGGACTCGATATTTCGTGGTTTTTTCTTATTTCAAAAAATTTTTTCACATAAAATATTTGGTATTCATTTCTCTTCTTCTATTTTCATGGCACTGTGTGTGCGTGTGTTATTCCTGTGCCTTTGTTAGACGGCCGTCATTCCGGCCAACAAATTTTTCATTTTATTAATTACTCATGCATATATATATATATAAGCACGTATTGATATTATAATAAGTTTTAATTATTATTTTAAGATACTAAATATAATTATTAAATATTAATGAAAAAATTACCAAAGTACCCTTTTGATACTACCGAGAGTCTAACACATCCATACTCAATGTGAAATTGGCTCAAGCTCACTATCAATAATTAGCATATTAATTATCCTCATTAATGATCAATTTGAATTAAAAGTTTAATGAACTTAAATCAAAATATTAGAACTGTATATATATCGTTTGTGACATTGGCCACTACAGATGCCTATAAATATGTCAAATCCACCTTAGATATGCATTCTTTACACTTGTATTAGATAATTTATATTTTTTTAATAATCTTTCATATTTAACAACTTATAAGAACTAATAGCTCTTTGGCCTTGGGCATCCATTATTTTGAAAATAGACAACAATAAGTAGGGCAACTTACGATTTTACCTCATTGGCTTCACTGCAATGTAATCAAGCTTGCTTTTTCATATTTGCAAGGATCTCATGCCTATCCTAAAACAAATAATATATCAAATAAGAATATACTTAACCTCTAAACTTAATAATTTAATAAAAATCAAACTCTGTTAGTTTGGAAGTTGCATCGTCAACATCATTAAAGCTATAGGAATATTATGAAGAGGGAAAAGAAGAAGTTGAAGCAGAAACTTTGGCCACAAAAGAATTAATAGAAATAAAGGTTCAAGAAAAGCAAACAACAAAAAAAATTAAATGCGTCAAACTATGAAGAACAGAATGATCGAAGAGGACAAGTTTTTGGGATGGCATTAAGATCTTCCGATAATTTGCAATGCCAATAAATTAACAGATTTAAAAATTTAAATTGTTAGATAATGATCCACAAATAGTCTTATATTCTAACCCACATCATCATAAGAAAATAAGTGTTTAAGTTAAGGTCCAAGAATAGTTTTATATTGGGCATAGACGTAGCAATATACTACACCCTTACTATTGTGCAGTGCAGAACTTTCAATTGTTTATTTTCAAATCTCCCCAAGGAGGTACCGAGGAAGTCAATGAACCAACGTACCATAGGTAATGAGGAAGCAAATGTCTCAAAAGCCAAGTTACTAGATGGTACAATTCAAGTTAAAGAAGATTATTTCAATAATCACGTGGCCATTAATTATGGTGATATGATAAATATTCCTAACGTGGTAAAGACTAAACCCTCAATAACAAAATCATAAAGATGGAGACGAAGAATGAAAGCCACAATTAAGGTGGCCGGCAAAAAATTGCAGGGGCCACCTTGGTGATGCTCTACCCCATATCTCGAGCCATCTTCATTGCAAGCTCAAGGTGGTTGAAAATGAAAAGTTTTATTCCATGATTCAACTATCTAGTTATCCTAAATTTTCTATAAATCAAACTTAGTTTATTTAATTAAGTACATTAAATTTTGTTACGAATTTGTAGCTAAGAGCTTCTAATGAAACTTTACTTTTCAAATTTGGTGGATTCCAACAAAGTTCTTTCTCCATATTTCAATAGGTATCACCAAAAATATCAAGATCTAAGGAAAATGATGTTGTAGAGAATCCAATGACCCAAATGGAATGACTAAGGTCGGAAAAGGAGCGAAACTTCTAGATAATCTTGAAGATGCCACTCCACGGATATAGAGGTTAAAACAGCACTCCAAATTCTTGAGGTCGTTAATTATTCACAATCGGGAGGCGTTCATTCTCGCGGAGTCAAACTATGGCATATCTCGAGATGAGGAAGACGGATGTTTTATGGAAAACCTCCTCTTGAATGGGGAAGAAAACACCACTACTCACTTGAAAGAGCTTCACTATATGGGTTTGAGGCAGCGCCACATGAGTTAAAACTTTTGTTTATCTCCTAAAAAGCATGCTACATGAGCCTTTTACCTTACTCCTCCGCCGAACGTAGGAAGGGAGTAGCGCTGATTGAATGGGTCGAAGTCGTGATTCTGAGCCTATCGAAAAGAGGTCATACATTTATAGTGGAGTCGGGGAGTTCGTGGCGCCCATCCCTTGAAAATCTTCCTTTATGAGCCTGAAGTGGATTATGAGATATGTCAGGAATTTGAATATGATCTGATATCTTGAAAATGAAGAGCCTTATTTAGGGCTATTGGCGGATTTTTGAAAGGATTAGTTTACGAAGGTGGTTTTTCAAGAAGTATTGGGTGCGGTGGTCATATCCGAGGAAAGTCCAAGAGGTTCTTTTAACAAAAAAAATGCCTCGGGCCCTTTCTGAGCCATTAATTGAATGGGCTTCTTATTGAGAACTTGAGACTCCTTGTGGATGAAGAGGTTATTCATTAAAGTTTCGTCGAGGTGAACAGCCGTCCGAGAGCGTGGTACGTGCCCAAGTTAGAGTGTCATTCATTTCTGAGAACTTCTCAATATTTTGATTGAGCATTAAATTGATGTGCGAAATATTGTGATGAAGAAATTCTTGGAAGGAAAGAGACCGAGGCGAACATCGAACAAAAAGGGTAATATGTGGTACTTTAGGTTTATTTTGTTTTTGGTCATTGATGGACTAACTTTCACAAGGAAAAAAGGAAAATTTATGTGGGAATCTTGGGTGAGAGATCCTTGATAATCGGTCCAGGTTGTGAGGGAAAATGGAGCATGAAGACCCTGATGGTTAACATGATAATAATTCAAAAGGACTTGGATATGAAACTATGTTGATGAGGAACCTGGTTGATGGAAGCAACTTTCGATGTCATGAGACAAGTTGATCGGGAAACGGGATCGTGGGAACCTAATTTTCTTCGCTTGATTCCGAGGGGGTGGAGCAATGTGGCGTTAAGGGGCATTCCCACTACTTTGGCTAGCCAAGATTTTATTAGGAGGAGCAAGATAGTTCTGAGAAGATGGCGTTGATAGGACCTTCCCATTGATGTTATTGAATGATCGATGTATGTATGTATGCTTATAGTAGAAGAGGTAAGCAGCGGAGCGAGAAAGAGAGATAGATAGAGAGGAAGTGTAAAGGAAAGAGAGTAGTGAGTGAAAACAAGTTTTAAAATTTTTTTGTTTACTTTTACACTGTTCTTAGTTTTTACATCTTGTGGTTTGTGTAAACCAAATCTCATACTTAGTGATTTTATTGTGGACTCGATATTCCAGTGATTTTCTTATTTCAAAAATTTTTTCCACATGCAAAATATTTGGTATTACATCATCTTTCTTTATTTCACGCACCTTTGTGTGTGCGTGTGTTATTCTGTGCCTTTGTTAGACGGCCGTCATTCAGCCAACAAATTTTCATTTTATTAATTACTCATGCATATATATATATATAAAGACGTATTGATATTATAATAAGTTTTAATTATTATTTTAAGATACTAAATATAATTATTAAATATTAATGAAAAAATTACCAAAGTACCCTTCCGATACTACGAGAGTCTAACACATCCATACTCAATGTGAAATTGGCTCAAGCTCACTATCAATAATTAGCATATTAATTATCCTCATTAATGATCAATTTGAATTAAAGTTTAATGAACTTAAATCAAAATATTAGAACTGTATATATATACGTTTGTGACATTGGCCACTACAGATGCCTATAAATATGTCAAATCCACCTTAGATATGCATTCTTTACACTTGTATTAGATAATTTATATTTTTTAATAATCTTTCATATTTAACAACTTATAAGAACTAATAGCTCTTTGGCCTTGGGCATCCATTATTTTGAAAATAGACAACAATAAGTAGGGCAACTTACGATTTTACCTCATTGGCTTCTGCAATGTAATCAAGCTTGCTTTTTCATATTTGCAAGGATCTCATGCCTATCCTAAAACAAATAATATATCAAATAAGAATATACTTAACCTCTAAACTTAATAATTTAATAAAAATCAAACTTGTTAGTTTGGAAGTTGCATAAATCCAACATCATTAAAGCTATAGGAATATTATGAAGAGGAAAAGAAGAAGTTGAAATAGGAAACTTTGGCCACAAAGAATTAATAGAAATAAAGGTTCAAGAAAAGCAAACAACAAAAAAAAATTAAATCGTCAAACTATGAAGAAAGAATGACGATCGAAGAGGACAAGTTTTTGGGATGGCATTAAGATCTTCCGATAATTTGCAATGCCAATAAATTAACATTAAAAATTTAAATTGTTAGATAATGATCCACAAATAGTCTTATATTCTAACCCACATCATCATAAGAAAATAAGTGTTTAAGTTAAGGTCCAAGAATAGTTTTATATTGGGCATAGACGTAGCAATATACTACACCCTTACTATTGTGCAGTGCAGAACTTTCAATTGTTTATTTTCAAATCTCCCCGAGGAGGTACCGAGGAAGTCAATGAACCAACGTACCATAGGTAATGAGGAAGCAAATGTCTCAAAAGCCAAGTTACTAGATGGTACAATTCAAATTAAAGAAGATTATTTCAATAATCACGTGGCCATTAATTATGGTGATATGATAAATATTTATAACGTGGTAAAGACTAAACCCTCAATAACAAAATCATAAAGATGGAGACGAAGAATGGAGCCACAATTAAGGTGGCCGGCAAAAAAATTGCAGGGGCCACCTTGGTGATGCTCTACCCCATATCTCGAGCCATCTTCATTTGCAAACTCAAGGTGGTTGAAAATGAAAAGTTTTATTCCATGATTCAACTATCTAGTTATCCTAAATTTTCTATAAATCAAACTTAGTTTATTTAATTAAGTACATTAAATTTTGTTACGAATTTGTAGCTAAGAGCTTCTAATGAAACTTTACTTTTCAAATTTGGTGGATTCCAACAAAGTTCTTTCTCCATATTTCAATAGGTATCACCAAAAATATCAAGATCTAAGGAAAATGATGTTGTAGAGAATCCAATGACCCAAATGGAATGACTAAGGTCCTTGAAAAGCTGGAGTCTCGAATGACCGAGTTCCTAGATAAGTTAATTTCGATACAAGGGAATCAAAGCTTGGTGCAAGATCAAAGGTACATGTTGGAATCAAGTTGTAGCATTGCATGCCAATATCAGTTTATTTTGTGGCAGTTCTAGACGTTTCTCAACCAACTTAAACTATTAAATGTCAACTGCCAAATCACAAACCGGTTTAAAGGGGAAGAGGGAAATAAATCAAACAAGAACAATTGTTGAAAAAACGTGTGTTGTTGATGTGTATTTGAGGTAGACTTGAGGTAGAGTTGGGTGGTATGAAAACACAAATCGAATTGTTTAAGTTTTTGTGTATTGAAGAAGGCATAAATAAGCCAAGGCTGGACAATTGTTCGGAAAATGCTGTCTTTGGTTTATTAATAATAAGGCAGACTTGAGAGGCAGAGTTGAGTAATATGAAAAGCTAATTCTTTTTATCTTAGTTTTTGTTTACCGAAGAAAGCACCCACTAAGCCTCAACAAATTGATGTAATTGTGGTTCTTGTTAGATTTTATTTGTTTAAATAAACACATTATTGTATCATAGAAATATTTTTATAATCTCAGTTTCACTTATGAAATGACAAATATGACCTTAAGAATAAAAGTAACATTAATCTATCTTTTGTCACTGAAATTGTATAAGATAGAAATATAATAACTATATTTAGAAAATGAAATAAAGTGAGAATATAGTTTAAAATTGTTATTTTATTATATAGTTAATTATTTATGTTATTTTTGGTTAGTAGAATGGAATAAAGTGGGAATAGAATAGTTATTCCTAGATAATAAAATAAGATGAGAATTGATGGGTATGCCAATAATAGGCTGGCCTGAGAAAGAAGAACTGCCCAAATCTCACAACGGCTCATTTACGTCTAAACAATCAATACCTACCGTTGACCGAATAAAAGGCTAAGTGAGACAGAAGAAGCTCAAGAGTAGGACGGACAATTTGTTTTCAAGATAGTCAACATTTTCGTTGATTGGCGGCAGGTTCAAATGACTGTCTGAAGACTAGGCCTCAAGTGGGCCAAGCCTAATTTGGCCCACGCGACCATCCGTGACTAGTAATGGTCCTCTCCCCTAATTTCACGCTCTCCACAAAAGGTAATATCAATTGTAACGGTCATCAGCAAATTTAATACACATCCCTGAAGGAAAGCACCAAAATCCTCCTCCTATCTGCAATAAACCCAAATCGGTTGTAGAACGTAGAAGGAAAGCAATCAAGGCAAGGACCGTTACTACCATAAAAGTTCCACGCTAGAAAAGGCAAGGAGCCAAATAGAGCTTGGAATCAAACCATTATGCACAAGGAAGGCCCCCAGTACAACGCATTATAAAAAGCCATGGAGTCCTCACTCTAAGGCACGCTCTGATTTGCCTACAAAAACTCTCTGTAAAAGCTCACATGCTTTGAAATTACAAACGCTCTCTCTCTTTGCCACTATGTTTCCAACAAACATAATACTTAGAATCAACGTTCCTCACGAGCCAACAAAGTCTCTCTCAATGAGAGCACTTACTCATCTCAAACACTTTTTGTATTTTCATGCATTCTTTACTTTCATATTCTCAATTCGAAGGCTGTTGGCTGATTTGAGCGTCGGAGTATTTACGATGGGATAACCTCCCCCATCACCTAACCTCTTGTTCGTAGTTGTGGTGTACAGGATCCAAACTCAATGGACGGAGACAGACTCAAACGAACAACTTGACCCCGAATCTATTCGAAATTTAGATTTAGGACATATCATTGGCGCTGTCTGTGTGAAGCTTATGAAAAGCTAATCACTTTTTTCTACTACTTCTCTCAGTTTCACTCTCCAGCCTAGAGTCATCAATCAGGATGGTGAATACAAGAGCGCAAGCTTGCAAGCAGTCTCGTCTGAGATATGACCACATCTGACCGGGATCACTCAGCTGGTAACTAGGTCAACGGGGTAGTCAATGGTGTGCCAGCACCGTTTTTCCAAAATCTAGTGGAGTACATGAGTAGCATGAACAGAATATTCCAAATGTTCTGCGCTCTTCAGGAAAACACGTAGCAGGAGGCTCTGCCTGTAGCAGTCCCTACTCCGGCTTTCAGGAGAGGAGGCCAGAACAAAAAGAAGCTGTCTAAGAAGGCCAGGAGACCGGGCAACACTGAAGCTCTAGAGGCCTCACATGTCCAGAGCCATTCAAGGCTCGAAGAACGTTTGTACAACAGGACTTCGGATGATAGTCCAGAACAGAGGAATCTCCAATATTCTCAGGTGGATGCCTCCCCTTACGCTCAGGAGGGAGCCTCTAGGATCGTTAGGTTCGTTGGTGGCAATAGCCGGCTGACAACTTGCCACGTCAGAGAAAGGACAGAGTTAAAAACCTACCTCAACTCCAAAAGAACTGGTAATGCCATCCCCACAGATTCGAGGGTGGAGAAGATACTGAAATGCGTGTTTAAGGATGACGAACATGCCATGGATCTGGACAGATCTCCCTTCACGGCAAAGATTTTAAACCGTCCAATGTCGGCCAAGTTTAAGATGCTGACTCTTAACTTTTACAATATAAGTGCTAGTCATATGGATCACCTCAATATTTTCGCACCCATCTGAGTCTACAAGGGTTGGAGGACGCAGCCATGTGGCGCTACTTCCATCTTACATTGAAGGGAGACGCCCGCATCTGGCTCCATTGTCTCCCATTAGATTAGATCTGGAGCTTTCGAGAACTCTCTGACTTCTTCTTGATGCAATACGCCTCCAACCGCTGAGAAGAAAAGTAGCCTTGGCGTCTCTACCATATCAAGCGAAAGTAATGAGAGAATCCACAAAAATTTCTGGACTGCTTCGTGGCGGAGGCGAGAAGAATCCCCAAGCTCACAGAAGAGATGAAACTTGGCAATTTTATCTCTATCTTAACGCATAAGGACTTCTTTAGGCACTGGCGCATAAGAATTCGTAAACTTTTCGGGAGGTAGAATCTATCACCAGGGCCTATGTAGCAGTAGAAGAGGCCAACGAGGCTAAGCGTTCCAAGCGGATCGAACAGTCTTGCTCTTTCACAATTATGAGAAAGAGGAAGCACTACGGCGGTGATCACTCCCACCGGAAGCAGCACAAAATTGGAGTACCAGAACAAAGGGACTACAGGTCAATCAACCTGACGCCCCTGACCGATACGTGCTCCAACGTCCTCATACAGATTCATAGGGAGAGGTTCCTTAAGTAGCCAAAACCACTTAAGAAAGCGGAGGGAGGAAATTTAGCTAAGTATTACAATTTACATCAATCTCCCAGACATTCCATGGAAGACTGCAAGACGCTTCAATGGGAGATCGAGGAGCTTATCTAGAGGGGCCACCCCACCAGGTTCATTAGGAATCCTAGGCAAAGCTCTGGAGCCTCAGGCGGGGAAGGACGAGAGCCTTCTCCACCACAGAACCGGATCGTGGTCGGAGTGGTCAATATAGTCCGGTCGGCCGAGACCACAGCGGATTATAAGGAGTAGTAGGTTGGGCGAAAGAAATAACGCACAGAAGTTAACGTCATTAGCTTTAGCGATAATGGCTTGAGCCATGTAATCTTCCCCAATGTAGATCCTCTTGGTTTATCGCGCTCGTTTTAGACGGTGGTGTTGACTACCAACTGAAACAAATTTTCATTGATAATGGAAGTTTCCCGATTTGTTTTATCTTGATGCATTTTTAAAATTTGGTTTAAAAAAGAGTTAATTGCAACTTGCCGAAGGCCTACTTTATGGCCTTGACAAAGAACTAGTGGCCGTCCAAAGAACGATCCAATTAGAGATCACCCTAGGCACGTACCCGAGAACGGCGAGTCATTCACTCACTTTCTTAGTCATCGACCCGCCTTCCGTACATTATGCAATACTAGGCCAACTGTGCCTAATAGCGTTCGGAGCCGTCACTTTAATATCGCACCTCAAGATAAAAATTTTGATAGCATATAGTATTGGTGAAGTGTTGGGTGACCAAAGTACCGGGCGGACATGTTACATGTCCCAGATCGCATTGAGTGGCTACACCAAGACGGTAGGAGAACATGACCATCGAGACAAAGCAACTCTTCAGCAAGCGCCCAATCTAATCCCATTGAAATTAGAGGACCCAAAGAGTTGCGTACAGATCGGAAGCTCACTCACCGGGACACTATGCGACAAGCTGATCGCGTTCTTATGACAAAAGGCTGACGTCTTCGTGTGGACCCCCGCTGACATGCCTGAGATTTGGGCCGGAGTAATGGTCTGCAAATTGAACCTCGATCACGGCTGCAAGCCCATCAAGTAGAAGCGGAGAAACCACTCTGTAGAGAATTTAATCACCATCTGGGAGGAGGTAAAGAAGTTGTTGGACGCCAACTTTATTAGAGGAGTCCAGTACCCGGATTAACTCTCCAACGTCGTCCTAATAAAGAAAAGCAACAAAAAATGGCGAATGTATGTCAACTTCAGCGACGTTAACAAAGCCTGCCGAAAAAACAACTTCTATTTACCCAGGATCGACCTATTGATGGACTCAACATCCGGACACGAGTTGCTGAGCTTCATGGACGCGTACTCCGATTACAACCAAATCCGGATAAGCCCAAAGGACGAGGAGTATATCTCATTCATGACAGACCAAGGCACATACTGTTATAGGGTGATGCCCTTTGGTTTGAAGAATGCGGTGCCACTTACTAGTGACTTGTGAATAAGATATTCGAAAAGTAGATCAGCCACAATATAGAGGTGTACGTCGACGACATACTCGTTAAGAGCAAGACCACCAATAACCATATTCATGATCTGCCAGAGTCCTTTGTGGTGCTCCATGTGTATCAAATGAGGCTGAATCCTTCTATGTGTGTCTTTGGAGTATTCTCAAGGAAGTTATTGGGTTTCATCGTCTCTCATCGTGGGATCGAGGCAAAATCGGAAAAGATTAAGGCCCTCATGGACATGACTCCACCACGAAGTATCAAATATGTCAAAAGGCTAATCGAATGACTAACAGCCTTGTCCCACTTTTTAGCGAAGTCAGAGGACAAATACCAGCCTTTCTTTAAGGCTCTGAGGGGAATAAAAGCAAATGGATTCCAGTGGACTGCAAAATGCCAGGCAGCCTTCGACAAATTGAAGCAGTATCTGGCTAGTCCACCGTTGCAGACGTCACCCAAGGATGGAGAGGAGCTTTTCCTCTACCTGGCAGTGTCGGAGGTGGCTCTCAGCTTTGTTCTCATACGCCAGACTCTGACTCTCAGCAGTCGGTCTACTATGTGAGCATGACGTTGACCCGCACAGAGACGCGCTACCCACGCGCAGAGAAGTTAGCCTTGGCACTTGTCTTCTCCACCCTAAAACCGAGGCCTTATTTCCAAACTCATCGCATAGTCGTTCTGACCGACCAGCCACTAAAGAGTATACTCTACAAACTCGACATTTCTGGACGGTTGGTAAAGTGGGATATCTAATTGGGAGAATTCAATATTAAATTCCAGCCTAAACCAGCCATCAAAGGGCAGGCTCTGGATGACTTCATCGTCGAGATCACGATACCAATTGCAAATTAATAGTCGGTCGAGGACGTAGAACGGCACAGGGAAGAGCCGGAGTGGGTCCTCAACATAGACGGATCATCTACAGACTCAGGCAGCGGAGCCGGAATGGTCCTGAGGACCCCTGATGTGTTTGAGGTGAAATACTCCTTTAGACTTGACTTTTCAACCACCAACAATGTTGCTGAGTATAAAACCCTGTTGGCTAGATTAAAACTAGCTAAAGAGTGCTCAGTTAGACGACTGACCATCTACAGCGACTCTGAGATGGTCGTCAACCAGGTTAGTAAGAGTTTCGAGGGATACAGCCCTCACTTGGCCAAAGTGAAGGAAGCCAGCCAGAGATTTGACAAGGTGACCCTGGTCCACGTTCCCTAAACTGAGAACTAGAAGGCCGACCAACTTGTCAGGATAGTGGCGGTCGAAAACTCAGAATAGTACACGAGGGACATGTGGGAAGTCATGAGAACTCTCAATACTGAGGAGCAGGAAGCCATGCAGGTCTTCGATGCGGAGAGCTGGATGACTTATTACCAGAGATACCTGGCGGATGGAGCACTACCAAACAATGTGAACAAAGCCAAGCGGATAAAAAAGATGGTCTATTGGTACACCATAGTCGATGGATAGTTATATCGCCGTGGTTACTCGACTCCGTACCTTCGGTGCTTAACTCCTAAGGAGGCAGACTACGCCTTGAGCGAAATCTACATTGGGATCTGCGGATCGCATATCGGTGGCAAAAACCTTGCGTTTAAAATCATGCGTCAGGGATACTACTAGCCAATGATGAAGAAAGACACCCTTGACTACATGAAGAAGTGTGAAAATCGCTAGCTCCATGGTAATCTTTCCCATCAATCGCCTGTTGAGTTGAGGACTCTTCAAGCTCCTTGGCTTTTTGCGCAATGGGGGCTCGATATTCTCAACATATTTTCCATTGTTATTGGGCAAAGAAATTCATCATCATGGGCATCGACTACTTTATCAAGTGGGTGGAAGCTACACTGCTAGCTAAGATCACCAAGCACAACACTTTAGAATTCGTTTGCTAGAGTATAATCAGAAAATTCGACATTCCCAAGGTCATAGTGACTGATAACGGAACCCAATTCTCCAAAAAATACTTCACCAAGTATTACATTAGTTTAGGCATTAGATTGGTCCACACTTCGGTACCGTACCCGTAGCCAATGAATAGGTGGAGGTCACAAATCGCATGCTACTCCACAGTCTGAAGAATAAGTTGGAGGACACAGGGGGTTCCTGGGTTGACGAACTGTCCTCCATCCTATGGTCTTATAAGACGACTCTAAAGGAACCAACTCGTGAGACACCGTTTTAGTCTGCTACAGGACTAAAGTAGTAATTTTAGTTGAGATTGGGCTTTCAAGTCTTATGGTTGAGTCCTTCAACCCACAAGGTAACTCTCAGAAAATTTGGAAATACCTAGACTTGCTGGAGGAAGCTCGCGACGCTGCCAAATTATGGATTGCGGCCAACAAATAACGAGTCGCACGCTATTACAATAAGAAGATAAAAGTGCAGCAATTTGAAGTTAGGGACATGGTCTTGTGAAGTATCGAGGGTACGGGCAAGACTACCAGTTGGAATAAACTTTTCCCGAATCGGGAATGACCTTTCCTAGTCTCGGTCATCCTATGTAATTGAGCATATAAACTCTAGACCTAGAACGACAAGTTGGTTCTACGGACGTAAAACGCGGTCCACCTCAAGTGCTACTTTCAGTAAGGGCAAAGATAGGTAATTCATCTGTATGCTTATAAATGCACACAATGTTTATTATTAATAAAAGAATATATTTTTTCTTTCTTATTTGCACCGTGTTCTTTTTCTTTTCCATATGCATTGTGTCTACTTGCATGGTTATACGACCTAGATTGCACCTAAGTCGAGCGGATTTTTACCCACTCGTAACTAAACCTTGGTCATCCAGGTGTTCCATAAGCAGTCGTAACTAAATCTTGGTCATCTAGGTGGCCCACAAGTGGTTGAATTAAACTCTAATCATCCAAGCGGGTCACAAACGGTCGTAACTAAATCTTGGTCATCCAGGCAGCCAATTAATGGTCGGATAAACTTTGGTCATCCAAGTAGCCCGTTTGTGGTTAAAATCTTAAGGGATTTAAATAGTACACGTGACAACCTCCTACACTAGGAGATAGTGTGTCACTCAGTGATGGTCAACAGGAGCAAAAGCACTCCAAAAGAGCCGGCCGCCCAAGTTCACACTTGTGCAGCACCGCCAAAGCTCTATTCACGAGTAAAGAACAGGCTTGACCTGATATCAGGGTCCACCTTGATACTTTCTCTTGGACTCAAATCCATTAGAGACCGCTGCTAACATCTCAAGAAAGACAGACAGCCAACTTGCATGCAATACACTACGTTGGTCGGACAACGCAACAGCAAAATTGAAAAATGATTGCTAAGATAAAGACGCAAAATATTAGTAAAATAACCATTTGATTGATTATATGCGTTCATAATTACAACAACTTCAAAAAATAAGGGTGCAATATCTACAATGGAGCAGGGCTCCCAAGAGGAGGTGGCGATGGCCCCTGACCACTCTGGGGCTGTCCCATAAGGCTCTCGCAACGCTAGACCGAACGGTATGTTGGGATATGAAATTTAACCAAAAATTTAGGGTCAATCAGCCAAACAATGCGACGACTGAGGTTGACGCCTTCCCACACCCATGCCCACAACATCCTGGAGACCTCATGGGGACATATATGAGTTGTCAACTCATTCTTTAGCGATGTCAATTGCCACGAGAGCTGGTCAATGCGCCTCACCACCCAATCAGCTTCCTCTCTCAGCTTGGTGCTCTCCTCCTTTAACCAAACATTTTCCTCCTCAAGGCTTGATATCACAATTTGAAGGGCAGTTGTGTCATCCAAATGCTTCGCCTTAAGTAGCTCCATCTCCTCCTCGAGCCAGGTGATCTCTCTGTCACAATCAGAGATCACAAGGTCTCTTTGGAGCAATCCCTTGCTAATTACGCCAATTATTTTCTCCTCCTACAAAGATAAAAAAACGTTAAGTAACAACAACAGAGAGAAAAAGAGAAGGAAAGTTATAAAGATTTATCTGCCAGATTTTATGCTTTGGCCTCACTAGTTTGTTGCAAGACCTTAGCTCTAGCAGTGGAGGACTGGAAGCAGAAATCTCTTGAGCAAACCCAGTAGTGGCCTTCGCTGCAGCCTCCTCCGATAGCTCTGCCGTAAGGTCCACCGCCTCAACAAGCTTCCTGGCGACAGATTCCTCATGCACCACCACAGTAAAGCCCACCATCTCAATAGGTTCTCTCGCAGTAGGGTCCTCTGTCAGCTCAATGTTGAGGCCAACTGCCTCTTAAGACTCTCCGGCGGTTGGCATCTTAGGCACCTCTTGAGGCTCACCAGCAGCAGGCTCCTCAGATAACCCAGTGGTATGTCCAGCAGGAGGCTCTGCGGGTGCCTCCAAGAGCTCTTCGATAGTTGGCTCCTCCAGTCGTCCAACAACTCGTTTGGCTGAAGGCTTCGTGGGCGACTCCAATAGCACCACCAGGTGCTCTGGTTGTGGCAGAGCAAGAACGGTGCTACTCATAGATGAGTGCAGCCTGGACTTATATGCCTCTACAACAACCTCAACTCCGCCCTCACCGGAACTATCTCCGGTCCTAGTGAACCGGCCAGCCATAACATAGTCTGCCTTGAGAAAAAAGAAGAAGAAGGCATCACCGTCATTGCCTTCTTTTGCCCTGGACTTTAGGGAGCTTCCTCACTAGAAGGCATGCCGACAGACCCGATCGTAATGGCGCCTGCCTTCCTCTTACAGGAAGGCACCTTCATCTTCTACTCTGGAGAAGGTGGTCCCCATCGTGCCCTCTTAGCCTCCTCGGAGAAACCAAATGGTGTCTCCGAAACTTTAAAAGGTGGCTCTCCACCAACTTCAGAAGCGGCTCCACCGCAACAATCTCCATGTCGGTGGGCATCCTAGTAAAAATGTCAAGTATCCTACCCCAATCTCTACCCAAGGGCCAGGATGAATCAACGTGAATATGGAAGAACCTGGTTCTTCCAGTTCTTCAAAGAATCATATATAGCACCGCTGATTTGGAGTCTTCAGGGGACAAGAACACCCACTCTCCGCCTTGGACGATGGAACATCACTCTAACCACTCCCATAGTCAATAATTTTGAATCTTAACGAAGAAAGATGCAAAATGTACACAAATAGCACACCGCATTGGTATGAAACCATGCTATGAGGATTCGAAGGGCAGTCAGAATATCCAGCAGTTCATCAGGAATTGGGAGACGTAGCCCACTCATCAAGTGGGTCTCATAAATGGTGATGTAGCCCTCAAGAGGAGAGCACGCCCTATCTCCCTCGCCAAGTATCCTAAAGATAATCTACTTGGGAATATTATACTCAACGTACAGCTCTCTCACCTCACTGGCCTTGATAATTGAAATGATTTGGGTAATAGAATGAGCCATGAAAATGGAAGCAATAAGGAAGATAGTATAACACATAAGAAAAATTTTTAGGAAGTTAAAGGAAAGCATGGAAAATTTAAAAAATAACAGACGGACCACTTAAAGGAGTATGAACGCCAGAAAAGGCAAACCGTCTCGTAAACGTGCGCCCATCATTGCTAACACATGTCGCTTCCTGAATAGGTGCAGTCGAATTAGATCCTCTAACGCATTAATTACCAAGATTGTAAATTTACTACATGTAGACAAGTGGCCAACTTTTTGACTGACAGTCTGGTGGTATTATCGCGCGTCGTTTTAACTCCCACCAGTCCTCTGAATTTTGCCCATATGGTTAACAAATTTGGTTAACACTTTCTTTAACTGTTCTTCGAATTTTGGCTTGAACGGTCAACAAATCTGGTCAACACTTTCTTCAACCGTTCTTCGGATGTTGGCCTAGATGGTCAACAAATCCTCTCAATACTTCCTTCAAGTTCTTTAGATTTTGACCTAGACGAATCCCGTCAACACTTCCTTCAGTTGTTCTCGGGTTTTGGCTTTGATGGTCAACGAATTTGGTCAACGCTTCCTTCATCAGTCCACCGATTTTGGTCAAGGTGGTCAATAAATTCGGTCTACAATTCTTTCACCACTCCTCCGGATTTTGGATAAAGTGGTCAACGAATCCGGTCAACGATCTTCCAAGTCAGTTTTTCCAATATTTATGGTCAGCAACTGCACGCAACATGATCAACGGATCAAGAGTCTTCGCCAGTTCCTTCGCCAAGTCACCTCGGTGGATAACCCAACCACTCACGACCCTTCTTGAACATATTGGAGGCCAGAGTCCCTGGCCACTACGAAGGGGCTTGTGATTGGTATGCTAGTAATGAGCTGGCCCAAGAAGGAGGAACAACCCAAATCCACAACGGCCCAATTGCGCCTAGACGGTCAACACCCACCGTTGACCGAACGAAAGGCTAAGTGAGCCAGAAGAAACCCAAGTGCAGGACGGACGACTTACTCTCAAGATAGTTAACATTTCCGTTGACCGATAGTAGGTCCAGCTGACAGTCTGAAGACCAAGCCTCAAGTGGGTCAAGCCTAGTTTGGCCCACGCGAACATCCGCGACCAACAATGGTCCTCTCCCCTAATTTCACGCTCTCCATAGAAGGCAATATCAATTATAACGGTCATCAACAGATTCATTGAGCATTCTTGAAGGAAAGCATAAGAATTCTCCTCCTATCTATGATAAACCTTAACAATTACAGAATGTAAAAGGAGAACAATCAAGACAACGACCGTTACTGCCATAAAAGCTTCACGCCAAAAAAGACAATGAGTCCAACAGAATACAAGAATCAAGCCTTTCTGCACAAGAAATGCCGCCTAATACAGCAATTATAAAAAGCCATGGAATCCTCACTCCAAGACACGTTCTGATTTGCCCACAAAAGCTCTTTGTAGAAAAACTGACACGCTTTCAGACTACAAACGATGTCTTTCTTTCTTTGCCACTATGTTTCTAACGAATACAGTGCTTAAAGCCAACGCTCCTCACGAGCCAATAAAGCCTCTCTCAACAAGAGTACTCACCCATCTTAAACACTCTCTGTATTTTTTTGTATTCTTTACTTTCACCTTTTCAATTTGAAAGTTGTTTGCTGACTCAATTTCTCTTGTTCATAATTGTGGTATGCAGGATCTAGACTCAGTGAATGGAGTTAGATTTAGACAAATAATTTTACCAGAATCTGTTCGAAATTTGGATTCAGGATGTATCAAGAATAGAATTTAAAATTATTCTTTTCATATTTGGTTATTTAGAATAAAATAAGTTAGGAATTAATATTCAAATATTTAATTTGTAAAATAGTACGAGAAATAATATGGTAATTTATTATAATGACTTTTTTACCCTTATTCAAGGAAAAAAATATTATTTTTTCTTATATATATATATATTTGTCTTAATTATTGTTTAATATAATATATATTTTTATCATTTAAAATATATATTCAATAAATATTTAAATAATTAAATGTATAAAATATATAATTATACAAAATAGAATTATATCTTATATAATATATTTTTTAAATAATTGTATATTTAATAATTACATATATTTTTATCATATAAAATATAATATAAAATATATATATTAAATATGTAATAATTATTATAATATATAAAATACATATTTATTCCTTGTCATACATAAATACATAATTATATATAAATAAAATACATATTTATATATATACATATTTATATAAAATATATATTTATTATATATATTAAATATATATAAAATATGTATTTAATATATATATTAAATATATATAAAATATGTATTTAATAAATATTTAAATAATTATATATATAAATACAAATAATCATATAAAATATAATTATATATTATATAATATATATTTTAAATAATTACATATTTAATAATTATATATATTTTAAATATATAATTATTAAATATAATTATATATTTTTTATTATTATATTTTAAATAATTAAAATTATTATATATCTAAAACATTTATAAATACTTAATTATTATATAAATATAATTATATTTTTTAAATATTGGTGTAAGAATAGTTATGTGTAAAAATTTAAAAATAATCTTGTTAAAATGTAACTAAATAGGAGAATAAATATTTTCAGAGAAATAATGTAAAAATAAAATTTTTATTCTCTTCAACCAAACGTATAATTAGAGTATATAAAATTAAATTAAAAATTAATTTTTTAATAATTGAGATACTGTAATAGTAACAGAAGTAATTAAAAAATTATTATAAAATAACTATTTTATTCTTAATTAGAAAAATAATATTTCAACATATACTAAAATACTCAAATAAAACTATTTAAAATTGAATTATTTGATATGCCTAATCTTACCAGCCCAAAATTTTATCGGGTTTGATAAAATATATTAGTATTATAAATGCACAGTAAAAAAATTAGGCTTAATTATTTTTTATGACAAATATAACTACTGATAAAAGTAATCGATTCGAACCAATCTAGCTCTAAATCTGAATTTTTTTAAAAATTTATTTTTTATTTAAAATAAATATTAATTTTAAAAAATATTTTAATATATTATATTTTTATATAATTAATAATTTTTATGTAAATTTTTTTAATAACTTTGTCATAAACGATTTTGGATCGATCATTAGCATACACTCCATAGAGAGTACGGGATGGAAGAAGCTGCATTCTTTGATCAGACTGCTTCGCATTCTCAAGCAGTTACCATGCCGGAGAACTACCGTTCCGCAAGATATACCTGCTCCGATTACGCTGCGGCAGCCACTCGTTCTGCTTGGATCTGTGGAAGCGTTTGAAATCTTCTTCCACTGATTCCGAATCCTGTCCCTTTTGTCTACTGGCAATAAGATACACCTGCACTATCCTTTGAGGAATCATTCTGCAGAGATGTGTGCGTTATTAATGATGAGAAGTTCGGCTCCAAAAAAGCCCTAGGTTATGTAAGGCCACTGAGAACATGCTTAATCCCTAACGATATAGTGAAAGGACATTTGCAACTAGGGCAGAATTAGACTTCGAGCTCTAGTTGAGCTTCACAATTTGTCATTACATATCGAGAAGTAAAAATTGATATACAAGGGAATGGGCAGGCAACCTTGCCAGATTTGCTTTGATCGGCCTGGCAGTTTGCATCATGTCTGATGGATTGTGAGCTCCAAGACCTATCCGCTCAGGTATAAAAGGGCATCCTGAGGGATAGATGCCACTGCAAACGGGGCAACATGGAATCTGACCGATCCGAAAAGCCAAAGAAAATCTTAAATTTCACCTATCAAACAGTGGCCATTGGCAGTCCAATGCACACCAAATATTTGATAACAAGGGAAAATAAAGGAAATTGTTTTATACTCAAACCACTCTTTTCAAAACCCTGCCACAATTTTGAATCCGAACAGAGATTTTAAGAAACAACAAATCAATTCATTCTATCAATAATCAAGGCCTCTTTCATAGAACTGCTTCTTAACATGAGAAAATAAGCCATAGAAATCCCTATAAAAGGAAAAAGATGGCTTTCTGAGGCATAAACATTAAGGCATGCGGCATAAAGAAGGGCTATCCAGAACAGACTTAACGGGTCACCTTTTTTCTTTCTAAATATTTGATCTGGGCCATTAAATTTGCATCTAATGACCTCAGTCTCAAGACAAAAGAGCTACGTCGGAAGTGATGCGCAGCCCCAGCGAAGAAAACTTATGCCAGATGTTCTGCCATTGTGAGAATTTTAAGCTGCTTTTTTTTCCTTAATTCGTGAGGAACAGGTCCGAAAACTCTGGTCCCAACTGGCTCGCCTTGCTTGTTCAAGATAACCACAGCATTGTCATCGAACTTCACCTCGCTGCCATCGCAGCGGCCCCTCTGCATGGCTGCACGCACCACCACGGCACGCACCACATCTCCTTTCTTGACTTTGCCGCCAGGGCGGGCCTCCTTTACGGATGCAACTATGATATCTCCCAGCCTCGCTCCTTTTTTCCCCTTCAGAGCTTGTATGCACATTACCTGTTTTGCACCAGAGTTGTCGACAACGTTAAGCTTCGTCCTCATTTGTATGAATGTTCTTCTCTGCTGCAAACATTCAAACATATTGTATTATTCACTACAAATAATCCGAAAGCTAGCCAAATAGCTTAGGTATCAGTGAAATATGCAACTAATCAGTTTGTTAGTGAAGTATGTTATATGCCTAATTTCGGTTCCTTTTTCTGGTATTTTGTTTTTATTTTCGGTTATCTATTTTTCTTTTTATTTTGGTTGGATGCCAACTAATCCTGTTATCCTTTTATATATATGTACTGTTCAATTGAGATAGAGAGAAAAGACAATTTCCTCGTTCCTCACATCTCTCTCTCTCTGTCCGGTTCTCTCTCTCACCGACTTCTCCCTCTGCTTCCTCTGTTTTTTTCTCTCTCTCTCTCTCTCTCTCTCTCGACTGTTTCCCGTCTTTTCCTCTATTTCTCTTCTGCTGATCTCCCCTCCCTCTGTCTTCTTAGCTGTGTTTTCCGTCGTTCTGCTCTTGCTGGTGCCGTCACCACCCGTGCACACATCATTGTTGCTGGGAAAATAATGTCTGGGGAAGGGCTAGCTGCTCAATTAGACCATACAGATCTGTTGTATATCTTATTTCTATAGTTAATGAAGCTAGGGCAATTAGTTTACTTATCTTCTTTTTCGTTTGGCAATTATATGAATGTTAGAAAAAAGCCACAATTTGTCTATTGGATTGCCTATTTGTCTATCGGTCAGTGGAAGACAGAATGAAAAATACTCTCAACAGAGAAAGCCCGGCGATTTTAACAGAGGTCCATGGGGAGCAAACCAACGACTCTTGACCAGCTCACCAAATGAAGTTTCACCCCTCACATTGCACTCATTAAACTAAGGGTGCCTTTGGTTGGATGTAATCAGCATACAAAGTACGAACAATTGGTTACCAATGTGAAAGGAGCACCCAACGAAGTTTTTCCTATCAGATTCACTAACAAATAATTTAAGTCAGAAAATTTTACAGTAAAAAATAAAATTAGAGAAAAACAAGAATGCCTATCCTCAGACTGTGACAAAGCATCATATAATTTCCAGCCATAGTGGAACAGATTTCTTCAATAACGATAATCATCCCTAGCTACAGCAATGTCATGGCAGCCCCTCAACAATCATGAGATGGTGTTTTAAAAAAGAGAAAATATTATTTGATATTTATGTTAGAAAAGAGAGATTCCTTGATCTACAGAAGTTGCACCAGAGTAAGCACATGAGAACGAATCACACATCTAAAACCATTCGTACTAAAAAATTAGCGAGTTATAAATAATATCAACTGCAAAGTGAACATACCTGATTGGTGAGATTGTTGCATGTTGCCGCCTTGGCCAGTTTAAGCAAACCAGTATCACTAATGAGACCGCCTAGTAGTGTCTGCCCTCCTTCCCACATAGCAAATACAATGAGTTGCAGAAAATGGGAAAAGGTACATATACACATATTTTAAGGTACATATACACATTTTTGGCAATAAAGTATCTATAATACTATAATTGTATGTCACTGTGAAGCTGATGCAGATTCTGCTCAAGCATGCCTCACCCAACATTAAAAAAAAAGAACTGCCACAAGGACCAATATTCAATGTCAACTTCATCGCTCACATTTGTTCTTGCTGGTCATTCTGGAGGAAATTGGGCAGAGAAAACGAACTATACCAACCAATCGAATGAGGACCAAGCATGAGGTCACTATATGGAAACCTGCTCCACCAATAACAGTTGGCTCCTAATGCCAAAAGTTGTGTTTTTTTACTAGATTACTTTTGAAGAAGTGTGGGGGATTCACCATCAACTAAATGCTATGATGTAAGAGTTGAAATGACTTTGCAACCAATACACTTACTTTTGTTTAACTTCACATATCACATTACATGTAGTCACATTAAATTACAAGTAAATTAAGTGTGGCACGAGCATTCTTCCAATATTCACCAAATTAGGGTGGTAAAATATATTATGCATCTTTACTACAACAGTACTGATTCATAATCACATGGCAATAATATGGTGACCATAAGATGGTCACTGGAAAAATTAAAGCATTCATTAACTTTTCATAAATACTGACACAAATTTGTACTGAATCAAGAAACTTTAAACCAAGTAAAAGAGAGTCAACTTCTGCCCCCCTAACAAGTGCCAGTGAATCTTGTTTGTGCCTAGGATTGCATGGATCCTGGAGATATGTTGGGCAGTATCTCCCAATTTAATCCACTCTGCTCTGGTTTTCTAGCTGAACTTACCATCTGGAAATAGCTACAATTCTCTCTCAAATTCTGAAAAGCAGCAAAATTTGTGATCAATGCTATACTTCAGTCTGCCTATCTCAAAAAATATATCCATCACTGATACTGAATAGTATCAGGCGTTTTCATTTTAGTCTTCAATGTTTTTCAATTTTTTTTTCATAATAACAAACTTACAGTAGGCAGCAAAATCAGATGCCAGACATTCTGCACAGTATTGATACACTTCTAATGCGTAATCCACTTACAAAAATAACGAAGAGGTTTCTTCCCTTCATAACTCTCCAAAAAAATACAACAGTGATGGGAAATTACAAGTCATAAAAATCCCACAATCAACAAAATTAGTGACAAGAATAAATTTCACAAATCAAGCAGAATTTCCAAAAGCCCAATAAGTCTTGGCTATGCCAGTGTTCCTCTTACTGCTATAATTTCCTACTGCACAAAGTCTATCCCAAGCCAGAATGATAAAGCGCATAAGACCTTGAACAGCTTATATCAGCAACACAAATGCCAGCCTTAGCACCCCATCCATTGTGCTCAAGAATGTAATTACTCTTCACCATATTAGAGAATGTCAGCTTCGAAGGAAAAACCACTTCCATTAACTAACCCAATCTGGTTTTAGGCTTACAGATGACCTCTCCCATAACCATAGAAAATGCTATCAGGTTCTAAATCCTACTATCGACTCCATCAGATATTAGACAACGAGAAATAGTCAAAGGAAATGCAGAATAAACAAGTCCACAAACAGTAAGAGGAATGTCTAAGAAATGCAAGACACCCATCCAATTGGGAAGCATTCTCAATCAATCCAAAGATAGAACTTAGAAAAGATTGCTGCCAAAAGGAATTCTAGGGTAAGCTCCAAATGATGCTCCAGCATGACATACTAAACTGGAAATGAAAACTAGCACAGGCTCTAGATTGACCCCAGAAAAATCACTCTTTTGATATTGAATAGTAAGATATGGAAAGTTATCAACAAATAAAAACCTTAAAACCCCATCTTGCAGAAATGCTGCAGCATAAAAATCCTAATCCAATTTCAAAATAAGGGATACTGGTGCACGTTTCCAAGTTGACAACTCCATATATGAAGTGTCCAAAGGAGGTATTTTCGAATTGTGATCTATTCCTCTTCCTCCACATACACCAACACAAGCAAATGGAACCATCTTCCAAACCCAGTCTACCACATTCATTTAAACCTTCTGAAAACTGAACCATCTTTGAAACCTAATCTTCCACTTGCATTTAAACCTTCCTTGCCAGCTGAAAAGAACTATTTTAAGAGATCGCAGAAGGACCATGTCCTCCCAGAATTACCAAACCGGAGTGCGAGAAAGCTGCTGCCCACCTACAATGAATTAGGAAGTAATCTGATGTTTCATCCTGAAATTTATACGAGAAAACTTATTAACTAAGCTGAAATTTCTCCTACTCATAAATCTGCAGTAAGAATTTTCTTTTCAATTAGGCAAGATGAAGTAACAAACTTACTGAGGCTGTTTTGTCCTGTGGGTTTCTTTGGAAGCAAAAGGATCAACCAGGCCTTCATAGAACTCCTTGCCAAAGCTGTTTTTGCTCCATCTCAATATTCTCAAACAACATCCACCCTCCAAACAGCATGGAGCACATAAAAGATAACACCCTTGTCCAAACAGTTTCTTATATTCTATGAAATTTAATCAAAACCACTTCATGAGTGGTACCATCTCTGCCCTCACCAAACGAAAAGCTTCAAGAACTTAACTTTAATGGTTCATGTCTACTAGAAGCATAGAGTAACACCCTGAACCCTTTGTTAGCATCAAACTATTGCAGATTTCGAATTGATGAAGACCTTCATATTGTCAAAAAATGGATTTCCAAACCATAACTTCATGAAAATATTGTCACAAAAATTAATGAAACTTTTTGAAAGAACTCTAAAGACGGAAATAAATTCCAAGGAAGCATACTTGATCAATAGATATGATCTCGGTTCAAACGTGGTACAAACTTGTAACTGAATTTTAACAGGCAAAAGTACTCGAAAAGTTGATAATTGTATCCTTCATGTAGTCCATACCACACCATAAACCTAGAACTTCTGAAACACTAGCATAAGATCATCCTTACCTGTTTCGCAGCAACAATGGGATGCTGTAGTAAAGGCAATACCAATCAGTCTGAAGTAGAGAAAAGACAAGAAACAAAGTTGCCAAAAGATATGGATTCCAAAAAACCAGGTTATACCCATGGAAGCCTACTGAAAGGAGTTCGATTAAGGAAATGAAAATGGAGGGATTTGAGGCTATCAGAAACACAAAATGAAATTTTCTTTTAATCAGTATACAGACAAGACTACTTGCATTTGTAGAAACCTTCATTTGGAGGAGACAGGGTTATCTCATTGAAAAAATTGGATGCAAATTTCTGAGGAAAATCTAGGTAGTTGCAGAAGTCTTCTGAGGTGGAGGAAAGAAGGTTGCTTTTCTAGGATCAAGAAGGATAACACATTAGTATCAATGGTTTCACTTTTCCAGTAATGATGGTCTCATGGGAGTAGTTTGTGAGTCATTCCCCGATATTGTGGTTTGTAAGAGTGAATTCTTGCTTAATCACAATTTCCATTAAGGATGATGCTAAATTACAGATTTAGGCTTATTAGTCTGGCCAATAGTGTAACAACTAAATAACTAACTCCCTCCCCCCCCCCCATCCAAAAATGAATCTTATGTACAACTTTATATGTATATGCATATTAGGAGGGTGGAAAGAGTTTAGATATATCATTGGTGGTCACCATGGTCGTGGATGATGCATGGAAGCACACAATAGAAGTACTTAATTTATCTACTAAAGGAAGTTGAACTATTAGGAGCTCAAGGGAGGAAATGGATTAGTAGTTTCCTTCAACAGTGGTCTGTTATGCCTTTTTAGTTCACCCATGTACTTTACATCTCAAATAGGAAGTGAATAACTGAATCCAAATAGGACTTCCACAATATTCAAGTGCTTCTGAGCAAATAATTGTCTGTTTGCAATATGCTAGTGATTCCACATTCTTCTACTATGGTGATATTGATAGTTTTACCCATGTGCCATCTCTGTTGCAAACAAGCCTTCAAGAAATTCAGGTTAGAGCACAGATGTGTGATTCTACAGATGCCACAATTTTATCTAGAGGTTCCTTTATGTTAAAATCCACATTATATGACCCTAGAAATCCTACTGAAGCAAATGTTTGTTCAAGATTAACCAGATGAGTTTTCTTTAGATGGCTATATTATTTATAATCAAGCTTCTTTGTCAAGTGCACCCCTTTCACAAATTTTCATTTAGTTCCTGAGGTTAATTACGAGAACTAAGAAGCTGATAGCGGAACCTTTTCTTTTTTCCATTTTGTAGATTCAGGAAAGTAAATAGCACCTTTAGTTCGTTGAGAGGTCTACTTTAATCCAAAGGATGAGGGGATTTTGTCTCCCGGAAGTTCAATGACAGGAAAACAGTAATAGTCAGGATCTGGTTATGGAAACTCCCTTTAGAAACAAATTCCTTGGCATATGTTAGTGCCAAATAATTGAACCCCAAAACTGTAGAAGTGTTATAGTGAACAAAATCATCCCAAGCACAACTCTCAAGGTTAGTTCATTTCTTCTCGTCTTTGGGGTTCATTGTGCACCCTATAATTAAGAAAGGGAAAAGTGGATTAAATTTTTTACTATACCTGCCATATTGCATTTCAATCATTTGTACAGTATCTCCACTTCCTACAAAGAACAAGAGGCTCAACTATGCTGCTTAGCAAATGCAGACAATAGCTTATCATTTTAGTTCAGGCTTTATTCAACTGCAACCAATGCACAAATTAGGATCCAATTGTGTATGCTTATTTGCTCACATTTCTACACTGCAAGTGTGCTATCAAAAGGCCTTATTCAGAACTGGGAAGGAGGGGGGATACAATATGCAGAATCTGTGAACCACCACCAGAAATGCTAAATAATATTTATTGCCAGCTCTACTCCATTCAATTGCTTCATTGCTGTCAAGAGGTTAAGTTCTACCAGAAAGTGTCAAGAGGTTACTTAAATAAAAATGGTAGCATGATTCAATTTATTACTAAGCTTGAGCACAATATAATGGAGAGACAAAAACAAACTATAAAACATGCAGAAACCTTTCCTTATCCCTTCACTTCCTCAGGTTGTCACACTACATGTTCACACAATAAAATGCAGAAACAAATAGCCTTGCAGTTGACTTCAAACAGATGTAAAATTCTATAAATTACTCCAATAGCCACATTTGTTTAACTTACCACGAGCAAATTTTGCCAAAAAAGAAGTTGCCATCTCTTTCGTTATGAATCAAAAACTGCTTCTCTTCCTTGTGGAGAAAAAAACGAACCAATGGTAGCAAAGAATGTGTGCTCATAACAATCTACAACAATCAGGATTGTTCTGCACCTATAACCATTCAAATAGAACAAACTAAGAATTAAAAACATAACTTCTTTATTTAGTTTGCTTTTTTCCAGTGGTTGACTGCTTGCAAAACAAACAAGACTGAAAGTATATTCTCTAGTTTTTATTACAGTTGAGCAGATACAGACAACCATACATATAGGTTGTCCTACATATATAATGGTTTGTTACTATTGTAAGTAACATGGAAATTGCAGTAATAAGAAAACACAACAAAATGTTTTCCAATGTCAAGTCAATAAAATCAGTTTCTCCCATCTTGTCCCAAGGAAAAAATTGACAAGGAAGGAAATAAAGAAAGAAGACTGCAACTGTGGGCATGACACTTTTGCTTTTCCAAGATCCTTACTGTCATGGGTCTCTTACAAATTCAGGTTGTGCGCACACTCTCTTTTAATTCTTATACATTAATTTCAACTTCATCATGCAACTCCAATGTCTGCACTCCATTCTCATATGATTTGAAACTAAAACAGGGAAAACATGTCCTGTATTTTTCCTCTATATTTTTTGCTTTCATTTTCTCAAATATTAACTAGTGTCATTTTGATTTTTACAGATAATGGATTTAATCCTGCTACAACAAAAAAATTGAAACTGGAGTGAATTGTTGTTTCAGAGGTAGGCAAGGTAGAATGTATTCGAAGTACAGTAATGTCACTTGATATGGAGATCAAAAGAATAGTACTAGAAGCATTTAGATTGCCACCTAACATTTCCTATACATCAATGAAATTCATCATTTCTGCATCATTGATTTAACATAATTGAATTTATAATATTTTTAATAGTTTAACAAATAAATGTTATTTATAACATAATATGTCATTAAAGGATGCATTTGACTTAATAAAAACTAACTATCATAGTTAAGATTGCAAATGAACTACTTATCAGGAAAAAAATTGCAGATGAATTGAGTGCTCTTTGTTTACACTTGGTTTTATTAATTTGTCAAGCCTAAGATTAGACTTGAGCTCAACTCATTACCTTCATGAATTAGGTACGACCTAATCAAGTTATTACATGTCAAATTTCAAGTAGGCTAATTACAAATGCATATACCAATTGATGGCCTATCTTGAAACACATTTCTCAACAGAACAAGCTCATAGGACAGGCTCGTGACCTAACTAGTTAAGCTTCTTAAGCCTAAGCTTTAATAAGCTTTAACTAACAATGTCAAACCAACTTCCAAGTAACTAAATTTGCTAAACAACCCTAATTATACATTAATTGATCAATGTATCGCTGACAATCATTTATAAATATCGATTTCCAGAAATAGACATGTTTCAAATAAAAATAAGCATGTTTTCAAAGATAATTGTGAAAATGAAAAGTGGAAAAAATTGGAAAGAAAAAAAGAGAAAAATAATTTACCCAACTAAGTGAGCCCTTGTAATGATCAACCATAATTTTATTTAATTTGGTTAAGATCAAATATATTTACAAAAAATTCAACAAAGGTGCCTCGTCTTAAGAGGATCAGCAATGGTGCATAAATAGAGACATTTGAAAGACTTCATCTAATCTACTCCAGGGCTGCTTGGCTCAACATATAATGATAAAAATTGAGCTTTGGATCAATCTTTTTCACTCTGTGACAACTAGGGTTGGTAAGCGGAAACCCAAAATAGCGAAATAAATCTACTTTCAGTCAATTTACAAAGAGATGAAGATTATACAAATGAAAGAGAAAAATATTGAATACGAAGTACTCAACCCTAATTGTCAAGTTTTCTATTGTTAAAGCAGGCTTCTTGCAGCTCTACATAAAATATCAAAACTACAGGATATCTTCAGTACAAATACACACACACACATTGAATATTCGCCACTGATATTTCAGACATCAAGCTTAATTTTTCTCAGCAAATTTCATGTTTAAAATGGCACTGTTATCAACTCCAAATTTTAAAAACTGATAATCGATGAGTGAATTTACCATTATTATTTCTCTTTACATAGAGATTGTAGTACGATCAATTTTATACACGTAAAATGAATAAAAACATATATCAAATCCCAAGAACTCCAAAATGTGACCCGTGTTGCCACTAATTAATAAAAAAACACAAACAGAGAGTACACACCCGGAGAGGTACCTTCCCCTGTCGCCTTCTTTTGATTATTTTTCTCCGTTCCACTCTTCCACCCAGAAGGCTCAACAAATTACTAACATTTGAAAATGCTAGGGCACAAAGTGATGTCCAAATGGACAATTTCTAGTTAACCAACATCTATCTGCTACCCTCCTTCGAAAATTCCACCAATGAAGCATTGAAATAATATGAAAGAGGTAGAGATAACCAAAGATCTGAAGGTGAGCCAGAATGGTTGCCGGAATCGCGTAAAACAAACTCGGTACATACACTAGTGCCGGGAACTGAATTAGAGCCTCGCTAGCAGGAGAAAGGAAAAGAGAAAATCACAAACCTGGTAGATTGCTGAAGCGTTCGATCTCGAGCTCAATCAATGCGCCAGTCTACAGTGGACTGGTTTGTTCAACATTGCTTCCGGGCTTCAATTCTTCGCGACATCGAGACCAAATTTTAGGGTTCAGTTTAATTAAGTATGTTTATAGCTTTTCGTTTTATATAAGATTATTTCAAAAAATTTTATTATATAAAGATATTAAATTTTTAATATTTTTTCATTAAATAATATCCAAATATATTAATATGTTCATAAAATTATACACCCTAAAATTATAAATTTTTCTCAAGTTCTTTTTTTTTTTTCTCTCTCATTTTAGTTGTATTTTAGTCTTACTTTGACTATTATAAAAAAATATTTATTAATTTTGTAAAATATTTCAATAATATTGTTATCTTATAATATGTATAAATATATGCCCGTAATAATTTGTAAGGGGATGATAGCGTGTTGAAAATAATAGACTTTGATTTAAATTAAGTCATTAGTAAGTTGAAAATAATTATGGCTAATACTTGATTGAATTTAGATATGTATATTGGTAAGTTAACAAAATTAAATTTGGAGGTTGATGTAGATGATCTAAAATTTTAATTTCCTATTGAAAACCCTAATTTTTCAAAATCCCTAAATTTCTACTTGTTTGGAAACGGCTGGTGCATTGTCTTCAACCCTAGTTGATGCCTTGTTTAGACCATAAACCCCAAATTTGTGAAGTAGTTTATTGTTGGCCAAGACTAAGGAGAGAGAATCGGCTGATTGAGGGAGTGGGAAATCAATTTAAATTGTTTAAATTATAAATCTAAATAAAAGAGAGAAATAACTAAACCCTAAGAAACCCTAGTAGCCACCACCCTTAAATTTAAACCCTAATTTAGTTACTTAGCTAGATAGTCTTACGAGGGAATGGCTGCCATATGAGAGGAGGAAATTCAGCAGCTAGTTATTCAATTTTAGAAATCAGATCAAGAGAAAAAAATAAAAATTAAGAATTAAAACTAGCTCATCTTTTTTATTTTATAAACCCTAGTGAGCCTCTCACTTTTCTTCCATCCCCTTGTTCATTTCCTTAGAAGAATAAAGAGGGAGAGGCGGCCGAATTGGAGAGGAGGATGAGACCATGTGAGGAGGAGGAGGCCGTGTGGAAGAAGTAAGAAAGAAAAAGAAAGAAAAAAAAATCTTTAAAACAAGTGACTGATCCTTTTTTATTTTAAAAATGTCGTATTTTTTTCTCTTAATTATTCTTGTATATTTGTGCATTATGTTAATTCCATTTATCTATGAAAAATCATAAAATAAGTCAAAACAATAAGATATGTGTGAGTTAAATTATTTTTTGTAAAGATTTAATCATATTTCAATATGTGCTTGATTGGCATAAGAGCTAGTATTCAAACACCACTAAACTTTTCAGCACTTAAAGAGCTTTTAAAGGCTACTACGGAGAAATAGTTAGATAGGTGATATATGATGATTATATGATAGTAGATTTATAATTTTACGAGGCTATAATATGTTAAAAATCAAACAATTGTAGTATAAATGTATGAATACTCGTACTCTTTTGCTCATCTTCGATAGAGAACATTGTAGATCTAAGATGTGGAATTTGAGGTAAGGTTTGAACACCATAACATTATTTGGAGTAGATCAGTAAATGTAAATGCCAATATCTTACAGACATAACCAGTAGTTAAGTGAATGATTTATGCACAATTTTACTTCACTTTTCATAGATATTGGACTTTGTGTTAGTGTCGTTGGAGTCATTGTTTGAACATCGAGCATTATTTTGAGAAGTCTTAGGAATCGTGAGAATTCCAGCCTGTTTAGATATAGTTAGATTGTATTATATTTCTTTGAGGACCGTAGTGGAAAACATAGTGGTTCAGATGAACTAAATTTCAATTTCTTGAAGTGCAGATTGCCGCATTAGTTAAATGTATAAGCTCACACTCAAATGTTAGAGTGGCAGTTTCAAAGGTTTAGTCCAAATATTAGGTATGAGACCTCGGAGGATGATTTTCAAAGTTAATAAAAGTTTAAAGAGTTTTAATGAGTCTAGTGGGATGTGACCACGTGTAGAATGGTTGATCATTTGATTGATTTTTTTATTCTTTTTTATTGAAGAGGTCCTCCGCATTACCCTTAATAGTGCAAGTGTGTTTTCTTAGCATCTTATAGTTAATATAAAAAAATTATATAAAAATATTATAATATTAAAAAATATAAAATTTAAGAATCTTAATAAGTTTATAATTATCAAATATTAAATTATGCATCTAGTAGTAATGAGACTTATTATTTTATAGATCGATACTTATAATTATATAACTATTGTAAAGTATGATATCAGTAAATAATTTTATATTTTATTTTAATTATTATAATAAAATGTTAAAATAAATTGATGAGAGCTAATAAAAACGGTCGCAACATAGTGACCCAATTAACGACACGTTTGATTATTGGAATGAAATAAAGTAGGAATAGAATAATTATTCATAGGGATTAGAATTAGATAGAAATTGATACGTATTTGGATCCGATTTCTAACAGATTCGGGTCGACTAGGATGTTTGGATCCGGCCCGGTCACCGAAGCCTGGACCCTACACACTACTACAACAAATAAGAGGTCAGGTGTCAACGGGATGTTATTCTACCGAAGACACTCCGATACTCAAGTTAGTAAAAAACCTTTGAATTATAAGAATGTAACTAGAAATGAGAGTTGAGATAGAGAATGAGATTGATGTAGGAAGTAGTGTTCGTCTTTATATGTAAGAGACGTTCTTGCAGCTCATCGAGAACGCAATTTTTCGAATCAGTGTTCACGGGGAACAAGCGAGAAACTAAGTCCTATAAGTATGGAAGCTTTGAATGACAGAGCTCGGGGAGTGAGAGAAGTCTCTAAAATCTAAAGGTTTGGTGTGAGATTATTGTAGTAAGTGATTGTATGCTTAGGAGCGAGCGTTAGTTGCTCAGAGATTTCTCTGTCGTAGTTCTTTATTATGTTTTGCTCGTCCTCCTCAGAATGGAGACTCTATGGGGTTATATAGATAGTGGGTAGGGTGACCTTCCTTGGCCAAGAAGGCGTGATTCCTGCATCACATTAAGCGACCTTCCTTAAGTAGGAAGGCTTGACTTGTGCATTCTATTGGGATCGTTTCCTTTCTAAGCGAGTAACGGTTTTCTAGATTATTTGCCTTCCTGTAGCGCTTCTGTTTCCGTTAGAGTCTATTGTAACCAGGAAGAGAGAATTTGGCGCCTTCCTCATGGGAAGGACGTTGAATCTGTTGATACTCTCTTTAATATAGATTGGCTTCAATGAAGGCGTAAAATCAGGAAAATGGACCATTACTTGTCGTGTACGAAAACGTTTGTCAAATTGGGCCTAACCCATATGAGCTTTTTACCTTTTCTTGGTTTGTTACTACAGTGTTTCCGATCAACAGAGATGTTAACTATTTTAAGGGAGCGCGTTGGCCGTTCACATAATCAACGCTAACGTTGACCGTCCAAACGCACATCTGAGTTTTCTTGAATTTTGGGCCGTTTTTTTATTGGTCCAACCAGCTATGGGCTTAGGTATCAGGAATAGAGTTAAAAATTATTTTTTTATATTTGTTTATTTAGATAGAATAAATTGAGAATTAGTATTAAAATATTTAATTTGTAGAATAGTATGAAGAATAAGGTAAAAAATTTATTGTAATGATCTTTTTACCCTTATTTAATGAAAAAGATATATTTTCTCTATATATATATATATATATATAAGGTACTGGTTTCTAAAATATGGTAATTAGAAATAATTATATCAATATAAATAAATCAAGGTTAAAGGATATGAGAGAAATTTGATTGAAAGCCTAAAGACCGGAAATTGGCAAAATCAAAAATCGGCGTTGTAATCCTTGAAAAGTTAATCTATAAATAAAATTTGAGTTTTAAATTATGAAAATCGCAGCATATTAAGTTAATATAATCAAAATTAGAGTCCAAAGATATAAAAATTGGGTTAGAAGAGTCAAACGGGTCCCGAATGGCGCGTGTACGAAGCAAGGTCGTTGTAGCTTGACACAGATCTAGCCCGCACCTAAGGTGCGACCCTGGCGCGAAAAACAGATTGCCTACGCTCGAGCACGGCTTGAGCATGCCCAGGGCATGGTCCTGCAGAATTGTTCTCTCGATGAGCACCCATGGGTGCTTGAGCGTGGCCCTTCGGATGCCTTGGCGCTCGAAGGGCCGCGCTCGAGCACGGCCCTTTGCTAATTCACGTATAAAAACACGTTCGGGTTTATTATCGTTATTTTTCATGCGGTTATGAGAGAGAGGAGAGAGAGAGAGCACGAAGGAAAAGAGAGAGGAAGTGGAGATCAAGACTTTTGAGTTTGAATCCGGCTTAAAAGTAATTGAAGAAGTAATAGATCGGGTCGAAGTAATGGCACTTATACTTTTCTCTTTCGTTTCTTTGCACTTTTGTTCCCTTTTCTTCAAGTATCTTCGTTTTGATATCCGATTAAATTTATATTTTGTAAAACCCATGATTTGAGTATGCATATATGTTGATTTCATATTCGATTTCCTAATTTTAACTGATATTTTACACCGAAACCCTAACCCCATGCCCGGATGCTTTCACCCATTTATTTTTGAGATTTTTGCATAAATTGCATCTAAAATATTATTACTCATAACTTGAACATGCTAATTTATCAATTTGGTGTCCAATTTAATAATTTTACGCAGGATTATGCTCACCGAAAACCCTAACCCGCGCCCCCTTTGATTTTACTCGAATTAATTATAATTTATACATGATTTGACTTTACAAATTCGTAAACCTAATTTTATGGACGTGGTTACTCCATATATTTTGTAATTATGCATATAGATTTTATATATATTAATTTTATATATTCTAAAAATATTATCGGATGTAAATAGTGATGTTTAACCATGTGTACGTTAATTACACTATCTTGTATATACTCCAAAAACTATGTTATATATACTTGTGAGAAGGTTTATCATCCGAAAACTCTAAAGTCATGTTTGGTTTACAGTGGTAAGAATTTCTATTTTTTTATACTTTATAATGATCATACATATAATTCATATAATGTGAAAGCTTAAACCCCTAAGAATTATACAAATTATGAGAAGTATAAGAAAAAAGTTCTATGATATGTTATGTTTGATAAACCGTTCTCCCAGAGTGAGAATAATATTTTATGAATGAGTATGAAATTTTTTAAAAATAAGTAATTATAAAATTAGACTAAGAATTTATATTTTAGAGGGTAGTATCTCTGGTATGCCTTAGGATATTACCGTAGAAACACAATAACTGCTTTGTACCAAAGGGGACATTGTGACATATATGTTATGGCCCCATATATCGAGTTAAAAGTATACTGTTCACCACAAAATGTTAAATTGTGTGGGTTGCCCCTTAAAATGTGTGGAAGCATATACATTCATTTTCTTGTTCAACTACGCCATTAGTTGGTAAGGCCCACTGGCTATGATATGCAAAGTTAATTAGACTTTTTGCATATTTTAGAATCTAAAAAAAGAATTGGTCAAACGGGAAAGATAAATGTATTCCGAAAATTGTATTTAATCATGATTCATGTTTATACATCTTTATTATACTCTTATTCCATTCCTTACTTTATTTTATGTATATTACTCATTATCTTTGATTATTGTACACTTACAAAGTATTTAGCTCACATTTACTATTTTTTTTCTTCCAGATGAGCACATCCTTATGATCGGTGTGGCAGGGTAGAGAATTAGAAGTCAACTAGGTATAAAGACTTGAAGGATGATCTTATGACTTAGATTTTACGATTTTGTATTTTTGATGGAATATTTTGTATTATTTTGAGATGGTTATGTATGTCGGTGTATGTGATGGTGATGATGATGTACATGTGGTTTAGTTTTCGTTAAGTCTGATGAATTTGTATACTTTTGCATGTTATTATAATTTGATTTGATACCTAGTGGCATCTCATCTGACCGAACGTTATACTCAAAATTATGACTTTGGTGCCACGTGTTTGTTGTGGCTGATTTTGGATCCTATATTGTAATGTTATGGTCATATTGTGCTGCATAGGAAATTTTCGTACAAGTTATATTAGTTTGGCGGCCATTTTACTGCTGAAATTCTGCTGGATTTCGGTCTGTAAAGTCAGTCCGTCACAATATATATATATATATAATATACATTATTTTAAATTATTATTTACTATAATGTATAATTTTATCATAAAAATATATATTTAATAAATATTTGATATAATGTATATAACCGAATATATATTACGTAGATATAATTTTATATATATATCAAATATTTATTAAATATTTAATATAATATTATATATTATTAAATATTATATTTGATATAATATTATATATTAAATATTTATTAAATATAACATATATATAATAATACGTGTATATAATAGATATTTATTAAATAATTATAAATCAAATAATTACGTGTGTGTGTATATATATATATATGGGCATATTTAAAATATAAAAGAATTGATACGGGGATAGTTATTCTTTATTCCTGAGTAGTTGGGAATAACTAATACCAATTGGGAGGTGGTAATAGTTATTCCTAAATATTCAAAAATAACTATTTCTTTGGGAATATTTATTATTCATTAAAATGCAACCGAATTGAAAAAAAGTGAAAATAAAAATCCTATTCCTACTGACCAAACTTACGCAACATTTGATTGTTAGAATTAAATAAGATGAAAATCAATATAGTTACTCTCAAGGAATAGAATATAATGAGAATAAAATTTAAAATTATTATTTTTATATTTAGTTGTTGGAATAGAATAAGTTAAAAATTAGTATTCAAATATTTAATTTGTAAAATAGTATTCAAAATAAGGTAGTAATTTATCATAATGACTTTTTTGTCCTTATTTAAGAAAAAAATATTATTTTTTCTTATATAAATATATATATTATTCTTAATTATTATTTAATATTGCATATATTTTTATCATATAAAATATAATATAAAATATATAATATATATGTTAAACACGTAAAAAATATTATAATATATAAAATACCTATTTATTCCTTGCCATGTATAAATACATAATTATATATAAATAAAATACATATTTATACATATACGTATTTAATAAAATACATATATAATATATAAATTATTATAATATATAAAATACATATAAAATACAATTGATTGTTGTAATAATTATTATAATATATAATAATTATATAAAATATATATTAATTATATATATTAAACATGTATAAAATATATATTTAATAAATATTTAAATAATTACGCGTATAAATATATATAATCATATAAAATAGATATAATCACATAAAATATAATTTTATATTATAAATTATATTTCTTAAATAACAACATATTTAATAATTATATATATTTTAAATATATAATTATTAAATATAATTATATATTTTTATTATTATATTTTATATACTTAAAATTATTATATAAATATAATTATATTTTTTGAATATTGGTATGAAAATAGTTATTTTTGAATTTTTGAAAATAACTTTTCTTTAAGAAATATTTATTCTCTATCAAAATATAACTAAATAGAAAAATAACTATTTTTAAAAGAATAAGGTGAAAATATAATTTCTCTTCTCTTCAACCAAACGGACGGTTGGGGTAATTGTTTTTCCTTTGACCACTTTTTCAAATTTTATATTTTGTTTAGAGGATTAAATGCCTTACGTACGATGACCGTTATTTTTAAAAAAATTGGGAAAAATAGTGGTATTGCGGTGCGTCAAATTTGTTTCATCAATGGTGCCTTGCACCTACCGGATTTTCTAGCCATTTTTCAATGAATCCAAGTCGATAGCAAAATCTATGAACGTCGATCATCCTAGATCCGACATCTAGTGGCCGATCGGTGCCATTGGACGCTGAATTTTGCACCAAAACTTATGCTGAAACGTTGTTGGTCGTCGACGGTCGCACTCGATCTATTATCCGTCTAATAGGCAACGATTGAAGCTGGTAGATGCATATGGTTGAAATAGTGGCAGTCGCACCGTTTTAGTATTGGGCGGTGCCTGTGGATGACGTGATGTGTTGGATTGGTCACTTCCTATAGGTAAATCAACAAACGGGTTTTGTCATCGTAAAATTCGCACAAAGTTTGTGGCTAATCGGGAAAGAAAGAGCCCGGTCAACAGAGTTTGACCAGCTGAGAGAAGGATTTGGTCAACATCCTGTTCATCAGTTGAGAAATGCTGCAGGAAGGCAAAACGGCCGGTCAGCAGAAGGTTGACCGATTGGTAATGGAATATGGTCAACATGTAGTTGACCGGTTGAGGAATGCGCATGTTATGTAAAATTGGTAGGTTGGGGCAAAATAGCCGATTGCACCATTGTGCCAGGTTGGGCCATTTTTCCAAGTTGGGGCAAAATGGTCAGTTCATAGAATTTACAAGAGTAGCAAGTCATGAATTTACCAGTTGATATTACCGGTATGGAGATGGCCGAGGTATAGGTAACTGCCAAGGTTGCTGAATGCAGTAACGTTTGAGGATATGGGATAAGCGCAGTAACGCTCGAGGATATGGGATGAGCGCAGTAACGCCCAAGAACATAGGATGATGTCCGAATTCCTTGGTCAATGCCTGGGGACATCAAGGAAAGCCCAAGGATTTATGATGATGGCCAAGGACTTTGCTTAGTCTGCAAAGTCTGCGTACTAGAGTTGGTAGCTAACATTCACAATTGTAAGGAGAGAGAAAGATAACATCTGTGCAGGCACCTTTTCAAAAGGATGGCACTTAGTAGAAATGATGGGCAAAGTTGGTGGCAGGTTACAGAGTTGGTGACAGGTTTTGTCTACACACCACCTATCTATTGGGTAGATGGGCCCTAAGTAAAATCAGTATATATATGCACATTGGACATGCAAGATGTATGGATGCGAAGTCCATGGAGGTGTGAAAGGGAGGAGAGAGTGGTGAGAAAAGAAAAATGAATAGAGAATTATATTCTTACTATTATTTTGTTCTCAGCTCTTTGAAAGGCTTTTGTAGCGAGGGCTTGTGTGACCATCTTTCACATAGTAAAATTTATTTATGAACTAAGTGTCTCGTAATATTTTCTTGTCATTTTGAAAGAGAGTTTTTCATGTAAAATTTTGTATTCTTTCTCTTTCTCCCATATCGTGTTTGTGTTTGTACATTCCGTTATTACTGTCTAATCGATATTTTTTTCCAACAAGTCGTATCAGAGACTGGTTGTAAACCATCGGTTGTCGTCATTGAGGAATGTGCCATTTAGTGTAGAGCAGTTCAATGAGCAAAATAATTTCATCTTTTGGTAGAAAAAGATGAATAATATTTTAACCCGTAAAGAAACGGTAAAAGCCCTTCAGAGAAAAGAGGAGAAACCGAAAAATATGACAAAGAAGGAGTAGCAAGACCGGAGATATTTTACTAATTACATGATCAAATTATATCTTACAGATAATATTCTTCAGGAGGTCATTGGTTTGTCGGACCCAACGGAGGATTGGGAAAAGTTTGAAAACTGGTACAAGTCTAAATCATTGACAACGAGACTACATGTGAAGAAGTAGTTTCATGGCCTATATTTGTCGGAAGGAGGAAGCTTTGAGAAGTACTTGGATGAGTTCAATCAGATAATAACGCAGATATTAGTCCTTAATGAGAAAATCAATGAAGAAGACAAAGCATTGGTATTGCTAGCGTCCTTGCTGACCTCGTATGATCATATTGTCAGGATACTGCTGTTTGAAAATGACACATTCAGATTAGACGAGGTCATATTTTTCCCATTTATGAATGAGTCAAGGCGAAGGAAAACGGTAAGATCTTAAGCTCTCAGCCAAATTTGGTTGTGGCGATCAGTGGTCGAGGACGAGGGAAATCGACAGAACGAGGCGGAGTCAAAAAATCAGAGAGGAGCAACAGTCGGAACAAGTTTCAGGATAGGACTTGCTTCCTTTGTGGCAAGAAAGACCACATAAAGTGGAACTGCCCTAGGGAAAGCAGGAGAAGGAGGGCAGAAGCGATCATTAGGAGAAAAGGTGTCATGATGATAATTGGGACACTGTTGCTTTCTATGGATACCTCCTGGTTGTCCACGTAGGAGAAGCACAGTGGCAACCGAGCGAGGAGATGAATTGAATGATAGACAGTGGTGCCTCACACGAGGATGTCCCACTTCATAAGTCATACGCCCGTTGGTCACGGGGTATTAAAAATGGATAACGGTGGCTCATCAAGGGTTATTAACGTCAGGGATGTTTGCTTGAGGACAAGCAATGGGAGCAAGCTTGTGCTGAAGGACATGTGACATACCCCTAATTTGAGGTTGAATGTGATTTTAACCTGAAAGTTTGATGGTAATGGTTTCAGGACGACGTTTGGTGATGGCCAATAAAAACTCATCAAAGGTACCTCAATTATGATAAGGAAAAGTAAGAGATCAAGACGGTACCTGATGAAGGCATGTATTACCGAGAAAAATGTCAACGTAATCAATTGGGGTATTGGTCAATGTGACAGGAAGAGGTTACCAAGATGGAGTGTAAGAAAGTATGATACAACTGCGGAGAAGGAGTTGAAGGGGAGTGGGACTACTCTAAGATCAGTGAAGCGAAAGAATTATCATTCAGGCTTGCGGAGGTTGTCGCTGAAATCCAAATTGAGGAGAAGTTGCCGAAAGGTAGGAAATGACGGTCGTTGGGAAAAGGCAAAGGTTTTTCCCACAATGTCGTGAGGAAAAATTTGTTGGGTTTGGTTACTCCATTATGGGTAACTCAACAAATGGATTTTAATATCAGAGAATTCGCACAAAATTTGTGGCCGGTCTAGCAAGGAAGAGTCGGTCAACAGAGGTTGACCAGTTGAGAGAAGGATCTGATCAACATCTTGTTGACTGACTGATGGAAATAAAATCGTCGGTCAATAGGTTAACCGGCTGAAAGAAAATAGTCGGTCAACAAAAGTTGACTGACTGAGAAAGGTTGCAAGAAGGCAAAATGGCCGGTCAACAGAAAGTTGACCAGTTGATAATGGAATCTAGTCAACATGAAGTTGACCAGATGAGGAAGGCGCATGTTATGTAAAATTGACAGGTTGGGGCAAAATGGCCGGTCAACAGAAACTTGACCAGTTGATAATGGAATCTAGTCAACATGAAGTTGACCAGATAAGGAAGGCGCATGCTATGTAAAATTGACAGGTTGGGGCAAAATGGCCGATTGCGCAGAATTTGCTAGAGTGATAAGTTAGGAATTTACCTATTAATATTACCGGTATGAAAACAGTTGAGGTTGCTGAACACAATAATGCCCGAGGACATGGGATGAGAGCAATATCGCCCGAGGATATGGGATGAGCGCGGTGACGCCCAAGGACATGGAATGAGCGCAATGATGCCCAAAGATATGGGATGAGTGTAGTAACACCCGAGAACATGAGATGATGTCTGAAGTCCTTGGTCAATGCCTAGAGATATCAAGGAACGCCCGAGAACTTATGATGATGGCCGAGGACTTTGCTTGGTCTGTAAAGTCTGCGTACCAGAGTTGTTGGCTGACTCTGTCAATTGCAAGGAGAGAGAAAGACAACATCTACACAACAGCTTTTTAGAAGAATAGTTGACTTCCAGAGATAGTAATTAATTAGCGGAGAAGGTCAACTCCTCCCAATAAGATGGCACTTAGTAGAGTTGGTGAGTAGAGTTGGTGACAAGTTGCAGAGTTTATGGTGAATTTTGTCCACACACAATCCTGTCTATTGGGTAGATGGTCTCTAGGTAAAATCAATATATATATGCACATTGGGCATGCCAGATGTATGGATGCGAAGTCCATAGAGGTGTGAAAGGGAGAATAGAGTGGTGAGAAACGAAAAACGAAGAGAAAATTGTATTCTTACTATTATTTTGTTTTCAACTCTTTGAGAGATTTTTGTAGCTAAGGGTTTGTGTGATTATCTTTCTCATGATTTTTCTCTCTTATTTTAGAAGAGAATTTTCTACGTAAAATTTTATATTCTTCCACTTTCTTTCATATCGTGTTTGTGTTTGTGCACTCCGTCATTACTATCCGACCAGCATTTTTCCCAACACGCTGATTGTCTGCACTTACAGGCGGAGGGAAAAGCAAAAGGAAAAGGAAAAATGAGGAAGACGATGGTGGAACAGCAGGAAAGACATAATAACATAATATAATATAATATATTTGTTTTATTATGTTTATGGAATTTAATATCTAATAATTGTTTATATGATGTGAAATTTAAGTTTGTTTTCTTATCATGATAACATATTATATATTTAAATTTATGTACATATCATTTATGATATTTTATAATATAATTGTGATTAATTATCTATATCATGATATAATTTGGTAGTCACCAAAGTGACCTAATGAAATTATTTTATAGATATTAAATTATAAAATAAAAAATTAAGATAGTTATTACATATATTAATTTAATTATTTTATAAAATTAAAATGTTATAATTTTTTAATGAATGGATATTATTGTAGGTCCAGAGGTATACTAATTTCTACGTAATTGATTAATTTAATAGAATTATTAATAAATATTCTTTATTTTAAATAGAATCTTAGATACCCAAAAGCAATAGATTTATTTAAAATTTGAAACATTATAAATTATTTTAATGAGTGATTGAGAATCACTATAATAGTCAATTAGTGTATTATAATTACACCCAAAGGTGAATTATAATAATACTATTTATATTTTGTGTACATCTTATTTTGTTAATTCAAAGCATTAATATTAAACATACTAATTTATTATGTATCTATTTCGATTTTACTATATTCTCACACTTCTTCTGTTTTGATTTTTCTATATTCTCACATTTTTTTATTTTGATATTCAATATAATTAATTTTTTTGATTGACTTAAGTAAATTCAGTTTTATCTTAATATACTAGATATTGCTATAGCATTACAATCCGAGAAACTCGCTATTATTATTAGTACATGTAGTGAGGAAGAAAACTTTTATTTTAGAGTACAGAAAAAATCGAACAAAATAAGTATAATATTTATAAGAATAATCATGGAGAATAATATTTAATCAACACTTTCTGAAACTAAAAACATTAAGAACTTATTAGAAATTATTGATAATTATTTTTGATCTATGGATAAATTTCTTGCGGGGATGCTGATGGTAAAATTTATTACCATGAAATTTGATGATACTCAAAGAATGTATGAGTATATTCGTAAGATGATCAATTTGGCTAAAAAACTTAAAATCCTTGGTATGAATGTGAATGAATTTTTTCTCATTCAGTTTATAATAAATTTTTTTCTTCCTCAGTGTAGATTTTTTTAAATTTATTATAATACTATTAAAGATAAATAAAATATCAATAAATTTGATAGTATATTGGCTCAAGATGATGTAAGATTTAAATAACAAGAAATTTATTCAATAAATTTAATGAATTATAGCGGTAAAGAAAAGAAGAAAAAAAAAGAGCATTAAGGTAGGACCATCAAAAGAAAATGATCCCCATTATGATATAAGGACTCAAAAAAGGGAAGTAATAGAAGGTATCACTTTTATAAAAAATGAGACATTTTAAGAAAGATTATTATAAAAGAAAAACTTAGTTCGAAAAAGAAATGTGAGTATTTGGCTAATATTTTTTTGAATGAAAGCTAATTAAAATTTCTTTTAATACTTGATGGTTTGATTTGGACTTTGATGTTCATATTTCTAAAATGATACATGGATTCCTTACAACATAGATCCTAAATGAAAATAAAAATTTCTGTCATGTGAAATAGTGTCAAAGTTCCTATTTCTATTACTAAAATGCTTTATTTATTCTTTAATATTAGATTGTATTTAGATTTATTACAAACACTATATATACCTTTAATTTTTAAAAATTTTATTTTTATTTCTAAACTTAATGTTTAAGACTACTCTTTAAAATTTAAAAGTAAAAGAGTAAACATATATAAGAAATAAAGCCTTCTTTGATTCGAAAACTCATTGGGGTGGCCTTTATAAAGAATAACGTTAATCATAATTTTGTTGAAAGTCTTATGGCTCTATATTATAATGTAAGAACAAAACGTAATCATATAAATAAAAATTTTTCTTTTTTATGGTATAAAAGATTTAATGACAATACGAAAAGGTTGGTGAAAGAAAAAATTTTGTTTAAACATGATTTTTTTAATCTTGATGTATGTGTAGATTATATTAAAAGAAAATAAACCAAACATATAAAGAAGGGTACCACAAAAAGTATAAAACTTTTAGAGATTATCCATATAGACTTTTGTAGACCTTTTGACTCTTCGTATTTAGGTGAAAAAAAATATTGTAATATTTTTATAGATAATTTTTTACGTTATTATTATACCTATTTATTACATAAAAAGCCTCAGACTGTAAATACTTTAGATATATATATATATAGCAGAGTTTGAAAAGCAATTAAATAAAATTATAAAAGTTATATTGTGACGGAACGGGTCATGATTCTTCTAATGACCTCCATCAATTCAATATACACACAGTTTAAATAATAACTCAGTACAAAGCATTAAAATAATTAAACTTTCAGACACAAGACCCAATAAGAGATGCCATCTAGAAACCTGTATAACCCAAAATTTAGACTAGCGGAAGCAGATCAATACTCATAATAATATGCGAAAGCAATATTATATCATAATAATATTCATCATGCCAAATTTTATATACAATATTTAACTTGCATCAGTCAATTATATTCATAATACATCAAACTTCTAAAATTCTAAGCCTTCAAGATCTAGAAAATCTCCACTAGGCTAACCCCTGCCCTTACTGCTCCTCATCAGGCATCAACTCATTGGTGTTATCTGAAAGGGGTGGACAAAATAGTAAAGGTGAGTCAATTACTCAATAAGGTACCATAATGATATAAACATACAAAAACCGTCCATATGAAAAGTATATATAAAACATGTATATGAATAATACAAAGCATGTAACGATGTAAGAGTATAAGGGAAATCTAGTGGCCGAGGTCGGTGCAAAGGCTGCAAGATGATTAAAAATGTCAAAGTGAACAAATTGATCCGAGGACATAAAATGATCGCGGACGTTGACTACTGCATAAAATGTCCGGGGACATGCAATGACTAAAGACTTCATAAAATGACCATGGAAAAACCCTGTAGCCGCAGACATGAAAATTACCAGAGTGAATGAAAAGTCCGAGGAAAATGAATGGCCGCGGACACAGGTGAAAAGGCCGAGGTCAATGCTTAATACATACTGGCATAGGATGTTGAAAATCATGTAACAACTTAAACTTGTCTTTTAGAATAATTTCACTATCATCTTGAGGGATCAGAACTAATAGATCCTATTAATTAAGGCAGCAAATAATCAATGGTGGATTGTACTCACTCCACACAATTTAAGGCCTTGGTTTGTCCGAAAACAGTATCATCATGAATTTTTATTTATTTACATTCTGAGAATAGAATGATCATATAATCTTAGTTTTTGTCTGAAAAAAGTATTATCATGAATTTCTCCTTATTTACATCTCGAGGATAGGATGATCATATATTCTTGGTTCTTATCCTCCATCGTAACGTCCCGAGGAAGGTGGACCACATATCACTCTATAGACGGAGTTATCATCGATTAATATTATAATATCTTAAGGTATGCCAAAGAGTATTACCTACAGAATAATCATTGGTCCAATTTCTTACTGATTTTTCATAACTTAAGAGATCCTGGTTCTTTTTTATTTAGCCTTGGTTCATTATTCTTCTGAAGGCCATTTCATACTCGAATCTTCAGTAAATTCCAGATATTCCAATTTTAGATAAGTTGTCCGATTGTCTGAGGAACTTAAATCATTCATAACAAAAATCATAATTTTATTTTGAACATAGACTTGGAATATATTTAGAGCATACTTAGGACATGAAATATACTGAATCATAATATCCATACTTTATTCATACAAACTTATTCATGAAATCATATAAGGATTAGAAAACATGCAATGTTATATAACAATTTGAATGGGGAAGCAAAAGCATCAGTGAGAAAAACAAAGCTTGGTATACATTTGTCTTAGCTTGTTCAAAAAACTTCATTACTCAAGTTGGCCTGTAAGTTCTTCCTCTCATCTTTCTTCTCCCTCGTGCCTTTTTTTCTCCAAATCCCTCTCATTTTCTTCCTACCCACTATTTATAGGCAACAGAGCAGTTGGGAGCAGGTAAGAGCAAGTCACTTACTCTGGTACGTTCATTATTTAGAAGGTTCTGGATTCAATAGAATTATTATGAGTAGATGAGAGTAAGTTACCTATTCTGATAAAGTCCAAATTTCTAACCAAAATCGACTGACATGCTTATTCCGATCAACTCCCTAAACTAGTCAATGATCCATTTATGTTATCAATCTATTCCGGTCAACTATTAAATCCGGTCAACTTCCTACTTCAGCCGATTATCAATAATTTTGGTCGTTATCATTGTCTCGGTTATTATCACAACCGTGGTCGTTATCACTATCTCGGTGATTATTAACTTTTTTGGCTACTTATGTCTTCCTCGATTGTTTTATCGTTCAGGCCGGTCAACAAGTTTATCTGGTCAATGGTGCTGGTCGGTCAACCTTCAACGATGACCGATCAATTCTTCTTGTCAGACCACCTTACAACTTTAGTCTTTTTTTCCCATTAAGACAGAGTTACTGTATTCTAGTGAACTAATCTTTACAATTCTGCCCCACTTTAGAAATTTCATTCTCGAAATTTAATAAGACGTATATACCTTACATAAATAGATTGGGGCACTTATTCCGAATCTCGCTTCACACTCCCAGGTGGTTTCTTCAGGTGAGTGATTCGTCCATAAAACTTTCACTAAAGGAATGGTTTTTGTGCGTAGTATTTGATTCTTTCGATCTAGAATTTGCACTGGCTCTTCAATATAAGATAGGTCCTCATTAATTAGCAAGGGCTCAAACTCAATAATATATGTGGGATCATGGATATATTTGCAAAGTATGGATATGTGAAACACATTGTAAAAGTTGGCCAAATAGGGTGACAAGGCTAGTTGGTAAGCCACTTCTTCAATTTTTTCAAAATTTTAAAAGGATCAATAAATGGCAATTTCAATTTTCCTTTTACCCTAAATCTAAATGTCCCTTTTGATGGAGACACTCTCAAAAATATAGAATCGCCCTCATCAAATTTTAATGCCGACCTCCTTTGGTTTGTATAGTTTTTCTGCCTACTTTGGGCTATCTTCAAATTTTTGTTTATCAACATGATATTTTCCGTTGTCTCTTTAATAATCTCGGGACCCAAAAGTCTATAATCTCCTATTTCCTCCTAGTGGATCGGCGATCTACACTTCTTCTTTACAGAGCTTCAAATGGTGCCATGTCAATACTTACCTAATAACTATTATTATACGTAATTCTGTCAATGCCAAGTGATTATCCCAATTTTCTTTCAAATCTATCACCGAGACCCTTAACATGTTTTCCAAAATCTGAATAGTATGCTCAGACTTACCATCTGTTTGGGGGTGACAAGTCATGCTAAATTTAAATTCCGTCCCCAAGTCTCCATGTAGACTTTTCTAAAATTTAGAAACAAATCTCGAATCTCGGCCAGACACAATCATTGCAGGTACACCATAAAGTCTTCCTATCTTATTTATATACAATTGCGCCAATTTATCACAAGAACACGTCATCCGAATTGCCAGGAAATGGGTCGACTTAGTCAGCCGATCAATAATAACTCAAATGGCGTCATGGTTCTTTGGGATCTTTTAGCAGACCCGATACAAAATCTATCATAACGTCTCCCCACTTCCAAGTTGGTATAAGCATTGGCTGCAACAACCCAGTCAGGTTCCTTCTTTTAATCTTTAATTGTTGGCAGATAATATATTTTCCTACAAAAGTCATAATCTCTCTTTACATGTTTATCTACCAAAAGGTCTTTTTCAAGTCTCGATATATTTTATTTGTCCTTGGATAAATCGTATATCGGAACCGATGAGCTTCATTTATAATTTTTTTCTTTAGCTTCTTATCATCAGACACCCACAATCGATTTCTAAACCTTAAAACTCCATCAGTAAAATCGTTAAAATCAATTCTGAAGTCTTTATTCAAATCACCAATAATGTCCACAAGAAAAGGATTATTCATCTGCTTCTCCTTAATTTCTTTTATAACCTCAGACTGAACTTGTAAATATGACAAGATCATTCGGTTACCTCGAATATATCACTGAATATCACACTATTTTAGATAATCTATCATCTCTATCTGTTTGATTTGCAACCTCGCTACAAAGCTTGATCGCCGGCTTAAGGCATCTCATAATTATTATCTTTCAGAAAATCAATCCATCATCTTTACTTCATATTGAATTCTTTCTGCGAAGATAAATATTTTAAACTTTTATGGTCAGAATTAATAAGAAATTTCTCATCATAAAGATAATATCTCAAAATCTTTAGTGCAAACACAACCGCAGTCAACTCTAGATCATGAGTTGGATAATTCTTCTCATATACTTTTAATTGTCTTGACCTATAAGTAACTACTTTTTCATTTTGCATTAATATACAACCTAAGTCAGTTTTAGAGGCATCACAGTAAACCTCAAATTCTTCGGATCCCTCAAGAATAGTCAAAATTGGAGCAGTGGTTAGGCGATCCTTCTTGAAAGCTCCGATCACACTCCTTAGTCCAATCAAATTTAGCCTCCTTTCTAATTAATTGTGTTAAGGGCAAGGCAATCCGTGAGAAATTCTTTACAAATCTCCCATAATACCCTACCATATCGAGAAAACGTTTGACTTCGATTACCAATGTGGGCCTATTCCAATTAATGACAGCCTCTATCTTTTTCAGATCTACTGTAATGCCACCATTAGAAATAGCGTGCCTTAAAAATATTACTTCCTCCAGTCAAAATTCACATTTCTTCTTAGCATACGATTTCTCCCCACGAAACACCTGAAGCAAGATTCTTAGATGGGTCTCATGTTCTTCGTGACTTTTGGAGTAGATTAAAGTATCATCAATAAATACCACCACAAATCTATCCAAATACGGTCGGAATACTCGATTCATCAAATTTATAAAGGCAGCAAGAGTATTAGTAACACCGAACGGCAAAACAAAAAATTCGTAGTGACCATATCTCATCTGAAAATCTGTCTTGGCCACATCCTCCTACTTAATCCTCAACTGGTGGTATCCCGATCATAGGTCAATCTTAGAGAACACCCAAGACCCTTTAGTTGATCGAATAAATCATCAATACACGGCAATGAATGTTTGTTTTAATCGTAATCTTATTTAGTTTACGATAATCAACATACAACCGTAAGGACTCATCTTTCTTCCTAACAAATAGTACCGGTGCATCCCATAGAGATACACTCGACCTAATAAATATCTTTTCTAACAATTCCTATAACTATAATTTTAACTCCTTCAACTCAGCAGGCACTATATGAAATGGTGCCTTTAAAATCGGGCTAACATCAGGAATGACCTTAATTTCAAATTCAATATCTAGAAGAGGAGGTAATTTGGATAACTCTTCTAAAAATATATCTTCAAATTTACATACAACTAAAATAGCTTTTGCCTGTACACTATGGCTTCCTATGGTACTGGTGTATGCTAGATAAGCCCAGCATCCATATTGGATCAAATGCTTTGCATGGAATGCCAAAATCAATATGGGCATTTCCTTCTTCCTAATGCCTTGGAAGAAGAAAGACACTATTCTAGGATTTGAAAAATATACCCTTTTTAAGAAACAATCCATACTGGCATGATAAATAGCCAACTAGTCCATCTCTAAAATAACGTCAAAATTACATATATCCAATAATATTACATCTACCCTCAAATGTAACCCATTCACCTTAACTATACACTCTGGATACATAATATCAGTAAGTATTGACGGTTTGATGGGTATCAATATGGCTAGAAAATAATCTAAGATTTTTAAAATTGATGTGATATGGCATGTAAAGAATGGGAAAAAGAAAAAATGCGTAGATTTAGAATCAAATAAAATCGAAGCTGAAACTCTACAAATAAGAAGAGAACCTTCAATCACATTTGGTGATGCCTCAGCATCCTGAACTGTCACCGCAAAGACTTTAGCTGGGACAGTGTGTTTCTTTGCCTTTAGCCTTTTGGGTTGCGAGAAATTCCTGATCCGATGGCCTAGGTCACTGTAATTAAAATATGCCCCCATCAGTTTAAAGCAAGTTTTTTCTAAATGCTTTCTTCCACAATGGGTATAGTTTGCTGCTAAATGTTGAAGACTAGACACTGACACTAACTGAATTTTAGAGTTACTTTTTCCTTTATCCGATACCTTTTCTTTCTTAGAAAGTCCTGGGGCTCTTAAATCAGATCTCGTACTATAACTCATCCTGCTAACGGCTCTCTTAGCAAAGAACTTCTGAGTTTTAAGCTCCTTTTCAAATATTAGGGCCATGTCTAATATCTTAGTGTACATCTGAAGTTTCTGCATCACTAACTAGTTCCTAATCTCATCCCTCAATTATTGTTGAAACTTCTTAACCATCCTTAACTCAACTTCCATAATGTATGGTGTGTACCGAGATAACTCCGTAAATTTTGCATCATATTCGGCTATAGAGCAGCTCCCTTACCTAAGCCGCATAAATTCCTCTTCCTTTTGATACTGGAGGTTGGAAGAAAAATACTCCTCCATAAAGGCCTCTTTAAATATTTTTCAAGAAATTTCTTCTTTGAGCACACCCAACGCCCTTTTTTTCATTACCCACCAATTATCAACTTCTCATTCTAACTTATACGCTGCAAAGGTAACCTTCTCCCATTTAGAACATCTGATAATAGTAAATATCTTCTTTAATCTCCGAATCTAAATCTCTGCCTTTACTAGGTCTGGTTCTCATAGGAATTCAGGTGCCCACTAAGCTATAAACCTTTCATATGCCGTTGGCTCAGAATTAATTGGGACCAGGTTTCGAGTAGCAATCGGAGCTGCATGTCGTTGCTCCATAGTTTCTATTATGTGAGCCATTCTTCCTAACATGTTCAAATATTTGGTCTCTCGATTCTAAGGGGCACCAATACGACCTCTGGTAATTCTTCTTCTCTGTGCCATACTATTATCCTATAACCAAAATATATAGTATCAATTATTCCAACATTTTTAAATTAGGGAGCGGGTTAGCAATTACTTAATGCATTTAAAAATAATACCCCCGAGTTTCATACACTCTATAGCTCAGTCTTTTTATCTATTTCGGTCCTAAATTACACCACAGCCCTTAAATACTATCTCGGCTGAATTCCTCTATGGCCCTTAATATCCATCTCAGCCCTTAAGGTTTATTCACCTTAACCCTCCATCAATTCTTAATTACTTTTATCCTACTTCCACCCAAAGTAAACCCAAGCTTCCGCCTTAAATTCAATCAACCCTAAGGTATCTCATTTCTCTGATACCACCTATGACGGAATGGGTCATGATTCCTCTAATGACATCCATCAAACAATATACACATAATTTAAATAATAACTTAGTACAAGATATTGAAACAATTAAACTTTTAGACACGAGACCCAATAAGAGATACCATCTAGGAACCTATACAACCCAAAATTTAAATTAGCGGAAGCAGATCAATACTCATAACAATATACAAAAGTAATATTATATTATAATTATATTCATCATGCCAAATTTTATATACAACATTTAACTTACATTAGTCAATTATATTCATAATACATCAAACTTCCAAAATTCGAAGCCTTCAAGATCCAAACAATCTCCGCTCGGCTAACCCCTATCCTTACTCCTTCTCATCAGGTATCAGCTTGTTGGTGTCATCTGGAAGGGGTGGACAAAATAGTAAGGGGTGAGCCAATTGCTCAATTACGTATCATAAGAACATGGACATACAAAAACTATTCTTATAAAATGTATATATAAAACATTCATATGGATAATACAAAGCATGTAATGATCCAAGGGCATAAGGAAAATTTGGTGGCCGAGGTCGGTGTAAAGGCCGCGGACGATTAAAAACTGTCAAAGTAAACAAATTGATCTAAGGACATAAAATGATCGCGGACGTTGAATACTGCATAAAATATCCGAGGACATGCAATGACTAAAGACTTCATAAAATGACCGAGGAAAAACTCTGTAGCCGCGGATATTAAAATTACCAAAGTGAACAAAAAGTCTAGGGAAAATGAGTGGCCGTGGACACAGGGTGAAAAGGCTGGGGTCAATGCTTAATACATGCTGGCATAGGATGCTGAAAATCATGGAACAACTTAAACTTACCAGTCTTTTAGAATAATTTCATTTTCATCTTGAGGAATCAGGACTAGTAGACCTTACTAGTTAAGGGAGCGAATAATCGAAAGTAGAGTGTGTTCACTCAACACAATTTAAGGCCTTGGTTTGTCTAAAGACAATATCATCATGAATTTCTCCTTATTTACATCCTGAGGATAGAATGATCATATAATCTTAGCTTTTGTCTGAAGACAGTATCATCAGAAATTCCTCCTTATTTATATCACGAGGACAGGATGATCATATATTATTGGTTCTTGTCCTCCATCGTAACGCTCCGAGGAAGGTGAACCACATATTACTCTATGGACGAAATCATCCTCGATTACTACTATAATATTCTAAGGCATGCCAAAGAATATTACCTACTGAACAATCCTTGATTCACTTTCTTACTGATTTTACATAACTTAAGAGATTCTGGTTCTTGTTTCTTTAGCCATGGTTTATTCTTCTTCTTAAGGCCATTTCATACTCAAATCTTCTATAAATTTCAAATATCCAACTTTTAGATAAGTTGCCCGGTTGTCCAGGAAACTTAAATCATTCATAACAAAAACCATATTTTTATTTTGAACATAGAATTGAAATATATTCAGAGCATACTTAGGACATGAAAAATACCGAATCATAATATCCATACTTTATTCATGCAAACTTATTCATGAAATCATACAAGGATTAGAAAACATGCAATATTACATAACAATTTGAAGGGAGATAGCAAAAGTATCAGTGAGGAAAACAAAGCTTGGTGTACACTTGCCTTATCCTGTTCTAAAAACTTTCTTACTCAAGTTAACCTGTAAGTTCTTCCTCTCCTCTTTCTTCTCTCTCATGTCTTTTTTTCTCCAAATTCCTTTCCTTTTCCTCCTACCCACTATTTATAGGCAATGGAGTAATTGGGAGTAGGTAAGGGCAAGTCACCTATTCAAGTATGTTCATTATCTAGAAGGTTCTGGATTCAACGGAGCTACTGAGAGTAGATCAGAGTAAGTTACCTATTCTGATAAAGTCTAAATTTCTAACCAAGACCAACCGACATACTTATTTCGATCAACTCCCTAAACCGGTAAATGATTCATTCCTGTTATCAATCTATTCCTGTCAACTATTAAATCTAATCAACTTTTTATTTTGGCCGATTATTAGCTATCTCGGTCGTTATCACTATCTCGGTTATTATCACTACTGCGGTCATTATCACTATCTCGGTGATTATTAACTTTTTTAGCTATTTATGTCTTTCTCAGTTGATTTCTCATTTAGGTTGGACAATAAGTTCATCCAGTCAACAGTGCTAGTCGGTCAACTTTCAACGATGACCGATCAACTCTTCTTATCTGGCCACCTTACAACTTCGGTCATTTTTTGCCTTTGAGACCGAGTTACTGTATTCTAGTGACTCAATCCTCGCAATTTTTCCCCACTTTATAAATTTCGTCCTCAAAATTTAATAAAACGTATATACGTTACAGAAGTAGATCGGGGTACTTGTTCCAATCTCCTCTTCATGCTCCCAGGTTACTTCTTTATGTGAGTAATTCCTCCATAAAACTTTCACTGGGGAAATAGTTTTTGTACGTATTATTTGATCCCTCTGATCTAGAATCTTTGCTAACACTTCAACAAAAGATAGGTCCTCATTAATTGGTAAGGACTCGAACTCAATAATATGTATGGGGTCGTGGACATATTTACGAAGTATAGATATGTGAAACACATTGTGAATGACGGCCAAATTGGGCGGTAAGGCTACTTGGTAAGTCACTTCTCTAATTTTCTCTAAAATTTTAAAAGGATCAATAAATAGCGATTTCAATTTCCCTTTTACCCCAAATCTAAATGTCCCTTTTGATAGAGACACTCTGAAAGATACATAATCGCCTACATCAAATTTTAATACCGACCTCATTTGGTCTGCGTAGCTTTTCTCCCTACTTTGGGTTACCTTCAAATTTTCATGTATCAACCTGATCTTCTCCGTTATCTCTTTAATGATCTCAAGATCCAAAAGTCTATTATCCCCTATTTCCTCCCAAGTGGATCGCGATTTACACTTCCTTCCATACAGTGTTTCAAATGGTGCCATACCAATACTTGTCTGATAACTATTATTATACGTAAATTCTACTAAGGCCAAATGATTATCCAAATTTCCACTCATATCTAACACCGAGGTCCTTAAAATGGCTTCCAAAATCTAAATAGTATACTCGAACTGACCGTCCGTTTGAGGGTGACATGCTGTGCTAAATTTTAATTCCGTCCTTGATTGTCTATGTAGACTTTTTCAAAATTTAGAAACAAATCTCGGATCTCGATCAGACACAATAGTTGCAGGTACACCATGAAATCTGATAATCTCATTTATATACAATTGCGCCAATTTATCACGAGAATAAGCCATCTGAATTGTCAGGAAATGGACTGACTTAGTCAGCCGATCAATAATAATCCAAATAGTATCATGGTTCTTTAGAGTCTTTGGCAAACTCGATACAAAATTCATTACAACGTCTTCCCACTTCCAAGTTGGTATGGGCATTGGCTGCAATAACATAACCGGCTTCTTTCTTTCAGCCTTTAATTGTTGGTAGATAAGACATTTTTTTACGAAAATGACAATATCTCTTTTCATATTTCTTCACCAAAACGTCTTTTTCAAATCCCGATATATTTTATTTCTCCCTGGATGAATCGTATATCAGGACTGATGAGCTTCCTTTATAATTTTCTCATTTAACTCTTTATCACTAGGCACACATAATCGCTCTCTAAACCTTAAAACCCCATCAACACGAATGTTAAAATCAGTTTTGGAATTTTCATTCAAATCCCCAATAATGTCCACAAGAAAATGATCATTCATATGTTTCTCATTAATTTCTTTTATTACCTCAGACTGAACTTGCAGATATGAGATCATCTGATTACCTTAAACATATCACTGAATATCACACTATTTTAGATAATCTATCATCTTCATCTGTTTTATTTACAACCTCGTTACAAAACTTGATCACCGGCTTAAGGCATCTGCAACTATATTAGCCATTCCGAATTTGTATTGAATCTCACAATCATAATTATTTAGAAAATCAATCCATATTTTGCCTCGTATTTAATTCTTTTTATAAAAATAAATATTTTAAACTTTTATGATCAGAATAGAAAAGAAATTTCTCACCATAATGATAATGTCTCCAAATCTTTAGTGCAGACACAACCGCAGCCCACTCCAGATCATGGGTTTGCTAATTCTTTTTATGCACATTTAACTGTTTGGACCCGTAAGCAATTACTTTTCCATTTTGTAATAACACATAACCTAAGCTAGCTTTGGAGGCATCAGAATAAACCTCAAAACCTTCAGATTCCTCAGGAATAATCAAGATTAGAGCAGTGGTTAGGCGATCCTTCAGTGCCCAAAAGTTCTGATCACACTCCTCAATCTAATCAAATTTGGTTTCCTTTCTAATTAATTGTGTTAAGGGTATGGTAATTTATGAGAAATTCTCTAAAAATCATCGATAATACCCTACCATACCGAGAAAACTTTTGACTTCAGTCGATGTGGGTCTATTCCAATTAATGATAGCCTCAACCTTTTTCGGATCTACTGCAATGCCACCATTAGAAATAACATGCCCTAAAAAAATTACTTCCTCCAGCCAAAACTCATATTTTTTCTTAGCATATAATTTCTTCTCACGAAGCACCTAAAACTCGATTCTTAGATGGGTCTCATGTTTTTCATGACTTTTGGATAAGATTAAAATATCATCAATAAATATTATTACAAATCTATCCAAATATAGTAGGAACATCCGATTTATCAAATCCATAAAGGCGGCAGGGGCATTAGTAAGATCGAACGACATAATAAAAAAATTCATAGTGGCCATATCTCGTTCAAAAAGCTATCTTGGCCACATCCTCCTACTTAATCCTCAACTGGTGGTATCCCAATCGTAAGTCAATCTTAGAAAACACCCAAGACACTTGTAGTTCATCAAATAAATTATCAATACGCGGTAATGGATATTTATTTTTAATCATAATCTTATTTAGTTTATGATAATCTACACACAGCCGTAAAGAAGCGTATTTCTTCCTAACAAATAGTACCAGTGCACCCCATGAAAATATACTGGACCTAATAAATCCCTTATTTAATAATTTATACAACTATAATTTTAACTCCTTCAACTCAGCAGGCACCATACAATATGGTGCCTTTGAAATCGGGTTAACACCAGGAATGACCTTGATTTCAAATTCAATCTCTCCATAAAGAGGTAATTCGAGCAACTCCTTTAAAAATACATCCTCAAATTTACATACAATTATAATATCTTTTGCCTGTACACTATGCCTTCTAATAGTGCTGGTATACGTTAGATAATCCCGACATCCACCCCGGATCAAATGTTCGGTATGTAATGTCAAAATCAATACGGATATTTCCTTCTTCCTAATGCCTTGGAAGAAGAAAGACTCTACTCCAGCAATTGAGAAATATACCCTTTTTAAAAAACAATTCATACTAGTATGATAAGTTACCAGCCAATCCATCCCCAAAATAATATCAAAATCATATATATCTAATAATATCAAATCTACCGTAAAATAAAATCCATTCACCTCAACCATGCACTCTGGATATAACCCATTGGTAAATTTTTTTGTACCAAAATTGTTATAAATGGAAGCCCTTAAGATTATTATATATATTCTTAATTGGGTTCCTAATTAAGCGGTTTTAAAAACTTCTTTTGAATTATGGACTGATAGAAAACTGAGTATTTAACACTTGCATATTTATGAGTGTCTAACAGATATAAGAATATATAATCCACAATAAAAAAAATAGATTTTAAAATTATTAGTGGATAATTTATTAGTGATCAAGAGAAATCTAAAAGGTATATATTTTATTATCTTAACTGTAGTATGAGAATAATAAAAACTAATAATGCTAGATTTTTTAAGAATGATAAAATTAGTGGGAGTGATATTTTATAAAATACATAGATTAAAAAAATTAGGATATAATTTTTTACACCCATTATTTCTAAAAAATTTATTATTCTAACTGTTATTGAATAATAAATTAATGATTCTATCATTAAAAAAAATGTCCCCATTGAATGAAATGTGGAAGAATTATAAGAAGGTGTATTAGTAAGATCTCATAAGAAAATGAGATCTACTATTTTTAAATAATTATTTGATTTATTTTTAAGAATGTGAGTATAATATAAGGATATATAATGATCCATTTTTTTTCAGCAAGTCTTAGAAAGAACTTATTCTTCTTAAAGGATTAATACTATGAAAGATGAGTTAAAATTAATGGTATATAATAAAATCTGAAATCTCACCGAATTACCTAAAAATTGTAAAATAGTTGGTTATAAATGGATATTTAATATCAAATATGACTTTAAAAGAAATATCGAATGATATAATACTAGACTTGTAGCCAAAAGTTTTACTAAAAAATGTGGTATTGATTATAAGGATATATTTTTTTTTAATTTTAAAGAAGGGCCCTTTAAAAATTATAATGGTATTGGTGGCAATATTTTGACTTAAAGTTACATCAAATGGATATAAAGACTACTTTTTTAAATGAAAGCTTGATGAAAAAATTTATATTGAATAACTTGAAAGATTCTTAGTCAAAAGATAAGAAAACTTAGTTTGTAAATTTAAAAAATTAATATAGGGACTTAAACATGTCTTATGATAATGGTACATTAAATTCTATGATACCATTTTATCTTTTGATTTTATAAAAAAATATCATTGATCGATATATATACTTAAAGGTCAGTTGAAGCAAGTTTATATTTTTACTTCTATATATTAATGATATAACTTACGTGCTACTATCTTGGATTGTTATATGAAATTAAGTGTTATATTTTTAAAAATTATTATATAAAAGATATGAGTGAGACAATTTATTTGATAGAAATAGAAATATTCTAAGATGAATCACATGGATTGTTAGAATTGTCTCAGAAATGATATATTAAAAAATTTGAGATAGATTTGGGATGGAAAACTGTGCATCTAGTTTTACTTTAATTCAAAAATGTAATAAATTTAGTTTAATCAATGCTCACAAAATAAATGGGAATGAAATCAAATAAAAGATATTTCGTATATATCTATTATAGAAAGTTTGATGTATATACAAACTTATACCAGACTAGATATAAGTTTCATTATTGGTATGTTCGGACGATATCAAAGAAATCATGGAATAAATCATTCAAAGGTTGCAAAGAAAGTAATAAGATACTTGTATGAAATCAAAGACTAAGTGTTTACTTATAATAAGTCCGATCATTTAGAGGTAATGTGATATTAAAATTCAAACTATATTGGATGTATAGATATCAAAAAGTTTACATTTGGATAAAATTTTCTTTTCGCTGAAGGAGTAATTTCATGAAAGAGTACAAAGCAATCTATAATTTCTGCATTTATAATGAAAGTAGAGTTTATCGCATACTTTAAAGACACTATACATCCATTATGGTTATGAATTTTTATTTCAGGACTTAGAATTATTAATAGTATAGTCAAGTCGTTTAAAATTTATTGTGATAATTTTACAATAGTTTTCTTTTCAAATAACAAGTATTCAAAGCATACTAAGTATATAAAAATTAAATATTTTACCATTAAAAATAAAATTTAGAAATAAAATGTGTCAATAGATAATATTAGTACAAAACTTATGATTTCAGGCCCATTAACTAATGATTTATAATCAAAGTTATTTGTGGATCATGTTGATAGTATGGATCTTTATCGTTATCCATGATTTAATGATATTACTCTTGACATTTGAAATCTCACATAATATATTTCTGATATCTCCTATTTATTTCATATTATTCAAATTTAAAAATTTTTAATTAATAATAATAATAATAGTCTCTCACTAAATATTATTGATAGACCGTATGAATATTTCTCTTCTAAAACTTAATTATATAATTTATAGGTGTTATGGTATATTGAAGGAACTATATTGTATAATTATATAAAACCACCGTGACTCGCATTTGTTAATTATTTGATTATAGTATTATGATATCTAAATTATTAGAGGATTGTAATGTTGAACATTTAATATTTATTTTAATTTTGATAAATATTATTATCATATGAGTTAAGTAAAAAAATATTAGAAATACATCTCATATGATAAGGCATGTGAATTATTAATTTATCAAATTAATTAAATAAATACAATCTTATTAGTTTATATATATATTAAAGAAAAATTTTCTAAAAGATACACTCATTTAAAATATATTCTTTGATGTAAAAGAGATATTATTTTCAAATTGATATATCCTTTTAAGAATAGATATGTCATTTTGAGACATACCCATTAAGTAAAATGATATGTTATTTCTCAATAATTATATTTATTTAAGATATTTTTTGTGTAAAAGGAAGGTTATTTTGATAATTTAAGAATAATCCTCTCTCCCTCTATAAAAAGACATCCATAACCATTATTTTAAAATATATAAAATTTATATAAAGTCACTACAAATCATAAGAAGAAGATAGAGAAGCCATCTTCAAATTCTTCAAAACAAGGATAATATTGGTGTGACATAAGAAAGCTTGATGATAATTGAATCAGATACATAAATTTATTTATATATACATAATTATTATAGTGAAAAATATTATAATGAAGATACTCTGTATTAAAGTTTTAATCTCATTAAGTAACATACAATTAGGTGTATGAGTCCTCAGGGAGACCTAAGAAATATTAAGGAGGTCCATTTCAATTTTATTCTTTATTCTATAAGAAGCAGCCGAGAGCCTTGTGTGCATTCAATCCAATATATTTCTATATCATAAGGCGGGACCGTTGGTCCATAATGTGGGATAGGGATCCTGAGGAGCTTGGCACGGTCCATCTGCTCGGACCGTGAATAGCACAATAAGGTCACCGTTCATTCTTCGTCAAGCTTATGATTAGCCCAACAATTGCTAGACTGTTTCGTGTTGGTCCATGAGCAGCATGGGTCCCTTAGCGTATATATTTGAGTTTGCCTATTTTCCAATTTGTATCTCCACCATGAAACCACTATCACATCCCAAAATATGATCCTAAATCAAATTCTTAATCAATACATTATTACTTAACCAATTAATCCTCTAATTAGCTTTCGGACATGAACTCCACGTCAATATTTCGATCGACCATAATATAAATAAAATGAAACACACATAGGACCCAAAACATGGCCACATCTCATGTTCCGACACCAACCAAATCGTGATAGCAGACCCTATGCAAGGAATAATACATATCTAAAACCATGATCAGAGTACAAAAATCTGTAGAAATAAATTATAAATAATAATCCGACAACCAACGACCAATCATTGGACCACCCAAAACAAACATAGGACAACAATCACATTAAACCATGACTTGCTATCTAACATTTAACATTTCATCCATTTAGATATTCCAAAACTGCCCTAAAAGTCGATACAAAATTTTAGAGCATGTTAGAGCTGTCTGAAATCTAAAATATTACAATCTGGATAATCGAAACAACAATTAATATCATCCAAGGCTGCATGAAAACTAAGCTTACCACATTAACTATTTTCTGAAAGCTACAATATAATTTTAATCATGCTAACCATTATCCAAAACCATTAAACAACAATAAAATCCATCTGACTTTGATCACAAAACAACATTAAACCCATTAACCATTATCCAAAAACAAAACTTAAAGCTGAAATTACAATTGTAAGCATATTAACTATTATCCGGATACCTAGAACAACATTAAAGATCCATTATTTCTATTCTAAATTCTCTAAAATAGCTCTCGATCCTTCAATCATGTTCATCTTGCAAGAGCTCTTGCATCTCATTTAAAGGGGGTTAGCAAAAAAATAATAGAGTGATTTAAAAACTCAACAAGGCACATAATATATCAAAAAATATGTATACATTGTATTAAAAATATAACAGAAGGGTTAATATATCAAATTTCAATGGTATGCCATGAATTCCCATAACAATTGCTTGAACAACTTATGTAGAATTTAAATTATTCTTATCATATTCTTATTCCATTTAAATCATCAAAATATACTTAAGTTGTAATTTTTCTTAAGGATTAGGGCTAATAGGCCTTACCGACTAAAGAAGTGAACAATCAAAACCTGAATTACATATATTCTAATTCAATCATAGGCCATATGCTTCTATTTAAAATCCGAAGGTAGGCCATCTACACATTACCCTATAAACAGGACCGGACGCCGCTTCTTAACCAATAGCTGTATAGGTTCGAATATCAATGTATTACTATAATATACTATCCGCTAAAATATAACCATGGTCCAATAATTATTCTAAGAAAAACTCTGTATTTTCTTCATATTTCATAATTTTCTCACTTCGGGAGAAAATGCTTATAGTTTTTGGACATAATTATAGAATTTTCTTTTAAAATTTTACAATTTATACTTATACTTACCGGAACTTAGCGACAATGAATTATTAAGTATAGAATACAAATTTTAACATCAAATTATAGAAAATTTAGCAAAACTATAGAAAAATCAGCATGCAATACTTTTATCTTAACATGGAAGGTTACTTATTGAAATTTGTGACATGCAACCATACATATTTTATGTCTACAATAACATAGTAGCAAGAGATATAAAATTTATCACATATAAAACTACTAAATACCAAATCTAGCATATGCATGCAGAAAATCTAAAATTTCAGCTCACTATATAAATTTTTAGAACATAAAAAATATATCTTTAATAATTATTTAAACATGCAACAAGATATCCATGAAATCAAGCATGTAAGAGCGTAATATCATATTTTTAAAACATAAATTGTAGAAATCAGCCTAATTACACTTCATCTATAAACGACATGGATTTCATAAAATTTTTCAACAAAATGAAGAGAAAAATGATATGCATATACATAATAACACCATAGCTTTGAAAATCTTGACATGCATGAACATCGAACATCATAATTTTAAAAATCATGACATATATGAGTATCAGAATAAGAAATACTTAAGAAATCAGGAAAACAAAAAACAGGAGAAGAAAAAGCTCGAAATGCACCTCTTCGCCATTCAGTGAAGAGTGTGATGTCCCAACTCATCTTTTATATTTAATGAGACATCATACTATATATAAATTTATAAATATATCATTATTATATACATTATCCATATCATGCTATTCTTGCCTTGGCTTAATTCACGCCAAAATCTAGCTTAGATGCACTTAATTAGGAATTCTTTTGCAATATTTTGAATATTTTTTATCTGATTTAATTAAATTTATTTATTTTTAGATAATTTAAATGTGATAAAAAATTAAATAAATATTATAAAAATTTTAGAAAATATTTAAAATTATTGGGCCAATGTCCTAGGTGTACCCATTCTGTTGCCCAAGTATCGATTTGGGTTTTAAAATAAAAAAAATGTATATAATAATAATATTAGTAATAATAATAATAATAATAATAATAATTATTATTATTATTATTATTATTATTATTATTATAACAATGAAAATAGCAGAAGGAAAACAGCGAAAAGGGAAGGGGTGTTTCGGGCGAGGGTTTTGGGGGAGAGAAAGAGGAGAGAGAGAGGAAGTAGAGCTGCGCCGAAGGAGACGGCACTTGGTGATCGGCGGTGGCCGACGACGGCCGCGTGGCGGTGACGGGCTGGCGCGGTCAAGTGGAGCAGCGGCAGTAGCTGCGAGAGGCCAACGCGAGGAGAGAAACTGCGCGAAGGAAAAGAATAGAAAATAGAGGCTTTCGAGTCCAATTTTGACTTCGAACTAATTGAAAAAGTTACAGATCGAATTGTGACAAGTGCACTCATACTCATCTTTCATTTTCATGTATTTTTATTCCGTTTTTTTTGGGTATCCTCATTCTGATTTCCAAATAAATTTATATCTTGTATTGGACATAATCTAAACATGATAATATATGAATTTCATGTCCAAATATCAGATTTTGAGTGGTATTTTACTCTCCGAAAATCCTAACTCCCACGCAGCACTGTTCATCCATGCCCGAGACCTCTATACCTACAAAAATTTGGGACTTTTGCTTAAATTGGGACTAGATTATCATTACCCATAACCTAAGTATACTAATTTATCAATTGGATATCTGATTTGGTGGATTATGTAAAAACCCATTCGCCGAAACCCTAGGATGTGTTTGGATCATGTTTGATCAATTATTTTTGGTTTTATGTATAAATTGACCTTAGATAATTGTTACCCATGATATGGGCAAATAATTGTGTGAATTTCAGACCTAAATTTGTAGTTTAGACCCGTTTTTAGATAAGGAACCCTAAACCCATAGGCCCAGAGGAGTTAACCGATTAAATTAAAATTTATGGATAAATTGGCTCCAGGATGTCATTACCCGCAATATGAATAAGTTAATTTATCAGTTTGGCATCCGAATTGGTAATTTTGTAGGGTCTTATGCTCTCCAAAACCCTAACCCATGTCCCCTTTCTTTGAACTTATTCCGAATTAATTATAAATATACATAATTTAGCTCCAAAAATTATGATGCATGCAATTGCGAAGGAAATTATCATCCGAAAGCTTCAAAGACACGAATGGCACATTATGGTGAGAATTCCTTGACTGTTCCAATCATATGATAAATTATACACGTATTATGAACACAATGATCTGAATGTTCTAAGAATCATGTCATGAGCCATTTACGAAAGAATTAACGATCGAAAATTTTAAGAATTCTGTCAGATATAATCAAAAAGGGATTTCTTAATTCTCATAAATTTTAAGAAATATTATAAATGACCTATAAACACATGGGGACCTAAGCTCACGTGGTATTTACTATAAATACATGAGAATCTAAACTCACGTAGAATATGAAAATATGCTTATAAAAAGAAAATCTAATGATTGAGGGAATTCTATAGTTAAGTGATAGATTTCTGAACTGTTCTACTAAACGATGATCTGTTTGATTTATGAAACATTCTCCAATAGAGTGAGAATGAAGGAATTTGCTGTGGCATTTAAGAACAGAATTCCCTAATAGAATGAGGAACTAAAAACTTAGACTAAGAATTATGAATAACAAATTTGAACATGCCACGAATATCGCAGTGAAAACTCCAGGATTATTCTGGCCGTATTTTATAACGGAAAAAAATTTTTGGCATATTTTAGTGTGTTATAATGGATGGTCGTCGCCTGTCCTGGAATTGCTTGTGGTTGGGTCGAAGCGACTGATGACCCCGTCTATAAGGATAATATGTAGACAGCCCACACTCTTGGTCAAGAATAGGAGGATTTTGATCTTGAATTGTGTGGAGTGAATACAATTCAGGTCACGACCGACCGCTCCTTTGTTTGTAAGACCTACTAACTTTAGTCTCTCAATGAAATAAGTTTTCAATAATGAATTAAAAATTAAGAAAATGATAAGGAAATGAACCAAATAAATATGAAACAAATCATGAAAATATTCATTCCTAAAATCATGAATTAAATCTCATATGCACATTTGTCTTTCTTATATACATTATTATATTTCAAAGATGAAATTATCCATGTCCTTGATATATATATATATATTACACTTGTTAGGCTTTTAACTCACCATTACTTCTTCTTGTCTCCGGAGTAGACTAGGCCTACACCTGATCGAGCAGAGTAGAGAATTGTTAGTCGGAGACTCAAAAATGTCGGAGGATAGCTTGAAATTTTAGTTTATAAAATTATACATTTTGGAATATTTTTATTATTTTGATGGTCATATATATTGGTAATAATGATGTTATTTTTTGTAATTTAGCTTCTACAATATTCGATAATATTCGATGAGTATAGTTATTTTCGCAGGTTTATATGATCTATTAATATACTTAGTGACATATTGTCTGAACCGAAGTCATACCCGAAGTCATGACGTCAGTGCCACGTGTTGTTAATTGTCGCTATTTTGGATCCTGTGTAGTTGTTGAGGTTGTCTAGATGTTAGAATTTGTATCTATTGGGTTTTCTAGTTGTGTAGAAGTTGCTTATGATGGATTTTGCTGTGTAGAGATTGTAGATTGCTATGCAGGTTTATCTCACAAGTTTTCTATTTTGGCCGACGTTTGCATTATAGAGAAAATTTTGCCGAATTTTTAATAAAAAATACGATACGTCATATCTTTGGCCTTCTCTCTCTTCTCATCTTTCTTCTTCTCGCCTGCCTCTCTCTCCTCTTTTAAAATTTTTTAAAAAATAACTAAAATCAGCAAATTGTAACTATATATATAGAGTGGCATTCGAGTGTCACTTAGGCACACGTTAGACGTGGCGCTGTAGAACTATTGGTCTTGAGCACAGTTCGAACGCACATCAGGCGCGATCCTACTAAAAATGGTGCTTGGGCTCCTTTTCAGGCATGTATTGGGTTCGGACATTCTACTTTTAGTGTCTCAGGCGCGCCTCAGGCCTGAATCATGCACAAGTTATTCGGTCCAAATTTTAATCTTTAACCCAATTTTTTATATTATTTTACTTTAATTTTAATTATATTAACTCAATTTATTATGATTATCATAAATTAAAAATTCAGGCCTTACAATCCCATCCCATCTATTGACAATAACTCATTTGAATTATTAAGGTACCACTACCCTAGTATGTGGTCACATAAGCATAGCATACTTTTTTTATATTTTGGATCCAATAATGACCATAAGAGCCAAATGGTTAGGACACATATACGATAAAGCCCATTCAAGTTAGACTTGATACCATCATTTATGAAAAGTCCAATTAGGAAATGAGAAGACACCGATTATGGACCAACAAATTATGGGAAAACAATTAACAGATAGTGAAACTCTACCTAATATTTTCTCATGACTTGATACCAAACTTGCAACAATCTTCCATCAAAGACAATTTATTAACAAAAAAGTCCTTTGTAAAGAAGAAAACCTCACCTAAAAGAGAGCAGTATTCCTTGACAAAGCACCATATTCAGAGTTTTAATAGAGAGACCATTATCATTATTCTTAAAAGAATCTTACTTAGCCCTCTATTCACTTGATTGGGGCCTAGGACCGGGTTAGGTTCCTTGATTCACTATAGCCCTTGTGCAGACTTACTAGCAAGTCCTTTAGAAAGTCCTAATTTGGATCCTTGAATCTTATATCGTGTTATGATTGTCACAGAGATATTATTTTTTTCAACTTTTAGCGTATTTTAGAAAGCTAGCACGTCACTTGTTTGAGTAGTTGAGCGGTGCTATGACACCATACGACATTGGTCGCACATACGACGTTACAGCCGTCTATTAGATCGAAATCCAATAGGTTGCAACGCCCTTCATATTTAAAAAATAAAAAAATAAACGTTTTTTTTTGTCTTTTAAATACAAAAAATGACGCCCGTTGAATTTTGATCAAACAAACGACTGCGGCATCACACACACGACAGACACTGTATGGCATTGTAGCGCCCCTTTTTTCCTTGTTTGAGTGCCGTAGATGACCCACTAGGAACACATATCAGGGCCATATGGCCTCTTTATTTTGTATTGTGGTGTACAATTCTTTGATCTAAACTTTGGTCTCTGCAAATTAAATAGTTTATTGGGTTAAATACCAATTTCTAGTTATCAATTAGATTTTATGGCCAAATCAATAGATATTATTAACAATATATTTGCCCTTATTTATTAAAATCAAATAATTTGTATTATTATTTGAAAAAATATATTGAAAATATTTAAAATTTTTCTTGTTTAAATTTTCTTCAGCTTTCATTTATCTCAATTTTATCTACAAGTGTTATTACTAAATCTATATTTAGTAAAAGTTAAACTTAAATTGATTAAATCATGAGTTCTCAAGTGTCAAGAAGCATACTTAAAATATCAAACTAATTTAATTGTTTTTTCCTTAAAAATGTCAAAATAATCTTGCATTAGTCCAAAACCCTTGCAATGGAGTTTCAAACAAGGGGTGTATAATATATATTATTTAACTAATCTATCATAAATATAATTGTATTGTAAAATAAGATGATAAAAATAAAAATTTGAAATTACAATAGAAAAACATATCAAGATTAGACTAATAAAATTTTATAAGATATGATTAGAATTTGACTATTTTGTTAATTATTTAGTTTTAATGTAAACTTAAATATTTTATTTATTTAATGTATTTAGTTTCAATCTACATATATAATAAGAAGCTATTTAATAGCTTAACATGACTTGAACATGAACCGGTATGCCAACATATCACGAACTTGAAAGAAATTGAGTTGTTGAAAATTAACCCATATATTTATTGTATATGGATTGTGACTATTAAATATATTTAATTATACAAAGATTTAAAATTTATTCATATGTTTACATATTTAACTACTTTAATTTGACATATATTTATATTTATAAAATTATAACATGATATTTTGATAACCATAAATTCTTAGAACATTAATATGCAATTTAAATTTTAAAAATTGTGAAGAAACTTTCTTATAACCATTAAAACACACATACATATATACACACTCATGTATTTTCAGTATAAATGGCACCTAATATGCACAAAAAGAAAATTTATACATGCATAGTAGTAGTGGTTGTACCTGATGTGCATACCAAGGGCTCTCACATGCCAATTTTAAATTCCAACGGATAAGATCGCATATGAGAAATACACATATTCCATCTGTTATTAGCCTCACGCATGACGGAAATTGTGTACCAGTAAGGCATAAAAGAGGATCTTATCTCTTTTTAACTCATTTTTCTGAAAAAAAAATTCAAGAATAGAGAAAGGAAAGAGTAGGGAAAAATAAGAAAGAGAAATTGGAGCAAAAATTTTAGAGAATCATGTGAATTAAGACAAGACAATTGCTTATTGTAACATCTCCAATGTTTCAGTTACAATTTAGTAATTTGATGATTATTTTTGAATTATTTTGAAATAATAAAATTAAAAATTGATTAATTGAGCAAATCATATAAAATTGGATCAAGTGGACTTAATTTTATTTGGATTAAACCCCAAATGGGCCGATTTAAGAAGATGATTTAAGCTTATATTTGGGATTAATTACATTAGAATTAGTTGAATTCAAATGGGCCAATTTACATGAAAGATTAATGGGGCCATTTTAGAGAATATAATATTTATAATTTAGAAATATTGGTAAATTATAATCAATATAAATTATCCTTGTCCTCGGCTAACTTGAATACTTAGTGGAAGCATAAATTCTGAATCCTAGATATCTTGGCCACCAAATAATACAAGTAATTATATTAAGGTCCTATTAATTAGGCAACTACTTCAGCCAATCTATATCTCATTCTTGGCCGCTTCCTGTTAGTGTCCATTGCTGAGTGATCGCTTACTATCTAGCTGTAAAAAGTGGTCCGGAAGCTTTTTCTCTCCCATCAAGTAAGGCAAGACGACCACTTTTCTTAATAATGGATTTTTTTGAACAATTTCATTATCCTAAATGCCTTTTTGTCAATTTTTTAATTTTTAATAGAAAAAATTTTCATGCATACATTTTTAACGACATCATTCTTGTTGTGATCGCGGTTGAATTGGAACTTCGTAGGGAAATAAGAGTCAATTGACAACTTGCCATTCAAACAAGTAAACTAAATACCCTTATGTTTTATCTAGGAGAGATTGGAGACCTTGAAAGTTATTATTGGCTGAGACCAAATTGCAAAATTGGGATGGTATTTCTCTTCAGAAAAATTGAGAAAATATTATTCAAGTTTAATTGGAATTTTGGAGGAAAATTCAAAACCCTAGCCAACTACTTGTATATTATTTTGGAAGTTTATCCTTGGAGTTTGTTTGAGAGATTACACAACTGACTTGAGATATTTTTGGGTAGATTACAACTCAATTATTGAGCCATAATGTTCAAAATTTTGATTCAAATTGGGGGGAGTTAGCCAACCTGCTACTAGGCCTATCAAACCCTAGAAAGGCAATCAGTTTCCCTTTTGCCTGTTTCAGTAACCATGTAGTTGAGAGAGAGGTTTTGCAATTTTGTAGAGACTGATAAAGGCAAAAGAAGAGGAGAACCAAGAGGGGAAAAAACAAAAGAAGAGAAGAAAAGAAGCTTGAGACAAGTTATTTTGTGGCCATTCTATGAGTAGCGAGTAATTTCTTATGGGTTTTTTTTTAATGATTTTCCATTAATCTATTCTTAAAAAGTCTTTTGATATTAATCATTTATCTTTATTCATGAGAAATCATATAGTGATACTAGTATGGCTATTGGATGCTTGTCAGAATAATTTTTATGCAAATTATTTAAATTTTATGTAGTGTTTGAGTGGCGTTGGAGCCAATATTTAAATACTATATAATTTTATATTTTCATCATTGAATGTCATTCAAACACCATGGGTAGTCTATTCTATATATTCATTGCATGCATATTTGAAATGGTAGAACTACTATATATTTAAGTTTTATACGGTGTTTGAGTGATATTTGAATAAGTGTTCGAACACCATAGTGTTATATTTTCATCATTTGAATGTCGTTCAAATGCCATGAATAATTTATTCTATATATTCATTGCATGCCTATTTGAAATAGTAGAACTACTATATTGTGGATGTTATACTATGTTGTAGTTCTATTTTTATGATAGTATTGATCTACATGTGATTTATATAGTTCAAGATGCACATTTTGCATAATTAAGAAAAGGATGTAGTTTGACACTGGAACACTAGATAGTAGTTTAAGGAGTTTTGTGGAAATGTAGGATTTTGATCTATTTATATGAAAAGAGATAATACGATATGTTGGCATGAGGCCTTGGTGGAAAAGTTAATGACTTACAAGTAATTTATCATCATTTTCATAAATATTAGTTTGTGATATTTGAGAATTGTTACAGGTTATTTGAAATTTACAAATAACGTTCGAATACCAAAAGGATAGATTCAAGAACAATAGTTAAATTATAGATTGGAAAACCTAGAGGCATGATTCCAAAGTTATGATGAGTCTAAAAGATTCTAGTATGCCTTGTAAGAGGTGACTATGTGGGGCATTTAAGTGCTCAGAACGATTTCTCTGTTTCTTCCTTCCATGAGTTTCTTGAAATTTTTTTAATTTGTATGAGTATATTTTATTGACATTCTGTGTTTAATTATAAGAGAGGTATGAAACTCTAAGGTATCCGGATGAATAAAAGTCCTTGGAACCATTAAATAGTCAACATTTTTTCAATATCAATTGCATAGATGGTGATTGAGATCAATAGATTTTATAATGGGATTTTTATAATCATATGACAAGTGTAGAGTTTGATATCCGGGATATGATGACAAAGGGTATTGGACGTGATATGGTAATACAACAGATACAATCCCTTATGAGTAATTTGTAAGAGTATTTACATATCATGGATATCTAAAGATCTCGTGGTATTTACCTAATCAATGGGGTTATAAATGATTAGATTTTGATTTACAATGATAAAATAATATTTATAAATATATGTTAATATCTCCTATACTGTTCAAACTTATGTCAAATTGGATTTCTGAAAAATTGAAATAAAGGCCTTATTGATCGTCGAAATCCAATGGTTATCTTTCGAGTTATTATCTGAGCATTAATATTGTAAACGTTATTTATTAATATCATTAATCGAGCTTTGGCATTGATATTGTTATTAATATTATAGATTATTATTGATATATTGATATCCATGATATTTCTTTATATAGTATGTCCTGTCGTAAGCTTTGTTAATATAGTTGTTTTAACACCCCGGTATTTCATTTAGGCTAATTGGACTCCTTGCCCATAGGGATTTTAAATAAGAAAATTATTATGAATATAAAATCTTATGAAACTAATAATTTATAAATAAATATTGACCAATCTTATAAAAAAAACTAAACAGTTATTGATAAAGTTAGTTATAAAACATTTTAAATTTTAATTCTATAGATTTTAAATTATTGGATAAAAAAAGTTAAATTTGATATAATACTTTAAAAAATATGTAGTGATATATCACCACGCCTTAATATTCATTCTAAAAAGTATCATCTCTTTTTGTTTTTTTTTTTTTTTACCAATTCATTTTATTTTTATCATTATATATAAATAAAGAAATAAAATTGCATGTAAATTAAAAATAATTAAAAATATATATTTTTAAAATATTCCTGTGACAAAATAGCGGCTAAATTAGTATATAAATCAAACATTAGAAGAACACTGACCGAAGTGGATAAGAATGACCGAAGTGGATAAGAATGACCCCATTGAGGCCTTGCAGAGGGACATGTCTCCTGCGGCGGTGGAGACGGCGGCGCCTGCTGGCATCTGCCACCGCCAAGGTGCTGATTGTTGAAATCCAATATAATTAAATTTATGAAAAAAAGTCCAAAATTAAATTAGTTTTTAAAAAAACATTAAAAAAATAATTAGTATAAAACAAGAGAGGTACAAACATACTTTCAGTACGTTTTTAGCTTATACGGATTCAACTGTTTGTACTTTAGAAATTTTTATTATATTAAAATATTAATATTTTTTAAAAAAATAAAATTACTTATTTTCTTTATTTGTTTTAAAAAAAACTTAGGATAAGGGGCTCCATCGTGCCCGTCCTTTCAATTCTCTTGGGACAGATAATTATAAGGATTAACTGTTTGCATTTTGAAATTAAAAACAAAAAAACAAAAATGGTTTTGTTTTGAAAAGTTATTATTTTAAAAAATTAAAATATGAGCATATTAGTGAAAAAAATACTTATTTTCTTAATTTGTTTATTTTTTAACTTAAAATTCAATGATTTTAAGAGAGTTGAAGGGTCCATGTAGGTTGTTTATTGGTGCCTGTCCACCAATAACTAAGATTGCTCGGGGTTGGATAATCTATCAAATGCTGATTAAGTGTGGAAGATATAGGTTGTTTAAGAAGAGAGAATCGTTGGTTCCTTATAGTCATTTCTCTTTTCTATCGTGACAACTCTTGTTCCCTCACCCTTTTAGCGTTCTGGGGCCCTACTATATATAAGTATATATAGTAGTCTATAAGTGCCCTTTCTTCCACCTCCGAAGGATGGAGAGAGTATACAGCGAAAGAAGCGTCGAAGGAGTCATCCTGGGTTACTGAAGAGTCGTCCGACTGCTCGGTGACCGAATCAGAGAGGTTTTTACCGCTTTCTCTTCTCTCCAGCACTCCTGGACTGATCATCTTGCTGCAACAAAGCAAGCTTAGGAATGAATCTAATGGAAATTTAGGTCTCTGTCCGCTTTCCAGATAAGATTCTTCTTTCCTCTTCAGTGAAAGAGGGCAAAGGTGTGTGAGAGAAAGAATTCTAAAAGGAGAGAAGATTTCGTCCACCAAGCGGTACAGAGTGCGACCCCTAAGCAATTGGAGGTTCTCGCTCATCTCTTGAGGGTCCATATCATCTGAAAACTTTTCCTGTTCCATTAGCATAGTGAAATTTGAATAGGATGACTCAGCGTCAGGAAAAGTAAGCCCCCCCTTGCCTTGATTGAATTTGGCTTTGCTGCGCCCTGAATCAATCAAAAAAAAAGCTTATTGATTCATTTCATTTGGGCGAGAGGAAGGCTGTAAGTCACCTGGGCTATGGGTCTCCTTAGTCACCGATTTAGGGGTACTCTAACTTTTTCTTCAAATATTAATTATTTATTTTTAAATAAATAGTTATAATTAAATTATTTTAAAATAATTAATTTTAATTAATTTTTAAATTTTTTAAAAAATAATTAAATTATATTTATTTAAAAATAAATAATTAAGACATAAAAAATAAACATTTTAGGTAGGGCCCCATTGCATAGCACCAACTCAAATTATTATTCTAAAAGATGTCCCGTATTATTGATTACATCATTAACCAAATAAAAAATAAATAAATAAGGCCAAATGTATAATTTTATTATTTAAAAATATATATATATTTGGGGTATGAGAATAGTGCTTTGGATGTTGATCATCCCCACTATTAAAAATTGGTTTGATTATAAAAACAATATTATTAATGTTAAAATAATATTAGTAATAATAATTTTTTAGAAAACAAATTGATAAATTTGAGTTTTCTTTTATAAATTTTTAAGGTTTTTATTTGAGAAACGATCACAATATCTTTATTATTCTTTCTCGTTCAACACTGATATTGTCTCTTCATTTTATGATTCATTTTCTCTGCCATCAAACTATTTTTGAATATCAAGATATTAAGTTTAATATATTTATTGTTAAATATTTTTTCTTGTGCTATGTTAAAGATGATTTAGATAAAATTTTATTAAATAAGAATAAAGAAGAGTTCAATCTTACCACACAAATATAAAATTCAACACATAAATTCAATTATTTTTAAAGATGTGATAAATTTAAGCTTAATGGTTAGGATTTCATCTCTTTATAAAGAAAAAATATAAACTCATAGTTAATTTATCTGTGAAATAATAGTATTATATTTGAGATGACAACTAAAAGGGCAGACGGAGCATTCTTTTTAATTTGTTAGATTTTTGCCATTTATTTGTAGTATTATAATAAATAAATAGCTATTAAAAGATTATGTAATATTTGTGCAGGGATTACAGTGTTCACATACACATAATGTGCCAATTCAAGAAGGTGCGCACACAAGGCATGCTAGAGGGGCCGTTCTTAGTGTCATTTGTATTTGAGGCACGCTTGATAGGTGCTCGAGTATAGCTCATTGTATAAAATTATGCTTTATGTAATTTTAGGATATTCTGAAATCAAATCTCACATAAGGAGTGCGGTACAAAGAGAGAAGAGAAAAAAAGATAACAGAAAGAGGTTCGACACTTTGTTAAGATCCAATTTGAATTTCGTTCCTCATCAAGGTTAGATATGTTGTTCTAGAGTATTTTTGAGAGCGTATTTCATTTGGCTGATTTTATTTCTCATTGTATCTTATCCTTGTAGGTTGTTAGGTGTGTTAAGAGGGTTGTAATTAATCATTCTTCATTCAAAATTATAGTAAGGAAATTTCAAATTAAGTTACTTGTAACTGACACTATTATTATTATTATAGTTGATGCGTCATTGGATCCGAAATTCAAACAAGTTCATGCTGATTCACTTATCTGGTTTCGGCTCCGTTCTCTGAATTTAAATCCCGCACACCACTAAAACGAACAGTGAGGTCAGTGTGTGAAGAAAAGTTATCCCATCGAAAATACTCCGATACTCAAGTTAGTAAATAGCCTTCGAAATTTGGGAAGGTAACTAAAAATGAGAATTGAGAGGGAGAGTGTAAGAGTACGTAGGTTTTCAGATGAAAAAGAGGCAGTACCGTCTCTTGAATCTGGATGGTGGGTGAAGGTAGTAGGTGCCTGTCAACCGGAAGAGTGCCCATATGCCTTTGATTTGTGTTCTTTCTCTCAGCAAGTTAGGATGCTTTGCAGAGAGAGAGAGTATGGAATCGTTCTGGGATGCGTAGTTGAGAGTGCAGTGGCAGGTGTTGTGTGAGTAGTTGTTCGCATGCCCTGAGCGAAGATTCTAGGACTCTTTTTAATGGCAGTTGGGTGATCTTCCTTGGTTAGAATATGTGATTCCCTACGCCATGTTTAGGGGGCCTTTCTTGTGTGGAAGGCACGCATTGCCTAATTAGCTAGGATCGTTTCCTTCTTTGGGGGGTAGTGGCTTTTTGAATTTTCTGCCTTCCTTTCGTATATATTACCATTATAAGGCTCCACTTGGTAAGAATTGGAAAGATCTGGTGCCTTCTTTATGGAAAAGGCGCAGATCTTGTCAACGTCCTTTTTTGGAGGTAGTTAGAATTATGGAAGACGTAGGGTTAGAAAAAGAGCCGTTACTAACCTTCTGCCGGAGCGTGGGCCCAAGTGGGCCAGGCTTGTGAAAAGGATTTGTATTCTTGGCCTGTTTCTATAGTGATTCTGGTCAACGCACAGGTTGACCGTCCTAAGCACGAAAGTAGGGGCCTTTGCATTTGTATCTTAGTCGGTCAACCGGTATTGGCCGTCATAGCGTGTTTGGGCTTTCTTTCGGTGGATCTAGGCCACCTTTGACTATTGGACCAGCTCATTTACAGTATACCCATCACTAGCCTCGCATACCGGTGGCTAGAATTCTTGCCTCCGACATGTTTATGATGGGATTTCCTCACTATCCTTTGTTGCTTGAAAATTCTGGAGAACTCCACGGAAGGGTGACGCGTTGATCGGATCTGTTGACCGTCTATGGTCAGATTCGGAGAAGAAAATTGACCGGATCTGTTGACCGTCTATCGTCAGATCCGCAGAAGAAAGTTGACCGAATCTGTTGACCGTCTATGGTCAGATCCGGAGAAGAAAGTTGACCGAATCTGTTGACCGTCTATGGTCAGATCCGGATAAGAAAGTTGACCGGATCTGTTGACCGTCTCTGGTCAGATCCGGAGAAGAAAGTCAATCGGATCTTTTGATCGTCTTTGGTCAGATCTGTAGAAGAAAATTGATCAAATCCGTTGACTGTTTATGGTCAGATTCGGAGAAAAAAGTTAATCGAATCTATTGACCGTCTTTGGCCAGATTTTAAAGAACTTTCTATGAGCCCTGAGTGACGCGTGGCCATTAACCAGCCTGTCAGGTTAAAAGTGGACACTTGTCTTCATATGGTTGAACCACTATTCCAACCATTAATGCGTTAGAAAATTTGCTCAAAAGAGGCCCATTTGGAATGCGACATGTGGCAGGAATGATGGTGTGCCTTCTCGAGGAGGTTTAAGGCATTTCACACCTTACCGTTTAAGTTTCCCTCATCTATACTTAGCATTTTCTACGCCTTCTGTTTTTGCTTCTTTGTTTTCAACCTTCTTTCATTCCAAAGAGAAACCCTAATTCTTTTGTGAATATGGCTTCAACTTCTATTGCCAATATCTCTTTTGTTCTCCGAGATAACGACGTAAAAGAGTTGTACATTGAGTTCAACATCCCCAAAGATATCGCGTGGAGGGTTCCAGACAAGGACGATAGAGCCTTTTCTCCACCAGCGGGATATGTAACGGTGTATGAGGCCCACCGAAGGAGTGGTCTCCGTCTTTCTCTTTCGAACGACTTATAGTCGATCCTCCAAACTTTGCATGTTCCTGTCTCTTAGGTCCACGCCAATGCTGTACGGTACATTTGCACATTTTTTATCTTTCTCCGTAAGCATTCTAGGCAGTTGACGATGTCTATGGTGAAGGGGTTATTCAAGATAAACCAGGGAGGAGAGTAGATCTGGCCTAAAAGGGTTCCACGACTCACTATTGTGGCCTTTGTGGTAGGGGATTGCAAGGGTCAGCAGTCTTGGGAGATTTATATGGGGGACACCATCTCGCGGCGGAGACGACGTCCTTGGAGTGGTTGACCAAATTGGTCAAGGTCCATCTTTCTGACTTCAAGAGAGATTTCTTGGTCTCTAGGATAGAGACCAAGAAGGTGAACTGGAGACTGCCTTCCCCTATTCAGAAGTTTAAGGCACCGCTGCTCGCTGTTATGATGTGACCGAAGGAGTCCAGGGGCTTGCTCATCCGTCCCCGTCCAACAAATGAACACTTCATTGGCCCAAGGTCTAAAAGGATGGTTGTGGAGACGCCCTCCTCATCGTCTTCGGGGCCCGACTACATTGCTGCCGGGATTTGCAACGGTCCCGATAGCACCACGGGGATGGAGAAGTCATTTGAGGATCCGCTAAAAATTAGGGACGAAGGAGTTATTCTGATGCAGCCTGCGCCGTAGGTGGTTCTTCGAGCGGTGCAGACGGAGATTTTTTCAGAGCCAGCCCGTGAGCCGCCGGCGGAGGCGCAGGAGCCGTACGTCGGCTCACTAGCCATGCAGCTGCCGGCTGAGCAATTGGTGGTTGACCTTGATCCTCCAACAGCTACAGTGGAGGCCGTCGCTAGGGAACCTACTACCGCTATGGACGACATTGATGAGGGGCTCCTAGAGGACATCCTGGAGGAGGCTGCCGCTAGATCCGCTCATGTGGTCGTTGCTTCCAACCCGCCGCCGCTAGAGCCAGACTTGGAGGCCAGACCTGATAGGCCCGCACGGAGAGTCTAGGATGTATAATTTTCTGTGATACTTTCTGCATAACTTCTCCTTTTAGAATTTTTAATTTGTTTTGTTCTTTGGTGCAAAAGGAGAAGGTGCTGGCTGCTATTGCAAAGGTAATTGACCAGCGGGACCAGGTAATCTCTGACAGGGAGGTAGAGATCGCCTGGTCGGACGCAAAGCTGGTGGCTTTGGGGGTGGAGCACCAGTCGGATGCCACCACCTTGCAGACTGTTCTGGCCGATATAGAGGCCGAAAATGCTAGTCCAAAAGAGGAGAATGCCGGCTACGGTAGGAGAATGAGCAGATCACCAAGCATCTTAGTGAACTTGGAGGGCAGCTGACGGAGCTAGAGAACCGCCTGAGCCTCCGGATACGCCCCCACGAGATTGAGCAACTGATGTGGTCACGGATGTGGGAAGGGGTCAATATATGTTGGCGTATCGTGCGGCTTATTGACCCTAATTTTTCGGTGGACCTGCTTAATATGTCAAATAGGTCTCCCAGACTGGCAAAAGTCTCGTGAGGGATCCGCAAGACGGTCAGCCGCCGCCTCCTTTGGCTTTTGTCGATTTTTGGTCTTCCCTTTGTATTAAGTATAATGTAATACGTTTGAAAACAATAAAATGAAAAGTCTCCCACTTTGTGTCTATTTCTTTTTATTGCTTTGTACTTGTATATTTGCTGTACTGGACGGCCAACTCAGTTGGCTGATGGCCATCGCATTGCTGCCAAAGGAGTGGAATTCGTAGGTTTTTTTTGTAGGCGGCTGTGTATGTGTTAGCCGGCCTAGTAGTGGCAGCTTGTGAGTAAATCCTGATGGCGCTGTCCAAGTGTTAACTTGGGGGGCCAGCGTTGGAGAAGAATTTTTCTCCCTTCGACCATCATTGACTGATCACGTTATCTCCTTGTGGAGGAGGTCGTTGCGTGTGCTGCGCTAACCCCCTAAGATTTTGACTATTAACGGGCCACTCGGATGATCAAGGTTTAGATTCGACCACCTATGGGCCGCATGGATGACCAGGGTTTAATACGACCACTAATGGGCCACTCGGATGACCGAGGTTCATACTAGGCCATTCATGGGCCACCTGGATGATCAGGGTTTAAGTACAATCGCTAATGGGCCGCTCAAATGACCGAGGTTCATATTTGACCACTTATGGGCCGCCTGAATGACTAGGGTTTAGTAATGAGAGGGTAAAGACCCTCTCGACTTAGGGGCAGTCTAGGTCTGGTAAGCCTGTAAGGAAAACACATATATATATATGCACACAGAAAAGGGAAAGGCAGTAAGATAAAGAAACACTTATTTTCACAAATTGAAACAAGCAGGCAAATGCGTATACTCAATAATGCAAGTACATACCTGCGTCCGTTATTGGAAGTAGCGTTTGAGGTGGATCGCATTCCACGTTTGTGGGACAAACTTCCTGTCGCGGTTTCAGAGCTTATACGCTCTATTTTGTAGGACGGCGGAGACTAGGAAAGGCTTTTCCCAATTAGGGAAGAGATTGCTGCGGCCGGCCAGCTTGCCTATGGCCTCGACGCCTCGCAGGACCAGGTCCCCAACATCGAATTGTCGCGCGTTTACCTTTTTGTTGTAGTATCGGGCAATTCAATGTTGGTAGGCCACTATCCGTATTCTGGCGGCGTTGCGGGCTTCCTCTAACAAGTCTAGGTGTTTCTAATTTTTTAGGAGTTACTTTGTGGGTCAAACGATTCCACCCTAAGACTTGGAAGCCCCATTTCGACCTGGATTACCACTTAAGTCTCGTAACAGAGACTAAAGGGTGTCTCGCATGTTGGTTCTTTTAGAGTTGTCCGATAAGACCAGAGGATTGAGGGATGCTCGTCTACAAAAGAGCCCTCTACGACTTCAGCTTGGTCTTTAGCACATGGAGTAGTGTTCGATTTGTGACCTCTACCTGTCCATTCTCTTGGGAGTATGCCACTGAAGTGTGGACCAATTTGATACCAATGCTGGCACAATACTTGGTGGAGCATTTTCCTAAGAATTGGGTCTCGTTGTCGGTCACAACGACCTTTGGGACGCCAAATCTACAAATAATATTCTAGCGAAGGAATTCAAGAGTGTTGTGCTCTGTAATTTTTGCCAGCGGGATAGCCTCGACCTACTTCGTAAAGTAGTCGATACCCACGATGATGAACTTCATTTGCTCCATGCAATGGAAAATGGGCCGAGAATATCAAGCCCCCATTGCGCAAGGGCCAAGGGGCCTGAAGTGCCTTCAAGTCAACGGACGGCTGGCAGTGAAGGTTACTGTGAAGTTGACAGCTTTTACACTTTTTTACAAATTCAAGCGCGTCCTTTTTCATTGAGAGCCAGTAGTAACCTTGCCGCATGATCTTGAAGGCTAAATTTTTTCATCAACATGTGCTTCGCAAATCTCGAGGTGTACTTCACCCAAGGCATAATCAGCCTCTTCGGGAGTTAGGCATCGGAGGTATGGGGTTGAGTAACCACTGCAATATAGCCGCCCATCAACCACAGTATACCAACCGACTGTCTTTTTGATTTGCTTCGCCTTCTCTACGTCTTCTGGTAATGATCCGTCAGCCAGATAGTTAAGGTAGGGCGTCATCCAGTTTTTCGCTTCGAAAATCTGTATCGCCTCCTACTTCTCTATGCTGGGAGCATTCAAAATCTCTCTCATATCCCTCGAGTACTGTTCTGAATTTTTGGCTGTAACAGCTTTAACAAACTAGTTTACCTTCTAGTTTTTAGTTTTGAGAACATGAACCAGGGTTAGTTTATCGAAACCCTGGGTGGCCTCCCTTACCTTTGCCAAGTACTTAGCCAGGTGAGGGTTGCTCAACCTTGAAATCTCCGTTAACCTAGTTAACGATCAGTTCGGAGTCACTATAGATCGTCAACCTCTTGGCAGAGCACTCCTTTACTAATCGTAATCCGGCTAACAGGGTTTCGTATTCGGCAACGTTGTTGGTTGCCGAAAAATCAAGTCTGAGGGAATACTTTATCTCAAACCCGTCTGGGGTCGTGAGGACCACTCCAGTGCCACTGTCAGCGTCCGTAGACGATCCGTCTACATGGAGTACCCATTCTGAAACTTCGTCAAGCTATAATGTGCTTTCTGCGGGCCGTTCTTCGAAAATTGGGGTCATGGTCTTAAAAATGAAGTCGGCTAGAGCCTGTCCTTTTATAACAGCTCTGGGCCGAAATCCAATGTCGAACTCGCCCAACTCGATAGTCAATTTTACCAGCTATCCAGAAATGTCAGGCTTATGGAGTATATTTTTCAAAGGTTGGTCGGTGAGGACCACTGCGCGGTGCATCTGAAAGTATAGCTTTAATTTCCGCGCAGAGAATACAAGTTCTAAGGCTAACTTTTCTGCACGTGAGTAACGGGTCTCTGGGCAGGTCAACATTTTACTCACGTAGTATACTAGCTGTCGAGTGTCGGAGTCTTGGCGTATGAGGACGAAACTAAGGGATACCTCCGACACCGCCAAGTAAAGATACAACTCTTCTCTGCCCTTGGGTGACACTAGAAATGGCGGGCTGGTCAAATACCGCTTCAATTCATCGAAAGCTGTCTGGCAGTCTACTGTCTATTGAAACCCGTTAGATTTTGTCCCCCTTAGGGCCTTAAAGAAGGGTTGGTATTTGTCGTCAAACTTCACGAGGAAGCAGGACAACGCTGCCAACCATCAGTCAATCGCTGGACATCCTTCACGCTCTGCGGGGGAGCCATGTCTGTGAGGGCCTTAATCTTCTTTGAGTTTGCCTTAATCCCCCGTTGGGAGATGATAAAACCAAAGAATTTACCAGAGATTACCTCGAAGACACACTTAGTCGGGTTTAGTTTCATGTGATGCTTACGGAGCACCTCAAACAACTCTGCCAGGTTGCGGATGTGGTCATCGGTGACCCTGCTCTTGACGAGCATGTTGTCAACGTAGACCTCCATGTTGCGACCAATCTATTTTTCAAATATCTTGTTGACCAGTTATTGATAGGTTGCTCCGGAGTTTTTCAGTCCGAAGGACATCACTTTGTTGCAGTAGCTGCCCTAATCCATCATAAACGAGGTGTGCTCCTCGTCTTCTGGACTCATCCGGATCTTATTGTAACCCAAATAGGTATCCATGAAACTTAACAGTTCATGTCCGGCTGTCGAGTCAACCAGCAGGTCGATCCTGGGCAATTGAAAGCTGTCCTTTAGACAGGCTTTATTCACGTCGGTGAAATCGATATACATCCACCATTTTCCATTGCTTTTCTTCACCAGGACGACGTTAGAGAGCCAATCCGGGTAGTGGACTTATCTAATAAATCCTACGTCCAGCAGTTTCTTCACTACCTCCTGGATGGCGATCAACTTTTCTACGGTGTGGTTCCTTCGCTTCTGCCTAACGGGCTTTCGGTCAGGATCAAGTCCCAACTTGTGGACCATCACCTCAGCCAGAATCTCAAGCATGTTTGCTGGAGTCTATGCAAAAATATCAGCGTTCCGTCGTAGGAACCTGATCAATTCATCGCGCAGTATTCTGACAAGCGAGCCACCAATCTGTACGCACCTTTCTGGTTCCTCCGGGTTTAGTGGGACTAGATCTGTGACTTCGTTGGACTGTACTAGTTGCAGGGTTGTCTCGTCTTGATAATCGAGTTCTCCAACTGTTCTAGTACTGCCGCTAGGGGCAATTTGAGACATGTAATATGTCCGCCCAGTGACTTGGTCGCCTAACAGCTCTTCTACACCGTAAGGTGTTAGGAACTTCATCTTGAGGTGTGGAATCGAGGTGACTGTCCCAAACGCTATTAATTACGGTCTGCCTAGTATAACATTATAAACAGAGGGCAGGTGAGTACCAAGAATGTGAGCGTTCGACTTGCTGTTTTTGGATACGTGTCCAAAGTGACTTCAAGTTGGATTGTCCCTTGGACGGGCACTGGCTCGTTGTCAAAGCCATACAGTGGGCCCTCAGCAGGTTTTAATTAGTTCTTTTTTAAGCCTAATTTAAAGAATGCATCTAAGTAAAGCAAGTCCTTTAAACTATCATTATTAATAAACACTCACTTCAATTGGTAGTCGATATCACCGTCTGAAACGAGCGTGAATACAACAAGGGGGTTAGCATGGGGGGATATTACATGGGTCAAATCAACATCATTGAAGCTAATTGTGTTGTCCGCCGTGCGCAACTTCTTCCTCCCAATCTGTTGCTCCTTGTCGTCGGTTAAGTTTTTGGCAGGTCGGGTGGTGACCATATTAACCACCCCTACCGCAATCCAATTTTGGGGAGGAGAAGACTCCTATCCTTCTCTGCTAGTTGCTCCAAAACTCTGCCCAAGGCCCTTGACAAACTTGGTGAGGTGACCCCTTCGAATCAGCTCCTCAATCTCTCTCTGCAAGGTCTTGCAATTTTTAGTAGAATGTCCGGCAGAGCGGTGAAAATTACAATACTTTGACTGGTTTTCGGTGTCCTTCTTCAAGGGTTTTGGCCACTTCAGAAATTTTTTCCCGCGGATCTACATAAGAACATTTGAGCGTGTGTCTGTTAGGGGCATAAAGCTGGTGGGCCTGTAATCTCTGTATTTTGGCGGCCCAGTTCTATACTACTTCCTGCTGGAGTGATCACCACCGCTGCATTTCCTCTTTTCCTCTTCAGGGAATGAGCGAGGCTGATCTACCCGTTCTAGGCATTTTGCTTCGTTGGCCTCCTCTACCATTGCATAATCGGGTGATCGATTCCACCTCCTGGAAGGTTTGAGGATTCTTATGGGTCAGGTGCTTGAAGAAATCCCGTAAGTCAGCGTAGAGATAAAACTGCCCATTTTATCTCTTCCGTGATCCAAAAAAACCGCCTTGCCTCTGCCACAAAGCAATCTAGAAACCTCCGTGGGTTCTCTCCTGACTTCTGTTTGATGTGGGAGAGGTGCCACAGCTACTTCTCTTCTTGTCGGCTTGAGGCATACTGAATCAGGAAGAGATCTATGAGCTCCCAGAAGTTGCTAATAGTGTCTGAAGGGAGGTGATGAAACCAGATGCATGCATCTTTCTTTAGCGTGAGAGGAAAGCAATAGCACATTACTGAGTCTTTCAATCCTTGTAAACTCATATGGGTGCGAAAGTGATCCAAATGGTCAACTGGATCACTACTCCTATTGTATGAGTTAAGGGAAGACATTTTGAATTTGGTGTGTAGCAGACGATTTAGGATCTCCGCTGTGAAAGGAGATCTATCAAGGTCAACAGCGTTCTCATCGTCTTTGAACACGTGGTTCCAAATCTTATCCACTAGTGGATCTACGCGAGCAGCGTTTGCAGATATCTTAGAGTTGAGGTAAGTCCTCAACTCTATTTTGTCCCCGGAGGGTCCAGTAACCAGTCGGTTACTGCCTCTAGCGGACCTGGCAGTCCTAGAGGCTCGCTCCTGTACTGAGTTTTCATTTTCTGTCCAGAGTATCAAAACTTTTTTCTTTTCAGACTTTCTCCTGGCGTTGTGCTCCCAGAGTGCTCTTCAGGCCTGTTCTGGCTTGGAGCACGTGAAGAGGCTGGGATTGGATTTTTTGCCAGCCTCTCGGACCTTCTGGTCAGCTTCTTTTTCCTCGAGCCACCTTTTCTGGTAGTCGGCGCAGGGATGGCTGCTGGCGGAGCCCCATGCCGTGGCTACTCTTATCGAGAGTAGAGTATTTGGAGCAGACGGTTGTTGGTATGTATTTACTCTATCAATCACTGAAAGAAAGGCGCAGGCGCCCTGCCTGTCGTCCCGTTGACCAGGGTACCAGCAGCATGGTCCTGGTCAAAAAAAGTGGCGTCTCTAGCAGGATCGCTAGCTTGGATTCTCGTATTCACCATTGCAGATAAGTCTGGCAGTGAAAAGAGATCGTTGTGAGGAATTGTGGTTGGCTTTTTATAAGCATTTTTCACAAACGGTGCCAATGATGCATTCTTAGATCCAAACTTTGAATAGAGATTCGGGCTGATTCGCTTGTCTGGTTCCGACTCAGTTCTCTGAATTTGAATCCTGCACACCACTAAAACAAACAGGAGGTCAGTGTGTCGGTGAAAAGTTATCCCATTAAAAATACTCCGACGCTCAAGTCAGTAAATAACCTTTAAAATCTGAAAAGGTAACTGAAAATAAGAATTGAGAGGAAGAGTATAAGAGTACGTAGATTTTCAGATGAAAGAGAGGCAGTACCGTTTCTTGCATTTGGATGGTGGGTGAAGGTAGTAGGCGTCTGTCAATCGGAAGAGCATCCATATGCCTTTGATTTGTGTTCTTTCTCTCAGCAAGTTAGGATGCTTTACAGAGAGAGAGAGTATGGAATCATTCTGGGATGCATAGTTGAGAGCGTAGTAGGAGGTGTTGTGTGAGTGGTTGTTCGCGTGCCCTGAGCGAAGACCCTAGAGCTCTTTTTAATGGCAGCTGGATGATCTTTCTTGGTTGGAAGGTGTGATTCTCTTTGCCATATTTAGGTAGCTTTCCTTGTGAGGAAGGTACGTGTTGTCTAATTAGTTGGGATCGTTTCCTTATCTGGCGGGTAGCGACTTTCTAAATTTTCTACCTTCCTTTCGAGTAGATCCTCAAAGTTGAAAGGCATCCCATCATGGACATGCCGGAATTGGAAAGATGGCCACCGATTGGGTGCAATGATGGGTCCAATAAAGGCTAATTGGCCCGTCTTGTCAAGCCCGTCGACTTTTTCCCACATTACTGGTTGGAATTATGGAAAGTATAGGGTTAAGAAAAGAGCCAAAAAGTTCCATAAGGCTTGGAGAATGGCATAGCCATTGCGGCCGATCCCAATGATGAGCAAGTTGATGGTGAGACCCTCGACTTTTATTCATCCAAGAGGCCTTGGCTCTTTATAGTGATTCTCGGCCCCAACGCCCCGGGCCCTTGGGAGGCCTCGGCCCGCCACGAGAGACCGGCCCTCCTACTATCCAGAGGCCCTTAGTCCTCCATCCAGAGGCATAGAGCTCTCCTCCTTCCCGGGAGGCGTTGACAATCCGAGGCCTGTTTCCATCCAGAGGCACGAGAGGCTTTTGGCCCTTCGCCACCCGGGAGGCCCTCGGCCCTCATTTCCTATCGAGGCCATCGTTAATCGCCCGGATTGTGCCCTCCGCCAACCAGGAGGCCTTGACCTATTAATATCCCCCATTTACAATATACAAATCAATAGTTAATTTATTTAAAATTTATTTTATAATTTTTTTATTAAAAAATATTTTTCCCGTTAAAAATATCATATATTATTATATTAATTGTATTTATAAGTCTGATTGGTGATGTTTGATGGAGGGTTCAAATTTTATTTTACTACATTCAATTATGTGTATTCAAATCAAACCCCAACACAATTGTCATCCTTATAGTATAAAAACAAATGCAGTATTAGTATTTGTGGCTGGTGTAGAGCCGAGATAGATATTCCTGTTTAAAATTATTTTTATTTTTATAATCTTAAAAATTATATTTCAGATTTTAATTGACATGTATTTATATTTTTAGTATTATTTGTGGTTAGCTAAAAAAAATAAAAAATATAATATTAAGTATAAATATAAAAATATAAAAAAAAAGACATATTATATTTTTATAATTTTAAGTTATAAAAAAATCTAGGCAAAATAAAAAATCAAATTTGCTGTGACATGTGCCAATTGATAACACAAAGGTAGGTTGATTGATTGTTCGTGACCTATCATGGTAGATAGGCAAAGGAATGAAGGGCAAAGTCATAACATAGCAGATATTTATAGCGGCGAAACGGCGTTGTGTCGGTCCTTTCCCGATAAGCCCGGTGGTTGCCCGAATTGGGGAGGCCTTTAGGGCATTGATCCTCGAGCTCATCTTACCAGGATTCATTAATTTCTCCTTCCCCGCCTCTCTCCTGTCTCTCCCCCACAAACATTGATCCAGAAATTCGAATTTCTCTCTCCTCAAATTCCGAATTCAATAGTTCAAACCCTACTGTTCTCGAAACCAATTCAGCAGGACTGATTTGTGAAGCTAGGAGCGGAAAAAGTGGGAAATGTTCAGATCCATAAGCTTGTAATTACTAATCAGAATTGATCATTTCTTTCTCTTTTCTTTGATGAGTAGCGTTCTGTATTGTGATAGTTGCAAACAAACTCTGAATTGATGACTAAATGGATAGAAGAGCTGAGCAAAATGTCATGCATGCAATGCTCAGGGTTGTCAGTGATTTTAAATTCATAGTTCTGAAGAGGCAACAGATCGGTCACAAGTACGCAGTTTCTGCGGCATTTAGCTGCTTTTACTCATCACGGCCGTTTCAAGGTGGCTTAAATCTGAAGCAGAAAGAGTTCAGATCAGAGGTTAGAAAGGCGGTGTGCGTGAGAGATAGAGAGAAAGAGAGAGAAAGAGAGATGCAAGGCTGTTCTTTAGCCTTCGTGCAAGTATTATAAGTACTTTTTATATCGTTTGAGGTGCTTTATATGCATTTGAATAACCAAGAAATCAGATCTTAAGCTACTATAACTATGGCTTAGATTAGCTTGTTTTAGTAATATTCGCATAGTTGCACCTCTCTCGCGTTGATACTCTCTCTTCCTAGCTTGTTTTATATGCATTTGAATAACCAAGAAATCAGATCTTAAGCTACCGTAACTATGGCTTAGGTTAGCTTGTTTTAGTAATATTAGCATTGTTGTTGCACCTCTCTCGCGATGATACTCTCTCCTCCTAGCTAACACAACTTTCTCTCGCCATCTCTTTCAATCCTTTGAAAAAGAAAGGACACTTCTTTTTTTTTTGCAGGCTGGAGAGAGTTTCTGAGCAAATTCAGGCTCTGCTTTTGAAATGATTGCAGCAAAAATAGCTTTAAACGCAGGCAAAGCCGCAGCATTAGCTGACATTTTCCGGCCTGATTTCTGAATCGAAAAAAGGCGGTTTTTTGCCCCCTGGAAATAAGAGGAGAGAGAGTCTTTCTCCAACCATACAAAGAGCCACAGTAGTCTGAAACACCATCGTCAATATCGCAGCTGCCTCGTCTCCTGCACTACTCTATTACCCTTCTGAATTCTGGTTCCAACAAAAGAAAAAAAAAAAAAAGAAATACTGTCACGTGTCTCTGTCTATTTTTCACTGGGCTTTCTATTCATTTGGTTTGAAATAAAGTTGGCTGGTCCACAGTTCTCGTGAATTCGGCATGAAAGTGGTATGAAGGTGGACGAAATTGAATCCCAAGCTCGCAAATTCTCAAAGGTCGGTAACGGTAAAATTGATTCTAGCAAGATAGGTTTGAAGCGCAGTGGCCACCAGCAAAACCCAGCTGAAACGGATGCGAAAATTCGAAGAACCAACAGTGGCGGCGGTGCTGCTGGGGGTGGAGGGGGCGGCATAGGTGTGGGGGAACTGGATGGCAGTAGCCTCAACCACGTTTGGGGATGGCAACATTCGTCAAGAATAATTAGGGTTTCTCGAGCAACAGGAGGAAAGGACCGACACAGCAAGGTGTGGACGGCGAAGGGGCCGAGAGACCGCCGCGTTCGCCTCTCCGTCACCACAGCTATTCAGTTTTATGATCTTCAGGACAGATTAGGCTACGATCAGCCTAGTAAGGCGCTGGAGTGGCTGATTAATGCCGCTTCAGATTCTATATCTGAGCTGCCGTCTCTAAACAGCTCATTTAGCGACGCTCCGAGGCAGCCGAGGGACGACGGTAGGCTGAGCATCTGTGCTATAGAGCCAGGACTAGAAGCAGCTGAGGCAGAATTGGAGGATGACCCTTCTTTCTCCCAGAACCAGCAACACCATTGCTCCTTGTCTAAATCAGCTTGCAGTAGCACCTCGGAGACCAGCAAAGGGTCTGGGTTTTCTCTTTCCCGGTCGGAGATTCGGGTGAAGGCCCACGAACGGGCAAGGGGTCGAGCTGCTAAAGAAAAGGAGAGAGACGAGTCCAAGATTGTCCGCAATCAACAGCAGAATGTGAACCCTTTGTCTCACGGCTCCTCTTTCACTCAGCTCTTAACCGCGGGCATCAGCAATGTCGACAGTAGCTCAGTTAGCTCGATTCCGTTGGTCCATCATGGTGGCGGCGAGGCGTATAAGACGGAAAGACATTGGCAATTGTCCCCGATGCCTATGGAGTACTTCAACTGGGGTCTCATAAGTTCTTCCCCTTCTAGAGCTAATCACTCATCATCTGGGTTTTCTGGGCAAACCCTGCTGGAGAATTCTATCCCTCAAACGGTGGCAGTTTCACCATTCGGAGTGGCAAGAGATCTGTATCCGGAGCTGCAGCATTTTCCTTTCGTGCCGGACCACAAGCTTTTTGTGCCGGACCACCTTGCGCCGTTGCCCAGCCCAGCGGCCGGGAATGATTACAGCCTCAACTTTGCAGTCTCTCCTACCGGCGTTGCTAGTTTCAATAGGGGGACCCTTCAGTCCAATTTACCGTCTTTGTTTCCTCACCTCCAGAGGTTTTCTTCACTAGACGGATCGAGCGTACCGTTCTTCTTTGGAGCAGCAGCGGTTTCTTCGTCATCACCACCTGTGGAGAACCACCACAACCACCACCAGCAGCATTTCCCAGCTGGTTTGCAGCTGTGTTTTGACGACGGAGACAAGAAGGGGAAAGAAAAGAACTGAACTTTCACATTTAAGATAACTCCGTCTCCATCTTGGTAAGTGTTACGACTACTTGCTTTTAGCTTGAAAGTTTGGCTTCCTTGCATTATTAATTTTAATAGTCATTTCCTTCTCTAGGTCATGCTTATTTGCCTGCTTGGTCTATGCCTTCTATTGTACAAACGTTTCTCCAGTTTATGATGCTCGTTAAGGTATTTGCATTGCTTTTGGATCGACGTGTTAGAATACTAGGAAATTTTTACTTTACTGGTAACATAAAAAAGTACATCATTATTGGGGTAACTTATGTCATTTGATTATACAATAATTATTAATTCTTACAACTTGTATGAAGTACAAAGAAATTTTTTTTTAATATATCTCAAATATAATAAGATGTTATATGTTAATTAGGAAGACTAAGCCGAGTTTCTTAGCTTTGTAGACTTTAGAGACCAAAATTATAAGTTTGGCGTATTAGGGATTAATGTGTTTAATGATTGTTGATTCTTTATGTGATTATGTGTTATGATTGAAGGTAGTATCTCTTCCTTTTGAAATCTAATTCCTAGAAAAATAAAAAAAATTATATATTTAGTTGTATTTTTTGTGGTAGCACATTGTATCATTGTAATAGACATTGACACTTTATTGAAAATAGCTAAATCCACCTACTTCCATGATTTTATTTATTTTCGGTTTCTATATGAATAAATCATCCTACTCATTTTTAGGCAATTTGCTACTTTTGCCTCAGTCTTCCTCCATACCAGATCAAAAAAAGAATTTGGGCTGACTTCAAAAGGAAATTGTAACAGTTAAGTGAGATCACGTCATATTAGGCGTTTAATTATTCTAGATAAAAAATATATATAATTGTGCTCATTTATAATCAAAATAGGGCCAGCTCAGACTATCTATGTTAATTTTCAAGTGTTTTGCCTTTAAAAAATTTCTATTTAAATAAGAAAAACAACTAAAATCATAAAAATACAAAAAACATAATATTTGTTATAAAAATGCCTAAAAATTTAAAAGATTAATAATTATACAAACAATTATGCAAATAAAAATTTGATTTAGTGAGATGATTTTCTTAAAAACTTGCAATTCATCTAAATTATTTGAATTACTTTGTACAAAAAAAATGAAAATCCAAGATAGATTATATTGGGTTATGAGTTACTCCTATATAAATTTATATTTATTTAACGTGCCATTTGGTAATATAAATGAAGACATATAGGTACTTTACTGATACACATACACAATCAGCACATGAGCACTAATTTTAAAGAAAGAGTATTTGAGGAGTGCCCAAAGAATCGAAAACAATGGGCGCGTGCTCAAGGCGCCGAATCCAGTGACACTTGAGCCTGAGGCACACTCAACAGGAGCTTAAACATTGATTTGCAATATAAATATGTGTCAGCATATTTTAGGGTTAATCATTTATAATTTTCAAATTCAAAGAGCGTTGATTTTGAGAGAGAAAGAAAAAATAAGGAAGAGAAAAATTTAAGTATTCGGTTAAATTTTAAATTGTGTTTCAATATTCGTTGACCATGGGTACGCTATTTTTAAAATTAAGAAGAACGTTATATAAATTTTATTTTTTTCTTTTGTTTAATATTTTTTACTATTCGAGCTTATTTGTGACAATATGTTGTGACTATATATTTGGTGGTTTGTATAACTTGACTTATTACATAGTAAATAGATATATTTTGGATGAATCATCTTATGATTTTTTTTATCATTTTAAAGAGTTTTTTACATAAAATTATATGTGTTTTATGATTTATAATTATTACTTAATTATTGTATATTGTTGATTGATTTTTTATGGTTTAAGTAATCAGTTTGGGTCCCAACAGATTGAGATAAACACTTTCATCCGTGATCAAGCCTAACTCTTTAATTTAATCGGGCCAAATTAAACAATGTCTATTCAAAATAATCATATACTTTGACCATATCATATTAGTATTGTGTTGGACGGATCAAGCCAGTTGGTGGCGTGGTTTTGACCAAGCCTTTCTCCCTCATTATTCTCATATACTCTCATCTCTTTTTTGTTTTTTTTTTTGTTTTTAATGCTTCTAATGCTTCACATTTTTTGAGGATTGAGGGGGGCTCTATATATTAAATATATGTAGACTTTTATTTTCTATAATTCAGTTATTTATTTTTAAATAAATAATTATACTTTAATTATTTTTAAATACTTAATTTTAATTATTTTAATTAAAAAATTTAAATTACAATAATTTATTTTAAACTATATTACTTACCAAAAAAATATATATATTAAACTATATTGTTAAGATTAGAGAAGTAAGTTCATTCATCTCTATAAAAGATGAAGTTTCTCTGAACTCCCTTTTTCTTCCCACTTCTATGCTGCCTCCATAATCATCTTTGTTTTCTTTAGTTCAATGGCTATATATTCCCAAAACACGATTTATATGTTACATATATACATACAAAAATAGCTATTTGAAAACATAATACTTAAAAATGTAAATAATACATATTGCTTAAATCAAAAATAAATATTGCTTGAATAAGAATTCAGTCCGACATTTAACATATATGTGTGTGTGTAACAAGTCATTTTTGTTCATCCATACTAAAAAATTGAATAAAGTAAGAATATCTATCATCCCAGCTAATTAAAGAAGGAATTATATATTCTCAATTTTTACCTACCTAATTTTATTCCTAGGTTTTATTTATTTTATTCCCAGCACATTCCTTTCTATAAGGAGACACTGCGGCCTAAACATATATAAAAAAATTTATCGACAAGTTTTCTTAAAATAAAATTATGGTACAATTTCAAAAGGTGATTTTGCATTTTTGGTGGCGTAAATGTTTTGTAGATAATGGATTTGTAGAAAGTCGATACTATGTTTTAAATGTATTAAATGGTGGTTTATATATTTATTAATCGTTAACTATTACCCCAAAATAGTAGTAAATAGGACTCACACAAGAATCTATATGCTGGCCATTAACTCATCATCTGTGAGTCTAATTAAAGCTTCTGGGATGAATTGAGTTTATAATTTCTACATGGAATCATTATACTTTAACTGAAGAGTACTTATACATCTAAAAAAGTTACTCCTATAGCCCAGCATAAAGTAAGATGTGAGTTTTTGTTCGGTACAAGCTTCAAGTAGACATTTAAATTTAAAAAGCATGTTAAGTTATAGAAGTTCGCTTTCAGAATACAATTTAAACTTAAAGTCAATTTTCCTTAGACAGTAGCATTAACTTACAATAAAATTACATTTATTAAGTAGATGGTGAGCAAGCTAAATGCTATTTGCATGAGATTAACATAGTTGATAAAGATGACATGAGATATTGTAATTGGGTTCCTATGCCATTCTTAAATGATCTATAATCCCAACGAGAGGAATCATGACTACTGAACTAGCTTCAAACTTTTACAGTAGATAATAGAGAGTTGAAAGGAAGATTCTTTACTAAAAAAAAAAATATTAATATGATACCTTTTTGGAAAACTGTTTGCAATTGAATATGTAAGGTAGATGACAATGTGTTCATAAATGAGACAAGTGAAGGCATTATAACCAAATGTTATATGTTTGGATGGAGACATTGAAAGTAAAGAAAAAAATGCCAAAAATATTTTTTTCATTGCATTTATATTTTTTTTTATCTAAATATAACCTTTATATACCTAAATATTAGACTATGCATGGTTGGCTAAATACCAGCATATTTAACAGAGATCTTAACATTGATTTATGGTAATAAAAGAGAATGTAGGATTTATAATGACATTACAAGGACGAAATTCATAGTAGCCCTAGTAGAAGACAGAGAGTAGGAGCTTTCTTGAGATAGTCCATGAGAACAAAGAGAATACAAGGTGCAGCTACCTCTTCTGTGGTTACAGTGAGTAAAACAGTCTATCTGCATCTCTTTTTGTGGTAAAGTTTGCTTAATTTTTTCTCTTTAGTTTCCCTTTTCTCTTTGTTCCAGCAACTACATTCTGAATGGTTATTTGTACCTTGTCTACTTGAAAAAACAATCTTTAAACTCATGACTAGCCTTTTTGCAACTGGAACAATCATCATTGAAATTATTAGGTTATATTACTGATAATGAAATCCTCTTACTTCTTTGCCTCTACCTGTGCCTTTATTCTGATTATGATTTCCATGTTGTCTACTACAGTTATTGAAAGAATTACTTTTTTGAGAAAAGCTTTCTTTCGATCCTACTGTGGTCTTATCCTATGAGAATCTGAATTTCTCAATCTAGTTTTAATCATGAGCATCTTAGGTGGTTGTATTTTCTCACCCTTTGCTCCTGAGCTTCGAGTGAGCCAACCAACTCATGCTTTGCTGGTTTAGAAAGATCCTTAATTTCTTAAATTTATACAAGAGTATATTAAAACCATTGTAGAGAACTTATGATAATTCTATCAGAAACTCTCCTTTTTATATTCACAATTTTAGACATGGTTAACAGTTTGGACGATTCAAAAAAACTTATCTGAGATATGTTACTTCTCAACATACATCTTTTTCCAAACTAACACTTCACATCAGGGTCAGAGAAGTTTCTTAATAGCGCATTTACACTGCCTTATAAAGAAAGCGTAGGCCACAATGAAGAACTCCAACAAATAATGCGACAATTTGGAAATAATAATGTTGCATATAAATAGTTCTCTCCTTCCAGATCAGCACAAATAATGTGAATCCACAGATTCACCTTCTAACAAAGTTTCAACATGCTGACTTCGAAAAATTCTTAGCAGCAACCTGAAACAACACTAACATGGGAAACCATCATCCAACTTTACAAATTAACTAACAGAATTATCTATAATAAACCATAAAGGAATTAAGTAGGTTTGTGCTACCGTCTGGTAGACCTCTAAATCATAAGAGTACTTTCTCAAAGACATATTTCTTCTTTCCTTTATAACAAATTTCTAGGTGATGAATGTAAATTTTCTATTCAAATTCCATATGTAAGAAAGTTGTCTGTAGTCTCCACGTCAAGCTTTCTTAAATGCTTAACCTCATAATTCATTAACCAAGATGAGGATGCAAATATATTTGACACTATGTTGGATGCATGTTTCTCTAAGCATACTATTCAAACTATAATTTCTTTTATTGGATGAGTATTCTCAAACATTATCTCCTACGTCATTATGAATGTTTGTGAACATATTGAAACTTGGAAGTAGAAATGAGAAATACTTCAGAATTTTGCTATTAGAAATTAAAAGGACTTAGAATGTTTTTTAATTTATAATATATCTTTTTTTTTATTGATTGGCAATTGATCATTGATCTCCCATTGATATAATCAATTTATAAGTTGTGGAGGATGAGTCTAGAGAGTTGGTCTAGCTAGTTTAAACTCCCAAGGAAGCACAAAACTATGAGACACGAAAACTAAGTGACATACAAGTTAGTGTATCATTCACTTTCATATTCATTTTGTAAACCTTCTCCATTTCATCGGTTAATAACGAGCTGCTTTCCCATTGAGGCTTTCTTCAAATTATTTTTCGGTCACATTGCACAGACCTTGCAAGATGAAGATGGTCTTAATTTGAGAACTTCACTAATCATAATATTCCCCATCAAATATGGGAATCTGACTTGGTATAATGGAGAAAGGTGTTAGTGTTGTGTTTGGTCACTTTTCTTTGGGTAGTTCAACAAACGGAAGCTTTTTCGGAAGATTATATAGGGCTTGTACAAAATTCGGAATGCTGTGAATTGGTTGTAGCAAATGACCAGAGTGACCAATTTATCGGAGTGGGCAAATGTCGGAGCAAAAATTGCCGGTAGGGCTAAGGGAAGAGTTGGGCATGGCCAATGGCAGAACCGGCAGGGCCAAGGGTAAAGTCAAGCAAGGCCATTGGTGGAGCCGAGCAGGTCTACAAGAGGATGGCCGGGCAGTAAGAAGCCAACTAAAGAGGTTGGCCGGTGGAGAGAAGAGGCCGATCAGGGAGGCTGGCTAGCTAAGCTGAGATGGGACGCTAATGTAAAAGAGTGACCAGAAAGCGCTAGTTCGGAGTAGTTGACCGGGCAAAGTTGGTAGATGACTTTGCAGAGTGGGCACCAGGCTTTGAGGAGTAGGTAGCAGGCTTTCAGAACAAGCAGTTGACTTTTAGAGTTAGTCACCTGTATTTACAGAGATGCGCCATTTGAAAAAATACGAAAACTTGTGAAGGCGCAAAAAATGACAAAATTGGTATAACAAATTATTTGCAAGATCAGGCTAGGTGAGCAGATGAGATTTGGAGTCGGTGTCATTATAAGGAGTACCAGACACTTCAGAAGAAAGTGTGAGTGAACGTGTGGGTCAACTGTGTGTAGAACAAAGGGTGGATTGGAGCAGAGCCGAGTGCGGAAGGGAGCCATTGTTGGTTGCCATTCACTACCACACTTGTGAAATTAGTGAGCAAAAAGTACAACTAGTTAGAGTAATGAGAGAAAGACAAACATAGAGAAAAAGAGAGAATGAGAATTTTCTTACTCTGAAAATTATTTTTCTTATTCTGTTTCGGGTAGGTTGTTAGTATTCTATCTCGAGATTTTTGTAACCAATTTTACATATTAGAATTTGTTTCAGAGTTTGTTCCGTAATTTTTTTTCTTTGATTGAGAAGGGTTTTCCTAGTTAAAAATCATTATACATTATTTATTTTTTGTGCCTACTAAATTGATAACTGATGGTTGACAGGGTGGTTTGGGTTTTTTCGCTATGCTCAATTGTGTGTGAATTCGAGTGTCGAATCCCAAGAGTTAGTGTTCATGGAAACCATTAAGAAAGCTGGTCTCTTACATCAGATTTAGTGATTATAAGGTAAGTGTGAAAATACAAAAACTTACAAAAATAAATGTAAAAAAACTCAAATTTTATAATTTGTGATATACCGTTTTTAACTGATTGATAATTGGTCTCTAATTGATAAAATCAATTCATAAGTGATAGAGATCACTATAGGGGGTCAGTCTAGCTAGTTTAAACTCCCAAAAAAACTACGAGACACTTAAAAACTAGATAATAATGGAACATACTATAAATAATACATATTATATATAACACATTCACAAATTTGTAAAAATACCTTAACGTCGTAGTTGAATTACTGATTTTTTGTCAAAGTTTGAAGAATGTGTTCTCAAAATCTACTTTGCCTCAAAATTGTCAAACTCTTGATCTGGGAAACCTTCCAAAATATGTTTAATCGGGTACATATAGGGGATGGAAGAGGTTGGTTACCTTTTAGTAACCAATGGCTATTCAAGTCAGTGTTGGTTTCTGTTTGATCTATTTTATTAAATTATTTTTATGACAAAATTTTATCCAATGGAGTTGTATATAAGTCTTTTTATTTATCAATTGAAATTCAACATTAAAGTTGAAAAGGACCGAATACTCAAAAATATTTGGTATTCAATAACATTTGAATACTAAGGTTCATTTTCATGTACAGCTTTATCAAAATAATAGAATAGGTCATGCATTTGTGCCAATAATGGAAAGGACTGCGCTTGTCCGCCATTGGATTACATATATGCTCAATTTAACAAAATGGGTTGCTCACATGTGCCAATGAATCATGTGCATACATTAGGGTATTCAGGCGAGTATTTAAATTAGTATTCAAACGTCAATATGTAGAATCTATAGTTATGTATTTTTGTCTTAATTTTCAGTTTCATTTATAAATAAACTTTTTCCATTGATCTAGTTGTCATCCATCTGAAAAAGAATAAAATGAGAGCTAAAGAAGTGAGGAGAAGTAGAGAAAACATTTTCCTTAAGTTATGATCCAAATGACAAAGTTTTTTTTTGTGCGATTCATTTAACCACTACTAAACATCTATTTTAAACCTTTAGGCCTTCGGAGTTTTGTTTGTAGCTTGAATACTAAAGTTTTCAAAAATATTGATTATTTTTGAGGTATTCAAGTGTTGTTTAAAAAAAAATCGGAAGGTGTCCAATTCTATTACTATGAGGCAAATTCAATGAATTCTTTAATAGGATTTATATGTCAAAAGTAAATTGGTTAAATATTAGTATATTTATACTACTTGTTCTATAAGTTAATTTTTTTTTTATAGTAAATCTTTTATGACTGATTTGAGAAATTTTGAATATTTTACTTAAGAATTATTTGATTTTTAAATTTTTTTCCTCGTCATTATATTCCATGTTAATTTATTTTTTTACACTTTATATTGCGCATATTAGTGATATTAAATGAGTATAATTTACGTTTTATATTCATAATACTTAGAGACAAATATTCTTTATATATATTAAATATTTATAAAATTATCTTTCGCAGTGTATAAGATTAAAACTATAATTACTAAGATTATCTAATTTTTTTCAATTAGTATTAGAGTCTACCTCGATCGTTCCCTCTTGTCTAAATGAATATGAATCATTCCTTATCTATTATGTTGTATTTTAACAAAAATAACTATACCTATTAGAAGGCTTAGATGACAACCTTCTTATAATTGTTGGACAGCACATTTGGTTATGTGTGGATAGAAGATGGACTCCTTTCATCAAGGTTGAAAATGGGATTGCCTCACCTAAAGACTAGGGCTCATGGTCAAGTGATGAAATTAACTATAATAATTGAAATAATAAGGGTATTCATATCATTTTTATAACAATCTCATCTGATGAGTTTTGACAAGTATCAATATGTGAAATTATTAATGAAGTGTTGGATATTTTATATACTACACATGAAAGGATTAAAATGGTTAAAAATTAAAAATTATGAACGTTAACCACTAGATATGAATAATTAAGAATAAAAATGACGAAATATTTAGTGAGTTTTATACCAAACCAAATAACATGGTTAGTTTTTCCTTCAACCTAGAATAAAAATTATTAAAAAGATAATTGTTTAAAAAGATTTGAAGTCATCACTAGGGCAAGTTTGGCTGATAGTCACTATTGAGGAAAGTAAGGATTTTAATTAGATAAAAATTAAAGAGTTATTTGAATTTCTTTAAACTTATAAATTGTCTCTCCAACAAAAGAAAAATGATAAATTTATTACCTTAAGATTTATAAAAGAAAAGTCTTGTGATAATTTGGGAAATAAGTTTATAGAAGATGAGAAAATTACTTTCTTTACAAAATAATTTTAAAAAAATTTTAAAATTTTTAGAAAATCTTATGAAAAGTTTAACACCTTATCAAATTACAGAAAAATAGAGAAAAAGAAAATAAGTTCAATGACAAAAAATTCAAAGGTATTTAATGCCACTAATATTTAGAGTTCAGATACATTAGATTTAAATGTCTTAACTTTCAAATATAATAATGATAAAGCCTTATATATTATTGTTTCTAATGAGGACGGTGAGAAGACTAAAAGTGAGGCTTTCCACTCTAGAAAGAATTCTACCTATATGGCCTTTGTGTCTCTTATTAAAAGCAATGATGAGCCTACTTAAGGTCATGATAAGGAGTTTGACAATTCTAATTGATCAGACTCTAAATTAAAAAATAAATTAAATGACTTTAAAAGATATTTAATGAATTGTATCATGATAGTATAGTGACTATATGAACAAATAAAGTTCTTTTAAAAAAGTAGATGAATTAGAATATGAAAAAAAAATCTTGAAACATTGTCCAAAAAGGAGAGGCTCTAAAAATTTAGTGTGATATAAGATAAAGTATTTTGAAAATAAACTCAAAAAAATCAAGATCTAGTTGATAATATTCACATAAAGTATGAAAAAGTTTGACTATATGTTAGGTTTAGATAAAACAGTCAAAAATGAGATAGGGTTGAGTTTTTATGAAGGCAATTCTCAAGCTACCCACCTTATAAAAATGTTTTTGTGCTAGCTACCAGTGTGGCATAGAAAACGGAGGTGGGCATTTCGATTTTATAAGAGAAGAAGTTCAAACAAGCCCTCCTCAAAATTAATTTAAAATTAATGTGAAAAAGACTCTCTACTTGGAAGTCACCATCTCAACCAATCTGGTAGTGTATCTAAGTCTTCCACTTTATTTAAATCGGAAACTACTTGTCATCATTATAGTGTCTTGATTACATCAATCCTAGTATCCTCTATTTTGTCATGATAAACTCAATTTTGACTTTAATAAAAGGATTTATACAAATATTTAAAAATTTTGAACACTGAACTAGAAAATCTCATATAATTGTATCTAAGACGTTGCCTAGAACATTCTCTTAGGTGCCTTACTCTTGAAGGATCAAATGGAATACTTCTACACTACTGGGCAGTTGCCCACTCCTTCATGTTGCTCGGCTGGCTGACAGCGGGAATTGCTCAGTTAAGTAACCTGGTAGGCTCGGTAGCGTTTTGTTATGATATATATGCTACAAAGCAGGTGAAAATTAAGCAATCAACCAATGTACTGTCTCTCCTCTTCACGTCCATTTAATTGATTTTCTCACTCTCTTCTTTAAATTTTTATTTCATGTTATTTGCCTTTTTCAGGCTGTAGATATTACTTTGCACTCTAACTGATAAATGCACAAAATCCAGTACGAAAAACCCATGATTATGTACTAGAATCCCAGCAAGTATTATGCAATGGATCTGGCAACAATCCAGTCTTTGTGAAGAGATTTCCGAGTTAGTGCTTCACCAAAATGGAGTTTTAGCAAATTATTGGGTTTATCATATTGGATTTGATCACTTTTTTGTGGGTAGTTTAATAAATGGGTATGTCATTGGAAGATTGTGTAAGGTTTGTGTGAAATTCGGAGTGCTGCAAATTGACTGCAGCAAAAGACTGGAGTAAACAAATCTCAAAGTGACAAATGCCGGAATGGTATTTGTCGGAGTGACCAATTTGCCAGAGTGGGCAAATGTCAAAACGGAGTGAGCATTTGTTAGAGTGACTAATTTGTCAAAGTGGGCAAATCTCGGAATGGTTATCTCCTAGAGGCCAGAGTGGCATTTCTCGGAGTGGGCAATTAATCTAGTGGCACTTTGCCGAAGTGGCATTTGCCGGAATGGCAAATGCTGGAGTGGTGAATTTGCTAGAGTGATCGATTTGCTAGAATGGGCAAATATTGGAGTGACAAATTCACTGAAGTGAATTTACCGGAGTGACTCTGGGTGCCAGAGTGGATCACGACAGAAGTGGATCAACGGCCGGAGTGGTGCATTGTCGGAGTGGTGATGCCCAAAGGCCGAAGTAGTGTATAGTTGACCTTTAGAGCTGGCACACAACCTGGCAAAGCGAATAGCTGACCTGCAAATCATGCGCCGTCTGTACAGAGCAAGACATGTGTCATTTGTGCAAAGCAGGTTGAGTTGTAGGGTATGCGCCGCCTGTGAGAAAGCACGGGAACTGATAAAAATATACAAAACGATAAATCTGGCATGATAAATTTTCTACAATATCAGGGCACGTGAGCAGGTGGGTTATTGGTCAGGCGTTGTTATAAAGTGCACCAGGCACTTCCTAAGACAATGTGTGTGAACGATGTGTGGTGAATCGCGTGCGGAACGGAGGGCGGAGTGGAACAGAAATAAAGTAGGGAAGGGAGTTCTCATCGTTCGTAGTTCACCACCACACTTGTAAAATCAGTGAGTAGATAACACCACCAGTGAGGGAAAGGAGAGAAGAAAAATAGAGAGAAGAAGAGGAAAAGAGAGTTTCCTTACTCTGGAAATCATTTTTCTTATTCTATCTCGGATGGGTTGTTGATATTTTGTTTTGGAGATTTTTGTAATCGATTTTATATAATGATATTTTTTCGGAATTTGTCCATAATTTTTTTTTTGTTTAGAAGGATTTTTCATGTTAAAAATCGTTGTACATTCTTATATTCTTTGTGTTTACATTATTAGTGGTTGATGGTTGACGAGGGGTTCGGATTTTTCCGCTGCGACCTAGTTGTGTGTGAATCCAGGTATCGAATCCCAACATATCGTTCTTCGGTAGAACTAGGATAAAGAGATCACAAATGAGGGAGGATTCAAAGACCAGTTATCGGTTCCTCTTGGGTAGCACCCGTCTTTCAGTACTCTGAGAGAATTACATATGACTTCTTTTAGAGCAAGATAAACCATTTTACTTGGGATATGACTGCATGAACTAGAAATTTACTTTGCCATAGTTTCATTTTGTGGTTAACTGTGATACTGCTTGAAATGGAGACATGAGATTTTGAGAGGAAATTAAAGTGGGAGAAAATACTGAAATTAATCTTCAAAGCATTGGTTAACAAACGTGATAAAAGAACAATATTTAGAATCCACTAAATCTGAAAATTAGAGTTACCTTGGAAGCTCTCTAGGATACGGTTGAATATTAAAACTGAAGATGTCTCTACTAATAAAATGATTTAGCATTTAAGTTTATCTAACAAGCTATGCTTAATTTTGGGAGCATGTTTAACAATTTCATTGCCCATTTTTGGAAGAAGTGTTTTTATATCTGCTTTACAATTAATGGAATTTTGGAGAAGGTAGCTTTGGCAACTTGCTGAAGAGATGATTGCTCTCTCTCGTCTTTGATATTTCTGATGTTGAGGCAGCAAGTAAAGATGCATTGAGGGGGCCTCCCAGCAGGATGAGTTTTTTATTTCATGCTATTGTTATTTTATTTTGTAGAAAACTCTAAAGAGGAAGAGATATTTTAAAGAATTTCGATGTTATGATCTGATTGGTTGGTTGAAATAAGAAATAAAAAGATTATCTAATCAAACAGAAACAAGCACAGAAAACGGCTAAAAACTTGCTAAAGTTCTTCAAGACATCGCCGATTGATTCAGAAAAGTTTGATCTGATTGGTTGCTTTGTTGGCAAAACAAAAAATAAGACACAAAAGAGGATTCCCTTATTATCTAAGAATAACAATCACGGCATGAAGGGAATATTAAATTTTCCATAAGCTCAAACAGAAACAAGCACAGAAGGATCAACGGCTAAAAACTTGCTGAAGTTCTTCAAGACATCGCCGATGTCCATCACCCTTGACTTTCTGATTCGGAAAAGTTTGATTAAATCAGACTTTCGTTTCTGGACTTCTCCAAAAGTTGATACCATTTCTTCCCTTGGACAAAACACCACGAAGGAGTTCCAACCAGGTGTTCAGGTTGAAATTTGTCATCTGTGCGAGCCAGTTTGCTTGAGCATGGATTGTCCGAACGTGGGTTGCTGATGTCTGTGTGTCTGTTCACTCGAGCACTGTTTTGGCAGAGAGGTTCTGAATGACTACCGCATGATGGCTTACTCGAGCGTAGTTGTGAATTAAGTGTTCTTGGTGTTGTCGACTCAACAGGATGGTTGAGCAACAAACTGGTCGAGAACTATCGTTCCACTTCCGCACGATGTCCGTTCTAGCAGAAGACAGCTCTTCCCGCTACCTATTTAAACTGTTGTACTTTTAACTACCCTCAACTTCTCTAAAAGAAGCAAATACCATTTTACTGAAATACTCGGAGGACCATACTTGAGAGAGTATCCTACTCTAGAGAAATATTTCATTTCCCATAGTTCGTTCAGTTCACCATTCATTTTCTCTCAACCATCAATCTGAAAATCTTAATCCTAGCATGTCATCCTTCATATTTCTGTCAAAGGCAAGGAGATCAAAGTTCCAATGTGTAGAATGAGTTCATTTAAGGTTTTCCACTTGGAATGAACAAAAGGTTCTGATTTATATTATAAAGTTATAAATTTGAAGAGTTTTTTAGATAATCACATATTTATAATTAGTTGGTTAATATTTAATCACTTTTTATCACGAGTAATATGTTAACATATTCAATAGTAAATTTTTCTGACTAAGCTCATCATTTTATATAGCACTAAATTTTAGCACATCTAGCATCATTAATTTTTTATGCGTTTTGAAATATCATTTAACTTTACTACTATGCTCCATACACTCATTCATCTTTTTAGGTTTTGCTAGGTCTAAACCTATTTCTCATATGGGACTAGTTTAGGCTCGATAAAAGGATATGAATAGGCTTGGCCCAAATATTTAGTAGGGTTATTCCAGGCAAAGTTTACCACTAAGCCTCAGGCTGCCTTTGGCATCTCATTTTATTGAAAACGGTCAATCTAAAAAATTATCACACAAAATTGACAATAAAATCCTCAAATTCATCTTTAGATTTACAAAAAATTTAGCAAATTTTGTAATGAATAATAAGATAGCAATAAAAAAAAAAATCATTGACAAATATTCCAACAATGGCTAGAATAGTATAATTTAGATAATAAAAATATAAACATGATTAAATGCCAAAAAATTAACTAAATCTCCTCCCTTTCTTCTTTCTCTCTCAATTCAGCATTTAAACTGTTTTAAATAAACTCATATACACTCCAAAACAAAGCAAAACTACTTAAAAACAAGCCTAGCGTTCAAATAGCGGCAATTAGTATCGAACATTGGCTATTAACATTCGAATGTTGGAGATTGGCATTCAAATGTTAGCAGTTGGCGTTCGAATGTTACAAATAAAATTGTTTCAATGAACCCACTTGAATTGGGGCATGATTAACATATTAGTGCCCCCTTGTAAGTCCATCGAGCACCAATCTCTTGTACCACTCTAATCTTTTACTTGAGTGAAACTTAGTATCAAAATTGAGTAGATCACTAAATGACATGTCCATTGAATGTATGACTTATATTAGAGTGATTCAATATTTAATTAATTGGTCATCATCATAGACCTTGTGGTAGCATGACCTTAAGAAGAGTTAATTATGGATGAAGAGGGCTTACGTGCGATGTACTCCCCATATCTCCACTCTCTGAGAAAAGAACAGTGTAAACACATTTGAAAAATGGAGATGAGTTTTTCATGATGTTTTATTGTTAAACAGGATAAAAGTCATATCATTTATTTTTTATTCGGAAGTACTTAATCTTTCAGCATCTCTTTATTGTCACATATATCATTTAAATTTGTAATTTTTTCTATCATATATATATATATATATATATATGTTGGCTAAAATTAAAGAAAGTTTGACCATCATAGATTCATAGTCAAGCATGATTATGAATGCTTAAGCATATATTAAAATTAGACTTTGTTAGCCAGTGGATAAGAATTGTTGATAGTACAAGAAATGTTCACGTTAGAATGATAGATGATGGTAAATATGTTTATATTACCTTGTTTTCTTTTTCAATTTGTTTGGTTTCAGAGTCGTAACTTCAAAGAAGAAAAATCCAAAACAGTTGATTTATAAACTACCGCGTGACGTGAACAGATTGTGTGATACATCAACGTCAGATTTCCCCACTTCTTGACTAGTTTTGTTTCTTGAAATTCCCATCACTTGTGCAACTTATTTTATCTGCTTGTGCAATTGCTTCTTTTTGTCCTCCCTTTAGGAATTGCAAATAATATGTATATCTGGATTTTACATTTAAGTATCCATCACTGGCTAGCAGCAGTGTTTGTCATGCTATCATCCGATGGCCTTGCCATTTAATATATCCACCAGTGTTCTTGTTACATAAGGCCGAACGTTACACCTTGACCCTTCCATGTTTGAATCATAGGGCAACGATACTGTGATGTTGACGAAGAAGGTTGGATACAGGTCGACGATTTTGGAGCAGCAGGATGCAAAAGCCCAAGACCATCAAGTAAATGCAATGCCCATATAATGTCAGTATATACATTAATTTTTGTGTTTTGGTTCTGAATTTGTTGAGTCATTGAAATTGGATTTGACAAAGTAGTATGTGTTGATTTTGGGTCTAATGTCCTATGATTAACAGTTGAAAGTTGAGTTATCTGTCGATTCCTCTGTTTCATTGTGCTTATCCATGTGTGCGCTTAATGGCGATGCACCCTCTCAATCTACTTTTGTCTCATCTATGCAGTTGATTTTGTCCTACAATGTCATTATTTTTGTCCTTTGATGTTGATCCAATAACCCATTGAAGAACTATCATTTAGACCTACTTAATACCAAGAGGAAGAACAAAAATATATACAGTGAATAAATAATACAAGACTAAATAACACATAATCACATTAATAAAGGAAAAACTTAGAAATTAATTGCTTTAGAGGGAAACTACATGAGATGTGAGTCATCAAATGATGATCTATAATAGAAGAAAACTCAACTTAATGGCTGATTATTTTAATTGTATTAGATTTTAGGTGACTAACATCATATTCATAATTATATAAATAATCTTTTAAATTTGCACAGTTACGATAAAATTAGAATCTTTGAATAAACTTATTCAATAGTGTTGAAACTCCAATATCCTTACCATCAATAGACTTCTGATAGTTAACATGTTCAAATTAAATGTTTGCGTGTCATGAATAAAAAATATCAAAAATTCAAAAAAATATAAAATTCTCTCAAAGGGTTTTGACTTCTCCACACTGATAAATTCTAAAAAACAAAATTTTATAAATAAATTTTCTAATCACTGATAAATTGACCGGACAAATGATAGTATATTTCTAGCTTTATTAAGTTGTATAACTTAGAGACTACAGCCTAATAGAGATTCTGATACGATCCTTCTAAATATTATATTTTATTATTCTTGTAAATGTAGAAATTATTTTTAAAGTAATGAGAAATAATTATATATTTTAATATAATATTTTTAAATTTTAATTTTTATATGAGGATAATAGTGAGCCAATTCTCGTGACAGGCAGCATTCAAAATTTGCTGCAGTTTGCGAGACATGACTGCACCGTACTACCAGACTCAGAGGCTTCGACAGCCAAAGACATGAGCTGTGAAAACAGCAGTCATGGGTAACTGTGTAATTGATGATTTTTTTATTATATCATATTATATTATATTATATATTTACTAATAAAAAAAATACTAAAATTTCTTGGGACATTGCTTCTCAATAATAAAGCACTGCTTGATACTGGGTATTTTGAGCCATGAACCACAATTTGGCAGGTGGATCACATGAACTTTGGCCCCAGTAGTACGCCAAAACCTGGATTTTTACGTTTAAAGCATTAATGTAGATATTATTTTTAAAATATGTTTAAGGGACATTATTTATTTAAATAATTACCTTATATATTATTAAATCATAATTTTATCTATTTTTTTAAAAAAAATTTAAAAATAAAATAATACTCTGACTCATCTTTACCCAACTCAAACGATTTCAAATACCAACAGATACTAACTACGAAGATCTAGAGGGGAAAGAAAAGGTTCCCTGCAAGGGGCCTTCACCTAGTGGCTCTCTAATCCATGCTACTGCATCCTGCTCTACGCCTATTTTTGGCTATCCAACTTCATCAGTTGGGTGGCTGCAATGTGTTAGATTGGATTCCGACTCTGAACAGTTTTCCTGGGTGACATAGAGAACTCGTGGAGTGGATTTATGGTTTGGTGGAAGAGGACTTTGGCGCTGGAAGATGATCTGCAGGAGATCATAGACGATGCAAAAAGCTCTGAAATGGAGCTTTCCAAGCTGCGGAGGGAGGGGTGTCAGACCTAGAAAAGGGCATCTACCTGAAAGAAGTGGCTTATCATTTCATGCCGTGATTAGACAGAGGCAGCAGAGGGGGGGGGGCATAACGAGAACGTCCTCAAGACCTATAAATATTCACAACTGTTATAGATGATTATTTAGACAACCATAAGTGTCAATGAATTCCACCTAAGTTGCCTAGTGTCCTCTCTTACAAGCAGCAAACGCCTGATCAAATCAAAAGAAGCAGCATGCACATTTCACCCACCCGTGTGCATAGCCAAGCTTTATCCCTTCTGCCATAGCCAGAAGCTTGTTTGATGGGGGCATTGCAATGGATCTGATAGAAGCTACCGGTCGACCAAAATTGTATTTGCCATCCTCGGTATCATGCTAATAATGGAACAGCCTGAATCCCCCCTTTTACTTTGACACAATCACAGTTCTGAAAAACAATCCATGGAAATTAAAATGAATAAAAGACAGGCATTTGCACGACTATAATTTACATCTGAACAGCAGGTACAGAATTAAATCCATAAATGATAATATGGAATGCAAAAGAATACATAATGAAAAGGCCATGCTGTAGAGACTGCAATTAAAAAGGAAAGTAGAAATCATCCCACTGGCTAGGTTGAAGAGAGTGCCAGACTTGATAACCATACATCATTAACACAGCTATGAGAGAACATTAAGCAACATGTTAGGTAAACAAAAGCACATAAGGGAGAAAAGGCAATTGGTGTCCATCGACATAACTGAGTGTGTTACATATACAGAAAGCCATGAAGAAAGAAGGAAGCAATAGGGTGCCATCAAGCCACTGTTAGCGCTGAATCCAATCAGTAGACATTTATGCATCACATGAAACAGAGAAAATACTCTACTACACCTAGAGAAAAAAAAAAGCACCCACATGTCCTATAGGATGATTTTCATATGTTACGGTGATACCCCTTTTCTATTCTTGCTTCTTGCTTTTCAGGTTGATAAGCCAGAGCTGGAAACTTCTTGCTTAATCGAAACAGTGAAAGGAAGATAAAAATGGAAGGAAACAGAAAGTTGGTCCAATTCAAGAAGAAAAAGGTCTCCAAAACAAAACAACTCAAAAGAGAGAATTTCATTTTCTATCCTTCACTACTTACATCACCCAATTTATAGATAAATTCTAAATACAAATCATAACTGCATGCTGATCTATTAACAGAATTCCAATAAAGAAGATACTCACTTCTAACAAGAAGATGCTCCCCCCCTCATATTTGGTTGCTGACTATGCTGGAATTGGTTTTCTGCTGATCGCACGCATCTCACACAATCTGAGCTTCACGTGATTGGGCAAATGTTGAATTTTGCTGAGCCGGATCCTGATTTTTTCTTTCTCCTGGTCTGTGCCTTAGAGTGTGACAATTGGATGGTGAAGATCATTAACAATCCAAGGGCTAATATGCGGCCACACCTCCATTTTTCTACGGTCCTCCAGCTGCCACGTCTCTCCACTGACACTGCATCTTTCACCTTTACTGAGTTGTGTCCCTTCATTGTCATTGTTTTCCCTTCCTACCGCCATTTCTTCTGTACTCATTTATTTGCCTTACCTCCTTTTTGTTCTTCTTCTCTCTTTCTTCTTCTCTTCTTCAATGGCAGTTGCTACAACAAATTCCCCATCTTTTAGAGCACATTGTCCCCAAGATGAGGATTGCACATCTTTAGTGGGTGTAGGGGTTGACAGGTATTGTTTTCATTTGATGCATCGATCCATTTAACAAGGACCACTTTAGCCTCTGTTTAACCTATTTTCCAGACTCTTCTGCCCATAATTCGTTTGAGTTCCAGTACAATCTCTACTTCGGTGTCCACTGGCTGTAAAGTTTGAATTGCTTCTTCCCTTTCTCTAATTTGCTTTTGCAGGGCATAAACGTGAAAAACGGGATGTATCCTCGTGGTCTGTGAAAGCTCCAATTGTAAGCAAAAATTCTATTTTTTTCTAACACTTTGTAAGGGCCAAAAAATCTTAGTGCAAGCTTTAAGTTTCTTCTAAAAGGCACCGATTTTTGCTAATATGGTTGCAGGAAGAGGTAGACATAATTTCCGATTTGGAATCATCTTTCAAATTTGTATTTATCATCCTGCATCTTTATTTGAGCCTGAGCTTTGGATAAATTTTCCTTTAATAAGGCTAAGATTTGATCTCAGCTCTTAAGCTCCTCTTTAAATGCTGCATTTGTCATGGTTTCCTTAATATATTGTGTAAATCTGGATAAGGAAACTCCATAAACCGCCTCAAAGGGGGTCACCCCAGTTGAGAAGTGCTGATTGGAATTATACCACCATTCAACCATAGTTAACCACTTCTATCAAGATTTTGGTTTATCATCAACATAATACCTCAAATACTATTCTAAGCCCTTATTCACAATTTCAGATTGACCATCCAATTGAGGGTGGTAAGCAATACTATAGGCAAGTTTCGTCCGTACAATTCAAACAATTCCTTCCTAAAGGAGTTAGTAAAAATAGGGTCTTTGTCACTATTAATAGTTCAGGGATTCCCATGTAGTCTCACTATATTGTTAAGGAATAGACTTGCAATTTTTGTAATTATACATGGGTTCATTAGGGGCACAAAATAAACATATTTTGAGAGTATATTAATAACCACCAAAATACTGTTTAACCATAAGTGGGTAAACCTTCAAATAAAATCCACTGATAAATCAGATCAAGGGTGTTCAAGAATGAGTAATGGTTGGAGGCGGCCACATGGCTTGGTAGGGTTACTTTTGGTTTGCTAGCATATTTGACACTCCCAAATAAACCCTTTTAAATCCTCCTGCATGCCCTCCCAATGGAATTTTCCCTAGGCACAGCTTAAGGTTTTGTGATAACTTAAATGTCCTCCCATTGGGCTACGATGAATCCAATCCATAACTATATATATATATATATTTTTTGAGGGTCAAATTGTTTCCAATTACAATCCTCCCCTTTTTAGAAGAATCCCATTTTGAAAAGAATAAGAATTTGCAGATGTATTACTTTCATGAATCTATTGGATAATCTCCTTGAGGGATGAGTCTGTTCCATAAGTGGCCTTGACCTCTTCAAGCCATTTTGGATTGGGAAATGACAACATCACAAGTGTTGGTTGGTCAGCCTTTTTGGACCATGTATCCAAAACCTTAATCTCTCTACCCTTCTTGTACACAATAATGAAGTCCTAGCCCAAAAGCTTATACAACCATTTTTGTTGAAATTAAGCTCCCACCTTTTGTTCCACAAGGAACTCAACGTTCTGTTAATAAGCCTTCAGTATGAATGCCTATCCATCAAATATGGTCTCCATTTTTTGATGGTCATAACCAAGGACAACAATTCCTTTTCATAGATGGACAGGGCTAAGGTTTTCCCCTTTAAGGCTTGGCTAAAATATACTATTAGCCGATGGTTCAGCATTAAAACAGCCCCTATTCCTCCCCCCACGCATCACATTCTACAATGAATTTTTGTAGAATATGGTAGAGCTGGCATAGGGGGTTCTGACACGGCCCTTTTTATCCTTTGGAAGGTTTCCTCAGCCTCCTTTGTCCATACAAAAGAATTTTTCTTCAAGATGGCAGTAAGGGGGGCAGCAATGAGTCCGTAACCTTTAATGAACTTCCAGTAATAACAGATAAGGCCTATGAATTCCCTTAAGGGCTTAATCATACATGGAAGTGTCCATTCCATTATGGCTAAAATCTTAGTAGGATCAACTTTCACTCCTTCTGATATGAGCTGGCCCCAAGTATTCAATTTCTCTACACAAAAACCTACAATTGCTGAATTTGGCATAGAGCTTGTGGACCTCGACTCTATGTAATACCTATCTTAGGTGGCTCTCGCGGGCTTCACAGTCGGGGTTATGGATCAACATATCTACCAAACAAATTTTCAAAGGAAATTTTTGAAAATTTTGTTCAGTAGCCCTTGAAATGTTGCAGGAACATCAGTTAGCCCAAATGATATAACTAAAAACTCATCATGTCACTCATGAGTTCTAAATATTGTTTTATGAATTTCCAACTTCTTTATTTTGATCTGGTGATAGCTAGATCTTAAATTTAACTTAGAGAAAATAGTAGGCCTATATAGTTTGTCTAGTAGTTTATCTATTACCGTCATCAGATACTTATTCTTAACGGTTTCATGGGTAAGAACCCGATAATCTACACATATCTGCTAACTTGCATTGGCTTTCCTCATCATTAACACCAGGGAGGGATAAGGACTCTAGCAATGCCTTATGAGCCCTACTTTAAGTAACTGCTCTACCAATTTCTCAGTCACACTTTTCTGATCATAAGGATAATGATAAGGTAGTACATTGATAGGTTTCGAGTCATTTTTTAGAACGATTTGATATTCATGTTCTCAAATAAAAGGCAGCCCTTTGGGCTCTTTAAATACCTTTTCAAATTGATGCAATAAATCCTTCACTTCACCAAATGAATCCTCACAATCATTCGGTTTCAGATCATTCAGGAGCATGAGTATCATCCCTTTGTTTTCCAGACCAAGAATTTTATGCCAAGTGCTCCCCTCAACTATGGTATCTTCAGCCAATTTTAATCCACAAAGGGACACCTCCTTCCCCCAATGATTAAATTTCATATGAAGGGTGAGGAAACCCCACTAAATGTCCAAATGTGGCTAACCACTATACCCCTAAAATCGCATCACAACCTCCTAGTGTTAGGGATAAAAAACCAGTCAAGAAATGATTACCTTGAAACTGAAGTTTCACACCTAGGTATGTTTCTTCGCCCTATATAATATCTCTATTAGTAATCTGTACTTGAATGTTGGTTGGTTCCAGTCTTCTCCACATAAACTTCTCAACCAATCCCACATCTAAGAAGTTATGAGTGCTTCCAGAGTCCGTTAAAATCACCTTGCTTACTCCATTGACCTTCCCTATAATACACATGGTTTTGAAGTGGGAAGTGCCCATAATTGAATGCATTGAAATCTCAACTAACTAGGCTTCTGGACCCTCAGCTTCATGCAGCTAATGATTAATGGTAGTCTGATCAAGATCAAGTTCCTTTGGATCCTTTGTTTCCGTCACTTGTACAACAAGAAGTTTAGGGATAAAACATTTATGTCACAGTTTCCGTTTTTTGTCACAATTGCAACACAATCATTTTTCCCTTCTTTCCCTCATTTCAGCTGGAGAAATGCGATGAACAGTTATTTTTGGTTTGGTCACAGCTAGATGTAAGCTCGTTGCCCCAGGTGGGAAATGATGACTAGTTCCTCCAGAGTATGATATCTGACCTTTATGAGATCTCCTCAAACTTATGATAAATTCCTCTAGGATCCTTGCTATATTGAATGTTTAGAGAAGGCTGATTGATCCAAGAAGCTTTACTGGAAACCGAATCTCATCCTGAAGTCCCACTACAAAGCCGCTTAGCTTTGTCACAGCCAATACATCCCTCGGTTAGAAATAGCTTCAAATTGAGTTTTATACATGGCCATGGTCGAGCCATGACGGAGCTTTTGAAGTTGTTCCATTAGATTGTCATAGGCGATACTCCCAAACCATGTGAGTAGGGTACGAGGAACCTTCCCACTCATCAAATCCTCCAATTGCATGAGCATCCTAGAATCATATTATTACTTCCCCTTCCTTGTAAAACAAAGCTATCAATATTTTTTGATTCTCGGGTGTCTAATAGCATTGGAAGTATTGTCTTGCCTTGAAAATCCCCCATTTATGATTATCTCCTTCAGAATGAAAAAAAAATATATATATATTCCTCACATTCTGATGCCCGTACGTCCATAGCTCCTCTTCACGTCCTGGTGTGAATTGTATCCTTGGCGACATCGTTGGTTTTTCTTCCCATTCTATCGATGGATGTTTCCTTGGCGACTGTCCTGCTGGACTACGTCGGTAAATTTCTAACAATAGACACATCTATTTGGTGAGGCCATTCATAAAATTTTCCAACCACTTCAAACGCTAATAGTTGAGCTAGTCCTAACCATCCAAGCATTGATTAATATGTTGATCCAAGCCCCCATCTGTATGTTAGTTGCGAAGACTGATTATATGCGTTGATTGAGGCAAGTTCCCTTGGCCAACAAATGGGATCTAATACCACTTGTTATGGCGATACCCCTTTTCTTTTCTTTCTTCTTATTTTTCAGGATGATAAACTAGAGTTGGAAACTTCCAACTTAAACGAAACTATGGAAAGGAAGATAAAAATGGAAGGAAACAAAAGTTGTTCTAATTTGAGTATGAACAAGTCTCCAAAGCAAACCAACTCAATGAAGTAATTTCATTTGCTATCCTTCACTACTTACATTAGCCTGTTTATAGATAAATTCTAAATACAGCTCCTAACTGCTTGGTGATCTATTAATAGGATTCTAGCAAAGAAGATACTCCCTACTATCAAGAAGATGCTCACTGTTCCATATTCAGTTGCTGACTGTGCTAGAATTGGTTTTGTTGCTGATCACGTGCCTCTCACACCATCTGAGCTTCATGTGACTGGGCAAAGGTAGAATTTTGCTGAGCTGGATCCAATTATTTTCTTTCTCCTGGTCCATGCCTAAGAGTGTGCCAATTGGGCGATGAAGATCATTAAGCATCCAAGGGCTGATACGCAGCCTTGCCTCCTCCATTTTTCCACGGTCCTCCAGCTACCACATCCCTCCACTGCCGTTGTGCCTTTCTCCTTCACTGAGCTGTGTCCCTTCATTATCATTACTTTTCCTTCCTATTGCCACTTCTTCTGTACTCATTTTCGCCTTACCTCTTTGCTGTTCTTCTCTTTTGTTTCTTCTTCTTTTCTTCCACGGAAATAGCTATAACATCATAAGTATTACAGAAGTTTCACTCTCACCCATTTCTCCTAGCTCCATCTTCCCATAATAAGAAAGGTCCTCTCCATAATCTCAATTAATTAGTCTCAATTACACTTCACAGCAAAATGAGGTAGTTGTACAAATCCCGCAGATCCTAGAGGAACACAGTGGACTAAAAAACCAAGTAATGGTACCCAAAAGCTGAATTCCAACCCGATAAGAGATATGAATGCTAAGAAGCAAGGATACACTTCTAACCTGTAGCAGTGCTATCGAAATTCAAAGTAGAGAAACACAATCATGAACCTCCTAGCACAAAATGCATTGCAAGTTAAATTTGATGAGGAACAGATTGATGAAGTAATATACAGCATATATATGTCATTCATGATACATATGCTAATGCAATCCAACCACAAAACTGCTCAATGAGAACATAACAAATACAGCAAAATAAAGCCAGAATAGGAAAGCGAACTTATCTTCCGGAAACACTACTAGCAAATAAGCAATGATGGATAAAAATTCCTTTACCTATGCAAAACCGCTTCTAAAATGAGTTCATCTCAAGGCAATAAGTCCGTCTCTTCAACAGCATCTTTGTTGCAGTGCCATATGGCCCCTCAAATGCTGATGATACCCAGGATAAATCCGAAATATCCTTCTTAGCTGCCATTCCAGACTGTTCAATAGGTCGAATTGCCACCAAGGTTGCCCCCTTCAGAAGGACACCGTCAGGCAACTCCAAGTGAGGCGCATACCAAAGCCTCATATTCAAAGCAGGCACCAGGGTTCTCTTTGAAGCCGACGAAGCTGACAAGGGCTTTACCCTCAGCTCCTCCAATTGATCCCTATTCATACACAGCACTCCCTGTCCATCTGCATCAGTCAAAACAAGGGAATCCAACGTCTCGTGCTCAGCTATAATCGGCTGCAGCAAGTAATGCCTCGCAGACGCAGCGATCAAGGAGCTAATAGTCCAAACTACTCTCAATTTCAGACCCCCATTGGTGTAAAAGGACTCGGGTATGCTCCCGTTATCATCTGCAACGGCATTAGCATCACCAATAATGGAATTTACATCACTATTTTCGTGAATTGAGGTCGGTTTTTCTGAATAAACAACTGATGAAGCGCCAAGAATCACACAATTGTCAAGAGTAGACCCAAAATCAGCCCTCCATTTCAGCAAAACCCCATCATCTATCCCTAATTCACCACTAGGAAGCTCGATCTTCAATAAGCGAATTTCATTAAAATTCCTCAGCACCTGAGTTGGGGAATGGTGGGTAACATCTCCCTGCTCCGCTTCTTCATCGTCCACGCCATTTCTCACAGACAAAGCCGATGAAGATGGGACGATTCCAGGCCCACACCCCGATCTTTTCGAGCTGAGAAACAGGCCCAAAGCCTGAAGAGGCTTGAAGATGTTGCCAAAAACGACGCGTAAAAGATTAACGAAGGGAGAGTGGGACTTATCGGCGGAGGAAGATGCCGAGGAAGATTCATCATCGGAAATCACACAATCGACCCGTACGATGACGTTTTCGACCTGCGGGACCAAAGCAATAAACCGTCTGGAAACAACACAGCATCGACCTAGGGCTTTTACGTCTCCTATCTTGTTGAAAATGAGCAGAAGCAAAGAGTCCGGCAGCCGATCGAAATGGTCGACGCTGTCGCTTCCTTCAGCGGAGTAGTTCGTGTAGGGCTCTGGGTGTATTTTTTAGTCGGATCTGGGCGGAGAGAAGTCATGGAAGCTGACAGAAACCGACAAAGAAATAGACAGAGAGCTTTATGAATCCGCTCGATCAGAAACCCTAATTAGTGGAGACCGTGATAGGAAACTCTACAAGATCGTCGATCTCCCACGGCTGGCAGGTGGCCAGATCTTATCGGAGGCGGAGCATCACGCAGAGAGAACAATTGGGATGACAGTGAGGAGAAAAAGGGTGGGTGCTGATGACAGACGAAGAGAGAGATGGAGGAAGCGGCCGTGCAGAGAGAAGTTACAGGAGAGAGTCAGGCGTTGCTATTATGTTTGTATATAATATGAAGGAGAAGGGAAGCTACGCAGGGGGGCGAGTCAGCTGGGCCCAGGGGATCCTGCTTCGCAATTGCTTCGCGGGCCGTTTATTTTTAATGTTAATTCAACGGCTCAAATTAAATACTATTTTAAAATCTGGCCGTCTAATTTTTTATAAATCAACGGCCAATATTTAGCCATTTATATTTGAGAAAACAGATCCGGAAGGCGAGAGAGAACAAGGGAGAGAGAGAGCAGAGGGGGAGCGTAGAGGGATCTGAAGAGCAGAGGGCAGGCTAATGGCGATGGAGGAGAGAGGGAGAGTTGCGAGGGGGAAATGGGAGTAGGGTTTGCACAAGCTTTTTATTTGGTTTGAAGAAGTAATATCAGTTTTCCTTCGAAATCAAAATCAACGATCTGCGGATCTGAACAAAAATCTCATTCGTTTTTTGTCCATTTCTTCGTTCCTTCTCATCGGAGCCTCCTCCAGCTCTCAATGGTTCGTTCGTCTCACTGACCTGCTTTCGGTCTCGCTCTCGGTTTCGCTTACGGTCCTCTCCTGACGAATCGTTGAGGTAATTGTTGTTTCGAAAACTCTATTTGCCGATTCTGATTTTGCTTCGATTTTGAGAAATAATATATGTGGCTTCGAAATTTCTCTCGCACATTTAGCTATTTTGCGTCTTTAACAGACATTAATCGAAATTTTGCTTAGATTTTGATGGGTATAGCGAAATAAATATGGGGCAGTCGAGGATCAAAAATCAAAATCAACAAAGACACAGGCCTAAACGAGATGCCCAAGGCGGCCGAAATCTGAACAACTCACATCGGATGGTCAACTCGAGCGTTGACCGGATTTTTGAGCCCACGTCCGCCCAGACGACCAACAACGGCTCTTTTAGCACCTTCCATGATCTTAGCCAGCACCCGAAAAGGACATTGACAAAATCAACGCCATTCCCATAAAAAAGGCGCCAGATTTTTTCAATCCCCTACCAATTGGAGCTCTCCAACGATAAAATACACAAAAGGAAGGTAACCGCCGTGAAGGAAGCAATCCTGCTTTGTAAAAGGAAGGCCGCCTCGATTACATCTTCCAACCGAGGAAGATCGTTATCCTTTAAGTAAACCCTAGAATTTTCATTCAAGGTAATTACAATCTCACAAGCTTACTCAAACTTCAACCGAGGTAAGCTCGATACACAAAAAGACGAATCGTTGACAATGGTAATTAACGAAAGCTCTTTGTTTCGAGGTTCATCATCTCTTCCTCTTTTTGCCGATCCCACCAAAAGGGCCTCAAATTCCCGGAGACCTATTCGGTTTTCCAAAGTCGTTCAGGAGCTTTTTGAAAGCTTCCCTCACCCTCTCTGTGAATAGGAAGCAATACATTCTCGACAAGGCTGACCGATCAACTCGCTCTCTCCCTCTCTTGCTTTCGTTTATCTTCGCTAGGAGATTTAGCTATTTTGACCTATTGTTCATTTTAGTGGTGTGCAAGATTCAAACTCGGTGAATGGAGGTCAAATGTAAGACGAATCGAATTAATCCGAAATTTTGCTTAGATTTTATAACATGATATTTTGCTTCACACATTTTTTTTTAAATGTAAAATCGTTGTCTAGTGTTTATGGTGTCTCATTGCAAATTGGACTGTTGTTTTGATTGTTATTCATAGCTCATAGTATTCTAGTTGAAAGAGCAAACTGGACTGATATTCATAGTCGAATTATTTCTCAGAAATGTAAAAGGATTCTATTTTATTTCTAATATTATGTGTAAGCTATAATACTTGTACCGGTATAATATTTCTGTGTATATGATGGTAGTGTTCTTATTTATTTCAATGTGGAAATGAATTGCTCATGAATAAAGGAAAATTAATTGCTCATTTATATCCAATGAATAATTGGATGCATTAGAAAACGAACGTAAGAAAAAAGTTCATAAGAAAATCTAAAAAAGGCGATGTGGAAATATTCCAAATATTTTCGTTTCTAGAGAAGGCAAACGCCAACAAGGTAAAAGAGGGGACAAAAAATAACTACAGTGAGAAACTAGATGTAATTGTCTTGCTAAGATAGAATATGTATTAATAAGGGAGAGTATGTGATGTGTGCAACATGGCGTTGTCGGGTAATCGCAGGCGCAAGGGACGTTTACTGCGGCTAGGGGAGTCCAGCGGAGGGAAATTAGAGAGAAAGAAGGGGAACGACCAAGGTGCTATAGTAGACCTCGAAGTAATGGTGCTAAGGGGCCGAGATGCAGAGAGCCGAGGTGCAGAGAGAGAGGAATCATGGAAAGGCAGAAGAGAGAGGGGAAGGGAAACAGAGAGAGAGACATCCGTCTAAGGGAGAGATCGAGAAGGAAGGGGAAGGGCGCCGAGAGAAGAAAGAGAGAGAGAGAGAGAGAGAGAGAGAGAGAGAGAGTGGACAGTGGCAAAAAATATCCTTCTTCCTTATAGCCAAATGGGTTGTTACATTTATAGTGAGAGTCTAACCAATTATTGTTAGAACCTAACCGAAAACCCAAAATAGAAAATAAGCATGAGGGGAAACGGGGGAAACAGCCAAAGGAAATAAAAACAGAAAATGAAATCCGTCACATTAGGTTCAATTACTGTGCCGAAGATTGTCGTCCAGCTTTGGAGGGTGTATGGACGAGTACGTAATATTGTCGTTCCCATAACCTTGTCCTCAAGGTTGATCAAGAGAAGGGACGGATGAGATTTAGCAACGGCTTCCAAAGTGGCCTCTCGAGCCCAACCAGTCCAACCCATAGTGACATATTCAAGCCCAAACAATGAGGTGCTAAACAGTGTGCTGGTACCATCACAATTCCGCACCAGCACCCATGCCAACACCACCCCAAATTCAGAATTTCCACCAGTTCCTTGACTCCAAACATTGCCCCATCTACAGCCAACAGAAGACATCATTTGGGCATAGCTTTGGAAGAAACCAGTCATGTTGGCACTAAATACGAGAATTACTCTATCAGAATTATCAAAGGCTTCTTCCAGGATTGGTTTGTTCATGACTTGAGTAGCCCAATTACCCTTTTCAATTGATAGTTGTATATTATGATGATTCAAGCTCTTAATAATGAAGTTTCTTGTACTGATTTTTTTCATCTTTTGAACAGCACATGAACTCTCTATCAAACTTTCACCAAATCGTGGCTCTTCAGCTGTAGAAGGGTCAATATCTTTGGTTGCTCTATAGCTGGAGCTCTCTGGATCATCCAAATTCCACATATCTTGCTTTTGAGTTACTGCAGTGAATATATACTCTAAATTCTACATATTATCTTTGGCAGTGATAGAACCGTCATGTCATTCCAACTGAACTCACTTTGATCAAGAATTGACTTTGCATTGGCATGTAGCTTCCTCATGACCATATACTTGCTCCTCCGTTGATCTATGTCCCATTTCATGCCTGTCCTATCCTTGCCATTCCCTAGTGCAACAGAAGACAGATCGGTGCCAACACTAGCACCCAGAGCTCCATACCCCAAGATGATTTTAGTGCGTTCCAGATAAGTAGAAGCAGGAAGGGATCGAGAGCTGGACATAGTTCCAACGCAATCATCCTTCCAACTATCGCTGCTTTCGATAGTGAAAAGACCAGCTGATCCTGACAACCCCTTGGTCCCCATAACTCTTCCAAATTGCCCATTTCGGGAAGTTACTACTTTCAGATAGGATGGCCCTATATCACGATCCGGAAGAGAGTGCATTTCACCCCACTCACTGTCTTCTCTAACCAACCCAACCCCTTCAGAACTGTGAGTCCTCTTTCACTTTTTGAACATTCGCTTCTTAGCTTCCTTATCATCGGGTAACTCTCTTGACTCTTGAAATTGATGCCCGGAGATGTCCAAATCATCAGGTAAGATTTTCAGACTCTAGGATTCAGCCTTCCCCTTCCTAACACTTGGGATTTTTATGGTCATCTCAAAGCCAAAGGAAAGGTCACAAGAAGAATTGGCAGATGAAACTAATTGGACAACATTCGGCCCATTCTCAATCTTTGATTTCATAACATCAACCTTTCTTGGAATAGGCCAAACATCCTGTATTTCCGCTGCTAGATCACGTGAGAATGTATGAGAATTGGATACTTGTCCATCACCAGAAATACCTTGGAAGCCATACTGGTGTGCATGAGGAAAACTAATGTGGATCTGCCCTGAAGCTGCCCTGCCTAACTGGCATCCTCTGGGCTCGGTATAATGCTTCAAGGCACTTGATATCATACTCTGGACATGCCCATAATGAAAGTCACAGGCACCATACAGATCGCATAGGTGCTTTGCAAGCCTCGAAGCCGGTGGGTTAACAGACTTTAGCAACAGTTCTTTGTTAGGAGGAAGCGCACCTTGGAAATCATCAATTTCCTTTGACTCTTGAAGTTTCTCATCAGTATAAAGGCAGTTGGCATTCCCGAATGGCTAACTGAAAGGAAATTTTTCATTTTCACCGTGTCTTCTACTCAAAGCCACCGAAGATGGAGAGCATTAGCTTTTAATTGGTGACAATTGCATTACTTCATAAACATCCGTATCAAACATGCAAACACCTGTAACATATTGGCAGCTTCAACAACGCAACAAATAATGCTCAGCAACGAAGGCTAACTGCCACATAGCAACGAAGGATGGTTGGAGGTTAGCTGCACCATTTGTCGATTCAGCCAGGACACTTCCTCTTCCTTCTAGACAAAGCATTTTGCAACTAGGTTGGTCCTTCATTGATGAAGAAGTGATGGAAACACGCTAATCAATTTTGTCCCGTAGAAGAGGAATGGAGTTCTGGTTGGGAAGCCAAAATGTGGTGAAGTGTAGATGGAGACGTAATAGAGGCAAGTTGTGCCATTATCTGGACAGAGTCATCTGTCTCCGTTATCAAGCATGGGATCTGGAATAGTAGGCTTGGAAGAGAGAGTTTACTGAGCAGAGCTAAGGAGGAATTAGTGGATATCTGAGTAAATGGGGATTGTTGAGGTAAAATGGGGAAAAAAGGAGTTTGCGATGGTAATGGTTTGGTCAGAGCATGTTGGGGTAAGGTTTCAGAGGTGGAAGCCACGAACGATGGTGAAGTGGAAAATAAAGAGGAATTTGCTGTCGGCAAGGTGAAGCGGTCGATGCGATTGGTACAGGAGTGCCGAATTTGTTTTGTAGGGGAAATAGGAACAGTGATTTGAGTTACATGTGGTTGTGCTGACCCAATGAGAGAAGGAATTACAGATTGGAAAAAGTGAAGATGTGAAGCATTAGTAGAAGAAGCCACAGAATGTGAGGTCACTGACCGTTGAGTGTTGTGCTCGATTCGGTGGAGCGATTGGCTGAACTCGGTGATGGACGAGCTGATTTCGGTGCAGGACGATCGGATATGTGCTGTTGTTGAAACCGCGGTGGACATGGTGGCTCCAAATTTGTCGGTAGCCCGTCGGAGGTCCTTTATTGCGTTGGCAAGCTCAGCGACGGCTTCTTCGAGTGCGTCAAGTGCACGTTCTTCGATCTCCTTCGCTTTCGTCTCAATGAGAGCACCTAATGATGCATGCTCCATGGTGTTGTCGGGTAATCGCAGGCGCAAGGGATGTTTGCTGCGGCAAGGGGAGTCCAGCAGAGAGAAATCAGAGAAAAAAAAGGGGAACGACCGAGGAGCTATAGTAGACCTCGGAGTAATGGTACTAAGGGGCTGAGATGTAGAGAGCTGATGTGCAAAGAGAGAGGAATCAAGGAAAGGCAGAAGAGAGAGAGGAAAGGAAACAGAGAGAGAGACAGCCATTTGAGGGAGAGATCAAGAAGGAAGGGGAAGGGCGCCGAGAGAAGAGACAGAGAGAGAGTGTGTGAGTAGACAGTGGCAAAAAATATCCTTCTTCCTTGTAACCAAGTGGGCTGTTATATTTATAGTGAGAGTCTAATCAATTGTGGTTAGAACCTAACCGAAAACCCAAAATAGAAAACAAACATGAGGGGAAACGGGGGAAACAGCCAAAGGAAATAAAAATAGAAAATAAAATCCATCATATTAAGTTCAATTACTTGTGCGAAGATTGTCATCCAGCTTTGAAAGGTGTATGGATGAGTACGTAATAGTATGGCTATTGCTATTAAAAATTTTATGGGGAAGTATAATCATAAACTGGAGCCTCTTGAAACAATACATATATTAAGATCTCAAAGAGAGGTTTCAAATGTACAAGGTTATGTTATTGAGATAGTCCAAGATGCTGGTTTGAGACCTTGTGATACACATAAACTAATGGTTATAAAGGCTAGTGGTAGGAGAAGCATTGAATATATGGTAGAAGATCAAAAATGCCATATTCAAGCTAAGAGACAGCGGACTATGTAGTGTTGTGAGTCGGAGGTCATATTAAGATGCTTTCATAACTAAAAATTAAAAAAAAAGGGACAATTTTTAAATACTATATAGCTTGATACAAATGAGTTGATAACTAACATCTTCTGAGCTGATGTAGAAATGATTCCTGATCATGTGACCTTTGGAGATGTTACGTTCGACGCAACATATGGAATAAACAAATGTTTGAAGTTTTCGGTACTTTCATTAGATTTAGCCATGATAGACTGATGCTCGTATTTGGAGTTTCATTGTTACATGATGAGATAGCAAAATATTTTGAATGATTGTTTGAGAAATTTTTGAGATGATATGGTGGACAAAGATCTATGACTATTTTTACTAATCAAGTTACCAAAATGGTTAAAGCAAATTATTTGCTAATGTCCTGTAGTTTTCAAGACTTGTATACGTGGTGTATTTTATAAAATGCTACCAAGCACTTGAATTTTCGTTGTGAATTGCTTCATGAACTTATTAGATGCATGCATAGATTTGATGATGATATAGACTTGGAAGCTGTATGGGTAACAATGATTTCTAATGAAGAATGCTTGTATGCCTGCTTATGGCTAGAAGGTATGTATAGTATGCATTACAAGTAGGCTTCGTACTGCATGAGAAATATCTTTATTTTGTACATATAGAACACTGAACTATTAGAAAGCCTAAAAAGTGGCTTAAAGTCGCATCTAAAATATGATTTAAATATGAGACTTTTTCTATAATTTCGGTAGGGTGTTTGATAAGAAAAAATATAAAGAATTGATAGCTAATTTTTCATGTAGGCAAAAAGTTTCTGATATTATTATGAGTTATTATCCCTTTATGATTTAAGTTTCAAGAGGTTATACTCTAATCGTGTTTAAGGTAGTTCAGAAATAGTTACTTGAGGTACAGGGTTAGCGTATTATTTTGAGTGAAGATCACCTTCATGTCATAATTTATTTCATGCAACTGATAAATGAGATTAAAGTTATTTTTGATGCATCAACCAAAATAGCGGACTGTACTTGCAGAAAATGTCAAACTATCAGAATATTGTGTATTCTTTCATAGTTTTCAATCTCTATTGCATGATTGCTATTCCTGAGCATTATGGAATGGTTAGGTGGACTTGAAACACAAAATGTTATAATGAAATTATTTTGACACTTGAAATTCAAAACACCGCGGATAATTTGTGTACATAGTTGGGGAAGTTAACTGACAATTTCATGTAAAATCATATCCAAATGGGATATTCTTCAGATGGGAGAAAAAAGATGAAAGAGATTACTATTGGACTTAATAAAATTGTGGACCAATTTTTGTTACCTCGGCTTCGAAGAAGGGATGAGCCGGGAGGCTTTAATTGCGGTGAATGTCTCAGAACAAATTGTCGATGGAGTAATTAAAGATGTGAAATATTGTGTAGGATAGATGGTTACAATAAGACCCAAAGGTTGTTTGAACAAAATTAAACACAAAAAGTGGGTACATTTGTTCACTTCTTAGAGGAACTGCTCACTTTTTACTATTTTACTGCTCATTGCACACAAGAAGTGTGTTTTTTTCTAATTATATGACTTTTGTGTGTTTGATGTTTACAAGAATATTAACGTCTGTGTGTTTGTTTATAAGAAGGCCACAACAGCTTGCTGTCCGTGTGTTTGTTGCTCACTGCTAATGCTTTTTCTCCATGTCCACGTTTTTTATAGAACTCAGGTCGTATGTTATCACGACGACATGAGATGGTATAACATGCTGCGAGCTCCACTTGTACAACTGCTTCCACCAAACAATATCAGCAACCATTGGTATACATACAATGGCTAACCCTACACCAAACTTCGGCGTTACGGCGCTTACGACGCTCATCTAACGGCCCCCGTTTTTATTATTTAAAAAAAAAGGAAACGTTTTAAAAAAACACGGAGGCAATTTTAGTCATTGGATGGAAAACGCATCGGACGGCTGCGAATAAAATTTAAAAAACAAGGTTTTTTTTTTTCGAAAAGAAGGAAGCACATGTAGCCATTGGATACATTTGCATTCAACGGCTGTGGCTTTGTCTGGGGAGGAAATAACAAACAGTCATCTTCCCCATTTGTTCCTTCGGCGCCCTTCTCACTATCTCTCTCTTCCTCTTCTCTTTTCTGTTTTGTTGAGCAGCACCATTGTTGTCATTGTCGTTGTAGCCGCCGTTGTCGCCTGAGAAAGAGTAGCTGTTGCCGTGGTTGTTATTTGGTGTCGCCGTTGTCCATCGTTACTGTTTGAAGCTGCTGGAGTATTCATCATCGCATATCAGGCAAGTAATCTCCTCTATTCCTTAAAATCAATTGCAAATCTACCTTATTATTATTAAAACTTAAAGATTTAGGAGTTGCATCATGGGTAAATATTATTACCTTGCTCTCCGGCTTTCCTAGTGAACGACACCCAACCCTCTGTTCTCTGTGCAATAGAGCTCGAGGCTCCCTCAACGATGGCGCCCAGATACACCCCTCAACAGAGCGTGAAGCTCTTCTCAACGGTGGCCTGCACTTTCCAGCTAATGGCGAGCCAAGCAGGACACGAAGCTCTCATTGTTGATGATGACCAACTCCTCCGCTCTCGTTTCTGGTGAAACAGGGCACGGGGTTCGCCCGGCGATGTCGTCCAGCAATTTCCTCTTGATTCAGTGCTAGGTAGAGCATGAGGCTCACCCTCCATGGCGCACAAAAATTGTTTCCTCAAATCAGGGAGGGCAAAGCCCCCAGCAGGGTGCCTCGTGCTCCCTGTGTTCCCAGCCAGAATAGAGCCTAGATTCTCTCTCTCTAATGGCGACCGACGCATTCAGTAAGGCTTCCCCTAAAATGGAGCCCAGAGCCTCTCAGCAAAATGGAATATGGGGTTGAATCCCTGTCTTAGCTCAGCCGACGTTCACATCACTCCAACAAGAAGCTCCCAGCTGCCCATCGATGGCGTCTGCGACCACCCGAAGTTCTCGACCAGACCCAGGGCTGTGGAGACTTTAGAGTGTCTTCCCAAGCTTGCCATTAGCGAAGCTAGAGGAAGCCCATTAAATGGCGCTCAATTCCCTTAAGCAGAATAAGAATGGAGTGCCTCGAAAAGCCACCCAGCATTAGAGCCTTTAGCAAATGGCAGTATGGGGCTTCCCCAAAGGAAGCCGTCTAGCATCTTCCACGGTCAGGCTGTCCCGTTCAACCCATCAAGTCCACACAGGCTCTTCCAAGATTAGCTACCCGCCGATACAACCTAGATGGACGCCGTACAGGATCCACGTTCAATCGTTCTAGCACGCTTCACAAATCTCCAAGTCTCTCCGCGGGCGCACCTTTAAGCCGCCCTCCGTGGGCACACCCCCAAGCGGGGACGTCACAAAGCCACCCTCCGCGGGTACACCTCTAAGCCACCCTCCACGGGTACACCCCCAAGCGGGGATGTCACCAAGCCACTCTCCGCGGGCATAGCTCTAAGCCGTCCTTCACGGGCGTACCTAGCGGGGACATCTCTAAGCCACCTTCCGCGGGCGCACCCCCAAGCGGGGACATCTCTAAGCCGCTCTCCGCGGGCGCACCCCCAAGGAAGGACATCCTCAAGTAGCCCCGCGGGTGCACCTCTAAGCCGCACCCTGCGGGTGCACCCATAAGCGAGGACATCTCTAAGCCGCCCTTCGTGGGCGCGCCCCCAAAGCAGGGACGTCACCAAACCGCCCTCTGTGGGTGCACCTCTAAGCTGCCCTCCACGAGCGCACCCTCAAGCAGGGACATCCTCAAGCTGCCCCTCGCGGGTGCACCTTTAAGTTGCCCTCCGTCGGCGTATTCATGGAGCTCAAGCCTCCAAACACGTCCCTCTCATACTCCCCTTATTCTCACATTTTAAGCGTGTATTTCTCTGTTTATTGTAGAAGATATCTGACTTGAGTATCAGAGTGTCAACGGGGGATAACCCCCGTTGACCTCTGACATTTTATTTGTGCTTTGTGTTGTACAGGTTTTAGATTCACAGCGACGGAAACCGGACCCGTTCGCGATCACCTTCGGACAACAAGGAATTTGAAGGCTCCATAATCCGTACGACAACCGAGAACTCGGGATGCAACATTGGCACTATCTGTGGGAACGCGACAAAAAGTCTAGCCTCTCCCCTCAACACTCAATCCCTTACACAAAGATGGACTGCACTCGTGTTTTAGCCAACACTATGACTCGAAGCATAGCCTCTTATGGCGACGATCCCTCACTTGGTAGCCATGCATGGGGGCTCTGTTCCTTAGCTCTAGGACGGACAGAGAAGATTAACACCCCAAGCGCGAGTTATTTCCTCGGCTAGAGCGAAGTCATTCGTCGCAACGACCCATCTTTGGTTAGCCATGCTTGGGGACTCCGTCCTCTAAACTCTAAGATGGTCAAGGGATATTAGCATCACATGTGCAAGCCACTGTATCAGCCGGAGGCAAGGTCACCCATGATGACAACCCCCTTTACCGGTAGCCATGCGGATGGACGATCGACCTCGAGCGTAAAGCATTCACTATCCAACCGGGTACTCTAGACCCACGTTCCCTGGACCATTAGCACCTACCTGCAAGTGTAGCGCTGGAGGCTTCGCCCCTCAACCCCCTGGCGACCAAAGAAAGCTAACATTATCAGAGGATTTGTCGTGCGCTGCCTAGCTAGTTTGGGCAAAAGATCAGATCCCTCGGAGCATAGGGGCCATAGGCCGAGGTGCCTAACGAAGTGCCCCAATGACCTTCCAAAGCGGTACATGCAGATCATGCGCTTAGAACCTTAGACAGGTCCCGAGGGTGTTGCATGTCGCCCACAGACGAACACCTACGACAGTTCCACGCTGAACCCAGGTAAGTCTTGCATGCATTGCACTGCCTACTTGAATCACGTTTCCATTAATAGAGTAGTGGTATTATCCGTTCATATGAATGACTGCATAACACTGTATAAAATCATATGACCTAGACTGCCCCTAAATCAGGCGAGTCTTCACTCGCCTACGACTAAACCTCGGTCCCGCATCAAGCGGCCCATAGTGGTTGTAATTAAACCTCGATCCTGCACCGAGTGGCCCATACGCGGTCATATCTAAACCTTGGTCCCACACCGAGCGGCCCATATGCGGTCGTATCTAACATTGGTCCCATATCGAGTGGCCCATACGCTGTTGTATCTAAACCTCGGTTCCGCACCGAGCGGCCCACGTGGTCGAAGTATTAGGCCTGGGAGCTCCTAGAGTTTCCAACAAAACGGCCATCAAAACCTTAGGGAGCTTTTTAGCATGCGTGCGGCAACTTTATCCCGAAGGAGAGAGCACCATCAGTTAACGACGGTCGTGGGCTAAGACCGTACGCACGAAAGCAACGACGCCCTGGGCAGGGCTAAGCATTGACATGATACCGTGCAAAGGCCTAGACTTGGAGTCCGGTTGCTGTGACTTGAAAACCCAGTTGGCTCTTGGTGTAGCTCCACGGGACTTGCGACGATGTACACCTCATTGGATCAAGCTTCCCACTAAACACGCGAGATGCGATGACATCCTCTAATGAAGGACGAGTATAGCGCAAGAAGGCGCCGGATTGGGGTCTTGGCGACAATAGTTTCACAGCTTAGCCTCTAATACATGAATAAAGATTCAAAAGTTGTATCATGCAGCCAAAGACATCAGGTGCAGGGAGAGATAGTTGCTTTTCATTTGTCAGAGATGAATGACGTTATAACACGACACTATACAACGAAAAATACAAGGGCTATCCTGATCCTACGAGTTTGGCGGTCCAGCCTCTCCCGGGAAGTCTCTCAAACTGGAGCTGATGGGAATCCTGGCGTTCCCTGGATGCAATATACCCACGAAAACACCCAAAAGTGCAATGGAGACAATTCGGTGTCACAGGCGGTTACTATCCTAGAATCTGGCATTGAGTGCAATGCGCATCTCTTCCGGAGTGAGTTGTAGCCTAAGGACAGCAATAAGGCGAGATACATCATCCACCAGGGTAGAGGTCCATCCCCTCAGTCGCTCAATCTCCTGCCTCAGTTGCCCAGTCTCCTCCATAAGTCGTTCGCCCTCCTTCGGTAGCCACCTGCTCTGCGCCCTCAATTGTTCGCTTTCCTCTGCCAGCCGCCTGTTTTGCTCCTTTAGTTGTTTGCTCTCCTGCGTTAGCCGCACGACCCGTTCTTTTAGCAGCTCGTTCTCATCCTTGAGCGCGGCAGTTTTGGCTCCCACGCACTGCACCACCTCCTGCTTGGACTCTTCCCTAACTTGGTGAAAAAATTCGAGAAGTGAAGCGTGCACCATTTAAGGAAGGAGGAACCCTCAGGGACCTGTAAGAGTAAATGAACAGTCAGCAAATCTCAGAGTTCCAGTCGGCGGAAAGACGTAAAGACCAAAAGCAATCACGTGCAAAAGCAGCAAAGCTGTCAGTCTCTCCCGGCCACGAAATGATGGCCACCCAACTAAAATAGACAAAGATATACCACTGAGACCTTCTCTCAGGCAGGCACCAGTGAAGGTGCCTTGCAGGCCTTCGTAGGCTTGACAATTATGTCAGCCCTCGAGAGGCCTCCAATGCTGTGGAGTCAGAAAGGGATTCCATGATAATTCATGCAATACTGTTCTGGCAACCACAGCAGCATCCGTGTTTTGCCAGCAGAGGCAGATTTGGGCGGCCCCACTCAGGCCGAGCATGGCTCCTATCTCTTACTCAGTCAAACGCACGTGTTCAATAGATTAGTGAGCCGTCACAGGCTCTCCCAAAGCACGCCGTCGAGTAATGAGATTAGACTCATAGCCCATGCATTGGCCCTCGAGAGCTCTAGAGATTTCGCTTTGGACTCCAACAGTGCTAGGTCGAGACAGCTGTCCCACTCCTGACCCTAAAAGCGCCTCAGTAATTGCAGAATGGGCCTGGCGACCCACTGCCACAATGTTGGCATGCAACCAAAAGGTGAGAGTAGCTTTGCCCCTCAGAGGTCATCGGTCCTCCTCTCTCCAGCGTTGAGGCGCTCAGCCTCCACTTCGCAGCATCGAGGCTCTCAGCCTCCACTTCGCAGCATTGAGGCTCTCAGCCTCAGCTCTCTAATGTTGGGGCTCTCAGTCCTTCGCTTCCCAGCACGGAGATGTTCATCCCTTCGTCCTGCCAAGTGGCCCTCAACCCTCTCTCCAGCGTCAAGGCTCTCAGCCTCAGCTCCTCAGTACGGAGGTCCTCAGCCCTCTGTCCATCCATGAGGAGGTCGGCTCTCCTCTCGCTAGCACGGAGATGTTCATCCCTCCGTCCTGTCAGGAGACCCTCAGCCCTCATCTCTCCGGCGTCGAAGCTCTCAACCTCCGCTCCTCAACACGGAGGTCTGAGCACGGAGGTCCTCAGCCCTACGTCCAGCCAGGAGGCACTTGGCCCTCCTCTCGCTAGCACGGAGATGTTTATTCCTTCGTCCTGACAAAAGGACCTCGGCCTTCCTCTCTCCAGCATCGAGGCTCTCAGCCTCTGCTCCTCAACACGGAGGTTCTCAGCCCCCCGTCCAATCAGGAGGTCCTCAGCCCTCCTCTCGCCAGTACGGAGATGTTCATCTCTCTGTCCTGCTAGGAGGTCCCTAGCCCTCTCTCTAGCATCAAGGCTCTCAGTCCTTCGCTTCCCAACACGGAGATGTTCATCCCTCCGTCCTACTAGGAGGTCCTCAGCCCTCCTCTCTCTAGCATCGAGGCTCTTAGCCTCGCTCTCCAGCATCGAGGCTCACAGCCTCCGCTCCCCAGCGTCGAGGCTCCTAGCCTCCGCTCCCCAGCATCGAGGCGCTCTCAACACCGAGGTTCTCACCCCTCCATCCTGTTAGGAGGCCCTCAGCCCTCTTCTCTCCAGCTTTAAGGCTTTCAGCCTCCACTTCTCAGTACAGAGGTCCTCAGTCCTCCGTCCAGTTAGGAGGTCGTCCGCCGTCCTCTCGCTAGCACGGAGATGTTAGTCCCTTCGTCTTGTCAGAAGGCCCTCGGCCCTCCACTCAGTGTCAAAGTTCTCAATCCAAAAGTGAGGGGTCCCGTCATCCAGGCATCATGATCCCCAATAGAAGTTTCCAAGACACCGGGAGTGCCAAGCAGAGTTGGAATTCAGAGGGTGTTCGGGAAATGAGTACGCATAACGATCTACACAACGTCCCATCATTACATACCGAGGGTTGAAATCTCAAGCCACTTGGCATAGGACTAGGGATGGGTTCGGTATCGCGGGCTGACCTGAAACTCGAAGCGTGTCGAACAAGTTTCGCCAAGGCGGGAAATATTTTATTTTGGCGGGAAAATCGAACTCCCCTTGGCGGGAGAATTTTCACATCTTCTCTCAATAAAGAGAGAGGCAACAGACGAGAGAAAGAGGGGAACCTTGGGTAGAAAAACCTTCCCGAAAATAGCCCATTTTCGTTGCTCTCTGGCTTGCCTAGTGAACAACGCCCAGCCCTCTGTTCTTTGAGCAGCAGAACTCTAGGCTCCCTCAACAATGGCGCCTAGATACACCCCTCAACAGAGCGCGAAGCTCTCCTTAACGACGGCCTACACTTTCCAGTTGATGGCGAGCCAAGCAGGACGTGGAACCCTCGCTGTCGATGACGACCAACTCCTTCGCTCTCATTTTTGGTGAAACAGGGCACGAGGTTCTCTCGGCGATGGCATCCAGTAATTTCCTCTCGATTCAGTGCTAGGTAGAGTACGAGGCTCACCTTCCATGGCCACAGCAACTGCTTCCTTGAATCAGGGGGGGCAAAGCCCCTAGCAGGGCGCCTCGTGCTCCCTGTATTCCCAGCCAGAATAGAGTCTGGATTCTCTCTCTTATGACGACTAGCGCATTCAGTAAGGCTTTCCCTAAAATGGAGCCCAGAGCCTCTCAGCAAAACGGAAGACGGGGTTGAATCCTTGTCTTAGCTTAGCCGTCGTTCACATCACACCAATAGGAAGCTCCCAGCCGCCCATCGATGGCGTCCACGACCACTTGAAGTTCTCGGCCGGACCCAGTGCCGTGGAGACTTCAGAGTGTGTTGCCTAGCCTGCCATTAGCGAAGTCAGAGGAAGCCCATTAAATGGCACTCAATTCCCTTAAGCAAAATAGGAATGGAGTGCCTTGAAAAGTCACCCAGCATCAGAGCCTTTAGCAGATGGCAGTACAGGGCTTCCCCAGAGGAAGTCGTTTAACGTCTTCCATGGTCAGGTCGTCCTGTTCAACCCGTCAAGTCCACGCGGGCTGTTCCATGATTAGCTGCCCGCCAATACAACCTAAATGGACGCCGCACAAGATCCACGTTCGATCGTTCCAACACGCTTTGCCAAATCTCGGAGTCCCTCCGCGAGCACACCTCTAAGCTACCCTCTGGGGTCGCACCCTCAAGCGGGGACATCTTTAAGCCACCTACCTCGGGCGCACCCCCAAGCAAGGACATCCTCAAGCCGCCTCCAATGGGCACACCTTTAAGTCGCACCCTGCGGGCGCACTCCTAAGTTGGGACATCTCTAAGCTGCCCTTTGCAGGCGCGCCTCTAAGCGGGGATGTTATCAAGCCGCCATCCCCGGGCGCACTTCTAAACCATCCTCCGTGGGCGTACCCCTAAGCGAGGACATCTCTAAGTCAACCTCTGCGGGCACTCCCCAAGCCATCCCTCCAGCCGCCCTCCATGGGCTCACCTCTAAGCCGCCCCCCGTGGGCGCATTCTTGGAGCTTAAGCCTTCAAATATGTCCCCCTCACACTCCCATCATTCTCGCATTTTAAGCATGCATTCTTCCCTTTATTACAAAAGATTTCTGATTTGAACGTGAGAGTATTAACGGCGGATAGCCTTCCGTTGAGCTCTGACATCTTATTTGTGTTTTATGTTGTGTAGATTTCGGGTTCAAAGCGATAGAGACCGGACCCGCTCGCGATTACCTCCGGACGACGAGGAATCCGAAGGCTCCCTCATCCGTATGACAACCGAAAACGCGGGACGCAACAATTCTAATAGTGTGTGATAATTATTTTTTAAATTAAATTAATTAACAGTTAGGAACAGACAATTCGTAAAAAATATTAAAAAAGATTATACTTGTAAAAGTTTAAATACATTGAACTTCTTTGGCAACACGTAAAAAGATGGGATGATCAACAATTATTTGTAATTATGTCATGAACACGAATCAAGCAAGTTAGTTCAATAAATAATTAGATTCTAATTAATAGATAAATAAATTTCAAATTAAGTGTGATATAACAGACAGACTGAAAATTTTCCTTATCCAAATAACAATAATAGATAGACTTAAAAGAAAATCCATCATAGGACATTATCGGACAACTATTTAAATAGTACAAACATGGCATACTCTAAATTGTCATGAGTGAGATAATCAAATAATGACAATAACACATCCACGTAATATGATAAATCCATAAATTTTTAAATATGTTGACCAACGACCTATACTTGACTGACTCCAATATCCAAAATATAATCTATAATAAACCCAATCCAGAAAGGAACAAAATACACCAATTACTATCGTTCTATATAGATATGATATTCACCAGAATATCCGATACTGTGCCAAATCACATCTAACTTCTGTAAAAATATCCAAACCTTCTACTTTGAAATGATAAAATAGAAAAATATAAATTTAAAACTCAAAAAGTATCATATATGTAAACCAATGTCTCCAATAAATCAGAAAAAGGAACCGAGAATAAATGTCAAATAAGATAATAGGAATAAATCTAAATCGTTAATATCAGAAATCTAATTATCAAATCTAAAACAAAATATAATATTAAAAATTAATGGTAATCTTGTACTCAAATTATCTATCAAATTCAAAATAAAAATCAAATCAGAAAACAATCATCTTGGGACGTGTGTGTGTGTGTGTGTATATATATAATTCGTATATTGAATCAGAAATCCAATCCATTGTCTAATCCAATAACCAATCCAATGCCCGATCAAATCATGATGCGGGATAGAATCTAATCAAATGATCCAATCGCGCGTGCAGAAGTCAGAGCAGCACCATTAGCAGATAATTCAAAATTTGGATCAAAATATATAATTAAAATCAAATGTACGAGACATGTAAAAACTCATTTGTGGGCAAAATCGGTGAATCTAAAGTTCAAGTTCAAATCTAAGTTTGAATACAAATTCAAACAGAAATGCAAATTAAGCACCAAATTTGATTTCTGATTATTTAAAAACTAACTTGATGAAGAATTATACATATCTTCGGTAACCTTTACTCAAGTCAAATGCAGGTTAGGCCTACAAGTTTGGCTACCTATGTACTCTATTTTTTATATGTAAAGTTACTATATTTTGTTATTTGCTATTTTGGGTACAATTATTAAGTTTGTCAAATATATTAGGACGTTTGAATATATTAAATTTTATTAAAATATCCAAAGGAGTGGTCACTACATCCAAGTCTTTTCTGGAAAGAGATTTCCAATAATAAATATCTGGGAAATGAAAGTTTGGTAGAATATGCAATAACAAATTCAAAGGTAGTGACAACCCAATACATACATGTGAAAATGTACGGTCTAATATAAGTGTGATGCGTCACGGATCCGATCCGGTCAGTTGATAAGATAAATGAATAAATGGATCAGGCTCCGTTCTCGAGTGCGAACCACCCGCACACCACTAAAGCGAACAAGAGGTCGGCGTGCACGGCTGGAGAGGTCGACCCACCGAAAACACTCCGACGCCTGCCGTCGATGTCGGTCTCTCAAATATAAGAAACGAAGAAGAAGAAAGAGTCAAGACAGGTTGACAGAGTGTGAAGTCGATGTAAGAGAGACGTGAGGTCTTTCTTGTATCGGGGCGATGGGAAGGCGAGGAAGCGTCCGTGAGGGCTCGGCCTTTGTTGCCTTGAGGTTGGGTTGCGTTGGGTGTCTCAAGGGTCTGGTCCGTTAGAGCCTTGTCGAGAACACTTAGTGGTTTTTCCGTAGGGTTTTCGTATGCCTTTTTGCGTGTTTTTCGGCCTTTAGCACGGAGAAGCCTCTAGGGTTTCTTTTATGGCCAAGTGAGAGAGGGATCCTCCTCCTTTGGAAGGCGGCTCTCGGTGGCTTGCCTTCCGAGGCGGATGCCAATTTTCCCTGAAGGAATGATTGTTTCCTTGTCCGCGCCATGACTTTCCAAGTTTACCACCTTCCTTTCCCGTTGCGGCCCGTTCTTGTATCTTGGCGGGCAAGGAACGTGGAAGATATTTTGGAGGCCGTAGTTGGCTTGTTGGGTGATGGGCCGGGCGTAATGGGCCCATTTCAGAGAAATGTGCTTCTGGGCTTGGCGGGAAGAACGTTGCGGTCAACGTCTTCGTTGACCGCCCGAGCGTTATCCGCCTGTCTTGTTCTTTGGCCGGAAGATCAGTGGACTGTGGGCTTCGAGTGAGCCAAGCAGCCATTCTTATGCGGGGCGTTTCTTGAGGCCCCAAAAGAGCAAAGTGCCGACGGTCAACATGGCGGCGCCGACTGCCGAAGGAGTTGGCCGCCGAACGGTCAGCGCCGCCGCACCGTTTTGGGCCTCCTCGCTTTGGGCTCGCCCTTTAGTGGGCCGTAAGGCCGTTGACCGTCCGAGTGGGCCTCCGTTGACCATTCCTTGGCACTGTTGAGGCGTACCCATCACTAGCCCCGTCTTGGTGGTGATTACGGCCTCCGGTATGTTCATGATAGTGTACCTTTTAAATTCAGACCGCCAATTAGGAGTTCAAGAATCAGAGGCCGTTCGGGACAATTCCGGCTCAAGAGTCATTGGCCAGTTCGGGCCAATTAGGAGCTCAAGAGTCATTGACCGTTTGGTCAATTCTGAGCTCAAGAGTCGTGGCCAGCTCTACGGGTCGGTCAGGAGCTCAAGAGTCATTGACGGTTTGGGCCAAAGCCGGCGAGTCCTTCATGGCAATTGGTGGCGGTTCGTCGAGTTGGGCACGTGTCCTCCTATGGTTGGGCGGAGATCTCCGCCATTTAATGGGCTGATCCGCCGCACACAAAGCCAAACGGAGGCGACACGTGGCGGTTACGATGGGCATTAATGAGGCACTCGAGTGCTCGACGCCCACGATCACCCTCTCCTTCCTCAAAGCTTCAACCGGTTTCATCTGTTTTGCCTTGCTTTTGACAAAGGAATTTGCCAACAGAGAGAAAAAAACTCGAGAATCTTTCTTGAACAATGGCCTCAGCAGGATTTCCCTTCCGTCCCGAGAGAGGGAGATGTAAAGGCTCAGTGCGTGGAGTTTAATATTCCTAAAGAGATGGCATGGAGAGTTAGGATTCGACCGAAAGGGCCTTTACTCGGCCGGAAGGCCACATTACAGTGTACGAGGCGCACCCGAGGAGTGGCCTCCGTCTGCCATTTGCCCGGCCTGAGTTCGGGCAGATCATGAGGGCTTTGGGAGTGCCCATCGCCCGCCTTCATGCGAACGCGGTCGGGTATATATGTACCCTCGTATTTTTGCACGCAACAACCAGGCTCGGAATGCCTAGGGATTAGGGTTTTGTTTAAAGTGAACACGGGGCGGAGTGGATATCACTCTCGCCCTGGTCCGGGATTAAAATCAACACTGCTATTCATGATTCCTCAAACTTTGGAAGGACCGATATTTTTTTGTAAAGGTCGGGAGAAGTGGCCCCTTAGGAACGAGTGGGGTGAGGTGCCTAGGAAGCGTGCTTTGGTACGCCGACGGCGGAGGAGCGCGCGCCTACGAATGGGCCGGTGAAAGCCATAGGCGCCAATGAGTCCGAGTTCGCGAGGGACCATCGGTTTCCAGAGGAGATCGGGAAGGCGGAGTGGGGCCGCCGTCACCGACTCACAAGCCCCATCCTCCCGTCGTGAGGTTGCACCCGAAAAATCCAAGGTATGATCATCCGCAAGAGAGGCGGAGGATCCCGAGAGGGCGATGGAGACGCCCTCATCGTCGTCTTCGCATTTGATTATATTGCTGCCGGAGCTTGCCGTGGATCCGCAGACACCGCACCGAGCAGATCCGGCGGATCTTGGGTTATCTTGGCCCGGTGGCTATAAAGGTGACTCCGGCGCCGCTTGGTTCAGCAGGTGAGGAGCCGGCTCGTGACGTTCCCGGGCTCGCGTTTACAAGATAAGGACGTCGAGGCGGGGGTCTCGATGGCCACCTCGAAGATAATAAGGGCAAGAGGCTTCAACTGCCGCCGCTCCGGCTCTGTTATACCGGAGGCCGCAAGAGAGGAGCTTGCCGCCGGGAGGACTTTGACGCGTTCATTCAACGCGTTCTCGAAGAGGCGGGGCCGCCGGCTTTGCCGGAGAGTGCCACGCGTCCACGGAGTCGGGCCCACATCCCACATCCAGGGCAAAGGCCTACGAGGAAGCCGCACGAGGTATATATCCCGCTAACGCCTTTGTCTCTCCGTATCTTCGTGTGATCATTGCTAACCACTTTGTGTTCTTTGTTGCGCAGTGGGAAACGATTGGCCTACGCGGTAGCACGAAGTGGAGCGGCGAGATCTCCTTATTTGCTGAAAAAGAGGCCGAGATCGCACGGCAGGCGGAGCTAGCAAACGCCAAGGGAGACCGTCGTGAGAGGTGGTGGCCCTCGAAGTCGTGGTGGTTGGTCACGAGGCTCAGTGTTCCACCGGGAGGCAGAGAACACCGGTGCAGAAGGAATTGGTTGGGCAGCTCGAGGCAAGCAACAAACGACTATCGGATCGTGCTACATCCTTTGAGAGTGGTGGCCACCGGCTCGGGCCCCACGAGATTGGAGGCGCCCCACAGCCCGGGCTGTTGGAGGGTATCGGCATTGGGCGTCGTGTTGCGAGGTTGATCGATCCGAACTTTCCGGTAAAATTTATCAACCAACGCAATGACAACGCGACACGCGAGAGGATTTAGCCGGCGAGCCCCACGACATCCGGGCCGAGGACCGACCACTCGTAGCCTTGTATAGCTTACTTTCGTTTTTGGACATTGTAGTCTTGTACAAAACATTGATCAAGCAATAAAGTGAAGTCTTTTTGGGCAAAAAGTGTCTTGTTTTTACCGCTAATGCCATACGTGTTGAAGGCGTCGGCCAACGACTTGGTTGGCAGTTAACACCCGGGCTCAAGGAGTTAGGTCTTGAGCCCCTGAGGCCATTCGGCTTTGCACAGTGAAGCGCCCAGTGAAGACTTGGGCGGTCGGGGCGTTAGAGAAAGGGCGTTTCGTGGCGAATGGTCGCGCCGTTTTCGTAGAGAAGTTGATGGCGGAAAAGGTTAACCGGTTTGGTTAATCGCCTAAGGAGTGAGGTCCTTAGGAGGGATGATTATGCGAATCATTCCGGATGGCGCCGTGCAAGTGAAGACTTGGGTCTGCCCGGTTTGGAGGAGTAAATTGCTCCTCCCTTCGACCGTCGCCGGGCCCGACGTTCTTTGCTCCCGAAAAGAGGTCGTTGCGTGTGCCAAACTTGCCCCTAAGGTTTTTAGACCGCTAATGGGCCACTTGGATGACTCAAGGTTTAATACGACCGCTAAGCGCCGGATGACCGGGTTTAGACCGCTAATGGGCCACTTGGATGACCAAGGTTTAATACGACCATTTGTTGGGCCGCCTTAGGATGACCGGGTTTAGACCGCTAATGGGCCACTTGGATAACCAAGGTTTAACAAGAGGGTGAAGACCCTCCCGACTTAGGAAATGATCTAGGTCGGTAGGAAACTCTGCAAGGCAAAACACGAGATATGCATATAGAACCTAAGAATCTACATGCTAAGTAAAGCTCTTATTTTCTTATATTTACACAAGCAAGCGAATGAATGCACCTAGGTAGGAGAGCGCGTACCTTGGCTTTCTACCGGAAGTATCGCGAGGTGGGTTTGCGTTCCACGTTAGGTGGGACCGACTTTCCGTCTGGTTGCGAAGCTTGTACGCTCCGTTCCTCGGGACGGAGACCAAAAAGGTCCCTCCCGGTTGGGGAGAGTTTGTTGCGGCCAGCCCAGCTTCGCTGTGGCCTCGATGCCACAGACGAGGACAGTGCCAACGTCAAAGTGCGGGCTTTTACTTTCTTATTGTAGTACCGGCAACCCGTTGTTGGTAAGCTCACTTGTCCGACTTCAGCGTCGTCGCGGGCTTCCTCCAACAAGTCTAAGTGCTCTGAATTTTGGGAGTTTTCCGGTGGGTCGAAGGACTCCACTCTTAGACTTAAGCCCGATCTCGCTGGAATTACTGAGCGATCCAACGAGGAGGCTGCAGGGGTCTCGCGCGTTGGTTCCTTCGGGTCGTTCGATAAGACCCAGGCAGGACGGAAGGGAGCTCATCGACCCATGAGCCCCGTCCTCCAACTTAGTTTTTAACCCGTGGAGGGCGTGCGGTTCGTGACCTCCACTGTCCGTTGGCACGGGGTATGCCACCGAAGTGTGGACCACCTAATACCAAGGTGGCGCAATACTGGGTGAAGCGTTTCCCAGGGTGGGTCCCGTTGTCGGTTATCACGACCTCCGGATGCCGAATCTGAGGCAATGCTTTGGCGAAGGAATTCGAGCATTGTGTTACGTGATCTTGGCGGGGCCGCCTCGACCCACTTGGTGAAGTAGTCGATGCCCGCTATGATGAATTTTCGTTGCCCATTGCGGAAAAGGCCGAGAATATCGAGCCCCATTCTTGCGAAGGGCCACGGTGCTTGCTTGTAGCGATTTTAAGTCTCTTGGATGAGTTGGTGGTGAAGGTGCGTGAAGTGGAAGCAGCTTTCACATTTCTTTACAAATTCAGCGCGTCCTTTTCATTGAGGGCGAGTAGCCCTACCTCATGACCTTGAAGGCCAAGTTTTTCCGCCTATATGAGATCGCGAGATCCCGAGGTGGACCTCGCTTAGTACGTAGTCCGCCTCCTCGGGAGTTAGGCGGCGGAGGTATGAGTTGAGTACCCACGGTCTGACCGTACAGTCCGCCTGATATACCACCCATTGTCTTTTGACCCGTTTATTTTTTTCGGCGTCCTCGGAAGTGAGCGCCCGCCAAGTAAGCGAGGTAAGGTGTCATCCGATTTTCCTTGCCGGAAATCTGCATTGCCTCCGCTTTTCAATCTTTGGGAGCGCCTAGGACCTCCCCGCATGTCCTCGAGTCATTTACGGGTTTTTGGCGGCCTTGGCAGTGAGGTCCGCCTTCCGATTTTCAAGACGCGGGATGTGAATAAGGTTTAGTCTTTCAAACCTCGAATCATTTCTCTTGCCTTAGCCAAGTACTTGGCCAAGAGCGGGTTGTTTGCTCACGGCCACCGTTAATCGGTTGACGATGAGCTCGGAGTCATGAAACCGCCATGACTTTACGGCGGAGCACTCCGGGCTAATCTCAATGGGCCCAACAGTGGCTTCGTACTTTCAGGAACATTGTTGGTTATTTGGAAAGTCGAGTTTGAGTGAGTATTTTATCTCAAACCCGTCGGGAGTTGCGGAGAACAACTCCCGCGCCCATTGCCGCGTCCATAGGCGATCCGTCACGTGGAGTACCCATTCTCGGGATTCCTACGCCAGTTGTTCTTCATCCTCTCGCGGCCGTTCATCGAGAGTGGGTCGTGGTCTCGACAAAGGAAGTCACCCGGCCTTTGTGCCTTTATGGCGGGTTCGGGCCGAACTCCGATGTCGAACTCGCTTGATTCGATGGCCCATTTGACCAATCTTCTGAAACATCGGGTTTCGGAGGATGGTTTTCAATGATTGTCGGTAAGGACCACTATTCGATGGGCACCGAAATACGACCTTAGCCGTGCGAGAATATATCGGCGCAAGGGCCAACTTTTCCGCACGTGAGTATCGGGTTTCGGGGCGGTCAACATTTTACTTACGTAGTAGACCAGCCATTGTGCCTCGAGTCCTGCCGCCAAGGACGGAGCCGACGATGTCTCCGACACCGCTAAGTAGAGGTATAATACCTCTCGCCAACCAGTGACACCAACAAGTGGGCCGCCATGTCTTGCTTCAATTCTTGAGTGACTTGGCACTCCGCCCACCGGAATCCGTTGGATTTTGTTCCGCGTAAAGCATTGAAAAGGGCCGGTACTTGTCGCCGGATTTATGATGAAGCGGGACAAAGGCGCGGCGCCCGCCAAGTGAGCCTTTGAACATCTTTCACGCTCTCCGGTGGTGTCATATCGGCCAAGTGCTTTAATTTTTCGGGGTTTGCCTCGATTCCATTGAAGCGATGAAGCCGAAACTTCGGAAGGCTTCTCCGAAGACGATTTAGCGGGATTAAGCTTCATGCGGTGTCTCCAGCACTTGAGCGATTCTTTCGGAGTCGTGAATGTGGTCGCCGATGACCCTACTCTTAACGAGCATGTCGTCGGCGTAGACCTCCATGTTACGGCCGATTTGGTTCTCGAACATCTTGTTGACCGTGCATTAGTAAGTTGCTCGGCATTCTTAAGGCCAAAAGGCATCACCTCAGTGATGCAGGTGCCTCGATCCGTCGTGAACGAGGGTATGCTCCTCGCCTTCTTGGGACTCATCCGATACAGGTTGTAACCCGAATAGGCGTCCATGAAGCTTAGCGGCTCGTATCTGCGTGAGTCAACCAGCCAGGTCTATTCGGGGCAAGGGAAAGTGTCCTTGGGACAAGCCTTGTTGACGCGTCGGTGAAGTCGACGCACATCCTCCACTTCCCGTTATTTTTCTTTACGAGTACCACATTAGAGAGCCGACCAGGTATTGGACTTCTCTAATGAACCCCTGCGTCGGCCCGGCTTTTTCACCTCCTCTCGGATGGCGATAAGTTTTTCGACGGAGTGGTTTCTCCGCTCTCGCCCGACGGTTTTGATCGAGATCAAGGCCCGACTTGTGGACCATTGTCTCCCGTTGAGATCCTGCATATCGGCCCGGTGTCAGCAAAAGGTCTGCGTTTGCCGCGAAAAATGATCGATTAAATCACGCAAAGGGCCTGCGAGTGAGCCGCCAACTCGCACACACTTATCCGGTTCTCCCGGGTCAAGTGGGATTAGATCCGTGGCTTCACCGGGCCGCGCTGTTGGAGGGTAGCCTCGTCCCGATGGTCGAGCTCTCAGCCAGATTTGGTATTGCCGCCGGGCAATCGGGCCATGTAACAGTCCGCCCGGTGACTGATCGCCTAGAGCTTCACCAACACCGTAAGGTGTCGGGAACTTCATTTTAAGGTGCGGTATCGATGCAATCGCCTCTAAACGCCGTTAGGCATGGCTCGCCTAGTATTGCGTTTATGGCGAGGCGGATCGACGACGAGGGAAAGTCAAAGTTTGACTTCTTTGTTCTTGGGTAAGTGCCTAGGGTCACCTCTAGTTGGATTGTTCCTTAGACGGCACTTTGGTTCGTTATCAAGGCCGTATAAAGGTCCTTGGCAGCTTTTAGTTGATTCTTTTTAAGCCTAACTTAAAGAATGCATCCAAGTAAAGCAAATCCTTTGAACTTCCATTGATCGATAAAGACTCGTTTATTTGGTAGTCCATACTCCCATCTCAAAGCAGCGCCGAGATTACAAGGGGATCGGCATGGGGCGAGATTACATGGTTCGAGTCACACTCGGAAAGGCCGATGGTGTTGTCTACTACTGCCGCTTCTTCCTCCCGATCTGCTTGCTCCTTGTCATCGGCAGGATTTTTGGCGGGTCGGGTGGAGATCATGTTAACTACCCCCGCCGCAATCCTGTTCGAGGCGGAGAAGGCTCCTCGCCTCCCGCTGCCGCCCCCGAGTTCCGCCCGGGGCCCTTGGACGAACTTTGTTGAGGTGTCCCCTGCGGACCCGGCTCCTCGATTTCTCTCCTGAGTCTTACAATCTTGGTTGAGTGGCCGCGGAGCGATGATAATCGCAGCATTGACCGGTTTCTGAGTCCTTTTCGGCGTTTTGGGCCACTTTAGGAATTTTCTCCGCGGACCGCATCGAACGTTGGTGCGCGAGTCCGTCAAGGGCGTGAATGTGGTGGGCCCGTAATCCCCGCGTTCGAGAGGGGCCCGATCCGCGCCGCTTCTTGCGGGAGTGTTCACTTGCCCATGAATTTCCTCTTCCCTTCTACGAGGAAAGGCCGAGGCCGATCCGCCTTTGCTCCGGCGTTTTGCCTCGTTGGCCTCTTGGCAGCAGCGTAGGCCCCAGTGATGGACTCGCCTCGCGGAATGTTTGTGGGTTTTTGTGGGCTAGGTGCTTCAAGAAGTCACCATGTGTAAGTGCCGAGATGAAGGCGCCCAACTTCATCTCCTCGGTGATCTCGGGATCCTTCGGCCTCCGCTTGGCGATCCAGGAAGCGCCGTGGGTTCTCTCCCGGCTTTGTTTTATGTGGGAGAGATGCCACGGCCGCTTCTCTTCCCGTCTGCTCGATGCATACCGAGCAGGAAGAGATCCGTGAGCCTCAGAAACCGCGATGGTGCTGAGGGAGGCGGTGAAACCAAATCCAGGCATCCCCTTCAAGGTGAGTGGAAAACGGCGGCACATGGAAGAGTCTTCCAACCTTGTAGACTCGGTGGAGTGCGGAAGTGATCCAGATGGTCCACGGATCACTTTGCTCCCATCGTATGAGTCAAGGGAAGGCATCTTGAACTTTGCGAGGACCGGACGACCCAAGATCTCCGCCGTAAAGGAGATCTGTCCCGATCGATGGCTCTTTCGTCATTCTGGAACACGCGGTTCCAGATCACATTCTACTCGCGGATCGTAGCGCGAGTGGCGTTGCTCGATCTCTTGGAGTTGAGATAATCTCTCAACTCCGTCCATCCTGGAGGGTTATTGACCTGGTCTGCTTGCCTCCCAGTGGACCTAGCGCCTCGGGAGGCTTGCTCCAGTCTTTGTGTGGCGGTTCTCGCCCGAGAGTATCGGGATTTCTTCGTTTCGGGCTTTCTCTCGGGACGTGCTCCCGGAGCGTTCTGGCTTGGCTGTTTTGGCGAGAACGCGGGAGGACGCCGGCCCGGATTGCCTCCGGCTTCGGGGCCTTTTTGTAGGCACCTTCTTTCTTCTCGCCACCCCTTATGGTGGCGGGAGGAGTGAATGTTTTCTTGGTGGAGCCGCTGCTGCAGTGGCTCTTCGAAGCGCAGAGAGCTGAAAGCGGCGGTTGTTGGTTCTCATCTCTTCCACCCAGTTGGAAGTAAGGGGAGCCTCGCCGTGGCCCCGTTGACCAGGCGTCAGCAGAAGATGGCCACAGTCGGGGGCTACTGGCGTCTCTGGCGGGATCACGGCTTGCGCTCTTGTGTTCACCATTGTAGAAGCAAACGGTGACGAAGAGCTTGTTGCGAGAATTTCTAGTGGTAGGCTTTTGTTAGCGTTTCCCAGGCGGCGCCAATGATGCGACACGGATCCGACTTCGAGCAGTTCGATTCTCCTGAATAAATGGATCCGGCCCGTTCTCTCGAGTGCGAACCCCGCACACCACTAAAGCGAACAAGAGGTCGGCGTTAACGGCGGGAGGTTGACCCACCTGAAACACTCCGACGCTCAAGTCGCAATCGGTCTCTCAAATATAAGAAACGAAGAAGAAGAAAGAGCGAAGACGGTTGACAGAGCGTGAAGTCCCGATGTAAGAGAGACGTGAGGTCTTTCTTGTATCAGACGATGGGAAGGCGGGAAGCGGCCCGTGAGGGCTCGCTGTTGCCTTGAGGTTGGTTGCGTTGGGTGTCTGAAAGGGTCTCGGTCCGTTAGAGCCTTGTCCGAGAACACTTAGTGGTTTTTCCGTAGGGTTTTTCGTATGCCTTTTTGCGTGTTTTTCACTTTAGCCTGGAGAAGCCTCTAGGGTTTCTTTTATGGCCAAGTGAGAGAGGATCCTCCTCCTTTGGAAGGCGGCTCTCCGATTGGCTTGCCTTTCGAGGCGAGATGCCAATTTCCCTGAAGGAATGATTGTTTCCTTGTCAGCGTATGACTTTTCCAAGTTTACCACCTTCCTTTCCCCGTTGCGGCCGTATTTGTATCTTGGCGGGCAAGGAACGTGGAAGATATTTTGGAGGCGTGAGTTGGCTTGTTGGGTGATGGGCCGGGCGTAATGGGCCCATTATCAGAAATGTGCTTCTGGGCTTGGCGGGAAGAACAGCGGCGTCAACGTCTTCGTTGACCGCCCGAGCGTTGTCCGCCTGTCTTTTGCAACTATTTGGGAAAGATCGGTGGATATGGGCTTGAGTGAGCCAAGCCCATTATCGAGCAGACGCGTTTCTTGAGGCCCAAAAGAGCAAAGTGCCGACGGTCAACACCGGGCGTTGACCGTGCCCGCGAAGGAGTTGGCCGGCAGTCAGCCAACGGCGTTGACCCGTTTTGGGCCTCCTCGTTTGGGGGCTCGCCCCTTTAGTGGGCCGTAAGGCCGTTGACCGTCTGAGTGGGCCTCCGTTGACCATTCCTTGGGGCAGCCTTGTTGAGGCGTACCCATCAAAGTGTCATACTTATTTTTATACGGATATATTGATATAAAAATATATAGTATCCGATAATTACTTATTTTTCTAGAAAATGACAAAATCCTCAAATATCAGTAGAAATAAGACAAAACGTTCAAACTACCTGTACAATTGTCATGCTTGCACGGGAAAAAAGAACGAACTAATTAAAAGTACACACGCGAACTTAAAACCTCCAAATCGAAACAAAATATTATCAAACGAAGAAATAGACAAAGGATAAAGTTAGATGATGCTTGTCTTAATTTTATATTAAGTATATTTGACGAAATGATATTCCAAAGAATTCAAATGATGTCTTCTCTCTCTTCTCCTTGCGCTCTCAGACATGTAATTTAACAATTGATCATTCATAATTTGTATTAAAAATATATTGAAAGGGCAATGTATCATGATTTGATGCAATGATACGAAATTTTTATAATACCTATGTAGAAAATTCAGATTATACTTTTTTAAAATTTTTTTCTTACTCTTAATCATTTCTTATTATCAAAAACATGCTAAACACTGATTTTTTTAGGGACCAAGAGTCAATAAATTTTACAAACTAAATGAGCAAATAATAAAAGTCTAAGTTATATTTATTTTTATCCAATTAAAAGCCCTATACTATTTAAAATCCATAAATGGGTCATCATACATATAATCTTGTAAACGATACCGAACGTTACTTCTCACCGGCGAATGATAGGTTTGAACGTCAATATATCACTATAATATATTAAGGTATGTCATAATATACTGCTCGTTGGAATATAACCATGGTCTAATGTTTATATATCTTTAGACGAGAGGTTTGGATACTTATCGGATGATTAGGATTGGAGTAAAGTTGTTCGAGGAGATTAGTGTAAAATTTTAAAATTAATCTGAAATGTGTTTCACTTATTGGATAGTAGTTAACATATTTAATGATGTATTTTAACTTTGAACTCAATTTTGGATAGCAATTTTTATGTACTCATGGATTGTGATCAGTAAGATAGTTTAAGTATTATCATGTGGATGTAGTTCTTGATGATTACGGTTGGTAATTGTGCGTGTTGGTTATTTGACAGTCAGTTTTGGTTATTAGTTTTCAGATTTGGGTTTTGATTTATAGTCTCTACAGATCGTTGTACTTTGATTTTATTATTGGATATGCATAACTTTTTACGTAAGATTCGACGTTACGGTTTGGATAGCTACCGGAGTCATATAATGACGTGGCACATAATTGAATCTTTAGTAAAAAAAAAAAGATATATTAATTTATTTTGGTACGTTTAAATATTAATTAGATGATAATTATTTAATTAATAATAATTAATTAATTATTATTAACGGATTATGGATTAGAGACCTGACAAATACTACCATCAGTAATAGCAATAAATGTTCACTAGGATGTGTTAATTAATGCTATAAATTATGTTTTTTTATATGTACTAAAAATCAAAAAATATTACAAGGAGGGGTAATCTAAAAAAAAAAAAAAAATCATAAAAATGTAAAATATTTTCTATAATAATTGTTTTTCACAATTGTGGCCTTCAACTGAAAGCAATGACAAAAATTTGTACTCTCTGCTTTATGGGCACATTTGACTTTTTTTTTGTACGGTCATGATCACATTAAAGTAATTGTCTACACCCACCTCAATTATTTCTGAAGCACATAAATATTCATTAAAAACATATTTTTAATAGCAAGTAAATGTGAAGAATGAGATTGAAATTTACATCAACCACAAATTTATAGAATAGTATCTTAAAATTAAAAATGATATATTTTTTTTCTTTCCTATATTTTAATAATAATAAGTAATTTTTAAATTGAGATGGACTAAGAAATGGAATCATTGCTATAATTAATTAATCCACGGTAATTAAATCTCATGATTATGTGTACTAGTGGCTAATCACCACCCCCTTTATGCCACCGCCCTCTTCCCAACCACCGCAGCCCCGCCAAAACCAATCACTTTAATCTACCACCACCTCCACCTTTGAAGTTAAATAGTCAAATAAAAAAATTGATAAAAAGGTAATGAGCTAAAATATTTAAAAACCATATCTAAGTTCAAATCTAACTGACTTTGATCAATATAATAAATTTGGATTTGATCTTAAAATTTTTTTGTTGAGCTCTTCGATCTTATAATTCACATTCTTTGTACTACCAATTAAAATAAGAGTTTAGATTTTCAAGATTTGTATAGAGGTTCCAAAAGAGTTTGTATCCGGAGATGGAGACTCAATTGAAGTTTAGCACGGCGTTCCATTTACAGACCAACAAACAATTGAAAGGGATTATACAATAATTATATGTCATAATATGTTATGATTATTTTACTTGAGGATAAGTTATTAATTTACAATAGGTATTATTATTTTACTCGATGATATGTTACGATTTTTGGTGCTGGAGTGAGATGGAAGTAGATATTTATACTTACTTTTGGTAGAATTTACATATAACAAAACTATCATCTAGAGTATTAGAATAATTCCATTTGAAGCATTGCATGGGTAGAAAATCGTTTGTTAGTTAGGAAAAGGCTAGTGATTGAAGGATTTTGGGGTCCCATGTATTTCAAGAAAATGCAGAGAAGATTAGTATGATCCGTGATTGTTTACATGTAACCTAGAGTAGGCAAAAGAGAAAGGCGTGATTAATTATTTGATGTTGGTGATTCGGTATTTCTAATAATTTCACCATCAAAAGGAATTATGTGATTCGGGAAGAAAGGATAGCTCAACATTGAAGACTTTCCTATTTTGTGAATGAAGGCTATCGGGCGGCGTGCTCTGCTGGGCTCGGATAAGGCGTTGGCTCACCCATAAATAGGGGAGCTCCCAATTGGAGAGATCCATGCCATAGCCAATTATCGGAGAAGTGATGCGAAGCCCTTGGCTTGTCCCGCTCCTAGCGAGAGTCTGCAAAGGAATTGGATAGACTTGCTGGAGATCTGAAACTTTTGCAGAAGACTATCTTCACACCCCAATCGCGGGAGCTTCCTCATACTAATAAGGACAGTTTGGCCACTCTATTGCCATTATATGCCTTCCTCGCGGCCGGCATGACTTCCAGTGTACGAGAGGGTCATTGCGGAGCTATCACAGGGTACTTTGTCCTCAGGATAGCACATCGCTAACGGCCTCGATCGCGTCCAATGGATCATGCGTGCCTTCTGAAGAGGAGGTGGAAAGTGGAGTCCCTAAAGGGGGAGCACGGGCTAGCCACGTCCCCACCGGGATTGTTGCTATGGGTGCTGATTCTGCTGCCACTGCGATTAATGTTGGGTGAATCTTCAGCGTCTGGCCAACACCGGTGGCTCTAATGCTTAGGCGAATCAGGGTTCTGGTGATGGAGCCAGAGAGATCTGATGTAGATCTCGTTCCCTTATAAGGCTTCAAGCATCCGGAGCCACTATTCCGAGCTTTATGCTCAGTGTTGTATCTTTTTCTTTTTTGTACTTTCGTTGTTGCAAGTTTTGTATTTGTAAAGGAACCTCGATTAATAAAAGCAATAGCCGTTGCCTTTAGCCATCTTCTTTTTATCGCTTAGGGCATTACATCTCAAGGGCTATTGGACCCCTTCGACGTTGTACGGGCCAACCTGTGCGTTTGAACTTTCCCAGTTGCCTGTGGTCTATTCTGCCAGCACTGTCCTTCTGCCAGCACTGTCCTTCGGGCCTTGATGCGGGCTGTCGACCGGAGGACGCAGTGTGAAGAGATCGCTGACGCTTGTCACCCTAAGAGATCAACGCTGCTGGCAAACGTCACCTCCACTGAATATTCGACGCATTGATTGCGCGAAAGGTCTTAGGGCATCATGTCATAATGACTTGCTTTGGAAAGGTGCGACCTTTAGGGATCCGCCACGTGGGAGGAGCTTGTTGGCTCTCTCCCACCACACTTCTGCCTCAGGACGACACCGTTTCCTAGGGGATTTTTGGTTATTTAAACGCCTAAGTTCCCTCTAAGGCTTTGCATCTTTTGGCTGCTTTGATAGCATGAGACATGTGCTACCTTTTCTTTTTCTCATCTCGACATCAATGGAAAGGTCATCTTCTTCATCGAAGTCTAAGCCGTCCTCTGGGGAGTCCGTGAGAGATACACATGCCTCAGGGATCCATGACGAGGCTGCACCTGGTACTGCGATAGTAGAAGGCTACCACTCAGAGGCCTCTGTTGTGGGACCGATGAGATTTTTGAAAACCCCACCAGGTTTTGAGATGGAGGTAGTGTCCACTTCCTCGCAACGCCACAAGCTTAGGAGGGCAGATCCCGTGCTCCACCAAGTCGCCAGGGTTGTGAAGGACATGGAGGCCCACGTGCAGGTCACTGCTGGCGCAATCGAGCAGGCTCAGGCTCGCACGGTACACTTTGAGCGGGCATAGACAGAGTCTGAGACAAAGGCGTTGAGGCTTGCTGACGCCAACATGCAAGCTCGAGATCACATACTCGCTCTTCAGGAGGAGCTCGAGCAACTCCGGGTATGGTCCGGAAAGGAGTGTGCGTGACTAGGGGCTGAGTTGAGGTAGAGGTTCATGCTGGAGGAGATGGCTCCTGTACTAGAAAGGAGGTTCCAGGAAGGTATTCGTCTCAGTCAGAGGATAGCCACACTGGAGGAGCCAAACTTTCGCATCGGCATCCTGGAGTCTCGAAACTCAAACGCCTTGACGTGCGCGGATTTGACGGATTAAACGGCTCCGGATCCTTCTGGGCCAGCTGAGGGCAGCTAGTTGTACCTTGCGGCCGTGGGCTGCCTCATGTTGTAAAAAGAGTTTATTAATAAATTATATAATAAAACATTTTACTTAGCTGTGCGATTTCTTTACTATTGTTTGTTATGCCCGAATGGTTCATTTTTCCTTCTGGATGTGTGCCCTGGAAGTCTCGATGCCGCCGGTCCTGACGGTCAGAATTCCCGCATTAAATGTGGGTGTGACAGCTGAGATTTTGCCAAGCGACAGAGGCAATAGTGGGAATCAGCCTACCAGGGGTCATGATTGGCTGCTGCTTAGAACTCGCGGTGCCTCTTTCGAATGGGCACGTGGCCTTGCCATCAGGCAAAACGCCGATTGAGTTTCCCGCGCGATGGCACCCTGTTGCCTATTTAAGTGATGCCTTAATGAATTCGATTCTTTGCGCTTCCTTGCACTAAGAGCCTCTGATATTTCCTTGAGAGAAAGAGATGACGAAGAAGAAGAGTTCTCCCTCCTCTTCCCGAGTTTCTCGTACAGTTTGCCATAGGGTAAACAGTATTGGGTCTGTCCTGACGACGAGTACCATCGCCGCATTAATAGTGGACTACAGGATCCCTAGTGGTATGGCCTACCGTGCTCCCAGCTTGACTGGAAGGGCCAACACTCCTTCAGAGGGCTTTATCTTCGTCTATGAGCACCATCTAAAGGGAGGGTTTTGCTGCCCCATGTCATGTGATCTGTATGTACTTATCGAGGCATTGGGCGTCCCTATTGCGAGGCTCCACTCTCATGTCGTTCGCTATTTGGTTACTTTGTGCGTTTTCGCCAGTCTTCAATCTTACGTGTTCGATCCAAACGCGGCGAAGGTAATCTTCCGCTCCATGGAGTTTGAGGATTGGATCTCGATATCTCCTTGAACTGGCTCCCACTTTTGAGTGACAAATTCGCACTCGGTGAACAATTGAAAGGACTATTTTTTTCTTCTTGTAAGAACTCTCAGATTCGGAGCTCTCCTACGAGTGGGGTCCAATCCTGAGGCTCTTTTATGGGGACGTGGCCACCGAGGAGGTGAGTGAGGCGGCGAAGCTAGTCATTGTCATCCACTCAGAGATGAAGACGTTTTCTGGCCAAGGCTATTACTTGACCTCTTATGGCTTTGCCACCACCAAGTGGGGTCCGGAGTCTAGCTGGGCAAATCGCTGGCCCAGAGAAGAAGAAGCTTGGGGCCATCGTGCTCCAGGAGCCGTTTGGGGAAGACACAGGGGAGAGTTGCTCGTTGCTGAAGACTTCCTCAGACGAAGAGGTGGAGGCTCCATTGAAGAGGCTGAGAGAAGTTAGAGGCACTTCCACCAGGAGGTCGCAGAGGCTGGTTGCGGGGCCAGCCACACGTGCGGTGAGCTCCACTTTGGAACGGGCGTTAGATACAGAGCCACGGGAGGGAGCGGTTGAGCACTTGCTGATTCCTGCCATAGTGTTGGCTGAGTATGATGTTCCCATGGTGGAGCTTCATCCTGGAGGAGTGTCCCCTGTGGCTCCCTTCGTTGATCTGGGGCGACAGGAGGCAACTGCTGAGGGTGTGCCGATCGTGGAGATCGACATGCTAGATCCTAAGGAGGCTGGTACTTTGGAGCATGCACCAGAACCAGTATGGACTCTAGAGCTTACCAAACCGCCTGATAGGGCGCCCAGGAGAGTGCTACTGCTGAGGAGGAAGTCAAAGCCTGACCAGTTGCCAATCCGTCTGGTACTGACTTGGCCCTAGAGATTGTTGTAGCAAGGACGGTTCAGGAGTCAGAGCCCCCAAGTATTTCCTCGTCACCCGTGGCTCCAGACATTCCCAATTCCGCAGAGGTCATTACCGAGCACATAGAGCCCCCGAGCTTGTAAGCATCAGGAGGCGGCCCTCATCGCATGGATGCGTCCCTCACTCAGGTATGATCGTCCTGGATCATACATTCCTCTGTTGGTTGGAACTCTAAGAATTTATGATCTTTCGTTTTCACTTGTAAGGTCCCTGGGGACCCAACTCCTCAACGCGGTGCTCGCTCAACTGCTCAGATACTTTCACTGAGTCAAGGAAGAGTTCTAATAGGAGACAGCCCAATGTGCGGGAGTTGAAATTGCTGCGCTCAGGGAGAAAACCGAGTGGCTAAGGGAGGAGAACAGTCGGCTGGCGCAAGAGAGCGAGCGGCTGAGACAGGAAGTCAAACAGCTAAGGGGATGGACCTCCACTTTGGAGGGTGACATCTCTTGCCTTTTCGAAGACCTCGGGCTGCAGTTCACTTCGGAGGAGGTGTGCCTCGCACTCGATGTCAGGTTCTAGTATGGCATCCGTCTACAATGTCGGGTCACCTCCGTCACACTTTCGGGTGTCACCGTGGGTGTCTTTCATCTGGAGAACACTGTGATAACTGATGGCTCCTGCTCGAGAGACTTCCCTGAAGAGGCTGGCCCATCCGATCCGTAGGGCCAACGTAGTTCTTGTATAGCTTTTCTCCCTTTTTTGTTGCCCAATACCACCCTATAACCTCATATGTACATGATAAATTAAAGGCAGCTACTATTCTTGCATTTGATGTTTCTAAGTGTCGCCAAGCCCTCGATCTGGTGTCTTCTTGCGCTGTACTCATCATTCGTCAGCGGATGTGGTCGCATCTCGCGCTTTTAATGGGAAGCTCGATCCAATAAATTGGACATCGTCGCAAGTCCAGTGGAGCCACACCAAGGGCCAGCTGGGTTTTCAGTCCACAACAGCCAGACTCGGGGCCCTAGGCCTTTTCGCACATGATACCTGTCATAAGTGCTCGACCTTGTGTACACGGTCCTAGCCCATGACCATCGTAGACTGAGGGTGCTTCCTTCTCCAAGAGAAGGTCGCTGTACGCTTGCCATTCTTGCCCCCTAAGATTTTGGTGGCCGCGTGTTGGGGACTTCAAAAGCCCCATGCCTGATATTTCGACCGCATGGGTCACTTGGTACGGAACCATGGCATTAAGGGCCGCTTAAGGCCTTTCGACGCGGAGTCGAGATTCAGATATGGCCGCTTTTGGGCCACTTGGCACGGAACTAAGGTTTTAAGGGCCACTTAGGGCCTTTCAACGCGGAGTCAAGATTTGGATATGGTCGCTTTCGGGTCGCTTGGCACGGAGCCAAGGTTTTATTTTATGGACGAATGAAGATCCTTCTGACTTAGGGGTAGTCTAGGTCGTTTCACTTTTTGAAATGTCATGCATGCAAACACTCGTATGAATGAACACACAAGATTGTAAAAGTAATTAATTTTATTAAATGGAAACACAATACACGTACAAGCATTCCTTATGGTATGCGTGTATGTCTTACTTGGGCTTGGTGCTGGTCTACTGATAATATTTTCTGAGGTTGGCGGCGTTCTAGGTCTCAGGACCAACTTGTCGTTCTGCATGCGTAGCTTGTATGCTCCATTCCGGAGAATTGTCGAGACAAGGAATGGGCCCTCCCAACCTAGGGAGAGTTTGTTCCTGATCGAGGCCTTTCCCGGGACCTCTACACTCTGAAAGACCGGGTTTGTAACCTCAAGCGTGGGTGCCTTCACTCGCTTGTTGTAGTACCGTGCGACATGTTACTGGTAGGCTGTTGTTTTCAAGCGGGCCGCATCATAGATTTCTAAGAGTAGGTATAGGCATTCCTTAAGTCTCTAGGAGTTGATGGTTGGATCAAAGCATTCGACTCGCAGGTAGGGAAGTCCCACTTTGACAAGGATGACCGCTTCGACTCTGTAGTAAAGATTGAAGGGCATCTCCCTCGTCGCTTTCCACGGGGTCATACGATATGACCAAAGTACGGAAGGCAACTTGTCAAGCCAGGAGCCCCCTGCGTCTTCCAATTTAGTCTTCAGCCCATGTAACAGTGTACGGTTCGTGATTTCGACTTGCACATTTGCCTGAGGGTATGCCACAGATGTATGGATCACCCTGATGCGTAAGCTTGCATAGTACTTGGTGAATCATTTACCGGTGAACTGGGTTCCATTTTCAGTTACTATGACCTTAGGAATCCCAAAACAGCAAACGATATTCTGGCAGAGGAACTCCGTTACGTTCTGCTCAGTGATTCGCGCTAGAGGAACTACTTCTACCCACTTGGTGAAGTAGTCAATACCAACGATAAGGAACTTCCTCTGTCTGGAGGCAAAGGGCATAAGTCCAAGGAGATCGAGCCCCCATTACGTGAACAGTCATGGGGACTGAAGGCCGTGTAGCTTTGTGTGAGGCAGATGAGCCATGGACCCATGGACCTCACATCTTTCGCACTTCTTCACGAATTCCAGGGCATCCCGCTTTATCGTGGGCTAGAAAAGACTTTGTCGCATGATATTGAATGCGAGGTTTTTCCCTCCGATGTGCGAGAAGCATATGCTGAGGTGCACTTCACTCAATGCGTACTCAGCTTCCTCAGGAGTTTGACACTTTAGGTAAGGAGTGGAATATCCCCATCGGTATAGCCTACCATCGACAATCACGTACTAGTCTCTTGTCTTCTTGATCCGCTCGGCCTCATCGGTGTCCATAGGCAACGTTCCGTCCTTCAAATACCCGTGGTATGGGGTCATCCAATTATCCCCCTCATTGACCTACAGCACTTCCTGGTCCGGTCCTTCCATAATGGGTGCGCACCGGCTAGGATTTTTTGCATGCTCTTAGTGTATTGCTCGGGGATTCCTGCAGCTACATCTATCACCAACTGATCGGCTTTTAAATTTTTGGCTCTGGGGATGTGTTCGATCTCAAAACTTTTGAACGCTCAGATCTTGGCTTTTGCTTTCGCAAGGTACTTAAGGGTTTGATACCTCAAAGGTTTCTTGGATCTGATTGACCACTAGCTCCGAGTCGATGCATACAACCAGCGATTTTGCGGAGCACTCCTTTGCCAGATGAAGTCTAGCAAGAAGAGCTTCGTACTCTGTCACGTTATTGGTGGTTGGTAAAGTTAGCGCGACGGAGTACTTGATCTCTATCTCGTTCGAAGTTCTGAGCACGACTCCAACTTTGCTACCTATCTGGGTAGATGATCCGTTGACATTCAGGATCCACACGGGAACGTCAGGTGTGTCCAAGATCTTTGGGTTGTTCCGGGCATCCAAAGTTGGGGTCGCCGCCTCGACTATGAAGTCTGCCAATGCTTGGCCTCTGAGAGCCGATCGTGGCTAGAACTCCACGTCGAATTCACTCAACTCTATGGCCCACTTGACCAGTCGCCTAGAGGTCTTCGGCTTCTGGAGGATTGACTTTACGGTTGATCCGTCAGAACGATGATTCGGTGTGCCTGAAAGTAGGGCCCCAACTTTTGCGCGGAATAGATGAGGGTTAGCGCAATCCTATTCGCATGCGGGTATCGAGTCTCCATATCCATTAATACCCTACTCATGTAGTACACTGGTCATTGCGTGCCCTCGTGCACTCTGACGAGCACTGAGTTGAGTGTCGTGTTCAACATGGCCAGGTAGAGGTACAGGTCCTCACCAGCGGATGGTGAGCTTAAGAGAGGTGGACAAACGAGGTATGCCTTTAGCTCTTGGAATGCTTCCTCGCACTCGTTCGTCCATCAGGATTCATCGGAATCCTGATGCTTTTGTTCCTCTTAGCACCTTGAAGATTGACAGGTACTTATTCGTGGATTTGGCTAGGAATCGTGATAGGGCTGCCAGTCACCCTGTGAGTTTCTGAACTTCCTTCACGGTCCGCGGAGGGCTCATATCAAGGATAGCTTTGATTTTCTCTGGGTTCACTTCTATGCCAAGTTGGGACATTATAAAGCCTAAGAACTTTTCGGAAGTTACCCCGAACGCACACGTGGCCAGGTTAAACTTCATCCTATGAGCTCGGAGCACCTGGAAGGTCTCCTCCAGATCATGAACGTGGTCATCGGCTATTCTGCTCTTAACGAGCATGTTGTCAACGTACACCTCCATGTTCCTTTTGATCTGAGCCTCAAACATTTTGTTCACAAAACGCTTGTAGGTTGCTCCAGCGTTCTTAAGGTCGAAGGGTATGACCTTGTAGCAATATGTTCCCTGATCAGTCATGAAGGAGGTGTGTTCCTCATCGTTCGGGTCCATCCTGATCTGGTCATAGCCTAAGTAGGCATCCATGAAATTCAGGAGCTCATGTCCGGACATGGAATCTACCAATTGATTGATTAGAGGGAGCGGGAAGTTATCTTTAGGACAGGCTTTATACACATTAGTGAAGTCCACACACATTTGCTACTTGCCGTTACTTTTCTTTATGAGCACAGCGTTTGACAGCCAATCCGGATATTGGACCTCTCTTATGAATCCAATGTCTAGTTGTCTCTTCACTTCCTCTCTTACAACTACTAACTTCTCGATAAAGTGGTTCAAGTGTTTTTGCCTAACGGGCTTATGATCGGAATCGAGACCCAACTTGTGGACCATTACTCTGGCTGGTATCCTGAGCAGGTCGGCAGGGACCCACATGAACACATCGGAGTTTTTCCGGTTGAAGCTAATGAGTCGGTCACGATTGGCCGCAATGAGAGAGCCACCGATGTGCACGCACTTCTCCAGCTCAGTAGGGTCCAGAAGGACCACTTTGGTTGCTTCACCGAACTGGGCTTGCAGCAGTGTGGCTTCGTTGCGAAGATCCAAGTCTCCGTCCATTCAGTCCAGCACCGTTGGGGCGACTTGGGATAGGTAGCACGTCCACCCCATCACTCGGTTACCAAGCACTTCTCCTACGCCATACGAGGTCGAAAACTTCAACTACAAATGAGGGATCGAAATAACAACCCCGAAGGACATAAGGAATGGTCTGCCCAGGATGGCGTTGTAGACAGACGACAGATCGACGACAAGGAACGTTAGCTCTCGTGTTGCGGTACGCGGGTAAGTTTTCATCGTGATCTCAAGTTGGATTTTTTCCTACACAGGTACAGGTTTGTTATCCAGGCCGTACAAAGGGCCATCGGCTGCTTTCATCTAGTTTCGTCTCAATCCAAGTTTAAATAAAGCGTCAAGATATAGTAAATTTTGAGAACTTTCATTATTAATAAATACTCGTTTTAGATAGTAATCGACCGTACAGTCTAAAATGAGGGCGGATACAATAAGGGGATCAAAATGACGGAAGGCTACATGTGCCATATCGTCGCAACTAAAACTAATGACATCACTCCTATCCCCTACTCTCGCTCTCTTGTTGCTGGAAGACTGCTCGGGTTGTGCCTGCCTGCTACTTTTAGCTGGCCCAATTGAGATCATGCTGATAATGTCGGCGGCCGTACGGTTCCTCGGAGGCTCGCTCGCCTCGCCTTCTGAGGCTGTAGGAACCAGCCCTGAATCCTTCACGAACCGTTTGAGGTATTAACGGCGAATCAAGTCCTCTATCTCCTACTGTAAGGTCCGACGTTTTACTCCCAGAATGTCCAAGGCGAGGCGGTGGTACCGGGCATTATTTTTCGGGTCCCACCGCCGTGTCCTTCGGGCTTTTGGCCACTTGAAGAACTTCTCGTCCTGAATTTACATCAGGATGTTTGTGCGGGTATCGTTCAGGAGAGTTAGGAACGTTGGTCCATACTCCTTCCTGAATCCAGGCGAAGGCTGCGATTGCTTGCGGCGTTCCTAGAAGCTGTTGTTGTCGCCGTTCATCTTCTTCCCAATGGCTAACTTAGGTCCTTCCGGGGGCGGTCTGCGCGTTTGGGACGCTTTGCCTCGTTGACCTCTTCTGACGAAATATAAGCTCAGGCGATGGCCTCAACTTCTCGAAAGGACTAAAGGCGCTGGTGCGATAAATGCTTGAAGAAGTCTCCTGTTGCCAACGTGGCAATGAAGGCATTGAGCCTTGACTGGACTTCGGGAGAGCTGCGAGATCCAAACACTGATGATGAAGCGATGAACCGCCTGAGACTTTCGTCCGGCCTCTGGCGGTGGCGAACGAGGTGCCATGACTACTTCTCATTCCTCCGGCTAGAGGCAAACTAGCTCAAGAAGCAGTTTGTGAGCTCATCGAAGGAGCAAATGGAGTTTGGCGGGAGGCCATGGAACCAAAGTAGCGCATCCCATCTTAGGGTAATGGGGAAATACTGGCACATCACGACCTCACTTGTTCCATGGAGGGACAGGTGAGTGCGGAAGTAGTTGAGGTGGTCCATTAAATCCTTACTCCCGTCGTATCCGTCCAGTGTTGGCATTTTGAACTTGCGGGGAAGCGATTGAGTCCGGATGTCCATAGCGAAGGGTGACCTCGCAAGTCAGCGGAAGACCGTTCAGACTTCTCCTTGAGAAGGTGGTTCCAAATCACCTCCACCTTTTCCTCCATCGATAGGTTGGACCCGCTCCTCCGCACATTGATGATGTCACGAAGTACCGTGTGATCCTGCAGGTTCTGCCAAGTGTGTTGGTCACAATGACTTCCCGCACAGGGCGACCATGCGTTGCACGAGCCTGCAGCTGTCTGCTTCCTTTCACTGCGGGAGTTGCAGGGGCTACACCACTCTGGGCTTTCCTCCCACTTGTCCCGATTAGGGTGGCTTCCTCCCACCGTATAGGCCCTTCTGCCGAAGGCCACCTGGGCCTCGGCGTCGTCAGACCGATCTGATCTACCCCTGGGGGCTTTGGCAAGACGCCTTCCTTACCTGGAGTATGACGCCTGAGACGCTAGAGGAGCAGCCCCCATCCACTGGGTGCCCGTCCAGTTGCAAAGGGCCTAAGCATCAGCCTCATGTCGCCTATTTCGATGACTAGCTGGTAGATGTCAGGCTGCGGCCGCTCATCGACACGGCTACCCACTGAGGGGTCGTCGTTGTGAGTGGCTGCGTCTCTTGCTAGCGCCCTGGCTTGCGCTTTGGTGTTAACAATCTTGGTATAAGGGAATGAGTGTTGAGGGGAGATGCTAGGCTTTTTATTACGTTCCCACAGATGGTGCCAATGTTGCTTCTCAGGTTCCCGGTTGTCATAAGGATTAGGAAGGCTTTGGATTCCTCATCGTTTAGATAAGATCACGAGCAGGTCCGGTCTCTATCGCGGTTAACCTAGAATTTGCACAACACAAATTACAAATAAGAAGTCGAGGTCGAATAAAATTTTTTCCATTGAAAATATTCCGACACTCAAGTTAGTGACTTTCTGCAATGAACGGAAAGGGGCACGCACTTAGAGGCACGCGAAAATATGCTAAGTGTGCGGTGGGAGTGTGTTGATACAAGAGTATAGGACTCGATGAGCATTTTATGAGATGCCTGACTCCCTAAATGCATCGTAAAAGGGGTGGCTCACTTTTGTAGCCTAAGAAGGGCTGTGGAAGATTGGTTAGGACGTGAGTATGAGAGAAGGAGCGCAAGGAGCGCACGTCTCAATGTCCAGAATCCAATTAGTGATTAGGAATCAAATCCTCCTTCCTGTAGAAGGAGAGGGAATTTATAGGCTCCATGGTATGGAGCTTTGGGAGTGAGAATCCTTCCTGTAAGGATTCGCCAGTGGTTGATCACTGGCGGCAGCCGGTGGTGTCAATTGTCGCCTTGTGGTAGTGGGGAGACCGTTCACGCTTAGTCTGCTTCTCGGGCCAGGATTGGTTGGTCAGTTGCAGGGAGTGGTGCGAGCCGCGGTTGGCAAAGTTGACCTTCCTTTCGTTGGCTCGCCTCTTCTGCCCTGCGCTTGCCGCCTACAGCCGTATTAATGAGTTGTAAGAGATACTAATTGGTTGCAGGCATTGAGCTACCACGTAGGCTGTTTCAAGTTTCGAGCAGCATTGGTTGTCTGAGCCACTGCAACCTGAGTTGGGCCTCGCGATTCTTGGGCCTCACAGATACTGGACCCAACACTAGCCCACATGCCTGGGCCGACTTATAGTCGAAGCCTGGAATGTCCATCGCGGGTCCAGTTGGCTACTACGCGTTCTTCCTCGAGATGCGCTAGATCTTGTCTTCATCTGGCATCACGCCTTCCCCAAGCGATCACGCGGGCTTTTCAAATGCCGTAGAGATTTGGTGCTCTAAATGGAAGGATTCACACGCCAAGATTTGCGTCAACATTAAAGACTTTCCTATTTTGTAAATGACGACCATCGGGATGCATACTTTGTTGGGCGCGGACAGGACGCTGGCTCACCCATAAATAGGGGAGCTTCCGATTGGAGATATCCATGCATTAGCCAATTCTCACTTGGCTTGTCCTACTTCCAGCAAGAGTCCGTAAAGGAATTGGGTGGACTTGCTGGAGATCTGAAGCTTCTGTTGAAAACTGTCTTCACGACCTGATCACTACCTTATACTATTGAGGGTGGCTTGGGTACTCTACCACCATTATATGCCTTCCTCGCGGCCGACATAACCTCCAGTGTGCGGGAGGGTCCTTGCGGAGCTATCACGGGGCACTTTGTCCTCGGGATAGCGCGCCGCTGATGGCCTCAACCGCATCCAATGGATCATGTGTGCGGTCCAGAAAGGAGGTGGAAAGTGGAGTCCCTAAAGGGGGAGCGTGGGCTAACCACATCCCCGCTGGGACTGCTACTATGGGTGCTGTTTCTGCTGCCACTGCGGTTAACATTGGGTGAACCTTCAGCGTTAAGCCAGCATTGGCAGCTCTGATGCTTGGGGGAATCGGGGTTCTAGTGACGGAGCTAGAGAGATCTGATGTAGATCTCGTTCCTTGATAAAGCTTCAAGCATCCGGAGCCGCTATTTCGGACTTTATGCTCCATGTTGTATCTTTTCCTTTTTTGTAATTTCACGAGTATGAGAGCAGGAGCGTAGGGAGCGCACATCTCAATATCCAGAATCCAATTAGTGATTAGGAATCAAATCCCCCTTCCTGTAGAAGGAGAGGGAATTTATAGGCTTCATGGAGTGGAGCTTTGGGCCCGAGAATCCTTCCTTGCAGGGATTTGTGGGCCGTTGATCGCTGGCGACAGTCGGTTGTGTCAATTGTCACCTTGTGGTGGTAGGGAGACCGTCATGCATCGCTGGCCATACTTGGTCTGCTTTTCACGCGAGGATTGGTTGACTAGTTGCAGGGAGCGGCGCGAGTCGCAATTAGCAGAGTTGACCTTCCTTTCATTGGCTCGCCTCTTCTGCCCTGTGCCCGCCGCTTATAGTCTCATTAATGAGTATAGGAGGCTTTGATTGGTTGCGGGCATTTGGCTGCCACATAGGTTATTTTAAATTTTGGGCCGTGCTGGTTTTCTGGGCCGCTGTTACCTGAGTTGGGCATCGTGATTCTTAGGCCTCACCAATGTTGGACCCAACAAAAGGTTATCATGCCAAATTATTAATTACTATAGAATTAAATTGTGGATTTGTAGTTTCAAAATTTTAACCTTAAAAATGTGAACTATCATATTTAAACAAGAAAATATTATGAAAGATGAATTACCGCAATGCCCCTAGCCATGCTAAGATGAGGTATAAAACAGTCATTTTGGTGCAAAAACTAAAAGGCGTGGAGTTTATATTGTACGTCTATTTTATCATATTTAATAGTATAATACATGTATTTAAGAACATAAAATACCCTTAGCCATGGGCCATGTAGAGGAAGTAAAATAGAAAATTTAAGGGTGTTTTATATATTATGCGGAATTAATGCTATATAATTAATTGTTGAAACTTCTATGTTTATAATAATATAAGTTATCCCTAGATCTATAAAAATAGATGTATTGAACTTGGTCTTATGGTTGACCAAATGGTTGTGATATAATTTATGATATTTTAGGGGTAATCGAACATAATTAATACTAGGGATTAATAAGGGGGTCAGTGGGGTTTAATTACCTTTGTAAATATAGAAAAAAACCTGAAATGGGCTGCTGGCCTGGAGTCTCCTTGAGTTTCACATGAGTAAATATGTGCACAAAGTATGAAGAAATGGCCAATGTCATGTGTTAAGTGATGTAAATACGAAAATTTATAATGCTGATAAGATTTAGGGGTTGATAGTCGTGGGTCTCATTGGTGGTACATATGAATTTTGGAGTTAATCTGTACATTAAATATAATGGATCATTTAGATGATTAAGTTTCTAATAATATTAAGTGTATTTATTATATATAGTTGGAAAAGAAAGTGGGCGGCCGGCTTGAATGTGGTTTCTTTGAGCATGAAAGGGTAATAGCCAGAGAGTAGATCCCTAGTTAACAAATTTAGGTTGTTTTTCAAGGAAAGATTGAAAAATCTTGTCAAAAAGAATAGTCAAAGGGTGAAATCGTGATTTTGTCAATTGGTCGAGTAACTTGGGATTATTTCCTCATTATACTAGACCTTGAATAATTATTTATTTCTTGATCTACATTTGGATTCTATTGTCATTATTCATATCTTATGGATAAAAAAAAAAATCATATAAAGGCATTATGATTTCGGGCAATATGAAATTTAATGAACCTTAATGTAACCTATAATTTATTAATACCAATTTCATATCCGGTGGTTGAGGTCTGTCGATTTTATGGATAAATTATTATAACCATTTGACCTTTATAAATAATATCAGGAATATCAGCGATGGGCATTGGACTTGGACGTGCGTGATGCCTCAAGTATTAGGAATTCTCTTGGCCACTAAATTGTGGGGGCAGGGGGCAGGCTACCTAAGAGTAGTGGTAGTTACATGTTAAGTGGCATACATGAGAGACAGTTATACATAGATCAGTAGGTTAGATTGAGTATACAGCAGACAGAGGAACTGGATATTTGACACCTTCTAATGCAGGACATCACTTCAGCTCAACAATTAAGAAGCCAACAGCCATTAGCTTAAAAATAAGTGAAGTTTGGATCATGCATTGTAACATCAAATCAAGTGGGAAACAAATCATTCAGCAAAGGAGTTAGTAGGCTGTCAATTGGGACTGTAATTCAGCAACAACCTTGCAAACAGACTTAGTATCTTTGTAACCAAATCTGATTTAGGCGCTAAAAATAGTTCAGTAGTAAGTGTTAGTAGTTAACTGCTTGGTTGTGAGTGCATGATAGATTGTGGGAGTAGTTAGTATAAAACTGGCGTCAAAAACGATTGTAAGCAGCTTGGATGCTTGAGTGAGTGATGTAAGTTGTTGATTGCTTCTCTGGAATTAAATCAATACTCAAATGCTCTCTTTGTTTTACCTTTCCATTTTTCTGAATTTCTTACCACAATTCACCCTTTTCTTGAATCTCCTTCCCTTAATTTGTCCTTGTAACAAGAACTAGTAGTTTCTCCATTACAAATTAATATCAGATTCAGTTCATCATCCACCACACACCACAAGTCTGCTGCAATAGCTCTCAAGAAACAATCCATGGAAGAGAAAAGCAAACGACTATAATTTACATTACAAGAACAAAAAAGTACAAGCTCTATTGTAGCCAGCAGGCGATAGAGGATAGATTCAGTGTCATGGATCACAAAATGGAGACCTTCATGGATGAAATTAAACAATTGATGTTAGCCAAACCACCTTCAACTTCTACTAATCAACCAGCAACTAATTCACCACAACAGGTAATCTCTGCTTCTCCCCCTTTACGAATTCCAGTACCTTCAACCATTCCTATTATGAAGATTGCCAACAGATATCCACTCCTTTCCATCAATCAAAATTTGATTTTCCTTCGTTTGATGGCCACAACACTAGATCATGAATCTTTTGATGCCAAAAGTATTTCAGCTTCTACCAAATTCCTCCACATTAAAAAATTGAAATTACTTTTGTCTATTTGGAAGGTAGAGAGGTCATTTGGTTTTAAAGGTATTACACAACCATGCTGCATAACTTTTGAAAACTTTTCACCAATAGCTTTTGCATTGTTGATATTGTGGAAGAATTTAACAAGTTATAACAAACTTTGTCATTGGAACTGTACCAAGACAAGTTTGAAGAGTCAAAAGCCTTAATGCTACAGCCAAACCATAGCCTTTCCAATATTTTTTTTGTTTCCTACTTCTTGAGTGGCCTTAAACCTATCTTCCTTAGCTCTTTCCTTCCAACTAGCCTCTTTACATGAGCAATCTATTGAAGCCGTGAACAAGAAAACAAAACCCCTTCAAACCGTCATTCAGATCTTTATCTCATTCTGAAACCAGTAATGTCCCTACCAAACCATATGCTACTAAACCTGATGATGCATTGCCAAATCAGTTATCACCAGATCAAAAATGTGCATTGGGCTTATGCTATCATTGTATTGAAAAATTCTCTCCAAGCCATAAGTGTACAACTAGACAGTATATTACAATTGTCACTTAATCAACGGATACAACAGAGGAAAAGCAAGTTATACAACAGATTAGTGATGAAGAATCTTTAAGAAATTCAGTACATGCCTTGTTTTCCCTGCCCATCATTCCAACAATACAATAAATATTAAATATCTACCTACCTATATTTTGGTTGACAATGGGAGTACACAGTTTTTTGGACCCCAATATTGTAGCACCAACAAAATTTCAAGCCATGGAATCCATTCCACTTCATGTGACAATATCAAATGGCAGCCGAAATGATAGGTGATTCTCAATGTCACTTCTTGCCTTGGTTGATGCAATGGTGTTCATTCTAAGCTAATTTTAGATTGTTGGGAAGATATGATTCAGTTTTGGGAGTAAATTATCTTAGCAAATCTAGCCCTATCATTTTTTACCTCACCAAATTCACCATCTCTTTCAATCATCAATGCAAATAAATTGAGCTCCATGGCACTATTACAAATGCTTCCTTAGCAAGTATATCAGGCAAAGCACCGTAGAAACGGGTCCAACCAAGAAAACTCTTTTTGGTTTAATTCTTTTCCATCAATATAAACACTCCTTGTATAATTGCTCACTAGATATTCAAAGCATTCTTGTTTTCTTCAAAGATGCATTTGACATTAGGCATGGTCTTCCACCCCCATGTAGAAGTGATCATCACATTCCCTTAATAAAAAATGCACAACCTGATAATTTACAGCCATATAGATTTAACCATGTTTAGAAAGATGAAATTGAAAACTAGGTTAAGGAGATGTCCTCTATCATTCAACAAATTACAAGTCCCTTTTCTTCTCCCATGCTATTAGTTAAGAAGAACGATGGTTCCTGGCAACTTTTTATAAATTATAGACAACATAAAATTTTTAACAATCAAGAATAGATTCCCTATACCAATTATTGAAGGTCTGCTTGATGAACTACATGGGGCTTATTTCTTTTCAAAACGGGATTTGAGATCCTGTCATCACCATATTAAAATTCATTCACTGAATATTCATAAGATAGTTTTTAGAACACATTAAAGCCACTATGAATTTATAATTATACTATTTGACCTAACTAATGCACCAATGACCTTTCAATCTCTCATGAATGACATCTTCCAACAACAAATCTGAAAATTTATATTGATTTCTTTGATGATATCTTGATTTATAGCCCCATTTGGAAATTACATTTGTCACATGTATATGAGGTCCTGCAAGTTTCCAAAAAATATCAACTTTTTGCCAAGATGTCTAAGTGTTCTTTCACCAACAATAAGTTAAATATTTGAGGCAAATCATTTCTGGAAAGAGAACCGTCAGGGATCCAAATAAGGTTGCAGCCATCATCAATTGGCCAAGGTCTACAAGCACCAAAGTTTTTAGAGGATTCTAGGTCTAACTGGCTATAATAGGAAGCTCATGGCAGGCTATGGATCAATTACCAAGGGACTTTTTTTTTTTTTTTAATGAAGGCATAGGACCCATTGTCCTGGGTAGTTTTTGCCAATTTTTTGAAAAAGTAGATGGTGGTTCTTTTAAAGAGAACTGGAGGGCTGCTTTCCTAAAAGGGGTTAAAGCCTACTATTAATACGTGAAAGTTACTTATTGTTTCAACTAGTTGTCCAAATCAGACTGTCATGACTCAGTACAAATGTATAAATATAATGATATCAAAAATTTAACAAAATATCATAAGATGATCATGCAAAAAATACTATTAAAAATCTAAAAATAATTTGCTAAGCCAAAGGATTCTAACCTCTCCTTCATATTCTGATAGGAATTGTCCTTATTAAAAAATCTAAAAATATTGATGGGTACTGTCATAAATGGGCCAACCTAGGAGCAAAAGCCCACGAATGAAAAAGAGAGACCTAGTGAAAAGCCGTCCCACGTCACGACCTAAAATGGGCCGTCTTAGGAAAAAGGCCAAATGACTAGTTGGGAAAAATGGATGGAACTAGCATCCTTTGGATAACGGCCCATGGCCCACTCCAATTGGAAAAACCGGCCGTAATCGGCTGGAATGGAGAAAAGAAACCGAATGCCCTTATCCAAGACGATTTTGTGGGCAATGTAGGAGGTTGAAACCGTCCGTCAACATTATAAATACTACGTCATTGTCTCACCAAGGAGGGGGAGATTCAGAGCCTAATAAGCCTCTCGTGGGCGTCATAAATCTCATTGGAGGACAACACTTAATGTGCCACTCTTAGTTAAGAGGATAACTCTCGAACCATCTCACGGCTAGATGCAACAAAAATGGTGCTAAGTTCACTCTTGATTTGGCAACAATCAGACGTTCAGCGACCAGTCTACTTCATCAAAAAAACTTTGTTAGACGTGGAGACCTATTATATTCATGCTGAAAAGATTGCGCTGGCCCTAGTCTATTTCACTAGGAAACTGTGGCCCTACTTCCAAGCTCATAAGATAGTCATCCTAATTGATCAACTCCTAAAGGGAATATTGTAGAAATCTGATATGCGGACGATTAGCCAAATGAGCTATCGAATTGGATGAGTTTGACATAGAATTCAGACCAAGGCTAGCCCTAAAAGGACAAGCCTTGGCTGAGTTTGTAGTGGGAACCACGACCTTAGTTCAGGATACCCAAGTGGCAGACGAAGACACCGGCCGAACAAAGACAACCCCGATCTGGACATTACATGTCGATGGGTCATCAATGCAGCCCAACAGTAGGTCTAGAGCGGTCCTGAGAACTCCGGACAGGATGGAAATAAGTTATTCACTGAAGCTTGCAGTCCCGACAACTAAAAATGTCACCGAATACGAGGCCTTGCTCGCCGGGCTACGATTAAGGAATGTACCAAAGCATTTTCTTGTTTATAGTGATTTTGAACTAATCGTCAACCAAGATCGAGGGAGCTTCAAGGCGTCGAGCCGTCCGCTGGCGAGCTACCTCACTAAAGTGAGGAACATAGCATAGAAGTTTGACAAAATGGAGATAGTACACACCCTGAGAGCGAATAATCTGAAGACCGATCAGCTAGTGAGGAACATAGCATAGAAGTTTGACAAAATGGAGATAGTACACACCCTGAGAGCGAATAATCTGAAGACCGATCAGCTAGCGAGGGCCACCGCGATGGAAAATCCAGAGTTGTACCCCAGAAGTGTGTGAGAAGTCCTGACCACTTCAAGTATTGAGGAATTTAAGCAAGAAATTTTACTAGTTTCTAGCAACGAAAGTTAGATATCTCTTTACTGGCGATATATTATTACCGGTGGTATTTTGCCAACAAGCCTGAAGGACTCCAAGCACAAAAAAAAGACAGCTGGATGGTATACTATTGTGGATGGAAAAATGTGCCGCCGAGGGTATTCAACCCCTTATTTGAGGTGTCTCACATAAGAGGAAGCTGACTATACCTTAAACGAGATTCATCTCGAAATATGTGGATCACACATCGGAGGTAAAAATCTTGCTTTCAAAATAATGCACTAAGAATACTATTGGCCTACGATGAAGAAAGACACTTTGGATTTCGTCAAGAAATGCGAAAACTGCCAATTGTACGGTAGCATGCCTCATTAGCCACTGACTAAGTTGAAAGCCCTGCAAGCCCTCATGGCCATTTGCATAATGGGGACTAAACATACTTGGTCCCTAGCTAATAGCATCCGGTCAAAGAAAGTTCATCATTGTGGGTATTGAATATTTCACCGAGTGGGTTGAGGCTTCTTTGTTGGCAAGTATCACCGAGCATAATGTGACAGAGTTTGTCCAACAAAGTATTATATGCAAGTTTGGGATCCTTGAGGTAATAGTAACTAATAATGGGACCCGATTCATCGGCAAACACTTCACTAAGTTTTATACGAACTTACGTATCCAACTAGCACACACCTCTATGGTCTACCCACAATCAAACCGGCAGGTAGAGGTCACTAGCCGAACCGTACTGCACGGTCTAAAGACCAAATTAGAAGACGCTGGGGGTTCCTGAGTAGATGAGTTACCTTCAATATTATGGTCTTACCGGACGATGCCCAAGGAACCTACACGGGAAACACCCTTCAATCTATGCTTTGGAATCGAGGCGGTCATCCCGATAGAGATCGGACTACCCAACCTTCGAGTTGAGAATTTGACTCGTTTAGCAATGCACAACGACTCAAGGAGCATATCAACCTACTTGAAGAAACCTAGGAAACAGCCAAGGTGCGAACGACAACCAATCAATAGCGGATCACTTGATATTATAACAAAAGGGTGAAGACACGCCAATTTGACGTCGGAGACCTAGTTCTGCAAAGTGTAGAGACAACGGGTAAAATCGATAATAAGAATAAACTCTCCCTTAACTAGGAAAGCCTGTTTCATCGTCACAGCCATTCTTCGGAATAATGCGTACATGTTATGCACCCCGAACGGCAAGCTAATGCTAAGAACATGGAATGTCTTCCACTTGAAAAAGTTCTATCAATGGCTTCATACCAAGTCCGGGTAGGTAGAATGTGTACCATTAAGTGTGCCTATATCACGTTTAAATTAATAAAATAAGTTATTCATTTATTTTTTTCATTTTATTTGTTATTTGCTTATTCATATAAATGCTTGGAATGATATTACATAAAATCAAGACGGCCTAGGCTACCCCTAAGTCAGGTGGGTTGCAACACACCTGCTTCTCGACCTAAAAATGGTCAAATAACCTCGGACCTACTCCAAGCGACCTGTACATAGTTGAATTAAAACATTGGACCCGCTCCAAGTGGCCCATTTGTGGTCGGATTTGAACCTCGGATTTATTTCAAGCGGCCCATGCTCGATCGAACTCCTAAACCTTGGAGGGATCTTCAGCATGTGTGTGGCGACTCCCATATACAAGGACGAGCATCTTTAGTCTACCATAGCCTGATAATTGGGATCATGCATGGGGATTTATGACATTCCCCAAAAGAGCAAGCTCCTAACAATAGCATACTGATGATGGCTATGACTTCGTTAAAGACCAGCAATGACTACCATTACTAAGTTGACAAATGATAATAAGTCGGCACATAAATAATAATCTTTTGATAATAACGGCGACTAGAGAAATTTTCTTGATTCATTAAAATAAGCAAGAATATCAGTATAAGGAAAAGAAGAATAACACTAAGACTAGGGGCTCCCTAAAGGCTGCGTCAAAGGATCATCCGTGTTAAAGAAATTCTTCAGGTTAGGCCAATGCCGGGCACCCATATTCCTTTGGTCAAATAAACCAACCGGAAAGTGAGGGTCCAACAATGAAGCAATTTGCTTACACAGGAGAATGCCCTCTAAAAATCTGGCATTCAAAGCAGGGCCTACCTCCTCTGGTCTGAGTCGGGTCATTAGCTTTGAGCCCAGCCAAACATTATCACTCTAGAGGTTGGCAAGATGCTGTTAACTGCGGAGCATCTTTAGTCTTTTGCAACTTGAGTCCAAGGCTGGAGACCGATTCTTGGTATAGTTGGACCTCAGCACTAACGACATTCATCCTGCCCTACATTTCCTCGAGCATGCTCGGATTGATGCGTGTTTGTATCAGCCAATGAACCTTTCCCTCAACTTGAATTGGGCCGAGTTATTTCCAGTAAAGTGAAAACTTCTCTTAATGAATATCGTGATGTAGTGCGCTCTCTGAGCTGCAATGCTCATAGGCACCCTGGATGAAGAAGCAGGAGTGGATGCCTGATCCAACTTATGACTTTTTAGACTTTGATGGGATAAGGAAGCCACTGGATCAGATGCTGGAGTAGATTCTCACTCCGGCCGATACCCTTTTGAACTTGGATGGAATGAGGAGACCACTGGGTCTGACATAGGAGTCTCTGAACTGGACACTTTCATGATTCCTATTTCTTTTGCATCTTTACCCATATTGGTTGGCCAGACAAGGGGCTCCTCTGGGACCTGGGCTAACTCAATGGAAAAGCTGGCCACCCTTTCTTTAGTGAGGACCTCCTCTCAAACTTGAGCCAATTTACAAATTGGTTCGATCGGCCCACCAGCCTTAGGTACGCTTACAACACCCACAACTTCTAGTTCTTTGGGGACTTCAGCAGAGGGAGCAGGGGGCTCCCCACTTGCAGTGAACCCAGATCTAGTACCCTTCTCTAAGATTCGACTGGCTGGAGTAGGAGGAACAGAAGTCAAACTGCCAATTTCCCGCATCCTCTCTGGCATAGGAAGGCCAGTCTCAGTAGAAGGACTCGGAGAAGCAGCTCATCGCTGTAATGAGGAGTCTCTAATATTTATGCCTCTTGCTTTCCTCTTGCGCTGTTTGGGTGGCAGAGCGATTGCTCCTGCCTCCTCCAATTGAGGCTCCCACTTAGTTAGCGTAAGAATTTTAGCAAAAAACAAGTGCTCTTTATTCTTATCACTAAACAAATCTACATTTGTTCGGATAAGCTCTATTAATAGCTTTAGTGTGCCCTCTTCTTCGTGAGAAGCTTTGCCGATGAAGGACTATGGTACTTTACCCTACTCATTGGGGAGGCCCAATTCTAAAGCAAGCTTCAAGAAGAAACAATCAGTCATTTTATTTTTTCACTGATTTGTAAATCATTCCACTTATATTTAATTCACGCGGGGATAATGAGATCCAGTCCTCGCTCTAACAAAATTGAAATAAGACTTTCATGGCCTTAACATTCAGTGTTAGCCCTCGAAGGCATAAAAAGATGCAAAGATTGCAAAAATATCTCACCGCATTAGCATAAAATTGTGCGATAGGAATGTCGAGATTCATGAAAATCTTGTACAACTCATGCACAATAGGAAAGTGAAGACCACTCCTTAAATGGGCTTTGTAGACGGTAATAAACCCATTGGGAGGAGAGCAGGCTCCATCCTTTTTAGTCGCCACCACAAGCAAAACTTCCCAAGGAATCTTGTACTGAGAATAAAGATCCTCGATATCTATTGTAGAGAGCACCAACTTGATTGCATCAATGCAAGGAGCCACGAAAAAAAAGCATTTGAAATAGTAAAAAAGAAGGTTTTGATTCGAGGAAGAAGAAGGAAACCAAAGAGTTCGGGGTAGAAAGTAGAAGATTAAAGATGTCAGAAGAAGAAAATAGTGAGATAATACTAGTTTTATAGGCAGACCTTTCGAATTCAAAAAGGTATGATTTCGAAAAGTCTCGTACGGTTTCAAGGAGGACTTGCCATAATGAAGGGACACGTGTGAGCTCTTCAAAGTGACACGACACACCAGCCACCCTATGTCAGGTTTAATGGATTGACATTGCACCGATTATGGATGCGTGGCAGGCCAAACAGGTCTGGTGACAAGACGTACTGATTTCCAAGGCGGTCTTCACTTCCCAAAAAAGCAGACCGGCAGCATACTGTTGGATTCGAATCCGGACCGGCAAGCCGTGACCAAGTTTGGTGTCGATTCAGATTGACTGGCCATGATTCACTTTGAAATTGGCCATGTTTCAGATTGGGCTGACTGTCCACAATCCAGTCTAGTGCCGATCCGGACTGGCTGTCCGCAATTCAGTAAGGTGTCGATCCGGATTGGCTATCAACAATCCATTCCGATGCCGATCCAGATTGGCTGTCCCCAATCCAGTCTAGTCCAATCTGACTGGTTAGTCCAAGATCCATTCCGGTATTAATTTGAGCTAGTTGGTTTATAATCAGATTGGCGACAAGATTGTTTGGCGGATCCTAATCCAATCCGAAGACAAGCAAGTGAAGCAAATGAAAAATATGTCCCATCAATAAATATGCAGGGTTGAAAATTTAAACCTCTCGATATGGGGGGTTAGTGATAGGTATTGCCATAAATGGGCTAACCTAAGAAAAGAGCCCACAAATGAAAGAGAGATCTAGTGAAAAATTGCCCCATGTCATAGCCTGAAATGGGCCATATAAGGAAAAAGGCCCAAGGACAAACTAGGAAAAATGGATGGAACTGACATCCTTTGGATAACGGCACATGGCCAACTCCAGTTAAAAAAAATCAGTTGTAAACGGCTAAAACAAAGAAAGGAAATCAGATGCCCTTATCGAAGACAATTTTGCAGTAGTGGAGAAGGTTAAAACCACCTGTCAACATTATAAATACTCCGTCATTATCTCAATGAGAAGGTGGAGTTTCAGAGCCTAAGAAGCCTCTCATGGGCATCATAAATCTCATTTAAGGACAACACCTAATATGCCACTCTTAGTTAAGAAAATAACTCTCAAGCTATCTTACAGCCAGATGTAACAAAGCATTAAATCCCCACACTAAATATCCTCAACTCAAAATTTCATATTTTTCTGCATCTTCTAATTTCCTAAAGAAAGATTATTGATTTGAGTATTGGATGATATATCGGGGAGCAAGTCCAATCAATTCTCTGATATCTTATTTTTTTTATTGTGTTGTGCAGAGTCTAGGTTTAAAGGAATGAGATCGGATTGGTTCCAAATCAACCCGACACAGAAGATTGAGTAATTCTCTAACCCGTATAACAACTCGGATTCGAGAACGTATCAAATACGATGTTCTTGCATGTTTGAAATTGTCCTGCATGTCTTAAGAATTTCTCAAAATTTTCCTTTGCATGTTTATACTATAAGAGAGAAGTTGTTGATTTTTTGCAGAATTTGTACTAAGAGTTTATGTGCTGTAAATTTTAGAATGTAACTCTTATATGCTTTAAAAATTTACGTGTTTAAGTTCTAGCACATATTTGATACAATGCATGTAAAGGAATTGATAAAATTTAAAGAAAAACTCTACAATATATTGAAATAACTAAAAATATTTTCTTTGAATTGAAAAAAAATATAATAATTAAGAAGAATTGTGTAGAGTTTTTATATGTATAAATATCGGATAATTGTAATAAGTTTAACAAGTAGTATATTATAACATACCTTAGTATATTATAGTAGTAATTGAGATTTAAATCTATCATCCGCAAGTGAAAGTGATATTTGGCCCCTTCTATTGAGTTATATGTATGACAGTCTACCTATGGATCTTAAATAGTAGCGTAAGACCTTTAATTGTGTAAAAAGATATATAACTTGGGTTTTGATTATTTGCTTCTTCATCGGTAAGGCCTTATTGGCCCTTGGGCCAAAGAAATTAGCATGAATTAAGGATGTTTCTACAGTACATTGTTTTAAATAAAGGAAGTTGAGTTATAAATCTTAAATTATGCATAATTGTTACGGAAAACTCTGATTTTTTATTCGAGTTCGATCATATTCTTTCCAGCAGTTTTGAGATAAATTGGATGTTCGATTATGCTATTATATGCCTTGTTAAATTTTTGATTCATTCTTACTTTTGTTTTCACTAACTCCTTCAGATTAGTGGGCTCGGACACTTGCAGGAAGGGGATGGATGGAAGAGCTGTTCAATGACAATAAAATTAGGAATGTGGACAATTTAGATATTGTAATTGTCTCAAACAGTCGTTTTAGAACATTTACTTTTATATTAGTTGAACGATTTTGTGTTAATTTAGCTATTGCGAAGTTATGGTCAGCGAGTGTAGTGGGATGTTGAATTGTCCAGTAGTAGTTAATTGTGGTCTTTGTTTCTTCGATTTTGTTTAGACATATCTTCTCACATATAATTTGACATCATGTCGTAATCAGTATACAAAGTCACTTTCAGACATGGCAATTTCGAATCTTATGTTTCAGTTAGTTATTGTATATTTGGTTCGGTTGTTATTATCGACTTATAATTCACGTCCAATGTTGATTTGGGATTACTGATCAACCTAATAATATGAGTAATTAAGATAAGGATGGATTAATTCCATTAATGTCGAGGTCAGGTTTTAGGACGTGACAATAACAAACCCGACCAATTGATATATGGGGCTTATAAATAATAAACCCATGAAGATGTATGAATAATTGAGTTGTTGAACCCAAGTTAAAAGAGAGTCTGACCAAACAACCAAATTACTAAAAAGTTGGGTGACAAGACTGTTGAGTATACCAAAGAACCAAAGTTCTAAATGGCCAAATAGACAATTAAACCAAATAGTTAATTTTGCTGAATGGTTAATTGAGTTAAAAGGTTACCTTAATTGACCAATTAAATCAAGTAGGAAGTTAATATATTTAATGGACATGAACTAAATTCAGAGTATATTAAACTGTTGAACTATTTAGTTCCTAAGAAAGAGGAAACACTCTAATGATGAATAGTCATTTCCTTTTAGGGAATTACCACTGATTGACAATAAGGTTATAAATACCTCATTTTTCCTAAAAACAAAAAGGGGGAATCAAAAAAATAAATATAGAGCTCTAACCTTCTTGTTACTTAAAGCTCCACAAGTTATAAAGTCAATCCTCTATCTACCGCTCTCTCATCCTCATTTTCCTTAGCTACTTTTTTATTTTTTAGAAAATATTACAAATTTGATCATCGAATATTTTTTAGAAAATATTACAAATTTGATCATCGAATGATATTATGAGATGTAATAACTTGTATCGTTTGATCTTTTATTTGATATTATATTATATAAGATTCTGATAAAAATATTTGATTGACTGTCATGACTTGATCGGAATTATCATCCAAATTTGAAATACGCAGCACTTAAAATAAAATTCTAACCATTCAATGTATAAAAACATAAGAAAGAGAAGATTCTAACCGCTCCCTCTTTTTATAGGCTCACCGACTGCAGGAACCAACTATGCTTCTTCTGACCATCTCTCTATCTACCAAGTCCCCATTAATCTAATACGAACAACATTTCGCCATCGGAACTGCAATTCGTTCATAGACTTGAAAGGTAATGATCCTACAACACCCTTTCTGAATGCATCCAATTCAAAATCAAAGCAGAGCTCTTCCTTCCCTAACTGCAGCAGCTGGAATTGTTGTGAAGAATGAGAATAAGATTACATACGGACTGTCAGTTTAGGGTTATTCATGTTCCTTTCAGCGTCAGAATCAAGGAAACATGAATGAACGAGGTTCATCCTCCTCCTCCTCCGTCTCCTACTCTATATCCTATCTGTCAGCAACATCATTTTAATAACTCGCAAGCCACCGGACATTGGGATCAAAAAATTTCTCCATCTCAATCAGGAATATCCAAAAAAAAAAATATATATATATATAGAAAAAAAAATCGACACAATGAAATATAATTCAACATGAATTAGCCAGATTTTGCTTGTTATAATCTGATTTAGATTTAGGCTTCGGTAAAATTCGAAATTTTACAATTGATGTTCGTTTGAATTTAATGTATCTCAGCCAAATCGGACTCACATATACACGTATATACAAATTTTAACCTTATATAAGTATACATTTATGTTTTATTTTATTTTGTATGATACAAATTTTGATTTAGAACTAACGCACACTTCATGAGTTGCTGGGTGTTCAAAAGCTGTAAAAAATTTAGTCGTATTATGAATTAAGATTTAATATACACATATAATCATGCTTAAGAGTTAAATATATTTATTTTTCTTAAGATTAATGGATTTTAAATTTGAATTCTTATTATTAAATTATATTTTAAGCTACTTGATTAGAAACTAAACCAGCATTTTAAGTTTGCAATTTCCCCTTTAAGAGAAAATATATATATATAATTTCAGATTAATTTTGGATGAAATTTAAATTTAAATATAACCCAAATTAGAATATTTTAATCAGAAATCTTATTTGTATGCCTCCAGTTGTTGGCTCCAAATCCTTGGTTGATTTTTTTACTCTCCTAAACCAAACTGGGCTCATTGGTATCCTCAGCCTCACTTGCCCATTGTTTGTGTTATCATCCTATTGAGTTCCCAGGTTGATTCTTTTTCCATTTGAGGTATTATTTGCTTTAAAATTGGCATGGGATATATTGGTCTCGCTAAGGCACCTTAAAAGAAAAAAGACATACTCAAATTTACTCAACCAATTGAAACAATCCATCCACACATGACCCACAACAAAAATATGATAATGCTACTATATTGAAATCTCTGGCTAAAACTCCAACCGACGACACCACTATTGAGTTCTGAAGTCAAGCCTATCGCCATTTAATGTACTATATGTTTTGGGATAATTGCGGAGAGCATTAGTCTCTAGCCTCGTCTCCATACAACTTTCCTATTTTAAAAGTCACTTTAGAGCTTTCACGTTTATAAACGAAAAACTACCTCTTTAATCAACCAAGTTGAGCCAATTTAACCCACAATACATTCAAATATTGAGGATCATTATGCCATCTCCAGAACCATTGTTCATCGGCTTGTCCAAATTAGCACAGCAACTATTCTCATTGTCATTGGTTTTGTAACCTATTATCTTTGACAGGCATGCCAGTATAAATAAACCAGAGACCATGCATCCTTCTCATCGGAGTTATTTTACAAAGAATTATCCCGCTGCTAGTATTCTCCAATGGGCAAGACAGTATCCACATTCTCAATCACAGCAGAAAGTCCCAAAACAGAGGTTCCAAAATATATGGTATGGCCACGCAACAACTACTTAGAGAAAGGTCAGGAAATTTTTTTCCAAGTAGCATCATCTTTTGGTGCACTAAAAAGAAGGACAAAGAAAAGTAAGCAGCAAGTTTTCAGTACATTGTGTCTCCGAGCCAAAAGAGAAGAAAAAGGCAACATAAATAGTAACTATTAAGAGGATAAGAGAACCTAATGTTTAATAGGATTATTATTATTTAAAAAAAAAAAAAAACTAAACCTAGACACCATGTATTAACTTCAATACTTGACCCCAGTCACACTGGTATAAGCACAAATAACAAATACTTGTACCTGTGCATGGACACACAGAGAGATTCGGATTAGGAGATCATCGTAGGAGCTGGTACAATCTGAGGATTATTCAAAGCTTGCAATTTATTAACAAAAGTTAGAAGGAGATGCTAAAAGATCATTTTAGTAAATACATCATATGATTTTTCTTTTTTCCCATTTTGTGGGCAAAACCTCAAAAATTCAAAAAAGGAGAAGAAAGACAGACAGTAGGTATTACAACCAATAGAGATTTCATACCTCTAAAGCATGACGTCTGAATGTATGCACGAATTAAACGAGTTACAAGCATCGACGAGCTAAGTCTAGGGATTATAGTTCAGCTAACCATACAAGTCTCGACCACAACGGTCGCAGATGTTAGAGCTGCTAGCAGGAGACTTATCAGGCTTTTCCCTTTGCATCTTTGGAACGTCATGCTCAAAAACTTCCTCAAGTGCCCTCGTTCCTTCATGAAGCTCTTCCAAACTGGAAAAAATAGAAATCACATCATTACAATGGTAAGAAGTATTTTAAAAATTTAGAATGCAAAAAAGGAGTAACCAGAGCTTATCTGCATCCATAAGAGAAATTTTGCCCAGATAAATCAGAAACAAGTTAGATAAACACAAACAAACAAATTAGTAAGTGTTGGCTCTGTTCAACATTTTCATACCATACCTTCCTTATACATACTGCTTGTGGGGAAAATTTATTAACAGTGTGTAGAGCACTCTCCTCATAAAAGGCAGATGCAGATTAAGAATGTGAGTAATTTCAACACAAATTATTCACAGATATCACTCAAGGTCAGAGGAAGTAATTCACTACAACCATAATATGTCTGTTCCCTAAAACAACCATTACAAGAGAACATAGCATTGCAGACATCCGTATGACAATTGAGACAGGATGTGAGACCGAAAAAAGGCACAAAGTACCAACATAAAAAATGGATGCGAGTCAGGAGCTGGTCGGATAAGATTGATTTGAACCCTCTACGCTAAGTTATAGAATCACTAAGGTTTTATGCAAAGTTTTGGTCAAAGCAGTCAGATTTTCTTTGCAGACAAGACTTGGATGATTTAATTACGTCACTAATAACTGAGAACCACTTCGAAAAGTACCGCATTCTTTATAGATGTAGTGTCTGAGATTCTGCACCACTATGGACATAGTTTCATACGTTTATGATCTACCCAATCTTTTTTTTCCCTTTTATAAATCATAGACAAAATGGACATCTATTTTTGGGAAATTAAATTACTCTATACCCATATATTTATCATGTTAAAAACATAGGTCACTACAGATACTCTTGTCAAGATTATCATTTATAAGGTCATTGGGATTCTTGTGTTATATCGGTCTCTCAGACTGCATAACTCTTGGAAATAACTCCAAAATTATGGCATACTGAGGTTTGATTAAACAGTCTCCTCCAATTTTACAATTTTTCTATGTTTGCCTTTGGTCCCGTGTGTAGAGCAAGGAATTTGAAGCAGCCAACATCAGAGAATGAGGAAAACCAAGATGTGGAGTTGACAAATGAACAATGTATGAATCCAGACACATTCAAGGCAGAACACTTTCGCAAGCATGTAATAAAATCAGCAGATGAAATAACAAAAATTTATTAGACAGAACCCTGAACAGACTAGGGAAGATAAAGATCAATGTGTGTCAGGCAATGATATCATGCAACTGTAAACTCCAGAAGGAAAATCTTAGAGCATATTAAGATGATATCATGCTACAGTACAACACCAACTTATCACTAAGACAATCATTAAAGGTACTTTTACGAGAAAAACAAAGCCAAAACAAGACTGAAAACAAGCTAGTGATTTATACTGAGCACAGTATGAAGGTTGTCCAATTGAGGATGAAATTTCTATGTTTAGATTCTTTATCATCCAAAGGGGGATAAATCGGTGATTATTGCAGAGTTGAAAATTATTATGCAACAATCAATAACACGTTAAAGATTTCGCTACAAGATGAGCACATAGTCACACTTGCAATTACATCATCAACCAGAAATAATGATAGAGAAATAAATCAAAAACCAATTTAGTGGCGGAGGAAAAACCAAAATGGTCAAAACCTCCGATCTTTCATAGTCACGCTAAACAAGAAATTCACTACGAGATGTTCAACTTAAAGATCAGTGGAGACCGGTGGATTAGATGCAAGACATACTCCAACCCCGAAACTTGTGGCTCCTCGAAGCAACTCTTCAAATATACTCTCCAGCAATGGATTCGAGATTTTCAGACATCTCCATGTGAATCATTCTCTTCTAGCTCTCAAACAATGGCAGTGGTAAACAATCACTAAATCATCCAACTCTAAAGATGCAGAACCTTCCATTGATTTGAATACTTAATCTTTTCAAGAAAGCGAGACCAAATCATTCAATTATGGAGAACTTCCTCTCTCAAATGATTTCGGTCCTTGCAAGGCTCAATAGCCCTAATCCCATAAGTTATATATAGATAGATAGATAGATAGATAGATAGAGAGAGGGGGAGAGAAAACCAGACTTAGGGTCAAAGGAAAAATCGACAAGAGTAATTGGCACACGAGTGCCAATTAAAAGCACATCAAGCCCATGTAATGATGGGCGCACAAGTGTCTCACAAGTGTAGAATATTCCACACACGAGTTTGCCTAAAGCATGGGACATACTGTTAGGCATGCACGAACATGCAACGGGCAAGCTACAGGCACAACATATACTACCAACCACGCACGAGCATTCCTCAAGTGTGCATTAGGCATAAGGTATACTGTTAGGCACGCACAAGGGTCGAACAAGTTCTCTTCAAACGCTGGACCAACTCTATAGGCCGTGAGCACCCCTCATGTCCCAATATCCATAGATCTTCAAGTAGGTCATCGCACACATTTAGACTCCATAGGCTTTGCCACAGGAGAACATAATATTTAGCAGACCATTAACCGAGTCATGAAGATTGCTAACTACAAAATTTCTAACAATCTCCACCTTGGCAATTCATTGATAAAACATACTAAGGCAAAAAACAATTGAAGAATAGGTTCAGACACCATCAAAATATAACCTAAGCACATGAAAATTTACTCCTAGAACTCAAGATAAGAACCAAGGCAATAGAGACATAACAAGCTCATAGGAGTTCCACTAGTTCCACCTGTTGTTCCTATTCATCAAGATTAGCATGCAAATGACAAACAATGCGGCAAAAAATTTTTGTCATGAGAATCGATAGCAAGATAGCACACTGAATGTAATAAGATATATCCATTAACACATATCACAAAATAAAGCATTGAAGCATTATTAATATGCTATTCTCACGGCTAAGTCTCATCAGCCATCCACCTACCCTCCACTCCCTATTTTTGTCATGGAGACAAAGGACAAACTAGTCCTCATCTAAACAATCCGGGTTAGGGAGTCTATTGCGCATTGCTTATAGTTTACTAAAAAGACACGTGAAGTTCACCTAGATTTCCTCGAGACTACCAACCCTAGCTATGAGAGACGATTGACCAGTATGAATAATAGCAAGTTGGTTGACAAATTTGGGAGAGCTGACCCGTGATAGTGGAAGACTAGGATGCAACATGGGAGGTGATGGCGAACCAGGCTAGGATGCACCAAGCATCGATGAGTGCGGGGACTCATCAGGCATGGGGTCATCCAGAGGATCTATCATCCACTTGGAACAATTTAAAACCAAGTAAGCAAGCCACAAAAAGGAGAATACAAATGGACTCTATGCGAGCAATCGGAGCAAATGTTTCTTCAAAATCAATACCCTTAACTTGAGTGTATCCATTAGCAATTAGATGAGCTTTGTTCCTAGTTATGGTTCCAGTTTCATCAGTTTTATTTTTAAAAATTCATTTGGTCTCAATAATGTTGTTGCTTTAGGTCTAGAACCCAACACCTAAATGTTATTTCACAAAAATTGGTTTAACTCTTCATGCATGGCATTCACCCAACACTCATCAAAAAAGGCTTCATTTTCATTTTTAGGTTCTATTTGAGAAACATAGCCAGTGAAGGCAATTTGGTTTCACACTCACTTTTGCAATCTCATCCCTTCATCTAGATTACAAATAATAAGATCTTTTGGGTGATTTAGTTTTACCATAGATAATGGCACCTTTTTTTCAAACAACCCATTTTCATTTAGTTTTGATGTCTCATAATTTGATTCAATAATGTCCTCATTAGTCTCATCACCCTCATTGCTCAACTCCCCTTAAATTTGATCATCTCCATTTTAGTCATCCACAACCACATTAATAGATTCCATGACAACTTTTAGTATGAATATTATACCCTAAATGCCTGGCTAATTTGACAGTATCCTCAAAAAATGCCCTTATTGCATTAAAGACACGAAAGCACTTAACGGTTGGCTTCTTCCCTTTCCACAATTCATAGGGAGTCTTATCCATGAGAGGTCTGAGATAGACCCGATTGATAATGTAGCAGGCTATGTTTATAGCCTCACCCCATAAATGTATAGGCACATTCTTGCTTCGCATCATCACTATAGCCATTTCCAAAAGAATGCAGTTCTTCTTTTCAATAACCCACTTTGTTGTGGTGTAATGGATGCTGAGAATTCTTACTTGATTCCTTCATTGCTGCAAAAACTTTCAAAGCTAGAGTTTTCAAACTCTTTTGTATGATCACTCCTGATTCTTCATATGTTGCATTCCTTTTCATTTTGAAGTTCTCTAAAAATCCCTTGAGCAAACTCAAAAGTATCATATTCCTCACGCAACAAAGCTAACCAAGAAAAAAGAGTAAAGCCATCAACAAAAACTAAAATGTAGCATTTACCCCTAAGACACTCAATTTTAGACGACCCCATCAGATCCATGTGTAAGAGTTCTAGGGATCTCTTGGTAACTATGTCCGTGGTCTTTTTGTGTGTTATCTTAATTTTCTATCCTAGTTAACAAGGACCCCACACAATTTTCTCTCCACATTTGATTTTCATAAGGACATTACTAATCTCTCCCTTGGAGAGTTTGGACAAGTTTTATAATTCATGTGTCCTAATCTCCTATGCCAAAGTTCAGCTTCATTTACTTTTGCATAATGACATCCTAGATTATACTCAGGAGTGATAACTTAGCAATTATTGGGGGTTCTTGACCCCTCAATGACCATACTTCCATTCACATCCGAGACCGTACATTTATTAGCCACAAATTTGACTACAAATTCCTTATCACATTATGCTCAAGAGGTTAGACTTAAGGTCTTCAACACAAAGAACATTTTGAAGAAAACAAGTAGACCAATTTTCATAGTTCCCCTTCACAAGATTGGTGCCGTGGAACCATCACTAAAAGTCATCATACCCACATTTCATAAAAAGAAAAAAGAGATTTATAGCCACACACATAACAAGAACAGCCACTATCAAGATACCACATAGTTGAATTTTCACTTTCAAGGAAATTAGGCAACCTCACAGTTTAGAACATGTTTTTCAGCAAGGTCACTTTCATTGAACCAAGCTTGTTTGCTCAAATTCAACTTTTGATTTAGGTGAATTTAACACTCAATTGTTTGACATGATTCACAAGACTTTGAACTTGATTATGGTTTAAAAGTGGTCTACCAGTTAGAATTTGATAGCAGTTTGAGTGAGATGTGTCCCTTTTTGCCACCTACACAATCTTTATTCCGGTAAAATTCATAAATAAAGGGAGCAGGGAAAGTCAAGTCTCATATACAAGGAAAACTGAGCATAAGAAGGCAAATGTGTTTTTCAATGCTATCCATGAGATTGTGTAGGTTGTTTTCTTTTTAAGTCCTCTCCATGCTCATCAAACCCCAAACCCTTCCTATTTCCTATAGCTTTTCACAATCCTAGCAAGTGGTCAAGTTTCTTAGTGCTATTAGTGATAGTTACAAGTTAAGCATAAGATTTTTCAAGATTGTGCTCAAGAGTTTTGATCTTTTCATTTATAGATTTTTTAACCTCCTTAGAATCTTCCAAGTTTAGGATTTTTTAGCTCATTCATCATTTGTTCCTTCCAATTCTCCATTTCACTCAACTTCTTATTAATGGTTTTATTTAACATTTTTAATTTAAAACTTTCCTTAAAGAGATTGTCATAAGCTTCCTGTGGTCCATAACCATCATCATCCATGTCGATTTCAAGATCATTGCTCAATGAAAGTCATTAATGTCATTTCCTTGAGAGTTGTTCATTGTGGAAGTGACAAATGCCATGTAATCGACAAGATCATCCAAATAATTCATATCATCCAAAGTCATTAATATTATCACTCACTTTTATCGCTTTCATCATCGGAAAGGGAAGCATTAATATAATTGCCGTTATTTTTCAAAAAGCTTGGATACTCAGCTCTAATGTGTCCATATCCATGACACTCATGATACTAAACTACTAGGGTTTCTTTTTTTTGAGATCCTTAGAGTCCATTTTGTCATTACGTCTCATGTTTTGCATCCCTAATGTGCCCTTAATTTAAGGTTTTCATGTAGTTCATAAACACTTTCCTAAACTTCTTCACTAATAAGGCTATACCCTCATCTACAAACGGCTCCTCATCAAACTCTTCATTGGGATCTTCTCTAATAGTTTGAAGAGCTATAGACTTGTCCTGTTTGATGTGTGGCAATGAGAACTCATAGTTTTAGATAGAGTTTACTAGTTCTTTTATCTTAATTTTATCCAAATATTTGCTCTCTTCTACGGCAGTCACATTGGGTCTAAATCTCCTCCTAGAGATCTCATCACCTTACAATTTTGCTCTTAGAAATCCTCTCACCAAGATTGAAACTTGGGTTGGCAATATCATTGAGTTCTGCATAGAATTAATCAAAAGTTTCATCGTTCATTATTCTAATTTCTTCAAATTTAGAGGTTCATAATTGGATCTTTGAATTTTCAACGGATCTAATTCCATTGTGAATGACTTCAAGAATATCCTAAACCTCCTTAGCCATCTCACACATGACACTCGTTTGAACTCATTATGGAAAATAGCCATGAATATGGCATGAGACAAAACTATTCCAATTGCAGTCAGTCAACTTATCATGAGACCATATCGTGGTGTCCTTAACAGTGGTGATATCATTTTCGGTGTGCATGGAAGGGGTCTTGTCTCTTAAGGTACTAATTTAAGTTCATCCATCAATTTCAAAAATGCTCCCATTTGAACCTTGTGATATATGTAGTTGCTCCCATCAAAGAAGGGATGAGAAGACAACAACTGACTCAAGCTCATTTTTAAACAAGGGTCAAGGATCGGATTTAGTCTCTGATACCACATGAAATTTCTATATTTAGACTATTTATCACCTAGAGCGGGTGAACAAGTAATTATTACAAAATTGAAAATTATTACATGGCAATTAAAAACATGTTGAGGATTTCGCTAATAAGATAAGAACATAGTCACATTTGCATATACATCATCAACTAGAAATAAGGAAGTAGAAAATAAATCAAGAACTAGTTTTAATAACAAAGGAAAAACCCAAATGGCAAAAACCTCTGGGCCTTTGCATCCACACTGCACAAAAAATTCATTATAAGATATTCAATTGACGAACCAGTGGTTGAGACACAAGACACACTCCAATCAACCTTGAGACTTGTGACTTTTCTAAAGCAACTCTTTAGATCTACTCTCCTACAATGGATCCAAGAATCTCGGACATCTCTTCTATGTGAATCTTCCGCTTCTAGCTCTTAAATAAAAATAATGGTGAACAATTACCAAATCATCTAACTCCAAGGATGCAGGACCTTCCCTTGATTTGAATAATTAATCTTATCAAGAAAACGATCCTCTAGTACGAAGATCAAATCACTCAATTACGGAGAACTTCCTCTCTCAAATGGTTTCGGTCCATGCACGGCTCAATAACCCTAATCTCATACATTCCATATATATTTGGAACTAAAACTACGTTAAAAATGCGTTAAAAAATCTAACAAAACCAACTGGTATAAGAGCACCAATCAAGTGTACATCAAACGCCATCTCCTATAATGATGGGCACACAGGAGCCCCATAAGCATCGAGTATTCTAATACTCACGTATGATTGCACCACAAGTACGCATTAGGCACGGGACATGTTGTTAGGAACGCATGAACGTCCAACAGGCGAACTATAGGCGTGGCATATATTGTTAACCACACATAAGTGTGCCTCAGGCACATATCAAGAGCAAGATATACTATTAGGTATGCACGAGCGTGAAACAAGCTCTTTTCAGACTCCGAACCAACCTTATGGGAGCATGAGCACCCCTCATGCCCCAATATCAACGGATCTTCATATGGGTCATTATATAAATTCACACTCCAATCCAACATACATATATATATAGATAATTAAGTGATGTGATCTTTATATTAGCAGACTTTTCATACCACGTGAGAACATAGAATCCAACAGACTACCAACCTGGTTAAGGAAATTACCAATCACAAAATTCCTAACAAAGCAATTTAACAATTTCACCTTTTCTTTCCTCTTTCATGAATTTCCCCCTTTTTGGATTATTCTTTGTCTCAAAGGAGCAGTTCATAACCCAATACCAACAAAATGGAATGAATCTAGTCATTTCATTTGACTGGCAGCTCCTCATCAGGTTAGAATCATTTCAATCCTGTTAATTGAATTACAAGTTCTTCACAATGAGATCAAGATTAGTGCATGGACCTAATTGGATGGAGTTCAGTTTTGGGCTGATCATTTGTTTTCATGTTACTTCTGTAATGTTAGAACGTCATTAAATTGTCCCAATCTTGGACCAAAAAATTAGATATATTAGTGACAGAAAATCTCAAACTTAATTTTTGCCTTAAAATTAGAACATGCTTCTTTACCTTATGGACAGTGGAGGAGTGAGTCGTATGATTGTCTCATGTGTGGGCTTAGCTAGAACTCCTCTGTCTTTAAGCTTGAGGCAAACATCATAAGCAGAGATTGGGAACAATGCCTTCCTGTTGAGCTCCACTGCATTGAACAAACCCCTCCCACGCACTTCATTTATGAAATTAGGGAACCGCTGGTGAATCCGTGCAAGCAACTGTCTTAGATCTTCTCCCATTTTATGAGATCTATACAACAGTATATAATACAGTTGCAATAATTTGTACCTCAAAGAGCCAGAAGGAAGTCATAGATAGCATGGGGGAGAAAAGCTTGTAGAACTTGCAAAACTACAAAAGAGATCAAGCAAATCATAAAAATCAATCAAGTCCCATTTGCAAAATGAGCCCTGATAAGCTCCTTCTTTAAGAAGGTAACAGCATAACTGCACCTCCAGGAAGAAAGGATCAAAACCACCTAGGAACAAAGAAACTGTTCAGTATTCAGTCTTGTCCTACTGCAGCCTGGAAAAATTGCCACTTATCGCATTTGTTGGAACATTTCATCCCCGTAACATATCAATTGCTTGGTCTCATAGCCATGTTATAAAATTTCCTTCATATTTATAGTGGCATTTGAGAAGTCACAGACCATAGTCATGAAGTTTGCCTTCCAATCCAGCGACATTCAATAAATTCATAATACTTACGGTCGTATTTAAAGTTTTTAAAGCTTAACATAATCTTATGCTTTCTTCTCCAATTTCATTATTTCTGAACTCAATATCAAGGTACTCTATTGCTTTCAGGAATTTCTACACATAAAAAATAGCTTATCATCTGCAGTAGCTAGTTGTTGGCTACCCACTTGCCAAAGCCAACCATCTGGGTTCAATTCACACCATTCCAACATAAAAAACCTCTCTCCACAACCATATTTCAGCTCTACATATAAAAATCTCTCACTTATGATCATCATTATATTCTACAGAGAAAAATTAATAAGCTAAGTGTTGCCCAATGGAATGAGATTAAATCACAAACACGGGAGATAAATTTGTGATAAGGTCTCACAGGATTTTGGTATTTCCAAGCCCAAGCTTTACATCAATAAACCAAAACCTAGCTCATCTTTTCAGATGCTGATCTTAATCTTGGTAACTTAGACAAAGTTGTAGCTTGATGTTATTCTTCCTTTGATATCTATTGGTTAACAGTAACACTTTTACAGTTATTTATTCATGAATGGGTGTTGCATATTACCAGCGATTTATATTTTCATCAGCTATTACCAAGTTTAGTGAACTGCACTATAACAATCATCATCAAGAGTAACCCTTGAGATTTTTTAGGGCAATAAATAATTCAGTTAACAGGGGCACCAAATGGGTGACACCATGGCTACCATGGTGTCACCCATTTAAATATGAAATGCACAAGAAGTTGCCAACGATTTTGATTTTATGACAAACATTTGGTTCTAATAAGTTCCAAATATCAATATGAAATGCCATCAACAAAATTCACAAGAGAATAATGGGCAGTAGTGTTCAAGTCTCCAAGGATGTGCAGTGAGCAGCCACTACTTTTGAGCACTTGTTTGTGAGGCTTTGGTTAGTTCAACACAATGGCTTGCTCCAAATCATACGAAATCTAACATGATTATTATCACACGCATGCTATGTGCACACATCAATGACACTGTTGAGCATGCCATTTTAATTTGCTAAGTTTCCTTGATTTGATCTAGTCACATGAAACTTGGTTAAGTCCACGTTTGTTATTGAGCATGACAGGAATTGTATTTAGAAGTTCGAGTTAAAATATTGGTGTGCTCATTATTTGGTCATGTGGCCCCAGAAACTGAAATCTTTCCTAGAATAGCTGCTCTCATTTCAAGTGACAATTGGGATCAAATAGAATTCCTTGGTTCTTGATATGCTTCACAGAATCCAACATTGACAAGAAAATAATTTGATGGATGAGAGAAAATAGAATATCTTAAAATATGATCTTGCTCGAAATTTTCATCTGAAATGGAACAGCCTTCAATAGCAACTTCTTTACCAACTAAAGAAACAAAACAAAGACTTACCAATGGTCCCATCACTATATCAGATATGGCTAGGGGAGCAAGTCTTGTGTACAACACTTGAACTCCTCCCATCCCCAAGTATCACTTAGTTGTGAAACAAACATCATTAACAACTTAAGGAGATTCCTCCATCTATTTATGCAGAAAATTTACTGGAAAGACCAAACCATATTGACAGAGATTTTTTCATATTATCCTTCTTTTCACTTGGTCTGGTACTTAGTTCAATACATAAAGCAACAAACTGAATACCTCTCAGCAAGTCTCTCTTCTCTGATAACATCTAGCGAGGCAACAGCAACACTACTTGCTAATGGATTTCCTCCAAAAGTACTGAAAACACAGAAGCATGGTTAAGCATGAGAATGGTACCAGTAATGCATCAAAAAGGAAACAAACATGGTGTCTAGGTCAATTTGGTACATTGCTGTATGGTGTCCACATGGAAGTGAGTGTACCCTCAACAAATGTCAAATGGGGAGCATATTGCAAACACATAGACACACATAAGGCTGGTGTTGAGCTTGTATTGAAAAATGCTCAGATTTCTCAGTTGAAGGGAAACCTCAAAAAATTGCCAGTCATCTAGATGTGTCAACAACTCATGAGGTGTTGGATCTCTTTTTTTACAAGTTCATCTTCCAAGATGACAAGGACAACACAAAAATCAATTACCAATTGGAAGCATATGGTCAGTCAGGTCAAAAACGTCTAGTTATTACAAAAAAGGAGTAAAAAATCTATTAATAGCATGTTGTCACAGATGACAACAGCACATACTTCAGATTTCCTTGTATAAATAGATGTGGGTTTCAAATGGTGAAACGTTAAGTACCCTAGAATGACTCCAAAGCCTAAAATACTATAACAAACATGTCAATTGAGAAGGGCAGCAGTTCTCTCAAACCTCCTCTTTGGTCTTCTGATACATTCAATAAAATACGTCAAAGTATATTCACCAATATTCACACAGATGCAAACATCTTTTACAACAATTCATCAGCCATAATAATTGATGAAAATATCGACCAATACAATACGTATTGGCCGATATGTATAGGAATCTAGGCCCCCAGCACTGATAATTTTCAATATCAAAACAATATCATAATGTATTTTCGTATTAACTGACAAAGCCGATATATCAACGAATATTCAAAATGTTGACAAATATTTAGCTGATACGGTTCTATCAGCTTACAATTTTTAAAAATTTTTTCGATACTAATATATATTGTCCGATATGTCTAATACCATGTAACTGCAACCAACACCGATACTAATATTTTCATCCATCGTCATAATAGTTATTATGACCTACAACAAGCTTAGTCAAGACTATTCATTTAGGATATATACAGCACATTACATTATTACCAATCAAAGCCAGAAGTGAAAAATACCAGGAACCAACTCCAGCAACAGACATGTTGATTAAATTATCAAAACAGAGTGTCTTTCCTAGCTGATTTTATATCCAGTCAATGAATTCCTAGTTCCAGTCCTTGTTCTACTAGTTGTGTTGCCTTATTTGGATGACAAGAAGAAGGCAGATCATAAATTTTAACTCCTTGCCAAACTTACCATGACAAGGTGTATAAAAAATAATATAACTTAGTGTAAAAAGTAAAAACAATTGAAAGTGAGAGTCCTTTCATTACAGGAATGAGAAGACAACTAATCAATATAACTGATCACATTGGAGCACCTCAGTTGTGAAGTCCAAACCTTCCATGCTCTCCAGGTTGAATACAAAGCATCACATCTTTGTCGGCAAGGACAGCACTGACAGGTATGACTCCACCACCCAAAGCTTTTCCAAGTATCTACATCAACCAATAACAAAATTAAATATTCACTAAAGGTGATATTGGAGCAATCAGTAAAACAAGGAGTTGCTTTTGACATACGATTGCAACAAGTTCCAAAATTTATTTATAAACTGCCAATACCAAATTAAAACAAAGGCAGAAACTGTCCACTTATTTTTCAGTACTTATTTTTGTTTGACACATGCTTCTTCAAAGTAAAAAGATCAGTCATGGTCATATCAACTTATATTCATTTTTTTTTGTCAATGAACCAAACGACTAAAAACCTTATATTATGTGGAAGCCCTTTAATGGTTTTATACTCTAGCACACCCTTTCTAAAAATTCCCTTCAGGCTTAAAACATGATATGCTCCCAAACAGTGAGAAGAGGCATATGCCTGAGTACCTGTTGAAGAATGAGCTGGCAATTCATAGGTAGTAACTAGGTTAAGGGAAACCACCAAAGTTATAGGGTTTTAGAAATATCTTATATTAGAATATTTCATAACTAGGAAAACGGGTTGTCTAAAAGGCGCTCAGACATCAATAAAGACTAGCGCACTGTGTTCATCTGAAGACCAGCATCAAGTATTTTCACACCTGATGCAGGCCTTTCTCCAGCACATGAGTGTATTATGTCTAAAATATTAGTGCTTGATATATACCTCTCCAATGTATGTGCGTATTCTATAAAAAATGCCAATGCTTGATACAATGCCTCTCCAGCACATGAGGACATTATGTCCAAAACGCCAGCACTTTATATATACCTGTGTAGCACATGAGCGCATTTTGTTCAAAAAGCTTGAGCCAAATGCACACCTGTGCAACATATGAGTATAGTCCGTCCAAAAAGCCTGTGCCTAATAGGTGCCTATGCTGCACATGAGGTAGTTTGTCCAAAAACCTACATCTAACATGCACACATGTCGCATACGAGCATAGTTGTTTTAAAATGACGTGCTTGATGCGTACCCATGCTACGCTTGTGCATTGCCTTGCATTTTCCTTCACACCTAATATGTGCTTGTGTAGCGCACAAACACTTGGGCACTAACTCTTTTTCAGATGTGAGATTCTTAACCCTATTTCAACATTTTCTATAAATACCTCCCACGTTTTCATAGGCGGACAAAAAAAGTGGTTGCAAATCCTTATGCTCTCATTGTTTAAAGTAAGAAAAAGATTCATTACTAAAGAAAATCAAAGCTATTCTCTTAAGATGAAATTGTGCAGGTTTTCTCAACTAACTTTTTTCTTCATTGCTTATATACTTGTTCTAACATACAAACCTTCTCGTGTCATTGGTATCATGGCCACTAGATTCTAGTAATGTGTGTAGAATTACCAACAAGTGAAGCAAGTCCAACAAGAAAAATGAAAACTATCCGGTTTTGTTGCTATAAATAAATCTAAGGAATTCTTCGATAAGGGTCACAAGTCGGGAGTGCGCCTATACCACCTAAGTTATAAGTTAACATTCATATTACATTGCTTTTACTGGTGGAGAAGCCCAACAGGTTTTACTCAAAAACTGATTAATATTTAAAGTTTTCCTTTATCATCAAAATCTGTGCGTTATATTTAGCTATTGTATCATATTTATTTTGGTGCTTACAATTTTTACTACAATTTTGTTTTTGCATACTTCTAAAAGTGAATATATTTTATATAAATTGTGTGTTTGCATATCTTTTGCTTTCACTATTTATAAAGGGTCTAAACGAATCGTGATTAGGGGTCCTCTAGTTTTTCAATTGGAATAAAAAATCAACCTTGATCCTTGACCCTAATCTTCTATATGCATACAAGTCAATCATTGGTTGTTCCTTTCTACTTTGACGGTAGTAACTACACGTATTGAAAGGTTTGCATAAAAGCGTTCCTAGTGTGGGGGAATACTCAATCTAGGTGGACTCTACCCAAGAATACTGTTGATAGCACAAATCAAACTAAAGTTTTGTCTTTAAGGACAAAAGAGTAATTAGATGCATATAACTAGAATAGAAAAGGAATTTATGCTATTTTTATAGTTGTTTTCCCAAAAGAATTGAAACAAATCTCCATATATGAAATCTCAAAAGAAACCTAGGAGATTAAATAACTCATGAAGGTACCAAAATGATAAAGAACTTTAAATTGTACATGCTCACCACTAAATTTGAAGAAATAAGAATGAAAGATGATAAAATATTTGATGAATTATATACTAAATTAAATGACATTTTTAATTCCACCTTTAATCTTAATGAAAGAATTCCTAGAAATTGTATTGTTGTAAAGTTATGAAATCACTTCCGAAATAATTTTGACCTAAAGTCATAGCTATAGAAGAGAGTAAAGCCTTAGGTAATGTTAAAACAAAAATTATTGGCTCATTGCGAACTAATGAATATACATTGTCTCAATCTAAGAAAAATAAATCCATCGCCCTAAAATCCGTTAAAGACGAAATAGATAATTGGTCTAATGTAGAATCACTAACAGTACGTTTGGTTATTGGAATGGAATAAGGTGGGAATAGATAGTTATTCCAAGGAATACAATAGGATGTGAATAGAGTTAAAATTATTATTCTCATATTTGGTTGTTAGAATAGAATAAGGTGGGAATTAACATTCATTATTTAATTTGTAAAATAGTATGAGGAATAAGGTAAAAATAGTGATAATAACAAAAATGATAATAGTAATAATAATAATAATAATAATAATAAAATAATAATAATAATAATAAATAATAATAATAATAATAATAATAAAATGTAATAATAATATATAATAATATATAATAATAATAGAACATAATAATAATAATAATTACAAATAATAATAATAATAATATGTAATAATAGTAATAATAATATATAATAATAATAGAACATAATAATTACAAATAATAATAATAATAATAATAATAAATAGAGGGAATAGCTATTCCCACCTTTCATGTGGGAATAAATATTCCCCGAAAATATTTATTTTATTCCCAATTAAATTTGTAACCAAACGGATGAATATCTATTTCTAGGGAATAGAAATTTATATTCCCAGAATATTTATTCCCAATTAAATTTGTAACCAAACGGAAAAATATCTATTCTCAGGGAATAGAAATTCTATTCCTAACTAATTTCCTCCAACCAAACATAGGGTAAGAGATGAAGACTTTGCCCTATTTGTAAAAAACTTTAAAAGGCTTTTCAAGAACAATAAAAGAACTTCTGATAAAGAAAAAGGAAACTCTAACCCTTAAAAAGTCATATGAAACATAAAAGAGAAGTCAAAGACTTGAAAAATAAGAAATCTCAAAAGTATAATACTATGAATGTCATGACTTTGGTTATATACGAACCAAATGTCCCAACTTTAAGAGACTAAAAAGAAAAGTCATGAATGTCACTTTAACTAATAATGAAGATAAAGAGAACAATAATGAAAAATCTTTAGAAGAAGATTAGATTAATCATATGGCTTTCAAAGCATCTAGCATTAGTTTTGATGAAAATGTTAGTGAATAACCTGAACAATTTGATTATGAATCTGAAAATGAATTTGGAGACCTTTAGAAAGCATATGACAAACTATTTAGGGAGAGTTTAAAATTCAAGAGAGCTAATAAGCTGGTTAACCAAAAATTATTCAAACATGAAAAAGAAAAAGTGTCTCTTCAAACTACACTAGACCACATTAACAACAAATATCAAGAGCCTGAAAATACAAACAAAGCACTGATTGAACAAATGATCTCTTGAAATTGGCATTAAAAAGGCCAACAATGACCTTAAGATATTTTCAAGTGGAAATAGAATTAGAAAAGTCAATTGAAAATAAAAAGGGTATAGGCTTTACTAAAAACATGTCTCATACAAATGTTAACTCTAAAACTGTTTTTGTTCCGACCACCTACATTTCTAATGAACATGCAATTATGGATGTTCCAGTTCAAAATACATTGAAAGGCATCAATAAGGAAAGTGTACCGAATATTTTGGTCAAACCATACCCTAATGGAATGTCTATGAAAACACTGATAATGTTCAAACTCAACAAAACACTAGAAGGGAGGTGCAAAAGAATATCCTTAAGACCAAAGCTAGGGGCCAACCAAATAGATAACAATAATTCCTTAGATTTATACCCAAATGCCACGGGTATGGGAAAATTGGTCATATTAGTCCCCATTGTTACCAAATTAAAATCGAAATGATCAACAACGAAGTAAAAAGGTTAACAATATTGTTAATCAAATCAAACATCTAAATGAATAAGTAATTAATTTAACCAAGACAGTTAATTCAAGAAAAAAAGATATAGATTGAAAAAAGTGAACTTAGGAAATCTAAGGGTACCTTAGCCTATTATGTTGCTCATATTGCTTTAAAAGCTTCAAATATGTCTATGTGGTACCTCGATAGTGGATGCTCTAAGCAAGTGTGGTAACAAATCTATGTTTACTTCACTCATTGATTATCCTAATGGATTTGTTGTATTTGGTGATGGAGCCAAAGCCCCTATTCTCGATAAAGGTAAAGTCAACATTTTAGGGCTAGTTGAGTTGTGTAATGTTTTTTATGTAGATGGTTTGAAATCTAACCTGCTAAGTAGAAGCCAATTCTATGATGAAACTTTTGAGATCGGATTTTTTCAGGATAAATACTCTATTTTTGATACCAAGGGATCACTTGCATTAGAAGGAAAAAGAACTCCAAAAAATCTTTACAAGGTTGTCCCTAGACTCGTCATAGGGTGCCATCCCGCTAAGAACCAAATTTGTGTACTTTGATTATGTCTTTGGACGGGCATCACTCCTTACGTAAGGTCCAACGTCACATTTAGGTCGGTATCGAAGCCACATGAAACATGGCATGTTTTTGGATCCTATGTATATTTAAATTTACTTATTTTGTAATCAGTCGAGGTATCGAAGTACAGTTTACGTTCAAAACTTAATTAAATGATTAATTGGTTTTAATGGTGAAAGTTAATTATGGGATTCAGGATTTGAGACGTGACACAATCGAAAACATTGAGACATGTCACGTCCCAATTCCTGAATCCCATAATTAACTTTCACCCACTCATTGTTAAACCAATTAATCATTTAATTAAACTTTGGATGTGAACTACACGTCGATACCTCGACCGACCACAAAATAAATAAATTTAAACATACACAGGATCCAAAACATACCACGTCTCATGTGGCTTCGACACTGACCTAAACGTGATATCGAACCTTACGTAAGGAGTGATACTTGTCCAGAGAGAATCAAAGTACACAAATTTGTGGAAATAATTCATGAACCAAATTTGTTTACATCTTACAACCAATCGTCGGACAATTTGAATTTAATCATAAGACTATGAAAACTTGTTAACTGAAATTTAATCATCTGCTGTCAACCGCTAGACAGCCTACATACATATCGAAAAACTGAAAATACACGTTGAAAGCCGACATTTAAGACCCTACAACAGCTATCTCGATACCATAATACCTCATTAAACTATTGTCATGCTGTCCAGAACCTAAAAATCCCCTAAACACAGCATAAACCAGGTTCTAAAGTCATCCAAACTCAAACTAATACATTGACCATTATCCAAAAACTATAATACAGCACTTTAATGCTACTCACTACTGTCCGGAACCACTATACGTCAAATTAATCTATCTAAAAACGGGCAGGAACCATAAAACAACACTAAACATTAACAAAGCTCTAAACTAAACCCTTTGAACACCATCGATCTTCATTCCTGCACGCCTGAAAAGGACTCGTATATCTTATCTAAAGGGATTAGTAAAAATAGTAAAGAGTGAGCCAAAAACTCAGCAAAGCACATAATATATCAATGGACATGCATACTTTATACTTAAAAACATATCGAAAGGATCAATACATTGAAATTCAATGATATGTCATGAAATTTCATGTAAATACATGTCTGGATTATGCAGAATTTTTCAGATTATCTAATCATATTTCTTCTTTATCTTAGCAATCAAAATATGTTCAAATTCTTATTTTTTTTAGGGACCAAGGCCAGTAGACCTTATTGGCTAAAAGAGTGGACAATAGAAACCCGAGTTGTATATGTTTTCACACAACCAAAGACTATACACTTTTATTCAAGACTCAGAAATGAGCCATCTACATATAACCCTATAGAGAGGGCCAGACACCGTTTCTTAACCCCACGAATGGCAGGATTGGACATCGATATACTACTATAATATACTAAAGCATGCCAAAATATACTACTCGTTGAATGATCTTTGGTCAAATTTCTTATTCTTATGAAAACTCGACATTTTTCTTGGTTCTTAATTTTCTTACTTAATTCATAATTCATAATATGAATTAAAATTCATAATTCATAACATATTCAATATTAGTAATACATAACATATTGTAGAGTTTTCAACCATAATTTCATAAACTCATACTTAAAATTTCATAGGAGTTTAATCATATTACCATTGAAGGCATGAAAAATTCTGGACACTTCAAAATATAGCAATATGTGGAAAATCTAGTAAGAATTATAAAGTCAGTCGTATCTTAATTTTCAGACCTTAATTGTCAACATATATACATCTTCCAGCTTCCATAAAATATATACTTGATAATTTAGAGCCTATATAAGCTACAGCACAAAATTGGAGCATGGAGTTAGCAAGATTCAGTAAAAATGCAGCAAAAATCAACGTGACAAATTCTGTAATATCAGCTTTTAAACTTCACATGCAGGGCTCGTTTTAATAAATTCCTGAAACATGTAGCTTATTTTCATAAGTCCAGAATATACTATAGGATGAGGTACGAAATTCATCACATGCAAGATCATTAAACCATGGATTTTATGACATGCATGCAGCTGGAATCAATATTCAAGACATATGTATGAAGTTTGAACATAACCATGAGTTTCACATGAAATTTGATATAAAACCATGGAAAATTTACATGCATACATTGAATATATACATTAACTTCGAAATCATAGCTTAGACGAGTATTAGAACAAAAATACTAGGGAGAATTTACGAAAAATCAACAACAAGAGAAGAAGGAGCTTAGAGTATACTTGCCTTTTGCTTGGATTTACTCAAATCCTAGCTTGATTCACATCAAATTCAAGTCTTTAATTACTTGGATTGGACCTTCTTGAGGCTTCTCTCTCTTCCTCTCTCTCTTCTTCTCGTCTCTCTCTCTCTCTCTCTCCTCTGGAAACAGCAGTTGGAAATGACAGAAATGAGTTTGGGTGCCTTTAATAATAACCTGGCACTCGAGCGCCAACCGAATGTGCATCGAGCACCATCCCAACAGAAATCAGAGCTCGAGCATGACGAGAGCTTGAGTCGAACCCCAAGCTCACTGGAATTAGCACTCGAGCGTGACTCGAGCGATATTTGAGCATCAAGGTTCTGGTTTTCGCGCACGAGCGTGGGTCGGGCCTCCCTCGGGCGCCACTCGACTTGACCCACATCCAACCCAGCATTAACTTTTGATCCAATTTTTCACATATTTTGACATTAATTTTATTTATATTAGCTTAATTAATTACGATTATCATAATTTAAAGACTCAGGCCTTACAAATCAATACTACCAAATTGTGGCATCAACGTCTCGATTACCTAAACTTTAAGAGTTCGTCTAAAATCTCCAAGACAAACATCGTTAATGGCCTACACAAAATAACTAATGTAACAAACCATGTACGCCGTCCATGTTATATCAGAAAGCAAACCCGATCATAATGCCCTGTAACAACCGACATTGGCACAAAGCAGCATCTAGAACTATTTAATATTGGATCTCATGGGGCCTTCTAGGACTAAGAGTCTAGGAGGCAAATAGTAAATTTTAGTTATTATTAAAGACTACTCAAGATTCTCCCAAATTGAATTGTTGCATAAAAAAATCTATCACGTTTGAACTTGTCATAGTTCTTTTCAGAAAACTAATCAATGAAGTGGGATGTCTTATTGTTAGATTAGAAGTGACCACAAAAAAGAATTTGAGAATCTAACTTTGATACCATTTGTGATGAAAAAGGAATCAAACATGACTTTTCTACTCCTATTATCCCCCCAACAAAATGGAGTAGTTGAACAAAAAAATAGAATTATTCACAATATAGCTAGGACAATTATGCATAGTAAAAAGGTCATCATATATTTTTGGGGTGAGGCGATGGGCATTGCTTGCCATATTATTCATAGGGTCTACTAAAGGCCTATAGTGGATAAGACCCCAAACAAACTATGGAAATTAAAAAGACCAAATGTTAAAATATTTTCAAATTTTTGGAAGTATATGTTTTATTCTATGGGATGGTAAAAATCTAGGAAAATTTGATTCAAAAAGCGATGAAGGTTTTTTCTTAGGATACTCTCAAACCAATACAACCTACAAAGTATATAATAGTCACACTCTCACTGTGATGGAATCTATCAATGTAATTGTTGAAGATCTTCCAAATGACCTATGCATGGAGGATGCACACTAGAGGTTTGCAGTGATCATAAAACGAGTCAAAAACCAAATGCTAAATTAAGCAATCATAAGGCACAGGGCATCACTCTAGACAAGGAACCTTCATCTATATTAAATTAAACCACCCTAAAGACTACATCATAGAAGGTCTAAGTGAGGGAATGCAATTGCATCGGTGAGTTCTTAATTTACTTGCTTTCATGTGTGTCATTTTGCTTATTAAACCTAAAATGGTTAAAGAGACCTTGAAAGATGAATGTTGGATCAATGCTATGCACAAAGAACTTAATCAATTTACTAGGAATGATGTGTGGGTGTTGAATCTTAATTCGAAATACACTAATGTTATTGGTACTTAGTGGATTTTTAAAAGTAAATCAAATGAAAATGGCACCATTGCTAGAAATAAAGCAAGGCTTGTTGTACACTCAATTTGAAAGAATAGACTTTGGTGAAACCTTTGCCCTTGTAGCTCATCTTGAGTCTAAAGAATACTTGTGTTTATAACATGTAAATTCGGTTTAAATTTTATCAAATGGATGTAAAAAGTGTTTTTTTCTAAACAAAATCCTATAGGAGGAAGCGTGCATCAAACAATCAAAGGGATTTGTTGATCCTCTATTGCCAAATGGTGTTTATAAATTCAAAAAAGCTCTATATGGCCTTAAACAAGTATCTAGATCCTAGCATGAGCACCTCACCTCCTATCTTTGTGAACATAGCTTTACATGGGGTAGCGTTGACAAAACTTTGTTTGTTAAAGTTGTTGAAAAATATATGATTGTTACTCAAGTCCATGTTGATGATATCGTTTTCAAATTCACTATAGACTCTTATGCTCATGATTTTGCTAAATATATGAAATCTGAATTTGAAATATGTATGATAAGAAAATTAAGTTTTTTCCCTTGGCCTTCACATTAAACAAACTAACAATGGGATCTTATTCTCCCAATCAAAATAGGCTAAGGATCTCGTCAAAAGGTTTAGATTATACAACAAGAAACACACAAGGATGGCCATGAACGTTACGACTAAAGTAGATCTTGACCCTTCAAGCAAGGGTGTTAATCAAACACCATATAGAAATATGATGAGTAGTCTTCTGTTTAACTGCCAGTAAACCGAACAAATCATTTAGTCAGGGTATGTGTGCCCGCTACCAATCAAACCCTAACGAATCTCATTTAAGTGACGTTAAATGTATCATTCGCTATGTAAATGGCACAATAGACTATGGGATTTTTTACACTTGTGGCTCTAATTTTAATATAGCTGGTTATTTAGATGCAGACTAGGCTAGTAATGTTGATGATAGAAAAAACACATATGGTGGTTGCTTTTATGTTAATATTGTTTCCTAGATGAGTAAGAAAAGAATTCCATTTACTTATCCAACGAAGCTAAGCATTGTAATCGGAAGCTGCTGCATTCAACTCTTTTGGATAAAACAGATGCTATTTGACTACAGCACCAACTAGGACACGATGATTATCTTCTATGACAACACTAATGCCATTAACATCTCCAAGAACCCCATTCAACATTTGAACACTAAAAATATTGATATCTAGCACCATTTTATTCGTAAGCTTGTTGAAACTCATGTTGGCGCTCTCAATAATATTCCTATAAAATATATTTGGCTGACATATTTACTAAACCCTAAGATAGTCTTCAGTTTGGATTCCTTAGAAAGACCATGGGTATATGTTTTCACCATAAGTTATGTGCGGGTTTTCATTTTTTTGTTAAATAGAAAAAAGGCTTACACCTGGCCTACGCCCATGTCTCACTAATGCACCTCTTCTCATTTGCTTTGAGTACCTCTCACATGCCTAATGTGTTGCCTTTGTGCTCATTGCACCTAATGCACACCTATCCTACGCTCAAGCATATTTCGTCTAGCACTGACGAGCTTGAAGCACACCTCCCTTATGCTCGCACCATTCCAATTATCTCTCATGCCTAAAGCGGCCTAATGTGAGCTCATGCGTTAACCTACAAACTAGTTATTTTTCCTTGTGTTGTACGTGTGCTAGCCCTTATTTTCACTTTCTTTTCCATTTTCTCTCCACTTTCCACAAATCTCTCTCTCTACCTTCCTTCTTCAGAGATACACTCATTTTCTCCCATTCCAAGGCAAATCCAAGGTATTTTCTCTCCATCTTTCCTCTCTCTCAAGCTCTTGTATCTTCCAACCATGGTGTGACAAAGGGTCCTCAATTGTGTTGGTTCCCCCTCTCTTTTTGGGATATCTCCCATGTTAGTGATCAAATCTTGTTGGGAATTGTTGAAGTTTGAAATATTTGGTTGTAGATCTAAACTTTTTAAGGGTGTATAGTTTTGGATGGTCCATTTTGGAACCCACCCACATTTATCCTTTCCCCATTCATGATTTCGTCTTTTTTTTATTGAGATTTGTAGAAATTTCTCTGGTGCAATCCTACCTTGCTGAGTTTAGACTTTAATCTATGATCTTCTTTTATCTATGGTTTTATTGGTAAATTTTTCACATTATTTTCAAATGGCTTTTTCAAAGAAAGTCTCCAAAAAAGACCCCTATAGTGGCCACTCTTTTGAGTCTGAGCGCTTTGTCAATGCCATTGCAGAAGAACTCTTCTAGAAATGAATAAGCCACTGACAACTTACCTAAGAATGAGAGGTCAATCTTATTTCTCTCAATCATTTCATCTCCTCTATTTTTGTTTATCATTATTGAGAATCGGTCCTCACAAACTTGATCTGTCCCTAGATCCTCCTTGTTCTAGAGTTTTACATGAATATCCACAATACTGACAAGAAATCAAACTCTTTGCCTACCTTTTTGAGGGCGGAGAACCCTTTAGATCAGCCCAAAGGTAATTGCGAGCACATTAAATCTTCCGTAGGTACCCTTCCCCAACAACCCTATTCCTTTCATGAGATGCCTCTATATGACAATATTGCATCCTTCTTGCATAGTACTCCCATGACTTGTTATGGAAAATCTTTTAAGGTGAAGTATCTCACACCCCATAGGCTTATTATGTGTCAAATTATACTTACCAATATTTTTCCCATGACATACTATGCTTCCCTTCTTCTCGACAAAGCTCTATTCCTTTATACTCTCCTCCGCGGTCGACTAATCGATCTTTCATCTCAACCCTACTCTCATATGATTTTCGCATATGTCAATAAAAAAGATGACAACCTACCACATGATTGTTTTATTCAACGTCTGATTATGGGTTTGGGGGTCTCATTTCCAAATCTTCTCCATGTTTCTTCAAGCAAATCCACTGACCATACAACCTTCGAGCAAAGTCAAGCTCATGCCAACCACTACTCCCTGGATCGCCGTGATCCTTTGGCTAAGCCCTCTCCGATGCCAACCTGTCTCAATCCCCTTAGCTCCTTTGGCCCAAACATGTCCTCCTCGTTAGCATCTTCTATTATCTCGGATGTTCTACTAACTTTTTACCACCTCTAACAATCAAGCTCGACTTGCTACCAACCTCAACTATCTAGAGTCTTACGTCCTTGAGGAATTTTGGCATATAAATGCTCGACTAAACGACCAGGGCACCTATGCGAGAGGGATCCTAGATTGCATTTTTGATGAGTTACATTCAATGTGGGATCGTGAAAATTTTGATGTTGATTGACTCTCTCATTTGGTATTCCTTATAAAAGGGGCCTAGTATTTGAGTATTTTGTTTAGAGTCGTGTAATTGTATGTTGTATTGAAAATTCATACCTAATCTTATTAATATCCACTATCGCTACATTTGCCATATTTTAATGCTCCTCGACAAATTGCAATACTTATGCTGTTGATATCTAAATTTCTTCCACATACTGCATTTTTTTGTACTTGCTCTAATATGTCTGCCCAAGAAAAACAAGTGCACTTGTCTCTAAAAATTATATGTTTAAATGCTTTTTTTCTTACTTTAAGAGTAGATTTTTATATACACGAGTTTTACCTAGATAGTGTCTGAACCCATGATTCATATGTTTATAGTTTTTGTCCTATAAGGGGTTTTGTCACAAAATTACCAAGGAGAGAAATTGTTATGAATATCTTATGATGGCAAATTCTGTGACAAGGAATACAATTGGTCTGAAAGATGCTCAAACATTAATGAAGACTAGAGCACTATATTCATCTGAAACCAACATTCCACTGTTTTCATGTTTGATGCACGCCTCTCGAGCATATAAGCACATTCTAATCAGAACGCCAACACCCGATACATGCCTCTTCAACGCATGATAGCTTTCTATATAGAACGCCAACGCCGGATGCACACCTATCCAGTGCATGAGCATATTCTGTTCAAAACACCCATACCTGATGCATGCCTGTGCAGCACATAAACGTAGTCTGTCTAAAACATCCGCACCTAATAGACGCCTGTGTGCGCATAAGCGTGGTTGTTCTATAATACCCACGCCTAATGCATGCTTATATGACACTCATGCATTACCTAGTATTTGCCTTTGCAACTGATGCGTGCCTTTGCAACTGATGCGCACCTGTACAATGCATGAGCGGTGGAGCGCTGACTCTTTTCAGACGTGAGATTCTTAATCTAATTTCAACATTAACTATAAATGCTTCCCTTCTTTTCACAAAAGGTGGACAAAAAAGTGGTTGCAAATCATTATGCTTTCATAGTCTAAAATAAAAAGAGATTCATCACAAGAGAAAACCAAAACTATTCTCTTGAGATAAAATTATCAAAGTTTTCCCACCCAACATTTTCTTCTATTACTTATACATTTGTTCTAACATGCAAACCTTTAATGTGCCGTTAGTGGCGTGGATATTGGATTCTAATAGTGCGTGGAAATTCACTAATAAGTGAAGCAAGTTCAATAATAAACCAAAAGCTATCCGATTTTGCAGTTGTAAGCATATCTAAAGAGTTCCTTAGTAGTGATAACGAATCAAAAGCTGGCTAAGATTTAGAACATTTGTACCACTCAAACTATAAATTGACTTTCATATTATATTGTTTTCACTAGCTAGAGAAGCCCGAATGATTTTACTTAAAAACAAATTGGTTTTCCAAATTTCTCTTCATTATCAAAATTTATGCATTATATTTCACTATTGTTTCATATTTATTTTGGTGTTTAATATTTTTAATAAAATTGTGTTTTTACATACATCTAAAAGTATACTTTACGTGTATCATGTATTCATATAACTTATGCTTCCGCTATTTACAAAGGGTCTAAATGAATTATGATTAGGTTGCTCCTAGTTTTTCATAGGGAAAGCAAGTCTTCATAGGGAAATTGTTAACACTCATGAACCCAAAACCTAAGCACAGGTTCACTCGCGCACTGTGTTGAACTGAGAAAATTGGAGTTTTAACATTTGTACTCATGACCACTTTGTCAAAAGTTCCAGATACCATGTAAAGAACCAATCGATCCCAAAGCTTAAATGGTTATGAAGGGGCAATAACAGTTTTATTGACTCTTAGTAATTTCCAACATCAGCTTATTTCACCACTTACCTCCTTGTGATGATAAATGCCTTTTTTTTCTTTAACGTTTGTTGAGTAAAGAAATACTATAGATATCTCTTATTAAAGGTAGATTTGTGAGCATTGTATAATAGGGAATCATCAGAAACCCGTAGAGAAAGTTGGGGCTATTTAAAGTCAAAGTCAAACACCTCTATGCTTAACAATTTCAACTTTACTTTGAGCCATGGAAAAAACAATTATTGGCCAGTACGTATAAAATTTTGACCAATATTCTATGGAGCTGATACAATGTTCAAATTTTGAAAATTGTCAATATCATCCAGAATGGCCATTACATAATGGTATCAGCCAAATGCCGACAAGCCTGTTAATCATGCCTAATAAATTATATTTGGCCAGTGGAATTTATTTAAGAATATCACTAAGGATATTAACAGGTTCTTTCCATGGTTTGCAGACTTATTGAGGTTACTTATGAGAAAATAGGTATTATTCGATCTTTACCGTGTAGAAATTAGTAACAATCTTTCAAATATTTGACTAGTAGCTTTTGAGTCAAACCATTAAAAATCAAATTATTAAAATATTTACAAGAGTCCTAAACATACCCACCCTACAATGGCCTAATGTATTATGTTATGTCCATGACACCCAACTTTGTGACACCGTATAACAATTACAACTTTGAACACCACTGCAGTTTCATTCCAGGCTTTTAGTGCAACTAAACACCTAGTTTTCTACTCATCTCTTATTAACTTTCATCATATACAAGTTTTCAGTTCAGTTCAGCACAAAAAAATGACAGCAACAGGCTTGTTAAGAAAATGGTGGCTGATTTAACAAACCCCACTAAAGGTAACTAGTCACGGTCTACTTTTCTTGACATACAAACCTTTAGGATGATGGTCATTTCATGCATACCTTTACCATTGTTAAGTATACACCTTTCCTCTAGTCAATATGTTCAGACATCAGAAAAGTTTAGAAGGGAAATTCAATGATATTAATCAAATCCTTCAGATGTATAATGCCAGCAAGCAGCCCATCTCAGCAAAGGGACTCACTCACGCCACTTGACATATGAATGAACAAAATAAGGCATTATGCAGAACTATATATTGCAGATACATAAACCCAGGAGGAATTATGAAACTCTACTGCATACAGCATCTGAGATATCCAGCAGGATGGGTGGTGCTTGCTGGTGTGCTATTTCATGAAATCCTTTAACAAACAAATATTACTCCTCTCGAGTCTTTCTAAGCCACGACTACAATTCACTTCAATGTTGCAAAAACACTACCTTCCAACAACAAATCTTCAAAAGGAAGTAAATATGGAAAACCCCGGAGGGTAGCAACAAATGTAATTGTCCAAAAGGCATCTGAGTTAGCATTTTTGTAGGAAAAAAATTAACTCATTTTGTTTATTGGCCCACAAACTCTCTTTGGTAAGTGTAGATTTTGTATGACAACAGCTGGAGAGGACAAGACACTCCCTTCAGAAAAGAAGAGTGTGACTTACACTAACTATACAGCCAACAAGAAAACACCAAACTGCGAATCAGATATGCAAGAAAACAGGAACTGAAGCTACAAAGCTGGCTCAGTTGCTTGCTTTCTACTTCTTCTCTGGTGGTGTTGCAAGGGCTTAATTCCATCAGAATATAGATCTAAATAGTGCCATTGGAAGGGGGGGAGAGCAACCACCGGGGAGATGCATGAATGTAGATAATGTACCAGAAACAACTTTCAAAAACTAAGGACAATTTTTTGATGCCAATGGAATGCCTTACAACTATGTCTGGACGAACATCTTCCCAGTCACAAGCAAGAATCTTTCCAGATCTCCCTAAGCCAGATTGTATTTCATCAGCAATCATCAGAATGTTATAATTTGAGCACAGATCTCTAACAGATTTTAAGTAGCCATCTTGTGGAATTACAACCTGAAAATAAAACATTAATTTTTCATCCAATACACACAAGACAAATGAAAAATAATGCTAAACAATTTAAGAAACATTCAAACAAAAAGAATGATGCAGCTTGGCCCGGACATGGATGTGCATAGGGGATAACAAAATGATAAACCAACTCCTCCCATATCCCAGTAATATAAACTCCAAAGAAAATAACTCTTTTATGGTAGAACAAAGAAGAGAACTTAATGGGTATGGAAAAACATATAAAATAGATCTTGATTCAACTACCATGAATGTTATGACATGTTGTTCAAGAATTGTCCTCGACCGGCATCAGCCCATGCTATGCGGTGAAAAACTTCAAATATTGGAATGGAGCATTTTTTTCAAAAAAAAAAAAAAAATCAAAAGTAGAAAAGAAACATTTTAATGCATCTAGTCACATAGTTCAAATATTAGTCACATAGTTCCTTGCTTTAGCAGTTTGAATCTTGATCAATATAATTGTTGTCCAGTTTAATGCATCTATATGAGGTTTTCCAGTATTTTTTTCACATATATACTTATTATACAATGATTTTTAAATCAAATTTTCAGATTTCTTGGATAACTAACCTAAAGAGATAGATCCTCCTCTGTGGATAGCACAAAAGGCAAAAGGTAACCAAATATCCCAAAATAAGATTAGTTATATTTAATCTCCTAGAATTCCTCTTTCCCCATCTAGATCAATGCAGTATCCAGTGTCAACTCACTCTATTATTATTAGCATTATTAGGCAAGGTTAGGGAAAGGGCAAACTGAACCTAAGACCTAATTGTCTGAAGGCCTCAACTTTAACTACCTTGGTTAAAGTTTCATTGGCAATTCACACATTTATTTCCTCCTCCCCTCCTCACTATTCTAAAATATCTACACACTAACTTCCTCTTGACCATAGGCCAAAAACTCAAAACCGATTAAGAAAATTTGCACCCCCTCGAAAATATATATATATTGATTCCTCTATCATCTCATTTCTAATTCAAACAACCAGATGCTGAGCTCCCAGGCCTAAGGTTTGAAGATGATCTACAAGTTATGTATGCAGTCAAAATATCCAAGTATCAGTCTGTCAGAGAACACATTCTATGAAATTGAATTTACAAAAGAAAGCATGCATACCCCTGCCTCTCCTTGAATGGGTTCAAATAAGAACCCAGCTATACAATCTCCTTTTTCTGCCATAACAGAAAATTCCAGATCAGTAACATAAACTTTATGTTGAAGCACCAGAAGAAATAGGAAAGATTTGGAGAAACTAATATTTTGATGGCACAACTAATAAGGTTCTGAAGTCAAGAAAAAGAAAGGCTAACAAACAGCAAATACAAGGGCAAATAGGCACATGCATGGGAATGAATAAAGAAAAACACTTGCAAGCAAACAAAACTAGGCCCTGAGAATGCATACAGACATATATGAATAAAGGGTCAATTTCAAAGGTATGGATACATAAATTATAATTTGTCTTCTCCGTGCTTACAAACCTTTAAAAATTTTCTCAAGGGCAACTATGTCACCAAAATCAACTTTAAGATGGCCAGGCAGCAAGGGTCCAAAACCACGTGTAGCCTCATTGTCACAGCTCATAGAGATGACACCCAGAGTACGACCATGGAAACAGCTGCAGCATGATACAATAATAGCCTGTGCAACACTTTATTTGGTTAAAATAGGGACAATTGAAAGGAACACTGAGAATAATCATCCCCAGATTCTAGATTACAAAGTAGCAGCACAAATTACATTGATGTATTAGTTAAGATGTATCCATTTTCAATCAAATCTCCAACCAGGCAGGAATTTCTTTACACTTCTACTTCGGATGCATGCATATAGAATTTAGCTATAAAATTGAGAAAGATTTTGTGCATCAAAATTCCCCAAAAAGATGGCCAACTTCCCCCACCAGGCTACTGTCCCATATTTCATCCACCATTTTATTAGAAAACATTTGAGTAGGGCCCTGTAACATTATCAAGGATGTGGGAAAATAATTTACTACTAAGGGGTTGGTATCTGATATTCCTTGGAGCTAAGAGTGACACTTTATGTTCTCCCAGAAATACCTCTGTTTCACATTACAATAGCCTCTATTAACCTGACAAATGGAGCCCACACAACTTCGCTGAAGATTGCTTTTCTTTTCCTGGTTCCATCTGAAGATATATTTGGAACTGAAGTAATTTTTGCAGGAAATACAGGGCCAAAAGAAATGGAGCAAACACAAACGATGCTGCCCCCTCAAAAAACTTTCCCATGAATGACCATCAAATTTTGCCATATCCCAATAAACAAGAAAATACCCTGCTGATGGGAATTTTATTTGAAAGTTCTTTTTTTTTTTTTTCTGAATTACTTGAGAAACAATTAACGAAATGGGAAAAAGTCTACAGTAGGAGAATAGGAACCGGTGCACAGGGGTCTCACAACACATAAATGGGACAACTAAATGACCAAAAAAATCACGATAGAAATAGTTGTTCTTATTGAGAGAGTAGCATCACTTTTGCCACCTCATATATTATCTGCCCGTTCATTCTTACAAATCCAAAAGCAAAATAAAGACAAAGCAAAATCACCTTCTTCCAATGGCATATCAAATCATACTTAGTGGGATTTGAATGTTAGAATTGTCCCACAACGTGACTCGTATTTAATAATTTATTGAAATGACTAAAGATAATAATCTCATATAATATTGTTATATTTTATTAGAAAGGTTGTTTCCTTAATAGGCTTGCTCTTTGATGGAAAAGACAACTTTGTAATTAAAGAATCAGTTTTCTTCTTACCTTATAAATGACAAAACTACCAATCATTTATTAAAAATAATTAGCAGCAGTTTTTTGTAGATTACAAGGGGCAATTTTCAAATTTGAATTGTAGGAGTTTGTTAACTTTCCATTGATTATGAATTTTACGAGCCTTCCGAAAAACTAAACACAACGCTCTTCACAAATTCCATAACTCTCGCAAGAAAGAAAAATAAGGATAAAGGAAAGAAATTAATTTCAGGTTCTAATGCTAAATCTTTTCATGGATAATTCTAATAATCCATGAATGATTTAAGTCTCATAAAGTCTTAAATTGTAAACTCACAATCAATTCAAATAAATTTTAGTAAACATGAAAGATGCCCGTAGATGAAAAGATTGGTATTGGTATCAGTCATGGTCATATCTATATCTGACATATCAAATAACACATATTTGTATCGAATATATCAGATGGAAAAACTTTTCTATAAATCTTAAGCTGACAAACCAGTATCGGCCAAATATCGGCCATATCGGTTGATCTTTTGAATATTTGCTGATATATTGACTTTGTCGATCGATATGAAAATATATTACAATATTACTGTGGTATCAAAAATATCAATATTGAAGGGCCCCAATACTGATACATATCGGCTAATATATATTGTATCGGTCAATACTTCCATCAATAAAGGTGCCACTTCTAGAACACGATGTAAGAGGGACTACTTACTTTTCCCAAACTAAAAGCATCTCTTGATGGCACCCGAGGCATTGGAGACCTAGACTATACTACTAAAGTAGAGACATTTGTTGTTAGAGCAGTTGTTTTTATAACCACTATAACACTCCAATATTTTGATTCAGGTTCATTGGATTTTCGACCCAATATGATCATTAATGAAGATAATTAAAGAGCTTATTATTGCAAACAAATTTAGGCCAATTTTTCATCGAGTTCAAACATGTTAGACTTGTGGGACCATCAAAAGAATATTTTGTAAATTTTTCCATCGATGATCAATAATTATTTCAATACCTTAAAATAATAATTAGGATGTATTGTATGTGTTTTTATATTTATGCATGTGTAATTAATAAAATGAAAAATTAATTAAATTATGAAACCAAGTTAAATTCACATCCCTTTCCTCCATGACTCTCAACAGCCATGCATGTATGTGAAGTGGATTTATGGCTAATTAGTGGAGGGAGTTTCGGCTTATGCATGTATGGAATTGAGGGTCCATACTTTGGGATTGAGACACTATAAATATGATGTATTATTGTGGAGCTTTTCGTGTGGAAGAGGACATTGCTGCTGCTACTCCTACACTGCTGTTGTTGTTGCCGAGGAGAACCAAGAGAAGGCAATTAAAATCACTCTTTCCTTTATAATCCTAGCACCCTTTTAATCACTAGCTTGTTTTTAAAATCTTATATTAAGTCAATAAGTAAGTTATAAAGGAGGTGAGCTTCCATTTGAGACCCTGCTTGCCCCTAAAGATCGCATGAATAGTAATAAGCTATAAAGGAGGTAGGGGATGATAAACAGTACCTGAGAAAGTGAATTTCTAGTTCAGAACCATTTTCAAGTCAATTATTTATAAATTTAACTGATGCGTTTCTACCTTCGAGATTATTGTTCTTATACTATGAAATGCGTAGTTTAATATTACATTGTCGAATCTTGGTTTTAATTTCTCAAAGTGGTAGAAATCAAGTGAAAAAAAGGCCTTGTCAATCAATAAACCTAGTTTCAACTCATCTTTGGCTGACACAACGATCCATGATCAGGCCAATTGTTCATATAACAATTAAATACGTTCATGATAGTAACATTGCCGTTTTTACTCTATGGCACACTAAATTTAATATTATGTAGACAAAATGTGATTTCGGTTACCCAAAAATGTAGAAATTGATTAACAAATATATAATGATGAGCATCGAAATATGGCTCCTTGAACAGTTTGCTGAAACTTTCTGCCAGTGATGTGTAGCTTCAGGTGATGAGATTAGGAAGAATTTTTCAAATATATTATTCATTATATTTCAAGTTAACTCAATGTTTTGTTGTGGTTAATACATTGATGTTAATTAGGATATTTTATCCTCTCAATTGAACCCCATTATAATCAATTGGGACGGTTCAGATAAAATTGATGATTCGCAAGCTTTGTTCAATAGTGGTAGAAGGATCGAGTAGCATTTTAACGGTCGGTTAGATGCTTAATTCATTATCAAATTTTTCATATCTTCACAATAATAGTTATGGCATTTAGATCGCGTGCATGACCCTTTTGTTATTTATGATTAAAGGAAAGGAAATTATATAAAAATACTAATGTCTCCAATAATATGGAACCTGTGAAACTTTACTATAGCCTACAATTATTCAATACTGATTTTCATATCCCAGTGGATTGAGATCTATATTCGTGGAAGAATATGTGATAAGATTTTGAGAAATATCGTACCATGGGGTACTAAGTATGACGTGGATTTGAGACAGAGTATTATGTACCTCATTTGGGTATAAATCCCAATTGAACCACAAAAATACGAATGTAGCGTATTCTATACTTATCCTAACAGGATAATGAGAACATTGATCATATTATTGAGTTTGATACCTGTGCACAATGGGTGGCAAGGTATTGTGAGACCATAAAGTTGGTCGTTTGTTAAACTTGCAAGTATCGATACCTCATGGATGTTATCCAATCGTTGGTGGCGGCGCATAATCATTGGTTTACAGTGACAAAATAAGATTCAATGAGATTGTTGTGATATCTTATATAATTATAACATCTATTAAGATAAGTTTGATGAAACTTATATCCTTATTGATATTAGAATTCGGTGGAATCTTGGCTGTATTCCTAATATTTAGTTATCCTTAAAATTTTTGAGTTATGGTTACAACTCGGCGTTTAGTCTCAAATAGTTGATGGTTAATTACATATTATTATTACTTTGTATATATTTGATATTATTATCTGATATATTTTATTGAATTATGATATTGTTGACTGTATCACTTGTTAGGTAAATAGCTTATACTTACATTTTTTCAACTCTAAAATAGAGTAGGTTGATAACGTATTAGCGAAAATTGTACATTTGCTATAGAGACTTTAGGTAGATGCAATTTCAAAGTCTAAAAGCTTTTATGTTGAGAGATGATGAGACTTCCTTATTATTTTAATAGTTGTTGGATATTTTATGAGGATTGTGTTCCAATGAGTTTATATTATTATTGACATATATGCTATCTCTCATTCAAAGAATTTGATATTTGTTATGGATATTTTATTTATGATAAATTTATGATGAGCAATTATAATTTGATATTTTCCGCGTGATAGGTTCAGGCCAAGTTGGGTGATTTGGGCTCAGGTCGCCTTAGCCACTATCAAAGAGACACAAACCACTGACAGCCCACATCATGCAGGCTTGGTTTACACCTCTATGTCTCTGGGTCCCTAATATAACATACATTACACAAGAAAAACATGGACTTGGCTACAGCAATTAGACCAGTCCCGCGTGAAAGATCCCTCCTCTAGACAATGAAAATTAAGAATTCTAAACTTGCAGGCTGTAGTAGAAAAACTTAGAAGGCACTTTCTTTGCACTGTAGGCGTTGGAAAGTTAGGAAAAGGGAAAAAAAATAAAGACTTCTTAACCAGCATTTGTCACGACTTGCTTCATTAATCTAGGACCAAGCTAGTCCAGCAAGGACAGCTCCTACACTTTCGACCATCAACCAAACTTCCCTTACATTTTCCACCTTTCATTTGCTCAGAGTGAAATAAAACCTTGTTAGTTCCAATGTTTTGACTACAACACCTCTCCAAGAAATGAGAGGAATAATATCCTCTGCCATCTTGGTTTTACCAGCAAATAAAAATAAAATAAATCCCTTTCTCCTAGAAAGTGCATAATCCTCATAATGATTTGAAGAAATGAAATAGATATCACATAGCTCCAAGTTTATTGACAACAAAAAATTTTTTACCTCATTTTTAGGAATTCTCTTCTTCTCATAACCCCATTTCCTTGCTAATTTTAGAGCTGTTTCAACACCTTCAGCACCAGTATTCATTGGTAGCACCATATCATATCCAAACATGCTGGTTAGCTGCTCTGCAAATGATGGAAATCTATCATTGTAGAAGGCTCTAGAGCTGAGAGTCAGCTTTTCCGCTTGGTCAATTAATGCTTTTATAATTTTAGGATGACAGTGTCCCTGATCAAGAAGTCAAAAGATAATTGTTAACATGTGATTCAGGACATGGAAAGCAAACTTTGATCAATAAACAAGTCATCTAAAAATTGTGATTCGTAAACCTCCAGAAAATGGAGATTTCCATATAGAAAATAACCCGACTTCGAGAATTATTTAACATGAAGGTTTCAGTGGCCTTGTCACTTTTCATCAAAAGAAAGTGAAGAATATCCAACAAACAGAGAATGATAATAAAGAACAGAAAACAATAAATATAGGAAAGATGAGACCTTTGATAAATTTTGGATGTCAAGAAGTCAATAAATATGTGTATAAGATCCTATTCCATTAAAGATGCAATGATCTAAACTACATTATAGAAAGAAATGGCCACTCATTTACCTGGTTAACAGCAGAATAAGCAGAAAGAAAATCAATATATTTGTTTCCCTCTGGATCCCATACTGATGATCCCTTTGCTTGAGAAAATACCATAGGAATAGGGTGGTAACTGCGTGTAAGCCAGAAAATTAAGCCCAAGTACACATGCACTTAAACGGCTTAAAGTCTCAATATGCTAAAGGAAATATAACACAAACAGGTTCAAAAATAAAAGATAGTTCGATTTGCACAGACCGCAGTTCACAATTAACATTCATTGATGTTATTCCTCTATAGTTGTTCATGGTACCCTGTATAAACCCATAAACTCTTTTCTGCTCCCACAAACTGGGGTTCTATGAGGATGGATATCTAAATAGTCTACTTTTGCTGATCAAGATGGCTATTCTAAAGACCCAGACCCTCACAAATTCAGTTCTATTCCTGGATCTAATTATTGAAAGAACGTGGCCCCATCCTTTCCTGCTTCCAAGACCAATAGTACAAACACATACCTCAAAATTTAACCTTACATACAAGTTTCTAATCAACTGACCACAAAAAAAGAAAAAAACAAGGAAAAAAATATCAAGAATCAATTTTGCAGTAGAATAAGCAATATCACTAACTGATTAAATGAAAACAATGCCAAGCGTCCAGATGTCCACTAGAGAACCAAACTTGCACAATTGCATTTACCAAGCCCTGAGATGTATTCATTAAACAAAAAAGTGACACCCATACTACCCTGTTTCCTATAACAATAGTACAAGAATAACATTTTCTAATCTTAAACAAATATAAAAGTTGTCAACAGATTAACTACAGAAGTTATCTTAGGAGATCTAAAATCTTTGGCAAATCAGAGTCCGAGTCCAAAAGAAGATACTGTCTGCATGATATTTGTATATATGAGAAAATGAGAAGTCAATATATATAATCTACCTAGTATATAGTTCAAAGGAATTGCAAGGACATACGGCATCCCCATCACCAATTAATAGAGGAATCATAACATATTAAAAACAAAACTGTGCTTTTAGCACTTAATGAATTCCTATCCCTAAACATGTACAACGAATGGGAAAACTTGCAAGACAATAACTACAAAATGAATCAACATATATTGAAAGGGGGAAAGCATAATAGAAAACAGTCCTACTCAGTCACGTTTGAAGAATCTATGCAGTGTGTGAAGATGGGCTCAGAACATTGCATATTTTGTAGTAGGTTAGGAAGGTTAAGCTAAGCAAGTTGGGCCATTAATATGGATCAAAATCTAAGCAGATTTGCACCATTACCAAGAGATATTGATACTGGGATATTATCGTTATATGCTGTGGTATCAACAAAATATCATGATATGTCAGCAAAATATATTGGTTATTATAAAACTAAAAAATTCTGCCCAAATCTACACTATTGACTGCCAAATTTTCTTCCTCTGTCAAAATTTGTCTTTTCTCAATCCAACAAATTCAAAACATAACCAAGGCTTGATCAAACAGCTCCAAACAGATTTTACCTTCCAAAATCTTAGATTTTTTTTAGATTGATACTGAAATCATTTAAGGCAGAGATTTCGGGCAAAAAAAAATGGTAAGATTTCTATTTTAGATACTTCATGTTCCTTTTTTGCTTGATTTAGCTTCAATCTACTGCTTCTAACACAAATGCAGTGGATTTTAGGCCAAGCTCTTGATCTGATTCGTGTTTTTCCTAATCGAATCCAAAATCCTAGAAAGCCTGTTAACCACTTGGAAGGTAAAAAATTGACAATCCAGGATTTTTATTTTAAATTTGTAGATTTGTGTCACATAAGCTTATTTACACATGTTTGTTGATTTTTTATTAAATATTGAAGATATTAATTTAAGTTGTAATTTTTGTCAAGATTTTTGAATACCTTGGTGGTAGCTATTCCAGTTCTCAAAACGACAGTAACGCTCAATTCTTCTAGGTTATGGATATGGACCTTCACCCCTTATTACCAATATCCTTCACAATCCGGATATATGGAGCACCTTGAAGTCAATCACCACCCTTTATGGACCACCACAGGGCTACCCTAATCCATATCTTGATTATAGTCAAGAACATTCAAGGAGGACCATGGGTTTCACCAATAGTAATGACTCTAATGAGATTGCTAGTGGCCGTTTTAGGTTTGTTTTTTTTAATCAAAGAGGATATCAAGTTTAAATTTGATAAAATTGACTATACCCTTCAACTATGGAAATGTATGATAAAAGATTATCAAATTATAGTATATAACTTAGTTTTGTTGTGTTTATAAAAAAATGCCTGTGACATCCAACACTGACATGGCTAATACTAACATGACCACGACCAATACGAGATCGATGACATATTTAATCCATGACTCACTAATGATAAATGAAATCAAACTTGCTAGTGTTTGACCCAGTGAACTACCATTGAGTTGAGAATTATATTTATGAAATATAATGAATAAGATAGATTGAATGTGACATCTTTTCTTGATTTCATACATTTAAGTTCAATTAAGAAGAAAATTTTGAGTCTGTCTCAGCAACTCAATGATCATCTGATATTTTCTAAGGGGTTTCTTACTTGTCCATCAAGCTTTCTGGATCTAGGAAAGAATTTATGAGCACACAATCAAACTTTAACAAATGAAGTTATCAGTATCATAGTTAATTACAGATTGTTTGTGTTCCTTGTCCCATCCCTACCTTGTTTGTGTTCCTTGTCCCACCCCTACCCTTAATCTCCCCAATTTCTGTTTGTTGATCCACATGTTTATCACTCTAACACAATCAATCACTTATGATCCCAATATACTGCCCCATATACCAAAGCCTTTCTAAAGCAATTGGAAGTTTCTTTTCAGAAAAAAAACAATGCCAACAATTCTGAGGTACTCTAGTTTTCCCAATATCAGTATTATGACCCTTTACCTGAAAAAAATTAAACCTCCCATAAAGCCTACAACAATGAAGTTAGCTACTTTGTAACTAAAGAAGGAAAAGATTGACAAAACATACATGCATATGAGTGCAAACTTATTGTATGTCAGTTTCACACTGTGTACCTTCAGTTCATGTCCATCTCTATGATATGCTATTTGTGATTGTCATGATTTTATTGCGTCCAAAGTTGCACCAATGGAATTGAAAAACCTTATGGGAGGTAAATTAAATAGGCCAGATTCAGCCAGAGACCAACACATAGTCCCATTTTGTCAGATAAAGCCCCGCATAACAAAACACAATTTTATTCACCCTTAGCCAAACCTCTATACAACTTGCAAGTTACAAGATAGCTATGGACTACCTTCAGTTCATTTTCTCTTCATAGATGGCAATCACCAAGCAGCATACCATCTCTGATCTGTGTTTCTCAATGACTCAAACACTTAATCACTGCCTTGATGCCTTCTATTCCTAACGGCAACTAAGACAATTGTCATTTTTTAAGTACGTAAGAGTGAGATTTTGTCATATTTTCAAAGGTTGGCTCTTTTAGCTGTGATGGATCATGTTCTTATTTCTGTCATTAACTATTATCATAATTGATTAATGAGATACACATATATATAAATATGCACAGAATCCATACAATCGCCACGTTATCAGCGGTTCCAATACCACACTATAAGAGTACAACGTCAGATCTTAGAAAGGAAAGATGTTTGCTAAAAATCATCAATCAAAAATCACTCCACAATATCCTGCGAAAGTATACATAACATCCATAACAATCTGCTGGGCGATACTACACCAAAATCATCAAAATTTAATACATCATTTCATACGTCCAAAGTTTCACAAATATGCAGTACATTAAAATCAAAACAACATAATCCTTCTTCCTAAGTATAAGAAACGAAATTCCCAATCTTCATTCCTCTTCATCTAGCATTAGCTCATGCAACTTATCTGAAGGTTAGTAAAAACAATAAAAAAGAATGCTCAGCAAGGCACTACATATATCAATAAATATGCACATCATACTCAAAACATACCATTAGAGAGAATATGAATCATAATGCATACATAAGTATAAAAACATGGGCAGAAAACATCTTCTTCTTTATTTTATTCTTTTACTGTCTTGATCATCAAACACATCGAAAACTTATTTATCTTTAGGGACCTGAGCTAATAGACCTCATCAGCTAACGGAGCGGATAATCGATGAAAGGATTGTATTCACTTCCACATAATCTAAGGCCTCACCCTCCTATTCAACACCCGGAGGTGGGCGGTATATACCTATAACCCAGTAATCTGCTCTTATTCTCCTACGGTCAAGGGTAATCCTCGATTACCACTATAACATCCTAAGGTATGCCAAAGAATATTACCCTCTAAATAATTCATTGGTCTAATTCTTAATTTCTTAATTTAAGGAAAACTCTATACTTTACTTTTTAATTCTTAATTCTCACTCTTTTGAAAAACGGTTTATACTTTTCTTAATAAAGTTGTAGAGTTCTTTCTTTCTTTTCATAATATCAAATACAATTTTAACATGTCAACTTCCATAACATGAAATTTGAACAATAAATCATGCAGCAGAAATTTATAAATTTTCCTATAAATTTAATAAGCATGTATCACACAATTAAATATGTAGTATATTTTTATCATATACAAATAGCATATAGTACTTTAAAATCCACAATTATGAAGCAGAAACATGTGAAAATTATTTTTGTACCTCTAAACACGAAGGAAATTTCAAGATAAAACAAATAATTACAATACAGATGATTAAACGGGAGTTCTCGATAAATTTCACTGAGAAGTCATGGTAGACCGATAAATATGCAAATTTTCCATGCTTTTACTTTTAAATCGTAACTTGGATGAGTATTAGAACAATAATATTAACGGGAATAAATCACGACAAAGGAAAGAGGGAGCTAAAAGTGCACTTCGCCTGATATGCCGAAATTCTTAATCCGAACGTTCCGAATCGGGCTACCCAGATGTTTTCTCCCTTTCCTCTCCCTTCTTCTCTCTCCTTCGACCTTTCTCCCTCTCTCTCTCTATCTAATCAGCTCCGCCGCTTGAAATGCAGTGGACTACGTTTTCGGCTGACTTTTATAAGAGACCCCATTTTCGGCTGAATTTTATAATGGACCCGCGCTCAAGCACGGGTTGGGCTCAGAGTGAGCGCGGGTATTCTAGAATCCGTGCCTGCTGGGGCACTTGGGCTCACGACAAGCGCTTACAGTTCTGGATTCAGCGCCTGCCAGGCCCTCGGGCGCGCGGCAGGAATGCCAAGGCATTGGCCTGGTGTGCTACAGTGTCAGCCCGGGTCGCAAGCTCGATTTTATCCGATTTTACAATTCTTACCCTTTTTGACCCAATTGTCCACATCCTTAAACCTCAATTTTATTTATATTAGCTTAAATAATCACAATTAATATAAGTTAAAACTCAATCCTTACATTAACCTCGGAAAAAAAGCTCTAAACCAAGGAAATTTTTAGATTTTAATGCTGAGAGTGGTGTTGCCTCCTTTTTTTCAGTTAATACATCCATGAAATAAATGTAAAATAAAAATAAGATAAAATTACGTATGCTTTTATTGAAGTCTGCTGTTGAGATCCTATCAATGTTCAAAAAATGGGCAATTTCCATTGGTGGGGTACTCCATTCTTTTTAGGTGTCCTCCAACATCTTCTAATGTTTGTTAGTACATCAACTGCCTAGTTGCCTTTCTTGGGGATGTGTGCCATGGTACGTTCCCAATTTCTCTCAAAAATTATCTTATAGTCTATAATTAAGCCTATATTTTGGTTCATCTCCTCAGCACAGTTGTTAAGCTTTTGAACTGCAGTAGCTAAGTCAGTTTCAATGATTACCCTATGTAGCCCTCTACTCCATGCATCTATGAGAGCATGACAAATTGCCAAAATTTCTACCTTAAGAATGTCCACACTTCCTAGCCAGTCGGAATGTCCAAACACCCATTGAGCCTTGTCATCTCTTTCTATTCCTCCAAAGCCTACTGTTCGATCATTGTTAATGCTAGTATCTGTGTTTATTTTAATCCATCCAGCCTGAGGAGATCCATTTGTTGATCCTGTTTATAAGGCTTTAGTGTACTTGCGAGAGGAGATGAGCACTTTAAAGGTCGGAAGCTAGTAAGCAGATAGATTTTTCAGGCTTGGGTGATAAATTCCAGTCTTCCTCAAAAATGGATTCATTGTGCCAAACCCACAACACCCAAATTGTCTTAAGGAAAAGATACTTGCTGTGTTGATTATTTGTAAAAACCAGGTTGGAAGGGTTTTAAAGTGCATACCTAGGACATATTAGGCTTGCAACATGGCTTGCTAAATCTTCCTAGCTCTTTGGCAATCTCTAACAATGTGTCTGGAAGTTTCTGGAAGTCCACACATGTTGCAAGTAGGTGATGATGTTAGATTTATTTTAAATTTGTAAGCATTTATAAGTAGATTATCCCTTAATAAAAGACAAATGAAGGTTTTGAATTTTGATGGGGCTTTGATTTTCTAGATATCGGTCCACATCGCATCCGTGGCAATCAGTTGTTACTAAAGGAGATTATAAGCTTTTTTTAGTCTCATATTTCCTGGATATCATGTCTCAGATTTGCTTGTCTTCATTGCCTACATGTCTTAGGACATGAATCCCCCATAACCAGTTGAGGCATTCCTTGTTGAGTTTGCCTTCAATATATCCCATTTCAATTCTCCATCTGGCTGCAAGTAATCCACCACTTAGCGTTCCAACACTTCAACTAGTACTGACCTGTGTATGAAGTTCAGCAGAGGGCCAATACTGAGCCATTTGCCTGTCCAAAATATAATCTTCTATCCATTTTCAATATTCCATTTGGTTCCTTTGCGGATTAAATCCCTTACCATGAGAATCTATGCCAGGTGAAGGAAGCATTTTTCTTTTTTGGCTTCGAGAAAGTTGGAACCTTTTAGATATTTGGCCCAAGAAATCTAAGCCCATAGTTTGTTAGAGCCACAACACAACTCTCATCCCACCTTCCCTAGAATGACCAAATGGTTATTGTAGGTCTTCCTAAGACCTAGACTCCCATCTACTTTCAAGGTACATACCTCTTCCCAATTAATGAGGTAAACCTTGCTCCCTAAGGAAAGTTTCTATTAATCTGGTCAAGTTTCTTAAATGTGCTCTTGGACAAGATGTGGCCTTGCATTATGTAAACAATGATTGCTTGAGTCACAGTTTGAATGAGGGTTGCTCTCTCTATGATAGATATATGTCTCGTCTTCCAATTAAGGAGTCATTTTTGGACTCTCTTGATGATCGTTCTATAGTGAACCTCACTAGTGTGGCCGTGAATTATCCAGGCACCCAAATATGTTTTCAAGTTTCAAATTGCCTAAATCGGCATAAAGCTTGAAACTCAAAGGCTAGGCTTTTGGAGACACATAGGGACACAAAAATTTGGGATTTATCCATGTCAATGGTTTGCCTAGTTGCTTGGCAAAAGTGGTTAAGCAATCTCAAATTATTGGTGAGCTGATCTTTGGTAGTCTTAACAAATAAAATGATATAATGTGAGAAATGCCCAGTTCGGATCTACAAGCTTTAATCAGTTTCCACTACCTTTCTAAAACATCCCTATTAATAAGATGAGAGAGCCACTGAATACAAAGAGCAAAAACGTAGGGTGAGAGGGGGTTCTCTTGTCTGATACCATAGGATAATTGGAAATTGTCAGTAAGTTCTTTGTTCCAAAGCACCGTAAACGTGGACATGATGATACGCTCCATAATAAGTCTTACAAGGCAATTCCGAAAGTTCAATGTGAAGAGCATGTTGCAGAAAAACTCTCACCTAATTTTGTCATAAGCCTTAGCAAGATTGATTTTTAGAGCCATTGCAAAATTTCTCACTTTGGCTTTCCCCATGGTATGCAACATTTCATGTGCCACCAGAATGTTGTCGTGGGTCTTTCTACCTGGAAAGAAACTGGCTTGGGAAGGGCTAATGAGATCATTCAAAAGCATTCTGAGCCTATGAACAATGATTTTAGTGATTATTTTGTTAATAACGTTGCATAATGCAATAGGCCTAAACTAGCTAAAGTTGCCAGGTCCCTCTACCTTGGGTGTGAGAACCAGCATGGTCTAATTTCCATCCTTAGGGAGGTGACCTTCCTAGAAAGCTTTAGTTGCGATTTTGCAAAGGTCCATCTTCACTAATTCCCATGCATTTTAGAAGAATAGGGCATGGAACTTGTTGGGTCCAGGTGCCTTGAGAGGTTTCATGGAGAATAAAGATTGCTTAATTCCACTAGACCAGGGGTGGCTTAAAAATACTTGTCAACAATTATGTTCCTAGGCCAAAAGTGGGGAGGCTTTCCTTAAGAAAGGGATTCGGGTCCGAGAAGATGTTCCTAAAATAGTTAATTGTCTCTTCCTTGAGCATAGCCTTGTCGCAAGTCCAATCTCCATTATCACTTTTGAAAGTAGTAATCCAACCATGACGCCACTTGCTTATAGCAGTGTTGAAAAAGAATTTCGTATTTCTATCCCCCAAAACAAACCAATTAAGTCTCGATTTCTGGAACTAGTAAACCTCCTCTCTGTCAAGGATCGCTCAGTAGTCTTGGATGAGTTTCTCTTCAAACTCTCTTAACCGGACTGAGCCAACATGAGAAAGGGTATCCTAAACTCCCCTAATACGATTGGCCAAGGTTCTCTTCTCCTTAATGATATTACCAAATTTTTCCCCATCCTAAATTTTCAAACAATCTCTTGTGGTTAATAGTTTATTCTCTTTAATCTCAGGCATGGCTCTCCAAATCTTCTCGACGAGCTCATTATAGTCGGGATGGTTACACCACAAGACGTCGAATTTGAAGGTCATTCGTGTCGAGGCAAATAGGGCAATGGTCAGATGAGATTCTATTGAGGTTTGTGACTATGACCATTTAAAATCTAACTTCACAAGAGTCATTAACAACATCTTTGTCGAGTCTTTTTTTAATCCAGACAGAGTACTATCTCATATTCCACCATGTATATTTCAGCCCTCTGTATCCAATATCTTCCAAATTGCACTCCTCGAGTTAATTCTAAAATTGCAGACACTTATTAAGATTGGTTGCTTTTATGGCTTGCTTTTCTTTAGGGGTAAGTATGTCATTGAAGTCTCTAATCATGCACTAAAAATGTCGAAGGGTGGATGCTAGGTTTAAGAGCTTTGCCCACATAACTTTCCTATTGCTTTGGAGAGGGCTGGCATAAATGGTAGTGCACAACCATCCTACGTCCCTACTATCCTCTTTGATGAGAGCGTGAATCGCATACTTGTGAGTCTTCAAGATCTCAATATTAATGTGGTCTTTGGGCCATAGAAACCAGATGCCTCTTGAGAAGCCTTGGGCTTCACTAATTGCAAATCCATTCATGCCTGTCCTCCTAATTACTCTTGCCGCCATTTTACCACCAATACATAGTTCTAAGATTGCAATAATTTCAAACTTCTAAATTATCTTGATGTCCCTAAACTTATTGCAAAATTCCTTTCTAGCCACCCCACGACTCTAGGCAATAATCTGCATTAACATGTTGTGGTTCCTGGAAGCGCATCCGCTCTATATTCTCATCATTGCTAGTATCCTCTACCATCTTATCCTCAGCTACTATGTGACATAGCTCAAGGGGTGACTTAAATGCTACTTCAGATTCCTTAGGGTGATGATCTGAAAGCAGGTTAAGTGAGGGTCCATGAACCACAATCTGAGGCTAGGCTTGCTTGGTGGCAGGTTTTGAGGTGTCCCGGGGTGGGCTAGGTTTGATTATAGCGAGGTGTTGGTTGGAGTAGTGAACTGGTTCTCCTGACGTCGATTTGGGGTGGTTTCCTTGGCATTCAAAATGTCCCGGAGTGCTAATGTTTTCAAGCTGTTGTTCTAGCATCGACTTTGGTTGAGAGTCCTTTCCTACACTTCCTTTTTTATTAGAGTTTTCCTGTCATATCTATTTTGGCTTGGCCATGAATATAAAGTTCATCTGTGTTTTATCTGGTTGTGTCTTGTGTGTCCATGTTGGTGTTGTTCTTGACTCTCTCCACCTAGAAGTCTTGCTTTTTTATATTCGCTTAGCAATTCATGTTCACATCATCTGATTGCCTGGTGTCTCGCACTGAGAATCTAGAGCCCATATTCATACCCTCCTCTCCTATACTGTGATGCAAATTATCTAACTTCCTAATTGTTCTTCTAGCTCCCATGAGGGCATAAAGCCAAGAGCCAGACATTTTTTTCTTCAAGTGGCCTCATAATAGGTTCACTAGAACTATCCGCTGCATTCTTCTCCATGACTTCCTCAATTCTTTTGACAGTAAACTGACAGTTGTAGGAATCATGCCCCACCCTACCATAGCCAAAACAAATCTAAGGGAGACCCTCATATTCAATATTCAAAACCACCCCTTCCAACTTGCACTGAGGAAAAAAAGGCTTGCTAAGGTCAATTTTTACAGCTATCTAGCAAATCTTCCTTTGTCAACCAAAGATATATTCATAACAACCATGATTGGTTGTCCAATTAGTTTACCCATAGCCCAAAGGATATCTGATGTGAACATCCAAGATGAATATTTGCTTTAATTTTCCTTCCAAATTACATTTGATTTTATTTGCATAACAATTTTAATTATTAATTTGATTTGATTTTTCATTTCGTAGAGATTTGATTTTATTTCTTTTTATTCTTTTTCCCAATTAGGAGTTATTTGGTAGTGATTTTATTTTCAATTTTATTAGGCATCGGGTTCTCCATATAAGAATCCCTATTTCTATTATTTAGATATTGATGATTGATTGATGAATGAATATTTGAGAAACTGATTGCAATTGAACAATTATGACTTCCTTTTCCCTCTCCCCATTGGTTTGATCTCTTTCTTGTCTCTACCCCTCTAATCTTTATTCTTATCTCTACCCCTCTATTACTCTTCTCTCTAATTTTTTGCTTCCCTCTACATCAATATCTTTCCTGAAACAATGGATAGGGAGGCCTAAAAGCCGAACCCATACCACAGCTGATTGGATCAGCTCTTCTGAAGATCTAAATTCAGGGTTCCATAGCCTAACAATTAGGTAATGTTGAAAAATCATCCAAGGTCCATTAGTAAGGACCTTAACATAGTCCTCTTGTTCGTTAAATCTAATTAAATAGTAACTGAAGTCTATGTCTATCACCTTGAACTTCCCTTTCGGGTTCCATAGGCCATGGATTCTATCACGGAGGGCTTTGTAACCTAAAGGACATCCCAACAATTTGACAATCACAAAATGATCTCAATCCTTGACCAACTTAGATTTTAGTATTTTAGTATTTCAGATAGAGTGATTGGAGCCCACTTACACAAGAAATCAATCACAATGTCTCCGTCTTCAGCTATATTGTCTTCCATTTCTTCCACAATCTCCCGTTAGTCCTGTCCTTACTCATCACCATATCCATAAATGATGGTTTCTTCAGGGATGGAACTTTGATTTGTGGTGCCATCTTCTGCCAAACAGTGGTGCCTTGAGTTTGGTCATCCTCGTCTTCAAGCTCCATCCCAAATGTTTGGCTGAGCAGGGATACAGAGGCTCTATGCTTTTTCCTTTGGTGTGACTGTCAATGGTGAAACTAGGGATTTAAGGAACTCCCAGCATAAGGTCCATTGCCCAGGGAGGCGGGAGGGATTAAGGGGTGGGGAGGCCTTTGATGGAGGGCGGCAAGAGGTCCCGAACCCTAGAATCAGCATTGCCTCCTTTGCAGTGTTGAGTTAAAACCAATCATGTGGTGTGTATCAGGTGATGTTGACAGCTTGACATAAACTAAGGAAAGGTACTTTCAAATTTAATTTGCCATGGCACAGATATTAAGGAACAATAGACGTTGATATATATGTATGATCATTGGCAACAAGGAAGAGATTCTGTGATAATGATAGTGGTGGTTAGGGTGGTATGGAAGTAGTGATGGGAAATTGCTGCATCTTAATTTGATTGGGTTCTTTGATGTGTTCTGATTTGTTATGGACTGCTGTTCTCAAGCCATTCTATCAGGATTTAGATAATGTGGCACCAAATCAAAGTCAATAGCTTCCATTGCTGGCTTGAAATGTAACTTTGTGGGTGTAAATCTTATTGGTAAATACTTTATATGGTTAGAAACCAAATGATTGAAAAAAGAACAAGGCTTATGGATGTTCCAGCGTGCATATTAATATAATCTTCATGGGGCTCCAAGCTCTCCTTTTCTTCCACTACATTTCCCTATAGGTTCTCTGTATTAATGAAGAAGTCTCAGTCATGGTTGGTCTATGTCACAGAATATAGTCTTTCTGCTCTCAACCTTCACCTAGGTGCATAAAAACTTGAAGAATTCCACATTTTCAGTATTTATGAGGATTCTCAGGGATTGCATATCCTAACATGGGTTTAATTGTAACTATTGAGAACAGCACATCACATGAGACACTGTAAAGTTTTACCAAAATGGATAGTGAATTTCGGTGCAAATGTAAAGCTTGAATGTGACTGTTGAATTGTCAAGGCTGTGTGATGATGTACGTGAATGTTTAATCATGGAAAGTATCCATCAAATATCAAGTAAAAAAGCATGCATTGCACAGAGGCCTCAGTATACTGAGATGTATTAGTTCAGATTTCAAGTGGGGCTCACCTGGTGTCATCATCTTATTAAGCTAAGAAGCGAAAGGTAAATTACTAGGAAAAGGTGAAGATGGAAAGTTCTTCAAGCATATGCTTCATAATCTCAATTGTACAAAGCAGAGGCAAAATATACTATATTACAAAGTTAGTCTTCCGTATTTTGATTGTAAAATGGAACATAGCCAAGGAAACTACATGTGTTCACTATTGTTCACTATTGCTCTTCCTGGTAAACAAAGTTAGAATGAATCAGAAAACAATCTTTGCAAGTCTAAGATATCTTATTAGCCAAATATGGCATTAAATTTGCAGCCAAACTCCTTAGGAACAGGCTAAGTCTCATTAACCTTAGGAAGCCGTAGAGCAGTAAATTTCTATCTGCACTTGCACTTTATGCAATTAGCATGTCATGATTGAATAAGATATCAAGCAGGGACAGAAAACACAGAAGAGTTGTCACATATAAACTATCTTATAACGACATAGCTCAATTTAATCATAAGATGAAATCTATACAAGTAAATTAAATTAAGGCACACATCAAGTATTTCCAATCCCAAGATGACAAAACGGAGAGGGATAAAAATTACTAGAGATTCATGTTACAAGAATATTAGTTTGTAATTCATCATGTTAGCTAGTAAGCTGGCAATTCTGTTGTATGACCTGGCTATTCTGTTAGCCAAATATTCAATTTGTTTCTCCTTGGATATATATATACAACTGTATGTACACATTATTCTGATAATGTAATGAGAACCATCAGTTTCTTCATTCTTTGATCTCTGTTCTCTTCTCTTCAATTGCTAATTGCAGGTTTCTTCTTCATGGCATCAGAAACACAATTTAACTGCTGCCTGACGAGAAGAGATTCATCCTACTGATCTCCATTCTTTCCCAATAATCAAGGCTGCTGAGATTACTTGTACTGCTAGATTGAATACCAATTCTGCAATTCACAGTTTAATTGATGATCCTTCTAGTCCTTATTTTCTGCATCAAGGGACAATTCAGGAATTCAACTAGTCTCTCATGTTTTGAGAGATCAAAACTACTTATCCTGGAGCAGATCCATGATTATGGCTCTGAGATAAAAATAAGATTGGCTTTGTGGATGGTAGAATCAAACAACAAATGGACTCCGATCCATCGCGTGGAACTTGGAGAAGATGCAATGGACATAGTTTCATATTGCATTTTGAATGACAAAAAACAAGATTCGTCAAATCGAGGATATCAAAACCCTTACCCTTACAAGCGGCAAGACCAGCTCTAGATAGGGAAAGGATTCGCTTTCAAAGGACCTCACGTAAGAGTCTAAATCTACAAGAATTCTGTGTATGCCATGCGGACGGATCTAAAGGAGAGATCTAGACATGAAAATGGACGTAGAGTTTGTCAATTTCAAAAGGGCATTGCCTCTTTTTATCATAATCATGGATCTTTAATTACTTATTACACAAGACTCAAATGACTCTGGGAGAAACTTGCAAACTATAGACCTCAGCCTGTTTGCTTTTGGGGATCTTCAAGAACTGCTGCTAAATATCAGTCTTAGGATTGTGTTTTGCATTTTTTATGGGACTTGATGATGCCTATTCCGATATCAGAGGTCAGATCCTCTTAATGGATCCTATGCCACCAATGAATAAGGTCTTTTCTATAGTATTACAAGAAGAAAGACAGAGGAAAATCATTTTTGTTTATCAGCAAAATTTCGAAGCAGCAGCTCTTGCTATTCATCAAACTCCTAATGTTCAGTTTTTTAGAAATGAGTATGGTGAGAGACAAAACAGCAATCAAGGCAACAAGGACAGGCCAACTGCATCCATTGGGATATTGCTGCCCATACAGCCATGTCAAAGATTAAGTGCTACAAGTTTCATGGTTTTCCACCTGGCTTTCAGTTTAATCAAGGAAGATGGAGAAACATTGCAACAAATCAAGGTTCTACAGTGATGTTACGAGAATATTAATTTGCAAGAATATGGGTGGGTCTTGCATAATTCACACTTGCATGCCATCTTGAGGGGGAGTGTTACAAGATTATTAATTTGTAATTAATCATGTTAGTTAGTGAGATGGCAAGTCTGTTATATGACCTGACTATTCTGTTGGCCAAGATTTAGTTTTTTCCTCCTCACACACACACACACAACTGTGTGTAAACAATATGTAATAAGAACCATCGGTTTCTCCTTTCCTAACTTCGATCTCTGTTCTCTGCTCTTCAGTTGCTAATCTCACGTTTCTTCTTCAATTCAAATTACAACAAAACTATGGAATCAGACAATAATGTGATTAAAAAGATTTTAATACAATTACGCAAGCACAAAAAAGAAAGAGCGGCAGGAGTGACGAAATTGAATTATTTGCGAGAGAAAGAGAGAGAGTTGAAGCAAAATGAATCGAAATAAAACAAAGGACGCGAGAGAAAGCTCACTTGTGGGCGCTGTATTGGTACTCCAGGTTGATGAGGTGTTGTGAAGAGGAAGGAGTTTTGCCTTCCGGAAGAGCTCCATAGCTTCTTCTACCTCCGCAAATTCTCGTCAAAACAGACCTTAATTGTCTCCTGGTCGCCATTGATTACAATGATGATTGAATTTGATTGCAGAAACCGTGTTGCATCCAAAACTTCGCTATCCTTCTCCCTCCCTCCCCTCCCTACCGCACCTGCCCCTCTCTCTCAAAGTTCAAGGCATTCCGGATGTTGCGTGATCATCTTTAACAAATCGAAGTATCTGATTAAATAAATTCTGTCACTTATGATAAATCTTGTCAGCAGACCCACTAAGGGATTAAGTTAATAATTTTTTTTCAAATAATTTTTTTGGAATGTCTAATAAAATTTTCAATTTTTAACTGTTTATTAGGGTAAATTAGACAAAATATAATTTAGTAAATTTTTAAATTTATTAATTTTTAATTGATCCAAACACAGCATAAATCAAGAAGTGGCCCCTATTAAACATGGATATATTTACAATTTATAAACTATAATTATTAAACTGAATTACTTATCGAAAAATAATTTACTAAACCCTCAAAATTTATAATTATTATTATTATGATTCTAGCAGATGGTCCAATAAGATTGAGCCAAATAGACGATGATTATTTTTTTTATTTTTCTAATCAATAAAATATTTTAAATTGCTATTATGAAGTACCAATTATGGAAAAATACAATATTCTCATTAGTATGTCATATCATCGGTTATTAAAAACATATTGTTACTGTCATAGTGTTGTTGAATTTTTTTGATTGTAAGATATATTTTAAAATGATTAATTAATATTATATAATGATATTATGATATATTATATAATTTTAAAAGGAATCAATCTCAACTAAATTTGAAGTTCTGATGCTTTGGTAGGTGCTACATAATTTATTTATATAAATGCCACTCCTTTGGGCAAATAGTGCTAAGACCTTGATACTTTTATTTATAAATAGATTATTCACAGAAAAAGAGCGAATTTCGTTAATTAATTGACATAATGATTTGCAATTTCTCCCAATTTAGCCAATTGGGGGGAACGAGGGGCCCTGCACCGCAGCTCTGCAGCGCAGGGCCAATGCTGCAGGGAGGGGGCCGTTGGATTTTCATCCGACGGCTCCCGTATTAATATAATTTTATTTAAAATATGTATTAAAATAATAAAAAAAGTATATTGTGATGGACCGTGGGATGAAAATCCAACGGCCCCCATTATGTGGCACAGGCCTTGTGCCGCATCTCTGCGGTGCAGGGCCCCTGTTTCCCAGTTAGGGAGATGGAAACTTTTAATTTAGGATAGCATTTCCTCTCTTTCTACCTCTTCATCTCTAATGTGACATTAAATTTATTAATTTCATAATTTATAATTAACTTAAATTAGTTTTTGATCCTTAACATTTAAAAATCAATATTGTTTATTTCACTGATCAAAATTTAAAAACAATATCGAAATATGAATTTACAAATCATTGTTAAATGACATGAAATAATAAAATATTTAAGCTATAGTATCCAATTGTCACATATAAAAGCAGCTGTAATACCAATAATTATTTGACTTTAAAATATATGTAAGAAAGAGCGTCTTAATGACTATACAAATATCAAAACCAAATTTTGAAAATTTAGAATTCAAACTAAAATATCAATATCGAAATGGCATCCTTATCCAAATTACAGTATTGAACAATTTAACTAAAGTTAACAAATTTCAAACGGTTATTTCTTTGCCAAATAATAATATATCAAAATACTTCTAACGCCCTAAATCCAATTTCTAAAAAGTCATTTTTTAATAACTGATCACCTGCAAATTAGTTTAACTTCTCTAATTTGAAAGATTAAGAAAATAAGAGTAAAAATGAGTCAATTATTTACTAAAAAATATATAATTTTTATATGTGAACAAATAAGAAAGAAATATGCTAAATAAAGATATGATCAAAAAACCAAAAGGCCAACAACATTATTTTATAAAACGCATCATGCACAACCCAAAATTAATATTCAATTACATTATATAATAATATTCAAATATGTATTTGCCAATGTAAAATATGTCAAAATTATACAAATATATAATGTGAGCTCAAATCATATTAATTTATGAAAAGGATCAATGATCGATGATAATCTTACCAATAAATTACAAATATTGAAACTCAAATTATAATTATTTTAATATAATAAATAGCCATGTACTACTATTTAAGGACCCTATGTGAGTTATTTATATATAATCTTATATACGAAGCCAAAGGCCTCTTTTCTGGCCCGTGGATAATAAGTTTGATATTTAATTTACGAATAATATATTAAAATATGTCTGAATATATTTTATAAATTTTTTACAACAGTTATGTGACGTCCCATATCCCAACCGAAAATCGGCAAGGGTCTGGTTGTAATATAGACGTCGGACTATACAAACACCTGAACAATAAACCTGTACAATAATAAAAGTCCATCCAAAATCGACAACGAACAAATCAGGACATCCACGATCTAACCAACGCACCATCATCAACATACAGGATCTAAAAGCCACAAAATCTCACATGGTACCAACGTCATAACACCGGTACGATGTTAGTTCAAAATAGATGCCATTAGGTGTCCAATCTAATCATAAAACTTGCGAAAGCGTATACATTTATAAATACAGCAGAAACTATACTACGCGTATATTATCATCATTATTTGCATACATCTATGTATAAAATATATCAAAAATACACAATATCCCATCAGAAAATATAAGACTATATAACTAAGTCCACGAGATTATCTTTCATGTCTTCGGGTCTAACCGATTCAAATTCTCTATTCTGCCTTATCGGGTGTAATTCATACTCATTTGGAGAAAAAAATAATAACAGTGAGTCAAAAACTTAGTAAGATACATAAAAATATTGAGAAACATGCAAATTCATATTTAAAATATAACTATATATACATGTAAACATATGCAAGAAGGAATAACAATTAATAAATCCTAAAACATGCATAAAAGTAAAACTTTTATAATGCCATTTAATTCATTTATTTTATTCCTGATTTCTTATCTGATCAAATTATACTACTTGATGATCATCTTAGGTCCAAGTTATTGACTTCTTATTTTCTTAGGGAATTCTGTTTTTAAACCCAAAATCTTCATAGTTCTCATTCCAGCAGAACGATTCATAACCGTAGCCCATAGGCGAAATCCGTGGTCGAAGCCCATGGCCAAAGTCCATAGCTGAAACCCATTACCAAAATCCATAGCTGAAACCCGTGGCCAAAACCCATAGCCAAAACCTATAGCTGAAACTCGTGACCGAAACCCATGGTTAAAGCTCATAGCCGAAACCTATAGCTGAAGTGCAGAATATCCCCCTTCTTATTCTTGTGCATAAGTCATACAATTTCATGTTCTCAAAATTTACACATTCTCATAATTTCCATCACATACATAACATAACTTAAAGCTTAAGAAATTTTTACCGTTTAAGCAAACATAATTTTTTAGCTTTCGATTACAAATTCCTTCATAAACAAATTGTACATAATTTTTGGGACATATATAATTTAACATACGAAATATACATGTGGTTAAACATTATTATTTACGTCCAATAATATTTTGGGATACATAAAATATGCATTTTCATAATTCATGCGAACAAATTGTAAAGCCATCACATTCAACACCTAGAATCTTGATTACCTTAAGCCAAATTAAGCAAAAACCCCCAATTTAGAGAGATATAAACTTTGGGGCGTGGGGTTAGGGTTCCACATTCAAAAACAAATTAAAAGTCCAAAATCAGGCAGAAAATCCACATATATGTATGTTCAAATCATGGGTTTCCATTATTTAAGGCCGAATCATGTATAAAACCCAAAATAATCGGTTAAAACAGGATTTCAGGCACGGGTGAATAGTACCGGCACGTGAATGGTACCTGGTTATGCATATCAGACAATTCTCAAAAATTCAGACATCCAATTGGTAAATTATCAAATTCAAATCACGGGTAATCATAATCTCAATTCAATTTATGCATAAAACTTGAAATATATGCTCAAACAAGGTCCGAGAGGGGGTTTAGGGTTTTACAAATAAAAATCTACATAAATCTGCCAAATCGGGTAACCAATCAATAAATTAATTTATATAAAATATGGGTAATGATATTCAATTCCCAATTTATGTAAAAGCCCCAAAAATCAGGGGCCAGAACCACCCAGGCGAGGTGAACAGTACTGGTATGAAATGAATGTGTATAAAAATAAAAAAAGGAGAGTATGAGTGTACTTGTCTCGACTCGATCTATCACATTTTCAACTGGCTCGAAGCCGAAATCAAACCCAAAAGCTTCAATTTTCTCCTTTTTTCCTTTGCCCGGTTCCTCTCCGCGTCGCCGGCCGCTCACGCTATTGCCGCTGGAACTGCGTCACACCAATCGACTACCGCCACGAGCGGCCGTCGCAGGCCACCGCTGACCACCAGTGCCGCCTCCGGCAAAGCCCTCCTCTATCTCTCTTTCCTCTTTTCTTCCCTGCGAAACCCTCACCTGAGCCCCCTTGCTTTCAGCCTCCCAAATCCCTTTTTCATTTTCCCATTCCGTTGTTGTTATTATTATTATATATTTCATTTCTTTATTTTAAAACCCCTAATCGATGTCTGGACAATCGAACGGATGTATTTTAGGCGCCGGCCAGAAAATCTAAATATTTTCTAAAATTTTATAATATTTAATTAATCGGATAATAGTCTCCAATAATTCAAATAAAAATTTCAAAACATTACAGTTCGTAGATAATCCAATTGAAAAAATTTACTTAAATATGAATATCTCTTAAATTTTCTCATATTAAAAAAAATAATTTCTTTATTAAAATTTATGTAGAGTTTTTCTTCCTACTTTATCAAATATATCACATATAATAAAAATGAATCATGCTAAAATTTTAGTATGCATTTTAAAAACATGTTGAAACTACATTATATAGTGCATAAACATATAAAAGTTGCTACCGCATAAATTTAAGTAAATTAGCAAGATTAATATAATTTTATCATTTTCTTAAATTATGAAAACATACATAACTAAATATGTAGAGATTATTAACATATAGCATCATCTATGTAGAAATTTAAGATATGTAAAAATATTTATGTGAATTTCAAAGATATACAAACACATATTGTAGAAAATTAGCACTATATATAATGAGTATGGATTCATGACATAAATTTTATAAAACTTTTATGAAATGATAATGAAATCATATGTATGTAAAACAAAATCAGATACGAAAATAATATATGTATGAGTATTTTAAATAATAAATAATTAAGAAAATCAGAAATTAACATCAACAAAGGAATAGAGGCTCAAATGTATTTATATTTACTTAAACTCACCTAAAAATCTCTTAATTTCTCATTATTATTCTTTCTCTCTTTCCCTCTTCTCTTTCTATCTTTTCTCTTAGATTTTGGCTAAAAAGACTCAAAATCATCCGATAGGTTTTTATATAAAAAAATTGATGCATGTATATCACTTAGGCAAAGATCAGACACAATCTGCATTATACATAAGTATCCATTATGTGCCAATATTCTATTTCAAGTATGCTATATAACTACTCTGCTTAAAATATACGCGAATACGGTAAAAACATTCATTAGGCATGTTTTTATCATCCAAAATACGCTTGACTATGGGGTGGTTGCAAGTCAAGCACTATTCAACTTAACTTATACTGATCCAAACTTAATTTTTGATCAAAAATCTTAATTAACATAAAAATTCATCAACTTAATTAAAATTATTATTATTAAAAAAATATTTTGAGATCCATACATTACATCTCTAACTCTCTCTCTATCTTCCTAACTTATTCTCTATTTTATTTGTTAGACTTGAAGATTCCCATTTATTAGATTTGCGTCTCTTGATTCTCCCTACTTGATTTGATATTTTCAAGAAAATAGACCTTTGGGTTTGCTGGAGCTAACACTCAAGCTTTCCCGTAAAAAGGTCATGTTCACTGAATTTTCTACTAAGCGTGTAAAAATAATTTTAGTGTATATTTAATTGATGGGAATCAAAATTCTATTCTCATATTATTCATAGTGAAATATTTATTTTACTATTTGATTTCTTTTTAATATAAAATAAATATTTTCTGAGGAATGTTTATTCCTCTAACTTAGCGAATAAAAAATATGACATACATTTAGATTTTTTTATTTATTATATGTAAGGAATAGTTATTCCGGCAATCCATAAATTTTATTCCCATTTTTCATTATTATTATTATTATTATTATTATTATTGTTGTTGTTATTGTTGTTGTTATTGTGAAGGATATCATTGCCGTCAAGGATATCATTGCGGAGGCATATAGACATTATTTATACCTTTTGACCTCCAAAATCTTTTCTCCTTAAATAAAGGTAAAAAAATTATTAACATAAATTTTTATTGCATTTTTTATACTATTGTTATATACTAAATATTAAAATATTAATTCTCAATTTATTCTATTTCAGTAACCAAATAGTATGAGAAATTCTCAATTCCTCATACTATGAATAAAAATTTTTAACTTTATTCATTAAAAATAATTATTTTATTCATACTCTATTTCATTCTAATAACCAAGTATATTATTAGGGTATTGATAAGATAAAATAACTAGAGTGTAAATGCATGAGAAATCATACATTCGGTGAAGCTTAAAGATTATTGATTTGCACCTATTTGATCTACATGTGAGGTATGTAAAATATTATATCTCTATTTTATGAATGTTAGTTTGTGCATAATTCATTTCACAATAAAGATATTTTGAATTTTGGAATTATTTTCTTGATCTCTCTTTATAGCAACCCATGCGTATTGCCTCATAAGAGACTCACATCTCACAGCATATATGAAATTTCTTAGATTCTCATATTAGTCTCTTTGCCGCATTTCTTCTACAAAACTCTTTCTTTTGAAAAATCTCTAAAAGAAATGAAATATCTTAATAGCTAACACCAGATTCTTTTATATAGTCTTCAAAGAAACCTATGTTATGATTTGAGAAGAAATTATTATGAATCTCAATTCTCGACTGTATGGTTGAAATTTTTAAATTTGAATTTTAATAATTTTCTTATAATTATGAATTTTGGTTCTTAGATTTTTATAAATTATAATTATGTCCATGAAGATATTATAATCAACCATTTAATAAAAGTGATTATTATAAAATTTGACTAAATATAATTAATTTCTTTTTTATTCTTCTATGACACTAAAAATTAACTTCATGATTAATTTCTCGCATTATCTTTGATAGGTCCAATCACGATACTGGCTGACCCGACAGCTAGCCCACTTGCTAGCGGAGCCCAATGAGAAGCAAAGTTCAGGAGACTGCCCAACCAGCCCATCAATTGTGAATAGGCCCTAGGGAAAATGACGAGTTAGGTTCAGCAGGCAGCTTTTGTGACTTAACCAATTACGATCTAAGTCTACCATCCACTTCAACGATAGCAGTCTGGTAATGTAGAAGATGCCAACACAGCAAGTTCAAGCCAATGGTGATAATGGTCAACCACGGGGAACCACCATACTCGCTGACCAATGACAGCCCAGCCAATCTGCGCAAGAAACATCTTGCCTCCTATCGGCCACTATCGGTTACGGTCATGTTACCGCCACAGGGGAACATCTGACAATGGTGACTCCCGTCAATGCTTCAACGACTAGCAAATCCTAATGGAACACTTATCACAATCCTCAATACTAAAGCCTTCTTTACAAAACACTACAAATATCCCTTACTTTTACAGGAAAAGGGATCAATCAATCTCCAACTAAAACAACCATTGAGCGAGATACAATAGTTGAGGAAGGACCATGCTCTCTTTTTCTAATGCAGCTCTTTCTTCTCATCTTTAAGCCGCTTCTCGTCGAGTGCAACCTAATAAACCACTCACCAAATGCATCATGTTGGAGCCTTACCCTCCGAATACCTTAAAGCTGCTCCCAATTGAATGCATTACAGGAGCCCAATCATCCTCTCACATTCTCTCATACTTGTATCTCTACATTCTCTTATATTTTTTCATCTTTTTATTTCTTAAAAAAGATTTTTAATTTAAACATTGGAGGATAAATCAAGAAGTGAGTCCTTCCAATCTTTTGATCTCTTAAACATTACAGGAGCCCAATCATCCTCTCACATCCTCTCATATTTATATCTCTACATTCTCTTATATTATTTTTTCATCTTTTTATTTCTTAAAAAAGATTTTTAATTTAAACATCGGAGGATAAATCGAGGAATGAGTCCTTCCAATCTTCTGATCTCTTATTCGTTATTTGTGGAGTGTAGGATCTAAATTAATAGAGATAGAGACCAGATCTACTCTAATTCGACCTGAAATGAAAGATTGAGTGGTTTTTTTAATTTGTATCACAATTCGGATCTTAATACACATCTTTGGCTCAATCTTTGGGAATGACATAGAAGTCTAACCACCACTCACTGCACTCGCAACGAAAAAGCAAATATGGTCAACACCATAATATTTTGGTGCAATTTTAATTATGGTGACAACATTGGTTCATTTTGGATTATGAAAGGAATTAAAAATATAAGTTTAAATATAATTTTATTATAATCAAAATTGTATTGAATTTAAATTCCATTATTTAGATTATATGATAAATTATAAATTTAAGAGAAAAATATAAAATTAAGATATAATTAATTTTGTTAATTCATACATAATAATAAAAAAAATTATAGTCTAACGTAAATTTTTAATGTAACTAAATTAATATAATATGTAAGGATTGAGTTTCTAAATTATATTAATTATAATTAATTAAACTAATATAATTAAAATTGAGGTAAAAAAATATACAAAAATTAGATTAAAAGAGTCAAAATTGAACCTGGATGACTTATGCTTGATGCAGGCCTGATGCGTGCTTGATGTAGGCCTAACGTGAACCTGAAAGAGGCTCGAGTCACACTCAAACACTGATTCCAGTTTGCTTGGCACTCGATGTATACTCGATGTGTGCTCAAGCCTGAATTTCAGTGGGCATGGTGCTTGATGCACGCTCAAGTCATGCTCGAGCACTATATCCAATAAGTCTTACCCAAAAAGCGCTCGAGCTCGATTTCCAGTAAGTCTTGCCTGAGAGGGGATCGACCTACACTCGAGCGCAAGTCATTTATAAAAGTGTTCAAGGGCTAGAGTTTCGCCATTTCTCTTGTAATTTGGGAGAGGAAGAGAGAGAGAGCGCCACTGTGAAGAGAGAAGAAAAGAGAAAAAAGGCTCCAAGGGCTTGAATCGAGGCAATCAAAGTGAGAATTTGGTAAATTAGGCTAAGATAAGTGCACCATATGTTTCCTTTTTCATTTGTTGTTGATTTCTTACCATTTTTTCAAATATTCTTGTTATGATACTCACTTAAATTAAGATTTCGAGGTTAAAATGTATAAATCTTGCATCATGTTGATTTCTTGTGATTTTAGGAAGAAATTTCTCAAGAGCTCATATTTAAATATCTGTATTATATAATGTGTTGTATTTTTTAATATGAACCCTTTTTCATGTCTAAAAACATGCTATTTTGCTTCTATATGTATGGACTTCAAATCTAATATCCACAAATGTCTATAAATTATTGATTTTAAATCACTGCATTTTAAAATATATACTGCATGTTCTAAAATTTAGTAAGATGCCCTGTATGTTTACTAAGCCTGTATTAAGTTTCCAAAATTTTTCTTTGCATGAGTCGTTACCAATCTTTGATGGGTTTTACTGAAATTTTGATGAAATTTATACTTTAATAATTGCTTTGATTAAGTTCCTACAGATGTATAAGTTATCATGGAAAAGAAATTATATAATTATGGCCAATACCTCTACAATTATGTTAAAAAATAATAAACCATTCTCCATAATGGTGAGAATTAAGAATTATGAAGCTAAGTATAAAGTTTATCTAATTTAAATATTGAACCAAGGTAATGATTTAACGAGTAGTATAATATGACATACCTTATTATGAAGATCAATATTTGAACCTATAAAATTGCGAGTTAAGAAGTGACGTCTGGTCCTGTTTATAGGGTTATATATAGACGGCTTGCCTCTAAATTTTAAATAGGAGTGTATGGTCTTTAATTATACAGAAATATACACAATTTAGGTTTTGATTGACCGTTCATTTAGTCGTTAAGGTCTACTGACCTTGATCGCTAAAGAAAATAAGTTTTAAACATATTTTGATAGTTAAGATTAAGAAAGAATAAGATAAAAATTTTAAAATTGTATCATATAAGTTCTTCTGCACAAGTCCATGTCATTACATCTACTTATGATATATTTAAGCATATTTTGATGGGTAAGATTAATAGAATTTAAGATAAGAAATCTGAAAATGTATTATGTATGTTTTCCTATTCATGATTCATGCCATTGTATTTTATTATTATCTATATTCATTCTGATATATTTTGAAATATAAAGTATATATATTTCTTATTATATATTATACCTTATTGAGTATTTGACTTATTCCCTTACTATTTTTACTAACTCCTCAAGATGAAATATACGAGTCTTTACTAAGCGATCAAGATTGAAGGGTCGAGCTGATAAGATGAGTTTAGAATAATGAATTGATGATCATTTATTATTGTTTGATGATTCTGGATGATGTTAATTGTATTCGTGTTATGTTTGGACAGCATTCGAATGATGGTTAATAAGTCTAATGTTGTATTTTAATTGGTTAGTTAGCTTTGGATGATATTAGCTTATATTTTGGTTATTTAGACAACTTTAGAATGTGTTGAATAATGTAACTGTGCTTCCAAATAGATTTAGATTGTGATTATGATGTATTTTAGAAGATATTTTAAAGCTAGATAGTAGGGTTGCATTTTAAGATGTATGTCGGTTATTTACAGGTTGTATCGGTTTGAGATCCACTGCAGTCCTATATTATAATTTGGGCATCGTATGTTCATGATTTGGTGTTAATTGATGCATTTGATGATTTTAACTTTATTTCGGTCACGTTTATGAATGTTTAATTATTTTTACAGATGATTGATTATATATTGATTATTGAATTATACAGGTATCAATTCTTATTTAAGGTCTGATATTGTGTTATTAGGTTGGTGTCGAAACTACACTATGACGTGGCATGTATTTAGATTTTGTGTATGATGGGTTTCTATTTGTAGTTAGTCGAGGTATCGATGTGAAATTTATATTCGAATGCTATTTAACGGTTGATTGGATGACTAATATTGATTTAGCATTAATATTACGATTGAGATTTGGGACGTGACATAATATAATTTTAAAAATCTTATTATTAGAGATAAATAATATTTTATAGATATATATCATTTTAAAATATTTTATACAATATCATTTATTATAAAATTTTAAATAATACTTTTGTATAGTTACAAAAATAAATTAAAAAAAAATAATCAATCTATTTTTATTTGATCCAAATAATAAAATATATTTTATCCAATGAACCTCATATTATTTGATTTTATTAAATCCAATCTACCTATAATTTTTAGCATCAGAATTATCATTTTTTACTCTATTCTAAAAATTATAAAATATTATTAATAATATATTTTTATTTTAATAAATTAAAATATTAAATTATATTAATTTTATTTTTTTTTCAAATAATAAAACAAAAATTAGACATAAAATTTTAATTCTATTTTTTAAATTTTAGAACACAATTGCATGAATCAAATGGCCTTTATGATTTTTAATCTGAATAATAAAAAATAACTTATCCATCTGAATTCTCCACTTCTCAAACCAAAAAAAATAAAAAAAATTATACTTCTATACAATATTTTAATTAAATTATATGTAATAATTAATAAATTTAATTTAATTCTATATCCACAATTTTAAAAAAATTAAAAAAATATTATGTATTAATTCAGGTAAATCTATTATATGTAAAATAAGACTAAATATTTATAATCTTATTGTCCCCCCCTCTAAAAAAAAGGGTTAAGTTCGTCTATTTATTATATTTTTCTAATTGAATAAAATCCCCACTGATAAAATGATAATTGTTTTTTTCTAAGCCTGACTGAGTTCAGCCGGAGCCCGAATCGTATCACTTCTGCATCCGATCCACCATTAAAGGATGCTTGACAGCTTCGTTAGTCGACTGTCACAACGATCCGAAATTTCCACCAAATTCCGCAAATTGCGTTGAGCGGAATAGGCGATTAGGCAGTAGCTGCTGCTGCTCCTCGTCCGGCTAATGCTAGCGGGGTTCCAATTTCAGTCGACCTACAATCAATCCCAACCGGTTCTGTTGTAGAGGAAAGAGAGGATCCACCAGTAGACTGCCAAGTCAAGTAAGGTTCATTAAACTTCTTTAAGATTTCGTTTAATTTATTTAATCTTCAACTCCAAATATTGTTTTCCCTTAGCTTTAAACTGCAGCTATTAGGGTTTGATTTTGACGGGAGTGAAAGTCCGGATTTGCTGTGCCCTGTTTCGCTGATTTAGACCCCATTAATGGCTTTGACGTAGTTTTCTTTTAAGCACGGCCAATGATGGTTATATAAGCGGTCACAGAGAATTTGATAATAAAAGAATAAAAAATTCACTGATATGAGGAAACCCTAGGACGGAAGAAAGGAGAAAACGCAGCTGAGGAAGAAGCTTATGAGAGCAAGATAAAGGTCAGTCACAGGAAGATGGATGTTGTAGCGTAAGGCTCAGATTTCTTTCAATCATAGCCATACACGCGTCTCTATATCCACCGTGGGATGTAGATGGCAGGAGCCAACATGAAGTTCTAGAATAAAGCGGCAGAGGCACGAGAAGAAAGGCATTGTGCTATCATGGCCGCATGGGTGGCACAAAGCTTCCAGAATGAAGCAGTAGGAGCGCAGGAAAGAAGGATGGTGAGCTCAGGAGGAGGCAATTATAGTCACACAGGTGGCGGGATTATCACCGTTCAATAGTGGGGGATTGAGGAGGGCAGCTTTTGGAGAGGTTTGAGAACTCGTGAGAAGCACATGGGATTAAATCAATAGCCAGTAGGGTCACGTGTGAGGCATATGACGAAGGGCCACTGAAATTGATTCATCTGTTTCATCCGTTTTCCTTCTTATTGATACTACCTGTTATTTGAAAATTAGAATTGTTAGGAATATATTCTCAATAAGTAGTATAAATTAGGAAATGAGTTGAGAGTTGAGGGGAGGAAAATTACCAGCAAACTTGAATTCCTTTTGGAGACCTTTTCCCATCTCAAATTGGGAACTCTTGTCTCTCTTTCCAGTTTTTGTCAATTTCTTCCCTCTTACCATTCTTTTCTCTTACTAATTTCTGTTAAGGAGATGATCTTCCATAAGCTGATCCTTACAAATTTCTATCAAAGACAATGAATGGCAGAGGGCACCTGTGTGAACCAATTAAATGAAGCAATAGCAAATGGAAATCAACGGCTCGACAATTTTGAGCAAAGCAATAACCAGTGTATGGGGCATCTCGAGCAAAGTATCACTGGATTAATGAAACAAATGCAACATCTATTCAATTTCTAGCAAAGACTGCTGGTAACTCCTTCCGCAACTCTAACCCTAGCTCCAAACTCTCCCCATCGAGGGAAGTGAGAGGAGCCGCTGGGAATTAATGTCCATTGGAATGTTTAAATTGATTTTTCACGATTTGAGGGAGAAAACCTCCATAGGTGGATCTATAAGGCAAACCAATTCTTTCAGCTCCACTAGATTCCTAAAAATTAGAAGTTATTGCTATCCTCCTTTTACATGGAAGGGGAGGCATTGATTTGGTTCTAGGGCGCAAAGGAAGCTAGGGAATTCGTTGACTGGGAAACTTTGTCCAAGCCATTGCTTGTAAGGTTTGGTTTCTTAGGATACAACGATTCTATGGAGTTGTTGCAGAAGCTTAGACTGGCCAGCAATGTGGTGGAATACAAGGCACAGTTTGAGTTGATTACTAATTGGTCGGTGGACGTTTCAGCTCCAACCAAGTTGGGCTGTTTTTTAGAAGGATTGAAAGATGAAATCTGCTATTTGGTGAGACTCTTCAACCCGACAACCCTACACGAAGCCTTCGACATGGCACACATACTAGAGGAGTTTGTATTGAGTTGGAAAAGGCTTATAGGAGTCAGAACAATTCTTTTGGAGGATTATTGCATCATCATTTCCCATCCAGGTCAATTGGCTCAAGTTGAGCCACTACCATACCAGAGACAATCATTCTTCGGATCATGCTCGCACAAATGAAAGAATGAAGAGACAAGGGTCCGTGCTACATGTGTAATGAAAATGGAATATGAGGCACAAATGCTCCAACCAACGACTCTTCATGGTTAGGGTGGTGGAGCCAGAGGAACTTAGTTTCGAGCAAGAATCCAAAATTCAATCCCTCAAGAAGCTCTTGGTGTGGAAGACTGGCTGGCCGAGATTTTCTTACATGCTATGTCAGGATCCCATGTCAAGACTATAGTTTTAGAAAGATTGATGGTGTCTTGAGGGTAATCTTGATTAACTTGGATGCAAGCCTAGTTGAGAGGGCTAAATGGAAGAGATTTGCCCCAACCTAGATTCGAGTACAGATAGCAAATGGTGAGATCATGCAGGGAGAGGGATCTTGCCTCTAGATAACTCTAGAAATGTTGAATAATCAATTCAAGTCTAACATTCTGATTTTAGTCTTCGGAGGTCATGATGATGTTTTGGGAGTGTAGTGGCTGTCAACTTTAGGCTTGATTACCTAGAACTTCCAAATTTTTCAAATGGAAATCTAGAGCAAGGGCTAGCAGGTAAACTTGCAAGGGCTGAGAATGGTGGTTGACACTGTGCATGACAGAGTACGTGGCTGCGAATTCCAGCCAGAAACAATGGATAATGTTGAAACTCCTAGGCAGTTCTCCAACCTTGGAGCTGGCAACCTGTTTAGAAAAGGCAAAAAAAATTATTTTGTCCTTTTAGACAAGTTTTTAAGGAGTCTGGTGAATTGCCTCTTATTAGGGGGCATGAGCATCGGATAGTGCCCAAGGATGACTCAAGGCTTATAACTACAAGGCCCTATCGTTATCCATACTAGCAGAAAAGTGAAATTAAGAGGGTGGCATGAGAGTTGTTGGAAACTGGATTGATCTGACCCAGCCAAGTCATTATTCATCTTTGGTTCTTTTGGTATGAAAGACGGATGGGAGTTGGAGGATGTGCATTGATTATCAGCCTTAAACAACGCCACGATCAAAGATAAGTACTTGATTTCGGTAATTGATGAACTCCTGTATGAGTTACATAGGGCCACTATTTTTTTCCAAATTGGCCTTGAGATCGAGATACCATCAAATTAGTTTGAATGACTTGGACATTCCAAAGACTGCTTTTAGAATGCATGAAAGGTACTATGAATTTTTGGTTATGCTTTTCGGTTGACCAATGCCCGAGCCATGTTCTATGGATTGATTAATGAAATTTTTTAGACCCTTTCTTCACAAGTTTATACTTGTGTTTTTCAATGACATTCTAATTTTCAGCCCCACCGAGGAAGCTTATGAAGAACATCTTTAGAAGGCGTTATAGATTTTAGAGAAGCACTGGCTTTACGAAAAACTGAGCAAGTGCATGTTCTTTTGTAAGGAAATAGATTACTTGGGGCACATCATATCTAAAGAAGGGGTAAAGGCCAGCCCCTCAATAATATTAGCCATGCTCAAGTGGAAGTCTCTTGAAACCATTAAGTCGTTAAGAGGGTTTTAGGGACTCACCGGATATTATCAAAAAATTATTTGCGATAATGGAATGATAGCCGCTCCCCTCACAGCTCTATTAAAAAGGAATGATTTCATCTAGTCTGAGGAGGCTTCCAATGGTTAAAACAAGCATTATTTGAACCCCTATGCTGGCTCTACCAAATTTCATAAAGAAATTTTTACTCAAGTGTGATGCCTTGGGATTGGGCATTGACGTGGTGTTGATGCAGGGATAGAGGCCGATTGCCTACTTCAGTCAGGCTCAAAAGGGGAGGACTGTCCATTTTTCAGCATACAAAAAAGAGCTATTAGCCTTGGTTATGAAAGTTAAGAAGTGGCGACCAAACCTGTTGGTTTAAGCTTTCATGATTAAAATTGATCAATAGAGCCTTGGATTCCTTTTGAAACAAAAGTTAGGGACTCCTCAACAAAAATAGATTATCAAATTATTGAGTTATGATTTCGTCTTTGAGTATAAATAGGGTCGTGAAAATCATGTGGTTGACTTACTATCTTGCAAGGAGGAGAATCCGATTCTCATGATGCTGTCGTATCCAAATCGGCCTAGATAGGGGAACTGAAGGGATCTTATCAAACTGATTTGTAGGTTCTGGCTATTTTATGACAAATCTAATGCGGCAAGCCTAGTGGTGAGGGTTGGGAAATGAGAAATGGGATACTCTTTAAAAAGGGGAAGACTTTCATTGGCGGGGACCTGGGAATTAGGTAATATGTGATGTATTAGATCCATGCCAGCTCTACTGGCGAACATTCAGGTTAATATAAAACTTTAAGCCAGGCTAACGCTGAATTTTGGTGGAAGGGAATGTAGGGGGACATTAAACAATGTATTTGAAAGTGTACTATCTATCAAACCACAAAAATTGACCCTCAAAAATCCTATGGACTACTCTAACCCTTACCTATACTTGAGATTCTTTGGTTGGACATTTTTATGGCTTTTGTGTAGGTTCTCTCCTCCTCTCAACATTATGATTTCATACTGGTGGTGGTAGATCGTTTGACTAAGTGTGCTTATGTTATACCTCTCACTCACCCTTACACCGCAACTAATGTTGCTCAAATATTTATCGATCATGTGCTTAAGTTACACAAACTCCCTAGATCCATAGTCAGTGATAGGGATGCCCTATTTACTAGCTCATTTTTGAAGGAGTTATTTAAGCTGTAGGGGACTAGGCTACAATACAATATAATTCGATGTATCATCCTTAATCAGATGGACAAACTGAGATTGCAAATAAATGTCTAGAGTAATATTTGAGACGTTACATGGGAGATGAGCTCAAAACTTAGTCCAAATATCTTGCAATGGCCAAGTAGTGGTATAACACATGTCAACATTTCTCTATAGGGATGACCCCCTTTGAGACCCTCTATGGAGTTCATCTGCCCAAAATGGCCAGATTTGTTAAGGAGACTACCTTTAATAAAGTGATGGAAGAAGAACTCCAATAGAGGGATCAGATCATGTCCCTACTCAAGGAAAATTTAATAAATGCCCAAGCCTATATGAAGACTTAGTACAACAAGCACAGAAAAGAGAGAGTTCCAAGTTGGCGACTTTGTCCATTTTTGCCTGTAACCATACCGTGTAAAAATTAGTTTATTTTTTAAAAAATTTAAAATTGGCACCTAGATACTTTGGTCCATATGAAGTAATTGAGAAAATATGAAGTGTGGCTTACTGGTTGGCTATTTCTCCACCAGCAAGGATTCATCCCATATTTCATGTGTTTGTCTTGAAGAAACACATAGAATCAAAATCTGAAGTGATGTCCTCCCTGCCACCAGTAGACACCAATGGTGAGCTCCTAGCAGAGCTAGAAAAGGTGGTGGGAGAAGATTCTAGGAGTTTGGAAAGAGAGGGATTGAGAGTGCTTGTAAAATGTATTAGAACATCTGAAGAAAATAATACTTGGGAACTACTTCATTCTCTTAACATAAAGTATCTACACCTTGAGAGCAAGGTGCTTTAAAGTGGAGGGCTTTGTAAGTAGCTATAAAGAATTTGACAATAACAAAATAAAAATGTCACAAAGAAGAGGAAACTATAGGATGGGAAAACGGAGAAGACATAGTTGAGGGAAGAAGTGTCTGAGAGCAAAATGAAGAAGCTTAATTAGAGGAAGATGTGTTGGGAATTGGACCGCTTGTTTGAACCGTGAGGAAATAGCAATAATGTACAATAAGCCAATAATAACTACAAATAATAGAGCACACAAGATTTTACATGCAAAATTCCTTTTTTAAATGAGGGGAAAAACCATGGGTCTATACGTTGTCCACTATGCAATGTGTTCGTTTATAAAAATCCTAATAAATATAAGGCTACGACACTTTGTAATAAACGAGCCCGAGTAATGGTGAGTATAAGACAAAAGAGAAGAAATAAGATCGGTAAAATATCCTTCCCAACCTAAAAAATAGCTTACCCAAGATCGGTAAAGAATGAAATATGATTTGGAATTTAAGTGGATACTCAAATATTCCTCTTCTCCATTTTCTATCTCTTTTTCTTATTTTCTTACAGTGTCGGCGCTCAAAGTCTTAGAATTGCAAAAGTTGGTAATCCTAAAATCATGTGAGGCACATTTATATCAGGAATGGAGCTTGAGCGCTCTTTAGGCGCGCATTGAGTGCGAGCTAACTGTAATCAGCGCATGAGCACCCCTCAGGCGCACATCAGCCGCTGAGTAATCTGAAAATCCCGCTCATGACCTTCGTGCGCTCCTTAGGCGGTCCCATTCTGGAATCAGTGCATGTGCGTACAATAGGCGCCTATTATGCGCCATTCTACAACTTTCCTAGATCAGTTCAATGCACGTGTGTCCTTGCGCGTGCCACTGAACGTCACATCAAATGGATATGGGACTCACATGAGAGTGACCCATAATCCAACAAGATGGACATAGCGTAAGGTTCATATTTCTTTCATTACAGCCATACATGCGTCCCTCTATCCACCATCGGATGAAGGATGGTTGGAGCCATCATGAAGTTCTAGAATAAAGCAGTAGAGGCACTTGAAGAATGGCACTAGGCTTAGGAAAAGAAATCATGACCTCACAGGTGGCACAAAACTTCCAGAATGAGGCTGCCGGAGTGCAGAAAGGAAGAATGGCGAGCCTAGGAAGAGGCATCACAGTTGCACAGGTGGTGGGATTGTCACTGTTCGATACTAGAGCGGGGGGTTGAGATGAGTAGCTTTTGGAGAGGTTCAAGATCATGTGAGAAGCACATGGGATTAAATCAACAGCCAGCAAGGTCATGTGTGAGGCACATGATGGAGGTCAAGTGAAATTGGTTGTTCTGTTTCATTTGTTTTCCGTCTTGCTGTAACTACTGCTTTCAAAAAATTAGAATTGTTAGGAATATATTCTCAGTAAGCAGTATAAATTAGGAAATGAGTTGAGAACTAAGGGGAGGAAAATTACATGTGAACCTGAATTTTTTCTTTTGAGACCCTTTTCCTTCTCAAATTGGGAACTCTTGTTTTTTTTTTCAGTTTTTCTCAATTTCTACCCTCTTACCATTTTCTTTTCTCTTACTAATTTCAGTTAAGGAGATAATCCTCTATAAGCTGATCCTTACAGGTTGATGGAGTATAGACATTAAATCCATATTTAATAACAAGAAAATCCACATTATTGATAGAATTATAAATTTATAAATAGATAGGATTATTGCCAAAAAAGGGATTATGGAAAATCCACTTTTTTCTAGCAAGAATTTCAAAGAACAGTTATTTTGAGGCATAATTTAGTAACCAATGCCCGTTGATATTATGAAAATTCAACCAATTTCAGTTTTTCCACATAGCAAACACCTCTCAACCACTGTTAATTGTTGTATTTAAAATTGAGATGGTAGAATGCTGTATGTTTCTGTTAATTAATAGAGTCCCAGTTAATGATGATAATATCTGGTAAGCAACTTTTCATGTCATTATCTTCTGAAACATGTATGCATGTTTCTTAGTAACTTGAGTTCCAAATAATGATATCACCTTATTTTCTCACACACATTTTTATGCACCCGCTAGTATAAAGGACTACAGTTTGCAAGGTTGTTTACCATCAGGAATCCCATATCAGTTGATCCCACTTGATTCCCATATGCAACACATAAAAGAAATTTATCCATGGCAAACTTGAACCTGCTTCTATGCCTCTTCACTCTTCTCCTTATAATTACTGCTAATATTTGGGGTCATATCCTGGAAGTCCAGAGTTTCAGAAGAAATGGTCCGAATGTCCAGCCATCTGTGATAGTCTGCTGTGAAGAAAGTCAGTTGTTATAAATATTGCATAAACAGGGGACATAGACTTGACGGGGAATGCCATAATCTAGGCAGTTGATATGAACTCTGCTGTTGTAATACCGACTAAGAAGAAAGACATCAGCCACAAGTTCTGTATGGCTTTTTAGTTGCTTACATCAATAAAATGAAAGTGAAATATAGTACATGGAGAGAAACACCTGTAGCTAAACCTGATAATATTGAAACCATCACTTTTTACCATGTTGTGGACTGCAATGGATAATTCTGTGCATACCAGAGACTGCTTCTGTCGTTGCATAACCTACCTATCAATTACCAATGAATTCCTTCCCGAACCATTTTGGGCAATGATACATTGATGGGAAAGTATTTATTTTTTTGGGTGCGTGTATAATTTTACTTTGGTAATAGCTTATTTCTCTTTTTCTAATCCATTAAAGCTCCCAGGCAATTCCAGTTGATTAAGTGAATATTTACACTAAATGAGATGGGCATGGAAGAGAACAAAGGGATTGGTACATTACAAGGAAATACAAAGTAGCATCTGCCACATGTTATTACTCAAGGTGTTGAATCTTCCCCAACCTGCCCATATCGTTGCCCTTATTGAAATTAGCAATACAAATATTGCCAATGAAAAATGATATGAGGCTTCAGATTAGATCCTCCCAATTCTCTTCTCTTTCTAGTTAGTTTTACACTCATAACAATCTAGCCTCATTTGGTCCTACACTTACACACTAGAATTAGAGTACAAACCCTCCTTACCCTCAAAACATGTCTAAAATAGACCACATACATGTGAACAGTGGGTAACGATATTCATGCTCTTTAGTTGCCACTAAGATTAATGGTGTGACATTGCTTGCTCTTTTAATTTTTGTATGCTAATTTATCTGAAATTAATGTGAACTGATGCTTGCATGTGTTGAGTTTTTCAGTTAATTTTGCATCTTGTTAGAAATCTTTTGAGATGTTGATTTTGTGGAAATGGCCACTTATCCTATTAAGTTACTATTGTTAGTGGGATCTAGAAGTAGAAGTTTAGCTTTAAAGGCTTGGATTTAAAAACTATAATACTGTTTCTTGAAGCGGAATATCATTCAGAGTTGTTCAGGGGGCTCTAATGACATTAGTAAAATATCATGTAATCAAAGGCAAACATTGGTTATTCAGATATTATAGTGGGTTTTGTATTTGGATGCTTTGTTGGCATCCCTCTCAGACTCATGACTAGTCCTAGACTTATGACTATCCAAAGAATCTTTTAGATAGGTGCTCCCTTAGTAAAACCAAAACCTCTAGCTTCTTTCCAAAGGATCTTCCTGAATGAACTTGTTCAACCGTGCCAGAACTCTGACATACTCGTCACTAACAAAACCCTGGGGACTAACAGGTTTGGAATGTGTGTATGTGTGTTTGAGAAAATTTCAGAGGCCTGAAGAACACTATGTCAAAGGAAAAAGAAAATCTCAAGTCAAGCGGGGTGATTTCTCTCGCAAGGATTGCTCGTTTCTCTCCCTCCCTTTGAGTGCCTGGTGTTATATGGCTTGTCAAAATGGGTTCAGAGTTGTGGGTTGTGAGGAAAAATTGTATCCCGGCCAAAGCACTAGCCATGCACCAATTGAGCGTGAGCATTCTAGTTTAGAATAATGCGAGGCATTTGAAGTTAGATAATGAAGTTGTTTGAGACAGAGAGCTTTACTTCTAATGTGTCAGCATCTAATGCTTGAGCCTCAGTCACGTGTTTGCCAAGCGTCGAAGTTTTGATCTCTTCCTACTTGATTTTCTCTCTAGGAAAGTTCCACTCAACCTTCAATTGCGCACTAGTCAAGCGCGTCTTCTTGGGAAATGTTCTGCTTGAACTTTCTTTATGCAGACAGTTTTGCTTGAGCATCAGGCTAGTGCTAGTCATGCACATGTCCTCCGAGGTAGCATTGCTTCAGCCACAGAATGCAGCATCGGCACTATGGAGCTCTGTAATAGGTAGCCTGACACTCCGATGCTCGCCTATTGGAAACTTGGTATTGAACATCCAGCTCAGCACTCAAACATGACCCTAGACCGTGCCACCGCTGTCTAGACATCCACACTGCTCAAGCGCCACATGAATGCTGGTCGAGCAAAACAGAGAAGGCTAGGGACATTAAGTCTTGAAACAGTTGGTTCAAATACAACTCTAGTGACCTATTCATTTGATGCAGAAATTAGCCCACAGATAGTGAGATCTATACTATTTATTTGCTATCTAAGATTTATGGTCTGAGATGGCTTGCTTCTGTTAATTTTTGTTGAGTAATTTACTTGAGATTTAATGTGAACTAAGGCTTGCATGCACACCTTGCAGTGTCGGAGTTTTTCCTGTGAATTCTGCATCTTTGTTAATGTTGATTCTGTCAGCCACCACTTCATCCCAAGTTACTACTGTTAGTGGGACCTAGAATTTGAAGTTTAGCTTTAGAGTATTGAATTTACATTGTAGAAGACTTTCTTGAAGCGGAGGATCATTCAGAGGCTTTTGCAATGCTCTGGTGATAATGTGAAAACATAATCTAATACATCAAAAGCAAACATTGGGTTTCCTGGTATGACAGCGGGTTTTGTATTTGGATTCTTTGTTGGCCTTCCTCTCTCCCCAGCAGAGAGAGAGAGAAGGAAAACTCTGTTTGAATTGTGCCAAAGCTCCCTTTTGAAAAGAATAGTCCAATAGACAGGACTTAATTATGCGTGAGGTCCAAGGGAGGATCAGACCATTTTATCTCTATCATATAAGGTCTTATATTATATAATGGAAGAGGCTAATTCCATGATTTAAATCCCTATCCACGATGATAATTGTGTTATTATTCAAATGTAAAATTCTGTCATTTGGATATGTTGTCGCCTTCAAAGATGACGAAGTTAGCGATTTATATCTTCACAGGGGCAGACGATATATCCGTCTAAGGATCTGAATTCAGGAATTTATTCCTCACTGCCCGTCTGCTCACTGTTTTTTTAAATAATTTACTCTGCAGAAAAAAGAATTCCCCTGCGGTATTTTCTTACCGCCAGATTGCTGGTTTCTCCGCCTGCAGCCAAGCACGAACTATAGATGGAATCGGAGGCAGAAACGGGAAGGACCTCGGCCTGGGATGAGGGGTGCTCAATTCGGTCTTATTCAAATGCCGACAACATAAATGCCGTAGAGCAAGTGAGGAAGCTGCTGTTTCGACGAATGCTAGTGGGCGTCAATGATGGCCGATTTTTCCTGGGAAACTTCCACTGCTTGGATAAGCAAGGTAACATCATTCTTCAGGACGCGGTGGAGTTTCGTAGCATTCGACGGTCCTCTCCTTCACCAATGGAACAGCGAGGCCTTGGTCTCATTCTCATCCCTTCTTCTTGTCGTACATCCTGTCACATCGAGTCTTCCATGGAAGAACAGTTTTCGCTGTTATCGCTTAGGCAATGAACTTTTCTGGACTTAAAATTTATACTGATTTTGTATTGTTGATAATTGATTAATACTATAAAGTGATACAACATTATTATATATCATATAGATTTTCTGCTAGCTAAAATGTAGGCTCTTTTGTCAATGATTCTGCATTAGGTTTATTAAAGGAATTTTACATTAAATAATCTCTGGAAAAAAATGTGAAAAACATTTTAATTTTTAAAAAATGAATTAACAATGGGCCGTATTTAATTTATGCGAAGTGCTATCGTGTAGCTAAAACGTTCAGTGATAGACATGCCGAGCCCAAATCAGTAGTAGTACATTGGACTTAACCTCCTTCGTTGTATGGGCCATGTACTTATTATATGAAAAAGGCCAAAAGCCCATATGCCCGTACTCAACAAAGCATATTAATTTCAGTAGTATATTAATTTCAGTAGTTTATTTCCAAAGTAAAACTGCAAAAATCTCTAAAATGTTTTTAATTTTTTTAGAAAAAATATTATTCTTGATGCATATTTGGATTTGGGTTGTGTGGATTAGGGAGCTATTCGATCTTTCATTATGGGTCGAATTGGAGCAGGTCCGATCTCCGTTCCTATTAACCTAGATCTTGCGTACTATAAATAACGAACAAGATTTTAGAGGATTAGTGGGATTTATTATTCGATTTATCCTCCAATACTCAAGTCAGAAATATTTCTCAGGACATTGAAAGATGCAAAGATATCAAAGAAATGTGTGGATACATGTCATGGGGACATTGAGTGTTAGCGTGCGCCCAGTTTAGGAGCGGCTTAGAGGTGCACCGGACTCAGGGGTTGCTTTGCAGTGTGCTTGGCTCAGGGGCAGCTTTGCGGTGCATCCGGCTTTGGGGTGGCTTTGAGGTGCGTACAGTTTTGGGGTTTGAAGGGCGCCCAATTTAGGGGTGGCTTTGTGGTGCGCTCGGTTGAGGGGTGGCTTCGAGATGGAGAATTGAGTTCCGCTAACAGTGGGTCAGCCTCCTGGTCACCTGAGCGGAGGGCTGGCTCCCTAGACAGAGGGTTGGACTCCTCGGACGGCGCCTCTTGGGCGGAGGGCTAGCCTCCTCGGGCTATACCTTTTGGACAGAGGGCTGGCCTCCCGGACGGAGGGCTGACTTCGAGACGGAGAGCTGGCCTCCTGGATGAAGAGCAGACCTCCTAGATGGATAGTGATCCTCCTGGATGGAGGGTTGGCTCCTGGATGAAGAGTGAATCTCCTTGATGGATGGCGATCCTTCTAGATGGAGGGCTGACTCCTAGACGGAGGGTTCTTGGTTTCGGGATGGACGACTAATTCCTAGACGGAGGGCTCTTGGCTCTCGGATGGAGGGCTCTTAACTCCGGGATAGAGGGCTGGCTCCTGGACGGAGGGTTGGCTTCTTGGATGAAGAGCGGAACTCGTGGATGGATGGCGATTTTATTGAATGGAGAGTTGGCTCTCGAATGGAGGGCTGACTCCTGGACGGAGGGCTCCTGACTCCACAACGGAGGGCTCCTGGTCCTTAGATGGATGGATCCTGACTCTGGGATAGAGGGCTGCCTCTTGGATGGAGGGTTGGTCTCCTAGATGGAGAGTGGACCTCCTGGATGGATGGTGATCTTTGTAGACGAAGAGCTAGCTCCCAAATAGAGGGCTCCTAGCTCCGGGACAGAGGGCTAGCTCAGGGACGGAGGGCTCCTGGTTTAGGGACGAAGGACTCCTAACTCTAGGACGGAGGGTTGGGTCCTGGATGGAGGATTAGCCTCTTGGATGAAGAGCGAACCTCTTGGATGGATGGCGATCCTTCTAAATAGAGGGCTCCTGGCTCCTAGACAGGGGCTCCTAGCTTTGGGACAAGGGGTTGGCTCCTGAACAGAGAGTTGGCCTCCTCTTTAGGGATGCCGAGTTTTTCGGAGCTTGCTCTTTTAAGCTTGCTCTCTGAAACCCCTCTCTCAAGTTTGAGGGTGTTTGGCTTTATAGTGCAATCTATAAATGTACTCCTTTTGCTTGTGTAATGTCAGACCTTTCACTTTGAAAACTTTTTGCTGGGTTGGTGCTAAAGTGTGGGCCTACTATAGGGCTTAGCCCTTTAGGTCCATGGTTATTGGATCCATCACTAGCCCCTCATACTGAGAGATTTGAAGTTCAACTCTCGGCTTGTCATGATGGGACGTCGTCGCGTAGGTCGGTTTGCACGATCTCGTTGATTTGATGCTGGTGGATTCCCTCTTCTGGCTATAAATTGGGGGGGGGGGAGGGCTCTCTATGTCTTGCATCACGAATCGTCTCCACCAGCCAAGTGATGCTAGAGTTCAGAGCTAGCACAGAGCCCCTACAACCACAAGCCGAGATTAGCGGGAATTTCTCTTCCTTCCTTGAAGCTGATGATTTGGGGATGCATCTGAAATCTACCTTAGCTACTGGTGAGTCGTCGAGGAGGCCAGGTTTGTTCAGTTTTCATCGATCCACCTGAGCATGAGCGACTCGTCTGGACAGATCATGGGCGATGAGCCCCCCGGCGGACTTCGATGTTGGAACGGGCTACTAGCGTCGACTGTGAGCGGTCTAAGTATTGGGTGAGATTTGATAGCTCATAGATGGGCTCCAAATTGGATCGCCTTACTGCGAGGATGTGTACTGGGAGGCTGAGTGGCGTCTTACTAATCTTTAGAGCAAGCGTGCTTGGAGGGACAGAGTGCTGGAGACTTGGCTTTGCCTGGAAGTTGTTCGTCGATTTAGACTTTCCTGCCGACACCTTGTTACTATGGTTGCCGAGCTTGGAAGGACGCGCCTACTCGGCTGCGCTCGCTCCTATAAGGGGGAGGTAGTGGCGCAAGGATCACTTGCTGGCCGGCTAAGCGTGACCTACTATCGTCGCCAGGCTCAATTGATCACTTGAATAGGGTAGCAGTTGTTCCCGTGAAAGGAAGTTGTGCCACCAAGGGTGGATCTACGAAGTCGGAGAAAATTTTTGACTGGCATAACCTCCCAGTTTCCACTAGTCTTCTATTGTTTTGATCTTTGACATTCCGACGGGGTGTTGTGATGATGGCTTGGTCTTCTAGAGGGGCGATGCTTGTCCCCTCATCCCAGTACTTGGTCAAGACTTGGGCCGGTCAACCCTGCCTCGAGTTTGTCAAGGTTGAGTACCATTTGTTGCCTAACTTCTTTAATGACTTGATAGATTGGTCAGCTAGCGACTCAGTCTTTTGTCTGACTCACGACGATTGGCCTTAACTCTTTGTCAGGGAATGGCTGATCGGATCAGCCTCGAATCTTCCAGAGCCGGGCACTGTCGGCTAGCCACTTTTTGGACATTGTGCACTAGGGGGCACCTCGCTTGCTGGAAGGGGACCTACACTCACTGAGGGCGATGCTGCTCGCATTCTATGGGCGTGCGGTAACTCCAAGGAAATGGAGTGCCGGGTCAATGCTGTTGTTGTTGAGGTGCTTTAGAGTTTGGAGCGGGCCAGCTACATTGACCAAGTACTGTCCGAGTCTGAGGTGAGATCTTGATAGCTCTCAGAGGCTAATGCTTGGGCTCTACATTGGATCGCGTCACTCGAGGATGAGTTTCGGGTGAGCTAGCAGCGGCTCACTAATTTGCCAAACACGTGCGCTTGATTGAAGGGAGAGATAAGGGCTAGGCTCCGCTTAGTTGGAGTGGCCTCGATCATCCTCTGCTGATGAATAGTCTCTTCGACAACTCCGAGCTTTTCTGTTGGCTTTTTGGACCCTAGGATTGTTGGAGCTCTTTGTTGTTTTGATTGGATAGGCTTCCTGGTTAGAGAAGGTGGAGGGCTTGTACCATGCTCTTTGGGGGACCATTGTCTTTTGGATAGTCATCTGGCTAGGTCGTAGGCGCAGATAGCATCTCGTACCTTTTGGAGCCACTAGGTGTCTGTAGATGCGTATCCAGATGAGTCAACTGGATCACTCTGATATTGTAGATGGTGTTCGTTAGAGCCATTAGTCGTTTTTATTGTTCATACTAGACTTCTTTGTCCAATACTTTTCTTCTTGCGGTTGAGGTGCTGCCATTACCGCCATTGAGGCATCGAAGGGTCCTGTACTGGCCACTTGCCTCGACTGTTGGCTATCCTAGCCTTGAGCGAGATTTAGGGGCCTATTGAGGAGGAATCTCGGGCTCCAGTTCGGATTGTCAAGCTGCAAGGATGTACTTTTGGAGTGAGCGATGAGAGAGATGGAAAGCCGAGCGAGCACTGTTATTGTCATTACCATAGGGGTTGACCTGGTCGTCCACCCATGGCTGTGCTCGCTCCTAACGGGAGGAGTTCGTGGCACAGGGAGAACTCACTTGCTGGCTGAGCATGAGTGCTACTGTCGTTGGACTCGATCGAATACATCTGACCGATTGTGCTCACTCTTGCCAGGAGGAGGTTGTTGTGCTGAGGAAATGTGGTTGCCGGTTAAGCTTTGAGGTTATTGTTGTTGGGCTTTTCAGACGTATTTGTCCATTTATGCTTTGTCCTATGGAAGGACATCATGGCACGGGGATGGGTGAGCCTCGCAAGGGTCGACTGGGTTTCATGGCCACAGCCGTCAGGCCTTAGCGGAGTCATAGGTCGTCATCTGCACATTACCATGTCGGTGCTCAGTCCTGTCAAAGGATGTCGTAGCTTATGTATGTGTGGTCCTAGACCATCGACCGTTGCCGATTGATGGTGCTTTTCTCTAGCAGAAGGAGGTTGTGGCACTCATGTTATAGAAGCCCCCAAGGTTTTAGTGGCCACTTGATGGGATGCTCCCAAAGCCCCTAAGCCTAGGTGTTCGATTGCAAATGAGTCATTCGGTGACAGGACTAAGGTTCAAATCTGACTGTCTCTGGGTCGCTTGGTTGTTGGAATCGAGGTTCAAATTCAATCTTCTATGGGCCGTTCGGTTGTTAGAATCAGGTTCAAATTCGACCGTCCATCGACTGCTCGGTACGAGGCCGAGATTTTGTAACAGGTGAATGTGAATTCTCCTAACTTAGGAGCAATTAGATCGTTTGATACAATAAGATAATATGTAGGCATTCGTATGAGCAGGTAAAATGAGTGTTCTACTAATAACAGCCTGATTCAAGCAAACAGTATGATACATGCGAGACATACCTGGATTCGGTGTGGAATCATCATAGGTGCTTTGCAGTGGATGGCGTGCTATGCCCTTGGGACAGGTTCACCATCCCGGGGGCACAGCCGGCATGCATTGCTTTGGAGGGTTTCAAGGCTCTTTGGCCTACGACCTCTATACTTCGTGGGATGTGGTCCTCCACCATGGACTGGCCTGGTAGCATCTTGCTGCCATGCTAGGTAGTCCGATAGCCAGTGGGTCGAGTTTTGTTGTTGGCTAATACGGCCTCAGGTACCCCCTGACCGGTACAGTGCTTGGTCGAACTATACTTGTTGTAATGCGATAGGTAGCGGGTTGAGTATGTCAATCCCATATTGCGAGGATCGCGATAACCTCTGCGGGGTTTGCTGCTATGCAATGGACTAATAAGAGGTGTTGCCATTTCGGGCTTTCACTCTGTATCTTGTGGCTAAGTCAACTCCCTAGGCTCTACTGGGCCTTGGCACTTAGGACAGTCTGGGTCCTGAGGTCATTAGGCCGGCTAATCCTCTGAGGATCTGACTTTCTTCGATCACCTGCATATGAAAGGCGAAGCCCCCAGCATTGCATTTTTAGGAGGGTGTAGACGGTCTGGGGATAACGGAACCAGAGCACCCGACTGGACAGCGAGTGCTTCCACTCTCGGGGTTGGTCATCCTTCCGCATGGCTACCCGGCTCGGGGTCATTTCCATGGGCAATGATGCCTCCAGCTGGTGCAATAGCTCGTACTTGGGATGTTGATCTTCTTCAACTATCCTGAAGTTGAAGGACGGAGCCCCCAACGTTGTCTTTGGACAAGCGCAAAGGGTCTGGAAGAGGGTGGCAGCCGAAAACTGAGCGCCTGTACGTTGGTGCCTGTCGCTCATTGTATGGCTACCCGAGGAGGGGTTGTTACCATGGAAGGTGATAACTTCAGCCGATGTGTTAGTTGGAGTACAAGTATTGACCGTGTTTGTTTCGTTGTTGTGAAGTGGAAAGACTTTTTGGTTGTTTTCATAAATAATGCCAATGATGCGTACCTAGATTAGAGTTGTACGGATTAGGAGCCACTCGATCTTCTGCTACGAGTCAAATTGGAGCAGCTTCGATCTCCGTCCTTGTTAACTTGGATTATGTACATCACAAATAATGAATAAGAGGTCAGAAGATTGGCGGGATTCACTCCCTATATAGAAGATCGACATTCAATTCAGAAATATTTTTTAAGAAATCAAAAGATATGAGGATATGAAAGAAATACGTGCATGCATATCGCGGGGGGATTAAGCGTTAGCATGCACCCGGCTTAGGGGTGGCTTAAAGGTGTGCTCGGTTTAGGGCAGCTTGACGATGCACCCGACTCAGGGGCAGGTTTGTTGTGCGCTTGGGTTAGGGGCAATTTTGTGGTGCACCCGGCTTAGGGATGGCTTTGTGGCGTGCCCAGTTTAGGGGTAGCTTTGCGGTGTGCCTGACTTAGGGGCAGTTTTGAGGTGCGCCTAACTTTCGGGCGACTTTGTGGTATGCCTGACAATTTTGAGATGCGCTCGATTTAGGGGCAGCTTTGTGGTTTGCTCGACTTTAGGGCGATTTTGAGGTGCGCTCGGCTTAGGGGTGCCTTAGAGGTGGAGGATTGAGCTTCTCTGATGGTGGGTCAGCTTCCTGGTCACCTAAGCGAAGGGCTGGCTCCTTGGACAGTGGGCTAGACTTATTGGGTGATGCCTCTTGGACAGGGGCTGGCCTCCCGGACAGAGGGCTAACTTCGAGATGGAGAGCTGGCCTTCTGGATGAAGTGCGGACCTCTTGGATGGATGACGATCCTCCTAGACGGAGGGCTAGCTCTTTGATGGAGGGCTGACTCCTATGCGGAGGGTTGCTAGCTCTCGGATAGAGGACTCCTGACTTCGGGATTGAGGGCTTTCTCCTGGACTGGGGGTTGGCCTCTTGTATGAAGAGCGGACCTCCTGGATGGATGGCATTCCTCTTGGATGGAGGCCTGGTTCTCAGGCGGAGGGCTTCTGACTCTTGGACGGAGGGATGACTCTTGGACGGAGGGCTCTTGGCTCCTAGATGAAGGGATCCTGACTCCGGGATGGAGGGCTGGCTTTTGGATGAATAGTGGATCTCCTAGATGGATGGCGATTCTCTTCGACGGAGGGCTGGCTTTCAGACGGAGGGTTCCTGACTTTGGGTTGGAGGGCTGGCTCTTAGATGGAGGGCTCTTGGCTTCCAGACGAAGGGCACCTAACTCCGGGACCGAGGGCTGACACTTTGATGGAGGGTTCCTAGCTCCCGGATGAAGGACTCCTGATTCCGGGACTGAGAGTTGACTCCTAGACGGAGGGTTTGCCTCTTGTATGAAGAGCGAACCTTCGAGATGGATGGCGATCTTCCTGGATGGAGGGTCGACTCTTGAACGGAGGGCTCTTGGTTTTAGAATGGAGGGCTCACTCTTGGACAAAGGCTCACTCTTGGACGGAGGGCTCTCGGCTCCTGGATGGAGGGCTCCTGACTCTGGGATAGGGGACTGGCTTTTGGATGGAGGGTTGGCCTCCTCTCTGGGGATACTGAGCCGTTCAGAGCTTGTCCTTCCAAGCTTGCTCTCTGAAGCTCCCCCTTTCAAGTTTGAGGGTATTTGGCTTTATAGTGTAACTTGCAAATGTATTCTTTTGTTTGGGTAATGTGGAATCTTTTACTTTTGAAAAATTTTACTGGGTTGGTGCTGTGGTGTGAGCTTGCTGTGGGCCTTGGCCCCTTAGGCTCATGGTTGTTGGATCTATCAATTCTCATATTTGTTTTTTTTTTTTTAAATTTTATTCACTAAGAAATAAAATTATGCCCCATTCATAATTAACAAAATTTAAAATTCATATTAATTTTGAACTTTTCAAAGCATTAAAGTTTCCCAGTATCATATGCCTGCTGCCTAGTATAATGCGATTCAAAATATATTTCAGATTGACATAATTTTTTTTTACATAGAATAAAGCGGATATAAAAAATAAAAAAATAAAACTAAAAAAAATTAATATTTAAGGAAAAAATTAAAAAATTAAACAGTTTAAAAGTAGTTTTTTTGGGTATTCTTTCCAAATAAAATATATCAATTTCGGAAGATTCCAAAATTAATTCTTAGCCACATGCATGTGGTGCTATCAAATGCAAACCAACCCAAATACTATTTGTTAATAGCTTGTTCACTAATTAGAGACTTAAATTATTTAATAAAAATAATTATTTGATGGTTGAGGTTGAATATTATTAAAATTATAAAAATAAATTTTAAATTATTTTATAATATGAACATTTGAGATTTTATTTTTTTTTAAAAAAATAAAAAAATATACTTACATATATTTCAATAATTATTCATCCCAACAGTTAGATATTTTAATCTAACGACCAGTGCACGGCAGGGGAGGGACTCCCTCTCATTCTGCGATGGATCCCCCGTGGCTCCTACCATAACTAGTCTGGTGTATCCTGTTTGAGTTCCTATCCGACTTAAGTGTGATGCTTAATCATGGGTTGATCTAATATTTTTCTGGTAATTAATTTATGAAAAATTATCATAAAATCTATTATAAAAATTAACACATTCAAAGTTTCAATATTTTTTCAAATTGGATAAATTAAAAATATTTAGGTTGGTATTTTTGATAAAACAATGGTAAAAAATTAATTAATCTCTCTATTAGACAAGACAGTGAGTCCAATTTAGTTTAGTCACCAAAAAAATTCGAATTAAAATTTTTACTATAATTATATTTAATTTTTATTTTTTTTAATGTGGTCAACTGACTCACCCTACTAAGGATTTTTCAAAATGACGTACGTCTAATTATTTAGGTCACGCTCGTGGATCCACACGAAAATCACATGAAAATAAATGTATGGATGGCACGATACACTCTTATTTGTATCTGTAATGTGCTAAGACTTGTGATTTTGTAATCTAGGATTTAGTTATATAACTCGTTATATTAAATCTATTTTTAGGTATGAATTAACCGGGAAAATTAATGTATAGTCTAGCATGATATACCAAAGAACGTGCTAGTGCATCCACTGATAAATTTCCTGCAGAGGAGTTATTGATTTGTCTAACATTTCGGCTATTTGTCTGTGGCATGTTTAACATGTCAATTGGCAACTTGCATGTGAGAAATGTATCCTGAAGAACATGGCTATGCTCACTTTCTTGAAAGCACACGGGCCATGCCAATAGGATCAAGGAGGGCTCCATGTCTTAAAGGGATTGAGAGACTCATTCTTTTTATTTTAAATGTTTATTTTTAAATGGATGATTGTAATCTAATTATCTTAAAATTATAGAATTTAACTAATTTTTAATTTTTTTTAAAAAGTAATTAAATTATCATTATTTATTTTAAAATAAATGGTTGGGATAAAGAGAATGAGTATACTTATTGATGTGTCCCAAGATCGGGATTATGGTACGGATTAGGGGGCTATTTGATCTTCCGTTGCGGGTTAAAATAGAGCAGATTCGATTTCCGTATTCGTTAATCTAGAACCTGTAAACTACAAATTATAAATAAAAGGTGAGAGGATTGGTGGGACTTACCCCTCAATTTATCCTTTGATACCCAAGTCAGAAATCTTTCCAAAAGAATAGAAAGATTTGAAGATGTGAGAGAATGCGATGATGCATGAAAGTGAGAGGAGGACTGAACTTCTGTTATGTGCTTGAGGGGGAGCGACTTAAAGAGATGGAGGATTGGGTTTCGTCTGATTGCACGTAGTTTGTGGCTCATTAAGATTGTATTCGAAAAGTGGCTCACTAGGTGTGCACGCGATGAGTGCCTCATTGGGGTGCACTTAGTAAATGGCTCACTAAAAATGGAGATGGAGGGAGCTTTGTTCTCTCAGGGCTCTTGTTTCTCACTCAAGGGTAGTCTTGGCTGAGAATAGTTTGATCCTCTATCCTGTGAAGGGAGAGAAAATTTATAGTATTTTATGGAAAAGGCTTTGCTATCAAGATTTATTTTTGTAAAAGATGGAGCTCCTCCGAATTTCATGCTAGTATATTTCACAAATTATGTGAGCAAAAGTTGGCATGAATGATTGTATAAGCCTTTTTTTTAGAGTCCTTTTTTGTGTTGATTGAGCCTCCAAATAGAAATACAGATAATTGTATTGTTCTTAATAAAAAATATCCTTAACGGATTGAAATTCACATTAAATATTTTTTTCTTTCTCTTATAAAAATAATTAGGAAGAACAATATTTGCTATTTAATTAATATCTAGGTTTATCAAAACCTTTGATTTTATTATTGAGTAGTATGGTTAATGTAAGGTTCAATATTTTATCCACAACAAAGTTTTTATTTTCCTATATTTATTTGGTTTGCACTCAACTATACTTTGTTGGTAATTAATTAATTTGTCTTAAAATAAAAATATTTGTGCACAATAAAGGTTTTCAGCAACATCAGAGGCAAACCTTTATCAACATTCTAAAAGATACAAATAGGTATACCACTATGTTAAATTGAAACAAGAGATTTATTAAAATGTCACGGTCAAAAGGCCCTATCTATAAAGATAAGGGGAGCTAATCCTTCTAAAAAAATTTAAATCCTCGTTATTACTTCGTTGGGTTCGAGTGATGACTTTATACTCAAACATCATGTACCAGGTAAATGCAGGCACGAAATATCAAACCAAACTCATAATTATGAATCCAACTACATATGACATTTTAAGTTATTTTTACTAACTTACTAATCTATACACCTGATAGGTATGTTAAAAAAATATATATGTCAATTGACAATTGAAACAACACATATGAGCTATTTTGTTCATGAATGTGGCCGTGCTGGGTTTCCTCCTAGCTAGTAGTAAACAGGCCATGGCACATAGGCCATGGGTCAAAACTATTTCGTACTGAAAACAAATTAATTAATTAAACTAGGTTTTCTGATTCAGGACCTATCGATAGATTTGCTAATCATGCATTGTTTCCACCGAATGTTGACTATTTGTCATGCAATTCTAGAGGAATATCCCTTCAGCCACGGTCGATAGATTTTTTTTCTTGTAGTATGTTGAAAAATTAAGTCACATTAATTTAAACAATTACATCTGTTCAAACAATTATAACAGTTTAAATAGTTTTTAATTTCAAAATATCTATCATGCTGTGAGTTCAAATTCATCCATATACACCGAGCTCAAAGAACAACAAAGGTTAAAGACACATGTGTGGGTCCGATCACCATTTCAAACTCAGATTCTAAGTGTACAATAAATCTAAGCAATAAATCCAAAATCTGAATATGTTGGCGTAATAAATTTGTTATCTATATGCATCCCTTTAGTTATTGCTCTTCATGTGAGCGATTGGCATACGAACATGGACCATAACATAAAAAACAAAGTGGTAGACACTAGCCACGGTGATGATTAATTTAATTTATATATGTTGAATTAATCAAGTATCATAATTATCTTTTAGACTAATAAATTAACCTAAATTTATTTAAAGTATTGAAATTAAGTTAATAGTCATAAATTTAATTCTAACAACAATTATTACAGACCTATTCAGTATGTAACTTTTACAGATAATTTTATATATTTAAAATTTAAATAAAATATATTATAATTATTTATTTTGTATTATTTGCCTATCGGTCCACAAATTTTTCTGAGCATATCGGTGGGCCAGGCAGATGGGATCTGTCTTAGATGTGCATGGATTCATTGTAATTACATTCAAAGTTGAATTTGTAGTTGATGCGTTGGTCTTCTAAGTCAAAGACAAAATGATCTTTTCCAAGTTTGTTTTTAATCTTTTTAATTTTGTGTGGGACGAAATTAGATTGCATTAAAATCAATATATCCACGTGGGAGACAAGTGAATCGTATCAGATAATTGTGTGTACGGGTTGTTCTTTTGTTGTGTTTTGTCTATTCTATTTTTCCTTTGTAAGAAAAAAAAATCCAATACTTTTTTTTTTTTAAAAAAAATAGTATTTGAATTTTTATTTAGTTTTTTTAGAGATTTAAATATTATATGTATATATTTAATATAGTTTACAATATAGTCATTTTGGTTTGAAAAATTAATATAGTGCAAGAATTCATGAGATTTGATTATTATTATAGTATCTTTATTATTATATTATTAACTAAATCGATATATAAAAATATAAATTAGTGTAGTTAAATTTATGAATATAAAATCTTTAGTCTATAAAAATAACATATATAATCAACCCATGGACTTATTATTATCTTAAAAAATCAGTAAACAACATTCCTATGTGTCGATTTCTTTATCAAACTATAATTTTATCGTCATATTATAATGATAAAATTTTCTATCTTTTATAGAGAAAGAATCATTCTTATAGCTAAAACATCCACCATTTTTATCACACAGTGTCTTAACTGTGCATATTTAGTGAGAGAATGTAAGTAATCAATCAATTAATTAATCAAGATGTCTAAATTATTAATATAATTGACACGAGTTCTCGTATGGATTAGAGAGCTTTCAAATTTCTCAATTAGGTTGAATTGTAAACGGGTTCGATCTTCGCGTTTCTCAACTTGAGCATCTGTGCACCACAAATTACAAATAAGGTGTTAGAGGACGGTGAAAGATTATCACATCGTAAACACTCTGACATTCAAATCAGAAATCGTTCCCCGAAAATGAAAAGATGTGCATGTGAAAGTAAACGTGATGATGATACAAGAATGTTGGGATGAGGGGAGTGAATGGGATGTTCTAAGGAGGCTTGTATTCCCTGAATTGCACCACTAGAAGTGGCTCACTATCATTCCCGTAGAGAGGCTGTAGTTCGAGAGAAGAGAGTTGGTTCTTTCTCCACGTTGCTTTGAGCGTTAGGTGCAAGGATCGAGATCTTGATCTCAGGTCACTGCTTAAACTCTTTTTTTTTTTTTTTTTTAAAGTGGGAATCCTCTTCCTCTCAGCCGTTGGAGAGTGTATTTGTAGGCTCCTTTAGGGTGGGTTTTTGGAGTTGGAATTTTTGACAAGTGGCTTGTCGAAATTCGTCAGCCGTTGTGCGTTGGCAGTGGCTAATGGTGTCAGTTATTTCTTTGTGGAGTCGAGGAGACCATTATCGGGCATAGCCAACGCAGGCCTGATTGATTTCGTTAAGTTTGTCTAAGCTGCTGTTGGGGTAGTGTGTGCTGCGTCTCGTTAGCGTTAACCTTATTTTTCATTGGCTGGCATCCCGTGAGCTAGTACTTCCTACATTGGTAGCCTGTGATCGCCTTTGTAGGGGTGCGAGCGACACTGATTGGCTGTATATCTGGGGCGCCAAGTGAGCTTTCCTTCTGAGCCTCCTAGAGCATCGTTGTTGGGTTGGGCCCTTCTGCTGATCAGAATCATTTTTCTTTCGGTTGGGCTTCATTGATTTTGGCACAAACCCATGCCTGATCCATAAATCATATTATAATAAATAAATAAAGTATGTGATATATCATAGGAGATATGTTTTTTTACCTATGATTTTAAAAGAAAAATTAAGAATATACTTGAATAAAATAAAATTTTGATTGGATATATTTGGATTTGTGGATGGCAGTGATAAAAAAGGCCACGACCTTGCATTTGAGATTCCATTTAGCTACCTCCGGCAAGCCGCCGCCTAGTGGGACCAGCCTAATTAATTACACTCCAATTTCTCTCTCTCTCTCTCTCTCTCTTAAATTTTGATAAAGTTGGAACAGATAATTTAATGTGAAACCTTTGATTCTAAGACTTGGCCGTTGGCCGACTCATCTAACGGCGTTGATTCATCGAATTTTTTTAATATATAAATTGTTAGATATTTTGTCTCGTTTGTTTTTTCGCCGCACTAGTCACGCTGCGTTCGTTTATCACCCATGGTTTGTCGGTTGGACTGAAAACGATTTGTTCAATGATAATTGACCACGTGATATGTCCTCGTCCGAAAGTTAAATTTTTTAATTATTAATTACCTTAAATTAAACTTACATATATATTATTAAAATTTAAAAATTTAATTATTTATTAAATACCGTTAAATGTCCTAAATTATTATAATAATCAACCATATCCTATTATGTGACATTATATATATATATATGTCAATATAACAACTTATAGATTAATGAATAACATGTTAGTCAATAATACCCTAAAAATATTTAAAAAGTGTTTATAAAAAGCATTTCTCTTTCTTTCGGTAGGCATTTGATATATAGAATACAATCCCGTATACCGTCTACTTATAGTATCATCATCTTCCTTTCTATTTTTTATTTTTATTTCTTTTATTATTTTGTTGCTGAGCTAATTTTTTAGAATCTTGTTGTGTTCCGAATCTCTGATTATTGTACGAATTAGGGAGCCTTTCAATTTTCCGTTGTGGGTCGATCTGGATTGGGTTCGATCTCCGTCACTGATAACCAAGAACTTGCACAACACGAACCACAAATAAGAGGTCAGAAGACAACGGGGGGCTATCCACCATTGACACTCTGATACACAAGTCAGATATCTTCCACAATAAATGGAGAAATGCATGTTTAAAGGTAAACGTGGTGAGAATGTAAAGATGAAGCGATGAGGGGAGTGTGAGAGGGATGTATTTGGAGGCTTGAGCTCCATGAATGCATCCGATAGAGGGGCGGCTTGTGCACCTGCGGAGGACGGCTTAAAGGTGCACCTGTGAAGGGCGGCTTATAGGTGCGCTCGTGGAGGGCAGCTTGGAGGTACGCCCGGCAGAGGGGTGGCTTATAGGTGCGCCCGTGGAGGATGGTTTGAAGGTGCGCCCGGTAGAGGGGTGACTTATAGGTGCGTCGACAGAGGAGTGGCTTATAGTTACGCCTGTGGAGGGCGGCTTGGAGGCACGCCTGTCAAAGGTGCGGCTTAGAGGTGCGTTCGCGGAGGGCAACTTAGAGGTGCGTCTGGCAAAGGGGCGACTGATAGGTGCGCCTGCAGAGAGCAACTTATAGATGCGCCAGATAGAGGGGTGGCTTATTGTTGCGTCCGTAGAGGACGGCTTAGAGGTGCGCTCGGTAGAGGGGAGGCTTAAAGGTACGCCCGGCAGAGGGGCGGCTTAGAGGTGCAATCGGGTAGGAGAGATGCTAGACTTTTTGTCGCATTTTTCACAGACGGTGCCAATGTTGCGTTGCGGGTCCCTGATTATTGTGCGGATTAGGGAGCCTTCTAATTTTTCGTTGCGGGTAGATTTGGATTGGGTCCGGTTTCCGTCATTGATAACCAAGAATTTACACAACACGAATCACAAACAAGAGGTTAGAGGACAACAAGGGGCTATCCCCCGTTGACACTCTGACGCTCAAGTCAGATATTTTCCACAATAAATGGAGAAATGTACGCTTAAAGGTAAATATGGTGAGAATGCAAAGATGCAGCGATGAGGGGAGTGTGAGAGGAATGTATTTGGAGGCTTGAGCTCCGTGAATGCACCCGGCAGAGGGGCGGCTTACCTGTAATCCTGCGGAGGGCCCTTATAGGTGCACCCGATAGAGGGGCGGCTTATAGGTGTACCCGACAGAAGGGCGGCTTATAGGTGCATTCGGCAGAGGGTGGTTTAGAGGTACGCCTGACAGAGGGGCGGCCTATAGGTGCCCCTGCGGAGGGGCGGCCTATAGGTGTGCCCATGGAGGGCGGCCTTGAGGTGCGCCCGACAGAGGGGGGCTTATAGGTACGCGTGGTAGAGGGATGACTTATAGGTGTGCCCGGGAGAGGGGTGGAGTATAGGTGAGCCTATGGAGGGACAGCTTATAGGTGCGCCCGTGGAGGGCGGTTTGGAGGTGCGCCTAGTAGAGGGACGTCTTATAGGTGTGCCCAATAGAGGGGCGGCTTGAAGGTGCGCCCGGCAAAGGTGCGGCTTAGAGGTGTGCCTGTGGAGGGTGGCTTGGAGGTGCGCCCGACAGAGAGGAGGTTTATAGGTGTGCCCGTGGTGGGGTGGCTTGGAGGTGCGCCCGACAAAGGTGTGGCTTAGAGGTGCACTTGTGGAGGGCGATTTAGAGGTGCGCCCGGCAGAGGGCGGCTTAGAGGTGCGCTCGTAGAGGGAGGCTTGAGGTAGGCTCGCGGGCGGCAGAGAGGGCGGCTCGCGAGAGGTGCGCCGCGAGAGGCGGCCACCGCCAGGGCGGAGGGCGCCAAGAGGTACGCCCGGTAGAGGGTCGGCTTATAGGTGCACCCGCATAGGGTGGCTTATAGGTGCGCCCAGTAGAGGGGTGGTTTATAAGTGCGCTCGGTAGAGGGGCGACTTATAGTTGCGCTCGTAGAGAACGGCTTAGAAGTGCGCTCGCGGAGGACGGCTTAAAGGTGCGCTCGGCAGATGGGTGGCTTAGAGGTGCGCTCGGTAGATGGTGGCTTAGAGGTGCGCCCGCGGAGGACGGCTTAGATGAGTGCCTGGTAGAGGGGCGGCTTATAGCTACGCCCGCGGAGGGCGACTTTGAGGAGAAGGACTAAGTTACACTAGTGAGTAAACATTCTAGTTACTTGAGCAGAGAGTTAACTGTTGGACTACGAGCTCCTAACTCCAGGATGGAGGGATCGTGACTCCAAGATGGAGGGCTAAGGGCCTCCTGGCTGGTGGAGGGCTAAGGGCCTCTAGACGGCGGAGGGCTGAGGGCCTCCGGACGGGAGGAGGGTGAGGGCCTCCTGGTGGCGGAGAGTTGATAGCCTCCGTGCCTCCTGGAAGGAGGAGATCTCCGTGCCTCCTGGATGGAGGGCTGAGGGTCTCCGTGTCTCCTGGAAGGAGGAGGGTTGAGGGCCTCCTAACGAGAGGAGGGATGGCGGCCTCCAGAAGAGCAAAGGGTTGAAGGCCTCCTAGCCAGCGGAGATCCAATGGCCTCCGGACGGGAGTAGGTTGATAGTCCCTAACGACGGAGGGCTGAGGGCCTCCGGACTAGAGGATGGCTGAGAGCCTCCGGGTGGTGGAAGGCCGCTGGCCTCCAGATTGGAGGAGGGCTGAGAGCCCATTGGCGGCGGAAGGCTGCTGGCCTTGAGAGCCTCCTGGCGAGAAGAGGGCTGGTAGCCTCCTGACCGTCATCCCGCTCTAATTGGAGATTTGCTAGCAACGTTAACACTCTCCCCTGAGCCATTCGGAGCCTCATGGGGCTTCTTCGAGCTTCTCCAGCTAGTTCTTCAATGCATAAGGGTGCTTACTTTTATAGTGGGATTTACAGATGTATTGTTTTTTAAAAAGCAATATAAGACTTTTAATTTGAAAGGAATATGTTGGATTGTGGGCTTGCTGCGGGGCTTGGCCCATTAGACCCATGGTTACTGGACCCATCACTAGTCCCCCATACTGGTGGACTGAATTTTCAACCATTGGCATGTTCATGATAGGACGAGACTTGCCATGTTGTCCCCTCAAGTCCGACCTGGATTCATTGATAGAAACGTTTGACTCTGGAGAGTGGATGGAACCAGATTGATGGTTGACGAGCCGAGTTGACCGCATCACTTGATCCGGAGAGCGGAACAGAGCCAAAAATATGGTTGTTCGATTTTGTTGACCAACGCGCTCGAATCCAGAGAAAAGTGCAAAGTTAAAAAAGCCGGTTGATTGGATCTGGTAACCAAAGCGCTCGAATTTGGAGGGCAGTGCGGAGCTGAAAATCTTTGTTGGCCTGTTCTGCTGACCAAAGTGCTCTAATCCGGAGAGTAGTTCAGGGCAAAGAATCTTGTTGACCAGATCCGTTGATTGGCGAAGTGCTCGAATCCAGAGAACAGTTCAAAGCCGAAAATCTTTGTTGATCAGAAAAGTTGACCAGTGAAGTGGTCGAATTCGGAGAGTAGTTCAGAGCTGGAAATCTTTGTTGATCGAAAAAGTTGATCGACAAAGTGTTCGAATCCGGAGAGCAGTTCAGAGCTAAAAATTTTTGTTGATCAAAAAAGTTGATCGACCAAGTGCTCGAATCAGAGAGCAATTCAGAGCAGAAAATCTTTGTTGATCAGATCCATTGCGAGCCATCTGAGTCTCAGGAAAAACCCAGGAGCGCGCAGAGGGAAGTTCTCAGGCTCGAGATCAGATCTCCTCACTGTAAGGACGCGCTTCGAGAGGTCGAGAGGAGACTTGCCTTAAGATAACTGATCGTTCGAGCTGGATGCACATTGAGTTCCTTTGAAAGGTTCTTCTCGTCGTGCATTGCTGTTGGCGAGTCAGCCAATGGGATTGAGAGTGAGGGGTCCTTAGGAAGCTCTGTTGCTAAAATTGTGGATCATTTACCTCTTAGATCGAGAAAATGGTTCAATACCGTAACCTCGGGCAAGCCTGGGATCCCGATCTTAGTGACTCCCTCTTCGAGGATAGCTCTTTGCTTTCTAGTGGAGTCTCAGGGTTGTTGGCGATGATTTGCGATGGATTTCGATCGTTCCTGTGAAGGAAAGTCGTGGCCCTGAGGAGACGCGATTATCGTCTAATAGCTTTGATGAATGCGTCTGGTTGGTCGCGGTTGCCCCTGCTAAGAGGAGGTCGTGGCCCTGAAAGATGTAGTTGCTGGCTAGGCTTTGAGGCTATTGTTATTGGACTTTGGCTAGCCTAGGCCGTCACCCGCATGTTCCGTCAATGCTCATTCCTACTTGAGGACGTCGTAGCTTTCATGCGTTTGGTCCTAGTCCGCCGACCGTCGTTGACTGATGGTGCTCTCTCCTTCGGGAGGAGGTCGCCGCACACATGCTGAAAAGCCCCATAAGATTTTGAGTTTGACCACACATGGGCCGCTTGGTGATTGGACCGAGGTTTAATTCGACCGCTTACGGGCTGCTTGGATGACTAAGGTTTAATTCAACTGCTTATGGGCCACTTGGATGACTAGGGTTTAGTTACGATAGCTCATGGGCTGCCTGGATGATCAGAGTTTAGTTACGACCGCTCATGGGCCTCCTGGATAACCAATGTTTAGTTTTTAGCGGGTGAAAACTCGCCCGACTTAGGGGCAGTCTAGGTCACATGATTTTATGCAATGTTATATAATCAATCGTATGAGCAGATAATATTTCTATCTTATTAATGGAAATATGATTCAAGCAAGCAGTATGGTATATACAAGACTTACCTGGATTCGGCATGGAATCGTCGTCGGCACGTGAGTGGTGCTTTTGTAATCAGCTCACCGTATCAAGTGTACAGCTAGCGTGCACCACGATTAAACAAGCGCCATCATTACTGCCACATGGTACCCCCAGAACGGGCACTGACGAACCAGATCCCTCGGTGCATTAATTACCGGGATCTCCAATTCACCGTGTGCAGACAAGTGGCCACCTTTTCGTCTGAACAAAATAACTAATGATGGCGCGTCACTCCACTCCCACAAGTTCTCTGGACCTTGGCCTTGACGGTCAACAAATTTGGTCAACGTCTCCTTCAGCAAGTTCTCCGGACCTTGACCTTAACGGTCAATAAATCCGGTTAACATTTTCTTCAGAAGGTTCTCCGGACCTTGACCTTGACGATCAACAAATCCGGTCAACATTTTCTTCAGAAGGTTCTCCGGACCTTAGCCTTGGCGGTCAACGAGTACCGTCAACAATCCCTTCAGCAGGTTCTCCGGATTTTGACCAGGGCGGTCAGCAAAACCGGTCCACTTCTCCTCTAGCATGATCTTCGAATTTTGGGCATGGACGGTCAACGGATCCAATTAATGGATCTTGGTGGAATCCAAGCCACGTGACCCATCAAGGACATGTTGGAGGTCAGAAATCAGACCACCAGTATGGGGGGCTAGTGATGGGTACTCCCATAGTGGACTGGCCCAGGAAGGAGGAATGACCCAAATCCACGAAGGCCCACGCATTGGCCTGGACGGTCAATGCGAATCATTGACTGGACGAAAGGCCAATGAAATCAGCATAAGAACGGACAACTGGCACCAGGAACGGTCAACATTTTTATTGACCAGCAGCACTGTAACAGGACTCCCCTAGAATAAGCTTTACATGGGCTAGGCCCAGTTTGACCTGTAGCAGCTTTCTTTCCTAATTTCGTGCTCCCTAAGAAGGCAACCTTCACAGCAACGGTCACCAGTAAATTCAGTACTCATCCCATGAGAAAGGTGCCAGATTCTCTCCCCTGTCTGCTGTAAAACCCTAACCGTTGCAAAGCACAGAAGGAAGGAGAACCTCCCAAGGAGCTATTACCGCCATTAATGCCAGCGCAACGAATGGAAGCTGTTCCAGTGGAGCACTGAAATCCCGCACTCCTTCCTAAGGAAGGATTCTCAACCTCTTGACTATAAGAAGGCCGTGGAGTCAACAATCCAGGCAGGCCTTCTGAAAGAGAACAAACGCTCTCATATTCATACAAGTTGCTCTGACATTCATATCCCTCTTTCTAGTGGAATTCTTGAGAGTTTGCCCGACGTTTTCTCAAGCTCTCATGCTTTTAGGACTCCCACACTCTTGATACTTCCTATCACCCCGGTCCCTAAAAATCGGAAGTCAGGAATCAACGCTATTCACGAGCAGCATTAACCTCTCCCAGCCAGAGCCAAATCATCCCCACAAACATTCTCTACTTCTCACCTTTGTTACATCTTTTCTTCTACCTTCTCGATTATTGGAAGACTATTTACTGATTTGAGCGTCGGAATATTTTTGATGAGATAATATCCCGTCGGCACTTGACCTTTTATTTGTTTTAATGGTGTGCAGGACCCAAACTCAGTGGACGGAGCAGAATTCAAAGATTGACGTAACCCGAACCCATTTGAAATTTGATTTCAGGACATATCAAATTTATATACCTAAACCTAAAAATTAAGTCAAACTTATATAAAGACTTGAAGCACATGAGTGATAAAAAGATGCGCATTAGGTGTAACTGCATTAGGCATTAGTATACGAGTATCGTATCAGGTACGAATTCACTGTATAGGTGCAGACGCACTCCTTTCATTTGTGCACGAGCCATGCTAATTCTGTTTTAGCACATGTGTGCCATATCAGACGTACGTTAGACACGATAATATCATTTGTTAAATAATCTCATTCACTCAAGTATGGATCATCTAAGTCTTTCAAAAAAATCTATGCAATTTGCTAGCAAATAAAAAATTATTAATATATATATAGGCGGGCGAGACATCTTATGATGTTATGATGCACATCCATTCCTATGACCATTCTTTTTATACTTCTAACTTCTGATAGTCTTTTTGTAGGATACTTGGCCGAAGTATAACCCATTGGCCCATAAGTAAGTATAACACTTATAAGGGAGTAACCTATCTTAATAAATTTTTTCTCACAATTGTATGGGGGCTATCATCATACTAACAATCATTCAACAAGTTTCAAGCCTTTCTCTTTACACTACCTTCGTCATTATATCCAACTTGTTAGAGTTGGTCTTCACTTTATCAAGCGTTAATAATTCCAAGTTAATAGCATTCCTCTTCCAATGATATCTTAAATTGATATGTTTCGATTTGAAATGAAATAATGAGTTCTTACAAAGATAAATGATACTTAAATTGTCACAAAGCAATACATTGCTTTTGCCTGAAGCAAAGTTTCTAAATGAACTTCAGCCATAACATTTCTTTATATGCTTTTGTCACCCCAATAAATTCAACTTTGGTGGTAAAGAGTACAACACAATTTTTATAGCCTCCACTGTCATGGTAAAGCTCCACACACAAACATAATCAAATACCTTGATGTGGAATTTCGAAAGTTAATAATACCTGCCGTGTTAGCATTTGTAAATCCAACCAAAAGTAGCTTGCTATTGTCAAAGTATAAATACAAATTGGAAGTATCCTGAAGATATTTAAATATCCATTTTACCATGGACCAGTGCTCTCTTTTGGGATTTGAAAGGAATTGAATGATGATTCCTCCATGGCATACATTAAACTTTTAATTGCCATAGAACAAGGAACAAGTTCCATGCCAACTTTATCATCCTTCATAGAAAGATTTTGTTGATTGTTCAACCAGAAATGATTGGTAAACAGACACCGATTTAGATTTCTCTATGTTGAAATGGTGAAGGACTTTTTGATGTAACTCTTCTTGGGCATCAAAAACTTTTTTGCGTTATGGTCACAAAAAGTTCTTATACTAAGAATTTTTACTTTGTTGGCTCCAAGTCTACAATTACAAAAGACTTTTCAAATTGTTTCTTTAACTCTTCAATCCGAGAGGTTTTCCGTCCTACAATAAAAATGTAGTCAACATAGAATAAGAGGATAGTAAAGTCTTCATCCAAGAACCTTTGGACAAACACACAATGGTCGAAAATTATAAGACTCGAGTTTTAAAATTTTGATAATATTAGTCAATTAAATTAATATAATTAAAATTAAGGTCAAAATATATAAAAATTTGGTCAAGAGTCAAAATTAGATGAGGTAGACTCGGCGTTTGAGGGAGTCCTGACCTGTGCTTGAGAGCTAAAAATTGAGACTTTGTGCTCGAGCCTCGCTCGAGTGCCACTCGAGTGGTTGACTGGCAGAGAAGGCCCGCTCGACGCATGTCCGAGCCCGACTTGAGTATAGTAAATCCAAGGCCTCGCACTTGATGCACACCTAATTGATATTTGAGCACAAGGCTATATAAATACAACACCCAACTCAGATTTTAGTCATTTTTGTAACAGATTTTCAAAGAAAATAGAGAGCTGAGGAGAAGAGAGAGGAATAGAGAGAAAGCTTTGAGGAGTTCAATTCAAGCAAATCAAGGCTAGAATTTGGGAAAATCAAGTCAAAGTAAGTGCACTATATACTTTTTTTTTTTGGTAAGTTAGTGCACTATATACTTTTCTTTCATTGATGCTGTTTATTTTTAACTTTTATTAGTAATCCTTATTCCATTACTCAAATATATTAATATTTCAAAGCTAATATATATATATATATATATATATATTAAGTATGCATGTCAATTTTTCATAATTTTATAAACCAAATTCATAAGAACTCATACTTAAATTATGAACAATACATATATGTGCTGAAATTCTACAAGAAAGCTTCATGTATGTTTTCATTTTAAGTTATAATATTCTTTAATACTTGAATTTCGTGTATAAGACCTTGTATGTTCAAAAATCCGAATTAAACCCTCTGCATGCGCTAGAATTCTTCATAAAATGCTCTACATGTTTAAATAATATGTTAAGGAAACTAATGAGCTAAATTTCTATAATTTTTGCTAAAATTTTGCTAAATTCTAAACTGTTTATGTCTTAAATTCATCCGGTGCTCAATTATGCTTTAAACTATAATATACATGTCTTGTGTAAGTTGGAATATATATATATATTGAACTACATGAGCTGAATTTTTATGTACATGCTTATATTTTGTATCATGTTAAAATTTCTACAATTAGTTAAGAAGTCAGCATCTCACACTTTCAATGTTAATATGATTAAGTTTTTACAAAATTATAATTATGGAATTATGAAATTATAATAGAAAATTCTACAATTAAACTAAGAAATATAATTATTTTCTCTAAAAATTAAAAAAATTATGAAGAATCAAGAATAAGTATAGAGATTTCCTAAAAAATATGAATTGAACTAATATTATTATTCAGCGAATAGTATATTTTGGCATTTCTTAGTATATTATACTGGTATATCGATATTTGAACTTATCATCCATGAGTGAGAAGTGGTATTTGGCCCCATTTATAGGGTAATATGTAAACGATCTATCTTCGAGTTTTGAATGGAAGCGTATGACCTTTGATTGTGTAAAAATACACACAACTTGAGTTTTGATTGTCCGGTTATTTAATCAGTAAGGCCTACCGGCCCTTATTCCTAAAAAAATAAAAATTAAGTATGTTTTGATGACTAAGATGAATAAACATAATAAGATAATCTAAAAAATTATGCATAATTCGGATATGTATTTGTTATGAAATCTTATGGCATATCATTGAATTCCGATGCATTGACCCCTCCACTATAACTTAATGTATATATATATATATATGTTCATTGTCATATAGTGCATTGTTGTGCTTTTAGCTTGTTATTGTTTTTACTAACCTTTCAAATGAGATATACAAGTACTTATTGGATGAGTAGGAGTTAACACAGAAGAGTTTTAGGTTATAATTTTATGGATGTTAAATGTTATTAACATATTTTCAGACAATGTATAATGTATTTGTATGCTGTATCTTAGTTTAATTTTAGTTTTGGATATGTATTTGGCTTTCGGACAGCGTTTAGATGTCTAAAGTATTGTATTATGGCGTCTGATATGGGTTAATGTGTTGTAGTAAGATTGGACAGCTTTTAGAACGTGTTGGATAATATATTTTGTGCTGATGACTGATTTTCGGACAACAAGTTGATATTGCATTTAAGGTATGTTAGCTGTCCTGTGTATAGTGGTCGATTTCAGTGTTATACTTGATGCGTCATAAATCCAAGTTTCAAACAGGTTTAGGTCAATTCAATTGTTTGAATCTGATTCCGTTCATTGAGTCTAGATCCTACACACTACTACAACAAATAATAGGTCAGGTGACAGTGGAATATTATCCTATCGAAAATATTCTGACGCTCAAGTCAGAAAAGAGCTTTCAAATCAAGAAGGTAAAGAAAATGAATGCAATGAGAATGTTAGAAAAGTGTTTGGGACGGTGGGCTGCTCTCGTTGGGAGAGGTTTTGGTGGGCTCGTGAAAAGTGCTGACTCTTAGCACCGTATTCGTTGAGAACGTAGTGGTAAAGAGTCAATCATTCATTAAAAGTGTGATAACTTTCTAGTAGAGATAGAGAGCTTGATAATGAAGGCGACTGTCTGCAACTATTAAGAGCGTTTCTTTTTTGAGATTGAATGTGTGATTGAAAGCCCCCTTGGAGTGAGAATTTCATGGACTTTTATAACTGAGGTGCCGGGCGGCCTCCATTGGGTAGGAAAGCTTGATTTTCGCACTTTGTTGGTATTTCTTCCTTTCCTGGCGTGGAGCTTTAATGACAGTAACAACTTCATGGGTTGATTGCCTTCATTCTACGTTAGGGTTTATTGCAGATAGGAAGAGGGATTTGGCACTTTTTTTTGGATGTGTATTGAATAGATTGGTGACCGTTATAATAGAAATTGCCTTCTGAGAGAGCATGAAATTAGGGAAGGAGACCGTTACTGGTTGTGGATGGAAGTATGGGCCATATTGGGTTTGGCCCACCCGAGGCTTGCTCTTAGGCTGACTTATTATGGTGCTTTTGGTCAATAGAGATGTTGACCATCTTCATGAGCTAGTTGTCCATCCCAATGTCAAGTTTCGCCGGTCTCTTTTGCTTTTCGTCCGGTTAACAGCTGACGTTGACCGTTTAGGCACATATGGGCATTTGTAGATTTGGGCCGTTCTTCCTTCTTAGACCAGCCCACTATGGGTGTACCCGTCAATACTCATGGCTGCCAATATTCATGTTGGTTGCCCAAGAGTAGTGTCTATGATTTGTTTTTGTAGATTCCATTACTCTAATTAAGTAATTGCAAGCATTATTTCTTACGTAAGAATTAATGTCATATCATGGGTTGGTGTCGGAGCCACTAGCGACATGGCATATGTTTTAGGTCCTATGTATAATATTGTGTTACCTATTCTTGATCAGTCAAGGTATCGGCATGAAATTCATATTCGGATATTAAATTAGAGGAATAGTAGGTTAATTAATAATAAATGAATTAAGAGTTAATCTGAGATTGGGACTTTGGATGTCACAAAAATAGTTTTATTCCACTATTACAAACTTGAATTTCTTATATCATTACCTTGAAGCTTATTTTAGTCCGTAACAACTCTTACTTAAGTGGCATACTTGATGCTCTTTTCTGTTAATTGGGAATCGTCTAATTGCTCAATGCAGATTTTCTCCTTAAGATTACTATAAAGAAATTTTATCTATATATCTATTTATTCATCTTTATAATTAAGGCTCGTGGCTAATCTAAGAACAGCTTGAATGGATGTTATCTTTACAATATGAGAAAAAAATCTCCTCAGAATTAATACCATTCATTTAGCTAATTTATTTCATGATCGATTTTGTCTCATACCTTAATTGAAGGTTGTTCTCTTTAGACTTTAAGTGAAATATCCACTTGTTCTTTAGTGCTTATTAGCCTTAGGTAACTTAGTGAGCTCAAAAGTGTGGTTCTCTTGCAAAAATTTCATATTGTCTGGTATGACATTGATCTACTTCGTCTTATAGTCATTCTCTATAACCTAATCAAAACATTTGGGTACTCCGCCATTGATAAGTAATATATACTTATTGGCTGATAGGTGTGTGAATGGATGCTAAACTCTCATGCGTCATCGAAGTAGGATGCTTGGTGTAGTCTTGGTAGGTTTTTAATAAAAATCGTCATTGGCATCATCGTCAATTTCATCCACCTTATTAATGGTGAAAATATCATGGTCTCCGGCACCTTCATGTTTGCTTCGAGCATCATCATCAACTTGATTTAGCATCAATGCAAATCCATAGTTCAATTGCTCACGTGTTCCTCTCAATGGTGCATGAGGTGTGCTAATTCCATTATTAGTGCACAAGGCGCATGTTAGGCATGGCAGTTTCACTTGCTAAAAAATCTCATTTATTTAAATATAAATTATCTATACTTTTTACGAAATTGTATGCAACAGATCAATGAATTAAAAAATATAGGTATGAACGTGGGCATGCCACAAGTAAGTGACCCATCCCAACAATGTACTTTATCTATTATCATTCTATGGAATTTTCCACAAAATGCCCCAATAGTTCTTTCCTTCTATTTTAGAGCACTTTTTTTTTTTAATTTTTTTCATATTATGTTTAACTGGTTTCATTTTTGATACACAAATATAGACGAAAAATTCTTTTTCATTATATATATAAATTTTTTAGGGGGCTAATGTATGTAAAATAAAAAAAAGGAAAATAATAATAAGAAGAAAACAAGTCAGAGAAAGAACAATGAATAATTTGGTCGTCTGCTATAAGGAAGGGGCAGCACGCAACCCCCAGCTGAAAAGAATCTACTATCTTGGTTTAAGTGAAAGGGGGGATGTACCTCGCTAATCAGGGATAATGGTTACATTTAATTACTTAGATCATTAAAGATAAATTTAATGATCCAAATATTAAATGGTTAAATTTTAATGCGTATCAAGAAAAATCGATTCGATCTGTACCTTTAACAACATGTGACCGTGCATAATCCAAAGTTTTGAACTAATTTTCTACATGTCACAAATAAAATAAAACCCAATTAAGAGTCCTGAAAATTTTTTTAGAAAATTTCTTCATCGCTCAAGTTAATATATGCCCAAGTTATTGAAAGTAAACTAGGAAAGTCATTAACCGTGGTGACTAGTTGAGGAAGATGTGTGAACTATTGCTTAGAGGTGTTCCTAGTGGTTAGCCATTTTGAATTAGAGATGATTGTCTTATGCTAGTATTTAACAGAATATTAAGAGAAAATCCATTCTCACTTTTATGGCTTACTACCTTTTGTTTTTCGCCGTTCTCTCTTCGAGGCATTCTCTCCCTTTTATAGGCAAAGATGCTTAGGTTGGAGGATTGCTTTTCCTATGCACGCCTAAACTCGTGGCAAGTTTTAATTGAATGGACATTTGAAGCAGAAGATGCGATATTGGATAATGACACTAAGTATAGTCTTTTAGGTCTATGCTGTAATAATATGTCACATATCAGTGCGCATTTTAGCTCAATTGTATTTCTAGGCTAGTGCCTTCTTAGGTCGTGGTTCAGTTGACATTAGTTTAGCCTTAGTTGTATTCTGGGTAGCACCCACAAGCCCAACTGTTCGAGGTACCAAGACTTCAAGTGCTATAACTGTTAAAAAATGGGTACATCAAGAAGTATTATTATAAATAAAAGTGTAAAAATACTGAAGGATATGAAAAGAATGCTGACAAAACTTGAAATGATGAATGAGTCTCAATTGTTACTAAATTCGATTTATTGTTGGTGTGTAAGAAAGATGAAGTGATCACCCTAGTGGATTATGAAACTAATTGGGTGGTGGATAGTGGCGTCTCACTCCACGTCACGTTGAGAAGTGAATTTTTCATGTCTTGCACTCCCAATGATTTTAGAATATTAAAAATGGGAAATAAAGGCACGTTCCAAATTGTTGAGGATGAGATTACTAAAGATATCGACAAAGTGGAAAAGGTTATTTTTAACAATAACAACCGATTTTGTGATACTAATCCTACATCTTTGACAAAGGTACCAATTCGTAATGAAGACGGTGATCAAGGCAATATTGAAGGAGAAAAGGACCATGGGATCCTTACACTTGATGAAGAGGATGATGCAAAGATGGACGATGTTGCTGATCATGACGTCACTGGACCTATTGAGAACATCCCACTCTGACAATTTACAAGAAATCAAACCCTTTGGCTATGCTTAGTTGAAATAATAATAATAATATATATATTTTTAATTATATTTTCTTTTTGGCATTATATTTTTTTTCAATTTATTTAAAAATATTTTCATTTATTTATGATAATAATATAAATATTTTGAGAAGATGATATTTATTGATATTTATTAGTAAAGTATATTCGACATAAGATTAAAATTTATCAATCAAATAAATTAATGTATAAATTTAATTAGTATATTTATTTAATTAGATATCATCATATACATACTGCATATAGTTCTTAATGATAACCTATATGTAAAACGGTGCTTTTTTATGTATTATATATTATACTATGTGTAAATATTTCATTTTATCAAAGTAAATATTTATAATTTAAGTCGGATGATAATGTTCTTATAGTGCCTTAGGCGTATGGCAAAAGGATGGTAATGTTCTTATAATTGCACAATATACTTAGACTTCAATATTAATTTTTCGTATCAACTAATTATTGAAAATAATATATCTAATATACAATACAGTTGCCAATTCAATTTAGCACTTATTTTAAAACTGACTATACACATTTTAATTATTAGTACAATAGGATAATATAACACTCCAAAAATGTTACATAATTTCAGCAGATTCGTAATTTCTATGGGAAAATTAATCATCAAAATATTGAACAAGACATGTATTTAAAGGAAAAATCATGCAATATACCATAATAGTTATCTAATTTTATGGTGTCGCTAATTATTAAAAGATATATACTTGATGTGTTTATAGATTTAAATTATTAAACGAATTAGGGAGCTGTGAAATTCAGGTGCCCGACTGGTAGCGGATCCAATTTTTGTTATTTTAAATTTGAATCCTACACACCATAATAAATAAATGGGAGGTCAAAGGATGATTATACTCGCTCCCTGATATGCCATCCGATACTCAAATCAGTTATCTTTCTCAATTAAATAGAAAGATAGGAAGATGATTAAGTATGTGAAGATGTGAGTGAAAAGGAATTAAGTATATGATGGATGGTTAGGCTTTGTTTGGTGCACTTGAAGAGATGAGTGGCCTAGAGAAATTTGTATTTACAAGGGAGTGGCTTTGAGAATTAGAATTGCACTTGTGAGAGAGTGGTTCTCATGAGAGAGAGAGAGAGAGAGGATAGCACTTGAGGCATTTGAATGTCTGAGTGCTCGATTGCTTGTGATTGTTGGATCGAAGGGTGGGTTGCGTTTTCTGGATCGAGAGTTGGATTTCCTTCCCGATGAAAGAAAGGATGCATTTATAGAGTGAGAGCTGATCAGCTAGTCCTGGGGTCATGGCTTTGCGATCGTGAGTGGTCGACACCATACACCTACGGTCACGGGTTGCAGGCTCTATGACTCTGTGTCTCTCGGGGAGCTGTCATCATGCTTCTATCACCAGCACTCTGCACTGCTATAATACTCAAGGCGATATGTTGGTGGTCATCACTTATGATTTTTGCTCTCGTAGTTGTGAGAGATGAGGTGGTGACAGTAGGCCTTTGAATTTATCTGTTGAGTTGGAGCAGGTTGAACTATGCCTGTATACTATTGGGCCAATGTGGGTCAAAATTGCTTGGGCTTTCCACTGTGCCTTTTAGATTCTGGGCTTAGAGGAGCTCTTGCTGGGTTTCTACTTTTTGGCCCATTTACTTTTTTGTAGGCCGAGTCCTCAGGCGGCCTATAAATACCAGCCAATAAATACTTCCCTTTTATAATTAAAATTTTAAGTAAATTTTGGATCCTTTTATCATCCCATGTCCGCACAAATTTTGCCACTATCTAAACTACAATATTTCATAAAATCTCTGCAGATCCAATTTGTTAAATATTTTTAATAATTAATTGATATTATAAGATAGATTTCACTAGAAATATTTCATAATTGCTTTTCAAAAATGTTATGCCTTTGATCATTGCCGACTTACGTTATATGGTCTAGAATCAATTGGCCTAATTAAAAAATATTTTATATAAATAAAAAAATGAATATGTTAATAATTAAAAAGAAAATTTTTATTAATTCTATTAAAAACTTTTAATTGATACTATAAAATTTAGTAATTGATCACTATAATTCAATTATTATTAGAAAATTAGTCAAATTTTAATTTTTTAATTAAAAAAATAATTTTATAATTATTCCAACATTTAACAACATTAAAACAGTAAAAATGAGTAAAAAAAAATAAGTACAAACATAGAGGTTGGCTTGTGTTGTCTCCTGCTGCATCAGTGACTGTCTTGTGTCTAGGGACTCATCCTTTGTCATTGCCCTTATCCTTATCCATATCGTAATTATCTTCCTCTTCATTTTATGAGTAAAAATAAATAAATATAAAAAATAAATAATATGAAATTATATTATATTTAGCAAATAGAGGAAAAATTATATAATTTTGAATGGTATATAATTATAAAAATTTCTAAATATATTTTATCTTACTATGATTATCCAAATTTTCCTTCAAAATACATGAAAGAATTAATCTAAAAATTGATAAATATTGCAAGACTTATTATCTCAAAATCTTAAGCTTTAAGCCATATGGCCAAATAAAATAATTTTAGTAGCTTTTACAAATTATTTTTCAACCAAAAGTAGCATTTAACTTCTTCATCTCGTCTCCCTCCAAATGAAAAATTCACATCTAAATGAAAAATAATAATAAAATCTCCATCGTCGGCTATTTTAAATTCAAAATTGCTTTGTTGTTACCTAGCAAAAAAAAGCGACATCATGTAACAGTGACCTAGTTCGTTGCATTCATGTGAATAACTATGATGCAAGGCATATTTTAGCCGTGGACATGACTATCGAACCAATCACTGATAAAAATTTAGCCTTATGAATAAAGTTATAATAAACTGATCATTCCTTAATTTGAGAGAACATTCATATTAGAAAAGAATACTAAATAGCCATAGTAAGCCAAGATCATTTCACTAGCCTACCACACAGGTCATATTCATGAAGGCTTCCACGTTACTCCACCAAGGTAAAGGCCAAGGATGCTAAATCTAATGGTATTCGACCCTACCATGCGTAGATAGGGTAATTTTTTAAGATCTTTTTTTTTGATTGAGCTTCATTGTCATTTTAATGATTTGGATTGAGTAATAAAAAAAAAAAAAAGTAGATTTATGTTGTATTTTAATAATATATTCTATTTACAATCTTTCAATTTTTGTTACTCAATCCATACACTTAAGATGTTAAAGAAGCTTAATTGGTGAAATAATTATAAGATCTTACATGTTAAGTGCCAAAATTCCCTCAGTCTGAGTATCATAAAAATGCAATGCTAACATCTTTTGTTGGAAATGACCAAAATATCTGACAACAATATCTCCCACAAAACCCATAAAATGTCCCATAACACAAAATATAACATAGACTAGAGAGAAAAAATGCACGAGTGCAAAAGGTGTTAGAAATAATGCCTTATAAATCAATCGTATCAAGCACAATGAGTTATAATTAATGTGTGATGGGTGGGTCAGCCCAAGAACTAGACCCACGGAAGGACGAAGGGCCCAAATAGCAAGGGTTTGCAGTGTGACTACTCAAGCACAAGACAAAGGTGACGACGTGGATGGCCCATGTGGGTTAACCCAAAACCGACCAACAGGGAATGGGCAAATAAGGCTGACCCGTGGAAGACCCACCAGCTTAGCAACTAACAACCTGTGCGGCTCGGTGCAAACATGTAGGTAGTACTTGCCATAATCGCCCGGGCAGCTTAGCAAATATTCTCAGAATATAGTCCAAGATTGCGTATTACCCCAGGATGACAATTGCGGCGCAGTAAATTTTTCCAGAAGGAAATTACATGTAGCAACTTCCGTGATTGCCTTGACAAAGGAAATAATATTTCTAGATAGCCACGGTTACCATAATCAGCCCTCATAATTGCTAGGACAATTAGGCGGATTGGTGTGGGTAGCTGTCACTAGTTGTGAGACCTAAGGAGGACTACACCGGCTATAATTTCATAAATATCTCTTCACCCCTACAGGAAGGGTGGACCGGGACCAACTCATACCCTTGAGCACCCTAGAAGAATTACGAAATCTTTCTTTTAAGCTACTCCACCATGAGTGCACCGTCTCTCAAGCCACTCAGCATTAGAGTGCACTATCTCCCAAAAGTCGCTCCCAGTCGAGCACGTCCTCCAAAGCTTAGTCCTTTAGTTCACATTCAATTCCCCTCCTACATGCATCCATGCTCATTGCATTCTTAATCTTTCTCTCTCTCATAGAAAGAGTTTTGATTTGAACGTTAGAGGTTATATCGAGAAGTAAGTTCTGTTTATACTTGACCTTTTATTTTATTTTTTGTGGTGTGTAAGATATAAATTATAAGGAATGGAGATCGGGTTCATTTCAATTTGATCAACTAGAAGAGACCAAGTGGCTTTTTAATGAGTATATCAATTCGAATCAAGAGATGTATCATTGGTGCCATTTGTGAAAAATGATTGAAAAGTCTAACCATCACACTTTTGAAAACTAACATAGTCAATATTAGGGCACAAGCCAACACACTTGCCAAAGATGTTGTCTCCCATGGTGATGTTCCCTCAACGGATAGCCATATAGATGAATGATCGGCCTCTGATGTGCAAGTGCTCGCTACCCAGATGGACTGTAATATTTTAAATTTTTATCCGATTTAATTGAGATTATTTATTATTATTTTGGGATATTTGAGTATAATAAAAATTAATTAAATATTATAAAATTTTGGAAGATATTTAGATTTGTTGGGCCAGCGCTCGTAGCGTGCCTGTTCGGTCACTCAAATATCGATTTGGGTTTTAAAATTAAAAAAAAAGGCGTATATATATATATATAATTATAATAATAATAATAATAATAATAATAATAATAATAATAATAATAATAATAATAATAATAATAATAATAATAATAATAATAATAATAATAATAATAATAATAACAACAACATAGAAGCTGGGAGGAGGGTTCGGGAATCAGAACGCGAGAGGAAGAATGAGAGGAGAGAGAGATGCCTTAGATTTGATTTGAATTGTATGCAAAAATTTAGGATAGACTACGATTGATTGGATAAGTGATGTAAGCGTAAGATAATTAAGTTAGATTGGATAGTTCTAGTTATCCTGGTTGGGCTAGCTTAGACTTGAACTAAGTTATAATTAGAGAATAAGTTTGATTGTCCAGCTTATGCATCCCAATTAGTGTCATAAGAGTGACCTAACCCGTGTTATTTCTATTTCAGAAAGGGTATTAGTATTGGCTCTTAGACGAGGGTTTAATCATGGTAGTGATCGATCGTGAGATCGAGAGAAGTTGTAGGGAGGTACCTTGAGGCTTAAATTTGATTGGTGCCGATTTGATTTTTGAATTGATCGGTATTGATTCGAGACCTAGGTTAATCAGTTTTGGTTTGAAGTTGAGGTTTGATCGACTCTGAATTGAGATTCACAGGTTAGTAATTTACTAAGAATGAATGTTTGATTGATGTATCAAGTATGATAGATAAGGTGGGATTGATAGCTTGAGGTCATTATAATTTAGAGTCAATTTGGGTATAACGAATCTAAGGATGTCAATTTAGTAATACTTAAGTGCCTAAACTTTTGAGTGGCTTGGATCTTATATAGAAGTTGAGATATGGATCTTGAGAATTAAGACGATGTTACGGTCATCAATGTTCAGAAAAAGATAAGGTAGTATTACCCCATGTAAGATAGGATGTGAAGTCGAGCTCAGATGGTTGACGTGAAAGGAATCATGGGCCTTGAGGATAAAGAGACATCATTAGTTATGTTCATGGATGCTCTATGGATGAATATTTTGTTTCAATAAAATTTTTAGGAGTGTGTTTTAAGTGTGGATAGTATGACCGCATGATTAGGAATTGCCCTTATCCCATGGGTTGAACAGTTAAGGAGCCTAGTACCTTAAACGAAGTTTCGTGGTGATAGCACAAAGTATAAAAGTTTCGTCTATCATGGCGGGAGGTAAGGTTCCTGGATCTTAATGTTTTGGTATATGTGCTATTTTAGGATCCAGAATTTATATTTTATTAGTGTTTTCTAAGCTTATTTGTTTGTCTGAGGAACGTAGACCTTATACTAGTTGTAGTGAGGTCTACAATATTTTCTTGGGACTGTAGATATAATTAGTTGGGATGAACTGATTGCCTTGTGGCGCTAAGGCTCAATATGATATTGAGGATGTTTTGATTGGTGAGTTTCCATGCTAGCTCGAATTGTGGCAGTAGGATATGATACTTGCCATCCAGTTGTGATATTTTGAATTTGAAACATAATTGATGGAGTGGCAACAAACTAGTGTCATTTGCCTACAAGTCACCTAAGGAACATAAATGCCAAGTTTAGTTAGCATGTAAGATCACACTTGGGTATCGTTTTGTGGTCACTAAGGAAATTGGGCTGTGTAAGTATTTGAAGATAGTTCTTAGAGGACAGGATTAGCCGAATTATCTCCTGATCATTAAATTGGTAGTTGCTGTGGAGTTGTGCCAGGATTGGCACCAAATTTTGAGGACTCTATATGGAAATAATGAGGCATCGACTGACTATTTTTCCGTGAGGTGCTTCAGTACTTTTGGGATGGCCTCAATGATGAATTTTTAGAATCAATAGGGTGTGAGAACCCTATTTGAGGATCATATCATGGATTACGAAAGACGATTAGTTGTGTTTTCAATTATGAAAGGGATGTAAGTTTGATTAAGGAGAAGTGTTATGTTGGGCATGTGGTATCTTTGATAACATGGATGTGATTTCTTAGAGTTTGGAGCGATGGCAAATTTTAGAAAAATTGATTGATGTCTTGAAGGTGTGTGGCTTTCTTAGGTCTAGCTGGAATCGTACCGGAGATCCAATAATTATTTCTTGAGGATTGCAGCACAATGAGGTGTTTGACGTGGAGATGACCAGTATCCATCAAAATGAGTCATGTGAGAGTAGTCTTCGAGGAGTTAAGGATTAGTTGTCGACCTTATTGTTTGAGTTGACCCCTGATGGGTTTAGTAAGTTACAGTAGAGTGTGATCCTTTTGAGGAAGCTCTAGGATTGTGTTTCTCGTGAGTTGTATGGGTGGTTGCCCTTGGTTAAGAGGGTGAAAAGCCTATGATCAGAATTACCTCACCCATAGTTTAGGGTTAGCCATTGAGGTCCTTACTTTAAGGATTTATAGGTGTTACTTATAGGTGTTACGTAGATCAGTGAGGCTGTTAAAGGGGTTATACTTATAAGGTGTTTTAATAGTTAAGAAGAATATTATTACCAATAATTGGATGTCGGGAATCTTCGGATCGGGTATTGACTCAGTGCATCATAGGGGATGTTGTAGGATGAATTTCAAGTAAATCCTATTTAAGCGAAAGGGCTGCTCTGCCTTTGGTTTTAGGAGGGAGAGTTGCCTCCTACGTAGTAAGGTCATAGAATTATGAGATGAGAAGCCCTCACCTTTTTGGTTTTGAGGATGTTAAGGGCGATAAGAATTAGGGGTACCATTTGGAATTTGTAAAATTGGCAGGCTAGGATAGGCCATTCATCGTGAACTTGGGTGATACGACCAGAATGCATAGGTTGGCCCGTTGGTATGCCAACAAAACGATGAATTTGGTGAGTATTCGAGTTCGAGGTTTTGGGATAATTGCTTCAATTGTGTTGCTTAGGTTGATTGTAATCTAAACATTTTGGATTTTTCCTTAGTTGTGTCGATATCTTTAGAATTTTCCCTAGGTTTATAGCTGCAAGGAAAACATAGGTGTCTTATATAAATCAGTTGACAAAAGTTGTAATGAGATTCTTAGTATTTTAATAAACAGTTAATCAGACTAGCGTAGTAGAAGCATGTGGGCCATTGGCTCAGAAATTTCGGAATGGGGTTAAGGTTCCAAGTGGATGATCCTTCTCGAGGCGTAAGAGGTATCAAGGTGAGAGCCTGTTGGTTCATTTGAAATTTTGTATTAAGTCGGAGAGATAGTCAATAATTAGCCTTACCTTTAAATTTGGACAGATTATTGTAATGTCTCCCATGTACCAATAATTGATGAAGTAGGTTTATGATCGGGTTTAACCATTGTGGGAGATTAGGGATTGTCTTATAATAAGATTTCGATCTCGATTTTAGATAAAAGGTATTAGACATTGAGGATCAGGATGATTCGACTGATTAAGATTCATTAGAAATAATTGTCTCTCCAAAAAAGTAATTTGGGAGCATATAGGCGAAATCTAGAAGATCTATCCACCTATTGTTAAGTTTTGAGATTCGTTAAAATTTGAGAACGAAATTTTTATAAGTGGAGAAGAATGCAATATTCTAAATTTTTATCATATTTAATTGAAATTATTTATTTATTTTTGATAATTTAGGTGTGATAAAAATTAATTAAATATTATAAAATTTTAGAGGATATTTTGATTTATTGGGTCGGCGCCCATTCGATCGTCTGAATATTGATTTGGGTTTTAAAATTTAAAGAAAAAGGGGGTATATGTATATAATAATAATAATAATAATAATAATAATAATAATAATAATAATAATAATAATAATAATAATAATAATAATAATAATAATAATAATAATAATAATAATAATAATAATAATAATAATAATAATAATAATAATAATAATAATAATAATTTTTTGAGCATCTCGTCCATTATGACTCTTAAATCTTTCAGAAGGTTGAGGTTATCACCCGCGGATATATAGTTGTTGAGGAGATCAACAAAGTAAAGTGGTCAAAATGCACAAACCAGCTCCACCCGGAATCAATGAATGGGAAGAAGAGGAATATAGACAATGCCAAGTCTTGTGATCCTGGGAAGCAACCCTGGATGGAGCCTAGCACTTGAAGGGAGTTTAGACCCCTGAAGCTGACGTCTTTGAATGACTTTAGACCAACATTCTTATACAAATCTAGGATGAAAAATTTTTGAAATGGCTGAAGTAGCTTAAGAACCTGGAGGGAGGAGATCAGTTGAAATACTGTTTCTACCATTGATCTCTGGATCATAACATAGAAGACGGTCTGATTTTGCAGAAAGAGATTGAGGTCCTTGTTCAAAAACGGCACCTAACTAGGTTCCTACGAGACCTGATGTAGGCCCCCAACAGAGTGGAAGAAGACGAATTAGAATAGCAGTAACTATCGAGGAATTGGGTCGTGGCCAAGGTAGTCAGTGTGGTGATCTTGAGGCCACCTAAGAACAGCATCTAAGACTATCTGGAGAAAGCTTCCATTAGCAAGAAACAGAGGGTAAGAGCTAGGACTGATATTATTAGTTTTAGTGATAACGATATGACATATGTAATAACTCCCTATTCTGACATTTTGGTAGTATCTACACTCATTTTGGATGATATAATTGACTACTAATTGAAACAAGTTTTTATTAATAATATAAATTTTTACAATTTACTATATCTCGATGTGTACTTTAAACTTGGATTAAAAAAAGTCAGATGAAATTGATCGAGGGGCCCCTATAATGGCTAGATAATGAACCAATGCTGGTCTGGTGGACTATCTAGCTGAATGTCACATTTGAAACATAACCAAAGATGACATCCTGAATTCTCACATTCTTTACAGTTAACCTACCCTAAGTCTATAACACCATTTTGGGATGACTTTGTCTAACCGCGTTTGGGGCAATAACGTCAATGTCATACTTGAAAATAAAGTTTCCAACACTATATGGCATCGAAGAGGTCTTGGGCGACTAAGTGACAGATTAGACATGCTACATGTCTTAGGTAACTCAGGCGGTCCTAGAGCAGCCAGCCGAAGACTTTGATCGCTCGGATGAGGCGAATCTGTGGCAAGGCCAATCCGATGAGATGACCGATCAAATCCCATTGGAGCCCAATGATTTGGAGAAATGTATATAGATTGGGAGCTGACTGGCAGATCCCTTACATGACGAATTGATAACTTTCCTTCGGTAAAACTCCGACGTCTTTGATTAGACTCCCGCTGACATATTAGGGATACCGATCATAGTAATGGTCCACAAGTTGGTCTTGATCACAATCATAAACCCATTAGGAAAAAGTAGAGGAATCAGTTTATAGAAAAGCTGGTTGTTATACGGGAAGAGGTGAAGAACTTACTCGACGCAAGTTTTATCAGGAGGTCCAGTACCGTGACTGACTATTGAATGTGGCCCTCGTCAATAAGAGTAACAGAAAGAGGTGGATACGTATTGATTTCACTGACGCAAATAAGGCATGTTTCAAAGATAGCTTCTTTATATCAAGGATCAATCTTTTGGTGGACTCCACATTCGGATACGAGTTGCTAAACTTTATGAACGCCTACTAGGGCTACAACTAGATCCAAAACAAACCCCAAGATGAAAAGCACACTTGTTTCATGATGAACCAGGGGATGTACTGCTATAAGGTCAAAACCCTTTAGCTTGAAGAACGCAGGCACCACGTACCAGTGGCTCAGGAACAAAATATTCGAGGCACAAATCTATTAAAACTTAGAGGTGTACATAGATGACATGTTCATCAAAAGCAAAACCACCGGAAACTATATCCATGATCTCAGCGAGACCCTCGAGGTACTACGAGGGCACCAGATGAAGCTAAATTCGGTCAACTGCATTTTTGGCGTATCATTAGGAAAATTCTTGGACTTTATCGTCTTCTGATAGGGATCAAATTAAACCCTAAAAAGACAAAAGTTATCATGGATATAAGCCTGCCTCAAATCGTGAAAGAAGTCTAAATGCTCACCAGAAGACTCGCAGTGCTCTTTCACTTCCTAGCAAAGTTAGTAGAAAAGTATATCCTCTTATTCAAGACTTTGAGAGAAACGAAGGCGAACATTTTCTAGTAGATGATCGACTACTAGGTAGCTTTCTAAGAGTTGAAAGAATATCTCGCCAATCCCCATTTCTTGACATCCCAAGAGGAATGCGAAGATCTGTACCTATACCTAGCTATTTCGGATATTGTGCTAAGCTTGGTTTTGATCCGACAATAGTCTGACGTACAATGGTTGGTCTACTATGTCAGCAAAATCTTGATAGACATCGAGACCTATTACTCACGCACCGATATGATCGCGCTAGTGCTTGTTTATTCTATTTGAAAATTATGACTGTACTTCCAAGCGCACAAGATCATCATCTTGACTGATCAACCCATTCAGGGAATCTTGTAGAAACCCAACACGTCCGGATGACTTGTCAAATGAGCCATCGAGTTAGGTGAGTTTGACGTGAAATTTTGATCGAGGTCAGCCATAAAAGGCCAGAACCTCGCAGATTTCATAGTTGAAACGACAACCGTAGTTCTAGAAGCCCATGATCATGGTGATGATGCCCGCCATCAAGAGGAAGCGCCGACCTAGATGCTACACGTAGATAGGTCAGCACAATTGAAAAGTGGAGTAGGCATGGCCTTGAGAACTTTAGAAGGGTCAGAGATGAAATATTCAATGACCATCGAATTTTTGACTATTAACAATATCCCCGAGTATGAAACTTTTCTCACTGGGATCCGACTGGCAAGGGAATACTTGACGAAATACCTAACCATCTATATTGACTCTGAGTTAGTCATCAATTAAGTCCTTAGAAATTTTGAGGTGTCTAGCTCTTTGGTCATGAAATACATTTCTAGAGCGAGAGGCATGACCCAGACATTTGACAAGGTCGAGATAAAACACATCTCCAGGGAGGATAACTGGAAGGCGGACCAACTGGCCAAGGAAGTGTGACCAAAAGCCTAGAATAATACTCCTAGGACATGCGAGAAATTCTAAACTCCCCAAGTATAGAGAAGTTAGAGCAAGAGGTGCTGCAGATATCGAATGATGAAAATTGGATTACCCCATATCGAAGGTATATCACCGACGGCATTCTACTGAAAAACCCAGAGGTCGCCAAGCATTGAAAGAGGACAGCAGGCTAGTACACTATTATGGACGAAAAACTGTATCGCCGAGGGTACTCCACCCCTTATATACGGCGTTTCACTCCAAAAGAGGCTAACTACGTGCTAAGCGAGGTGCACCTCAGCATATGAGGGTCACACATTGATGGAAAGAACCTTGCCTTTAAGGTAATGCGGTAGGGCTACTATTCGCTTATGATGAAGTAGGGCATTTTGAAATTCGTGAAAAAAATGTGAAAATTACCAAGTCCATGGTACCATTCCCTATCAGCCACACGAGGAACTGCAAGCCGTATAGTCTCCATGGCTATTCGTGCAGTGGGGGCTCGACATACTTAGATTTCTACCCATTGCCTCTGGGTAGAGAAAATTCATCATAGTCAGCATCCACTACTTCACAAAATGGGTCGAAACCTCCCCGTTGGCTTAGATAACCGAATAGAATGCGACAAAGTTTGTTCAGTCGAACATTGTATGCATAGTTGGGATTTCTGAGAATGTAATTCAATGACAAACGCTTCAGCAAATACTGCTTGAGTTGGGGAATAAGGTTGGTTTATACTTCTGTTGCCTACCCACAAGCGAATGAGCAAGTGAAGGCCAGGACCGAAACTGCATGGATTGAAGATGAAACTAGACGGCGAAGGGGGCTCTTGGGCCGATGAGCTCCCTTCCATATAGTCGTCATACTAGACAACACGAAGGGAACCTACCCGCGAGACTCTTTAGCTTGTGCTATGGGGCTAAAGTGATTATCCCAATAGAAATTGGACTACCTAGCCTTAGAGTTGAGAGTTTTAACCCGTTCAATAACTCCCAACAACTCAGGGAGCATCTCAACCTGCTCGAAGAGGACAGAGATGCTACTAATCTGTGCATAGAGGCCTATCAACAGCGAATTGCTCGATACTACAAAAAAGGGTGACGTACACCAATTCGAGGTGGGAGACCTCATTCTACGGACTATAGAAGCAACTGGTAAAAACACTAACAGGAACAAGCTCTCTCCGAATTGTGAGGGGCCATTTCTAGTCTCAACAATTCCCCAAAGTGATGTGTACAAGTTACGTATCTAGAACGGAAAACCAGTCCCAAGGACACAAAACGTCATCCACCTCAAAAAATATTACCAATGACCCCCCAGCAAATCCAGGTAAGTCTGGCAGGTACCATTAAAAGTGCTTGTAAAATGTACCACGTTTAAAATAATAAAATAATTATTTATCTGATTTTTGATTAATTATATGAATACTTGCATGTTACCGCATAAAAATTAAATGGCCTAGACTACCCTAGGTCGGGTGAAAGCACTTCACCTGTTAACCAACCTACAAAAGCATGACCACAACCTCCGCTCAAATAGCCGAGTAGCCCAAGCATAGTTGGATGCTAAGGCATGAGGGGCTTGTGGACGAAAGTCTATCCTCCCTAGATAGGTAGCCATAACAAACCCTAGAGGGCTTTTTCAGCATGAGTGCTATAATTCTTTCTGATAGGGATGAGTACCATCAGTCAACCATGATCAGCAAACTAGGATCAGATGCAGAAAAGCAATGACATCCACTTAGCAGGACAGAGCACCAATACTTCCGCACGGACGATTACCTTGACTTCACTAGAGCTCGGCGACCACGGCTGAGAAACCCGGCCGGCCCTAATGAGGCTCACCAATAGACATGCATCAATGTCCTCTCATAGAAAATAGCACCACCCCATAAAACCAAAGTGCCACAACTTCCTCTAGCGGGAATGAGAATAGTCTGACCCTTGCATCCATGCCAAGCCTAGCGACAATGGCAACAATGCTTAGTCAGAAAATAATGAAACTTTGAATAAAAGAACTCGGCATAAACACAGAAACATTAGCGACAATGATCAAAATGGCCTATCTAATTTATTAAAGGATCAAAATGTACATCGAGAAGCGTCAATTTGCTGTAGAGATACAAAATACCGCCTATGCCTATGACACAAGCAGAGGAGAAACCCGCAGGTTGGGAGCCCCTTGGTGAACAAGGCGAAGGCTCCTTGCCATTTTTTGAGGAATCAGCTAACTCTAATCGAAGCCAAGTGCTGGTGTTCCTCGAGTGGCAGAAGCCAATGGGAAAGTCTGGAACCACTAAGATTGAAACCCATCTACAAAGGAGAACATTGTTCTAGAATCTACTAGTTAAGACCTCGTTGACTTCCTCGGGTTGAACTGGGCCCTTAGCTCACCATTAGGTTTGGCACACTCATTCTTGAGATCAGTAAGGCGCTACTTAGCCCCTCAAAACTTATCCTCAAGAGAGGCAATCCAATCCAGAGTTTGGTATCTTTCCTTTGTGAGATCTTACACTCTCGCCTTGAACTCTGATAGCTCGTGGTCGAGGCTAGCTTCCCACTCTTGACTCTATCGAGCCTGGTGGCACTCACCCAACCCTCCATCTCTCTAAGCACAGCTGAATCAATATATGTTTGCGACAAACGAGGAATCTTTGTGTGCCACTGTAGCATCATGGTGTCCCACTAGAGGAGGCAAGATTCCATCAGGCAAAGCCCCTCTTGCAGCTGCTAGCAAAAATAATCGGTTAGATAAAATAGCGACAGGAAGGAAAAATGAGAAGTTATACTGCCCATACTTCTGTGGAGGATGGCACCTCCAAAGATGGAGGGCTTGGAGGAGGCCCAGGCAAAGAAATTGATGGAGTCCTTTGAAACGGCAGAGGCGTTGGGTGACTACACGGTGGCTCCCTAGAACATGGAGTCAAGGGGGAAGCATCCAAGGCCTTCGAGACCTCAGGAACCAAGGGCTCCAAGGGAGGCGCCTCAACAGTCTGCATTGCCTCCATATTATCCCTCACTTGAACTTCAATCACTTGGTCACATGTAGGACCCTCCTCAACAAAAGTGGCAGGAGGGCTGGGTTCGGGCTTTTAAGATGATGAGACGATAATAGTGGAGACCCCGTATTGTGTCAAGGTTAGCACATAGATTGGCTCCCCCAGCTCATCAGCCTCAGGCTCACTTGTTGCTGTGGTAGAGGGAACAAGGGGCTCGTCAACCTCAGCCGACTCGAAGACCTCCTTGAAAACTCGACGAGTCAAAGAAGAAGGGACAGAGGCTGGCCTCCTAGATTGCTCGCCAAAACTCCACCTCCACTCTATGATGGCCTGGCTGGAGTCAGAGAAAGAGGAATTAGATGAAGTTGCCCGCCGTTTGGTTGCCCTCTCAGGGGGATCCCAGATAAATAATAATCCAGGTTTTCTCTTAGGCTGGAGAAGTGGCAGGGTGATTACATCTGTTCTCTCTAAGTAGGACTCTCACTTAGCCTGCACAAAATCCCTCGAGGACAACCAAAAATCCTTTTCACGAAATGAGTTGGCATGCATCTTAACAAGATCTGTCAGTGGCCTCATCAAGTTTTTCTCCCATTCCAGGATGTCATTGATATAAGAAGCCAGCACCCTGCTCCATTTATTAGAAGGGGCCCAGTCCGAGGGAACTGCCAAATAAAAGTATCAGTCCTTTCAACCCTTTATCGAGTTAGGATTTCTCCCACCTATTTGATACTCCTTGCAAGGGGAAAGTGAAATCCATTCCACAACCAAACAATCACTTTCACGGTCATGTCATCCAAAGAGTGCCCATGGTGATGGAAAAAGATGTACAGAGAAACCAGATATCGAATGATATTAGGATGAAGTCGCGTAATTGGAATGTCCAAAGACACTAGGACCTCATAAAGTTCTTATGCGAAAGGGAAACAAAGGCCACCCCTTAGATGGGCCTCATAGACGGTAATGAACCCATGCCAAGAAGAGCAGGCCTTATCATCATTGGCTGGCAATGCTTACGAGATGGTGCTCAAGATATTGTATCCAACAAACAAAGACTCAACATCATAAGAAGGGAGAATGGATGGGATCGTATCGATGCTCATGGGGGCCATGGAAAGCAAAACGAGAAACCGGGGGCCAGCGATTCGGATTGAGAAGGAAAAGTGTGGGAAGTGGCAAAGGTTAAGAGTTTAAATAGCTGATGCCCTGACCCAGAATGGTGTCACTTGGGGGTATCGAAGAGGCGTGTCCAATAATGGCTGTGACACATGCCCGTATCGTGGAGTGTTGAGGCACATCAATCGCGCAGCACTAGCAATGATGGCTTGACGCTACACCTCCCTATGCAGACAGATGACTCTTGACGGTTCAGGATTGATGAGCCTACAGTGAAGTGTAGGTTTCAACGCCTCAATGCTCCACTCTCTGAGGCAGCAAACTAGTGTCATGCAATCCTAACACGCCATTGTTTAAGATGATGGACTAACAACACATGGCCTGGATGGGCTTGTGACTGGTTTGATCAGTTCACATCTCAACCGAGTGTCCGAAAAAATCATCACGAGTCAGATTGGCAGAAAGTCGAGTGGTTAGTAGTCCTAGTTGTCAGGCTATTAGAAAGCTAACAACATCGAGTGCTTTAACAATTCATATCAAGTAAGAATATTAGAGCTACGCAACATAAAGACAAATAATACTCAATAATTCCATTTATTACTTCCTTTTACAACATACAACAAGCTTACAATGGTGAACATAAAATTCAGAAGGAATAAAAAAAATACATAGAGCAGCAATAGCAACCTAACCATAGCTGTCCAACCGAACTTCACGATGGACGTTTGCAAGAGACAAGCCTCCCTGCTGACCTCCCGTCGAAAGGTTGAAACAATAGGTGGAGCATGCTAGAAGGCCCTATTGTTCTTGCAAGAAAGAGCATGTGAAGCCCTCCCCTTTTAGAATGAGGCACACTACACCTGGTCTCACCAAAGAGACCGAACAAGAAAAGAAAAAGAAGACTCCCCTCTTAAGTAGACCACTATAAGAAAATCCTCCCAAGAGCCACTGAAGATCGGTGTCTCCCTGAAACAAGCCGAAAGAGGAATAGGCATCTCTCCTCTAGGGCCTTAGACACCCCTGCTTCAGATCGGTACTAGAAAAGACTACCCGACGTCGATAGAGAGGAGATAGCTGCTCGAACCCAAGCTTTTACTAGATCAAATACAAGTTTAGGTATGGACCGAGTGCAAAAGAGGGAAACCAGGTAGCTTTCCATATTAAAGAGGATAACCAAGGAAGACTTTGTGAGCACCATCAGCTTCGAACAATGGAGAAGAGCTCCTTGCAACTTTGGCTTGTAGCAGTGTAGATTCTATGCTAGCTCCGAACTCTTACACGGCTCAGCTGGCGAAGCTGATTCATGAAGCGGGGCACAGATAGCCCCTCCATTTATATTCAGAGAAGTGATTGATAGTTTAGAAGCTAGCGCACGCCAGTGTTATCTACAGAGAATCACCAGGTGTAGAGAATCAAATCTTGCCCACTGTATGGCGAATCAGCAGGCCACCTAGGGAAAAAGCACACGTGCAGGCCTACTACCCGCATCCCATCAATGAACATGCCGAAGTTAAAAATTCAAATCTCTCGGCATGGGAGCAGTGATGAGTACGGCTATAAATGGGCCGACCTAGAAACTAGACTCGCAAATGGAGGAAGGGCTCGGATAGCAATGGTCTATGGTGCGACTACTCAAGCCCAAGACAAAGGTGACGACGTGGCCAGGTCAAGTGGGTCAACCCGATACCGACCAATAGGAAACTAGAAAATAGGGCTAACCCGTGGAATCCCCGTTAGCTCAACAATCAACAGCCTACGTGGCTTGGTGTAAACATGCAGGCAGCACTTGCTGTAATTGCTCGGGTAGCTTAGAAAATATTGCTAAAATATAGGCCAAGATTGCGTATTGCCCCATGATGGCAATTATGGCTCAACAAATCTCCCCGGAAGAAAATTACCATATAGAACCTCCATGATTGTCTTGACAAAGGAAAGAATATTCCCAAATAACCATTGTTACCATAATCGGCTCCCGTGATCGCCAGGATAGTTGGGCAGATCCATGCGGTCAACTGTCACTAGCCGTGAGGCCTAAGGAGGGTTACACCAGCTCTAATTTCATAAACACCCGTTCAACCCTACCGGAAGGAGGGACCGGCACCAACGCATACCCTCGAGCACCCCAGAAGAATTACGAAAAATTTCTCTCACGCCACTCCACCTACGAGAATACTGTCTCTCAAGCCACTCAACTTAGAGTGCAGCCTCTCTCTAAAGCTACTACCAGCCAAGTGTATCTACCGGAACCTAATCCTTTAGTTCACACTCAATCCCTTCCCTACATGCATTCACGCACCTTACATCCTCCATCTTTCTCTTCCTCACAGAAAGAATTCTAATTTGAGTATTGAAGGATATACCAAGTAGTGAGTTCTGCCATCCTCTGATTTTTCATTTTATTTGTTGTGGTGTGTAAGATTTAAATTATTAGGATCGGAGACCAAACCCGCTTCAATTCGATCTACTAGAAGAGATTAAGTGGATCTCTAATCCGTAAAACAATTCGAATCCAGGGGTGTATTAATGTGTATTTTTTATTAAATTATTATTAAAGGAATTTATATTTATCATGCCTATATATATTATTTATTTTATGATGAGATTCTTAATTTTGAGTAATGAAATTTTAGAATGATGATGAGATCATCGCATTGAACTTTGGTTGTTCCGAAACTTGAATCTTTAATATTTTGGATATAGATTCACTAGGATGAGATATTAATAATTTGATTAGATTGGTGTACATTATATTGCCTATTAAAAAGAGTTATTAAGCTTACGGTTGCTTGTATAGTTAATACTATAATGTGCAGGTACTTATTATAGAATGAGTTTACTAAAATTATTCAAAAAAAGACCCCTATATGAAGACTTATTGCATAACAAATGAGAGTACTTACGTAAAAATGGTATAAATGATTCTTAAATTTGAGACATTTGAATATCTCATAAGCGGACAATCATACTTTAATATTACTAAAGTATTGGGTACATAGAGATAATAATTGGGTACAGTAAGAAATACATGGAGATAAAAGAGTGAACAGTAAAAGATTTATTACTCCTAATGAAAAGATAGATGCCATATATGATTAATTAAATTAATGATTCATAAATTTTTAATTAATGTAGATTATAAATTAAAAAGATTTATTAATTTTATTTGTTAAACCAATCATTTAATATGATTAATATTTGATAAATAAATTACATAGGAGTTGATATTTTACCATAATGTAAATTTATTCAGGGCATAAAATGTTAGAATAATTAAATTTGTATGGCAATTTATATGAAAAAAGTTTAATACACGATTATTTATTCACTTTCTCTAAACAAACATGATATAATGTTAGGTATCACTTATGATCGGTAAAAACTCCTAATTAATTATTATAAATAATTAATAGAAATTAAAAGTGTTTAATCCTTTTATGATTGAAAGGAAATATTAGTTAGTTGAATGAGATTTCATATTTTTCTACTTTATCAAGACAGTTATGATGTAATGTAAGGTATCACTCATGATCTGTAAAAACTTCTAATTAATTATTATAAATAATTACGAGAAACTAAAAGTGTTTAATCCTTTTATTACTCAAAGGATATATTATTTGGCTGAATAATATTTGATATTTTTCTACTATCAACTTCATGCTGAGTCACACCCCTTTTTAATATCACACTTGTTATTGCTTATTAAATTTTAATTTGTTAAAATAATTATATCTTGTATTTGATGGTATATTTTAACCCATTAATATACGGAATTAACTCCTACTTTCTTTTATTAGAGATTTGAATGATGGGGCTTAATTGATCTCCTTAAATCATAACCAATGTAGGGAGCCATATGTTAGGGTTCGAAATTCGGATTCACATATAATTTGGTGCAGCGGAAAATTTGAGTTTTCCGTCAATTGACAGCCACCAATTTAGTAGGACTGAAGGAATAAAAATGTACAATGTTTTTAATTTGAAAACCCTTCTCAAGTCGAAGGAAAAAATTATAGGATAAACTTTGAACAAACTTTCACTATATAAAATCGGTTACAAGTAACATTCAAGATAGAGTATTTGCCACACACTCGAGACAGAATAAAAAAAATTATTCTAGAGTAAGGAAATTCTCATTCACTTTTAGCTCTCTATTTTTCTTCTCTCATACTTATAACTAGTGGTGTACTCCGCTCTCTTTGATTTTACAAGTGTGATGGTAGATGGTGAACAACAAGAACCCTCTTCTGCACTCCTGCTCCGTTCCGCCTCGTTCCACATTCCACTGCAATAGCTATTGCTATTGCTGCTTCCATTTATTGTATTCGCGGCCGTTATAGTTTTCACCCGGAACTCTCACTTTGTTGCTTGCCTTCGCACCTTCCGGAAGCGCTTGGTGTGCTATTTATAAAGACACTTGCCCCAAATTCAATTTGCTCACTTGGCTGATCTTCCAGATGATTTGTCACACAAGTCTTTTTCTGCAATTTTATAAGTTCTCGTGCTTCCCTAGACACGTATACTCTGTAGATCAACCTACTCTATTTAGACTGTGCATACCCTGCAGGTCAACTACATGTTCTACAAAACTTACAAATTCTAAAAAGTTAACTACTCTATAAATTAGCTACTTGCTTTACAAAACTTAAAAACTCTTAAAAGTCAGCTATCTACACGCATGCTTTGTAAGTCAACCTACTGTGCTCAAACTGTACATACCATACAGGTTAGTTACCTGCTCTATAAAATTTATAAACTCTGAAAAGTCAACTACTCTACCAGTCACCTACTTGCTCCGTAAAATTTACTAACACTGAAATGTCAACTGCGTACCACTCCGGCTCTTGGCATTACTCCTGCAAAATCACTCTAAAAATCTACTCCTGATTTCCACTTCGGAAATCCACTCTAGATTTTCACTCATTGAATTCCATTCTAGAATACCCATTTCGGAATTTCATTCTGAAAATTCGTACCAACATTCCAAACCGGCCAAAACCATTCTAGCGTTTTTTCGCCCAACAGACCAATCTGCTACAACGGGCAAAATTGCCCCAACTGGGCATTTTGGTGCAACCGGGCAAAATTGCCCCAACCTTGCACTTTGGTGTAACCGGGCAATTTCACCCCAACTTGGCACTTTGGTTTGAGCATTTTGCCCTATTCGAGATTTACCTTCTTTAACAAATGGTCATCTTCGAAATTTGCCTTATCTAACAAATGATTATTTTGGTCATTTGTTGCAACCAGTTTGTAGTACTCCGAATTTTGATGATGTGTCCGTTTATTGAGTCACCCACAAGGGAGTGACCAAATCCAATAAATTTTTTCTCACGACCTTGTGGGGGAATCTTCGCATTTACCCGGTGACCGTCATCACTTTTCTGCAGCTTCCCCTCAATTGGGATCCTGGTGTCGACCTCCGTAAGTTTGAATAATACATTCTTCCGCTCCACTGAATTTGGAGTAGTCCTACTCTTCTTCAACTCCTCCTTTGTAGTCGGATCATTCTCCCTTGCACTCCACCTTGGCCACCTCCTCCTGCTACCTTGACCAATGCCCCCATTAGTCACATTGACATCTTCCTTGGCAACCCAAGTTTTCATCAGGTACTGACTTAATCTCCTACTTTTCCTTGCCATAATTGTGGCATCCTTAATGAGTTTTCACTGGCCGTTTTCAAATACCATCCTGAAGCCTTATCCATCAAACATTTCGGTTAAAATCATATTCAACCTCAAATTTGGGGTATATCGCACGCCCTTCAACGCAAGCTTGTTTCTGTCACTTGTCTTCAAGCAAATATCCCAAACGCCAATAACCCTTAACGAGCTACAATTACCGATTTTCAATACCTTGTGGTCTACGGGTGTATAACTCATGAAGTGGGACTTCCTTGGTATCACATGGTGTGAGGCCCCACTGTTTATCACACAACTCGTCTTCTAATATGGTAGGCTTTGTACTTCCCCTGTGTGAACAACCAAGAGATCCCTGTAGAAAGCGATAGTGTTTCGATCATCATCTTCATGATCCTGTCTCTCCCGACGATTGCTTCTGCCCTCCTGCTTTCTCTTCAGGCAGTCCTGCTTCATATGGCCTTTATTACCACAATAGAAGCACGTCCTCTCTTGAAACTTGAACCGACTGTTACTCTTTTTCGATTTGCCACCTCCGCCTCGTTCCCTTGAGTTTCCTCATCCTCGACCACTAGTCGCCACAAGTAGACTTGGCGCCACAAGCAGACTTGGCTCAGAGTCTGAGGCCTCATCGTTTTCTCTCCACCTTGACTCATTATAAGTAGGAAAGTTATGACCTTATCCAGGTTGAGTGTGTCTTTCCCGATCAGCAACATTGTGATAATATGGTCGTACAAGGTCTGTAAGGATGCCAGCAATACCAACGTTTTGTCTTCCTCATTAATCTTCTCATTAAGGGTTGATATCTGCATTACAATCTGATTGAGCTCGTTTAAGTACTTACTGAAACTTTTTCCTTCCGACAGACGTAGGCCATAGAACTACTTTTTCATATGCAACCTCGTCGTTAAGGATTTAGACTTCTATCGGCTTTTAAGCTTCTCACAAACCTCCGCTAGGTTTGATAAACCAATGACTTCAAGAAGAGTGTTGTCCGTAAGACACAATCTGATCGTACAATTAGTAAGATTCTACATGTCTTGCCACTCTTCCTCCATCATGTTCATCGACTTGTCTTCTTTTCTCTGAAATGCTTTTAGTGTTCTTTCTCGAGTTAAAATATTTCTCATCCTTTCCTATAAAAGAATGAAATTATTTTATCTATTGAATTACTCCACACTAAACGGCACATTCCTAGACGAAGCATCCATCCAATCCAAGGTTTACAATATTACTCTGATACTAGTTGTTGGGGTCCGAGGGACAACTAGACGATTGGATAAATTTGAGTTGGACAAAATGGCATGCACAAACATAGCGAAAAATCATTCCAATCTTTTTTCGCCCAACTGGCCAATTTGCTGCAACCGGCCATTTTGTCCCAATCAGGCATTTTGCCCTCTCTAAGATTTGCCTTCAATGATAAATGGTTATCTCCGAAATTTGCTTCTTTAGCAAACGGTCATTCGAGTCATTTGTTGCAACCAGTTTGTAACACTCTGAATTTTAATAATGTATTTATTTGTTAAGCCACTCACAAAAGAGTGGTCAAATCCAACACTATAGCAGTGGCATGGGATCCTTTTGGCTCCCAGGAATTGAAGTTAAAAGAATAAAGAAAGGTGAAATGAGACAAGAGAGATTGGAGCAGGGCGTTCCTCTCCTATGTCCTCCTGTCCTTTTGTATTTTTCTTTATTTAATTTAATCGAGTGGTAAGAAAAAATATCAGATTATTGATATAACATAGTTTTATATTATCAAGTATCGATGAGTGTGTAGAAAAAATTATTAACAGTGGGTATAAAAATTTTTAATATTCTAATGGGTTAAATAATAATTTAAATGAGTACTAGCTCATATAATATAAAGGCTATATGTGTGAAAACTGTGGAGACGAAACTTTTGTGTGGTTGGCTCTCATTAGCTTAAACGGTATATTTTAGGTCAAATTATATATATATATATATATTATAAAGATTTGATTTTATATTATTTATTGTAAAAGATAGATTTTTTATATTTGATATATTATTTTAACCGATTAAAAAAAAATATTACTGGAAATTAAAAAGTTTTAAAATTTTACGATATTTGTGACGTTAATTGCCATGCAAAAGGTGTCTCAATCTCTATTCCTCATTACCTGCACAGTGGCATCACCTCAACCTTCAATGTACATGATATCCTACATGTAACTTTCACTCCATAACATAATGGAACAAGGAACCGTAATGGACCGCATCTGACCTAGTTATGTTGTTGAAATATTATCATACATATGACATAAAAACAAATTAAAAAATTATATATATATATACATGGGATATATATATATATATATATATATATCCCATGCTACTTGATCAATTGACTAACCAAATATCTTTGCTGATTTAAATGATACTTAGAAACAAAAAAAAAAAACTAAAAGAAGGTTGGCCAGAATTTCAAAAGGATTGAATATATGCAATTATTTTTTTTACATTATTGAAAATTTATTTTATTAAATAATTTTTTACCGTAATTTTTAGATCATAATAAATTAAAGTTATTATAATATATATTTATAATTTTAATTCGTATCTCTAAATTATAATAAAATATTTGTAGTGGAGAGTTAATATTTACCCTTACAAATCGATAACCAATCGAACATAATCTTATTAAAATAAAACGTTATTAAGTAACATTATCCCATGTATGAGTATGAGTTTATTGTGGTGCCAGATGAATTGTGTCGTCAATAATTGCCACGCTTTTCCCTTTCTTCTAGTTCTTTTTTTGGTGGTTCTTGTTCTTTAGTTTATTTTAGTGCTATATGGATTATGCAAATTAAGTATTTTAGTATTTCACAGACACCATTATAGCCAATACTTAAACATTTCTCTTTAGTTATTTTTAAATATTATTGTCATTTTATACCATGCCACTATATATATATATATATATAACATGGATATCTAAGAACTTGCACTTGTCCTTATCATGCACATCACAATAGAAAAAAAAAAAAAATTCAGGTTAGTTATCTTTTAAAAAATTCCTACTAATATTAGATCGACTAAAAATACTAAATATTTGATTTTATGAGTCAACAGTGCATATATAATCCATTGTCGAGTGCTTTGATGCTCATTTATGGAGGATTGAGATGTAACTAGCTTCATTTCTGTGTTTTTAGTGGGAATTGCTCGGTCTTAAGGAGACTCGGCTCCTTACCCCGATGAATCCTATAGTAGATTAATGTGTTTTTGATTGAATTTGAATTAATTTATATATTAGGTTTTATGAGTGTTGATGTATATAAACATTTTTTTAAAAAAATTATCATTGTTCCAAGAAGAGCTTCTTGTCTAGATTACTTCGAAGGGTTTTGAATGGAATCGGAATAATTTTATCTGGGTTTTGTCTTTTGAGAATGCATACGTCTTTATTTATAGAAAATTGCCCTTGTAGATGTTTTTTATATGAAGGAGATACGTGGGCGGCACCTCCCTTTCCAAGCCTAGGCGGCAAATTTCAACGTGGTTGAACTTGAGTAGATCAATGCACTCATCAACCCTTCCTTTGCAGTCCCTGACAGCATCCATGAGCTCAGGAAGCACGAAAGTCGCTTTTTTGATGGCCACAATACTCCATTTTTTCATTTTCAAGGTGTTTCCATCTCCCTTTTATTGGCCTTTGTGCAGCTCCTCATCCATTTACAACTTGGCAATTTTTGAGGTGGCAGGAGTCTGATACATCTATGCACCTTTGGTGCCCCATTTGGCACCCTAGCTTTCTAGCAGCCAGCCACATTATCTAAGATAGTTAAAATTTACAATGAGTTAGACATTTTTATATATTTTAAACTTTAAAAAAAATCTTAGTTTTAAAGATTTGATTAGTTTCAAGACTAACTAGTCTCTTAGATTGGATCAGTTAGATCTTAGACATCATTGTAAGGTTGTGTTGAGCCTTCTAACAATCGGGTTGAATGCAAAATACTCTAGGCTCCATCACCTATTGTAGACTAGGAGGTGAATCAATTATATAATATACTAGGTTATTACATTCCATTATAATATTATTAATTATTAAAAGTTATATAATCAAATTTAAAAGTATATTATACTTGATTGATTATTAAAATGTGTTATTATTAGTATTAAATAGTTGATGAATATAATATATTGATATGATTTTTAGTTATATTATCTTATTTGTTTCTATAAAGGGGGATCTTTTAATTTAAAAATTCTTTCCTTATTTTTAAGACTACCAATAAAAGGAAGGATGGTTTCCTTCCTACTCTAATTCATTCTTCAATAGCTGATATTTAAACTTTCAAAAAATCTATAGTTTTTTTTTTAAAAAAATTTATAGCATTTTAAAATATCTAAATATTTATACTATAAAAATATTATTCTATTTTTTTAAAAAAATTATATTTTAAATCTCATATATAATAATCTGATGACTGAGAGTGTGTTGCAGAGGTTCCAATTCACGAGTGCGTAGAATCCCTAATCCGAGTTTTGAGTGGCCTCTTAACTTTGAGTCCAGTGGGCCAACCTCATGGGAACCCCACGGTTCCCCACCCGTGAATCTTGAGGATTTTAAGGCTCATATTTTATATAGTTAAAACAATTATAAAATAAGAAATATTTTTTTAAAAAAAATTATAGAATATTAAAAATTTTAAATATCTATATTGTAAAAAAAAAAATACTGAAAAATATTATTATTATCTTATTTTTAAAATTTTTTTAAAAATATAAAATAAGTACTACTAAAATTTTATCTAACTGTCTAAAAATTATAAGATTTTTTATAGGGTTGAGACCGGCACGGTTGGTCCCCCGGTCTAACTTCTCTTTTTAACATATTAAAGGAGAAAAGGTAAATAAATTTAGAAAAATACTTTAATTGAGAGGAAAAAGGGTAGAAAAGTGTACCATTATTCAATATAACCCTTTGGGGCAAAGTCCTAGAAAACTTTATATATTTAGCAAATTAATTAATCGTCCGTGGAAACTACCTGACTCACCCTTTCTTAAGGGCATGCCATATCAAGTTTTAATTTGACGGGAGAAAAATAGAAAAAAAAATATATATACCATTACATTTACAATATAACTTATAACATAATTTACACCATCATCTCCTAAGTTAGAAAAACAAATTGACAATTGATTATTTCATAAATTATATGTGTCTTTCTTAAAATGCTGAATTTAAACATATATTAGTGAACATAATTTATAAGATATAAGGATAATACTTAGTTTTTATGAATTTATATTTAACGGTGAATTGAGTCTAATTTTGTTTATATTTGGTGATGATTAATCTTATAAATTAAAAAAAAATAATGATGTATGTTCTAGTACTCACAACAATAAAAAAAAAAAAAAACTTAGGTTTGAGTTTTCCATTAATATATTACATTACATAGGACATTTTAATAAGTAATTAAATTCAAATATGTTTTTAACATAATTAAAATAATATTTATATAGTTTTAGTGAATGCTGAAAGCATAGTCCAACTCTGACATTTGAAAGTAGTCCATTGAGTGGTTAAGCAATGAGGCAGGAAATGCCATGAAAGAAACGTTGACCGGAAAAATGTCATAAGATGACTTGATATTATAGAAAATAAAAGTTCAACGCTTAGTAGAAGAATACATCATCGAGTTCGTCATGCTCCATCTTTTATGTCTTCAACACCGTCGTCGATTGCCATCCCCCACCACCCCATAATAATAATAATAATAATAATAAATAATACATATTATTTTATACCCATATAAAATATTTAATTACGTCTGCTCATATTGATACATAATATTTATATAATGTTGAGATATAAATATAATAAATTATATGTCAACATGATCACAATGCACACGAGCTACTAGATAGACAAATAACGCAACATGAGAATCTCTGTTGTAGTTTAAAACATTAGATAGTAATATGTATCAAACACTATAAAAATAACTTAAAAATATTGGCATATGATCTTGATGGGTCTAATACGAACATAGGCCTGTGAGAGCAAAGCTCAACCAGTAGGAATGAGGCCCAGCCAGTAAGAAAGCACAACTAGGCGATTGGAGCCTAGGGGATTTGCTTGAGGCCTAGCATCATGAGATAGAACTTAGGCCGGATAAGCCACGTTGAGACCCACCAGACATCGCCTGACATACGCCCAATCACAATCCTGCTTGTCCTCCTCCCAAGGCGGCTGCAGACCAGCTGTGTAAGAGGCAACGGCCTAGGGAATGTTAACCAATGACAGATGAAGAGGATTCAAGGAGGGGAACAACAAAAGAGTTCAGTCAACCTAGAGATATGAACACCAAAAGCCATTTGAGGCGCCTCAAAGCTATCTTGGGCTAAGCTTTGACTGAAATGCAAGGGGGAAGGAACCAGCTCTCTTCCCTCGAACATCGCCAATCTAATTTGGCGACTTAAGTGAGCAACTCTCCGAAGTGTACCAAAAGAGCTAAAGCCTCCTGTAACTCACTTTTCCACCGCTACATATAAAATACTGAGCATTCTACGTCATGTTTACCTTCACGCTCGTATCTTTTTATTCCCAGGAAAAAAATCCTGATTTGAGCATTGAAAGATTTATTATGGGAACACTTTCCCACGGTAGGGCCCAGTTCAAAGACGCAAAGACCGGACCTGTTCGAACTCGACATAGTACGAGGAATCCGGAAGCTTCCTAATCGCTCTCTAATCATTGGAGCCGTCTATGGGAATGACAATAAAAGTCCAACCACTTGTCACCACATCCACACTTCAAGCCAGAAAATGGTTAACACAAGAGTGCAAGCCAGCGCACCAATAAGGGACACAGACGCCCGTGGTGACAACCCCTCGGTGGGTAGCCTGCCGGCAAGCAACTCGAGCCAGACGTGCCCAAGCTGGTTGCCGACGTGGGCGACATAAAGCAAATGCTTCAAATACTATGCGCTCGGGACTGGCCCGCAATGGATGGGAGCTCATGCCATGGGCCCCCAAGTGTCAACCTCTAGGTGAAGGGGCCATGGGCCGAGGCCCCCTGTAGCGAGAATGACAAGGCCTGATGATACCGGGGCCCAGGTGGCCTTAGGCAGTAGGGCTCAGATATCAATGCGAAGCCTCACTAGTATGAAAGTGCCAGATGAAAGCCAGGAGCGGCGGAATCCCCTCAACTCCCATAGCGACCGGAGGCCCGCAACTAGAGGGGAGGGTTTGTGCAATACGTGGCCACCCTATGCAGGCAGCTGTCACGACCTGCATGCCCCCCCGAAGAACTTCAAACTCAGGCATCAAATCAACACCAAATGGAGTGAATCGTCACATTAGATGGAGGAGAGAGTGGAAAAGAATATGGCAGCATGTGTTCAAAGGGGACGCTGGCTGATAGACGCTCGACCCGAGGAGGTCGCCATTCACCATGGACATTAGGATGCACCCGTTCCCCCTCAAGTTCAAAATGTTGACACTGGATGCCTATGACGAAAGTACGGACCCAATAGACCACCTGGATTACTTCCGGACACTGTTAACTTTCCACGGGGTAAGCGAGGCCACCATGTGCCATTTCTTTCCCTTGACACTCAAAGGGGATGCTAGGCTCTCATTTCACAGCCTTCAACAAAACTCCATGCGATTATTCGACGAGCTCAACTACTGCTTCTTGTGCAAGTTCGCCTCCAGTTGGATGGAGAAAAAGTAGTCCTGGCAACTTATTTGTCTCCGCCAGAAACTTGAGGAGAGCCTAAAGTGGTTCCTCAACTGTTTCACAGTGGAGACCCACTGAATTCCCCAACTCTCCAACAAGATGAAACTGAGTGCCTTTATCGCTACGTTGGTAGTTGGAGAGTTTTTCAAGCACTTGGTGCATCAGCACTCCCAGACCTTTCGAGAAGTGGAGGCCATTGCTCGGGCCTACATTGCAGTTAAGGAGGCCAACGAAGCGAAGTGCCCCGAATGCGTGGATCTTCAACCCAAAGGTCAAGCCATGGGGAAGAAGAGAAATAGAGATAGCAGTAGCTTTCAGGAACCTCAGAAACAATCGCGATCCGAGCCAAGTGTCCAAAGAGAGCTAAAGCTCTTCGCCCTGACACCCCTGAACGACACCCACTCAAATATTTTGATGTCAATTTAAGACAAGAAGTTTCTGAAGTGGCTCAAACACTAAAGAACCCAGAGGTTGGAGACCAGACCTAATATTACCATTTTCACCGGTCTTTGGGACATACTGTTAGAGACATTTGTCTAATTGGCATATTCCGTGACCATATATTTTATAGTATCGATGTCAGGTTGTGGGTTGTCGGGTTAAAGTCCGTTCTGTCCGTTCCGCCCTCTAGTCGCTCGCCTGGTGCTCGAACCCCACTCGAGCCGAAAATCCAGAAGGTCCCCGGATCGCTAGGCGCTCGAGCTCCGCTCGAGCCGAAAATCTAGTAGGGTGCCCGCTCGCTGCGCGCCTTAGGGCCGCTTGAGTGCCGGTGCAACGGGCAAAATTTTTGAACAATTTTTTACGCCCTCTATAAATACTAGCATTATGTTTTAGAACCCTAAGAATTCTGGAGAGTTTATTTTCGTGCTTCCTTGAGAAGAAAGGTCTCTTGTGCTTCAAGTTTATTGTATTTCTTGAGAAAACCAAACACTACAAGATTGCTCCTTGTGTTCAAACAAGTTTTCTCACCCACCTTCTTTAACCATTGATACATTGCCTTCCACCATCATTGGAGACATTGGTTCGTGAAGAAGGAGACTCGTTCATGATTGGCAATTCAAATGGTTCGAGGGAAGATTGACGTGAAGACCGGAAGGTGTCCGGTTCCGTTGCCGTGGGCAAATCCAAGGAGTTCCTTGGTAGGGATCACGTGACGGGAGTAAGTCGGCTAGGTTAGCGCGTCGTTACCACCTGGTCTGTAAGTTGATTTTCATAGTGCATTGCTTCCCTGGCCCTTGAAGCCCGGAGTATTTTTCTCGATACCGTGGGTATCGAGTTTTCACTTCGTAACCAAAAAATTGAGTCTTTATCTTTATTGCTTATAAGTACTTATATCGTGCATGATTGTTAATCTCGTTAGCATCTAGTATTAAATATTTTTTACGTGTATTAGATATTTATTATTATACACTGCTTCCGCTATACTTTTAACGGGGTCGAAACACGTTAGCACACAACGTGCTTTTTCAATTGGTATCAGAGACTTACCCTGATCCGCGGCCCCCGATCTAGATGTATACGAGTAGATCGCTCTTCGTTTCTCCCTTCTTTGATGGGAGTAACTATGCCTATTGGAAGGTCCGGATGAGAGCCTTCCTAAAATCTCTAGATGAGCGTGTTTGGGCACGTACCCAAGTTGGGTGAACTCCACCCACTAGTTCCTCTGGTAACGAACCAAAAGACTTATCTTCATGGACCAAAGAAGAACTCGATGCATGTAATTGAAACAGTAAGGGGCTATATGCTATTTTTATGGCTGTATCTCCCGATGAGTTTAAACGTATTTCAATGTGTGAGACTTCTAAAGATGCGTGGGACATCTTAGAAATTACTCATGAAGGCACGAAACTTGTTAAAAATTCAAAATTGTAAATGCTCACCACTTGATTCGAAGAAATAAAAATGAAAGATGATGAGACCTTTGATGAGTTCTATGCTCAATTAAATGATATTGTGAACTCCACATTTAATTTAGGAGAACGAATCCCTGAGAACAAAATTGTTAGAAAAGTTCTTAGATCTCTTCCTGAACGATTTAGACCTAAGGTCATTGCTATCGAAGAAAGCAAAGACCTTGATAAAATGAAGATCGAAGAACTTGTATGATCCCTACAAACTTATGAGCACACCTTGCCACAGTCAAGGAAAAACAAATCACTTGCTCTAAAATCAAGTAGGGAAGAGCGAAATCGGGATTTCAATGAAGAATCGTGTAGTGATGATGAATTTTTCTTATTTGTCAAAAATTTTAAAAAGTTTTTAAAGACAAATAAATCTTCCTCGAAAAAATCTGATTTGAACTAAAAACGTTCACCTAAATTTGAGAAGAAAGACCAATGTGAACTCAAGGATTCCAAATCAAAAATGACTCAAGGAGTTCAATGTCATGAATGCAAAGGGTTTGGTCACTATCGGGCTGAATGCCCAAACTTTAAACGCCAACAAGGTCAAGCCTTTAAAGTTAATGTGACCTTAAACAATGACGAAGAAGAAGATGATGAAAAATGCTCTGAAAATGGCCCTGTCAAATACATGGCATTTGTGACCTTAATGTGTGACAACGCTGTAGAGAATATTAATCAATCTGATGGCTCTGAAGCTGAGTCAGAAGCTGAATTTGATGGCCTTCAAGAAGCTTACGATAAACTGTTTAGGAAATGTTTGAAAGTAAAGAAATTAAATAGAACCCTAAACGGCAGGATCACTGATTTGGAAAAAGAAAACTTATCTCTACAATCCAAGGTTGATACTAAAAGCCAAGAAATTGAGAATCTGAAAATCTCATTTTCTAAACAAATCACGACCTTGGAATCTGAACTTGAGGCCACTAGAAAAGATTTGAAACAATTCTTAAATGAGTCAGCAAAACTTGATCATATGCTTGGGTTGGGTAAAAGTGGAGAAAATAAACATGGGTTGGGATATGTTGAAAATATGTTCCGAAATGACGTGAAACCCAAAACAATTTTTATTCCCGCCACGAAAATGCCACACCAACACGCTAACACATCAAAAGTCACTAAGAAACCGGCTTGACGTGTGGCTCCTAAATTTGTCCCAACTCATTTGCCAAATTTACTGAATCGAAAAATGCTGAATAAATCATCGAAACCGTTCAAGTCTTCTGTCAACCTTAATCAACGATCTATGGACCGTGCCACCATGCCTAAATTTGTGCCTACTTGTCATGCGTGTGGAAAAGTAGGCCACATTTGTCCTCGATGCTACACTGTGAATTCCTTGCACAACGAAAGAAAATGGCCAAGAGTGAATAAACTTCTTGATTACATTCAAAAACTAAATGAACAAGCACAAAGATTAAATCAGAAAGTGAATTCGGGGAGAAGCATTTGGGTTAAGAAAAGTGAGCTAAATTTTCCTACTGTAAATTCCGGTTAAATGGCTCCTACACTGTTCTAAACAAGAACAAATAAAATTAAAAATAAATATATATATATATATATATATAAAAGGAAAATGGTGCATTTGAGTGCTCGCTCGCTAGGGGCTTGAGCGCTCGCTGCCTACCTTTATTTTCCAGCACGCATCGAGCACTCTCCACACAAACCCTCACTCTCTTCGTTGCTCCTCTCCTCTCCTTGCGTCGGCCGCCTCTCTTCCTCTCCCTCTCCATCATTACTGGCCAGATCTACAGATTTCTTCACCAAATTCGGACGTCCTCAAGGTAAATCCTCCCTTGTCCCTCTCTGTTTCCAGATTTGTGTGCCGCCGCCGTCCATGGTGGTCTTGGTCCCAAAATTTGCCTCCTTTTTTGGTCAGCTGAATTCATGGGTCACACATCGCTCTCCTCATTCCTTCAAATCCACCAGTTTTTGCGTGGATTTTGAGCGTTGTACATGGATCCGTGAGTTCTCGACGCCGTTCATGGTGGTTCCGATAATTTCTCCCACATCGTCGGTCAGGCACCGTGTGGGTGCTCCTCCCTGCTATCCAAATCGGCCGGTGACGTGGGTGCCAGAGGTGGTGCTCCGGTGGCCACTGGTGTGCGTTCCCGTGCATCTTGCAGCGTCTCTGTTTCCCTTCTTACCGCCGTTAACCTTGAACGCCGCTATTGTTCCCGGTTTCAGTCACATGCACGGCATTCCCCTCCACAAATTCCCATTTTTTTGTATAAATAAATGTATATATATATATATATCTCCATATATATCCCTTCCAAAAATATATATCTATTGTTCAATTGTGGTGCTCCTATTATTTTTCAGATGTCGGCTCCTCGCAAGTCTCTATCACGCAAGTCCAGTGGCAAACGATCTCGGCCGAGTGGGATCTCCGCTCCTGATCTCTTTATTAGTCCCAAGGCCGAGACTCTTTTTCACACCCACATGTGTCATCGCCAACTCTCCCTGGAACGGGAAGTCCGCTTCGACTCCGTTGACCCTTCGATCTCCTCTCTCTTTTTTGACCGCGGTTGAGCGCCAGTCCTCACAGGTTTGGTTGCTCCATCGCTCGTTCTTATTCAGGAGTTTTACTCCAACATTCATGCGATTACCTACAATTCTTTCTCTTCTTTCGTGCGGGGAGCACGCATCCACATTACTGCCGATGTGCTTGCATGCATTATTGGTATTCCTCGGGTAGAAAATCCACCCTACCCTTACTCTTCGATGCTCGCCCGACCCAGTTTTAATGAGATTGCCACCTTTCTTCATGGTGCCCCTCTGGAGTGGAATGACAAAGTATTCCAGACCTCGTACCTCTCCTCTCGGCAACTGGTCGTGAGCCGTATCATGCTCACGAACCTGTTTCCTGTCTCTCACTTCTCGTCCCTTTCCGAGGAGAAGGCATTATTTCTGTATGCTCTCCTAAGCGGTCAGTCCATTGATTTACCATCTCATTTTATCACTCATATTATTGCAAACTTCTCCGGCGGAAAGAGGCCAACCTACCTTTCGAGTGCCTTATTCAGCGACTGCTTGCCGAGCTCGATCACCCCTTCGCTGACTATCCTTGCCTCCCACTCGGCCGACCCATCACCTCCACCACCTTCGCTTAGAGTCGGTCCCACGCACGTTGTTTTGCTACCGACCCTCAGGAGTTGTTCGATGAGCCTCTCCCTATCGTGCCACCTCCTCAGCCGGATGAAGGCCCCTCTGGTTTAGCTTCGTCCTTTCCTGACCTCTCGACTCCTGGACCATCCACCTCGCATCGGCACTCCACCTCCTCCTCAGCCGCTCTGATGGGTCAGATGTCTCTCCTTGTTGACCATTTTGAGCCTCTGTATTCCTCACAAGAGCGGATTCTTGCGTCGTAATCTCAATTTTAGTCCCAAATGCTTGCTCGTTTTGATCGGTTGGATGCTCGGTTGGACACTCAGGAGGTTGCGTTTCTACGCTGGCAGCGACATTATGGCACTCCACCTCCTAGTTATTCTGAGTGATCCCCTTTCTTTGGCTCTTCGTGACAAAAAGGGGGAGATCACGCTATTTCTTTTTGTTGCATGCTGATAGGGGAAAGTTAGACTTGATGTACTTCTTTTTGTTAGGGGGAGTTAGACTTGATGTACTTCTTTTTGTTAGGGGGAGTTAGATTTGATGTATTTCTTTTTGGTTCTTCATTTTGTTACGTGATATCTATGTTATCATTGCTATTATCTGTTGACTTGCTATGCATGCTATCTACTCTCTCTGTTACACTTTAGTACTACATGCTGTATCTATTATTGCCTACATCTTTGTTGTTGGTACTAACCTTGTTTGACCAGGAAACAGAAGTTACACAGGCAGTCAAGCAAGTTTTCATCACATCGCCTCAGCAGCTCTCGTATAGCTATTTACATTTTTTTTGTGTATCTCTTTTGTATCACTAGGCGTAGGTTTTTATGTACACGGGTTTTATCTCGGTGGTGTCTGAACCCGTGATTTTCTTGTATTTCTTTATTTTATGAGTTTTGTCACGGAATTGCCAAAGGGGGAGATTGTTAGAGACATTTGTCTAATTGGCATATTCCGTGACCATATGTTTTATAGTATCGATGTCGGGTTGTGGGTTGTCGGGTTAAAGTCCGTTCTGTCCATTCCGTCCTCTAGTTGCTCGCCTGGTGCTCGAACCCTGCTTGAGCTGAAAATCCAGAAGGTCCCCGGCTCGCCAGGCGCTCGAGCTCCGCTCGAGCCGAAAATCTAGTAGGGTGCCCGCTAGCTGCGTGCCTTAGGGCCGCTCGAGTGCCAGTGCAACAAACAAAATTTTTGAACAATTTTTTGCGCCCTCTATAAATACTAGCCTTATGTTTTGGAACCTTAAGAATTCTGGAGAGTTTATTTTCGTGCCTCCTTGAGAAGAAATGTCTCTTGTGCTTCAAGTTTATTGTATTTCTTGAGAAAACCAAACACTACAAGATTGCTCCTTGTGTTCAAATAACTTTTCTCACCCACCTTCTTTAACCATTGATACATTGCCTTCTACCATCGTTGGAGACGTTGGTTCGTGAAGAAGGAGACTCGTTCGTGATTGGCAATTCAAGTGGTTTGAGGAAAGATTGACGCGAAGACCAGAAGGTATTCGGTTCCGTTGCCGCGGGCAAATCCAAGGAGTTCCTTGGTAGGGATCACGTGACGGGAGTAAGTTGGCTAGGTTAGCGCATCGTTACCACCCGGTCTGTAAGTTGATTTTCATAGTGCATTGCTTCCCTGGCCGTTGAAGCTCGGAGTGTTTTTCTCGATACCATGGGTATCGAGTTTTCACTTCGTCACCAAAAAATTGAGTCTTTATCTTTATTGCTTATAAGTACTTATATCGTGCATGATTGTTAATCTCGTTAGCATCTAGTATTAAATATCTTTTACGTGTATTAGATATTTATTATTATACACTGCTTCTGTCATACTTTTAACGGGGTCGAAATACGTTAGCACACAACGTGCTTTTTCCATACGATGGAAGACTATCGGACCCTGCAGAAGAAAATCGAAGACCTGATCTGGAGAGGCACCTCACACGGTTCCTAAGAAGCCCGGGACAGGTCCCTGACGTAGCAAGCAAAGAAGTTAGAGAACAACTGAGTAATCGTGTTACTGCCGGCATCATCAATATAATATCGAGCAGGCTGGCCAAGAACAGTAACCAAGATTGACCCAAGGCTGCATCCAACTTCAAAAGAGCGAGGGTAGGGGCTAGGACTAATATGATTAGTTTTAATGATGCCAACATGACTCATGTAATCTCCTACCATTCCGACTATCATGTTGTATCTGCCATTGTTTTATATGGTATATTAGATTAACAGCTAAAATGAGTTTCATCGATAATGGAAGCTCTCGATATTTGCTATATCTCGATATATTTTTTAAACTTGGACTGAAAAAGAGCCAGATGAGAGTAGCCGAGGGCCCTCTGTATGGCTTGGACAATGAATTAAATTCTAAGGTGCGGGTATCTAAAATATAATAAATCTTAATAATTAAATTGATATAATTAAGTTTAGGATAAGTCAAATTAGAAAAATTAAGAAATTTACTTAGTGCAGCAAAACTACAGGGCCGAGCCTGCTGCAGGCTCGAGCCTAAAAGGAGGCACCAATTCTAGTAGCTACTGGGTTCGCTGTGGGCTCGAGTAAGACGGGGGTGCAAAATTACAAAAGTCTTGGGCTCGCTGTTGGCTCGATTGCATAAGGAGGCGCCATTTTATGAATGTAAATGCCCGTTGCACGCTCGTTGTGAGCTTAAGCGCGCCGCGCTCACCCGCCTTGCGCTCGAGCACCAATTAGATGATTTTGCCACTGACTTACGTTTCATGTTTTAAATAGGGAAAGGAGGAGAGAGAGGGGCACAAATGACAGCAGAACACGAAGGGGAGAAGAGAGGAAAAGAGGAAGGGAGGGATTTCTTCATCGATATCGGTCCGATCAGAGTAACAAAATCGGTAAATCAGGCTGAGGTAAGTATAATCTTAATTCCATTCTTCCTTGTTGTTGCTTTTTGATGCCTCCATTTGGGTATTCTTTCTCTAATACCCTCCTCCCCTAAGATTTATTATGTATGATATATGTTTTTCAAATTTCTCATGATCTTATAAATAGATTTCATGTTTAAGTATAAGTATTATAATTTAAGGTTTTGATTTTGTGGTTTAGCTTGCGTTTTGTGTCCGGTTTGTGTTTGAAATATTTTTCCCAAACCCTAACTCAAAAATGGAGATATGAAATTGTTATAAAGCTTGAGTTATGAGGTCGAAATGTGATTTTATGAATTATTTAAGTTTGTTGGACATGTTTAGCTAGAAATTGCTAAAAAATTACACTGTTAAGAAATTATTATGAACTTTAAGGTTTATCTGAAGGCTAAGACACATGAAATCGAAGTAGCCCTTAAAATATGATTAGTTAGGGCTAAGAAGTAAGAATAAGGATAACCCAAGATAAGTTAAAATGAGTAAGAAACTGGACTAAGGTTTATTATTTAGTGGGTAGTGTTCTTTGGCATACCTTAGGATGTTACAGTGGTAATCGAGGATAACTCCGTCCATAGAGTGATATGTGGTCCGCCTTCCTCGGGGCGTTACTATGGAGGACAAGAAATTATGACCATCTTACCCTCGAGATGTAAATAAGGAGGATAAGAATTTATAATTATCCTATCCATCAGGATGTAAATAAGGACGAACCCATGGCCTTGGATTCTGTGGAGTATCACAATCTATTCTTGATTATTCGTTCCCTTAGCTGGTAGGGCTTACTAGCCCGGGTCCCTCAAGATGATGAAGTTAACCTCAAGAACAAGTGAATTTAGTCGATTTATATTCTTCAGCATGTTTTTCTGGCTAAGATAAGTGGAACGAATTACTGAAGGAAAAGATAAAAAGAAACAAAAATTGAAAATTTGTCTTCAAGATCTTGTTTATGAGTCAATTCATGTTGTTTCCTTATCCATATGCATTTATAAATCCTTATGCGTTCTATGCCTTCCCTTCTATTTATATTCATCTTTTAAATGAAACACTGCATGTCCTTATTATTATAGTATATTATTGAGCTGTTGGCTCACTCCTTATTATTTTATCTATTCTTCCAGATGAAATGGTTGAGTTGATACCTGACGAGAAAGAGTAAGACTAAGGATTAGCTAAAAAGATTGGTCATACTTAAAGACTTGGGCAAAATTTTGGAAGATAATGTATTGTGAATGAAGCCATCTAATGTTTTGGATGAATTGATGTATTAAATAGCATATCATGTTGTGTTTATCATGGATTATTATTATACTTCTACATGTCAATCTATGGATATAGCATGTTTTTATTGGTTTGATGATTTTAAAAATTATACAGGTTCTTAGATGGTATCTCTATTTCATCCAATATGGTAGTTGTAAATACTATATTGGAGTCATTGATGATATGACAATTGATGTTAGTCTTGTGTATGAGTTGTGCAAATGTTGTGGATGATTGGATGGATTAAAATTTGAGGTCTATGTGTTGGAATGTCTTATATAGGTTACATTTATTTATATTGTATATATGGTTTTTGCCCATATTTAGGGAAGACCCTACCTAATTATCCGTAAAAACTTATGTGCTTAATTAATTGTGGATTAGTTCCTTTAAGTTAAGTATAATTATTGACGGAGGCCATTAGCGGATGATGACCCGTTCCATCACAGTTGGTATTAGAGAAAAGAGAAGCCTTAGGATTGATCGATTTTTAAGTGAAAGTTTAGGCCTAGTTTAGGTTAAACTAGGACAAGGGTAGTTAGGATTAGATGGAATATTAAGTGTTAGCCCTCGATTCAATTTCAATGCATTGAATAATTGTTAACCCCTCCCTCTAACTTGAACATGCAAGACTAATTGATATTGTGATATTTGTGGTTATAGGATATTAGCATGGCAAGTAGAGGAAGAAGAAGGAATACTTGAGATGATACTAGTACTACTCATGATCGAGAGGCTCAATATCTGAACTTATTGGGGAGAATGACTAACATAATTGAATCAATGGAGCAGTGTCATATGGCTTTGATCCCTACTCTAGATCCGGCCTTTGTAAATCCCAGCCCAACGACATATGAGAAATTTGCGGCTGAATGGGCGCCTGAAGTTTTAGGAGAGCCAAATCTAGTGAAGGCAAATATTTGGATTTAGAGGTCAAAGAAGATATTTATTGCCATTCAATGTTTTGATTGGGAAAGAGTCACCTTTGCAGCATACAAGTTGGAGGGAGAAGTTGATAATTGGTGGTCAATGGAAAAAAGGGCTATGGGTGTGTCTGATGATCAGATTACTTGGAATATGTTTGAGGAGGCTTTTATGAAAAAGTATTTTCCTTCTATCCTTCAGGATCAGAAAGAACAGGAGCTTATGCGGCTTAGGCAAGGGAGCTATATTGTAGTGGAATATGATACAAAGTTTACTGAATTATCCAAGTATGCACCCTATATCATGGAGGATGAATCCAGAAAAGCTAAGAAGTTTCAATAAGGGTTGAGGGATAAAATTAGAAGACAATTGGTGACACAAAAGCTCCATACTTATGCTAAAATCCTAGATAGGGCTCTGATATTTAAAAATGATATTGAGAATCAAAGGTTCTTCGCTAAGAGGGTAGCTATTCGAACAGGTTCTAGTACGGGATCAGGTTTGGGACCCTCAGGTCCTTCTAAAAAGGCAAAGGTGTCGGATAAGGGGAAGAGTATCACTGAGGTTCAGTCGGTGACTAGTCCCCAGGGGTCAGCAGCTGATTTTGTCCATTATGGGAAGAAGCAATCTGGGAAGCCTTGCTTAGAATTGATGGGGGCCTGCTTCAATTGTAGTCAGTATGGCCATCAGATCAAGGAATGTCCCATTCTTAAAAGGCTGGAAGCAAAGAATCCTACTGTTCCAACAAAAGCTTTTGCAGTGATTGTTTAGGACGCCGAGGCATTCCCAAATATGGTGGAAGGTACATTTCTTATTTATGGAGTTTCATCTTTTATTTTATTTGATTCAAGAACTACGTATTTTTTTGTTTCTTCATAAATTTCATGTCATATCACATTAACTCCGAGAATTCTAGATTATTCCCTAACTATATCGATGCCTACAGGATTGTTGGTAATTACTGATGTTGTGTATCCGGAGTGTATGATTGAGGTGAATGTGATGCATTTGATGGTGGATCCGATATTGTTAGATATGTGTGATTTTAATATTATTTTGGGGATGGATTGGCTAGCAAATTATCATGCCAGTATTGATTATTTCTTAAAACGGGTGTATTTTACTATTCTTGTAATTGAGTCCTTTTTCTTCTAAGGCATTAGGAGGAAGGGGATTTTTGTGTTGATTTTGGCATTGCATGCTAAGCATTTAATCTTAGTTGTATGTGATTTTGAGGATTGGATACCTTATTGGGAGATTGAATTTGAAACTAAGGTTATTCCAGATGCTAGTTCAATTTATTTCAAAGGCATAGCGCCATTGGGAGTCATAGTATACCGGCGAGAGATATCTTAGTTGTATGTGATTTTGAGGATGAATTTTCATAGGTTTTCTTTTGACTACTTAATTCATCAAAAATAGCTTTTTGACGAGGTATGGCCACTATAAATTTCTTGTTATACCATTTGATTTTACTAATACCCCTACTGCTTTTATGGATTTGATGAATTAAGTATTCCAACCATATTTAGATAAATTTATGGTAGCGTTCATTGATGACATTTTAATGTACTCTAAAAATCATGAAGAGTATGAGGCTTATTTGAAGATTGCTCTCCAAGTGCTTCGCGAGGAGAAATTATATACTAAATTAAGAAATGTGAGTTTTGGCTTGAGGAGGTGATATTTTTGGGGCATATTATTTTCAATGGTGGTATTGCTATAGACTCAAAAAAGGTAGAGGCTATTATTAACTGGAATAGACCTACCTCAGTAACTGAAGTTAGGAGTTTTCACAGAATAGTAGGGTATTATAGAAGATTTGTAGAGAATTTCTTTTGGATAGTTATGCCCTTGACTCGATTGATAAAAAAGGAGGTCAAGTTTGATTAAATTGAGGATTGTAATAGGAGTTTTTGAAAATTAAAGAATCGCCTAATGACCGCTCCAGTGTTGACTATCTTGGAGGGATTGGGTGGATTTGTGATTTATTATGATACCTCCAAAACGGGCTTGGGTTGTGTGTTGATGCAAAATGAGAAAGTAGTTGCTTATGGGTCCAAATGGCTAAAGGTGCATGAAAAAAAATTATCCAACTCATAATATGGAGTTAGCTGCAGTTGTGTTTGTCCTAAAAATTCAGAGACATTATCTTTATGGTGAGAAATTTCTTATTTAATCTGACTATAAAAGTTTAAAATATTTATTTTCATAGAAAGAGTTAAATATGATGCAAATCAGGTGGGTTGATTTTATAAAAGATTATAATTTTAAGATTCAATATAAGACCGGGAAAGCCAATGTAGTTGTAGATGCTTTAAGCCGTCAGCCAAGTTTTGTGGCAAGTATGCAAATAAAACAAATGAAGATGTTAGATTGTCTGAAACAGTGGGATATTCAAAGATATGCTCGAGATAATCGGATGATCCTATTGTATCTTTAGATTCAGCCGGAGGTATTAAAGAAAATTAAAGAGAAGCAGGTAAATGATCCTTTTCTTATGGATATTGTTAGGGGTTTGAGTGGAGACTCCCAAATTGATTTTAATGTTCATATTGATAGAGTTTTGAGGTTTAGAGACCGTTTGTGTGTACTGAACGATAAGGAGTTAAATGAGAAAATTTTGAAGGAAGCTAATCGGTTTCAATATACAATTCATCCGGGTATTAATAAAATATATTATGATTTGAAAAAAAAAATGTTTTGGTTTAAGAATATGAAGAGAGACATTGTGGCTTATGTGGAAAGATGTCTTGTTTGCTAGCAATGAAAAGTTGAAAGGAGAAAGCCGTTTGGGTTGTTGCTGTCGATACTAATCCCAAATTGGAAGTAGGAAGGTGTCGTGATCGATTTTGTATTGGGTTTGCCAAGAACTTCCAAGAACTATGATGCTATTTGGGTTATCGTTGATCGGCTGACTAAATCAGCCCATTTCTTGGTGATTAGGATGACATATTCTCGGGATAGATTGGCACAATTATATATAAAGGAGATTATCAAACTCCATGGTGTGCCCGCGACAATAGTGTTAGATTGAGATCTGAGATTTGTTTCTGAATTTTGGAAAAGCTTGCATAAAGAGTTGGAGATAGAATTAAAGTTTAGCACGGCGTATCACCCTCAAATTGACGATCAATCGGAGCGTATGATTCAGATTTTGAAGGATATGTTAAGGACCACAATGTTAGATATGAAGAAAAATTGGGATAATTATTTGCCTTGGTGGAATTTGCCTACAATAATAGTTATTAAGCAAATATAGGCATGGCACCATTCGAGACTCTTTATGGGAGAAAATGTAGATCGCTAATCCATTGGGAGGAAATAGGAGATAAGAGGCAATTGGGTCCTGAAATCATTAAGGAGACCGCGGAGAAGATTAGAGTGATCCACGAGAATTTAAAAGTAGCTCAGAGAAGGCAGAAAAGCTATACAGATCGAAGGAGATCGGCATTGAAATTTGAGGTGGTGATTATGTATTCTTGAAAGTATTACCATCAAAGGGAACATTCACATTCGGGATGAAAGAAAAAATTGAAACTGTAATTTATTGGCCCTTTTAAAATTTTGGAGAAAATCGGTGAAGTGGCCTTAGATTAGCATTGCCACCCAATTTAGCGGATGTTCACGATGTATTTCATGTGTCGATACTTCGTAAGTATATTCATGATCCCACACATGTTATTGAATTTGCGCCTCTAGTGGTGAACAAGGATCTAACTTATGTTGAGGAGTCGGTGCGGATTTTGGATAGAAAAGATCAGATACTTTACACAAAGACCATTCCTTTGGTAAAAGTTTCATGGAAGAATCATTCACCCGAAGAAGCAACATGGGAGCGCAAAGAGGAGATCCGGAGCAAATACCTCCATCTATTTCCTTGAGGTATGTAGCTTCATTAAATTTCGAGGATAAAATTTTATAAGTGGGATTGGATTGTAAGGTACGAGTATCTAAAATATAGTAAATCCTAATAATTAAATTAATGTAATTAAATTTGAGATAAGTAAAATCAAAAAATTGAAAAATTTATTTAGTGCAGCAAAACTGCAGGGTCGAGCATATTGCAGGTTTGAGCCCAAAAGGAGGCATTAGTTCTATTAGCTACTAGGCTCAAGCAAGATGGGGGCGCAAAATTATGAAAGTCCTGGGCTCGCTGTTCACTCGAGTGCATAAGGAGGCACCATTTTACGAGTGTAAATGCCCGCTGCATGCTCATTGTGAGCATGAGAGCGTCGCGCTAGCCTGCCTGGCACTTGAGCGCTAGTTAGATGATTTTGCCACTAACTTACGTTTCACGTTTTAAATATGGAAAGAAGGAGAGAGAGGGGCGCAAACGACAACAGAACACGAAGGGGAGAAGAGAGGAAAAGAGGAAGGGAGGGATTTCTCTGCCAATTTTGATCCGACAGAGTAAGAAAATCGGTAAATCAGGTTGAAGCAAGTGTATTCTAGACTCTATTCTTCTTTTTTGTTGCTTTTTGATGCCTCAATTTGGGTATTCTTGCTCTAATATCCTCCTCCCCTAAGATTTGTTATGTATAATGCATGTTTTTTAAATTTCTTATGATTTTATCGATAGATTGCATGCTTAAGTATAATTATTATGATTTATGGTTCCGATTTTGTGGTTGGGTTGCGTTTCATGTCTAATTTGTGTCCGGAACATTTTTTCCAAACCCTAACTCGAAAATGGAGATATGAAATTAATATAAAGCTTGAGTTATGAGGTAGAAATGTTGTTTTACAATTATTTAAGCTTGTTGGACATGTTTTCCTAAAAATCGCTAAAAAATTATATTGTCAAGAAATTACTGAAAACTTCAAGATTTATTTGAAGGCTAAGACACATGAAATTGAAGTAGCCCTTAAAGTATGATGATTTAAGGCTAAGAAGTAAGAATAAGGATAACCCAAGATAAGTTAAAATGAGTAAGAAATTGGACCAATGTTTATTATTCAGTGGGTAGTGTTCTTTGGCATGCTTTAGGATGTTACATTGGTAATCGAGGATAACTTCATCCATAGAGTGATATGTGGTCCACCTTCCTTGGGACGTTACTATGGTGGATAAGAAATTATGATCATGTTGCCCTTGAGATGTGAATAAGGAGGATAAGAATTTACGATCATCTTACCCTCGGGATGTAAATAAGGAAGAACCCATGGCTTTGAATTGTGTGGAGTATCACAATCTATCTTCGATTATTCGTTCCCTTAGCTGGTAGGGCCTACTAGCCCTGGTCCCTAAGATGATGAAGTTAATTTAAAGAACAAGTAAATTGAGCCAATTTATATTCTTCAGCATGCTTTTCTGGCTAAGATAAGTGGAAGGAATAACTGAAGAAAAAGATAAAAGAAATAAAAATTGAGATTTTGTCTTCAAGATAATGTTTATGAATAAATTCATGCCGTTTCCCTATCCATAGGCATTTATGAATCCTAATCCCTTCTATGCTTTCTCTTCTGTTTATATTCATATTTTTAATGAAACAATGCATATCTTTGTTATTATAGTACATTGCTGAATTGTTGACTCACTCCTTACTGTTTTATCTATCCTTCCAGATGAAACGGTTGAGCTGATACTTGATAAGAAAGAGTAAGACTAAGGATTAACTAAAAAGATTGGCTGGACTTGAAGACTTGGACAAAATTTTAGAAGTTAATGTATTGTGAATGAAATTATCTAATGTTTTGGATGAATTGATGTATTAAATAGCATATCATGATGTATTTATCGTGGATTATTGTTATGCTTCTACATGTCAATCTATGGATATAGCATGCTTCCGTAGGTTTGATGATTTTGTAAATTGTACAGGTTCTTAGATGGCATCTCTGTTTGATCCAATGTTATAGTTGTAAATATTATGTTGGAGCCATAGATGATATGGCAATTGATGTTGCTCCTGTGTATGAGTTGTGTAAATGTTGTGGATGATTGAATGGATTAAATTTTGATATCTATGTGTTGGAATGTCTTGTACAGGTTGCATTTATTCGTGTTATATGTGGGGTTTTCACCCATATTTAGGGGAGACCCTGCCCAATTATCTGTAAAAGTTTATATGCTTAATTAATTATGAATTAGTTCCTTTAAGTTAAGTATGATTATTGACGGATGTCATTAGCGGATGATGACCCTTTCCGTCACACTGTCAGTGTAGGGAGAAGTCCATCTTGAAGTCACGATGGGAACTCACTTACGTACAGCCACCTGCGCACTAATTTTCCTAGTTGTTGACTTGCCATCGGTCTACAATGCTATCCTAGGCCAATGATTCTTAACCATCTTCGAAGCAGTGACTTTGATTTCCCACTTGAAGGTAAAATTCCCGACTCAATATGGATTAGGGGAGGTGTTGAGCAACCGGATGCTGGGACGGACATGCTACATGTCTCAAGTTGCACCGGCCCCTCTCAATTGACTAGTGAAGGACTTAGAATTCTATGATGAGTCTACACTACAAAAAGTCTAGTCTGGTGAATCAATAGAGTTGGACCCCTTGGACCCAAACAAGCCAGAGAAATGCATACACGTCAGCGGCTCCCTTTTAAGGTTTGTTCGCGACTAGCTCGTAAACTTCCTCAGAGAGAACTCTGATGTTTTCGCATGGACTTCTGTAGACATGTCCAGGATATTGATTGGAATAATGGTCCACAAGTTAGACTTCAATCCTGGTCATAAACCCATCCGACATAAGTACAGGAACTACTCTATCGAAAAGTTAATCGCCATAAGGGAGGAAGTGAAGAAGCTGTTCGACGTAGGGTTCATAAGGGAAGTTAAGTATCCAGACTAGCTATCAAACGTCATTCTTATGAAGAAGAGCAATGGCAAGTGGTAGATATTCGTCGACTTCACCAACGTAAACAAAGCTTACCTAAAGGACAGTTTTTTTTTGCTACAAAGGATAAACCAATTGGTGGACTCTACGTCCGGACATGAACTCCTAAGTTTTATGGATACCTACTCAGGATACAACCAGATAAGGATGAGCCGGATGATGAGGAGTACTCATCTTTCATGATCGACTGGGGAACCTACTGATATAAGGTCATGCCATTCAGTTTGAAGAATGTCGGTATTACCTACTAGTAGCTAGTGAACAAGATATTTGAGGCCCATATCGGATGGAACATGGAGGTGTACGTGGATGATATACTCGTCAAAAGCAAAGCCATCGATGACCACGTCCACGATCTGGCCTAAACCTCCAAGGTTCTTTGGGCTCACCGGATGAAGTTCATCCCAACCAAGTGCCTTTTTGGGGTGATGTTTGGGAAGTTCTTGGACTTCATAGTGTCCTAGTGTAGCATCGAAGTGAACTTGGAGAAAATAAGAGTCATCCTCGATATGAGCCCCCCATGAATCGTAAAAGCGGTCCAAAAGCTTACAGGGAGACTCACCGCCCTCTCACGGTTCTTGACCAAATCAGCAGAGAAGTACTTGCCATTCTTCAAGGCTCTCTAAGGAATAAAGGAAATCAGATTCTGATGGATTGCCGAGTGTGAGGCTGCGTTCCACGAGCTCACGGAATATCTCTCCAACTCTCCACTCTTGACCTCACTTTAAGAAGGTGAGGACTTGTACCTTCATTCGGCAGTGTCAGACACGGCCCTCCGCTCGGTCCTCATTTGCCAGCAAGGAGATGTGCAGTGACCCATGTACTACGTAAGCAAAGTGCTAATAGACACGGAGTCCCGCTACTCTCACACCGAAAGGATCGCTTTGGCCCTCATCTACTCCACCAGAAAGTTGCGGTCATATTTCCAGGCCCATCGTATCGTCATACTGACTCACTAGCCATTGAAAGAAATCTTGTAGAAATCGAAGACATTTGAAAGACTGGTCAAGTGGTCTATAGTTTGAAGTGGAGTTCTATCCCCGGTTGTCCCTGAAGGGCTAGGCTCTTGCGGACTTCATAGTTAAAACGATGACCCTTGCTCTTGACACCCCCGATCAGGTCGAAGGCATAGGTGCCTCGGGCGCACCAGTATGGACCTTACACGTCAACGGATCATCCATGTAGGCAGGCAGCGGGGTTGGCATTGTTCTCAGAACCCTTGATGGCTCAAATATAAAATACTCTCTGGTACTCAGATTCCCAACAACCAACGACGTCGCAGAATATGAGGTCCACCTCGTGGAAGTTAGGTCAGCTAAGGAGTGCTCAGCAAAAGCGTTGGCCATCTACAGCGACTCCGAATTGGTGGTCAATCAGATTCAGGGAACTTTCAAGGCGTCTAACCCTCAGCTAGCTAAGTACTTGGGCAAGGTGAGGACTCAAGCCCAGGCCTTCAAGAAGGTCGAGATTGTGCATATCCCGAAGGTATAGAATTGGAAGGCTGATCAGCTGGATAGGGTCGCTGCAACGGGCTATCATGAGCAGTATCCAGGAGCATGCAGAAAGTCCTAGCCGCACCCTACATCGACGACTCGAGCAAGAGGTGTTGTTGGTGGTCGAAAGTGACAACTGGATAACCTCATACTGAAAGTACCTAACAGACGAAACGCTGCTAGAGAACCAGAGGAAGCCAAGCGCATAAAGAAGATGATCGGTTGGTATGCAATCTATGACAGAAATTATACTGATAAGAATATTCAACCCCTACCTAAAATGCCTCACTCCTGAAGAGGCCAAATACGTTCTGGGTGATGTGTGCCTTGACGTCTATGGCTCACACGTCGGAGAAAAGAATCTCGCATTCAAGATCACGCGCCAAGGTCTGTACTGGCCTATGATGAAGCGTGACGAAATGGACTTTGTCGAAAGATGTGAAAGCTGTAAGGTCCATGGATCCATGAGCCATCAGCCAGACACAGAGTTATAGAGCTTGCAAACACGATGGCCATTTGCATAGTGGAGGTTTGATATCCTTAGGCCTATAACCTTGGCATTTGGTCAGGAACATTTCTTATTGTTGGCATTGACTACTTTACCAAATGGGTCGAAACCACACTTCTGGCATGTATAACCGAGCAGAATGCAACAAATTTTTTTAGTTAAAATATTATTTATCAGTTTGGTATTCCCGAGGTTGTAGTGATCGATAACGAAACCCAATTCACTAGAAAACAGTTCACTAGGCACTACATGAGCTTGCGCATTAGACTGGTCCACATGTCTGTGGCATATCCGTAGGCAAATGGCTAAGTCGAAGTTACAAACCGAACGCTGTTGCATGGACAAAAGACTAAGTTGGAAGATGTAGGGGGCTCTTGGGTAGATGAGCTCCCCTTTGTGCTGTGGTCAAACTGATTGACATTACGAGAGCCGACACGAGAGATGCCATTTAGTCTGTGCTACGGGGTTGAAGCTGTTGTCCTTGTCGAGGTCAGGTTACCTAGCCTATGAATTGAATTTTCCAAGAAGCTCAGAGAGTACTTGAACCTGCTCCCGAAAATTCATGACATGGTACACTTAAGGATGGCAACCTACCAATAGTGCATCATGTAATATTCCGAATTCTTATTTGGATTATTTTAATATTTATTATGATTTTGGATATTTTGGATGTGGTAAAACTAAATTAAAATATTATAAAATTTTAAAGAATAATTGAAATTTCAGAGTGGCATCCAGAGTGCGCCTATACTATTGTCCGAATACCGAGTTAGATTTGGGAATAAAAAAAGTAAATTTAAAAAAATAATAATAATAAAAGAAAAAAAATGAAGGAAAATAATGGGAAATAGAGAAGTTGGAAGAGGGAGTTGGGGAGAGAGAGGGGGGAGGAGCTAGGGTTTGCATAGGGAGAAGGTGGAGAAGGGAGAGGAGGAGAGAGGAGAAGGGGTCGGCGGCGGCGGTGGCGGACGATTGTTGTTGAGGCTGCGGCGTGCGGCGGTGACACAAGTGGCTCTAGGAGGGAGAAGCGGCGTGGCATCGCGAGTTGCGCAAGGAAGAAAGACGACAGCGCAACGGTGTTGGCGTCGGCTGGGTGAGGCCAGTGATGGCCACGTGAGGTGACGCGGTGGTGAAGCGCTTGCAGCAGCGGCAACGGTGCGGGAGGCTGCGCACAGAGGAGAGAGGAAGGAGACGCGAGGTGGCTGAGGGAGAGGGCCTATTTTGGGCGCTTCGTGACATCTTTTTTCTTGATTTACGAAGTATAAAGTCGAGGCAAGTATCCTTTAACCCTATTCTTGGTTTGATTTAATTTTTGATATGTTTTGACAATTATTGGAGATTGTACTAACATGCACCTTTTTTTTATATATACTCAATTTATTAATTATGTACATGCATGTATGTTTTACTAGTCGTGCGGTAGTTTTACATTGGTGTTTATGATTTGAAGGATTTTCAGACACCTGAACAGTATATATATTTGTATATCCGTATATTATGGAACCATGAACCAGGCATTGCATTAATCATACATGTTGCCGGGGATGGGGTCACTACGGGACCATGGTAGTCCGAGACCCAATGGGTCGTTATATGTAATCTGAGGCATGAGATATTTGTACCGCTCCAGACACGGAGGCTTGTCCCGATGGGGATGTATATGATGTGGCCCCCTTTCGCCTGCAGGAAGGTTGAGGCATAGTAGCTGACTTGTTCCACTGTGTATTTAAATGAGAACTATCATAAAGAATTGACAGAACTAATATATTTAAACATCCTACTATATATAGCTAAAACGTAAGGTTACATCCGAAGTTACGGGTGATAAAATATAGTGACCAAGTTTCTAATTTATGGAAGATTGAGTACATGGATGGCCTTGAGATACTGGCCTAAATCATAGCCGAGTCTTGAGCTACTGGCTTAAATCGTAGCCGATATAGCCATGATTACCGGATGATGGTAACCATTCCTCAAGTTAGTATTATTTTTTTTGGTTCTCTAATTTCGTACATACTTTGTAGTTCTGCATGTATTTGGGTGGAGGATGATTTTGAGATACATTGATTGGTCTACAGTTGGGTGATAGGAATGTCTTGTACGTATAAATATATGATAAATTTGGAACTTGTTTTGATTTATGTTTTAGTTCCGACGGTCTTCTCTTGATTCTGTATTATGAGATTTAGATCCGGACAATAGTATGTGTCCCACATGGATGTGGTGACGGTTGTGGCCTACGTAACCTCAGATCATATGATATGATATCATCTATGATATTTGATCGGATCATTATTTATTATGATTATATCCCGGAGGAATTGCTTCATACGGACGATAATTTAGTATGTGACTATTTCTCAATTTTCAGGGATTTCACAGATATTGTGTTTTATTTTACGTGATTGTTATGTGATATTCCTCCCTCTGATTTGTGTACTATTTTATACGATGATAATACTTGCTGAGCTCTACGCTCACGTTTTTATATTTTTTCCTTCAGATTAGTGGCATAGATACGCTCGCAGGAGCTCGGACGTAATCTAGCTCGGATATCTCTATCGATGAGTAGAGATGTTATGTTGGGTGTGTTTTTGATAATATTTTATGGTTATTGTTTATGGTCGGATGAGTACCTTGGCATATGTATGAGAAATATTGGAGTTGTATATTTGGATACCTCCGTTGTGATATTTGGATAGTAGGTTATATATTATGTTTGTCCAGATTTATATCCGATGAGATCTTGTGCGGGTTTTATTATATCGGTTCCTATATGTATATGACTGTCATGCTTGGGTTGGGTTTTTATGATTGATGGGAATATTATTATTGATTTTATTTTTGACCTGTGTATATTGTATTCGTGGGTCGTGACACATTGCTACGTATTACAACAAGTGGGTGAAGGCTCGTTAGCTCGAGGTTGAGGATTTGGTCCTACAGAGTGTATAGGTGACTGGCAAGACTGCTCACAAGAACAAACTCTCCCCAAATTGGGAAGGATTATTCCTAATCTCAGTGATCCTCCGAAACATTGTGTACAAGCTATACACCCAGGACAGCAAACTGGTCCCTTGGACCTAGAATGCCACCCACCTTAAGAAGAATTATCAGTAATCCTTGGACATGGCCAGGTAAGATTTGCATATACAGTCCAGGATGCTTGTACATGTAGCATGTTTTCATTAATAAAATCATTATTTTTATTTTCCTATCTAAGTATTGATATGAGTGCATGCATGCTTGGCATCTCATAAAATAAAATGACCTAGACTACGCCTAAGTTAGGAGGACTCTTGTCCGCTTGTAGAATGACCCCAAGATGGTCAAACAACCTTGGCCCTGTGCCAAGCTACCCACATACGGTTGAACTCCAAACTTTAGCTTCATACTGAAAGGCCCCTCAGCTTCCAAAGAACCTTGGCCCTGTGCCAAGCAGCTCACGCGCGGTCAAATTTTGAATTTCAACTCTATGCCGAATGGCCTCTCAACGGCCAAAGAACCTTAGCCTAGTGGCAAGCGACCCATACGCGATCAAAATCTGAACTTCGGCTCTGAGCTAAAAGGCCCCTTAGTGGACAAAGAACCTTGGCCCCATGCCAAGCAGCCCAAGTGTGGCTGAGCAACTAGGCCTGGGGGCTCCGGAAGCTCCATATAAGATGGCCATTAAAACCTTGGGGGCCTAAATGGCAGGCATGCGACAACCTTTTTTTGAAGAAGAGAGCACCCTCAGTGAACGATGGTCGGCAGTTTAGGACCATGCACACATAAGCGATGACACTCCAAGTTGGGCCGAGCACTGATTCAGTATTGTGCGGACGATGACTTAAGAGCCCAAGTCCAGTTGCTATGGCCTCAAAACCCAATTGACCCTGCGAGACTCTACTCCGGATGTGCGGCAATGTCCAATCTACTGGATAGAGCACCCTGCCAAGCGTGAGATGCGACGATGTCCTCTTTTGAGGATGAGCACAATGCAAATGGTTCCCAAATTGATCCACGACAACGATAGCGCAAGAGCTTAGCCACCACAACAAAAATAAACAGCAGTGGACAACAATCCGAGAGGACAAAAAGAATGTATTTCATCCATTATGTAAATTGAGGATTACAAGGCCATTCACTAGACTACGAATAAAAAACATATAAAAGGCTTGGCGACTCTAAGTGTTCAAGGGCCCTGCTTCCTATGAGAAGTCCATTAGGAGAGAGCTATCCCAAACTCCGTCATTCCGTGGGTCGAGGATCCCACCAGAGACAGTCAGCACTGCCACAGACACAATACGATGGCGCAGGCAAATGCCATCCCAAAACCTTACATCCAGCACTTGAGCCATCTCCTCCAGAGTAAGCCGGCCCTACAAGTAGGCTTTAGCATGAGCACTTCAAACTCAAAGCTTGAAGATGTGGCCACGGGTCGCCTGCAGCTCGCTCCTCAGCAGCCCAACCTCCTCCAAGGCCTGGGCCCTCTCCTCTCTCGTGAAAGACAGGTCCTGCCTTAGAGCGGCTATCTCCTCCTATCGAATCCGCAACGCTGCCTGCACAGCCTGGTCTCGGGCTTGATGGATGAGCATGTCCCAGCAAAGAGGCTCGTCTGGACAAGATGGACTAAAGCCGTGCTCTACCAAGAGAGGAACAAAGGAAAGAGATCTCATGAGTCCAAAGTAAGTGGAAGCCTGTTGCATGAAGAAGATTAGTGAACATAATCAGTGCTCGGCGGATGAAGAGGCCATACCTCAAGGGAGGGCACCTCTGTGAAGTTGGTGGGATCTGATGCCACGCTAAGCGTAGGCACGGCTGGGGGATTTGCATGTATGACCTCCTCCTCCTCTTCTCCCTTACGTTCCTTGCTCGCCAGGGGTCCCACATCAACCTCTTCGGATAGGCCAGGCACCACGGTGAGTTTTGGAACCACAATCACTGGAGATCCCATATCCAGTGCGTCAGTAGTCTCTGACACATCCTCAACCACAATGCCAGGATCAACATCCCCTATATCACCATTGGCCACCTCTACAGCCTCAACGAACTCGGTTGAATCCACTGCCACCTCTCCCTTAACATTGGCCGCAACCTACCCTATGGCGGGTTGCGCCGACCAGTCTTTGTGAGAGGGACTAACATCAATGTCGGTGGAAGAACCCCACCTAGACTCCTTAGTTGGTGGGTAGCCAATGAGCAGAATGCCACACTGTGCGAGGGCGACCCTAGGAATTGGCGAGGCCTCAGCAGTTCGCTCCTGCGACGGGGCTCTTGCCCCCAGCGGCACCTGAGCGACGTTGGTGCAGATCCAGAAGACTAGCCTAATGTGGCCGTAAGACCAAAGCCCTCCTACTTGAAGTGCCACTGATCCTTTTCAGCCTTTTTAAAGCCACCATATCCTCACTCGAGGAGGATTCCTAGGAAGAAGACAAATTGTGCCGCTCGGGATACTCATGGGAAGGCTCTTAGATGACAAGAGTCTCAGCCTTCCTCTTTTGGGCAACAGCTGCCGCAGCACCACCCTCGAGTTCCCACTTCACCGCCGTAAACATCTCTGGGGTCAAGTAACACCCCTTGATGCCAAACGTCTCGATCACCTCTAGGATGAGGCCGGTCAATGCATTCTCCTTCTCTGTGTCCTTTTGGCTCACCTTCTTCGTGAAGTACTCACCCACAAAGCCCCACTTGTTGGAAATGTCCCAGTCAAAAGGGGCCACCGAGAAAAAGAAGTGGTCCTTCTAGTGCTTTGTGGAGTCACTCTTTACCCCACGGAAGCAAGGATGAGATGACATGGAAATCCAATTCTCCGTCTGGCTAAAACGGAAGATCACTTTCACTGACCGAGAGGTGAATATGTAGTCATGAAGGCGCGCAAAGACACACAAAGAAACAAGATAACCTATAGTGTTGGGGTGAAGACATGCCATAGGGATACCCAACGCCGTAAGAATCCCATATAGGTCCAACGCCACTTGGGAATCGAGCCCACACTTTAAGTGGGACTCATAGATGGTAATGAAACCCTTCGGAGGAGCAGACGCCTTGCCATCCTCGGCAGGAAGGAGGTGGACCATATTGCTGAACGTAAGGATGAACTTAATCTCACCAACTCTCTGATGAGCAGTGGGAGGCACAAGATTCTTCTTCTTCATCACCAATGTTTAAAGCAAGAGGATTCAAAAATATGAATGGCGGTGGAAGGCAGCGTTTAAATAGGTGAGCATAAAGTGTCCCAGATGGCGTCACACGGGGAACTCAAAGGTTCCCCTTAATGATGACTATGACATGCGCCCTCTTAGCAACGAACAATGCGTCCATGCAAATCAACTGGCACCTGATACGTCACCTCACAATGCAAGCTGCAACAGTCTGTCAAACTCCAACTATCACAACAAGTAATTAATGCGAAGACACATGCTATTAGGGATGGCCTTGGCGGCGGCCCGTTCGACTTCCTGCCCTAGAATACCACATACGATGTTCAAAAGCAATGCACAACCACCAGTAGATTACTCTACTAAAAGGAAATTTTATTAATAAAGTTTCTTTACCGCTAAGGCTAGCCAATGGCCACAAGGTACAACAAGACTATCTATGCCTATTGGGATTTGTAGGGTCCGACGTCGGGAACGTTGTCAGCTCCGAACACATAAAAGATCCCACGTTTTGAGAATCCAGGAAGCCCAAAGAGAAGCCCAGCGTCACCAAAGAAGCTATCCTCTGACTTAGGCGAATCCCGTCGTGGAACCGCCCCTCCAGTATCGGGGCTAGCTCTTCTAGGTGGATCCTAAACCTCAGCTTAACCTCTAGCCGCATTTGCATGCCGCTTTGGACTCTAAGCTAATCTCGGCACAACTGAAGCTCCCCTTGAAGAGTGGTGATTTGACTTTGAGCCTTATCATGGGCATTGGCTAGCTATAATGACTTCGCCTCAAATTCTGACAAGGCTTGTTCAAAATAAGTTGCCAACACCTAGCTCTGTTTGACATCATCAACAGTGGCTTGTATCCAATGCTTCGCTTCCTCAGTCGCCTGCTGTGCTTGAAGGATCAATCGACCGACATCATTAGGATCCTGATGCTGGGAGGAGTTGGAGGCCCCTTCGGATTCGAAACCTAGAGGCGCCCCCAGGAACCTCATTGGTCCAAGGACGGATGGTTTCAATTGGCAACGCCCGCCACTGCTATGACAAAATCCGCCTCGTCACGCCTTCTTGGTCCTTGCTCTTCCCATATAGACTCCGTAGTGGAGGGCTCAGATTCGAAAGAAGACAACGATCCCACTGGAAAAATGGGTGGCCTTGGAACGTTGTCTCGCCTCTCGTCAGCCATAGGAGGGATCAGAGATGAACAACGAGAAAGAGAAACTGCAAACTGAGGTTAAGCACCTTGCAACGAAGAACGGATGCCAAAATACTAAGAGAGTCTTGGTGCTTAAATAGGAAAGGGCCCCTAAAGGAAATGGTGTCGTTCGACTAAGGCAAGGCAACCCGCCGCCCAACGAGGTTCTTCCTTGTGGCAACACACTAAAGTGTCGTGCCTTTTCAAAGAAGAATAATTGTGATGCGACGGTTTTACGGTTGCCAACGTAATAAATGCATAGAGACAGTTTGATGGATGTGACCCTGACTGGTGGTGTTCTGCTGCCCGAGAAAGGGTGCGAGCAACATGAACCTAAGAATGGATCCTATCTGGCCTTTCCATTGACTGTCTAAATATGGACTCGAGGGATGGCCACCAGAAAGTCAAATTGCCAGCCGCTCGGCTCGTGGGTGGGCGAATGGCCGAGCATGTATGGTGATGAGAGGACTCTTTGGCCCTTGAGTCATACAGAACAATAGTAAAGCAACGATTTTAGTGACACAAGAGAGGAAGCAAACACATACAATTTTATTCATTGAAATCTTTTTTACAAAGTAGAAGGTTTGTGCCAACAAAAATAAAGTGAAATGCAAGAAGCAAAAAGTAATGGCACGCACCCAAGGAACTCGATCTAGAGAAGAAGCACGAGGGAGCTCCCCTTTGGTAGCATCTATCCTAGCGCCGATCCCCCAAGGCGCACAAGTGGAATTCCATTCCCTTGCTAATGGGCTGAAGGATGAACATCACACTGCCATAGTAAGGGAAGGGACTTTGCTCAGATTCAACCACTAAAGCCATCACTCTGGGAAATATACTGGGTGCTTGGCGGGGCCCTAGAATACGCCTCCTCCAAGCAAAGTCGAGAGATGATCGGCGATGAAAGAAGCGAAAGGTGGAGCATTTCCAGAAGTCTGTGACTTGGACTCCGAACCCTGGCCTCCCGATGCTCCTCTAGAGGCTAAACATCTGGGCAAATCGGAGAGAAGGCGTATGACAATTGCACAATGGCCGAGCCACCCTCGTTACAATGAGGAAACACCCACAGAAGGGGCAAGACAATAAGCTTCTAGAGCAGCTTCAAGTCTTCTATGGGTTCATTCAATTCCCATGGAAAACACCACGAAACATGAGACGAACAAATGCTCTCACATCGCCTCATCGGCGTGGGAGTAAGTTTGGGTCCCAAAGTGTGGGAACCCCCCAATTTATAGCCGCAAAAGAGATCAAATGAGCTCCTAGCAAGGGAGCGCTTTGACTAATAGCCATCAATCAAGAAACAGGAAAGGCATCAATGCAAAGTTGAGTGCCAGGCCGAGAATCTTACCAAACTGAGCACTGAATCTCTACAGCGCGTTATAAAAAGCTACAGATTCACGTGGGAAAGGAGTGACCCCTCAAGAGTAGGCAATTGGCACGCCTCGAGAAGGAGCGCATGGGTTGGCAGTCCATGGCCCGTAATTTGACATACCAGGGCCCGACAAGGAGCCGTCCCTAAGCAGGGTGCTAGTGATGGGTCCCGTACGAGCATGGGCCAGTGGGAGCAGGGCCCAACCAACAAGAACGAGGCCCAACTAGCCGGAAATCCCAACCATGCGATGGGGGCCCAAGGAATTTGTGCAAGGCCCAGCATCTTGAGATAGAATCTAGGCTGGACAGGCTGCGTCGAGGCCCACCAAACATTGCTTGACACGCACCCAATCACAATCTTCCTGTCCTCCTCCCAAGGCGGTTGCAAACTCACAGTGCAGGAGGCGCGGCCCTGGGAACATCAACCAATTGGCAGATGATGTAAACTCTAGCAAGTCAGGGTGCCCGCCGCCCTACAGGGGCTTAACTAAGCCCAGCGAGAGGCTGACCTGTGCCGGTCACACCCATTGACGGTCTCCTCGCCGTCACAAGGTGTCAACTGACACTGCTGGTCACCACCAGTGCTCAGCAGTAGGCAGACCCAAGCAGGACACCTGTCATAGGGTTCTCGCGTCGAAACCTCCTCCACGGAGCTTACAAATACCTCTTCCTATAATGGAGGGGTGAAGAGGATTCAAGGAGGGGAAGAACAAAAGAGTTTAGTCAACCTAGAGATCTGAACACCAAAAGCCATTCGAGGCGCCTCAAAGCCATCTTAGGCTAAGCTTTGAGCTGAAACCTAAGGGGGAAGGAACCAGCTCTCTTCCCTCCAACATTGCCAATCTAATCCGGCGACCTAAGTGAGCCACTCTCCCAAGTGTACCAAAGGAGCCAAAGCCTTCTCTAACTCACTTTCCCATCACTACATATAAATTACTGTACATTCTACGTCATGTTTACCTTTATGATCACATTTTTTAATTCACGGAGAAAGATTTCTAACTTGAACGTTGAAAAATTTATGATTGGAATACTTTCTGCTGTCCTCTTACTTTTTATTTATAGTTTGAAGTGTGTAGGGTCCATGTTCAAAGACGTGGAGGCCGAACCGTTCGAGCCTAATACAGTACGAAAAATCCGAAGGCTCCCTAATCTGTATAAAAACCCGAACTCAGTGACTTATCAGATATAATATGTTCAAAGAGACAGATGGCGTTTAGCGTTATTAATTTATGATCATAGTAATATATTTATCAATCTTTGTTATGCCGTATTATTTATAATTAATATATATATAAATAAAAAAAACTTATATCTCAACGACGTGTTTCGAACGTTAAATGCTGACAAAAATGCTTACGTGGAAGCGACGGCGGCTGCTGTCGGCCACAGGCAGTGACTATTGTGCCCTGCTGCCTTGGAAGATTCCTTGTTTGGCAATCTTTCTTCACGGGAGGGCATTACAGTAAACTTACAAATTCCCCGAAATTCCGACACCATTTCTCCGGCGGCAATTCACGTGGGTGACACGTGAACTTCACGAGTCGGGTTAGGTGCTCCCAATTGGCTACTTCCATGGCCGGTGGTGGGCTCGTTTGTTTCTATCGATCAGGTCAGAAGTGTTAATTTGCTGATGAATTGTTTTGTATTTTACAGAAAACATGCATGCATAGATCTAAAAACGATAAAACTGACATAAATGATCTTTGGTTTCTTCTGAAATCCATCAATTCCTTAGAGAAAACAAAAGTCGTAGTTATATCAGTCATTGTCTAATCAGCCAACGAATTTTCTATTTCTAGATGAGCCAAGAAATACAAGACGATGATACATTGTTTCTACTTCGTATAAAATCAAAACAATAAAGAAATATTTATTCATATATATACCTGTCAAATTAAATGATATTAAAGGGATAAAAACATTTTTATATATCCAAGACAAATAAAATATAGTAAAATTAATCATTAAAAAATAGATGCTACAAATGTGAAAGGATAGAATTAATTCAAAATTCATTATAATTTGTCAGATTTAGAATTTACTAAAATTTGATTTTTTGAGTACCATTTGAACTTTAGAACAATATTAATTGCCAAAATTCAAGTCTACCTTTCAAGAGAAACTAACTCGATTTTCATAGGCTATGTTTGGAAGGCTTGTGAGTCCAAAATTTCACAAATCTCTCAATAAAAGCGACTTCCTTTCTATGCTTTTGGAGGATAAATGGCGTCCCGTAGAGTATCCAACAATATTTCCTGCTGAAGAAAATCAACTATACTATCACTGTTGGGTGGACAAAAAGAGAATAAAAATAATTATCAAAAACCAATAAAAAATATTTGTAAAACATTCAATAAATGATTTTTTATAATTATCATCTTTGATATGTATGGCAATTCCTGGGCTGGCTTAGAATTTAGCCATCTAAAAGAAAAGAAGCCCAGATAGCAACGGCCCACCAAGAAGACCCTCTGAGCCTAAGATCGAGAAGACGCTGTGGTTGACCCAGGTGGTCCAACCCGACACCGTTCAACAAAAAGTGGACAATTAGGGCAAACCAATGGACTGTTTAGACGGTTATAGTTCCAACTCAGCAGTCAACAGTCTTTACAATTCATCGAATACTTGTAAGCGACAGTTACTAGTATATCGTCCTCATGATTGTTGGAGCATGACTTATGGACGTGCTAATTGCAGGTAGCAGCTACACGAGTATTGCTCCACTAAATGGTAGAGTCGTAATGTCAAGTGATGGCGAAACCAACATCCTCTCTATAAATACTCCTTTTCCCCCATAAGAGAAGGGGTCAATCGATCAATCAATCTCTATCCAGAAGTAAAAATGTTTAGGTGAGCAGAAAGCCACTCTCTGACGAGTACATTTTACTCTTTCTGAAAGTCACTCTCTCTACGAGTGTATTGCGTTATCAAAGTCACTCTCTCTATGAGTGAACCTATTTCTAAGTCACTTCCACTACAAGTGCACCATCTCCAAACCGCTCACTCTTTCGAGCGCACGAGATAGAACTTAGTCTTCCATAATACAGTCAATCCCCTAATAATCTTGCATCCATGCATATTTCTCCTCCAATCTTTCTCTATCTGTTGTAAAGATTATTAATTTAAACATCCGAGGATATACCGGAGAGCGAATCTCATAATCCTTGACCTTTCGTTCGTTTATTGTGATGTGTAGGATCCAAGTTTAAAATAACGAAGATCGGACCCGCTTTAGTCAAACTCCTGAATAAGCAGATCCCTAATTCGTTTAGTAATTTGAATCTAGAGACACATCATTGGTACCGTTATGGAATGAAAAAAAGTCTAACCACACAACTAGGGAAAGAAAATATGGTGAATACTAGGGTTCAAACAAGTGCACCTGCTAGAGATGCCATCTCCCATGGCGACGACCCTATCGTAGATAGTCATAGGAATGATTGTCCAATAATGAACGTGGAAGCACTAGCTGTCCACGTGGACACACTATCGAAGCTACTCCAAACCATTTGTACCCATCTGGAGTTACCACCATTGGGGGCTTTTTCCTCCAACTCATAGACTTTATTATCCAACAGAAGAAATTGGAGGAAGTGACAATCCACAAAAGATATAATCTAGCAGCCTAATGGCCTCGAGGCTTGAGAGGCCACGAGCAACAAAGCCCATAAACAATTGGAGGGCTGATTTAGTCATGGCGTGCGGGATGAAAGCTTAGAGCGGTAGAATCTATACTACTCTCATGACAGTTGGAGACCCTTAGCCTGAGAAAAGGCTTCATGCAGCACTCTATTGAGGAAGGCTCGTATTCGGTCAATCTAGCACATTTCTCTAAACCACTTGGAGTTGTAGACCTTCTTTAATATTAAGAGGATTGCGTCCACCTCCCAGGTGAAGGAGAGAATTCAAAAGATCGAGTAATAGCTGTTCAGAGGAAGCACAGACAGAAACTTTGTTGACTTGGAAATGTTACCATTCACAAGGGACATTGGATGCAAAAATTTTCTCGCAAGTTTAAGATACCGACCTTGGAACCCTATGACAGATGTTTCAATTCGATAGACTATCTGGATCACTTTTACACTTTGTTGAGATTCTAGGGTCTTGACGCTTCCGCTATGTGTCTATACTTCCCTCTGACCTTCAAGGGAGATGCCCAATTTTGATTCTATCGGATGTAGCCAAATTTGATCAGAACATTCCAAGAGCTAACCAATAATTTCTTGTCACAGTTTTCCTCTAGTTGAAGGGAGGAGAAGCAATCATGACACCTTGTCCACATCCGGCAAGGGCCAAATGAAAGTTTGAAGCGCTTCTTGACCCGATTCAATGCTGAGGTCTGAAGGATATCCAAGCTTATCAATGAGGTGAAGCCGAACTCCTTTATGGCGACCATACAGTCGGGTGACTTCTTCAATCACTTGGTCTAACATGAGCCTCAAACCTTTCTTGAGGTAGAGACTATCGCTCGTGCGTACATAAAGGTCGAGGAGGCCAATGAAGTGTAGCAGTCAGAGCGCACAGACCACCACCATCAGGGGTCGACGAATGGAAAGAAGAGAAATAGTGACATCTCCAACTCTTGAGATCCCAAAAAGCAGCCGAGGATAGAACCAGGTGTTCGAAGAGAGTTAAGACCTCTAAACCTGACTCCTTTGAACGACATCTGGACAAACATCATTATACAAATCTGAGATGAGAAATTCTTAAAGTGGCCCAAGTAGTCTAAGAATCTGGAGAGAGGATATCGGTCTAAGTACTACTTCTACCATCGATCTTCAGGTCGCAACATCGAAGATTACAAAATGTTGCATAAGAAGATTAAGGCCTTTGTCTAAAAAGGGCACCTCAATAAGTTCTTGAAAAATATGAGGCAAACCTATGAGAGAGCTGAAGATGAGCTAGGCCAGCAAGAGCAGCTGTCCAATGGGGTTATGGTTAGAGCTATTAATATGGTGTCTATGAGGCCCTCCGAGAATGACTCTCTGGCCCTCACAGAGAAGGCTTCCAGTAGTAAAAGATAGACTAGGAGTTAGGAATAATGCCATTAGTTTTAGCGACGACGATATGATATATGTAATAACTCCCCATTCTAACCCTCTTGTTGTATCTGCAATTGTTTTGGATAGTACGATCGACTACTAATTGAGAGAAGTTTTTATTGATAATGAAAATTTAAGAAACTTATTGTATCTCGACTCATATTTTAAGCTCAGACTAAGAAAGGAACAAATAAAGTTAGCTGAGGGACCCCTATACAGACTCGATAATGAATCCATTTCAGTTTAGGGAACCATGCAACTGGAGGTCACATTAGGAATATACCCAAAAATAGCATCCCGCATGCTCATGCTCTTGGTAGTCGACCTACCCTTAGTCTATAATACTATTTTGGAATGGCCCTGCTTAGTCATATTTGGAGTAGTGATGTTGATCCTACATCTCAAGGTTAAGTTCATCACAATAAGTGGTGTCAGAGAAGTCTTAGGTGACCAAATCACTGGCTGGATGTACTATTTATCTCAAGTCAACCAAGCGATTCCAAATTAACCTATCAACTTCACTGATGTGAATAAAGTATGTTAAAATGGTAGCTTTCTATTGTCGAGAGTCCACCTGTTGGTAGACTCAACCTTTGGACATGAGCTATTGAGCTTTATAGATGCCTATTTAGGCTATGATTAGATTCGGATGAGTCCCGATGATGACAAATACACATCATTTATAGTGGACTAAGGAACGTACTACTACAAAGTCATACCCTTCTATTTGAAGAATGCAGGAGTCACATACCAGAAGTTCATAAATAAAATGTTTGAGAAACAGATCGGTTTTAATATGTAGGTGTGTGTAGATGGCATGCTTGTCAAAAGCATGGAAGTCGACGACTATATTTGTGACCTCAGAGAAGCCTTCGAGATACTCCAAATACACCAGATAAAACTAAATCCAACGAAGTATGTATTTGGAGTAACTTCAGGTAAGTTTTTGGGTTTTATCGTCTTTTACTAAGGAATCAAAGCAAACCCTAAGAAGATAAAAACTATCATGGAAATAAACCTACCTCGATCAGTGAAATAAGTTCAAAGACTCACTGGGAGGCTTGCAGCGCTCTTCTGGTTCCTTACAAAGTTGGTAGAGAAGTATCTTCCCTTCTTCAAGGCAATGAGAGGGATGAAAGCGAAAAGTTTCCAGTGGACTACCGATTTCTAAGCAACCTTCCAAGAATTGAAGGATTACCTTTCCAGTCCACCTCTCTTGACATCTTTGAAAGAAGGAGAAGGTTTATTCGTCTACAATGCAATATCAAACACTGCCATGAGCTCAATTCTAATCATGCAAGAGTTTGAGGTACAATGACCAGTCTACTACATCAGTAAAATCTTAATAGATATTGAGACTCATTACTCGTATGCCGAAAGGATAGCTCAAGTACTGGTCTACTCCACCAGGAAGCTACAATTATACTTTTAGGCCCACAAAATCATCATCCCCATAGATCAACCATTGAAAGGGATACCTTAGAAACATGAAATGTTTGGAAGTTGATCAAATGGACTATCGAATTGGGTGAGTTGATGTGGAGTTTTGACTGTGTTTGACCATAAATGGTTAGATCATTGTAGACTTCATAGTCGAAATGGCAACCCCAATTTCCAATGTCCTCGATACAAGTGAAGGAACCCCCAGCAAGAAGCTAAATCATGGATCTTACACGTGGATGAGTCATCAACATAATCAGGAAGCGCAGCAGGCATGGTCTTCAGGACTCTGGATGGGATGAAGATGAAATAATTTATGACCTACGGGTTCTCAGCCATCAACAATGTGGCCGATTAAGAAGCTTTATTGGCCGTACTCAGGCTAACAAAGGAATGCTTAGCGAAGAATCTAATTATCTGTAGCGACTTAGAGCTGATAATCAATCAGGTCGCCAGGAACTTCAAAGTGTCTAGCCCATTGATTGTGAGATACCTTATTAGAGTGAAAGGCCTGACCGAGGCTTTCGATAGGGTAGAAATACTCCATGTCCTAAGAGAAGAAAATTAGAAGGCAAAGCAACTGGAAAAAGCGGTGGCAACCAGTAATCCCGAGCAATATGCTCATGACATGAGTGAAGTTCATGCAACCCTGAGTGAAGAAATTCTAGAGCACGAGGTCCTCCAAATCTCAGATGGTCATACCTAGATGACTCCATACAGAAGGTTTGTCATTGAAGGCCTTCTACTGGAGAATCCAAATGATGCCAAGCACATCAAGAAGATAGCAAACTGGTACCCCATCACTTGATGCCAAATGATGCCAAATGATGGGGACTATATCGATGAGGTTATTCTGTTCCCTATATGTGGTGTCTCACGCCAGAAGAAGTTGACTATGAGCTAGACAAGGTGCACCTCAAAATATGTGGATTACACGTTGGCGACAAGAACTTAGCATTTAAGATCATGTGGCCGGACTAATATTGGTTGACAATGAAGAAAGACGCCATAGAATTCATAAGGTATGAGAACTGCTAAATTCATGGCAATGTTTCACATCAGCAGCACACGTCATTGCAGACCCTACAATCACCATGACTATTTGCATAGTGGGGGCTTGACATTCCAGGCCCATTGTCCATTGCCTCTGAGCAGAGGAAGTTCGTTATAGTCAGAATTGACTATTTTACCAATTGGGTAGAAGCCTCCCCACTGGCACGGATCACTAACCAAAATTCCATAGAGTTCATTTGGCAGAATATCATACACAGATTTGGGATTTTCAAGATTATAGTCATTGACAATAGAATCCAATTCATAGGTAGAAGATTCACCAAGTACTACTCGAGTTTGGGAATCTGGCTATTTTACACTTCCACTTGCCTGTCCACAAGTGAACAGGCAAGTGGAAGTAATGAACCATACCTTGCTACACAGGTTGAAGACAAAACTTGAAGACGCAGGGAGCTCATGGGTGGACAAACTACTTTCGATGTTGTGGTCCTATCGGACGGCGCCTAGGGAATCGACATAAGAGATACCCTTCAGTTTATGCTATGGAACTAAAGTGGTCATCTTGGTATAAATCGGCCTGCCTAACCTTCGAGTTGAAAGTTTTGACCCACAAAGCAACTCTGAACAATTTAGAGAGTATCTTAACTTCTTTGAAAAGGCCTGAGACACGACAAGGCTGCACACTGTAGCCTTTTTGCAATAGATCGCTCGGTACTACAACAATAAGGTAAAAGTACACCAATTTGAGACGGGGGACCTAATTCTATGGGGCATAGAGACAACCAATAAAACTACCAATAGGAGCAAGCAATCTCCCACTTGGGAGAGATCATTCCTAGTTTCAGTGATTCTCCATAATGGGGCATACAAGCTACGTGACTAGAATGAAAACTGGTTTGAATGATATGGAACACAATCCACCTCAAGAAGTACTATCATTGAATCCTTGCTGGGCACAGGTAAGCGTTGCACATGTCATGCGAGTTGCTTGTATGATGTAATCCTGTTTCGATTAAAAAAATGACCATTCATTTATTCCATTTTTTGCTCATTTGAGTGCTTGTGTGATTGCATAAATTCAATGGCGTAAAATACCTTTGAGTCAGGTGAAATGCTTCACCTATTAACCAACCTACTAAAACATGGTCTAAACCTTAGTCCTATAAACTAAGCGGCCCAAATGTTGTCAAACCCCAAACCTTGGTCCTATAAACCGAGTGGCCCAATCAAGGCCAAAGATGTTGGCTTGGGGGCTTAAAGACAAAAGTCAAACCCCCCTTTGAGTTGCTAAAACAAAATAAAACCTTAGGAGGCTTTTTAGTATGCGTGTGAAAACTTTCTTTAATAGGAGTAAGCACTATCAGTTGATGATGGTCGATAGACTATCACCTAATGTACAAGTGTGATGACTCTCTCTAATAGGGATGAGCATCATTAGTTAAGTGCGGGTGACGGTCTAGCCTTTATCAGAGCCCGGCAAGTACAACAATTAAACTTAGTCGGCCACCAAAAGGCTTTCCTAGTGCTATAATATCCTTTTCACAGAAAGAGCACAAACGGACAAAGACGTCCAATCAAGCTGGGCAACAATAGCAACAATACCTAGTCGGCAAAATAGAACCAGTGTTGAGCAAAGAAAATCAACATAAACGAAGTCAACATTCACAAGGATCAAGATGGTCTAATTAATTTATTAAAGAATCAACATATACATGTACAACAAGGAGAGTCCATCTGAGAATTACAAGATACTACCTACTGCCTACAACTCGAACAAATGACTATTCTAAGGCTGGGAGTCCCCTGGTGACCATGGCAAAGGACCCCCTCCTATCTCCAAGAAATCAACCAAGTCAAGTCAACTTTGAGCTCCAGTGTTTCTTGAATCAAAGAAGCCAACAAGAAAGTTAGGACCAGCCAAAGATGCAATCCATCTACAGTGATGTATGCCGTCCTAGAATTTGTTGTTCAGCGCATGGCCAACTTCTTCCGGATAGAATCGGATCCTCAACTCTCATTTGAGTCTGGCACGCTTACTTCGGAGATCAGCGAGTTGCTGCTCAACCTCTTGAAGGGTGTCCTTGAGCAAGGAGATTCGATCCAGAGCTTGAGTTTGTTGATTTGAAAGCTCTTAGGATCTCACCTTGGACTTAGATAGTGCTCGGTCTAGGAAAGTGGCCCATTCATTACTCTATTGAGCCTCAGCAATGGAAATGTCCACTTGAGCTTCCATCTCCCTGAGCATAGAAGGATCCACATATGCCTGAGATAAGTGAGAGATTTCAATATCCTGCTAATATAAAGCCTTCGCCATCACACGAAGCACTTCCTGCACCTTCCAACCAAAAGGGAATGATCAGCTAGGAACAACAATGAAAAGCATAAACACTGATTGAAAAACTCTGTGATGTAATACCTCAAGGAAAGATGGACCCTCTTGATGAGACAAACTGGGAGAATCTTTAGTCTTAGATCTAGACAGAATCCCCAACCTCGACAGAGGTAGCACTTGGTGGTAAAGCGGCATCGCAAAACTCAGAGGGAAAGGAAATACTCCCGAAGCCCCTAATAGTTATGGTTTTAAAGCCCTTGGACGAGACACCTCCTTAGTAGCCTTGATCTTCGGATCATTACTAGTTATTTCTTCTGCTACCTCATCATTGTTAGCACCTTCCTCAACAAAAGTGGTGGGAGATATGGAGATTGATGCTTTAGGTGATGAAGTGACCAAGATCGGGACCCCATACTCAGTTATAGTGGGGGCGATGTCGGCTTGCCCGATCTGCCAACTGAGGGGTCATTTATTCCAACAGCATCAGAATCAACAAGGGGCCCACCACTCTCATCTATCCAGTTGCCTCCTCAAAAATTGAATCAATTGGAGAAGAATGAGTGGAACCTGACCTCCACGATGACTCACCAGCAACCAAAGGAGATACCTCTTCACAAGCCTCATTGATAGCCTGACTATACTCAGAATAGGTGGGTGAGGGGGGACTGTCCTGCCAGCTACCCACTCAAGAGAATCCTGAATAAATAGGGCTGATGGAACGGTATGATATTGACATCATCCCCTTCAATCCTAATCTCCCATTGAACTTTAGCGAGTGCCTTTTTGGTGAGCCAGTGACCCATACAGCACAGAATGGTGGCATTCTCCTTAATGAGCTTTGTTAGATGCCGAGCCATTTGACGCTCTCTCTCGAGGACATCTCCAGAGTACACACTATTGACTCTGCACCAATTGTTGGAAATGTCCTTCCATAAATAGTCCTTCCAGCCTTTTTATCGAATTTGGATTGCCCCCACTTATTTCGAAATTCTTTTGAGGTCTAAGGGAAATCCAATCCACATCTTGATTGAACTGGAAGATTACCTTCATGTCCTGAGCATTTTGGAGAAGCTTCTCGGAATGAAAGAAGATGCACAAAAAAACGAGATATCACATAGCATTTGGGTGGGGGCAAGCATCAGGAATCTCTAGAGCCTCCAAGATCTCATATTGCTCCTTCACGAATGGAAGACAACGGCTTGCTTTCAGATGGGCCTCATAGATGGTGATAAATCTGAGCTGAGGAGTATAAGTCCTATCTTTATGCCTGTGCATCATGTATGAAATGGCGTGGGGACTACTATACGTATCATATAGAGTGTCCACTTCCTTACTCATAAGAATAGATTAGATCGCGGTGCTCGGGAGCAGTCTGAGAAGCCATGGAACAAGAGAGGAAGAAGAGCAAATTAGAGTATAACGATTCAATAAACAGATGAGTGTAGAAGTGGTAGATGGCTAGAGTTTAAATAGTCAAGGCTTTAGCCCAAAAATGGCATCATTCATAGGTACTGAAGAGGTGTGTCTCCATAATGGCCATGAAATGTGCCCACACCATAGGGTGTTGTGGCGCATTACTCTTGCTATGCTAGTAATGATGGTCTTACACTATGCCTCCCTGCATAACTTGCTGACTCCTGATGGTTCTGACGCCTAGATTGACGAGTCTGTAGCACAACATATGTTATGATGCTTGGACACTTTGCTTTCCAAGATGGCAAACTAGCGGCATGAGACCCATACGAGCTTGAGAAAAATTTGATTAATTTACATCTTGGCCAAGCATTTGGGATAAACTATTATTAGTTGGGTTGTCAGAAGATCGAGTTGTCAACGGTTTGGATTGTCAGATTGTTAGAAGTTATGCAATATAAAATAACATTCAAGTGTTTCAACTATTCAGAGCACGCATGAATATTAGAGCCATGAATTGAAAACAAAAATGCTCAGAAAATTTCATTCATTGATTTCTTTTACAAAGTACACAAACTTACAATAGTAAAAGTACAACTCAAAAGGAAATAAATAATATATGAAGTAGTGACTTGACTGGAGTAACCCAACTGACCTTCAAAATAGGCATCTAAAGAAGAGAGGCACACGCCCCCCCTAAGATGGTGGTGGTCCTTTGAGAGTTGTCCACTTTAGGCGGGAAAGGGCAGAAGGGGCCTCCCAACAAGATCAAGGATCGGTTCTCTAAGGAACCACACCGGTATCCCCTCTTTAACTAGAGCCAGGAGTAGAGTTATAGAAGAGTAGAGTCTCTGAAACGAATGGGAAGAAAGGAAATTCTCCTAACCAGAGATTAAGGTGGCCCTCCTCTAACCTCCCATTGGATGAATCGCCCAACATCAACTGGGAGAGGAGAAAATGCCTCCCCCAAAACCTAGGACCTTACTCCATCTAGTAGGGCCTGATTTTGGGCTAGGCATGAAAAAGAAAAACCAAGATAAATTTTCATATATAAAAGGATAACCAAGGCAGACTTCAAATATATCCCCAAACGTCAACTTCGTAAGTTAGAGAAGAACTCCCTCTGACTCCGGCTTGTAGTTGCGAAGGCTCCATGCTAATTCCGAACGGCCTCACTCCTCAGAAGATGAGAGATGCTTCATGATGCAAAATACCTCCATTTATAGTTGGAAGGAAAGGTTGGCAAGCATTAAATTGAGAAGATTATGTATCTCAGTACATGGCAAAGAATCGAATCAAATTCTGCCAAATGGAGCAACGAATTGGTAGAATATTTGTGTAAGGAGCACGTGTGCAGACTTACAACTAGTGTCCCATCATGAACATGTCGAGAGTTAAAAATTTAAACCTTTTAGTATAGGGGTCTAGTGATGGATACGACGATCTGTGGGCTAGTCCAGAACTCAGTCTATTGAAGGAAGAGAAGCCCAAATAGCGGTGGCCCATCAAAAGACCCTTTGAACCCAAGATTCAGAAGGTGTTGTGGTTGACCCAAGTGGTTCAGCCCGACATCATCTAGCAGAAAGTGGGAAAAAAGGGCAAACTAGTGGACTGTCTAGATGGCTATAGCTCCAACTTAGCAGCGGACAACTTTTACAACTCAGCAAATACTTATAGGCGACAATTGCCAGCATATCATCCTCATGATTGCTGGAGCATGACTACCTGGCGCACTAACTGATGATAGGCCCATAATGCCTAGTGACGGATAAATCGACATTCTCTCTATAAATACCCCTTTCCTTCACAAGAGAAGGGGTCGATCGATCGATCAATCTCTGTCCAGAAGCAAAAATGCTCAGGCGAGCAAAAAGCTACTCATTGACAAGTACATCTCACCTTCTCTAAAAGTCACTCTCTCCACGAGTGTATCACATTTAAAAAACCACGCTCTCAACAAGTGCGCCTCTCTCTAAACCACTCCCATTGCAAGTGCACCATCTCCAAGTTGCTCACTCCTTCGAGCGCACTAGACAGAGACCAATCCTCCATTATACACTCAATTCCCTAATACTCTTGCATCCATGCGTATTTCGTCTCCTATCTTTCTCTACCCATTGGAAGGACTATTAACTTGAGCCTTAAAGGTCATATCAGGAGTGAGTCCCGTAGTATTCTAATATCTCATTCATTTGTTCTGGTGTGCAGTATCCAAGTTTAAAGTAATGAAGATTGAATCCGCTTTAGTTGAACTCCCGAATAGGTGGCTTCCCATTTCGTTTAGTAATATAGATCTAGAGATGCATCAATCTTACTACACAATATGGAGTAAATCCATGCCTTAAAAAGAAGTATAATAGTTTGATGGGTTGTGTAAGAATAAATATAACAATTCTTGTGTTTTAATCTAAAAGTGTAAGTTTTGTATTGTTCAAAAGATTTTAACAAAGGATGTGTTATGCCTACTGTAGTAGCTTATTTATATGACAAAATTTAACTATAAGTAAGTTATATTTAAATATTTTTATTTATTAATAATGTTTAATCTTGATGTAAGACAAACGTTTTGAAGATGCAAATGATTGAGCACATAAAAGGCACATTGGTGCATTTAGGAATGTAGCTCCATGCCTAGAGCACTCATGACTGACACACATGCTCAGTTTTTAGTAAATCCATGCATGAAACACGATGAAGGGCACATGTGCGCACTTTCCAATAGCTTTATGTATGAAATGTGCTTGAAAGGCATTATGTGTGCTATCGTTCAGCATTCAAGTCACCATTTAAACGCCGGTAAAGGATTTTTGCTTGTGTTGTACTTTTAACACTGGTTTTCAATTAGACTTATAAATACTATTCTAAGCCTTAACCGAATGTCTCCTTGGTGTATATTGAAAGAAATGACAGATAGAAAAGTATGGAAAAAAGAAAAAGAAAATCTCTTTTATTGTATATGATCCAAAAAAGTTTAGTTTTCTCATTCCAAAATTCTTTTACCGTCATTAAACATTTATTCCAACCCTTGAACCTTTGAACTTTTGTTGGTGGCTTAGATATTGGAGTTTTAGAAGTGTTGCATATTTCCAAGATGGCGAAGTTAGTGAGAAGACTAAAAGGCATATGATTTTCGTATTAGGAAGAATATTCAAAGATATTTTTGAGATATCTCATGTAGTAGAGATTTCTATTGAGATAGATTCCGTGAAACCTATAATATCATTGAGATTCAAATTATGTGAAATCCTTATTGTATTTATGATATTCGAATTCAGTGGAACCTATTAGTTATTTATCCTTGTAGTAGTTTTTGAGTCATGATTATGGTCAATTGCAGTCTCAGCTAGAATTGATTGTCGAGTTTTATGTTATTATTATTTGTTCTATATATATTGATATTGTTATCCTAGATAGTTATTGATTATTTTATATTGTGTTTATCACAGCCTGCTATGCGATTAGCTCACCAATGCATTTTTGTTTGCTATAGAATAGAGTAGGATCGTATTGCTAATTGGAGATTGTACGTTTGCTATGGATATTTCTGGTAAAGATGATCCTAAAGTTTATATGCATTTCTTTTGAGTGATGAAGAGCCATTATATGTTTCTAAACATTATTGAATTTTTTGTTTTTGAGGTTGTTTCCCTTAGTGTTTTAATGTAATCGAACATTATTACCTTGGAGTTTGTGATGAGTAGATTCTTGTTATTAATGTTATGATTTTGAGGTTTTGTGCATGTAGTTTGGTTTAGTTTTGGTTAGTCTGAGTTTGGGTCGCTATACTATTCATGTCACCAATGTGGCGACATTTTGCCCTATTGTTACAAGCCTTATTCTAAGAAGTCTGAAGATAAATACTTTGGATAGGTAAAGTTTGCATGAGTGGTGCAACTTTTAAGAGGAATGTTATTGAGTTTGACTATGACAATTAAATGTGACCTTTAAAGAAATGTGTTTGGTTCATCTCACATGAGCTTTAAAAGGCCAACCCATTATATGGAGAGATAGGCTTGGGTCAAGGAGAACTTAGCTTCTAAAGCCAAAGTTTCATACACAACTCACAAGTAGCTCTCTTTTGCTATTTGCATATAGTTTAGAGTGCATTTAGATTAAGAGCACACCTACACTTTTTTAAACTTCTAATAAATAATTAAAAAAATAGAAAAAATCAAAATTTTTAAAAATTGTCAACAATAGGTGATTAATAATATAAAATATATTCAGAGATGGACAATTTACCATAAACTTAATGAGATGTGAGTTCGTCCATTCACATTATTTGTGTATCTTAATAAAAAGGGGCTTGTTATATTTTGTTCTATACATATCCACCGCACATCATTCACTGTTGATTAAAACTTTGATTGCATTTATGTGTATTAGGTCAATGATTCTAAATGTACTTGAGCTACATCAAAATCAAATTGATCTTAGATTAGTTGAACCTAAACTTGAAAAAAAAAAGAATTTGATAGAAAAAATTGAATGTGGTTGATAAGGTTCTAGTTAGGACTGATGCAAGTGAATAAAAAAAACTGTGAAAAATGAGTTTCTTAATGTTAGGACTCTTACTTAGAAAGAAAAAATTATTGTAATATGTTACATGCCATTGTAATGTTGGATTTGACTTTTTCTTTTGAGACTCTCCAAAACAAATAAGAGATTTCACAATCATAGTCAGTCTCCTCCATGATTCAAATTTTTGAGTCTCTTAATTATGGTATTCCACTTCAAGAACAACGCATTATATGCCTCATTTTCATTTATTTTGTCCAAAAATTAGTTTTTTCGTAATTATTGAACTCATGGAATATTTGTTTGAATAATAAATTTTACTGATATTACTAATTATTGTTTGTGTCTTAGAACTTTTTTAATTATTTCTTGTTGTCATTACATTGCACATTGCATTCCATATACATTATTTTTGCTGGAAGGGTTTTCTCCTCGACATTTAAAATGAAATCTAGATACCTACTAACTAATAACATTTGAACATCAATTTTGAGGTTTGTCAAATTTGTCATTCCAATGCCACATGTTCCTTTTGAAACCCTCAAATCCTTGCACCTATAGCGTCCCTCCTCTTTCTCCTTCTTCTTCTCTCTCATGCTCAAGTGCCCCCCATTTTCTCCTTCTCTCCTTGAAATCCTGGCAATGTTTTTTTCAAATCACTCACATAATCCATGAATTTTCTCCAATTCTAATGGATCTTCCTCATCTCTCACAACTTTTCAAGTTAATTCTCTTGATTTCGAATATTTGTTTAGTTTTTAGCATACTTTTGCATCATGAAATTTTAAATTATTATGCATTATGTTCTTGAAATAATATTAAAATCATTCATAAAGTTAAGTGATTCATCATATTCCTTGTTAATTTGACTAGATCAATGAGTTTCTTATTCAAGTTGTTTGCTTAGGTCTTAGTGTTGAAACGGTGTACATTTTTTTGTAGACATATTTGGGTTTTGGAAGTATTATGCGATTATCGGCCCTAATTTGAGGGTTTTTATGATATTTTATTACAAATGGCGATAAAATCAGTTGCAAAGAAAAGTGCACCAAAATGTCTAAGAGGTGACTTGAGTTTTATTAATACAAGATTTTGTAGTAGTGACATTGCTTAGTATTATACATCTAGCTCTAACACTATACACCTGTTATTAGAGCATGAGGAGTTGCTCTAGTCTCTTCCTCCCCATATATCACATATATTCATCTTTTGGGAGTATCACTTGTTATTAGTTTGTCATCTCCTTCAATCCCTCTTATTTACAAATTTTACTCAAACATCCATAAGATTTGCCTAGGGCAATTTGCTTTTTCTATTTACATTTGAGGTCAAACAATTTGGATCACGTATAAAATGATTTAGGACACCCTTGTTCTTCTAATTGTTCCATCATCAAACTATCCTTACCCAGAAAAAATGATGAACCACCAGTTCAAAAATCATTACTTGGGCTAACTATATTTAGGACATCCTTGGTCTTCTAATTGTTTCATCATCAGACCATCCTTACCTAGAAAAAACAATGAACCGCCAGTTCAAAGACCCCCTTACTTGGGCTAACTATAGAGTACATAAGCTGCTTGGTCAGATGAACTACTCGATTATATTAACTACTCGACTAGACATTTAGATTTGTAGCCATTTGGTATATAAAACTTAGCAATGTTTGTATTTAGCTTAATAATTGCTTGGCTGCCTATTGGATATTGATTTATTTTGATTAGAGCTAGATCAAGATTGGATGTCGAATTCTTTGAGCTTAGGCCTACAATGTTGAATAATAATTTCTCCGTTTGGGGCTTATTAACCATCGGTTTTGTAAAGAAAGAATTTAAATATTATTTTTAATGACGATTAATAAAATTAAGATTATTAAAATTGAGGTCAAAAGAGAAAGGATATTAGGTCAAAAGTTAATTTTAGATCGAATTACCGTGAGTTGGTGGATGCCTAACTGGTACTTGACGCACACACATATGTGGGATGGGTAGAGAGGTCATGCCGGATGGATACTTGATTGGAGCTCGAGTGCACTCTTCAATGTGCTCGCGTTCAATACACGTCTGAGAGACGTTCAAGCATGCTTTCTAGTGTGCTTAGTGCTCGATGTGTACTTGAGTGGTGCTCGTGCATCACTCTGTTTAGCCGTGGTGTTTGATGTGTGCCCAATGTGTGCATGCGCACTAGTTATGTTTGGTTGATTTTTGATCATTTTTTATCAAAATTTGAAAGAAGAGAGAGAAATAGAAGAAGAAAAGTGAGAGAAAGAGAGAGAGGAAGCTAGAGAAGCCATATTCAAGTGAATAAAGTAAGATTTTGATAAGTTAAAGTTAAGACAAATATATTCCAAACTTTCCTTCCCTTATTACTAATCTTTCTTTATTCTATTCAGTATTTATTATTTTAAATACTTATACATGGTATATTTTTATAGCTGAAATGTTTATAATTCATACGCATAGACTCTCAATCTTATTTTCCACCATTTTTGTGAAATTTATATTCTCAGTTCATGTACATTGGCTTACCAATTTATTTTCTCTACAAAAATATTTATGTATGTGTTGAATCTTTGATTTGATGCCTCTATATATTGTGAATTTTGTATATAATACTCCAATATGTTCTAAATCTTTAAATATATACTTACATATTCTAAAATTTTAGTATTATTTTTCTACATGCCTAGAGTTAAAAAGAAGTAACAAATTTTAGCAAACTACAATTAATTTTTAAAAATTTTAAATTATACAATCATTGTATGTCTAAAATTTTATAACACCATTCTTACATACTTTAAAATATCACAATTAAGTTCTTGTAAGAAATTTTATGCACTGAATAACCAGCATTTTACGAGTTAAAAAAAAATCATATAATTTGTTAAAGAACAAAGAGTATTTTCTCTAGATTGAGAAAATGCAAGGCTTATGAGAAATTGAGTAGAGTTTTTATTTGTTTAAATATTAAATCATTATAATAAGTTCAGCGATAGTATATTATGGTATATCTTAATATATTATAATGGTGATTGAGATCTAAACCTATTATCTGTAGGTAAAAGTGGTGTTTAACCCCATTTTTAGGATAATATTTATGATTTTTAATCTATGAGTCTTGAATAATAGTATAAGATATTTAGTTATGTAAAAATAAATATAACTTGAATTTTAATTATTCACTCATTTAGTTAGTAAGGCCCTATTGACTATTGGTCCCTAAGAATTGGCATATTGAATATAAATTTATATGACAAATTTTGACTATGTATTGAAAAGAAAAATTTAAAAGTTATACATATTGGTTATAAAAATTCAAGGCATTGCATCAAAAATTGATTCATGGTTACTTCTGACATATTTTAATATAAATTGTATATTAAATTATACAAATGTATTTATTTTATTGAGTTTTTAGCTTACTATTATTTCTATTTTTCACTAACTAATCTAGATTAGCGGTTTGAACACTTGTAGGATGAGTAGGATCCAAAGAAAAGACTAAGGCAGAGATTAGAAATAGGAATATTGGTTATATGATGTTGTATTTAGTTCTGATTACTTGCTTATTATATTTTTGTTATTCAAATTATGGTCTGTAATAAAATGAATGGATGCTGGTTTATCCAATATCAGTCTATTATGGATATGATTAACTTTAATTTTGGTATAAATATGACTTCTTACGTATGTTCCGATGTCCTATTATGGTTAGAGTTCTAGCTACCAGATGACGTAGCATTTTGGGTTCTATGATTAGGTTATAATATTTTTATTTTGATTGGTCAATATATCAATATAAAGTTCACATCCATGGATTATTAGGTTTATTATTTATTTATGATTAATCTCTCTAATTATTAATATTGAGATTAGATTTTGAGATGTGACAAGTGTAAGTGGTACAAGAGAAGTCATAAGAAGAGTTCTTATTTTACTTTGATGATCTAATTTGGTTGAATATTTTGTGATAGGATTGGAAATGTCATCAGGACAAGGCACTATTGGACCAATCTCTCACCTTGATTAAGAAGAAGAATATGTAGCCATTATGGCTAGGATGGCAGACGTGATGGAGCCCATGGCCTGAGGATCTCGAACCCTAGATCTGTCGATTGTTAATCTAGTGGTAACTGCATACGATCGGTTCACCAATGAGAGGGTGCCAGAATTTATAGGTTGTGGTCCAGACCCTATGAAGGCGGAGATTTATATTTGGTGAATCAAGAAGGTCTTTGAAGTTATTTATTGCCCAGAGGAGGACAAGGTTGTTTTTGTCTCATACACACTGGAAGGAGAGGCAAACCATTGGTGGTCCATGAAGAGTGAGTTATGGGATTGGAAAACGAGCAAATCTCTTGGGATATGTTTGTGGAGGCTTTTGTGGATAAGTACTTTTTAATGAGTTTGAGAGAATAGAAGGAAGACGACTTTGCCCGTCTACAGTAGGAAAATCAATTGTAGCATAGTATTATGCCAAGTTTAGCAAGCTATCCCAATATACTTCCCACATTGCCCATGACAAGGCAAGGAGAGTAAGAAAATTCTTAAAAGGTTTGAATGATGCTATCCAAAGGCAGTTTTTGACATTGAAGCCAAGGACTTTCGGAGAAATTTTGGATTGAACTCTTTTATTTGAACAAGAGTTAAAAAGGGAGACGATTTTTGAGAAGAAGTTAGCCAATTGAGGAGGCCAAAGTTCGGGATCAAGAGGATCCCATAAAAGATCAAAGTTAATAGATAAAGGGAAGAAGGGAGTTGAACTCCAAGGTGCATTGGGCCCTCAGAAAGCAAATCCTACATGCCCTAATTGCAAAAAATCCCCTGGTGGAAGGCCATGCTACAAGGTTTTGGGAGCGTGTTTCAATTGCGGCTAATTTGGCAACATGATCAAGGACTGCGCACATCCCTTGAGGCAAATAGTGAGGAAGCCAAGTGCATCGGGAAGAGCTTTCATTGTGACGGCCTAGGATACGGATGCATCGTCATAGTTGTTGAAGGTAAACTTATAATTTTTAAAACTTTAGCTCATATGGTTTTAAATTTGGGGTCAACACAATCATTTGTGTCGTTTTAGTTTGTCCGTTATTTGTTGTCACCCCCGAGGATTATGAAGTTTTTATGAGTTGTATGACGGAACAGATTTTTTTTTCTCTCAAAAGCTTTCGTCAAGATAGAAACAGAATTTAAAACCATAATTCAACAATATGAATTCTGCAGAAATTTCAGTAGAATTTTCTCTGCAACTAAACTGAAATCAAAATCGCCACCTGTATAATTTGTACATGTACAAGCACAAATCTAATCCAATACCATAAATTCTCCTACAATATATGTACACAGGACCGCAGACGACCACATCATTTATGGTTCAAAAATATAATCCTATCCATTAAATTAAAAACATATAAGAGATACCGTCTAGGACCTATATATATACAAAATAGAATAGCAAAATCATATAATTTCACAAAATAAACTCGTGGAAGCATAATTCTCTGTTTCATCACATGTATCATATATATTTCATATACAAGATCCATATACATAATCCGGTATTTTTATTCAAGCCATTTCCTTCTAAAGTCTCCAAAATATCTTCAAATCTCCAAAAATCTTCAAACAAGACTTTAACTATTCATTCTCGTTTGGCACTAACTCATCTAGAGAAAAAACAGTAAAACAGTGAGTCGAAACCTAATAGTATACCATAAAACATGCAAGTGATATGCTTTCATGCAGAATAGAAACCACAATAATATCAGAAGAACGGTGCGTATATTCTATAGAACAGAAATCACGATAATATCAGAAGAACAAAAGTGTCCATGTAAATAGGAAGAAAACACAATTTCATTTAAACATGTATTAGAATTCATAAAACAGTTCCAAATCTTATTCTCTTTTTAGAAATTCTAGTTCCATATCTTGGGGACTCAATCGGTGTAATCGGGGATAGATTGTGTTCAATCCACACAATCAAAGGCCAATAGTTCGATAGTTCGATGGTTTGATGATTCGATAGTTCTATGGTTCGATAACATATCCTCGATTACCTCCATTACTTATTCTTTGTTTAAATTCTATAATCAATTTTAACATATTTCAAGGCCAAGTTCGTATCTCATTCAATTACACTTTTAGACAATTTTAGGAGGCTTTCATAGTTCGATGGCACAGTTCCATATAGAGTTTTCGGATACCAATCGTTCAATAAATTTTATCAAAGCAACGATTAACATTTAAAATGATCAAAATTCCAAGTTTCCAACACAATTTCCAAAATTTTTGTGCTATGGTTTAGGAAAAAATTTCCAACAATAAGCGGAAACAGAACATGGGTTAAATTATAAAATCGATGTTATAATTCATAATACATACAAATAGTATGAATTAAACCCAATTTGCACTTCAATTTCGAGCTAGGGTTTATAATACACCGTTTGAATGTGAAAGGAAAGCAAAATATGAGCCAAATCATGAGATTTGAGTCATGAGTAAATATATATACACATGAAAACATGAAGATTAAACCAAAAATTTTCAAATTTTTGAGTTAAGGTTTTGGTGAAACTGTCCGGACACGAAACGGACATGAAATGTGGACCAAATCATGAAGTCGAAGCCACAACACATGATAATCATGTATAAACATCAAGTTTAGCTGTATATCTATCAGAAACTTTCAATAATCACAATAAACCATGAGGGACGAGGGTTTTAGACTGTAAGAATAGAAATGGAGAAGTCAAAATGTGGTAAAAATGAAGAACGAAATTGGAGATACACTTGTCTTAGCTCGAGCTATCATTTTTCTTATTTGGATTGGAGTAGAAAGGCCAAAATCTCTCTTTTTCTTCCCTTTTTTCCTCTCCCTTCTTCGTTGCCCTCCGTTCATGCTCCGCCAAACCTTGCCCCGACTCCCTTTTTTATAAATGAAATGAGGGTTGGTGGCTGAAAATTGCGCTTGCGCTCGAGCGCGTGGCAGGCACTCGGCGAGCGCAAGGTCCCTGTTGGGGCCACGCTCGAGTGCATCAGGCACCCGACAAGCAGTCCCTTGCTCGATTTTGGTGCCTGCTGCTGCGCTCAAGTGCGTGGCAGGTGCTGTGCGGCTGTTTACTGAACTAAGATAAATTTTCACTTTTTTAATTTTTACTTATCCCAAACTTAATTATACCAATTCGATTACTAAAATTATTATATTTTGGAAACTCGGGTCATCCCATTCTCTCCCACTTATAGAAATTTCATCCTCAAAATTAAACGAACTCCAAATTTACTTAAATCAATGGAATCTTCCAAACATTCTCAAATCATTTTCAGTTTAAAGCAGTTATCCTAAAACTTTAAATCTCCAAATTGTTCCAAATCTTTAATACCTGACTCGTCCTATACTCATCTAAATTTATCGGATCCGAAGGTAAACCCAATTTATTAACTATTTTTCCGACTTGGTTCTAGGTTTCAAATGGGAAAAATGTTTTACTTCCTTCAAATAAAACGTCGAGATTGAGCATTTCCTCTGAATATAGGCTCTCGAAATTTCTACTGCGCACCCTAATCAAATCATCTAACTCTAAATCGTCCAATTACTATTTACCATCACAACGAATTCGACCCAATATTCAATCCTTTTATCAAGTCCAATTAAGATTCTGACATGAACCTTGAATCAAAATCAGACACCCGAGACAGGGTACTCTATATTCTCCTCATTTCATTAATATATCATCAAATTGACATTTCCCTAAGATTCATATTCCCTTCTAAATACCCAAATTGTGCGGTAACCATGGTTATAGTTGATCTTAAGATATCCATATTACGAAAATAATTCTCATAGATTCTCAATTCACCACAAAACTAGATATCTTAACTATAGCAGTCATCAGAAATTCGATACAATTTTGGATCACTACCCAAAATCTCAAGACCTTAACAATTAATAACCTCATGATTTCAAAACCATTACACTAAGCAAATTTTAGGTCTTGTTGGTATACTAAGGAGCCAATTCATTAAACCTAAGCACGTCCTCCTAAATCATGATCAGTGGGTCGTTCTGATAGGAATACAACATTCTATCTCCCAAGCACTCGAACCTGCTCAAAATATCTCTTCCACATTTCTTGCAAGCACCGAAATTTTATCAAATCCAAAGATTCATAACTTCAATCGCTTGTATTAAGTTTGCTTCCTTAATAATATCAGTGCCAATCTTCGCAATCCTTAAACAAATTAATTTGCATTTAGTTTTCTAAGGTTACCTTTCCATCATAACATATTTTAAATCTTCAAAATTATTAGGTCAAAGTTATCTTCAAGGTAATTCCACAAGTTCGCAAATGGAGACTTTCGATATCAACTATCATTCTTAACGTTCACCTTCCTTGAAAGATTTTGAAATCCACCTATTACAACTCTTAACTCTTTAGGTTCTCAAAACATTAATTTGTCCCAAAACATTATCCATAATCCTCAAAGCAAAGACCTCATCACAAGGTCTCAATTACGGGTGAAACAATTTCAAACCATAGACTCCTCCCCCGCTTTGCTTGTGGGTAGTCACCTAAAATAATAAAATTCCAATCTTCCTCAATTTGGCATTCAATTATCAGTTATCTACTCTACAAAATTCACAAAAGGGCACATAGGCACAATTACAGAACAATCAGGAATCATCCAAGATGAGGGGGGGCACATTATGCAATTCATGGAGAAAGTTTTAAAAATACATAACTCCCAAATTGATTAAAATACAAATTAGAATTCCACAAATAAGAAAATACCTCCATCCGCCTTCAGGGGTGTCTCAGGGCCTCGTATCGTCACCACAAATGCTCTAGCTGCTACAGTTGTCTTCTTTACTTCTGACCTTTTTGGTAATGGACAATCTTTCATCAGGTGACCCAACTTTTCACAATTATAGCATGCTCTAATTACTTTATAATAAGGTTTTCCCATATGCTTTCTTCCACAATAAGCACAGTCAACAGCCGATGCCTGAGAACTAGTCACCGATAAAACTTCAGTAACGCTTTTTCTTGCGTCTATCATTCTTGCTTTCTTGGGTGATCCAGATGATTCTACATTTGGTTCCATACTAAAACTGCCCGGCTAGCAGTCCTTTTTGTAAAGAATTTCTGCATTTCTACCTCTTTCTCATAAATTATCTCCCTATCAAGAATATCAGCATAAGCTGGAGCTTTAAGATTGACAGTGACTTCCTAATATCGTCCCGCAACCTTTGCTGAAGCTTCTTTGCTTTCTTTATCTCGTCCTCCACATAAAAAGTGTAAAACGGGACAACTCAATAAACTTAGCGTTATACTCCGTCACCGTCATATTTTCATGTCTCAACCTCATGAACTCTTGCTCCTATTGATCTTGGAGGCTGGACGGAAAATATTTTTTCATGAACGCGTCCTCAAACATCTCTCATGTAATCTCATCATCTGGAACTCCTAATGCCCTCTTTTTCATACTCCATCAACTATCAGCTTCACCTTCTATTTTGTACATTGCAAAAGTAACCTTCTTCTGATCAGTACACCGAATCACAGCAAAAATCTTCTTCATCTTTTTAAGCCAAACATCCTCTTTCGCTAGATCTGGCTTTCCCAAAAATCCCAGTGCTCTTTCCGCTATAAATCTATCATAAGTCGTCGGAGCAGGGTTTAATGAAATTGGCTTAGGTGCAAGGACTGGAGCTATATGACGCTGCTCTATAGATTCAACCACATTCGTCTTTCCTTCCAACAAATCCACGCACGCAGCTTCTCGATCGTAGAGAGTGCTAGCACCCCCATGATTATTTATTCTATTCCGTCTACTTGCCATGGTATTTACTATAATAAAAAACATTACGGTGTTAATAAGTCTCAAAATATTTGATGACAGAGAGGGCTAAAATTGATCAAAGTACCTAAAAAATAGTCCTAAGTTCAGTCTATAAGAATTTCATTTAATCCTATATATTCCTTATCTTATCTCAATCCTAAAACAAATTACAACTTGAATCTGAAACTTAAGTAAATCAATTGAGGCCTAGGATCAATGCCAATCAACTAAATCCCTACGTCCTAGCTCAGGTCACTTCTAACTTATACAAGCTAGAACATCTAAGACCTTCCAACCTAACCCAATCATTCAACACCCTTATCCACCTATTCAATCAATCATAATCATTTCCGAAGCTTCCGTATATGATTTAAATCAAATCCTAAGGCATCTCGTTTATCTGATACCAATTGTGATAAAACATTTTTTTTCTTCAAAAGAATTCGTCAAGATAGAAACAGAATTTAAAACCATAATTCAACAATATGAATTCTACAGGAATTTTAGTAGAGTTTTCTCTGTAACTGGACTAAAATCAAAATTACAATATGTATAATTTGTACATGTATAAGCACACATCTAATCTAATACCATAAATTCTCCTACAACATATGTACACAGGACCATAGATGGCTACATCATTCATGGATCAAAAATATAATCCTATCCACTAAATTAAAAACATATAAGAGATGCAGTCTAGGATCTATGCATATCAAAAATAGAATAGCAGAAGCATATAATTTCACAAAATAAACTTGTGGAAGTATAATTCTCTATTTTATCACATGTATCATATGCATTTCATATACAAGATCCATATACATAATCCGGTATTTATATTCAAGGCATTTCCTTCTAAAGTCTCCAAAATATCTTCAAGTCTCCAAAAATCTTCAAGCAAGACTTTAGCTATTCCTTCTCGTCTGGTACTAACTAATCTGGAGAAAAAATAATAAAACAGTGAGTCGAAGCCTAACATTATACCATAAAATATGCAAGTGATATGCTTTCATGCAGAACAGAAACCACGATAATATCAGAAGAACGGAGCGTACATTCCATAGAATAGAAATTATGATAATATCAGAAGAGCAAAAGTGTCCATGTAAATAAGAAGAAAACACAATTTCATTTAAACATGTATCAGAATTCATAAAATAGTTCTAAATCTTATTCTCTTTTTAGAAATTCTAGTTTGATATCTTGGGACCCAATCAGTGTAATAAAGGATAGATTGTGTTCAATCCACACAATCAAAGGCTGATAGTTCGATAGTTCGATGGTTCGATAACATATCCTCGATTACCGCCATTACTTATGCTTTATTTAAATTCTATAATCAATTTTAACATATTTCAAGGCCAAGTTCGAATCTCATTCAATTAATCTTTTTCAGACAATTTTAGGAGGCTTCCATAGTTCAATGGCACAGTTCCATACAGAGTTTTCGGATAGCAATTGTTCAATAAACTTTATCAAAGCAATGACTAACATTTAAAATCATCAAAATTTCAAGTTTCCAACACCATTTCCAAAATTTTTGTGCTATGGTTTAGGGAAAAGTTTCCAACAATAAGCGGAGACAGAACATGGGTCAAATTACAAAATCGATTGTATAATTCATAATACATAAACCCAATTTGCACTTCAATTTTGAGCAAGGGTTTATAATACACCGTCCAAATGTGAAACGAAAGCAAAACATGGGCCAAATCATGAGATCGGAGTCTTGAGTCAATATATACACAAGAAAACATGAAGATTAAACCAAAAATTCTCAAATTTTTGAGTTAGGGTTTTGGTGAAACTGTCCGAACACGAAATGGACGTGAAATGTGCACCAAATCATGAAATCGAAACCACAACACATGATAATCATATATAAACATCAAGTTTAGTTGTATATCTATAAGAAACTTGCAATAATCGCGATAAACTATGAGGGATGAGGTTTTAGAATGTGAAAACAGAAATGGAGAAGTCAAAATGCGATAAAAATGAAGAACGAAGTTGGAGATATACTTGCCTTAACGCGAGCTGCCATTTTTCTTACTTGGATCGGAGTAGAATGGCCAAAATCTCTCTTCTTCTTCCCTTTTCTCCTCTCCCTTCTTCATTGCCTTCCGTTTGTGCTATGCCAAACCCTCCCCAACTCCCCTTTTTATAAATGAAATGAGGGTCGGTGGCTGAAAATCGCACCTACGCTCAAGCATACGGCAGGTGCGTGGCGAGTGTAGTGTCGCTATCGGGCCCGCGCTTGAGCGCATCAGGAGGGCGGCGAGCAGGCCCTTGCTGGATTTTGGGGCCTGCTGCCACGTTCTAGCCTGCGGTAGGCACCTTACGGCTACTTACTGAACTAAGGTAATTTTTCACTTTTCTCAATTTTTACTTATCCCAAATTTAATTATACCGATTCGGTTACTAAAATTACTATGTTTTGGGAACTCGGGTCGTCACAAGTTGTTTCAACACTTATGAGATTTTCCTTAGTCACGGATATGTTGTACCTTAGGTGTGTTGTTTGGGTTAACAGATTGAAATTAATAGTGGATTTAATTTTATTGGATATGCATGATTTTGATATAATTTTAAGTTAGAATTAGTTAGCTAGTTATAATGCTAGCGTAGATTATTTTTATAAGAGGGTGTATTTTTTGATTTTGGGATGTGAATCATTCTATCTTCAAGGAATAATACAAAAACAATCCCTATACATCATTTCGACGTTGCATGCTTACTATTTGATGAAGAGTAGATGTCAAGTCTATTTAGTTAATGTGATCACAATTGGAAGTCATAGTGTGCCAATGAAGGCTATACTAGTGGTATGTGAATTTGAGGATATTTTTTCTAAAGATCTTCTAGGACTACCACCGAATCAAGAGATTGACTTTGAAATCGAAACCATGCCTGGAGTAGCGCCTATATCAATGAGTTACTATAGAATGGCACCATGAAAATATAAGAAATTGAAACAACAATTGCAAGAGTTATTGGAGAAGGGCTTTATTTGGCTGAGTATGTCACCATGGGATGCTCTGGTATTATTTGTTAAGAAGAAGAATGGGTCTATACAACTATGTATTGACTATCGGGAGTTAAACAAGATTATTATCAAGAACAAATATCCATTGCTGAGAATTGATAACTTGTTTGATCAATTACAAGAGGCCCAAGTATTTTCTAAGATTGATCTTTATTTGGGTCATCATTAATTGATGATTAAGAAGAAAAACATGATAAAGACAGCTTTTTGAACGAGGTATGGGTATTACGAGTTTTTAGTTATATCTTGTAGGTTGACTAATGTCCCTATAATGTTCATGGATTTAATAAATCGGGTATTTTAACCCTATCTCAACAAGTTTGCAGTTGTATTTACTGATAATATTTTGATATTGCAATGCTCGAGTTTCCAAACTATGATAATATTGATTGATTAATTTAATATAATTAAAATTGAGACCAAAGAAAGTAAAAATTAGGTTAAAAGAGTCAAAATTTGACTGATTGAATCTGAGCCTGATATGTGCCTGAATTGGGATTGAGTCTGACCAGACCTGATACGCATTCGAGCCCAAAAAATAGTGTGCCCGTGCCCGATGCATGCCGAAGCCAAACTTGAACTCTAATTCCCATGTCCTAGTGCTTGATGCACGCTTGACGAGCACTGATCTTAGATTTACCTAGTGCTTGATTCACGCTCAACTGGCGCTCGACTACCAGTCTATTATAAATACGACCCTTGAGCTCATTTTCTATCATTTTTGCTATGGTTTTCCAGAGAGAGAGAGGGCTGAGGAGAAGAGAGAGAGTAAGAGCGAGAAGGCTTGAGGAGGTCCAATTCAAATAATTTGAGGCTAGAATTTGGTGAATTTGGAGAAAAGGTAAGTAAGTGCACTCTATACTTTTCTTCCTTTGTTACTCCTTTTTTTCACCTCCATGAGCAATTATTGTTCCATTACTCAGTTATTTTAATATTTCAAAACTAGCATATGTATATTAATTATGCATATAAAGTTTCCATGATTTTGCAACAATATTGTATAAAATTTCTATCTATGTTCACATATTCATGCACATATCCTGAATAATTATTTTTTAGCTGCATGCATGTCTTCAATTCATGATTTAATAAGCTTGCATGTAATAAATTTCGTACTTCATGCTATATTAGATTCTAGACTTATAAAAATAAGTTGCATGTTTCAGAAATTGATAAAATAAGCCATGCATGTGAAGTATATAAGCTGATATTGTAGAATTTGTCATGCTGTTGATTTTTGCTGTATTTTTTCTACATTTTACTAAACTTCGTGCTATAGCTTTTATAAGTTCTAAATTTATCAACTATATGCTTTAGGGAAGCTAGAAAATAATATATTGGCATTTATGGTCTGAAATTCAGTATACATGCTGATTCTATATTTTCTACTATTTTATTTCTTTTTTTGCTGAAGTTTCTACATTTAACCACCAATTCAGTATTCCATATCGTCAATGCACTCTAATTAAACTTTTATAAAAGTACAAGTGTGAATTGGTAAAATTATAAAAGGAAACTTTAAGATTATGTTAAGATATGATAAACCATTCTCCACAAGAGTAAGAACTAAGAATCATAAAGTTAAGTGTAGAGTTTTCCTAAGTTGAATATTGGATCAGGGTTTTGTTCAATAGATAGTATATTTTGGCATGCCTTAATTTATTATAATAGTATATCAATTTTTGACCCTATTATCCATGGAGAAGAAGTAGCATTTGGCTCAATTTATAGGGTTATATGTAGATAGCTCACCTCTGGGTCTTAATAGGAGCTTAAAGTCTTTGGTTGTGTGAAAAGATACATAATCCAAATTCTAATAGCCCGTTCATTTAGTCAGTAAAGGCTACTAGCCATAGTCCCTAAAGATAATAAGAATTTAAGTACGTTTTGATGATAAAATTAAAACAAGATAAGGCAAAAAAATCTAAGAATTTTAATATGTAGTTTCTCTGCACAAGTTCATGCATTGCATTCAATCATTCTCTATAATGCCTTTCAATATATTTTAAATACAAAGTATATATGTTCATTGATATATTACGTGTCTTACTAAGCTTTTCACTTACTCTCTTACTGTTTTAGTAACCTATCAGATGAGATGCACGAGTATTTGTTGGACGAACAAGAGTGACGGTCGAAGAGCTACCATTTATGTTTTTCTAGGGATGTTTAATGTTATTATCATATTTCTACACATTATTTAATATTTTGCTAGACTGTAATTTAGTTTAATTTCAGTGTCTGGACAGTGAATTGTAATGAATTTGGCTTCAGACTGCATTTAAATGCCCAAAGTATTGTATTATGGCACATGGTGTCTACTAATATGTGTTGACAGGTTTGAGGAATGAGTTGGATGAATTTTATAGCTGATGTTCTAAAGTCTACATTAGGTTATTATTTTTAGTCAAGGATGATCATGGTCATGCTCTATTAATTTGAACATTGAACTTGTTCATCATTCCTTACCGTTGGTCTGACATCACGTATTTGGGTCATGTATTTAATTTAATGTTTTTGCGTGGTCCGTCAAGGTATCGGCGTGGAGTTTACGTCTGAATCATGAAATAGAATAATTGATTAGAAAATAATAAATGAATTGGAATTAAATTTGACATGGGAATTGTGACGTAATAGATATACTCGAGGAGTTACAAGGAATATGAATCACATTTAAGGATTGTACTTTAGACATTTTGGGAGAGGAGTTTGTATGGCAAACTAAAGAAATGTAAGTTTTGATTTGAAGAAGTTATATTTTTGTATCATGTTATCTCTAAAGGAGGTATTTTGGTCAATCCTTAGAAAGTCAAAGTAGTAATTAATTGGAGCCAACTGTCAACAGTGACATAAGTCAGAAGCATTCTTGGAATGGCAAGTTATTAAGGAAGATTTGTGAAAAATTTTTCCAAGATTGTTTAACGACAGAGGATTATGAAAGGAAGTAAAGTTTAATTGGACCGAGGATTATAAAAGGAGTTTCTAGGAATTAAAATACCGCTTAATGACCGCCCTAATTTTGATGATTCTCAAAGGATTTCGAGGATTCGTGGTTAATTGCGATACATCTAAGACTAGACTAGGGTGTGTCCTAAAGCAATATGAAAAAGTAATTGCGTATGGATCAAGGCAATTGAAGACTCACGAAAGGAATTATCTAACACATGATTTAGAATTGGCAGCGGTGATCTTTATGCTGAAAGTTTAGAGATATTATCTATATAGAGATAAATTTTTTGTATATTTGGATCATAAGAGTCTCAAGTATCTATTTTCTCAAAAGCAATTGAATATGAAATAGTGAAGATAGATGGACTTTTTGAATGACTACGATTGTGAAATTCAATACCAACCAGCAAAGGCCAATATTATAGCGGATGCCTTAAGTGGAATGACAAACTTAATGGCCCATTTTAGATTAAAAAGATAAAAATGCTGGATTGTATGAAACAATGTGATATTAAAAGGCAATCCCAAGGTACTTGATTGATATTATCTTATTTTTAGGTGCAACTTGACATTTTGGATATGATTAAATGAGCCTAGATGAATGATCCATTTTTAGCAGACACTATCGGTGATTTGAATAGGGAATCAAGTGTGGGCTTTAGCATACTAGCCAATAGAGTGTTGAGGTTTCGAAAATGGATATGAGTGCCGAATATTGGAGAATGGAAAGAAGAAATCATGAATGAGGCTCATCGATCAAAGTAAACTTCCACCCCAGGATTAAGAAAATATATCAACACTTGAACAAGATATTTTGGTGGCGAAATATAAAAAGAGAAATAGCGGTCCATGTAGAAAGATATTTGATATGTCAACAATTAAGGCCAAGGACAAGAAGCCACCCATATTACTAAAACCTATGCCAACTCCCAACTAGAAATGGGGAACATAACAATGGATTTTGTGATGGGTTTTATAATGATACTCAGGAATCATGAAGTGGTTTGGGTGATGGTAAATCGGCCCATTGAGTCATCTCATTTTATAGTCATTCGAATGACATTTTTTAGGGATCAATTTGCAAGCCTATACATTAACGAGGTGGTCAGATTACATGGAGTACCGGCTTCAATTATATCAGATCAAGACCCAAGGTTTGTCTTAAAATTTTAAAAAAATTTTATACCGAAAGTTGGGGACCGATCTAAAATTCAACATAGCATATCTTCCTCAAACGGATGGACAATTGAAGTAGACGGTTCAAATTCTAGAAGACATATTAATAGCTTCGATTCTATAAATAAAAGGTAATAGGGATGACTATCTGTTATTAGTCGAATTTGTATATAACAATAGCTATCAGGCGAGTATTAGTATAACCTTATTGGAGGCTTTATATGGAAGGAAATATCCTTTATTGATTCAATGGGAGGAGATTGGAGATAGGAGGTTTTTGGAACCAGAGGTTACTCAAGGGACGTTTGACAAGGTTCGTTTGATCCATGAACGGTAGAAGGTTAGTCAAAGTTGATAGAAAAGATATGCTAATCAAAGAAGATCGGAGTTGAGTTTCAATATTGGAGACCACTTATTTTTAAAGATATTTCCGTCAAAGGAAATTTCTAGATTTGGGATCAAAGAAAAATTAAAGTCGAGCTTTATTAGACCATTTAAAATTTTAAAGAAAATCGATGAAATAGCTTACAGATTGGCTCTACTCCCAAATCTAGGAGAGGTTCACAATGTATTCCATGCATCAATATTTTGAAAATATGTCCATTTTTGTAGTTAAGATAAGTACATTCTAAATTTTTCTTTCTTTCTTATTGATTTGTCTTCATTCTATTGAGTATTTATTATTCCAAATACTCATACATGATACATTTTCATAACTAAAATATTTATAATTCACATGTATAGACTCTCAATCTCATTCTTAACCATTTTTGTGAAAATCATGTTCTCGTTTCATGTATATTGGTTTTCTAAATTATTTTCTCTCTAAAAATATTTATGCATATATTGAATTTTTGATTAATGCCTCTATATGTTGTAAATTTCGTATATAATGCTCAAATATGTTTTAAATCTTTAAATATATGCTTAAATGTTTTGAAATTTTAGTAGTCTTTCCCTGCATGCTTAGAGTTGAAAAGAAGTAACAAATTTCTTCAAATTACAATTGATTTTCGTAATTTTTAATTATACAATCATTGTATGAATAAAATTTTATAACACCCCTCTTACATACTTTAAAATATCATAATTAAATTCCTGTAAGAAATTTTTTGCACTGAATAACAAGCATTTTATGAATTATGGAAAAACTATATAATTTGTTAAAGAACAAAGAGTTTTTTCTCAGAATTGAGAAAATACAAGAACTATAAAAAATTAAGTAGAGTTTTTATTTGTTTAAGTATTGGTCTATTGTAATAAGTTCAGCGATGGTATATTATGGCATATCTTATTATATTATAATGGTATTCGAGATTTGATCCTATTATCTGCAGGTGAAAGCGGTGTCCGGCCCCATTTATAGGGCGATATGTACGATGGCCTACTCATGAATCTTGAATAGTAATACAAGACCTTTGATTATATGGAGACAAATATAATTCTGATTTTGATTATCCTCTCATTTAGTTAGTGAGGCTCTACTAGCCCTTGGTCCCTAAAAAATGGCATATTGAACATAAATTTACGTGGCATATTTTGACTATGCATTGAAAAGAGAAAATTGAAAGTTATACATATTGGTTATGGAAATTCACGGCATTGCATTTGAAGTTGATCCATGGTTTCTTCCGACATATTTTAATACAAATTATATGTTAAATTATATAAATTTATATACATTATTGAGTCTTTGGCTCACTATTGTTTCTAGTTTTCGCTAACACTTTCAGATTAATAGCTCGGGCACTTATAGGATGAGTAGGATTGAAGGAAGAGACTAAGGTAGATATTAGAACTAGGAATGTTGGTTATTTGATATTGTATTTAGTTCCAATCAATAGCTTATTGTGCTTCTATTATTTGAGCTATGGTTTGTAATTAAATAAATGGATGTTAGTTTATCCATTATTAGTTTATTGTGGATGTAGTTTATTTTGATTTTGGTATAGACATAACTTATTACGTATGATCTGACATTTTGTTATGGTCAGAGTTTCAGCCATCGGATGACGTAGCATTTCTGGTTCTAGGTCAAGTGATAATATTTTTATTTTGGTTAGTTGACATATCAACATGAAATTGACGTCAATGGATTATTGGGTTTATTATTTCTTTATGATTAATCTCACTAATTATTAATATCGGGATTAAGTTTTGGGACATGATAGGTTTATTGGGTTGATGGATTGGGTTAGCCCAATTAATACAGTACCCAATACTATCCCCCATGTTAGAGGTTAAATTTAGGGTTCAAGGATACCTAGAAGAAGGATCAAATCAGCCAATGTTTTGAATTGTTCAAGCGCTACTTCCCAATGAACTTGAAGCCAGTGAGTATTCATTCCTGATTGGTTACATCGATCACCTCCTGCTACCCTATGGCTTCGGTAACAACTCTTTAAATGTTGATTGACTGCCTTTGTATTAAACACTTCATTTCTAGGCTTATTTTTTTTTGTTATAAAAGGGACCAATCTTTTACTCTATCTTCTTTATCCGATTTTTATGCCTTTGCAACTGACGGGGTTGGCTGGATCTTCCAAAACTATCTTTGCTTAGCAGATCTTTTATTCTAGATAAAAGATAGATGATCTTAATACTACAGTGCTTCACTAGGTGTAAGTGATTAAGCCAGTCCTGGTTTCATCTTTAGTAGGGAAAGCCATATTGGTTTCCCTTTTTTATGAAGTATTGCCACTCAATGTAGTTTTTTTCTTGAGTAATCACTAGGGGAATTTTATATTTCTAGGTGCATCCTTATGTATACGTCCTTCTTTAATTGGACTAGCATATGGACTAAGAAGAATCCATTGTGTGTGTTTAGTTGCCTATCATTATTTGCACGAGTCATCTGACTAGGAGGAATCCATTGTGTGCATTCAATTGCCTTCCATCAGTTTGTGCAAATCATCAAGTTGGGTGTTGTAAGTATTCTGCCTCCATTCGAATGAGTTGCCATTAAAGCAAAACATGTTGATTATTCTTCTGCTATTAATGATCATCACCTTAATGTCTTTTCCTTTTCTACAAGCAAATTGTTTTAGTATTTTCATCATAAAATGTATCTTGTATTTGTTTGCCATCAAGAATGTATAAAAGGCTTATGCTTTTTATTTTTTTTTGTTTAGATTATATTCTTTAATATGATCCTTTCATATATGGAGTTGTGTACATCCATGTGGGAATGTAAATTAACCAAAAGTTTTGATTAATTGATAAATCTAGATAAAAATTTCCTGATTCTTCTTGGTCTTGAATTGAGTATGTCAAATGATATCCCAATGACAAATTTTTTATTTTAATAAAATCTAACAACTCAACCTTTTAACTAACTGAGTTCCTCATGCAATACCAAATAAGAGATTTAAGAGATTTAACTAGTTTGTATTTTGGGACAACTCGGATTGTCATTTCATTACATTTGAACAGCAGGTTGAATGGAAATTATGATGGTGTTAGCTCTATCATGACTCTTGTGAGTAAGATGATTTGTTGATGGTGCATTTAATGCTACATCAATTGTGCTTTTCTCTTTGAAACACGTGGCGTATTGTTTGGTATTTTCTTTTGCTGACTACCAATACATAGCATTTTCACTATTGTAAATGAAGTGGAAATGTTGCCTTTACGTGTGAGGCTTTAGAAAAAGGCAAGCCATTTGGATTGATGTTTTTCTTTAAATGCATCATTTGCAAACATGAACCACTTTTAAAAAAAATTTCTCTCGCATTTCCTTTTCTTCCACAAACCTCCTTCTTACCTCATACTTTCTTGAAATGAAATTTATAAAACCCTAAATCTTTGGAGTTCAACAATGTTATTTCTTGTCATCATCCATAGCTCCATGTAGAGCGAGAGGTGAGACTTCTCGAAATACTGCTGATATTGCTTTGTCATTATCACTATAGGACATAGTAGATATCTATGATGAATATGACATTTTGACCATCGTTCCTTATGTTGTTCCCTCGTCGAATAAGAGGGTATTGTCTGCTTGTGGTAGGTTCATTGCCATCTATGAGGCGCACTTCAAGAACTGATTCTGCATCCCAATAACTAGGAAATTTGTAATGATTATGGAGACCTTTGGGATTCCCATTACATAACTCCATTCAAATATCATCCGGTACTTAGTGGCATTGAGTATCTTTTTCCAATGTCAAGAACTCACAATGGACACCAACATGGTAAAAATTATTGTTCATTTTAAACAGAAAAATAATTGAATTTATTTGGCTCCTCTAAAGGAGTTGAAAATAAGTGTAGAGAATCATAACTTCATGAAGAACTAAAAGGATCAATTCTTCTTTATTAAAATCTTCGCAGACTAGGTGTTGTAGAAAGATTGGACTTTTGTGATTTATCCTACTCCAAGTCAGTCAGCAAAAATGAGTGATATTGGCCTAGTGCAAACCACGTGAAATAATGTGCCATTGATCTATGTGACACTGGCCACCCAAGTAAATGTCCTATAACTTCTCTAGCTATTTTTATTATTGATAAGTATTAAGGGAGGTCGACGACATTTTTGTCGAGTGTGCAGTTGAAGTAAGAACCGAGGAGGCTGTCTAGTCTTGGACTCCAGTCCGCACTTCTCCTATGAGGCTCTCAAAAGGGATACTTGTTTTGCATGTTAATGAGTGAATCTCAATTGCTATGATAAATGAGGAGCATAACTCATCGTGCCACTCCATAGGCAGGGGCATGTCAATTATTGCTGCTCCCATCATTATTGAGTCTAGGATTTCTATTATTTCTGGCAACCCTTCTTCAATCAAACCAGTGGTGGAGGCTCTAATCACTTGTGTCATCTCCTTTAAGGTGTTATGGTTGAAACCTACACAACAAGGGATATGAGTTCTGTTCGGTATCCTCTTCTCTAGGTAGAAATGAGGCTAAAACTTCACAGGGAACTCTAAGTCTTGACACCCACAAGTTTAGCCAATCTTATTGCTCCTTGGCTAGTGCCATGCACCTGTCTAGGTCTTCTCATTGTTGACCCTTTGTTTGACTCCATTGTAGGAGAGAACTTTCCCACTCAAGAGGTATTTTTCTATTATTTGCTTTGATTTGGTTACTACTTTCATGATTGTTGCTAGCAAGCTCTTTTGCAGTCCTTAGGTTTGGCAAATTAGGTTTCTCAAAGGCTCTTTTTTCTAGATTAATGATTTGTATGCTTGTAGAGGTCATATATTGACCTGATGATAATTAGGGCCTTGGAGTGTAGAGCTATGATTGTTGTGGCCATGTTATCGAGCCTTGATGATAGGTTGATCCTCCTAGAGAAAGAATTGTTTGAGTGGGAAAGTAGAGCTCAAGAGTCAAAAGTCAAAATAAATTGCTTGAAAATCGATCTATTGCTACAGAGGAAAGAGCTAATTCTTTTGAGAATAGGGTTGTCGAGGCAAAGTAACATGCTACTGTGGTCAAACATATTGCTGAGGGGCACTGGCTAATAGCTTACAGCTTGTGCATATTGCTGAGGGATGGCCGGCACACTCCTCATAATTTGAGGACAAACTAAGGAGGAGTATCAACCTAGAGGAGCTTGGTCCTTTCATGAATGCCCGGTTTAATGAGGGCATTAATCTTTGTTGGAAGATAACTTCTGTAATGGCACCCAATTTTCCCATTGGCTGCTTAAATTTGAGTAACTCTAGTGCTATTTTTGCCTTAGAAGTTAAATATTTTGAGACTCAATTGAATCCTCAAGTTCCCACTTCAAGTGTCGAGCATTAGCTATAGAGAGATACTATCGAATCCCCCGTCCCTTAAATTGTATCATGGTTTCACAACTTTGTGAGTGAATGATATAATTTGTATCTTTATGAATACTTCTTGAAATGTTTGAATCACTATCTAACTAAAATTGAGTTTCATATATGAATGTAGATCATGGTCTAGCCCCTGTGCATATGAATTCTTGATCGTTGATCATGTGATTGCTAAATTTATTTCTTACTAACTCATTAGGCTATTGCTGCTAGTGAGAGAGGACCATAGTCCTTAACTATATGATTGATTTTGTGTTTCCCGTGGAGGGGTTAATCGCCACTTTTGCATATATAGCGTTCCTAAGGTTTAATTTGTTAGATGACTATTTGATAGTCTAGTCTCAGAGGACCTCATCCTGCCTACTAGTTGACCTCTCAAAGGGATAGTTTCTTAAGTTATTTTGGGCGTGTGACCACGTTTGAGGCTTTGCAGTTTCCTTGATGCTACCCTATGAATGCTAACTTGGGTTAATGCGGTTTTATGGATAGGGTGTTGAAACAAATTGTTTTATTTAGGGTTAGTTGTGCCCAAATTAATGTCCTGTAACAATTTATAAATGCAAAAATGCATACTAACTTGGACAAAAATTATTTTTGTTAGTAAATGTTTAGAACACTTATATCATTCAAGCAAACCAGAGCAAGGGGACCGCTATACCTATAAGTTCCTAGGTTGGCCTTTTCATTGGTAATATTTTTTGAGATGATGGACATTTCAAGTATGTAGGACAAGCTTTCGGTTTGAATACATAGCTTGTAAGCCTTGTTCTAGAGTATTGAGATATTAGGAATGGTCCTTCTCAAGTTTGAGATAATTTATTCCTATAAGAAAGTTTCTTAATAGCTTCTATATTACTTAATACTAAGTCTTCAACTTCGAACATTCGCACATTCACTGTTTATTTGAAATATTGAGTGACACATTATTGGTAAGCTACCTCCTAAATGTGAGCCACTTTCCTAACTTCCTTTAGGAGAACGAAATTCTAAGGAGCTAAAAATTTTTATATAAATTAAATTCATTCACCTGATAACTTGGCTAACCTATTTTCATTGAGATCATAGCTTTTATTTTATAACATAAGCTAAAAGGTATTTCTCGAGTGGATTCTCTTGGAATTGTTTGGTATGCCCAAAGCACAAGTGGGAATTCATCTACCTATGTACATCTAGGCTTATCCAGCTTGGTCTTCAAATCGTTAATGATCATCTAATTGGTTACCTCTACCTAGAATTTGTTTAGGGGTATAAGATTGATATGTGAACTAATCAAATACCCAAGCATTTACAGTATTTCATGAACCTTTTACATTATAATTGAGTACAATTGTCGGTGACTATAACATCTGTTTTCTCAAATTTATAGATAATATTTTGGCAGATGAATTCTGTTGTATTTTAATCTGTAATCTTAGCAATGGAAGGGCTTCTACCTACTTTGGAAAGTAATCAACTACGATGATAATAAATTTTCTTTGGTTGGTTGCCAACCAAAGAAAAAGGATCTAATTTGTCTAGTTATCATTGTGCAAATGGCTGAGGTGCCTACAATACTTGGAGATCCATGTACAATGCTTGGGTATGCTGGCATGGATTTGATAGCTATACATTTTTTGATAAACTCTATACCCCTCTTCATGGTTGGTTTGTAATAATCTTGCCTACTCATATGTGCTTCACATGTACAAAAATGCACCTTTAGGAGAGCATAGTCAACTTCCATCGGAGTCAAGTAGATCATATAAGGCATTTAATAATTCCTTCTGTATAATTATTAGTGCACTATAGTGTACCAATTGGCAAATTTTTGCAATCCGTTTTGTCTTCATTAGGTTGCTCACCAACATACTGTCTTAAAGGTATTTCACATAAGGGCTCATCCTAATTGTCTCATCTGACACGTGGAGAATTTTATCTTGCTTCTGGATATTTGTTTTTTTGGAGGATCTCTCACATAACCCATGTGTATTGCTCTTGATAGCATGACGTTGCCATCTTAAAAAGATGGTCAACTTTCTAGTTATTTTCTCTGAGAAAATGGATGATTTTTAAGTTCTATAGGAAAAACAAGAGAGCCTAGACGTTGCAAAGATATTTGGATAGTTAGGGAGTGGCAGTTTTGAAGTTAGACAATACTTAATCGACTATTAGCTCGAAATATCTGTAAGGTATGGGTCCTAAAATATTCTTTTAATGATGATTAATTTAATTAAACTGATAAATTTTTAGGTCAATTAATATTTTTAGTCAAAAATTAAGTTTTAAATTGGAATAAGTTAAGTTGAGTAGAGCCGAACCTGCATTTAATCCACTCTCATACCATTTTAGTCAAAATATCAATGCTTGATGTGCACCCAATCAATGTACGCGCATATCTAGGATAGAATGTTAGCGCCTAAAGGCCCCCTTGTACGTGGTACGGATTGTGGCTTAGTGTTTATCCTAGCTTAACTTACTTACATACACTAATTTTTATAAATAGGTCCCTTAACAAATGTTAGGTTATTTTGAGCTGATTTTTTAGAGGAAAAGACAGAGAAAAAGATAGAGAAATAAGTAGGAGGAGGAATTAAAGGAAAATCAAGAGCTATTTGGGTAAAATCAAGTAAAGATAAGTATATTCAATCCCTACTTCCTTTATTGATGTTTATTTTTGTTCTCCTTGAATATTTACTATTTCAAATGTTCACATATGTGCTATTTTCATTCATAAAGTAATTATACTTTACATACAGGTGATTTCATTCTCATTCAATAAAACTTCTATGAAATACATGTTGTGAATCCATGTATATAATATTTAATTGCTAAATTTCTACCACAATGTTTGTACATACCTTTAAATTCTATTTAAGGTTCTTACATATCTTTAATTTATAAATATATGTTTTTCCATGTCTTGAATTACTATAGAGCAGATCATGGATGTTTTATATTTTAAAGAAATTAGTAAAATCACTTGAATTATGTTAATTTATTATAATTGTTTTGTGAACAATAGTTTTTAAAATTTTATTAGTCATACATTTAAGCTACTATATGTCATAAATTGGAAGAAATATAAAAAAAACTGTGCATAAATATTGATGAATAAAGTTTTACTATTTGGTATAAAAAAATTAATAAATATTCGTATTTGAATAAAACTTTCAATTTAAATAAGTTTAAACATTTATAGAGAATTAACGGAGTATATTCAAATATGTCATAATATATTATTGATGCATCCTTGGATCTGGACTTTGAACAGATTCGGGTCGACTTGATCGTTTGGATCCGGTTCCGTTCACCGAGTCTGGACCATGCACACCACTACAATAAGTAAGAGGTTAGGTGCCGATAGGATGTTGCCCCATCGAAAATACTCCAATACTCAAGTCAGTAATAGGCCTTCGACTTTTAAGAAGGAAACTGAAAATGAGAGTTGTGAGAGAGAGAGAGAAATAAGAGGGCAAGGAGTGTTTGCTTTCAGAGGAAAGAGACGTTCTGGTGGCTCGTGATGAGCACAGTTTTTCAACTCAGTGTTCGTGGGGAACGAGTGGGAGACTAAGTCCTGTAAGCGTGGAAGCTTTGAAAAACAGATCTTAGAGAGTGGGTGTCATCTCTGGAATCTAGAAGTTGAGTGTGGGATTATTGTAGTAAGCGATCGTATGCTTAGAGGTAAGCATTTATATGCTTAGAAGTTAGTGTGCCCTGGAGTGGAGACTCTGTGGGTTTATATAGATTATGGGCAGGGCGACCTTTCTTGGTCGTAAAGGTGCGATTCCTGCGCCATGTTGGGGGGCCTTCCTTGAGTAGAAAGGCTTGACATGTGCAATATGTTGGGATTGCTTCCTTTTATGGCGGGAAACAGTTCTCAAGATTACTTGCCTTCTTTTTACGCTTTGTTGCTGTTAGAGTCTACAGTAGGCAGGAAAAGAGAATTTGGCGCCTTTCTCATGGGAAGGGCGTTGAATTTGTTGGTGTCCTTTTTAACATAGATTGGCTTCAAAGAATGTGCAAAATCAGGAAAATGGACTGTTGCTTGTCACGTATGGAAGTGTGGGCCCAACTGGGCCTGGCCCATGTAACGTTGTTTCCCTTTTGGCCTACTTGTTACAATACTTTCGGTCAACAGAGACGCTGTCTGCCTCATGGTAGCATGTTGGCCGCCCCACTTGCCTTTCACACGGTCAACGCTAGTGCTGACTGTCCAAACGCACATTTGAGCCTTCTTGGACTTGTGCCATTTTTTCTATTGGGCCACCCCATTATGGGCATATCCATCACTCGCCCCCCATGCCAGTGGTCTAAATTTTGGCCTTCGGCATGTTCATGATGGGATGCATCTGACTATCATTCACTTAGAGTGACAGAGCTATTGATTGATTTTGGCCAAATTCTGGAGAACTTGTCGAAGGGAATGTTAACCGTCTTGGTAAACTTCGGGTAACTTTGTGAAGAAAATATTGATCGGATTTGTTGACCGTCTTGAAAAATTTTGGGTAACTTGTGGGAGTTAGAGTGACATGCGACCCTTAGCTGGTCTGTCAGGCAAAAATGTGGCCACGTGTCTTTATGTGGTGAATTTAGGATCCCGGTAATTAATGTGCCAGAGGATCTGATTCGATGGAACCCTTTTGGGAAGTGACACATGGCAACCATGATGGCCTGCGTTTATGAGGCGATTTAGTGTGTTCACACTGGCCTTTAAGTTGTCCGTCCGCTTCACTTTGAATTTTCCCATGCCTTCTTCTGTTCCTTCGTCTTCCCTGAAAGAGAGAAAAAGAAAACCCTAGATGTTTTTTTGACCATGGCCTCCGTCACCGATATTACTTCTATCCTTGGAGAGAATAATGTGAAGGAATTGTACGTAGAGTACAATATCCCTAAGGAGATTGCCTTCTGTGTTCCTGAGAAGGATGACAGGGCGTTCATGCAGCCTGAGGGCTTTGTGACCATTGACGAGGCCCATTTGAGGAGTGGGCTTCGTCTTCCAATCCCTGATGAGCTACTGTCTATCTTTCAAGAGCTTCGAATCCCCATCGCACAGTTCCATGCGAATGCGATTCGGTATTTATGTTCCTTTTGCATATTTCTTCGTTAGCATTGAGGCTACTAACGATGTCGATGGTTAGAGGGATCTTTAAGCTCAACGAGAGAGCGGAGTGGATCTCTTTGGCCCCACGCGGTGGTCTTGGGATAAGTACCATTGTATACAATTCTCTGAAGAACTGAAAAAATTGATTCTTCTTCGTCCGCATGGGTGAGCCCTGGCCCTTAGCCAGGGAGTGGGGCCAAGTGCCCGATGTATATGTTGGGGCACCTTCTGAAGCAGAGACGGTGTCCCTGTCTTGGTTGGTCAAGCTCATTGAGGACCATATTGGGGATTTTCGGAGAGACCACTTGGTCTTCGTTGCTGAGGCCAAGAAGAGGACATCCAGAAATTTAGGGTCCCTCCGCCAGAGGCCCTGCGGGGGAAGAAGAGGACTAGGGCCATGCTCGTAGATCCTCATTCTTCTGATACCATTCCCACTAGTCCAAAGCAAAAGAAGGCTACCACGGTGGTGCCTTCTTCGTCATCCTCTAGGCCAGACTATGTGGCCGCTGGGTGCTATGCCGAGGTAGGCGCCATCTCCGGGATTGAAGCGAAGCTAGCTTTAGAGGCTTACGATGTCGCGTTGAGTGCCAGGGCGAGTGGCGTTGTTGTCTTGGCGCAGCCTATGCTAGTGGGGTTGATGTCAGATCCTCAACCTGGGCCGGAGGAGATGACTCTTGCACCATTTATTGGGATGCTTGTGCCAGCTGGCGAGCGAAGACGCAAGTGCCATCTATTGTGTCTCCTGCTGTGGGATTGCAGATTAATCAGCAGGAGATGGTTTTGGAGCCTCCCACTGTTCAGGAGGAGCCAGCCAGGACAAAGGATACTTCTGAGGAGCTACAGGAGGATCTCTTGGCGAAGGTCGCTGCCAACCCCACCCATGAGGGTTTTACTTCTAGCCCATCACCCCTGGTGCCAAATTTGCACGCCAGACTAGACAAGCAAGCACGAAGGGTTTGGCAGGGATAATTTATGTTACCTGCCTTATCTTTAAGTTTGTCTTTTTCTGGCCCTCTTTTTTTTTGTGCAGGCTGATAAGGTCATAGGTGCAGTTGGCAAGATACTCAAGCAGAGAGACAGGGTGATCTCCGATAGGGACATGGAGATTGCTTGGCTCGATTTGAAGCTAGAGGCTCTGGGGGCGGATCACCGGGAAGATGCTGCCGCCTTGGAGTCTATCTTGGCGGGCATGGAGGTGGAGAATGAGAGTCTGAAGGAGGACAATGCCCATTTGGTGGAGGAAAGCGAGCGAGTTAAGAGGCGCCTTGACCAACTAGTGGGGTAGATGGCCACTCTGGAGAATGATTTAAGTCTCCGTATATGCCCTCACGAGGCCGCGGACATGATGCTGTCTTGGTTATGGGAAGGGATCAACATCAGTCGACGTATTGTGCGGCTAGTTGATCCTGACTTTCAAGTGGATCTCATTAACCTATCAAACTGGTTCGCACAACATCGCGAGAGCCTTGTGGTGGAGCCACGGGATAGTCAAGGGCCACCACCACCACCTTAGTTTTTGGTGACTTTTTTTTGGGTACAGTTATACAAATGTACTTTATCATAAGAAATAATACGAGCAATTTCATGTATGTCATGTGCTTTTGCTTTTGTAGCTACTTTTAGCTTGTATTTGTCCTTCGCAATACTGGGCGGCCAACTTGGCGTGCTTCTTGCGAGTTGGCCACCCGCCTTGTTTTCGGCGTTCATGGTGTTTCCCAAAAGAGTGGAGTCCTTGGGTGTGTTCTCCAGGCTGTTAATTCTATTAAGGCGGTCTAGTATTCGCTTGCGAGTAAAGCTTGGTGGCGCTGCCCAAGTGTAGACTTGGGTGGCCATCTTTGGAGGAGCGCTTTGCTCTTATCGACTATCGCTGATTGATCACGCTATCTCCTTATGAAGGAGATCATCACGTGTGCTGCGCTAGCCCCCTAAGATTTTTGATCGCTAACGGGCTACTTGGATGACCAAGGTTTAAGTTCGACCAGATATAGGCCGCTCGGATGATCGAGGTTCATATACGACCACTTACGGGCCGCCTGGATGACTAGGGTTTAAATTCGACCGCCTATAGGCTGCCTGGATGACTAGGGTTTAGATATGACCACTCATTGGCTGCCTGAATGACTAGGGTTTAGTAACGAGAGGATGAAGACCCTCCCGACTTAGGGGCAGTTTAGGTCGTTTAAACCTGCAACAAGGAAAACGTATATACGCACACAAAAACGGAAGCGAACACAATATGCTAAAGGGAATACTTGTTTTATTAATTGAAAAATGCATACAAATGAGTACATACAAATATGCAGATTACCTCCCTGGGTCCTTATTGGAAGTAGCGTTTGAGATGGATTGCGTTCCACATCCGTGGGATCAACTTTCCGTCCTGGTTCCGGAGCTTGTACGTCCCGTTTTATAGGATGACGAAGACTAGAAAAGACCCTTTCCAGTTCAGGGGAAGCTTTTTCCAGTTCGGGGGGAGCTTATTCCAGCCAGCTTTCTTGCCTGTGGCTTCGATGCTTCGCAAGACCAAATCTTCAACATCGAACTGCTGTGTTTTTACCTTCATATTGTAATAGCGGGCGATTCGGTGTTAGTAGGCCACTGTCTGCATTCTGGCGGCATCACGAGCTTCTTCTAGCAAGTCTAGGTGTTCCCGAATTTTCTGAGAGTTACCTTACCAGTCAAAAGATTTTATCCTAAGACTTGGAAGCCCGATTTCGATTGGGATCACCGCTTCAGTCCCGTAGTAGAGGTTGAAGGGTGTCTCGCATGTTGGCTCCTTTGGAGTTGTTCAGTAAGACCAGAGGACTGAGGAGAGCTTATCTACCCAGGAGCCCCCTGCGTCCTCCAGCTTGGTCTTATGCCCGTAGAGTAGCGTTTGGTTTGTGGCCTCTACCTGTCCATTTGCTTGAGGGTATGCCACTAAAGTATGGACCAGCTTAATGCCAAGGCTAGTGCAATACTTGGTAAAGTATTTTCTCAAAAATTGAGTCCCGTTGTCAGTCACTATGACTTTTGGAATGCCAAATCTGCTGATGATATTCTGGCAAATGAACTCGAGAGTGTTATACTCTGTGATCTTGGCTAGCAGGATGGCCTTGACCCATTTTGTGAAGTAGTCAATGCCTGCTATGATGAATTTTCTTTGCCCCATTGCCATGGAAAATGGGCCGAAAATGTCGAGCCCCCATTGTGCGAAGGGTCAAGCCGCATGGAGGGATTTAGTTCTCTGGATGGCTGGTGGTGAAGGTTGCCGTGAAGTTGGCAGCTTTCACACTTCCTTACAAACTCGAGCACATCCTTTTTTATCGAGGGCCAATAGTAGCCTTGTCGCATGATCTTGAATGCTAGGTTTTTACGACCGACGTGCGATCCGAAAATCTCAAGGTGCACTTTGCCCAAGGCATAGTCAGCCTCTTCAGGGATTAGGCACCGGAGGTACGGAGTCCAAGAACACGACGATATAACCGTCTATCGACTACAATGTACCAGCCGGCCGTTTTCTTGATCTGCCTGGCCTCCTCTGCGTCTTCTGGCAATGCTCTATCTGCCAGGTACCTTAGGTAGGGTGTTGTCTAATTTTTCATCCCAAAGATCTGCATTGCCTCTTGTTTCTCTATACCAGGAGTGTTCAGAACTTCCCTCAAGTCCCTCGAATATTGCTCTGGATTTTTGGCCGCCGCTACTCTGGCCAGCTGATTGGCCTTTCAGTTTTCAGTTCTGGGAACATGGACTAAGGCTAGCTTGTTGAAACTCCGGGCAGCCTCCCTTACCTTGGTCAAGTACTTGGCCAAGTGTGTGTTGCTCGCCTCGAAGCTCCCATTAACTTGGTTGACAATTAGTTCGAATTCGCTGTAAACAACCAATCGTCTGGCTAAGCACTCTTTCACTAACCTTAACTCGGCTAACAGGGCTTTATATTTGGCAACGTTGTTGGTGGCCGAAAAGTCGAGTCTAAGGGAGTACTTCACCTCAAACCCATTAGGGGTCCTGAGAACCACCCTGCACCGCTGCCTGTGTCTGTAGATGATCCGTCTACGTGGAGTACCCATTCTAAAACTCCCTCATACTACTCTGCATTCTCGGGGGCTGCTCTTCGAGAATTGAGGTCGTGGTCTTGACAATGAAGTCGACCAAAGTTTGTACTTTTATGGCAAGTTTGGGTTGAAACTCGATGTTGAACTTACCCAATTCGATAGCCCAATTTATCAGCCATCTAGAAATGTCGAGTTTTTGGAGAATGCTGTTCAGAGGCTGGGGGTGAGAACTATTACGCGGTATGCCTGAAAGTAGGGCCTTAGTTTTCGTGCGGAGAATGTGAGAGCTAAGGTCAACTTTTCTGTGCGCAGGTAGCGCGTCTTTGGGCCGATCAGTGTTTTGCTTACGTAGTAGATTAGTCATTGGGTGTCAGAGTTATGGCATACAAGGACAGAGCTGAGGAACACCTTTGACACCGCAAGGTAGAGGTACAGCTCCTCTCCGTCCTTGGGTGACGTTAGTAATGGCGGGCTAGCCAGATATTACTTCAACTCATTGAAGGCTGCTTGACAATCTACCATCCATTGAAATCCGTTTGATTTTGTCCCCCTAGAGCCTTGAAGAATGGCTGATACTTATCACACGACTTCACTAGGAAGTGGGACAAGGCTGCCAGTCGTCCGATCAATCGCTGGATATCCTTGATGCTCCGTGGGGGAGCCATGTTCGTGGGGGTGCCATGTTCGTGAGGGCCTTGATCTTCTCTGGGTTTGCCTCGATCCCTCGTTAGGAGACGAAAAAACCCAAGAATTTTCCCGAGGCTATCCCGAAGACGCACTTAGTCGGATTCAACTTTATTTGATGTTCATGGAGCACCTCAAATGACTCTACTAGATCGCGAATATGGTCACCGGTGGTTCTACTCTTGATGAGCATGTCGTCGACGTAAACCTCCATATTGCAGCCGATCTGTTTCTCAAATATTTTGTTTACCAGCCGCTGGTAGGTGGCTCCTGCATTCTTTAGTCCAAAGGGCATTACCTTATAACAGTAAGTGCCCTGATTTGTCATAAACGAGGTATGCTCATCATCCTCCAGGCTCATCCGGATTTAGTTATAACCCGAGTAGGCATCCATGAAGCTCAATAGCTCATGCCCAGACATCGAGTCCACTAGCAGGTCGATCCTGAGTAAAGGAAAGTTGTCCTTCGGATAGGCTTTATTAACGTTAGTAAAATCGACGCACATTCACCATTTTCCTCTGCTCTTCTTTACCATGACAACGTTGGAGAGCCAATCGGAGTACTGGACTTCTCTGATGAATCCAGCGTCCATTAGTTTCATTACTTTCTCCCGGATGGCGACCAATTTTTCTACCGAGTGATTTCTCCACTTTACTTGACAGGCTTTTGGTTAGGATTGAGGTCCAACTTGTGGACCATTACCCCGACCAGAATCCTAGACATGTCAGCGGGAGTCCATGCAAAGATGTCAGCATTTCGTCACAGGAATGTGATCAGCTCATTGCGCAGTGTACCAGTGAGTGAGCCGTCGATCTGTACACACTTTTTTGGATCCTCTGAGTTTAGTGGGATTAGGTCAGTTGCCTCACCAGACTGCGCCGGTTGTAAGGTTATTTCATCTCAATGGTTGAGTTCTCCTACCACTCTAGTGCTGCCGCTAGGAACAATCTGGGACATGTAACATGTCTGCCTAGTAACTTGGTCACCCAACACTTCACCTACACCGTATGGCGTTAGAAATTTTATTTTGAGGTGTGGTATTGAAGTAACGGCCCCGAATGCCATTAGGTACGGTCGACCAAGTATAGCATTGTATACGGAAGGCAGGTCGACTACCAAGAAAATAAGTGTATGACTTGCTGTTTTTGGGTATGTGTCTAGGGTGACTTCTAATTGGATCGTCCCTTGGACGGGCATTAGTTCATTGTCAAGGCCATACAGCGGGCCTTCGGCAGGTTTTAATTGGTTCTTTTTTAAGCCAAGTTTAAAGAACGCATCCAAGTAAAGTAAATCGCGAGAACTTCCATTGTCAACGAATACTCGTTTCAATTGGTAGTTAACGCTACCGTCTGAAACGAATATAGATGCAACAAGGGGATCCGTAAGGGGGGAAATTACATGTGCTAGGTCTCTGTCACTAAAACTAATGACGTCCATAGTGCACTGTTTCTTCCTCTAGTCTGCTACTCCTTGTTGTCAGCTGGGTTCTTGGCCGGCCGGGTGATGATCATGTTGACCACTCCTGCTGCAACCCAATTTCATGGAGGGAAAGGCTTTGGCCCTTCTTCGTCCTGTCGTGCCAGAGCTCTGACCAGGGCCCTTAATGATCCTGGTGAGATGGCCCCTTTTGATCAGCTCTTCTATCTCCCACTGGAGGGTCTTGCAGTCCTCTGTGGAGTGCCCGAGAGATCGATGGAAATTGCAATACTTTATCAGATTTTCTCCCTCCGCCTTTTTAAGTGGTTTTAACCACTTAAGAAACTTCTTCCCACGAATCTGTATGAAGACGTTTAAACGTGTATCACTCAAGGGCGTTAGGATGATGGGCCCATAGTCATTGCGGTCTGGTGGTCCGGTCCTGCGGTACTTTCGGCGGGAGTGATCGCCACCGTTGGACTTCCTCTTTCCCTCTTCGGGAATGGGCGAGGCTGTTTGGTCTATTTTGGACGTTTAGCCTCGTTGGACTCTTCCTCTGGCGCGTAGCCCTGGTGATTGATTCTAACTCCCAGAAGGTTTATAGGTTATTGTGAGCTAGGTACCTGAAGAAATCCCCATATGTCAGTGCAGAGATGAAGCTGCCCAACTTCATCTCCTCTGTGAGCCTAGGGATCCGCCTGGCTTCTACCATGAAGCGATCTAGAAACCTCCGTGGATTCTCCTACCGCTTCTACTTGATGTGGGAGAGGTACCATGGCTATTTTTCCTCTCGGTGACTGGAAGCGTATTGAGCCAAAAAGAGATTAGTCAGCACTCTGAAGCTTCCGATTGAATCTGAAGGGAGGTGGTAGAACCATATACGAGTGTCTGCCTTCAATATGAGCGGGAAGTAGTGGTATATCGCTGAATCCTCCAACCCTTGCAGACTCAGATGGGTGCGAAAATGATTAAGATGATCTACCGGATCAGTGATCCCATCGTAAGAGTTAAGGGGAGGCATCTTGAATTTTGCCAGCATTGGATGATTTAGGATCTCTATTGTGAAAGGAGATTTGTCTAGATCAATGGTGTGTTTATCATCCTTAAACACATGATTCCAGATCTTCTCCAACCTAGGGTCTGCATGATCAGTGTTGGCTGATCTCTTAAAGTTGAGATAGGTCCTCAACTCCGTTCTTTTCCTGGAGTGGCTAGTGGCCGGCCAGTTACTGCCTCTAGTGGAACTAGCAGTCTTGGAGGCTCCCTCCTGGACCGGTTGCTTGATCTTTGCCCGAGAGTATCGGGAACCATTCTAAACTTTCCTCCGGAGACATGCTTCCTGAGCGCTCCTCAAGCCTGGTCTGGCTTAGAGCGCGTGCAGATTTGGGGATCTGAGTGTTGGCTAACCTTTTGGGCTTTTTGACAAGCTTCTTCTTCCTCTAGCCTCCTCTTCTAGAGGCCGTCGTAGGGATTACTGTGGGCGGAAGCCCGAGTTGTGAGTGCTCTTGTCGGGAGCAGAGCATCTGGAGCATCTTATTGGTGTTTTGTATATGCTCCACCAGATGCTGAAAGAAGGGTCCTGGCACCTCGTTAACTATCCCGTTGACCATGGCACCAACAGCGTGGTCCTGGTCGGGAGAGGTCACGTCTCTAGCGAGCTCGCTAGCTTGTGCTATTGTATTCACCCTTGTAGTTGGTTCAGTCGGTGAGAATGAGAGAGTTTTTTGGGAAAGTGTGGTAGGCTTTTCGTATGCAATTCCCATAGACGGCGCCAATGATGCGCCCCTAGATTCGGGCTTCGAATAGATTTAGGTCGACTTGATCGTCTGAATCTGGATCCGTTCACCGAGTTTGAACCCTGCACACCACTACAACAAACAAGAGGTCAGGTGCTGACAGGATGTTGTCCCACCGAAAATACTCCGTCACTTAAGTCAGTAACAGGCTTTCGACTTTTAAGAAGGAAACTAGAAATGAGAGTTGAGAGAGGGAGAGAGAGAGAAATGACAGGGCAAGGAGTGTTCGCTTTCAGACAAAAAAGACATTCTGGTGGCTCGTGATGTGCACAATTTTCCAACTCAGTGTTCGTGGGGAACGAGTGGGAGACTAAGTCCTGTAAGCGTGAAAGCTTTGAAGAACAGATCTTAGAGAGTGGGTGTTGTATCTGGAATTTGAAAGCTGAGTGTGTGATTATTGCAGTAAGTGATTGTATGCTTAGACATGAGCATTTGTGTGCTTAGAAGTTAGCGTGCCTTGTAGTGGAGACTCTGTGGGCTTATATAGATGGTGGGTAGGGTGACCTTCCTTGATCGTGAAGGCACGATTCCTGCACCATGTCGGGCGGCCTTCCTTGAGTAGGAAGGTTTGACTTGTATAATTTGCTAGGATTGCTTCCTTTTCTGGCGGGCAACGGTTCTCAAGATTACTTGCCTTCCTTTTACGCTTTGTTACCGTTAAAGTCTGCAGTAGGCAGGAAGAGAGGATCTGGTGTCTTTCTCATGGGAAGGGTGTTGAATTTGTTGGCATCTTTTTTAGCACAGATTGGCTCGAGGAAAGCGTGAAATTCGAAAAAGGGACTGTTGCTTGTCGCGTATGGAAGTGTGGGCCCAACTGGGCCTTAGCCATGTAAGGTTTTTTTCCCTTTTGGCCTGTTTGCTATAGTACTTTGGTCCAACAGAGACGTTGTTCACCTCATGGGAGCATGTTGGCCGCCCGCTTGCCTTTCACATGGTCAACACTGGCGTTGACCGTCCAAACACACATTTGGGCCTTCTTAGACTTGGGTCGTTTTTCCTATTAGGCCAGCCCATTATGGGCATACCATCAATTATTAATAAATTAAAGGTCAAACTTATCATCTGTGGATTAAAAAATAGTATTTGACTCTATCTATAAGGTTATATGTAGACAATTCACCTATGGATATTGAATGATAACGTAAGCCTTGTGCTATGTGAAAGCAATTATTACAAAAAATTTAATATTTACTATTTACTGATGAGGTCATCATTGATCATTGATCCTTTTCGTATGTGAATACATTTTGAGCATATTTTATGCATTTGTATATTTTTTAGCATGATTTGTGGTTTTGCATAGATTTGAATATAATATGATTTTTAGAAATTGGCTTTAACTTGAACTATCAAAAAGGATATTATTGATATTTCAAACTTCTAATCATGGTTATCATGTTTCTTTGTTATATAACCACATATGAAATTATGTATATCTTAATGAGTAATTAGTTTATTTTTACCTTTATTTTATTAACCCTTCAAATTAGGAGGCTCAGATTTACTTATAGGTTCAAGCATAGGAGGTTCGGTCATAATACACTAATTGATATATCTCTGATTCTTCTCTAACTAAACAGTGCTTAGAGACATTTTTGAAATAGCCAAATAAAAGATATAAGTCCTCATACTTCTTAAGAAGCATTAAGAAAGAAAGATGTGCTAAGTAATCCATCTAGTCTTGGAAGTCTTGTTGGCACTCATCTTTCCACTAAAAACCATTCAGCTCTTTGCTCCTCTCACTTCTTTGAGGAATGATAACTATTTATTAGTTGGATTATCCATGAATTATGATAAAGTTGCAAGTCATCTGGTCAACATTTGGATATCTTTGATTGTATGAGGATGCTCCATATCTGCGATGGCTTTAATCTTTTCTAGGTTGGCCACTATCCCATATTAAGAGACTATAGATCTTTAATATGGTCATTGGCGTGTATGCTTTTAACAAGTATGTTATCAACATAAACCTTCACATTTTTCTAGATTTGTTGTTCAAATATATTGTACATAATCCTCTGATGTGGTGTCATCATTCTTCAAACATGAAGGCATCGCTTTATAGTAGTAAGTTCCTTAGTCGATTGCGAATATGGTCATTTTTTATCTTTTAGGTTTATCTAGACTTGATTTTATTCTAAATAAGCATCCATGAAACTCAATTTCTGCTAACCGAATGTTTTATCTACCAGTTGGTCGATCCTTGGGATTGGGGAACTGTCTTTTGAACATATATTATTTATGTCTATGAAGTTTGCACACATCATACATTTTTCATTGCACTTCTTTATTAGGACAATGTTGGATAACCAATTTGGATAATTGGCCTCCCTGATGAAGATATCATTTATTAATTTTTTATCCTCTTCTCAAATGGCCACAAGCTTTGCTATGTAGTTTTGAATTTTTCACTTGACAGGCTTGCTCTCGGCTAGTGAACCATCATCTCTGTTGGAATCCTTGGCATGTTCGTTGGTGTCTAGGTAAAGACGTCAGCATTGCTTTATAAAAAGTGTATCAATTTATGCTTTAGATCTTGATCTAGGGAAGAACCAATCTAGGCATATTTGTGTTGTTTTATCGAATCCAAAGAGATCTAAAGTGGTGATTTGTCGGGTTGAACCTGCTAAAGGAAGGCCTTATCTCCAAGGTTGAACTCTTCTATCGGTTATGGAAGAGCCTGGCCATTAATCTATGTTAAGTAATTAATTCGACCAGTGATTTGATTTCCTTTAACTTCTCCAGTCTTATATGTAACACCCCAATATTTCCTATTTAGAACGATTGAACTCCCAATATGTAGAGATTTTTAATTGTAAAAACAATAGTACAAATAATATCATTTGAAACAAAAAAATTTGTATGGAGGCATAGACAGATGCAACCCCTTCCTCACTTCATTCATCCACCTCACTGCCTCTTTATTGCTTCATTTTAACTTAGGAAAGGATCCTCAATTGCAAAAATTTTAGGTGTTGGTTAGCCCCTTTTGGTAAGCGTCTAAACATAGTTTTTCCCTTCTTGAAAGCAAGAGTGGCCTGAACTCTCCTCATTACTTCGAACTAGCTTGCTCACTTCCTCTAGTTGAAGCTCTTATTATTAAGTCTTGGAGAGTAAATAAGAAGAAAGATGGTAGCATGGTGAAAGTTTGGATGGAACCACTTTGCTGAAATTTGAAAAATGAGAAAGAGGAAAAAAAACCTCTAAAACCCAAGCTAGTTTTTAATAAGCCTAGGAGCCTCTTTTGTCTTAGTGGGAAGTGTAAATTTGTGTGCTTTTAAGGAGGATGAAGAAGATATCTCCATGGAGAATAAAAGAAGAAGAGAGGAGAGAAAAGTATATGTGAGAATCTTGAGAATCCTTGTCCACTTTTCCCCCTTGGAGCCATGCCATCAATTAGAGAAGAGGAAGAAGATCATGATTTGTTAGCAATAAGTGAAGAGGAGTTCATGCTTGGCGAGATCTAAGAGGCTATTCATGCTCGCTTCAATTGTTTGAGAAACCATAAGCAAGGCAAGTGAAAATTTTATCAATGTTTTTATTGGATATTTTTTCAATGATTAAAGTTGGTTCTAATACATTAAATAGGATGTTTGGTATCTATTATGAAACCTATCCAACCATATGCTTAACAATGATATCATTTTGACTCATTTCTCATCCCTCTTCAAAACCTTGATTGTAATTATCCTATCATGATATTATAGAATTTTCTTCATCTCCTAATCCATGTTATGTCATGTTCTAGTATGTTGCAAATGATATTTGAATTACCTTGCTGTATTTGCGTGTTTAAAGTATAAGAAAGATGAGATCTTGAATTAACAGTCCAACGAAACTTATCATGGCATGATGGTAGGTTAGCCGTAGTCTTGAAGAGAGCATAGTAAGAGTAAAAGGTGGATGTTTCATGCTTCAATTGTCTCATGATGGAGATATATAAGTCCCCTAGTATTTAGGGTATCTTATATTTATGGATCCAGAAGTATGGATAAGAAATTTCCTTTGTCCATGACTTAGTGTTACATGTTAGGGCACTAGATAATACTATTGCATGCTTATTTCTTAATGTGTTATGGAGATATAAGTCTCTTAATGTTTTAAATAACATTTATGAGTGGATCTAGGAAGTGAGACAAAAATCCTTTGAGCCGTGGGCTTAGGAGCTCTAATGAAGTGTAAAAATGTTATTTTGCATGCTTACCTTGTAGCTTTATGTAGACCTATATGACCTCTTATGAATACAGTAACTTATGCCGGTAGATCTAGGAAATTGACTATAATATCCTTTGGGCTAAGACTTTAGTGAAATGTAAAGGCAAAATGGTGCATTAACCATATATATAAATAGATAATTTTGGACCGTGATTAATCTAGATAGTCGTGTGCATCTAGAATGTGAAGAGGAGATCAATTGTTTATATTATACATACAATTGGTTGGATCTATGATGAATAATTAAGATGGCTAGGTATTATAGGGGCTAAGTATGTTTTTTTTACACACTTGTATATAATTTGCATGATAGTATTAGCAGATAGTAGATTAATTATAGAAGAATGATATCCTCTTTGAAGTGGGATTGTATAGGGTCGATTGTGGGTCTTAAGGATAATAATTAAGAGGTTTAGCATATATTGTTATGTTACAAGATGACCAAATGGAAAATCTAAGGGATTTTGGATGATCTAGGCTGATAATATAAGAGATTAGATGTGTAGGGGTTGAGTTGTAGGCTGAATGTAGGAGAGTTAGGTGCTTTACTTAGTGTATTTAAAGATTATTAGAGTTAGATAACCTAGAGTCGATTTTGTAAAGTAAAAGCCAGCAGGTAGGGAAGTGAGGAGGTATTCTTATACAAACATCTATTGTTAGCCTTTCATTTGATATGATTAATGTTCTTGTCCCTTTCTGTTCTACTTCTTATGTTCTTTATGGTTAGGTAGAGAAGATTATATAAAAATTCTATAATATTGAGTATAAAACTTGTAAAACCATATTATAATCTACAGTCATTCGATAACTATTTTCATATCATAGAGGTTTTGAAATTTATTATTTTGTCGAGGGATATTGATAGCCTTGTGACTCTTGTATTGAGATAATATCTATGATATTTTGGGTGAGGGGCATTATATATGATAGGTACATGCAATGGATATAGCCTCTAAAAGATACTATAGGAGTAGAGATGATACCATATAATGTTGATGACCTTGAGGTACTTACTCAACCGATGGGAGTATAAATACGTTACCTTTGATTTACAGTTGCACAATAAGATCCAAGGAGGTTCTTTCTTATCTTATGTTGTTAGAATTTGTATCAAGTTAATTTCACTAGACAATTACAGTACTTATTCATTGTTGCTATCTTGTTATTGTTCCATGGCTAATTAAAATATGGCGTATGAAAACTCTAAGGTATTTGGAAGAATGAGAGTTTATGAAACCTTAAGATAGTCTACACTTTTTTTGATACCTAAATTATTTTTGACTGTTCATATCATTAGATCTTAAGATAGGATACTTAAATTTGTGACCATTATATGATGTGATATCTAGAATATCACTAGTGAGGGATATCACAAGTTAGTATAGGTCATATTATGGGTACAACTTTTAGGGGGATTGTAGAGGTAGTTGCTTACCATTTAGTGACGTCATGGAACTCACTCAACTGTTTGGGGTATAATTACATGACATTTGACTCATAGTAATAAAATAATATCCATGGAGATTTTTATTATCTCTTATAGTTGTGATCTCATACTAAGTTGGATTATCAGAAATCCACTTGAGGATCATAGTATCTGGGATAATTTGAGACCTCGGTGTATCTATTAAGATTTGCTAAAATCCAATGGATGCCCTGATCTAGATTATTCATCTAATTAATATTAAGGATATTATTTACTAATATTATTTTTTAAGTTTGATATTATTGATATCCGAATAAAATGAAATCCATGTTAGTTTTGTTGCCATTTCAATTTGAAGATCCACCTATTATTGAGATTAGTGTTTGAATTATATTATGACTGAGTTGTAGGGTTCTTAGGTAATATTATTATAATGAGCATTGTTGTCGTATTTATTACTTTCATAGTTGTTGTTATTGACTAAACTTAGATTTATTATTATTGATATTATCCTTTTTGTTAGATATTATTACTCGTTACGTGTTTGGCTTACTCATTATATTTTCTTGGCTCCAGATCAATGCAAGGTGAATAGCTAGCTAGTGATTGAGTTTAGCTAAATTTCTTGCATGATGAGGATCTCGGAGTTTAGATGTTTTATATTGGAGTTGATGATTATTTACTTCTATAAACAATGCTAGTTAAGAGATTGTTCTCGTGAACTATGTTCCCATTATTGATGGTGATATATGATGAACTTCATTATTTTACTATTGTTTGTGTGAGGAGTAATTATAGCTATTGTTGATGTTTTATTTATAAAGTTATTTGTGATAATGATTTATATGATTTTAGAAATTACCGTGATGGTTTGGATCTATAGTTGCTGACTGGGTTCAGTTTACCATATTGTATCTACTTAAGAAATTTATCTTTAGGTGTAGGATAGAAGTGATCAATCCGAATGTCATTAGGCATGGACGGCCAAGTATTGCATTGTAAATTGAGTGGAGGTCTCCTACAAAAAAAGCTAATTGATGGGAAGCTGTCTTAAGATGCGGTCCTATCACAACTTCTAGGTGTATGGTTCCTTTAACCTGGGGGACTTCATGATCTAGCCTACAATGTGATTCATCTGATAGTTCTATTTGATTACATTATCCTAATTCAATTAATGCCACAAAATAGAGAATTTTTTTAAGCTTCTTGTCATGTCCCCGTACCGAACTCGAATAATAATTGATGACATCTTTCCATTAATATTAAATAAGTCAAAATTAACGATGGATGTGAGTTTTATGTTGATATTACAATTGACTTAAATGAAATAAATAATCTAACCATAGGACTTAAGTTGTCATATCATCAGGTGGTTGGAAATATAGACCATATCATGGCATTGACACATATATAAGGAATTATATCCATACCAAAATCAGAGTAATTCGAACAATCATATAAGAAATTCAAAAACCAACTTTATTTTACTCATAGTATGATGCAGTAACTAAATTAATATAGAACGGAATAACTGAAATGAAAATAATTCATTCTATGACTATTATTCTGAAACAAAATACAACAACTGATTCCATCAAAATTCTAGTTTAAATTTTTTCTTGAATTAGCTTCTGGACCATAATCCTGACCTACAAGTACCCGAACCCACTAATTTGAAAGGGCTTAGTGAAAAACAAAAATAATAGTTAGCCGAAAGCTTAGTAAGGTATATAGTTGTATAATTCAATATACAATTTATATTAAATATGCTGGAAGGACTAATGGATCAAATTCATATGTAATGTCATAAATTTTTATAACAAATATATATAGCTTTCTAATTTTTCTTTTTGGTTCTTAATCAAATTGTTATGCAAATCATGATCAAATATGCTAATTCTTATAGACCAAGAGCCAATAAGGCCTTACTGACTAAATGAGTGAATAATAAAAAATTGGGTTATATTTATTTTTACATAGCCGAAGACTTCATACTACTATTTAAGACTTGTAGGTCAGCCGTTATACATATCACCCTATAAATAGGGTCAAATATTGCTTTTACTCGTGAATAATAGGTTAGAACCTTGATCACCAATATAACATACTAAGACACGCTATAATATACCACTGCTAATTTTTTATAATGATCCGATATATAAACAAATAAAAACTCTATACAATCACAATAATCCTTATATTTTCTCATTTTTAAGAAAAATATTCTTCGTTATTTAAGAAACTATAGAGTTTTTCTTAAAATTTCTTTAATTTCTTATCATGCAATGCTTTAATTTTCAGCATAAACTTAAACATGCTTAATTTAAAACACATAATGCCACATTATAAGATTTTTAAATAAATTTACAGAAAAATCAGTAAAGTTTCTTAATTCAACATTTTATTTTAATAACATGCATGCATGGACAAATTGATAAAATTTTAGGACATACAAACTAAATATTTAGTAATTTTAAACATGTAGGAATATTATATATAAATTTAAAGCATACAATAACTAGTTAAACATGATTTCAACATACGTATGTGTGAAAATGTTGAGAAATAAGTTGACAACATAAAGTATATAAATTAAGATTATGAATTTCATAAACATCACAAGAAATGGGAATAAGAATTCATACATGTGAAATATAAACAATCTAACCATGAAAATATGACAGGTATGAGTATTTGGACTAATAAATATTTAATGAAATAAGAAAATATTAGCAACAAATAAAGTAAAGTTTGGAATATACTTACCTTAACTTTAATTTTACCAAAGTCATGCTTTGATTCACTTCAATTGGTCTTCTCTAACTTTTTTTCCTGTCTCTCTCCTCTTAAAATTTGACAAAAACGACCAAAAATTAGTTGGATATAACTTATATAGCAGATTAGTGTATGTGCGCTTGTCGGGTACTATTAGGCATCGAGGCCAAACATAGTCAGGCATGAGTGTGATGTACCGATTTTCGAATATCATAAATTCGAATAATTAAGTTAATATAATCAAGATTAAACTTAATATGTGTGAAAAATTAAGTTTCGAGATCGAGGGACAAGTCGGCAGGGGTTGGCCGTCTGGGCAGCCTAGGCGGTGCCACGGCGTCGAGCCTAGTGGACAGCACCCGGGACGGCACTGATTCCAAATTGCTCCCTGCGCTGATTTAAACGGTTGTGAGTTTTTCCCTCTGCCATTCTTCACCCATTTCTAGAAGAGAAGAGAGAGGGAGAAAGAGACGAGAGAGAAGGGGAGAACGAAGCCCTCCGAGTCAGAATCTAAGCTAGAGCTAGTTGAAAAAGTTATAGATTGAGTCGAGGCAAGTGCACTCATACTCTCATCTTTCGTTTTCATGCACTTTTATTCCGTTTTTTTCAAGTATCCTCATTTTAACACCCAAATAAATTTATATCTTGTGTAGCCGATAACCTAAATATGATAATATATCAAAATCATGTCTAAATATCAAGTTTTGAGTGGTATCTTGCTCTCCGAAAACTCTAACACTTGCGTGGCACTGTTCACTCGCTCCCGGGCCCTTTCTACCCACGAATATTTAGAGTTTTTACCTAATTTTGGATTAGAATATCATTATCTATATCTAGTATAAGTTAATTTATTGATTGGATATCCGATTGGGTAATTTTAGGTGAAAACTCATTCGTTGAAACCCTACAGTACGTCTGGACAACATTTACTCAATTATATAGAGTTTAATACATGAATATGCCTTAGATAATTGGACCCATGACATGGGCAAGTGATTGTGTGAATGTTATGCTCGAATTTGTAGCTTTGATCCATTTTCGAATAGGGAACCCCAAACCCACAACCCAGAGGAATTAATCGATTAAATGAGGATTTATGGACAAATTGGCTCTAGAATGTTATTAACCTCACCATGAATAAGTCAATTTATCCATTGGGTGATCGAATTGGTAGTTTTCTAAGATTTTATGTTTCCGAAAATCCTAACCGTGCCCCTTTATGGACTTTATCCAAAGTAATTATAATTATGCATGAATTTAGCTCTGAAAATTATGATACATGAAATCGCAAAGGAATTTGTCGTCCTGAAGCCCCAAAGACATGTTAGATTCATTTTGGTAAGAATTTTCTAATCTTATGATGGTTTGTGCACGTATCATGGACACAATGATTTGAATGCTCCAAGAATCATATTATGATCCATTTATGAAATAATTAATGATCAAAAGCTTTAAGAATTCTATCTGACATGATCTAAAAAGGATTTTGTGATCCTTCTAAGCTCCAAAAATATTAGTTATGAATTATAAACACGTGAAGACCTAAGCTCATGTGGTATGAACCATGAATACATGAGGATCTAAACTCACGTGATATGAATTATAAACACGCGAGGAATCAAGCTCACAAGGATTAAGGAAATATGGATCTGAATAAGTTTAAAGAAAAAAGAACTAAGAAGGGATATTCTACAATTAAGCGATGATTGATGAACTGTTCATCGAAACAAAGGACAAAGAACTGACGAAATTATGAATGCTCCCCAGTAGAGTGGGAATGAAGAACTATGAACAAAGAATTATATGCTTAAAGCAGAATGTCCCTAATTAAGAACTTGGGCCAAGGGAATTGGACAGTAACTTTGGCCTGCCATTGATATTGTAGTGGAGACTCCAAAAATACTCGGGTCGTATATTCTGGCCGCTTATTTTGGAGAGGGTAATGATCCTTGGCAAGTTGTAGTATATTGTTGTGGAAGGTGTTGCCTGTTATGAATGCCGCTTGAGACATAAGATTATGGTTCCGTTTATAGGGTTGATATGTAGACAGCCCTCCTCTGGGTCGAGAATAGAAGGATATTGGCTTTAGATTGTATGGATTGAACACAATCAAGGCAACGACCGACTGCTCCTTTGGTCAGTAAGACCTATTGGCCTCGGTCCCTGAACAAAATAAATTTTCAATAATGAATGAATAATTAAAGAAATGACAAGGAAACGAACAAAAAAAAAAAAGAATGAATCATGAAAGCATTCCTCCCTATAATCATGAATTAAATTTCATATGCACATTTGACTTTCATATATGCATTATCATGTTTCATGCATGTCCTTGATGTATATATTGTACTTGTTGGGCTTTTAACTCATGTTTTCTTCTTCTTGTCTCCAGAGTAGTATAGGCCTACACCTGATCGAGTAGAGTAGAGGATTATAAGTCGGAAACTCAAAGATGTCGGAGAATAGCTTGAAGTCTTAGTTTATGAAATTATACCTTTTGGAGCATTTTTATTATTTTGATGGTCATGTATATTGGTAAGGATGATGTAGTTTTTGTAATTTAGTTTCTGCTGTATTCGATGAGTATAGTTACTTCCGCAAGTTTACATGATTTAAAAATATGCCTAATGGTATCTTGTCTGAACTATCGTCATACTGGAGTTATGACGTTGGTATCATGCGTTATTAATTATTGTAAATTTTGGATCTCGTGTGGTTGTTGTGGTTGTCTGGATATTGGAGTTTGTATCGGTTGAATTTTCTAGTTGTGTTAGAGCTATTTAGGACGGATTTTCGCTATGTGGCGTTTGATTATATGTTATTTCGAGATATTTAACAAGTTTTGTATTTAGTCGACGTTTGTATTATAGAGAAAACTCTACCGAATTTTTGGTAGAAAATACGGTACGTCACAATGAGTGTTACATTGGGCACATATTAGTTGCTAACCTTCTGGCATAGGGCGCTTAAACATCCATTGAGTGCTAACACATTGGAAAACGTGTTTGAACTCGGGTCAGACGTTTCACATGTGCAACCTCTTTGCTTAGAACAAGCAATGTGCGCGCATTGAGCGCCGGTTAAGCATCCTTCACTCGATGTCACTTGGTCTAAAATTGACATTGACCCAATTTTTTCTTCATTTAACATTAACTTTACTTATTTCAATTTAATTGATTATAATTAAAATTTAAATTTCAAAACTCATTCTTTACATTTTCATTATCAATAAAAACGTATTTCAATTAATAGTCTTGGACTCCATCTAAAATGAGTATAGATATGATAAGAAGATTAAAATAGGAACGATTACGTGTGTCATATCATCATTACTAAAACTAATAAATTTTGTCACTAACCCTACTTTCTACATCTTGCTAGTAAAAGTTTTGTTTAGTTGATTCTAAATTATTGTGTTAGCAGGTCTGGTAGATACTTCTGTCATATGGCTTCACTGTGGGCATGTTAAAATTGTGGGAGAGCTGAAATCACTTCACCTCATAGTTAAATGGTGCACGACCCAATTATGTCATCTAACCAGTAGAGCTTCCTCAAAAGATAGTAAAGTGCTCATTCACTTTAGTCATGGAGGTGATTCTTTTAGTATTAAAAAATGTCCTCATCTTTGAATGATTTGCATATACACTTGTTATATGTCTATTGTATTTTCAACTAAAAATCTGGTAGAGTTTTGGCTATAATACGGTCGTCGGTTCAATACGAAATTTTGTAAATATTCTTTACAACATATAAAATATAACCACAATATCACAACACAGGGTCCAAAAGTCACAATTATCAAAATGTGGCATTGACGTCATAACTAATGATACGACGTCGACTCAGACAAGATACCACTAGATAACCACAATTAATCATTAAAACCTATGGAAGCACATACATCTATCAGATACAGTAAAAATTATACTATGCGTATATCATCATTATATACATACATCGCTATACATAACTATCTTAAAATAATACAAAATACTCCATTTCATATAGAAATCACAAAACTAAGTCCCAAAAGCTCTTCATATCGAGATCGACGGCTTATCCAACTCCTAAGCTCTACTCAATCTCATCAGGCATATGGGCGTGCTTATTTGGAAGGAATAAAGTAGTAAGTGTGAGCTAAATGCTCAATAAATGTAATATAATTAAAGATAATAAATAGTATATACAAGATAAAGTAGAGGATGGATACATGATTATAATAAAGATGCATAAATATGAAATGTGAATAAATATATTTTTAAAATTTATTTGTCCTTTTATTTTACTTATTCTTCTTTTAGATTCTAAAATATGTAAAAATTTTATTATCTTTATAGATCAGGGCCAGTTGGCTTTACTGGCTAAAGTAGCGGTCCATCATAGTCTGAATTGTATTACTTCTATACAATCAAAAGCCATCTTCTTCTATTCAAGACTCAGAGGTGAGCCATCTACATATATAATCCCTATAAACGGGGCCTTAATCTCACGTAGCCTTTAGCAGATCACGATCTTTCACCATAATATATTAAAGTATGCTAAAAAATATTATCAATTACAAAACACGTTTAGGATAATCCTTGAATTTTCATTGTAATATCTATAGCATGTTAGGAAATACTACCCTCTGAAAAATAAATCCGTAGTTGAGGTTTCATAATTTCTTAATCTTTAAGGGAAAGTCCACCAAATGTTTTTCACAAGGTTTTCACTCTGGGAGAATGGATCATAAACATATTAAATTGTGGCATTCTCTTTGTATACTTACATAATTTTTATATTTCTTATGGGTTTAAATTTTCACATGATTTAAATTATATGTATAAATATCATAAAGTATAAAAAATAGAAATTCTTATCACTATGAGCCAAACATGACTTTAGAGCGTCCAAATAACAAATTTCTTCACGAATGTATATAACGTAATTTTTGAAGTATATACAAGATAATATATATATATATATGAAGTAATATCTCGATTCATATCTGATAATGTTTCAGAATATATAAAATTAACATATATAAAATATATGTGCATAAATACCAAATATACGGGGTGTCCACGTCCATAAAAATAGAGTTATGAATTTCTAAAGCTAAATTATGTATAAATTAAAAAAAATTCAGATTAAATACAAAGGGGGCACAGGTTAGTGTTCCAGCAAATGTAATTTCGCATAAAACTATAAAATCGGACATCCAATTAATAAATTAACATATTCAAAGCATGAGTTTCGATTATCTAAAGTCAAATCATATATAAAACCCAAAATAAATGGTTAAAATGATCTGGGTACGGGTTAGGGTTTTCCGATGCGGAATATCGCACAAATCTCACAAAGCGGACATGAAATTGAAGTACTTTTATACTTAGGTCATGAGTAATATAAAATATAAAATTAATCGGGTATCGGAACGATGATAACTAAAGAAAAGAAAAATGAAAGTGCAAATAAATGAAAGAGGAGAGTATTGGTGCATTTGTCTCTAACTAATCTATAACTTCCCTAATTAGTTTGAGCTCCAAATCGAACTCGGGAACCTCGGATTCCTCTTTCTCTCTCAAACTGTTCGTGCTCTCTCTCTCTCTCCTCTATGTGGAAACCCTGAAAAAATAACTCTCGAAAACCCTTGTGGGGTTTTTATTTCATGGGCCGGTGTTTGAGCACTGGCCAATGCCTACCAAGTGCTCACTCGTGCATTTCAGTGCCTACCCCGAGCACTCAAGCGCCCAGCAAGCACTTAGATCAATTAGAGGCTGATTAGTTCAATCGCAATTATATATTTTGATCATACGATTGATTGGAGATTGTTAATATCTAAATATAACTTGATGATAACAAGCGGTTGATATTTGCCAATTCGAAAATTCTTGCTTAAGTTAACTATATAGTGTACAAACTGTTTGGTCGGATAAACCATTCAGCTGGATTAACTGCTCATTAAGACATTTGAATATGTAGCAATTTGGGCATATAACTCAATCCGATTTGTATTTTACTCAACAAGTGTCCTGGTCAGCCATTGATTTTGATTTATTTTTTACTAGAATTTGGTCAGTAGCAGATGCAAAATTTTTTGAACTTAGACTTTATAGACTGAATAATACTTTCTCCCTTTTGAACTTACTAACCATGGAATTATTGGGCTAATGGATTGAGCCTGTCCAATTGATGTAGTACCCTACAATTATCATTGAAGGATTCAAAGAAGAGAGATTTGTGGAAAAGAGAGGAGCATATATTTTTGAAGATTGATAAGAATATTAACTACTTTTAAAGTCATATCAATGTTAATATTGACTAGGAAAAGGGGAAAACGAAAGTCAGAAAATAAAATGAAAAATTGAATATTGCGTGGACGTATAAATTGGGAAATGGGTTCGAAGGAAGCAAATGGCGGATAAGGAGATTGAGGAGGCCCTCGGCATAATTAGGGGAAGTTCCTCTTATTTTGGATTCTTACTACCATTGGATCAAGTATGATCCAATTGTTGTTACTTTTTATTGAAAATAATATGAAATAAGATTTTTTAAAAAATTTTTTGAATGTTAAAGTATCGAAAAAATGATATTATTAAAAAAATAATTAAAAATAAAACTATTTTTATGTTTTAAATATTCAAAAAATATTTGATAAAACTATTAAATGCTTAATCTAATAGTGAAAACTTGCATAGAAAGAGCTTCCCATCAGTTTTGCCGGGAGCCCCAGCATCCACATTAACGTGATTAAAATAATAGTACAATGTGATGAGGCATGACTAATAGTGGGAGATGTCATAATGGTCATTTTTTCATGGGTTCTCATGTTCTGATAATACATTTAGTTACTAAAATAAAATAAAATAAAAAATAAATATATCGGCAGCAAAGGAGCTGGAGATGAAATCGGATGAGAAGGAGAAGGAGAGACAGCGAATGAAGTGAATGAAAGTGAAGAAGTGAAGGAGAGACGGCAACAATGGGGCGGTGTGCTTTCGAACTGGAATGAGATAATGGGGGTTCGGTAGCATGACAAGATTGTTTAGGGTGGGTGAAAGCGTAATTAGATTGGGAATATATATTCTTTAAATATAAGAAATAAAAAATATAGAATGAAACATGGCTTTTTATTCCTATTTTGAAAGAATATTTATTTTTAAAAAAATTTTTATTCTTTTTAATAGAGTAAACAAATAATAAAATAATTATTTCATTGATAATAAAATAGAATTAAAATTTATATTTTTACCAACTAAATATATTATTAATGGTGAGATTTCACATTATTTACTAAAAGAATTTGGACTATAAGAAATATCAAATATATCTTATTTTATTATCATAATATATTATGGTTGTCTGAGTTAGTAGAATAAAATTATAACTATTTGAAATATGAACGAAGAAAATGAAAGGACCATAGCTGGGCTCCTAAAATTCTCATTTCTCCCCTTGGTTCCTTGGTGGCAAGGCTGTGGTTCGTGCTCCTCCAGAGGTTGGTCTACTAGTGGCCAAGATGTGGGAGAGTACCCTTGTCGGGTTCTTGACGGATGAGATGCTTGGGTTTCCCTTTGGGGTGATACTCTAAAACCAATTGTGGGATAACTTTGGCATTTCAAGCATTCGTATGAATTTTGTGGGAATCGTCTTCTTCACATTTGATTTCTTGATAAAATGAGTAAAGTGATTGACGGTTTGTCTTGACTCCTCAGTGGGAAGCTCCTATTCCATGACGTGTGGAAGTTGGGCATGTGCTGTCTAGAGAGAATACAATCTATCTTGATTTGAGCCAATTTATGTTGAATTTCCTAGGAGTTTCTTATTCCTATATTGCGTTTCAAATCATTCTCTTATGAGCCTCATACTCATTTGATATATTGTTCAATGGGATGCCTAGTGTCGTATGAGTCGTGGTTTGATTGGAGGATATTATCGAATGGTGTATGACAAGTGTTTGAACCAAGTATATGCACTAGTTCTCTAGAATAGAAGTGCCTAAAGTGCACTGAGAAGCACACATGCATATTTTGTTCAAAATTTTCAGCACTTGATATATGTTAAGGGGAGCTTATGTGCTGTTTGTATGTAGGCTTGTGCTTGATACATGTTTGATGGACGCTTATGCGTCCTTCTAATATAAAATCATCCTGATACTATTTTAAGGCATTCATTACGATTTACTTAAATTATTGAACACTGGTACCATGATAAGAAGAAGATTAAAAAAAAAAGAAAAAAAAAGAAAAGAAAAATTTATTTGTCCGTTTGAGTCCCAAATCATGTTTCATTTTACCGACTTTGGAGATGTTCTTATTATTTTAAATGACATTTTACTAATTATTTTCCTTATCTTTTATATTGTATCTTCTATTACTCGAGTTTATTATTATAAGATATTGTATTATTATATTTGTTGGGGGTTTTATAATTAAAACTTACCGCTGGATAGGTAATCTTTGGACTTATATGATGTTTTCCTCATTTTTAAAAAAATTTTTCACATAAAACTTTGTAAACCATTATTTGTAATTATTATTGTTCATTATATATTATCGATTCATCTCCTTAAGAGTTCAAATGATAAAGTTAGGAACCCAATAAGTTGTATTAGAGAGAGGTTGTTGCTATTGTGTTAAAACGTGTTTGAATGGATGAAGGGTAGAAATAATATAATTTGCTTGAATGGCTCAAATTATGATATTTAAAAGAGTAAGATAAGAAATTTATTATTTGCTAAAATAATATATCTTCCAATGTTTGTTGCCCAAAAGCACAAATGAAAATTTTATGAAGAATTAGCTTTTAAATATGAACAATTCTATGGTTACATTCAACAATTTGTAAATGGCATGTCTACAATCGCATACGATATAAAACACATACAAAAATATTGTGGGATAAATTTGAAACATTTTATATATGAAATATTGGTAACAATAAATTATATCACTTGATAAAATTATTGCAAGTGATATATAAGGAAGATACTTTTATAGCCGACCACATAAATGAGTTCCAAGAGTGTGTTGACTAATTAAGTGACATGGGTATGAAATTTGATAATGAGGTTCTAGGCTTATAGTTGCTGACCATATTACTAGATTCATAAAAAGTTATTCGGATCACCATTATCAACATCGTTCTTAACGGTATAGTGACCCTAGAGATAGTCAACGTGTAGTGCTGAGTAAGGAGATGAAAAGAAGATCATAAGACTGCACTTCCTTGCACTCTAAAGTACTATTCTCAAAGTTACAAGAAAGAAGCAAAGGACAAGACTCAAAATCTAGTGAGAATAGCCAGATCAAGTGTGACGGTTCGGCCTTATTCCACCGCATAAAGCCGCCGTCAATTCTAAATCCTTGCCTCAAAATAAATTAATAGATAAAATTAGGTGGACATAAAAATTTTTCTTTTCTTTCATATGAATAAACCTTTCATTTAAACACAGGATTGTAAAAGGTCGAACTATATGAGCTGGCCTTCCGGTTTTAATTTCATACAAGGCCGGCCAATACTAAGGTTAGATGGACCTGAATGCCTTGAAATGACCTGAGATGCTTACTAGAATTGTCAATTTCATTTATCCAAAAAGGTAATCACAGTAACATGCTAACATCCATAGATTCTTATACCACAGAACTGTTCTACAATTCTTTCCGAAACATCAAAAGGAATAAATCAAATTCTTCATTGATCAACTCCGGCCAGCTATGCTATCTAATTACTTCATATGGTTCTACTCAAGTTCATCTTTCATAAGCCTCTCGTCATCTAAAAATTGACAAGAGTGAGCTACAAAGCCCAACAAAATACTAACATGCAGAAAACATAAATATACATATAATCAGATCAAAGTAAGGATTTATATCATAACATATAAAAATCACCATATAATTTCTTCTTTAGTTCAGAATTTCTTTATTCTTATTCTTATTATCTTATCTTCAGAAGATTCATAAAATAACCATTTGAGATTCTTATCATCTTTAGGGATCGGACGGGAGCGAAAATCATCGAGGAAGGGTTGTGTGTTACCCCACAACCTAAGGTCGTATCCTCTCATTATACCCTCCCGAGGTAGGAGGTAATGCCTTTAACCTGGCATACGAGTTAATGGAAACTCGAGGCCCAGGAGGCAGTCCTCGAGTGTCACTCCAATATCCTTCATCCATCTTTAACAGCAAGTTTAATGGAAACTCGGTTCTTAGTTCATGTCTTTTAATGGCCATCCGGCATAGTTGGAAAGTCGAAACTCGTAGAGTTCCACTTGCTGTCCGGATTATATACATTTTTCTTGTTCTTATAAAAAGGTCGGAGTTCTTTTTCTAAAAGAAAGGTCGGAGTTCTTCGACTGGAGTTCTTTTTCTAAAACAAAGCCGGAGTTCTTTTTCTAAAAAAAAAGCTGAAGTTCTTTTCTTAAGAAGGCGGAGTTCTTTTCTCAAAAGGCCGGAGTTCTTTTCTAAAAAGTCGGAGTTCTTTTCTCAAAAGGAGAAGTTCTTTTCTCAAAAGGCCGGAGTTCTTTTTTACTAAAAGTGGAAATTTTTTTTACTAAAAGTCGGAGTTCTTTTTATAGAAAGTTGGAGTTCTTTTTACTGAAAGCCGAAGTTCTTTTTACTGAAAGCCGGAGTTCTTTTTACTGAAAGCCAGAGTTCTTTTTTTACAAAGCCAGAGTTCTTTTCTCAAAAGGGCAGAGTTCTCTTCTCAAAGCCGGAGTTCAAAAGTCGGCGTTATTTTTCAATAAAGCTGAAGTTCTAAATTCGGAGTTTCTTTCCAATAAAGACCGGAGTTCTTTTCATCAAAGGCAGAAGGGTCGGGAGTCTTTTCTTTAAACATGCAAATATCGAAGTTCATATAGATCGACAAATAATCATACTTTAAGCAGAACAAAAATTGAACATCATGAATAACAGACATGCGATTAGAACAATTCTTCCTTAAATCATATGAATAGAACAAACATCATATATACTGAAACATAAGTTCATAAGAAATCAGATATACTTGCGTTACAAACATGCACAATCATGAACTTAAAACAAGGGTGAGTACTCTTGCCTGGATTTCTTTTACTTCTTCTTGAACTTTTGGTTTCCCTTTACTAGTAAACCCTATTGCGTGCCTCTTTGTCACGCCCTCTAGTTCTTATTTATAGGCCTTGGGTCTGGCGACCGTCGTTTGGGTTCGGCCACACTAGGGGAGATGTTTCGGAGTATGTTATTTATGGCTTTATATTCCCGAAGAGTTTCCTCATTAAATTTCTAGGTTATCTAGGGAGAGTATTTCGAGTATGTTATTTATAACTTTACATTCTCGAAGAGTTTCCTCATTAAATTTTTAGGTTATTTAGGGGATGCTTCTCATTTAAATACATTCCGGTCAACTAACTGGCGTTGACCGGATTACTTCTCTCTTTCCCGTTCTTCCTTCCATTCATATTTTTCGGTCAACATTTTTCGTTGACCGGATCACGCCTTCTGGTCACTCTTTCCCGTCCTTCCTTCCTTTCACATTTTCCGGTTAACATAGTTAGTTGACCGGATCACACCTTCCGGTCAACACTCGTTGACCGGATTACTCCTTCTTCACACCTTCCAGTCAACACTTGTTGACCGGATTACTATTCTCCACGTCTTCCGGTCAACACTTGTTGACCGGATTATTATCCTTAACTCGTTTTTTCTTGGTAATTTTTAACTCAACATCGGGGATTTTCTATATTCTAGGATTTGGCCATTACATCAAGTCATGATTGAGTTATTAAAATATAGGATGCTATTACTGTGAAAAAAAATGGTCATATTAAAAAGTACTATTATAAATAAAAGTGTGCAATGCAAATGGGAGTAAGAAAAAAGCTTGAGAAGTCTTGAAATAAGAAGAGAGCTTTAATTGTTACCAAACCCAACCTTCTTCGTATTAACAAAAAGGTAAAAATAATTAATTTGGCAAATCTTAAAACAAACTAGGTGATTGATAGTGACGCATCACTCCATGTTACTTCATGAAGGAAATTTTTTACATCTTACACTCCAAATAATTTTAGAGCATTAAAGATGAAAAATAAGAGAGTGTCTTGAGTCATGGGTTACGGTGATGTATGTTTGATCACGGGTAATGGCACCAAGTTATTTTTAAGGGATATAGGGCACATCTCGAATATTAAGCTAAATCTGATTTCAGCCAACAAGCTTGATGATGAAGGGTTTTACAACATCTTTTGTGAAGGGGTATAGAAGCTCATCAGAAAATATCTAATGGTGGATTGGGGAAAAACGTTTTCAACTTGTAAGTGTTACAAGCTTCTATTTTAGCCGAAGATGTACATATGGCTAGAAGTGATGAGTTTTCAAACCGATGGCAAGGAGTTTAGGTCACATGAGTGAAAAGGGCTGAATTGCCTTAGAAATAAGAGTTTCCTTCAAGGTGTGAAGGATGAAAAGCTGAAGACTTACACTCATTACCTAGCTAGGAAACAGGAAAAATATTCATTTTATAGAAACTCATCCACAGGAAAGATGGATCTTTTTAAGCTAATCCATAGTGACATATGTGGCCTTTTTAAAGTAAAGACATTTAACAGAGCACCTTATTTTATCACATTCATCGATGGTGGTTCAAGTAAATTGTGGGTTTATACCCATTGAAATTGAAAGATCAAACCCTTGATGTCTTTGAACAATTTCATACCTTGGTTGAGAGGTGAATGGAGAAGAACTTAAAGTACATCTGGAGTGACAATGAAAAAAGTACATTAGATCATTTGATACATATTGTTGGTTACATAGAATTCGACATCAAAGAACTCTATCGAAGATGCCATAACTTAATGGTATGGTTTATTTTAGTTAGGTTGGTGGCAGTTGTATTGAATAACAGTTTGTAATGTTCTCATAGATAATGTAGTCAGTTGTATTGAATACCATAATTTTTGGTATAGATATAGCTCATTACATATGTGTTAGCATCGTGATACGACTTGTATTCTAGCAACTTGATGACATGGCATTTTTGGATATTATTTATTTTATCTTTAAGTCAATTGTGATATCGACGTGATGTTCATATCCACAGTTAATTAAGTTTATTAATTGTCAATGGAATGATGTCGTTATTTATTATTCAGGTTTGGTACAGGGATGTAACATGCTAAATTTGTATCAGTGAAGTCATAAGGAGAGTGTCTTATTTTGGGGTTTAAAATTTTAATTTGACTAAATATTTTGAAATAGGATTAAAGGATTCCGCTCTAGACAAGGAGGTGTATGATCAAGTTCTCGCCCTAATTCGAAAGAAGAGTATTTGGCCATTATAGTCAGGATGATGGATGTGATGGAGTCCATGGCTCGAGGATCTTGAAACCCGGAGTCAGCCATAGTAAACCAAATGACAATTGCATATGATCAATTTACAAATGAAAAGATGCCAGAATTCATGGGTGACCCAGATCCGATTAAAGTGGAGATTTGGATCCAACAAATTAAGGTCTTTGAAGTCATTCACTATCTAAAGGAGAATAAGGTTGTGTTCACCTCCTACAACTAGGAAGGAAAGACGGACCATTGGTGGTTGATGAAAAAGCGAGCTTTTGGATTAAAAATGACTAGATTTCTCGGAAGATGTTTGTAGGGACTTTCATGGAGAAATACTTTCTAACAAGTTTGATGGAATAGGAGGATGAATTCGCTTGTTTGCGGCAAGTAAATTGGACTATGGCAGAGTATACTATCAAGTTTATCAACCTGTCCCACTATGCCTCTCACATCGTCCATGATGAGGCAAGAAAAGCGAGAAAATTTTTGCAATGTTTAAATGATGCCATTCGGAAACAACTTGTGACCTTATAGTTGAGGATTTATGCAGAAGTATTGGATCAAGCTCTTTTATTCGAACAAGAATTAGAGAGACAAAGTTCTTTAAAAAGAGATAGGCCAACCAGGAGGCCAAAGTTTGGAATTGGAAGAATCTTATAAGAGGTCAAAATCAATGGACAAAAGGAAGAAGGGAGCAGAAATCTAGGGTACACCATGCCCTTAATAAATAAAGCCCATGTGTTCTCATTGTAGGAAATCCCATAGAGGAAGGACATGCTATAAGGTCTTGGGAGCATGCTTTAATTGCAGCCGATTTAGTTATATGATCAAGGACTGCCCATATTCGTTGAGGCAAATAGCGAGGAAGTCAAGTGCTTTGGGAAAACCTTTTATGTTTACAGCATAAGATGCAGAGGCATCGCCAATGGTGATTGAAGATAAACTCACAATAATATTTGGCCATGGTCTAATTTTAGCTCATATACTTTTAGATTCGGGATTAATAGATTATTTGTATATCGTAAATTTGTTTGTTATTTGTCATCACCTTCGAGATTTTAATTTTTTATTAGTAGTGTCAACACCTACAGGATCTTCTTTGATCACGAACATTGTATACTATAGAAATATTATTAGGGTCAATGGGTTAGAATTAGTAGTAGATTTAATTTTGTTAGACATGCATGATTTTAATATAATTTTAGGTATAGATTGATTAGCTAGTTATCATATTAGTATATATTATTTTCATAAGAGGGTGTATTTTTCATTCTAAGGATGTGAACCATTTTATTTTCAAGGAGTAATGTAAAAATAATCTCCATATATGATTTTGGCATTGCATACTTACCATTTCATGAGGAGGAGATATCAAGCCCATTTGGCTTATGCAAACACAATCGGAAGCCATAGTATTTTTGGCAAGAGAAATACCGATGGTATGTGAGTTTGAAAATATTTTTTAAAAGATCTTCCGGGACTACCGCTAAATCAAGAGGTTAAATTTAAAATTGAGAATGGCGCATATCAAAGTCCCCCTATAGAATGACACCATCAGAGCTAAAATAATTGAAGCAACAATTACAAGAGTTGTTAGAGAAGGATTTTATCTGGCCAAGTGTTTCTCTGTGGGGTGCCTTGGTGTTGTTCACAAAGAAAAGGAATGGGTCTATGCGGCTATGTATAGACTACAGGGGATTGAACAAGATCACCATACAAAATAAGTACCCATTGCCAAGAACTGATAACTTGTTCGACTATTTGCAAGCGGCTCAAGTATTTTATAAGATTGATATCTGATTGGGTTACTATCAACTAAGGATTAGAATGAAGATGTGACAAAGACAACTTTTCAAAAAAGGTATGGGCATTACAAGTTTTTAATTATAACATTTGGGCAGACTAATACCCCTTTAACTCTTATGAATTTGATAAATTTGGTGTTTCAACCCTATTTTGATAAGTTTGTGGTGATAGTTATCGATGATATCCTAATATACTCTATGAGCTATGAGGAACATGAATCGTACATGAGGATTGCATTCCAAATGCTTTGGGGGAAGAGTTTGTACGCCATGTTAAAGAAGTGCGAGTTCTGACTTAAAGAAGTCATATTTTTGGGTCATTTGATCTTAAAGGGAGGAAGTTTGATCGATCCCAAGAAAGTTGAAGCATTGACTATTCGGAGCTGGATGATCATGGTGATTGAATTTAAGAGCTTTTTGGAAATGACGATTTCATACCAAAGATTTGTGGAGAAATTTTTTAGAATTGCTATGCCCCTAACTCGATTGACATGAAAAGAAGTCAAGTTCAATTAGACAGAGGATTGCAAAAGAAGTTTTTAAGAATGAAAGACCGTTTAATGACAGCCTCGATTTTGACAATTTTTGAAGGATCCAAAGGATTTTGGTCTATTGTGACTTATCTAAAACTAGACTAGAGTATGTCCTATTGTAACATGGGAAAGAAGTTGCATATGGATCAAGATAATTGAAGACACACAAAAGGAATTGTCCAACGCATGACCTAAAATTGGTAGTGGTCATCATTGTGCTGAAAATTTAGAGATATTATCTTTATGGAGAGAAATGTTTGGTGTATGCAAACTACAAAAGTTTTAAGTACTTGTTCTCTCAAAAAGAGTTAAATATAAGATAGAGAAGATAGATGGACTTCCTGAAGGATTATGGTTGTAAAGTTCAGTACTAATCGAAAAAGGCCAACATGTATCGGATGCCTTAAGTCATTGAACGATAAATTTAATGGCACATATAAGGATCAAGGAGATAAAAATGTTGGATTGTGTGAAGCAATGTGATATTGAAAAGATCTCCCAAGGTCCGCGAATGAAATTATTATTTTTCCAAGTGTAACCCAAGATTTTGGATAAAATCAAATGAGCACAAATAAATGATCCGTTCTTAGTTGACATTGTTGGTGATTTGAACAAGGAGTCAAGGGCGGATTTTATCATATGGGCTGATGGAGTTTCGAGATTTCGGGAATGGATGTGTGCCGAATATTGGAGACTTAAAAGAAAAAAATATGAATAAGGCTTATCGGTTAAAGTATACTATTCATCCTAGAATTAATAAAATGTATCAAGATTTGAAAAAAGTCTTTTTGATGGTGAAACATAAAATGAGAAATCACAACCTATGTGGAAAGATATTTGATATTCCAACAATTAAAGGCTGAGCACAAGAAGCCCCTAAGTCTTTTACAACTTATGCTAATTCCTAGCCGGAAGTGGGATGACATAGTAAAGGATTTCATGATGGGTTTCCCAAGAATGTTAAAAAATCATGATACTGTTTGAGTGATTATAGATCAGCTCACCAAGTCTACTCATTTCATTGCTATTCAAATGAAGTTTTCTAGAGATTGTTCAGCATGATTGTACATCAATAAGGTGGTTAAATTATACGGAGTGCCAACTTCCATTGTGCCTGATCAAGATCTATGAATTGTTTTAGAATTTTAGAAAATTTTGTATTGACAGTTGGGGGAAAATTTAAAATTTAGCATATCCTATCATCCCAAACGGTTGGACAATTGGAGTGAACAATTCAAATTCTAAAGGATATGTTGAAAGCTTTAATTTTAAAAATGAAGGGCAATTGGGATGATTATTCGTCTCTGGACAAATTTGTGTACAATAATAGCTATCAAACAAGTGTGGTATGGTCCCGTTTGAAACTTTATATGAAAGAAAATATTGTTCTCCAATTCACTTAGAGGAGACTAGAGATAGAAGATATTTGGGATCATAAGTCATTTAAGAGACGTCTGAGAAGATTTATTTGATCTATGGCCGATTGAAGATTGTCCAAAGTTGATAGAATAGTTATACTGATCAGAAAAAAATCGAAGTTGAGTTTTGATATTGTAGACCTCATATTTCTAAAGATATAATCGTCAAAGGGAATATCTCGATTTTGGATTAAAGAAAAATTAAAATTGAGATTTATTTGACTGTTCATAATTTTCAAGAAAATCGGTGAGATAGCTTTCAGATTAGCTCTACCTCTAAATTTGAAAGATATTGACAATGTATTCCACATGTTAATACTTCAGAAATACGTTCATGACCCATCTCATATTTTTAAATACAAACCGTTAGGTAGAAATGAAGATTTGACATATATTGAGGAACTGGTTTAAATTTTAGGAAAAAGAGATCAAGTGTTTATGACTATAATTCTGTTGGTGAAGGCCTTGTGGAGAAACCATTTGTATGAAGAAGCCACTTGGGAAAGAGAAGATAACATTTGGGAGAAGTACCAAAGCATTTATTTCTTTGATAAGATATATAAAATTTTGAGAATGAAATTTTTATAAGTAAAGAAAAGATATAAAGAACGAGTTTTGAATTTTATATTTCAATTATAATTAATTGAGTTAAGATAAATAAAACTAAAATCAGAGAAAGAAAATTGGGTTAAAGTCAATTTTAGATTGGGTCACATCGAGTTGAAGGACGTTTGATCGGTGACTGATCTCCCGAAAACGATGTCTAGCGATTCCCTCTTGAATCAGTGCAAAAATAGAGCATAAAGCTCACTGTCAATGGTGCATAGCTATTTCTTCCTCAAATCAAGGAGAATGGAGCCTAACAAAGCCCCCAACAATGGCAGCCCATGTTCCTATCATTCTCGGCAAAACCAGAGTATAAAGCCCCTTCGTATGGTGGCCAGAGCACTAGGTGAGGCTCCCCCAAAACGGAGTCCAGAGCCTCTCAGCAGAACAAAATACAAGGCTAATTCACAGAAATGGAGCTCAGCCATCATCCAAATCATACCAACAAGGAGCTCCGAGCTCCTCATCAATGATGTTCGTGACTCCCTGAAGCTCTCAACTAGACCTAGTGCAGTAGGGAATGAAGCTATGCTAGCAACGGTGCCCCCATTAATGGCATTCAACTCCCTTAAACAAAATAGGGAACGAAGCTCCCCATAAAACTATCCATCATCCCCTATATTCTCTGGTGCCCAGTATGATAAACTTGTTTTGCCCCTAGGTGACTCTGTGCCTGTCGGTTAACTGGCCCAACTCAGGTAGACTGGGTCCGACAAGCTCGACGCTTGTCTTGGCACATTTTGCTAAGCCTCCAAATGTCACCGAGGCTCTTGGATGTGCCATCTCGCCCCAAGCGGGCTCATGTCTAAGCCGTTCCTCAACCAGGGGCACCCTCAGAGCCTAGTCCTCCGACTAGTGAACCGCCCCTCAACCGGATGCACCCTCGGAGCTCATTCCTCCGACTAGTGAGCTGCCCCTCAGTCGAGCATATCCTCGGAGCTCAATCCTTTGCATAGTGAGCCGCCCCTCGGTTGGGCGCACCCTCGAAGCTCAATCCTTCACCTCGTGAGTCGCCCCTCAATCGGGCACACCCTCGGAGCTCAGTCCTCCGACTAGTGAGCTACCCCTCAACCAGACGCACCCTCGGAGCTTAGTAGTCCAACTAGTGAGCTGCCCCTCGACCGAACGCACCCTCAGAGATCAGTGCTCCGCATAGTGAGCCACCCCTCAGCCGGACACACTTTCAAAGTTCAATCTTCCGCATAGTGAGATACCCTGGGCCGGGCACACCCTCGGAGCTCAGTCCTTCGCATAGTGAGCTGCCCCTCAACCTAGCGCACCCTCGAAGCTTAGTCCTCCAAAGACATCCCACTCATACTCCCCTCATTACTGCATCTTTGCACTCCCTCTACATTTACCTTTAAACATACTTTCCTTCGTTTATTATAGAAGACATCTGAATTGACTGCCGAAGTAGTTATTTGTAGTTTATATTTTACAGTTTCCAGGCTATCAGTGACAGAGATTGAACCCAATCCAAATTGGCCTACATTGGAAGATTGGAAGGCTTCCTAATCCATACAATAACCGGGAACCCAGGATATAATATTGGCACCGTCTGTGAGAACGATGAAAAAGTCTTTTCGGCCTCACAACAACGAAACAAAGACGATCAATGTTCAAGCTCTAACTAGCACGTCAGCTAGTTACGTCGCCTCCATGGTGACAACCCCGCATCGGGTAGCCATGCCGGGGGCTCTGTCCTCTAACTCCAAGATAGTCAAAGAAGATCAACATCCTATGTACGAGCCACTGCATCAGCCAGAGGCAAAGTTGCCTATGGTGACAACCCCCTACGAGTAGCCATGTGGACTAACAATCGACCCCGAGCGTGCAGGCAATCGCTGTCTAGCCGAGTACTCTGGACCCATTGTCCCCAGACTATTCGCACTTGTCTGAAGGTGTAGTGTTGAGGACTTCACCATTCAGCTCCCTAGAGATCAAAGAAAGTCAGCATCCTGAGAGGATCAATCGACCCAACAACCTCTCGGGTCTACTAATAAGCTCAGTATCACAAGGGATCCGAGCGATGGGCCCCACTCTCAAAGGAGAAACCAATCTAGTCCATGGAAGACAGGCCAAAGCCTGGAGTGACAATGCTCCACCATTTCCAAGACAACTGGCATCCTCTCCGAACGTGAAGAGGTCTTTCGAAGAGTTCGCAATTTAGAGCGCAGCTAGTCTAACGCTGCTCCTTTCTACTTAAGACACATCCCACGCTTGGGACCGGCCGATGTATGAATCACATCTAGTGTGACCCTATCCGGCCACCAGAGCTAGCCTACAGCAGCCCAGCGACAAGGCCCAGGCAGGCCGTGACTCAGTCCAACGTTCACTTTCGAACCTCTCGCATCTAAACAAAGATGTTATGCTAGGGGCTCCATCGGCCTACTCTAAAACTAGCAAAAGTTAATAAACATCTATGGATGATCTAGTGGCTTGACGACCTCATGAATTGGGCAGTTACGAGTGGCAGGGCCTAGTAGCGGGCAGAAGGCTGGTCGAGCCATAAAGCACTGGTGGAGGCCCAAAGCAATATGATTTGTGCTACTCAGAATGTCGCTAGGAGTCACCGACTTCGAACTCTAACGACCCGGTGTGTGAGCCTAATTTTTCAGAAATTAGGGGCCGTGGATATGAGACCACCAGCTTAAGTGGCCGCCACCCTATTCATAGGCCATCCTCGATCTCAACTGTCCTCCCAACGAGGATGCACCAACTAGTAGGCCAATCTCATAGCAATGCCTTTCATCGGCCCATTGTATAGCAACTAAACCCACAAAGGTTATGGCAATCCTCACAATTGGGGCCCAATATGCTCAGCTCGCCACCCATCGCATCGCAAAATACAACATCCAACCCAGTGCTGCACGATCCCAGGTCACCTAAGGCGAGATAGCCGACAATAAAACCCAAACCACTGGCCAACAAGCCACATAGCATGGCAGCAGTGCGCTGCCCAACCAATCTAGGGACAAAGACCAGATCTCAAGGACCATAGGGGCCATAAGCCGAGGTGCCTAACAAAGCACCCCAATGACCCTCCGAAGTTGTACATGCAGACCATGCACTTAGAGCAGCAGAAAGGTCCCGAGGGCATGGCACGTCGTTCGTCGCAAAACACCTATGATAATTCCACACTGAATGTAGGTGAGTCTTGCATGCACATACTGCCTACTTGAGTCACATTTCCCTTAATAGAATAGTAATATCATATGTTCATATGGATGACTACATAACACTGCATACAATCATGCAACTTAGACTGCTCCTAAGTCGGGTGAATGCTCATTCACCCGTTACCAAACCTCGATCCCATACCGAGTGGTTCATATGCGGTCATATTTAAACCTTGGTCCCGCACTGAGTGGTCCATACACAGTCATATTTGAGCCTCGATCCCGCACTGAGTGGCCCATACGCAGTCGTATTTAAACACCGGTCCCACACTGAGCAGCCCATACGTGGTCGTATTTGAACATCGGTCAAGCACCAAGCGACCCATACATGGTCGTATTTGAACCTCGGTCTTGCACCGAGCGGCCCATAGTGGTCATATTTAAACCTCGATTCTACATCGAGCGGCTCATGAGGTAAAAATATCAGGCCTGGGGGCTTCGAAAGCTCCCAACGAAGTGGCCATCAAAACCTTAAGGGGTTTTTCAGTATGCGTGTAGCAACCTCCTCCCAAAGGAGAGAGCATCATCAGTCAGTGATGGTTATGGGCTTGGACCATGTTGACGAAAGTGATGATGCCCCAAGCAGGGACGAGCGCCAAGATGATTTCATGCAATGGCCTAAGATCCGAAGTCTGGCTGCTATGGCCTCAAAACCGAGCTGGCCCTTGAGAGACTCCACCGAGCATGCGACGACATCCAATTTACTAGATAGAGCACCCCACTATGCACGAGATGCAATGATATCCTCAACCGAAGGACGAATACATTGCAAAAAGGCTCTAGATTCGAGCCTTGGCGACTATAGCAAAGAAGCTTAGCCAACGTAACGAGAAGATCCATATCATTCCAAAAAAAAAAGAAGAAGAGAGGAAAGAAGTAGTGGAGTTGCCAGCCTATCCCGGTCACGAAAGGATGACAACTTGACAAAAGAAGACGAAAGATGTGCCACCGGGACCCTCTCTCAAGCAGGCGCCAGAGAAGGTGCCTCACTGGTTCTCACAGGTCTAACGATTTCTCCAGCCCCAAGAGGCTTCCAACGCCAAGGAGTCAGGGATGGATCCTATGATAATCCAAGTAACACTGTCCGGGCAACGATAGCAGCATCCATGTTTTACCAGTAGAGCAAATTGGGGTGACATCACCTAAGCAGAGTACGACCCTTATCTTATTGTTCAAGACAGCGAACATGTTCAGCAAATTAGTGGGCCACCGCCAGCTCTCTCAAAGCTCGTCCTTGAGTGATGAGATCCGATTCAAAGCCCAAGCATTAGCCTTAGAGAGCTCTTGAGATCTCTCTTCATATTCGAGCAGTGTTCTGTCGAGGTAGCTAGCCCGCTCCTAACTTAGAAAGCACCTCAGCAATGACTAAATTGACCCAGCGCCCCCCTTCCTCAAAGTAGGCATGCACCCAAAGGGTGCAAGCAACTTTGCCCTCCAACAAGCCCGGGTCCTCCTCCAACACGGAGGTCCTCAACCCTCCATCCTATCAGGAGGCCCTCAGCCCTCCTCTCTCCAACATGGAGATCCTCAACCCTCCGTCTTGCCAGGAGGCTCTCAACCCTCCTCTCTCCAGCACGGAGGTCCTCAACCCTCCATTCTACCAGGAGGCCCTCAGCCCTTCTCTCTCCAGTACGGAGGCTCTCAACCCTTTGTCCTGCCCGGAGGCATTTTGCTCTCCTCCTTCCAGCATGGAGGTCCTCATCCCTCCTCCTACCAGGAGGCCCTTAGCCCTCCTCTCTCCAACGTGGAGGCTCTCAGTCCTCCAACAAGCATGGGTCCTCTTCCAGTAGGCGAGGCGCCCCTCTACGCACCATGACCCAAAGGTGGTCGGACGACGGTACTTGGCTCAAGCAGATTCGAGGCTGATGTGGCCAACCATTCCCTAACAAAGCGTCATGGCCAACTGCCACAAGACAAATCACCAGAAGTATGAGTCACCAACCGATCAACCTATCCAATTGTTAAAAAAGGAGCAAGTATCATAAGGTACTTGAACCCATAGGCTCAAGGTGAGATTGACCATCCCATGCCTTGGCCACGTGTGAGGATGCGTCATTTGGCCAAACATTGACTTGCCAGCAATCATGCGACCCTGGAATAGGTTACCACCTTTTCTTCGACCAGCCACTCTCCCATGAGCGCATCCACCTCCAGTCACCCTCAGATAGGACAAACCCGGCAGGATCGAAATCTGAATGGCGAACAGGAAAGGAACATGCGTGAGGACCTACGCAACATGTCCCATCATTACATGCCGAGGGTTGAAATTTCAAACCACTCGATATGGGAGGCTAGTGATGGGTCCGGTATCGTGGGCTGGCCTGAAACCCAGAGCGTAGCGAAGAAGCTTCGTCATGGCGAGAAAGATTTCATTTTGATGAGAGAAATCCCTCTTAGTGGGAAAAGTTGAATTCAACTTGGCGGGAAAAAAATTCATCCCTTCCCTCAATAAAAAGCGGGAAAATGGAATAGCAAAGAGAGGGGAAAAACAAGTCCCTAAATGGAGGAGCAAAATCCATCAAAAGTAACACCCTAAGATCGCCACTCCGGTCCTCCAGCCCGTCGGTGAAACGGAGCATCACAAAGTCTCATAAATGGCACCTAGCATTCCATTCTCATTTCTGATGAAAACAGAGCAAGGTGCCCTCAATGAGAACGCGCAAACGTTCTCACCAAACAAAGCACAAGGGTCTCCGCCGGTGGCAACCAGCTCTTCCCTATTGCTCTAGGGCCAGATGAGGCACAGTGCTCTCCTATCGATGGCGTCTAACCCCTCTACTCACGTTTCCAATGAAACTAGGTACGGGGCTCCCCCGAAAATGATGCCTAGTGCTCACTGTCAATGGCGCATAGCTGCTTCTCCCTCAAATCGAGGAGAATGGAGCCTAACAAAGGCCCCAATAGTGGCGGCCCATGTTCTTAGCATTCTCAACAAAAACAGAGTATAAAGCCCCTTGTATGGTGACCAGAGCACTCGGCAAGGCTCCCCCCAAAACGGAGTCTAGAGCCTTTCAGCAGAACAAAATACGAGGCCAAATCCTAGAAATGGAGCTCAATCGTCATCCAAATCAGACCAACGAGGAGCTCTAAGCCCCTCATTAATGGCATCCGTGACTCCCTGAAGCTCTTGACCAAACCTACTGTTGTAGGGACCTCAGAGAGCATCGCTCAACTTCGCCAACAACGAAGCCCCCATGAACAACGTTCAACTCCCTTAAACAGAATAGGGAATGAAGCTTCCCACAAAGCTGTCCAGCATCCCTTGTATTCTTAGGTGCCCAATACGATAAACCTGTGTCACCCTTGGGTGACTCCATGCCTATTAGTTAACTGGCCTAACCCAGGTGGACAAGGCCGGACAAGCTTGGTGCTCGTCTTGGTACGTTACGCTAAGCCTCCAAATGTCACTGAGGCTCATGGACGTGTCGTCTCTCCCCCAAGCGGTCACATTTCTGCGCCACCCCTCAGCCAGTTGCACCCTTAGAGCTTAGTCCTTTGCCTCGTGAGCCGCCTCTTAGTCGGGTACACCCTCTGAGCCCAGTCCTCCAACTAGTGAACCGCCCCTCAGCTAAATGCACCCTCGTAGCTTAGCCCTCCACATAGTGAGCTGCCCTTGGCCGGGCACACCTCGGAGCTCAATCCTCCACATAGTGAGCCGCCTATCCGCCGGGCACAGTCCTCCAAACACATCCCACTCATACTCCCATCATGATTTGCATCTTTGTACTCTTGTTACGTTTACCTTTAAACGTGCTTTCCTCCGTTTATTGCAGAAGACATCTTACTTGAGTGTTAGAGTGGTGACGGTGGGATAACCTCCCACCACCCTCGGACCTCTTATTTGTAATTTATATTATACAGGTTTTAGACTATCAGCGACGAAGACTGGACCTAATGCAATCAACTTGCAGCGGAAGATTGGAAGGCTTCCTAATCCATACAACAATCGAAAATCCGAGATGCAACAAGACCGTAGAAAATTGCAGGCATTAATAACTTTATCATTCAAATTTCTTAAATCTTTGTGGGATTGTTGAAACTGAAATCAATTACTCCCATGCTGTTTCAATCTCTTACAGAATTATTAAAGGATACAAGTGGATGGTCAACTCCTGACATGGGTCCCTAGGGCATATTTGGATGGGGTGGGACCCAATTGAGGTTCATGTCACCATGCTTGGTTTTACTCTCCAAGCTATGCATTGCATAATTATTGACTCTACTTCTTCTAGGAATTGTTAGTCTCATTTGTTTATGGTGTGAATCTGGATATTAATATAAGATCCCTTTTCTGTAATCTAATCTCGTGGGCTGTTCCAAACAATGTTAATGTTGTCCATTCAGATGATGAAATTATTGGTGAGAGGAACTGGGCATTCCTTGACATGGTAGTTTCAACTCCTTTTCAATAATTTTGAAAACGTAATTCCATAAGTATACGATTCACGTAAAGTATAATTGTGTTTAGATGACTTAACAAGCAACCAACATACAATTAAAATATACCAAATGATAAGAGCAATAATAAAAATTTAATTTTTGGTGATGAAGAGTAAAACTTGATAACCATGGCTATCGAAAAAAACCCTTCGAGCTCCATGACCAGAAAAAATATGCACTAAGAAAATTAATTTACAGACCGGATGATACAAACATACTATTCTAGCCGACTTACTCCCATCTTATGATTCCTAACAAAGAACTCCTTTGATTTGGCCCAGGTAACAGAGCCGGATACCTTCCAGTCTTCTAGTCAATTCTTCCTTCTTGTACTATCAGAGTACTATACATAGCTAGAGCTCAGTTTCCATGCCTCTCACATCACTCACGAGGGTTTATAAGCAAGAAAGAGAGTATGATCAATTAATATAAGAAGATGAGAAAACCTTAGAAGATTAGCTAATAGAAGGGACGAAGCTTTTTCCGGTGGGCACGAATTCTTGGCTCGAAATAATAGAAAATAACAATAATCGCCTTTAGTGAGTATTCTCTCTTTTTTTTTTTAACTGTTGGGTGAATAAGAAAGGCTCATATATATATATATATAAGAGCCCAAAAACAAGGTTTAAACAAAAGAGTCGTTAGAGATATTAGGGCCACGCCGCTCAAGCATAGATCGAGCATGCGATGAGTGCACGTTAGGGTTTCAAGATTTTCCCCGACACTCGAACGTCTATCAGGCGCTCATCGAGTGCCCATGTTCTGGTAAATGCGCTTCAGTGGTGCCTCGGGTGCTCATCAAGTGCCCACATTCTGTAAAACGCACCTCAGTGGTTTCTCACGCACTTCAATGGTGACAGAAAGGTATGGAGACTGAGTATGTAGCTGTGACAACCATCGGACGTGAGACTGCTAAAAATCTTCTAGGCAATATGATATCGAAGGCAACAAATGATCCGACACAGTCATGAAATATGCCAACATAAAATACAACTAATAATCTCGCCATTTGACAATTTCGTTACAAAACTCCATACAAAATAAGAAAATAAAATACAAGATAATCACGGGTTCAGACACCACTGAGATAGAACTCGTGTACATAAAAATTGACTCCAAGTTACAATCAACATAGTACATAATGAAATATAAAATATAAGGAAACTGTCGAGCTGTTGTGGCCTAAGGGAGAGCTGCGGTTCCTGGATAGCCACGGTTAGTGCACAAAAAGATAAAAACAATAGCAGTAAACAAATAAACAGGACCAGTAGCAACCAAATAAATAGCAATAATCATAAAACCAAAATGAACAATAATAGCTCAAATGTAACAAGCAGCAAATGTACAATAAAAGAATGAAACATAACACACTCCCCCTAACAAAACATAAAAAGAGAGCTCCCCCGATCAAAGAGAAACTACTTCCCTTTTTTGTCACGAATGACCAAGGAGCTAAATGAAGACTCAGAGGAAACTCAGAGAAACCGCTGGAGAGACCACCGAGAAGAAGACTGACGAGGAGGCTCCGCCACCTGATGAAAGAATTGCCCCTCTTGAGTAGGAAGATGAGAGTCAATACGCGCAAGCACCTCAGACTGAAACGGTGCCTAAGAATTAACAACGTGCTGAAGGCGGGATGCCAACTGCGCATAGGACACGTGCTGTCACTCCTAGGACGTGGACAAGCAGGCCAACTGGTGAAAGATATAGGATAGAAGGCCAGAGTATGGAAGGAGATAGAGGTAAATGAGCAGGAGAGACGCAAGTGACCTGGAACGAACGGCCCAGCCTCATCCAGAGAGGACGGAGCCTCTGAAAGAGGATCATTAAGAGGATCATCAGAGGCAATGGAGGGTCGACGAGTGTGAGAGCAGCTTTGCTCAAAGGTGGAGCGAGTAATAGGACGGCCAAGGGACGCACGAGGGAGGTCCGGACACTTGACACCTAAAGCAATAAAAAGGCGTTGAATGAGACAACCATGAGGAAGGTTGTCATTCTTCTTAGAAGAGAAATGGCCTGGCATATGGATGCACAGGTGGAATAGAAGATCAATCGACTGCCCACTTAGGAGTGTAAAAAGGAAGTGAACTTTGTTAGGAGGAATGGATGAGAAGTGGGAGACCGAAAACAGATTTGTCAACATGATCCGACTTACAACCATTCACTAAGGGCTGAGGAGTTCGGCTTTGTAAAAGCGCCCAGTCCACAACATGTGGGAGCCGAAAAGAAATGAGGCGACTACATTGTGGGGAGGTAAGGAACGTCCCTTGAAGGGATAGTCAGGATTGGTAACACGAGGGATGCCAAGAGTAGCAGAGATCACGTCTAGCGTAATCCGAAGATGACTCCCCCTCACGAAGGTAGACAAAGAAGAGAGGGAATAATCATGGATATTTGAATAAATTCTTGGATTAACAAGGGGAAGTGAGTAATCAAGTTAGTCACGATGGGCTCCTAGTGTCGATTCATGAACAATAAGGTGATAGCAGGATCAAGGTAAACAAGGTCAACGTCTCGTTCGAGAGTTAGTTGCCATTGAGACATACAGGAGGTAAATAACTCCGCAATGGCTGAACTGCCGAAGTGTTTGGGCTCAAATTGACAAGGACATGAGGTGTGGATGTCACTAAGAGATGGGTGGCTCGTTTTAGTTTGTTTTCCTAATTATCAAGGACTGCACACATGATGCTTGACATTAGACAATTTAGGAAGCCCTTCAACATAACTTTTCCACGAAAAATTGGATAGAATTTTAAAAGTCAAATGGCTAAGATGTTGATGCCATAATTCTGTAGAATAAATTTTAGTAGGATTACATCCTAGGATGTTGTTAGGCTCGATACCATAGAGATTGTCGGGAGTTCTCTTGCCCTCTAAAACAAACGAGCCACTTGTGTCGTATATGCAACACTTATCTTAGAAAAATCAGACTTTAAAATTTTCGTCACAGAACTGACTAATACTCAAGATATTAAATTTTAGCTTGGAGACATACAAAATATCACAAGGCATTGAGAGTCCAGAAATATTAATCTGACCTCTACAAGAATGGGAGCTTTAGCACCATCGCTAAAGACAACTGTCCCATCAGAATGGTCTGACAAGCAGGAGAATACGGCTTTATTGCCGCACGTGTTGAGAGCATCCACTATCTAGGTACCACAGTAAATGGTTGCGCGCTTATAGGACAATGTGAGCAATATTACATGAATAAGTTTTAGTAAAAATTTTCAACTTACTTTTCTTAATCCATATTTTTCTCCACAAATTTACTTGTTTATTCAGCTATTGAATGTGATTAACGAGTTTGTTCATTTTCATCCCTTGTCTTTGGTTATACAGAAGATTCATGGTATGACAACAGGGACGAATGTGATTGATTTGCCTACACAAATGACAGGTAGGCACAAACTTAGGGATGGAATTAAAATTCCAAGATCCTTGGTTGAAATAGGCATTTATTTTAGAAAATTGGTGGACTTTAATAGGTTTATTCACAACCTTTTAGATATTTGGATTAGGTAAGGAATTTGAACCAAATCTTTTCTCTACACATTTAGGCACAGATTTAGTGATTTTAGATGTGTTAATATTTTTGTGTAAAATTTTTGTGACAAGAACAAAGATTGTTTTAGAATGCGGGCCATGTTGAGAAATATTCTCATCATAATCCACACCCTTTTGATTTCCAACAACTTTCCCCAAACCCAACATGTAGTCAGGTTTTTGGATACTACTTGAGAATTTTTTTAATATCGTTCTTAGAATTTTCAAACTTTAATTCTAAAGATTTAAATTTTAACGATTAAGGAGCTGTTTAGCATTTCCAGTTCATGATATTTAATAGTGGCACAATCCAATTTAGCCATAACTTCTACTTTTTCGTTTTCTGATTCAATTAGCTTACTATTTAAGATTTTATTTATTTTTTTAACTTTTAAACATTTCCTAAATAGTTTGTCATAAGCTTCTTGAAGCCCATCTTCGTTATCAGATTCCTCATAGGAAGAATTTGATTATTCAGGCTATGCACTAGTGTCTTCATCACTATTAATAATAGATGTCTTGAATGCCATATAATTTACCTTATCATCTTTCGAGAAATTTTCATCATCTTCATCATCAGTTAGAGAAACATTTAAAGTTTTTCCTCTCTGATGCTTAAAATTAGGATACTCGATCCGAATATGACCGAAATCGTGACATTTATGATATTTGATTCCTTGGAATTTCTTACTTTTAGAGTCTTCATTTTTCTTTTTCTCTTTCTTAACCGAGTTATGAGACAAGTCATTTCTTTTAGAGGTTCGTTTACTATTTTTATTTTTGAAGAATTGTTTAAAATTTTTAACAAACACGATAAAGTCCTCATCACTATACGACTCTTCATACGAGTGGCGATCTTTCTCTTCCTTTATAGTTTTCAGGGCAATTGATTTGTTCTTTTTTTATTGAGAAAGAGTGTGCTCATATATTTATAAAGAACCAATAAGTTCTTCTATTTTTAATTTATTAAGATATTTACTCTTTTCAATTGTAGTAACCTTCGGTCTAAAGTGTTCTGGTAGATATCGTAGGACTCTTCAGACAATTCTATTCTCAGGAATATGTTCTCTTAAATTGAATGTAGAGTTAATAATATCGTTTAATTTTGTATAAAATTTATTAAGAGTTTCGTCATCTTTCATTCTCAATTTCTCAAACCTAGTAGTGAGCATTTGCAATTTATAATTTCTAACTAATTTAGTCTCTTTGTGGATAATCTCAAGGATGTCCCACACCTCTTTTGAGGTATCACACAAGGAGATACGCTTAAATTCTTAGGGGGATACAACTATAAAGACAACGTGCAACTTCTTGCTATTCTAATTGCAGGCATCAAGTTCTTCTTTAGTCCACAAGGATAAAATTTTTGGTTCATCACCCGAGGTGCTTCTAGGTGGAGTTCACCTAATTTGGGTGCTAGCCCATACTCGCTGATCCATAGATTTGAGAAATACTCTTATACGTACTTTCTAATATGTGTAGTTGCTCCCATCAAAACAAGGAGGAACTGATAGTGATTAATTGGTATGCATCTAGATTGGGGTCACGGATTAGGGACGAGTCTCGATACCAATTGAGAGGAACTAAGCATTCCTTGACACGATAGTTTCAACCCCTTTTTAATAATTTCAAAAATATAGTTCCACAAATATACGATACATATAAAGTATAATTGTGTCCAGATAATTTAACGAGCAAACAACATGCAATTAAAATATACCAGATGATAAGAGTAGTAATAAAGATTCGATTTTTGGTAACAAAAGGAAATACTCGATAACCATGGATATTAAGAAAAAAACCCTTCAGGCTCCACGACTAGGAAAAATATGCACTAAAAAAATCAATTTACAAATTGGGTGGTATAGACATGTTATCCTAACTGACTTACTCCCATCTTGTGATTCCTACCAAGGAACTCTTTGGATTTGCTCCGAGCGACGGAACTAGATACCTTCCAATCTTCTAGTCAATTTTTCTTGTTCCATCGGAGTACTATACACAGCTGGAGCTTAGTTTCTATACCTTCCACGTCAATCACAAGGGTTTATAGGTAAGAAAGAGAGTATGGTCATACCTTCTAATCTTCTAGTCAATTCTTCCTTCTTATTCCGTCGGGGTACTATACACCGCTGGAGCTCAGTTTCTATGCCACCTACGTCACTCTTAAGGGTTTATAGGCAAGAAAGAGAGTATGGTCAATTAATATGAGAATATGAGAAAACTTTGGAAGATTAGCTAATAAAAAGGATGAAACTTTCTCCGGAGGTCATGAATTCTTGGTTCGAAATAATAAAGAATAACAATTATCGTCGTTAGTGAGTAATCTCTTTTTTTTAAACACCTGGGTGATGAAGAAAGGCTCATATATATAAAAGACCCAAAACTAGGTTTAAACAAAATAGTCATTAGAGACATTAGGGCTGCGCCACTCGAGCGCAAATCGAGTGTGTGGCAGGCGCATGTTAGGGTTTAAGGATTTGTGCCTTGGCGCTCGAGCACCCATGTTCAGGTAAATGCGCTTCAGTGGTGTCTTGAGCCCTCATCGAGCACCCACCTTCTGAAAAACGTGCCTCTGTGGCGTCTCGGTCACTCATCGAGCACCCATCTTTTGGAAAACATGCCTCAAGTGCTCCTCGAGCAACAAAAAGATGTGGAGGCTGAGTATGTAGCGATGACGACCATCAGACGTGAGACTGCTAAAGATCTTCTAGGTAATACGATATTGGAGACAATGAATGATTCGATATGGTTACAAAATATTCCAAGACAAAATACGACTAATAATTGGGGACAATGTGTCCAAAAACTTCAATAGGGAATTCAGCGCACGCATCACTTCTTGTGGCCTTCATGATCTTTTCTTTGAACATTGTTTTTTCACATGGTGCAATAGGAAAGATAGGGCATATCGGATTTATAAAGGCTTAACCGTATTCTCGTCAATGATCAATGGCTCTTACTTTGAAGAAATGACAAAGGTGCATTTTTAAATACAGTGATCTTGGATCATTCCTCTTGCCTTCTCATTCCTAAGGGATTTGTTCAGTGGAAGATATTGGGTTTTCATTACTCTTTTTTAGGTGTCACAATAAATAGATAGTTATTAAAAAGTTGCACGATATTCATATGAGGATTGCAGTGTTCGCCTATGCGAAGCCCATGTGACAAGCTCCCAAGGGGCATTTGGGCGTTGAAGACAATGGCGCCCGTGCCTAAGGCATACGTGACGGGTGCTCGAGCGTCGCTTGCAATATAAAAACGTGCCTGACACATTTTTACAGTATTATGAAATTAGTTTCTCATACAAGGAACATCGTTTAGAGAGAGTGAGAAGAAAAATTGAGAAAAGAAAGAGATTCGACTTCCAATTGAGATCCAACTTGAATTCCGTTCATCGTCAAGATTAGGTATATTGTTCTAAAGTGAATTTTCAGAGCGTATTTCGTTTGGTTACTCTTATTTCTCGTTGTACTTTGTCTTGTGGGTTGTTGAGTGTATTGAGGTAATTGTGATCAACCATTTTTTACTTGGGATTATAGTGAAAGGATTTCGAAAGGGATTATTTATAACCAGCACTTTTATAGTAGATTTATTTAAAATTTGTTGCATAATTTCTCCCTTGATTTAAAAGGATTTTTCATGTCAAAAATGTTCTGTATTATTATGTTTCTTGTGCTTACAAGTTTGGTAGTTGACGTTTGACCGAGGGGTTCAGATTTTGTTCTGCCGTACTGGATTGTATGTATTCGAGTCAAACCCTAACAGAAGAAAAGTACATTTTAAATTCAACAGTGTTGTGAAGCATGCAGATTTTCAGAGGGTAGTGTTTAACCGCTGGTCCTTCAATGGTTTTGGAGTGCTTATGTTCTCAGTCGTTGCAAAATTGAAGAATGTTGAAGTGGGACTCAAAAGGCTCAACCAGACTTGTGGTGTTATCCACCAAGCTGCTGTGTTGACCAAGATGAAGCTTGAAGCTGCTCAATATTCCCTTAATGCCAAACCTATTGACTCCCACACCATCTTGTAGGAAAAGGGTGCTCGTGTAGCCTATTGTAATGTCGTGTAAGATGAGGCAACATTCATTAAGCTTCATGCAAAAAATCAGGTGACTCGTAGACGGTGACGGATATTCTAGATTTTTGTGCAACTCCTCGCTAGAGAAGCGCAACCAATGCTGCATCCATGCCCTTACAAGGCTTTGCGTGTCCATTACTTCCTCAAAGCAGAAAATCCATTAGAAAACTCCTGGCTACTTTCGTGGTCACACCGGGGGTCCTTTCATGCCTCTAGATCCAATGTCAGTCATCTTGAGCTTGTCGTATCCAAAATCATTCCTGAGAAGTCCCTTTCCTAGCTACATAATATTCCAGCTATGGAGGAGATTTGCTCTATTGTCTTCATATGAGGGGCTGCTGTGCCCTCAGCCAAATGGTTTCTCCATGGCATTTTTATGTCTTACTGATATTTAGTGTGCTTGAATATTTCTGAATCCATCTTTGATTTCTTTATACATGAGCATATTCTCAAATAGTTCATGTTCTCAAATAATTCAATGCTACTCTTATCTACCCTATCCCAAAGATCAATTTTCTGATTAAGGTTTCTAATTATCATCCTACCGTGTGTTGTAGCAGTTGGGATCACTCTCTTATGGGAAAATGGTCGCAGACCATTTGTACAAATGTGGTCCGCGGACCTGAGGACAGCAAGGTCTGGGGACATGGATGAAGTACAAGGATTTTGTGTAACTAAGGTCCGCAGACCTATGCGTTGAATATCTGCGAACTGTGCACAGCCTTAGCAGAAGTTCTAAACGAGCAACAATGACTGGTCAACATGATGTTAACTGGATAAAGACCTTGGAATTTGCTAGCTAGAGGACCGATATCTCGTCAACGTGGGTGTTGGCCGACCAAAAGAAAAAGACTGTCAACATGCATTGACCGGCTGTAAGCAAACATGTTGGGCAATTATCCTCCTTAGTTGGTGTACCATTGACCTACCTTATTGGGTAGTTGGATTACGTGATTCCTAGGAAGACGGCAGGTAAACCTGCAGGGCATGTATGCGCCGCCTATTGCCTAATAGGGTGTGCGTCTCTTGCTGCAGGTCTTAGGGACTGTGTATCAACCATCTTGCAGCATGGATGGTTGCCTATATAAATATATATATATATATATATGGGCATGCAAGTGTGCAAGTGAAAATATGCATTGCATGAGATAAAGGAGAGAAAGAGAGGAAGAAAAGAGTGCAGTGACACAAGTGTGTTCTTTGTGCTCTTCTTCGCTTTTGCCTCAAGGGCTTCTGTTGCCATGTGGGTTTATGTGACCAAATCTCATATAATGGTTTTATTTGTGGATTAAGTATCCCGTGATTTTTTCCTTATTTTAGAAGGATTTTTCACGTAAAATATTCGGTATTCATTTTTGTTTTCTATTTTACTCCACTATGTGTGTATGATCCTGTGCTTTTTCTATCTAACCGTCCATCCTATTCCAACAAGTGGTATCAAAGACGTGGTTCTTTAGCCGATATCTTCGTTGAACACTACTGATGAAGGTTGGAAACAATATAATTTGCCTGAACGGAACCAGCTACAACACCTGGCACAGCAAGATGTCTGACATGTATGTCAAATCCATGCAGCTTCCGGTGTTCGCCCCTCAAAAGCCCGAGACAAAATCAGAAGAGAAATAGATGCTGGAAAACATGCAAGTATGTGGCTATATACGGTAATTTGTAGATGATAATGTGTATAATCACATTAGAAGTGAAACAAATGCCAAGGCATTGTGGTAAAAATTGGAGAAGCCCTACGCCTCCGAAATTGGCAACAATAAAATTTATCACTTGATGAAATTAATATAGATTCAATACAATGTTGGCTCATCCATTGCAGATCATATGAATAAATTTCGAGAATGTGTAGACCAATTGGGTGGCATGGGTATCAAGTTTGAGGATGAAGTGTTGGGTCTATGGCTCCTGGCAACCCTACCAGTCTCATGGGAAGTGATGAGAATCACCATTGCCGACACAGCTCTAAATGGCATCATGACACTAGAAATGGCAAAAGGAGCCATCCTGAATGAGGAGATGAGACGATGGTCGCAATGGACCTCGACCTCTCAGCACTCCAAGCTCCTCGTGATAGAGTTATGGAAAATGAGTAAAGGTTGCGGTCCGAAACATGGAAAAAAAAGCTGGAGTAAGTCTCGGTCAAGGTTCAAAAATATGGAGTGTCATCACTGTGGAAAGAATGGCCACATTAAAAGGTATTGTTACAAGTGAAAGCGTGAAAACACAGAAAATGAGAAAAGTGAAGAGGGACGCAGTGAGGAAGAGTCCTCGGCCTTTGTTGTTACAGGAGTTAATCTCCTTTCGACTTGTAAAGTGGATGACGTTGTAAATTTAGCCGAGCAGGAGACCTACTGGGTGGTGGACTCTGGCTCATCCATCCACGTCACCTCTTAAAGGGAGCTTTTTACATCTTACACTACGGGCGTTTTTGGAGTGTTAAAGATGGGTAATATGGAGACATCAAGAGTTGTTAGCCGTGGTGACGTGTCTCTCGTCACCAACAATGGAACACGACTGCTCCTAAGGGAAGTTCGACGTGTGCCCGACATATGGATGAACATTATCTCAGTAGGAAGACTTAATGATACTGGATTTTGTAACGTTTTCAGCAATGGGGCTTGTAAACTAACAAAAGGGTCTCTAGTAGATGTCCGAAGGAAAAATGCGTTTGGTCTTTATATGTTGTAGGCCTTTGCCGAGGTTGGAGAAGTCAACAGTGCAAGAAATATGGAGTCCTCGGACTTATGGCATCGAAGGTTAGGCCACATGAGTGAGAGAGGAATGAATCACCTGGTTAAGAAGGGTCTCATTCTAGAAATGGATGAGGACAGACTGAAGACTTACTCTCATTGTATAACAGGGAAGCAGATGAGAGTCTCTTTTCAATGAGACTCATCTTTCAAAAGGTCCGAGGTACTTGAACTTGTTCACACCGATATATGCGGACCATTTAAGGAAAATTCCTTTGAAGGAGCACAATACTTTGTCTCCTATATTGATATGATTGCTCAAGGAAGCTGTGGATATTCCCACTTCAGTCCAAGGATCAGATATCCGAAGTTTTTGAACAATCCCATGCTCTAGTTGAACATGAGATAGGGAAGAAGTTGAAGGTCGTACGAAGCAACAATGGTGGAGAATATATTAGGATAATTAATGCCTACTACAAGCTACATGGCATTAGACATCAAAGGACACCTCCAAAAACGCCGCAGTTAAATGGTGTGGCCAAATAGATGAACCTCACATTGATGAAAAGGGTCAAGTGTCTGCTGTCAGAGGCAAAGCTCCCAGGATTCTTTTAGGCCGAGGCCCTGCAGACGGAAACCTATGTCATCAATAGGTCACTCAGTAAGCCACTGAATAGTGAGGTCCCAAAGAAGATATGGATTGGAAGGGAGCCGGCCTATGACCATCTTCGAACATTTAGTTGTAAGGCCTTTGTTCATATCTCGAAAGATGATAGGACTAAGCCTGAGCCAAAAACAAATCAATGCATTTTTTTGGGCTACAGCGTGGATGAATTTGGATACATTTTTATGATCTAATAAAGAAGAAGCTTATCCGATCACGAGATGTCATCTTTATTGAAGAGGAGACTATTGAAAATATTGGAGAAGACAGGAAGGTTTTGTTTGACATTGGCCGGACGGACAAGCTAAACGTTGAAACCGTCCATCCAGTACCTCCTGAGTCCAAGAACATGGCCTGAGTGTGGTCGAGGACAATAATGACGTCGTCACTGTGCCTCATGATAATCAGAATGAAGTATCTTCTGAACCAGCTGAGGAGTTTCCCAAACGATCCTCCTCGAGAGAAAAACATCCGTCTGTCCGCCTGTTATCTAGTGAGTATATCTTCCTCACTAATGCAGGTGAGCCCGAAGACTTTTACAGGTTGTGAAGAGTGCCTATAAAGAAAAATGGTTGGAAGCGATAAATGATGAAATGACTTCATTGCATGAAAATCACACTTTTGAATCGGTTGATCTGCTCAAGGAAAAGAGAACTCTAAAGAATAAGTGGGTCTTCCGGTTAAAGACATCCAAGGATACCATGAAACCAATGTATAAGGCGCGGCTTGTCATGAAATGTTTTAATCTGCACAAAGGTATGGATTTTGATAAAATTTTTACACCAGTGGTAAAAATGTCCTCTGTTCATGTTGTACTTGGTTTGGCAGCTATTTTAGACTTAGAAATAGAGCAACTAAATGTTCAAATAGTATTCCTCCAGGGTAACCTTGAAAAGAAATTTACATTGATCAACCAAAGGGGTTTGAGGTCAAGGAAAATGAATGATTGGTTTGTCGTCTAAGGAAGAGTCTGTATGGACTAAAATAGACTCCAAAATAGTGATACAAGAAGTTTGAGTTTGTCATGGTTGGTTAAGGATACCAAAAGACTACTTCTGACCACTGCGTCTTTATGCAGAGATTTTTTGAAGATGATTTTGTCATCTTCCTCCTTTATGTGGATAACATGCTAATTGTCAGACAAAAAGTGCTCGGATTAAGGAGCTAAAGAAGTAACCGAGACAATCATTTGCTATAAAAGATCTCGAACTGACGAAATAGATTCTGGGAATTAGAATATTTCACGGTCGAAATAACAAGAAACTCTAGTTGTCCTAGGAGAGCTACATTGAAAAAGTGTTGCGACGCTTTAACATGAAAATGTCCAAGCCAGTGTGCATCGCACTAGCTAATCACTTTAGATTGAGCAGAGAGCAATGTTCGTCCTCAGATATAGAGAAAGCCTGCATGAGAGGCATACCTTATTCATCGACCATTGGTAGCTTGATGCACGCAGCCGTGTGTACATTGCTGGACATTGCTCATACAGTCGGTATTGTCAACAGATTTCTCTCAAATCTAGGGATGGAGTATTGGTTTGCTGTTAAGTGGATTCTCTGATATCTCCAGTGGATTTCAAAGATGTGTCTACATTTTGGAGATGAGAAACTCCTGTTGGTCAGTTACATAAATGCGGACATGACCGGAGACATTCATATTCGGAAATCCACCTCAGGGAATTTTATCAAGTTCGGAGGGGCAGTCTCTTGGCAATCAAGGCTGTAAAGGTGTGTCGCCCTTTCTACTACAAAGGCCGAGTTCATTGCTGTGACCAAGGCCAGCAAGGAGATGCTATGGATGAAAATGTTCATTCAAGAGTTGGGCTTGAGATAAGAAAAATATATGGTACTCTGTGATAGCTAAAGTGCCACACATTTGTAAAAAAAACTCCTCATTTCATTCAAGATCGAAGCATATTGACATTCGATATCATTGGGTGAGAGATGTTATTGATGAAGGGCGGCTGTTAGTAGAGAAGGTCCAGTCCGATGAAAATGGATCAGATATGATGACCAAAATTTTGTCAAAGGAAAAGCTTGAAACTTGCTGTAATATAGTTGGGCTAAATAACTTGATTCCCACGTGGTCGTGAGGGAAGTTTGTTGGGATCACTCCCTTGTGGGAATATGGCTACAGACCCTTTGTACGGATGTGGTCCGCGGACCTGAGGACAGCAAGGCCTAGGGACATGATGAAGTATGAGGATTTTGTGTGACTAAGGTCCACGAACCTATGTGTTAAGTGTCCACAGATTGTGCACAGCCTTAGCAGAAGAAGTTCTGGACGAGCAATAATGACCGGTCAGCATAATATTGACTGGCTGAAGACCTTGGGATTTGCTGGCTGGAGGACAGATATCCAGTCAACATGGGTGTTGACCAGCCAAAAGAAGAAGACGATCGACGAACATTAACCGGCTGTAAGTAGACATGCTGGGCGATTGTCTTCCGCAGCTGGCGTATCATTGACCTACCTTATTGGGTAGTTGTATGATGTGATCTTTGAGAAGACAGCAGTAAACCAACGGGGCATACATACCCCGCCTGCCGCCCGATAGGGCATGCGTTTGTTCTGCAGTCTTGGGGTTGTGCACCAACCATCTTGCAGCATGGATGGTTGCCCGTTCCTTGTACATTGATATATATATATATATATTCTTTGTAGTTAGAATATATATATAGGCATGCACGTGTGCAAGTAAAAATGTGCATTGCATGAGATAAAGGAGAGAAAGAGGGGAAGAAAAGAGTGCAATGAGTAGAAACACAAGTGTGTTCTTTGTGCTCTTCTTCGTTTTTGCCTCAAGGGCTTCTGTTGCCATGTGGGTTTATGTAACCAAATCTCATATAGTGATTTTATTTGTGGATTAAGTATCCCGTGATTTTCTTCTTATTTTAGAAGGGTTTTTCACATAAAATATTCGGTGTTCATTTTCGTTTTCTATTTTACTCCACTGTGTGTGTGTGATCCTATGCTTTTTCTATCTGACCACCCATCCTGTTCCTATAGTAGTGTGTCAAGATCAATTTCCTAATCCTTTGCTGGCAGGGTGCAACTTATCAATTTGGTCCTCTCCAATATTCATGTCTTTTGGGTTTATTTTTTCGTCCTTCCAAAGAGTACCCTCAAGATGATTGACGGGATCCTTCGGGGATTCCTATTGCACGATAAGGCTGATGGTAAGCCCTTAGAGAAAGTTTATTAGGATGATGTTTGCAGGACTAAGGAAGGTGGTCTAGGGATTAAGAATATTTACTCTTCGAACAAGACTCTTCTATCCTGGCATTTATAGTGCATTATGGATGGAGATTTTAACTCTATTTGGGTCAATTGGATCAAGCTGAATTTTATCAAGAATCGATACATTTGTACTATCAATATCTCTCAATCAGATCCTTTGAGCTACCAAAACAATATAAAGCTCCGTCCATTGATTTGGCCATACATCAAGCATCTAATTGGGAATGGTAAGAGCACCATTCTCTGGTTTGATTATTGGCATTATCATGGGCTCCTTCCGTCTATGTTCCCAATTTGTATTATTCTTGGGACGGGTCTTGATCTATAAGCAAAAATAGCCTCCTTTATTCATAGCAATTCTTGGAGGTTGCCCCCCTCTTGTGAGCTCCCTCATCTCCTCCTTACTTGATTGTCAACCAAGTCAGGGAGTTAGCTACTACACCAATTGAACTCTATAGGCTATTGGAAAATTTATTGTTTGCACTACTCGGCACATTTTTTAACCTCCTAGCCGTTACAACCCCTTGGCACTGGCATATTTGGTAAACGGTGCTCGCCCTTCTCATTCATTTGTTCTTTAACTTGTTATCAGTGATAAATTGAAAAAGGCAGACAGTCACTTTTTTTCTTAACAAATCACCTCTATTATTTTGTGAATCGGTTCATGAGACCAATACCCATTTATTTGTGTATCAATTCTCGAATATGGTGTGGATGGAGATTTATGGGAGGATTTGGATTTCTTGACCTACTAGGCCACTTGCGACTAGTGCTACCAAAAGAGGGGCCACAATTCGTCAACGTCACCCCACATTGAGCTATTGCTACGATAGTCATTCTCATTTGGGGGGCACGTAAAAACAATAATTTTTGGCCAGGCTTTCGCTCCCTTTGCCTACCCTCACTGCGGCAGCTATTTAGAATTTCTTCCAATAGAATTTCTCTTCGGTTTAATAGCCTCAATCAAATCTTAGCAAGCTTCTCCAATTGGGAGTTTATATACCAAACTTGCGATCGGTCTCCTACCTCATCCCTTGCTACTCCTAGCCTTGGTTACTCTTAATGTCTTATATTTAATTCTTAAAGTCCTTTTGTGTGCTTATGGGCCGTGTGTGCTTACCTCTTTGTATTTAGGTTGTCTTTTTCTTTGGAATCTTGGCTAGGATCCAAGAGTTTTATCTTTGTATTTTTTTTTATTTTATCTAATTTAATCTTACCCGCATATCCTTTCTTCATTTATAAAAATTATTACTTTCTTCATTTATAAAAATTATTACTTATGTAAAAGAAATTAAAGTAGGTTTAAAAACAATGTGTCATCTTCAAGCATTGAGCTTAATAGCGCTCTAGACCTGGTATCTTGGTCTCAGATTGTTTCCTTCTAAGTTGAATTTCTCTACTCAAATTTAAATAGTTATACTCATTTGTAATCTCATTTCTAACAACTATCATAATTTACAAAATTGAATTTGTCAAATTATAAATGAGTACTTTCGTATAAATAATCGTATTAAAGCTGTTTCATTATAAAATATTCACTCCATCTATTAAAAATCCGATGCCATCCTTTGCATATGGCCTAAAAATACTCAATGCCCATGAACTACAAAAAAGTTTATCTATAATTGACAAAAATTTATTAAAGAAATTAATTTCTAATGGTTTAAACTTGTATTTTAGTGATAATATTTTATTATTATTTATTATTAATTTTTATGGACTATTAATCTGATCGTTATTAAAGTAATTAATGATATGGCGATATTCTTGATTACGTTTCATGGCTCGTCGAGAGATTAGAAGCCAATTATTGAGGTGTTTGGATTCAAATTAAAGAATATAACCTGATAATTATTCATGTGCAGTCCCGATCCGTAGAGAGAGAAACCCCTACTAAATTAACATGTCAGTGGCAGAGTCATTATCATTTGATTATATTTTATGCAATTTGAGTGTAGGGTTAAACTTTGCTGTCAGAAAATATTCTGAAGTAGAATAATTAATTTATTAAGTTATTTTTAGCCTTTTTTTTTAAGTAGTTAAATTATATAAATTAAAACTATATAATCATTACTACAGTTAAAATTAGATCTCTATCTAACAAAAAAAAAATCAAAATCAAAATTCCTAATAATGTCCAAAAATACAACCAGCTATGACAAAGAATAGGTTAAACCTGAACACATTATTACCGATAATATAAAAGACCCTGACCTATGAACGGGCACCACTAGCTCAGAAAATAAAGATATTTGAACCCCCATTTCTAAAAAATAAGCCGCAACTGTTTGGAATATAACAGAAATATCAAACTGATCTTATCTCATCCACAATTATGGATGATATTCAATATCCTCTCCGAATCATTGATCGATTTTCCTTTAAGCATTCTTTTCACGCCATATAATATAAATCAAAATGGCTCAAATTATTCAAATGAATACTTTGTTAAGCACTTAGATGTTGACTTTTCATGTCATCTTCCTCTACGTGTATATTTATTTATCATATATAGTATACAGTATTATAGAAAATATATTTTATTTTATATATTATATAAATTATGAATAAATTATAAAACGATTGATTTATAGTAAAGTGATGCAAAAAGATAGGTTTGGTCTACGAAAATCATATAGATGATCACATTAGACTTACAATATGTATTGTATCCTGTTCACTAGACAAGCTTTTTTATTTATTTATTTATTTTTTTTTGGGGGGGGTGGGGGGTGCCCACTTCTCAACTTTTGTGATTTATTATTATTATTTTCAACTTTTTATTTTAAAAAAATCCACCGAGACGTTGATCAATCATCAACTTTGCTTTAAGACTACTTAATTTCAAAATTATTTAAATAACAAATATAATTATAGCATTGCAACACAATAATGAAGACTGCCGTCGGTTGCAGGCAAATTAAATTAAATTATTTTTTTTAACTTCCTTTCTGTTTGGCAGTTGTGGCCAGATTTGGTTGGTTCTTTTCGGATTTTTTTATATATTTTATTTTTTAAATAATTTATTTTTAAATAAATAATTATAATTTAATACTTAAATTTGAAAAATTTTTAATTTTTTTAAAAAATAATTAAATCATAACTATTTATTTTAAAATAAATAATAAAAATTTAAAAAATATTGCTCTCTATTTTTTTTAAAAAAATGTGGTCCCTTGATCTGCTTCTACTAAACCCGAGCTTTAACTATATTTTATATTTTGAATTTAATTTTTTTTTAAAAAAATAAAATTAAATAGTAAATTTGGTAGAATATAAACTTTATATCTTAAAGAAAACCCTTTTACTTGCCTTTTATAAAATACTATTCTAAATTTGATATTTATAGGAAATATAATTAAAAAATAAATTATAAATAAGTTATTTAATAGCTTTTCTAATTAGATAATTATTGTTTCTCCACCAACAAATGATAATTATCCACATAAAACTTATTTTAGACATAATATTTATTTATTTTTATAATATTTTTTTTATTAATGTAATATTTATTTATTAATTTATCTTTATATTTGTTTATTTATTGTTATAAATAAATAACATATTTTAATAAATAAAATTAAAATATATTCTTCTAATGTCTGATAAATATTTACGACAACCTGCGACAAAGTCAAAGGGAAACTTTTGGCCCAAGACTCTTTACCGGCAAAGCCGGGCCGAGCTAACGTGTAACTTTCACCGCCATTGCCAACAGCCGTCATCAAAGTTGTGGTCGATATTCATTTTCCGGCAAATTGTAGAGATAACTTGCATAAATAAAAAATCAATGAAAAATAGTATTTATTATATTTATTTAAAAGTTTTTGTATAATTTATTTTTTTATAGAATATGTTATAATTTTTATTTTTTAAAAATTTTATAAATAATATATAAATTTAATAAAATTTATAATTAATTATTTAATTAGTTAGATTACATGTCACCATCAATCACTTAGTCACTTACCAGGCAAAATAATAATTGCAGCCTCTGAGCTTTCAAATATGTTATTTCACGATTTTAGGCACACTTAAATAATATATTTTTATTAATTTATATAAATACTTTAGTATGCATGAATATATTAAATGCTCTATTATTTGATGTGATCCAAATATATAACAAAATTATATAGAATATCTATTCAAGCGAGCCTGTCTGTGACATGACTCCGAATGAAAGTGCTATTACAAAAATGTAAGAAATTAAGCTTATTTCTGTCTAGTAGAAAATATTAACCACAATTTATTATAGGTTAGTTTAACTTACAAAATTATTTATTCATAGAAACTAAGCCTCATTACCCATAATACCACCCATAACTCTGATCGAGGGGTCCTACGACGCACTGACGCGGCACAGGACTTGTGCCATACGGCCTCCGCCATCCGAATCAAATTCAACAGTCGAAAATTGTATCGATTGCTTTTGTTCTTTTTTAAATTAAAAAAAATGCTCATATATCGATTTTAATCTGAACGATCGAGCCGATACGGCGCAGGACTCCTCGTCTCCCCCATAACTTATTATGGGTTAAAATTATTTATTAGACTAAAAGTTAACAAATTTGATTTACTTTTTAAAAATTGTTTTTTTGAAGTTTTGATCGGGGCTTGTATAACTTGATTTGCATTTTTAAATAATTTCTAATTTATTTTACTTTTTTAAAAATAGACCTTTAAAGTGTTTTTAAAATAAGTTTGATACGTATTTAAGATCTAAATTATTATATGAATTATAAAATCAGATAAAACTTTTAGTTGATTCGAGAGAAAGTGGGTCTGATCTTTGTAACCACAAATCTTGATCTTACACATTATAACAATTTAACAAGAAGTAAGAGGTATACAAAATACATCCCTCGGTATATCTTTCGATACTTAAATTAATAATTTTTTTAAATAAAATTAAAAAATATAAAAAGAAAGAAAAAATAGATATGAGTATGAAATTGAGTGGGTTAGGAGGACTGTACTCCCTCTATTTGGTGATACTTGAACAGGCAATTATATATCAAAGTATGCAATGCCCCCCATTGGTGGTTGGGGGTATGCATTTATAGCTTCGACAACAATCAATACATCTGTTCGGAATTGGTACCTATTGTAGAAGACGTTGTGTGACATCCATTACCAACTACTGTGATAATTATATGATCGTAACTTATATTGCCTTTGTAACAATCTAATAGTAAATTTTAGCATTTGTTAGACTGTTATTGTTTGCTTTAATGCCGTTAATTATCCCTCAATTATATAAAACCATTTGTTAGGATTAAGCATACTATTTATTATTTTACTAGGCCATCAATTGTCTTAACATATTTAAGTGTTATCTAAAACCATGAATTGATTTCTTATGCACGATAAGTAAAAATAAGATGTAAAACAAATCCTAAAAAAATTCTCCTAGAAACTACTTTGACGCTCAAATTAATAAAATATTTTTAATAATAAATAAAATAAATAGAAAATATCAATATAACTAGGTAAAGAATTTACTAAGCCTAGTACATAAAGTATAAAATTTGAGATATATATAGGCCTTATAGTTACCTGAGAGATAGGAGGGTCTTACCATCTATGTTCTATCCCTTTGGGTCTTTCTAATCCTTAGATTTGGAATGAGCCTATTTAGACTATAGATCTGGGTTGGTTTATCTTAAGTGACTTATCGTGGCCAATATTAGCAGGCGACAATAGTGAGGTCGTTGTAGCAATAGTCGGCTACAATGTCATTTGGTTGGAAGATCAAGTAGCGAACTTTAAGTGAGCTTTTATGACTAGTGACAACATCATCTAGCAATCGCAGGTGCTGAGTGCGGGTTGCTGTTATGAAGAAGATGGCATTAAAGCAAGTGCGACCATGGCCAGCATAGAGAGTTGGGTGGTAGTTGCAACTAATGAGGAGGTGACAGGCCTCAACATAGGCCTAGGCATAGTCTAGACGGGTGGTTAAGCGCCATCCAATGGCCGCAAGGGGATGAATCCAATAGCATAAGTGGGACTGACCCCGGTGCAAGTGGTGCTAGCACATGTCATCTCGTAGCAATGGCATACTCGAATCAAGGCAATAACAGCCTTAGTGCTTGTGGCTGTGGCAATTAGTAGCAGCCTTGGTGTTGGGCGACGGCGGCTAGTGTGTCTGGGCATCCGTTTAGCCTCTCTCCCCCCTCTCCACTATTTTTGTTCCTCTCCTCTTTTTATCATTGTTTTTTGTCTAGATGTTTTCTACCTTTTATAGGTTAAGATGTTTAACCATAAGGGTTTTCTTTTTGTTAGCCATGTCTAAACACGTGGCAAGTTTTAATTAAATGAGTGCTTTGAACAAAAGATATTGTGTTGGATCTTGATAGTAGATGATAATTTCCAAGTCTACACTACATTTGTAGATGTCATATGGTACCTTTTTAGATAGCGCCGCACCTTAGTTGATATTACACCCTATTTTAGGATGTTTTCCTAGCCAACACCATCCTTAACCACCAAGCTTTGGGTGACGCCAAGCCCACAGTCTATATTGTTTTCTAGGGTGATGCAACTCCTCAAGCTTTGGCTAATGCTAAGCCCCCAGCCTAGCTTATTTTTCTTGGGTGATGAAACTCCCCAATTGGTGTTGGTCTTATCCCTATTTGGGGCGCTACAATTGGCTATTACCTCAACCCATGACCGCCATTATGAAAGTCACTATAAATCGGCTCAAGAGTACTCCTAGCCAGCGGTATGGGTTGAAATGTTTGGGTTAGGACATACATTATTTTGAATTAGGTAGCCAAATTGGATTCTTTTCCCCTTCAGGTCTTTAGGATTTAAGCTTGTACCATTTCATTAGATCCCAATACTAGTGGCCTAGTGATGCCGGTAAGTGCATGATTTGCCGGTTTATTCTAAGTTTTCCATTAGTCATCTACTAAATGATCTAAATCCTCAATTTTATCCCATTTGATTTATTTATTTTTTTCCCTTATAGTCTTTTATCATGGGTCCATTTTATTGGGACCCAATAATTTTATATTTAATCAATATTATAACCATATATCTTTCAACGTAGAAATATATGTTGGAGTTCACTGACAGCTTGAATGAATCGAGAGAAGGGGTTAATGATGGTGACACACAATTGCAAATAACAATCATAAAATAAAGAGATAAGATAAAAATAATTTTACGTGAAAATTCTCTTCTAAATAAGAGAAAAAAATCATGAGATAAAGTATCCGAAAATTTTTACTATATAAAATCAATTACACAAACCACAAAAACAAAATAGAATAGCTTGACGCTTTGTATCGGATGGACCTGAGTAATTGTGAGGGTAAGATGAATTTCCTTCTTCTCATTTTTCTTCTCTTTCTCTCATTGACGGTACTCTGTAGTATGATTTTATAAAGTGATGTTTTTTACTCTCTAACTCTAAAACACATTAGCACGTTTTTATATTGTGGACCATGTTCGGCCAACTTCTAGACTCGAAACTCAGGTGCTCTTCAGTATCACCACCCGGTCGCTCCTCGGACTGGGCACTTGGTCGCTCATCGAACTTGGCACCGACTCGCTTCTCAGACTCGGCACCCAGTCGCTAGCCATGCGTGCGAACACTGTAATCCTCTATCTCAGTATAGAACCTGTGTGTGTTTGATAGAATTTTCAAACAGCTCGTCAATCGGGTATGGGCCTACACGAAAGTTACTCATATCTCAACAATATACACCATTCAATGTTGAAGTTGAAAGATTAGTTTTTTGTATATCTTAAAATTTATTAATGTCGTCTACAGCAATACAATTACAAATATAAAAAATAGGAAGCTGTCAAATAAATATTATACTCAAATGTTTTTCATTTGATTTTAAAAATTAATGCACATTATTAATTATTAGCAGTGGATGTTAGTTGTTAAGATTTTTGAGACTAACAGGCAAAAGAAATAATTACTCGGCAAGTGTCGTTAAATATCATATTCTGATTCGATAACGCTTCTAAAAAACACAAAAGAAGCAAAAAAATTCAATGTAAATTCGGCTGAATTAATCCTAAACAATGAAATGCTGGTAATATTTACAATATTAATATTAAATAAACAAATATATATATATATATATATATATATATGACGGGGACAATAGAAATGGCCGACCCAATGTTAAGATTTATAGACTCAACGGCAAGCTAAAAGGCATTTGGCCCACAGGCCCAGGAGCTGGTCAATGCTCTATTGACCCGAACAGTGCCCCATTCGGCTGATCAGCCTAAGCTAGCCATGGCCCGATCCGAGCGGTCCATAGTGTCCTCCCCGCACACTGAAGATTATTTGTCTTAACCAGCAAATACCCCAAATATTGTCCCAAATCACAATCCCTTTAGGAATGGCAAATTTCAACTCAGCAAATCTCTCATAATAGCAACTCTGATATTCACCGTATATAGTATCTCTTCAAAAAAGGAAGAAATCCCCTTGATTGTTCACGATTGCCTTAATCGACACCTGCAATCCCCATGTTAGTCCACCGAATCTGCACAAGCCAACTAGCGGCTAGCCCTAGCGTCTAGATAAGAATAAGCTGGCCCAAAGCCTATAAAAGACTATTGAGATAGATTCCAACGACATGCCCACATTTATACTCATTCCAGCCCTCATACACTTATGTTCCCACTCAAGCAAGCCCACAGAATGCTACTTCTAAGAGCTCTCAAGAGACCATATTCTATCCGCAGAGCTTCCCAAGAATTTATTCCACAATTCTCGCTCTTTTCGATATCAAAGCCGCTCTTCACGAGCGCACCATCATAAAATCGCTCCACGCCTAGCGTAACCTCTGAGTCAGACTGAAAAGCTTATTCTCTGGCATCACTATTCATACCCTTTTATCCCTGTATCTTTCATCTCATAAGAAAGATTATTGATTTGAGTGTTGGAAGATAAATCGAAAAGTAAATTCTTCTAATTCTTTGACCTCTTATTTTGAGTTATGGTCTGTAGGATCCAGGCCAAGAAGTATGGAGATCGGATCCGTTTTAATTTGATCTGAAGATCAATCGACACTCTAATCCATCTACTACTCGAATCTAGGACGCATCATTAGTGTCGCTTGTTAGAAGGCGAACAAAAATCCTAACCACCATTCACACAGAAGTAAGCATGCTGAACACCAAAGCCCATGCCAGTGCTTCGGCTAAGGACGTCGTCCCCCATAGTGACGACCCATCTATGGGTAGCTATGCAGAGGAGCAACTGATGCCCTTCATGTAGGCGCTCACTGACCGGGTGGATAATATATTACAAATGCTCTAGACCTTGTGTGCACATCGGCTGGGGGCTCCTTCCATCACTACTTGCACTTTAGCATTAAGACGAAAAGGCTTGAGAAGGAAGCGATCGGCCTATAAGGCAGGATGCCGAGATAACCTTGTAGCCCGAGCGGCTTCGAGTGACGGGGTTTCGTCTCGTTTGGAGGGCCAACTTGGTTACAAGACACTGGATAAGAGCCCAAAGCAATAAAATCCTCATTACTCATGTGACGAGCAGAGGCCACTGGCCTAGAGGGAGCCTCGTGCAACGTCTAGCTAACCAGTGGCAGTAGTAGGCCGGCTTCACACTGCTCATCAAAACACATAGAATTAAGGACCTGTTCCAACGTGAAAAGGGTTGTAGTCTCCCTCTGGATGGAGGAACGGCTAGAAAAGATATGGCAGTATGTTCTTAGGGGAGATGCTAACGGACGCTCCGTAGATCTAAAATGATCACCATTCATGATAGAGATCTGGACGTAGCAACTTTCTTAGGAGTTTAAGATGCTGGCCCTGGAACCCTATGACGAAAGCACTGATCTGATGGACCACTTCCGTACACCCTACTAAGCTTCTAGGGCCTGGGAGAGGTTGTTATGTGCTTGCACTTTCTACTAACTCTCAAAGGGGACACTTGAATTTGGTTTTATTGTCTACCGCTAAATTCAATCCGGATGTTCCAGGAACTCGTCGATAGCTTCCTCACTCAGTTCGCTTCCAACCGGAGGGAGGAGAGGTAGTCTTGGCACCTTGCCCATATCAAGCAGGGGTAAAATAAAAGTCTAAGGAGCTTCCGGGTCTAGTTCACCGTCGAGGCCCACTGGATACCCCAGCTCACTGATGAGGTAAAGTTGAGCATCTTCACATCAATTTCAGATTCGGCTGAGTTTTTCAAATATCTGGCCCACAAGGATCCCCAAACCTTTCACAAAGCTAGGGCCGTCACCAGAGCCTACATGACAGCTGAAAAAGCTAACAAGGCTAAGCGACTAGGAAGTAGGGACTCCTTCCACCAGGGACCACCAGGAAGAAGAAAGAGAAACGAAGACCGCTTCAACTCCCGGGATCTAAGGAAGCAGCCCAGGGTGGAGTTAGGGGCCCGAAGGAAATTTGAGCCCTTAAACTTAACCCCTTTGAATGACTCCTAGACTAACATTCTTATGTAGATCTAAGAGAAAAAATTTCTGAAATGGCTAAAGCCAATCAAGAACTCAGAGGGAAGAGATTAGATAAAGTACTGTTACTAATGTCGATCTTCGGGTCACAGCATAGAGGCCTGCTGGATCCTACAAAAAGAAATTGAAGAATGTATCCAGAGGGGGCACCTGACCAAGTTCCTTCAGAACTAAGAGCAAGGGTCCGGTGGAGCAGGTGAAAAGAGAATAGAGTAACAGTAGCCAAGAAATAGAGTCGTAGCCGGATTGGTCAATATGGTGGCCTCCCGGCTGAACCACCCGTCTGACTAGCTCGGTACTGCTTCAAAGAAATCAAGGGTAGAAGATAGGGATGATGCCATTAGTTTTAGCAAACAAGATATGTCACATGTAATGAATTTCCACTCGGACCCTCTAGTTATATCTACACTTATTTCAAATGGTACTGTTGTACTCGTTTCAGATAGTACCATAGACTACCAACGGAAACAATTCTTTATTGAAGTTCTCGTGATTTACTTTACATAGATACTTATTTTAAATTGGGACTAAAAAGAGTCAGCTAAGATTGGTTGAAGGGTCCCTTCACCGACTAGATAGCAAGCCGATACCCATCCAAGGAACCATGTAGATAGAAATTACCTTAGGAATGTACCCCAAGACGGCATCTTGCATACTGACATTCGTAGTAGTCAAGCGGCCTTTAGTCTACAATGCCATCCTAGACCGGCCCTACTTAATCGCGTTCTGGGCCATGATGTCTATCACGTACTTAAAGATGAAGTTTCCTACGGCCTATGGCATTGGATAGGTACTAGGCAACCAAGTGACCGGTTGCATGTAATACCTATCCTAGGTCATTTGGGCCACTCTGGACTGATAGATAGACGACTTCGATCATAAAGACGAAGCAACTCTGTAGCAAGTCCATGCTGACCGACCACGTCCCTTTAGACCCTGAAGATCCATGCATATAGGGGGCTCACTCGCCAGATTCCTACCAGACCGGCTAGTCACCTTCCTTCATCAGAACATTGATATTTTCGCATAGGCTCTGGCTGATATGCCTAAAATTCTGACCATAGTGATGGTCCACGAATTGGGCCTTGATCCAAGCCACAAGCCCGTCCAGTAGAAGAGGATAAACCACTCCATCAAAAAACTCACTGTCATTCGGGAGGAGGTGAGGAAATTTCTCGACGCTAGCTTCATCAGGGAGGTCCAGTACCCGAACTAACTCTCCAATGTCATCCATGTCAAGAAAAATAATGGGAAGTGGTAGATGTGCGACGACTTCAGCGATGTGAACAAGGCGTACCCAAAGGATAGCTTCCCACTACCCAGAATCGACCTACTCATCGCCACCACCTCCGGGCACAAATTGCTTAGTTTTATGGACGCATACTCGACTACAATCAGATCCAGATTAGTCTAGAGGACAAGGAGTATCCCTCTTTCATGACGGACCAGGAGACATATTGCTACCAAGTTATTCCCTTAGGGTTAAAAAACGTGACTGTCACGTATCAACGGCTCATGAATAAAATGTTCAAAGCGTAGATTGGCTGAAATATGTAGATGTACATAGATGACATGCTCGTCAAAAGTAAAACCACTAACGACCATATCTACAACCTTAGTGAGGCATTCAGGGTACTCCGGGTGCACTAGATAAAGTTAAACCTGGCAAAATGCGTCTTTGGAGTATCCTTAGGAAAATTCTTGGGTTTCATCGTTTTTGGTGGGGAATCAAAGCTAACCCTAAAAAGATAAAGGCTATCATAGACATGACACGGAACTTAAAAGACATCAAGAGGCTGACGGGGAGGCTTGCAGTGCTCTCCCACTTCTCGACTAAATCCCGAGACAAGTATCTCCCCTTTTTCAAAGCCTTGAGAGGGACAAAGATGAACGACTTCTAGTGGATGTCCGACTATCAAGCCGTCTTTTAGGAGCTAAAGGAGTACCTAGCTCATCCCCCTCTCCTGACGCCACCCATAGAAGGCAAGGAGTTGTACCTCTACTTGACAGTTCTAGAGGTAACATTAAGTTCTATTTGAATCCAATAGGAATATGAACTGTAGTAGCCGGTCTACTACGTCAGTAAGACTTTGACGTAAGTCACACAATGGCGCTCATCTATTTGGTTAGAAAATTGTGGCCTACTTCCAGGCATAAAAAATAGTTACTTTGACCGACCAACCACTAAGGGAATCCTACAGAAACCCAATATGTTAGGACGGTTAGACAAGTGGGCCATCAAATTGGACAAGTTCAATATAAAGTTCAAGCTAAGGCTGGCCGTAAAGCTACAGGCTCTAGCAGACTTTATTGTTAAGGCCATGACCCTGATTCCGGACACCGGTCACCCTAGCAATGACGACCGTCGATCTAAGGAGCTAGGATTGACCCTCCATGTGGACAGATAGTTGACTCACTTCAACATTGGAGTTGGAGTGATTTTGAAGACCCCCAATGGACTAGAGGTGAGATAGTCATTGAAGCTTGAGTTCCTGGCTGCCAACAATGTTATCGAATACGAAACTTTGCTCACCGAGTTGCATCTTGCATGGAATATTCGGCAAGGCACGTAACCATCTACAACGACTCAGAATTAATTGTCAACCAAATCCATAGAAGCTTTGAAGTGACGAGCCCTCTACTCGCAAAATACTTCGCTAAAGTAAGAAGTATGGCCCAGCGGTTTAGCAAGGTCAAGATGGTGCACATCCTAAGAGTTGACAACTGGAAGACCAAGTAGCTCGTGAGGACAACTGCGACCGAAAGCCCAGAGCAGTATTCTAGAGACATATAGGAGGTCCTGACCTCGCCAATCATAGAAGAACCTGAAGCGCTACAAGTCTCCGACAGTGAGAACAGGATGTTTCCCTACTGGAAGTACATTACGGATGGCTCCCTACCAGAGAATTCAGACAATGCTAAATTCATAAAGAAGATAGCCAGCTAGTATACCATCATGGACGAAAGGTTGAACGGCAGAAGGTACTCCACCCCGTACTTACAATGCCTCACACCGGAGGAGGCCGATTACATGTTAAGTGAGGTGTACCTTGGTATCTATCGGTCACACGTCGGGGGCAAAATCCTTGCCTTTAAGATAATATGCTAAGGTTATTATTGCCCACAATAAAAAGAAGGACCATGGACTTCATGAAGAAGTGCAAAAACTATCAGATCCATGGCAACATACCCCATCAGTCACCCACAGACCTGAGGACCCTTCAGGCCCCTTAGTCATTTGCACAATGGGGACTCAACATACTCGGCCCCTTTCCCATCGCATCTCGGCAAAGGAAGCTCATCATAGTGGGTATCGACTACTTCACAAAGTGGGCTGATGCCTCCTCACTGGCCTGAATTACCGAGCAAAATACCACAGAGTTTATTTTGAAAAATATCGTCTGTAGGTTCGGGATTTCTGAAGTCATCGTGACCAACAATCGAATCTAATTTACTAGCAAGCGCTTCACCAAATATTGCACAAGTTTTGCAATTTGGTTGATCTACACCTCAATCACCTACCCCTAAACGAACGGTCAAGTGGAGGCTACCAATCAAACCCTACTTCATGAGCTAAATACCAAATTGGAAGATGCTCGGAGCTCCTTGGTGGATGAGCTGCCCTCCGTATTACGATCATACTGGATGATACCAAAGGAGCCAACACGTGAGACGCTCTTCAATCTATGCTACGAAGCCAGGACCATCATCCCAGTCCAGATAGGACTACCCAGTCTCCAAGTCGAGGGATTCGACCCCCTCAACAACTCCCAATGACTTAGATAGCATCTTAACCTACCCAAGGTTGCACAAGATGTGGTTGAAATTCGTACAGCCACCTATCAGCAGTGGGTCACCTATCAGCAGTGGGTCACCTGATACTACAACAGAAGTGTGAAGGCTCTCCATTTAATGTGGGGGCCTGGTTCTACGAAGTATAGATGCCACAGGCAAGAACACTGATAGGAACAAGTTCTCCCCGAACTAGAAGGGTACCTTTCTCATTTTGGTCATCCTACGGAATGGGGTATACAAGTTTCAAGTCCAAAACGGCAAATTAGTCCCAAGAACGTGGAATACTGTCTGCCTAAAAAGTATTACCAATAATATTTTACTGAATCCAAGTAAGTCCAGCTTACATCACCGAGCATGCTTGTAAAAGTAAATCATGTTTGATAAAACGATTTGTTTACTTGTTTATTATTAATTGTCTTTTCTTATTTGTCTATCCATATGAATACTTGTGTGACGTTGCATAAATTTAAAAAACCTAGGCTAACCCTAAGTTGGACAAATTGTCATTTGCCCGTTACTGAACCTCAATTCTGCATCGAGCGGCCTATACACGATTGAATTTGAGCCTCAATCTCGTACCGAGTGGTCCATATGCTGTCAAATTTAAACCTCAATCTAACACCGAGTGGCCCATACATGGTCAAATTTGAACCTTGATCCAACACCAAGTGGCCCATATGTAGTCGAATACCAAAACCTTAGGGGGCATTTCAGCCTACGTGTAGTGACTCCCCCAACAGGGAGGAGCACTGTCAGTCAGCAATGGTTGATGAGTTAGGATCCGATATAATTTCCCATAGGGAGACGATCTCAAGTAATTGCCCGTAGGTGACAACCCTAACTTTACAAAAGCTCGACTATGATAGCATCCACGCTTAGCCAATTAAACAATGGTACGTAAGCAAGGTTGTACAAAAACATGGAAATTGCGACAATGATCAGGAAAATCCTCTTTTATTCATTAAAGCATTGTGCTATACAAGCGTCCGGGTGTTATGTACAAGTGTATAAAAAAAGAGAGGAAAAAGCCACCCTAAGGCTGGGGGACAAGATGACGGCTCTTCCCTATCAGAGAAATCAATTAGATTAGACCGACACCGTGCATCTCTATTCCCTAGGTCAAAAATATATGTTGGAAAGGCAGGATTCAAGAGAGAAGTGATCCACCGACATAGATGAATGCCATCCAGAAATCTTGTATGCAGAGCTTTGCCCACCTCCTCTGGGCTGAATTGAGTCGTCAGCTCTGCTCCTAGTCTAACATTCTTGCTCTGGAGGTCAACGAGATACTGCTTCAGTAGCCTGCAAAGCATCCTTGACCCCAGATAGTTAGAGCTCAAGGCCGTAAACTCGATCCGAATACTACTAAGCTATAATGACCCAACGGGTCTCAGACCAAAATTATGTACATGCATGTAGATTTTACTAGTCGTGCGGTGGTTTTACATAAACCTTGGAAGCGGCGGCATCCACCAGGCCCTGCATCTCCACCACTCTTGGGTCGACCCTCATCTAGGTCAAACAGTGGACCTCCCCTTCTAACAGTTGGATCCGGAATGACCGTTGATACAGACATGTCTGCAAAACGTGCACCATCTTGTCATCTTGTAAATAGAACAAGAGGAAGAGATTAAGCTTAACTAATTCCAGTGAAAAAGAAAAGTTCTCAGAAACTTACCCGAATGTATGACAATCTAGTAGCCACAACAATTAGAGGGCACCATGCATGAAGACCCCAAAGTGGATGCCCGATCTGGCCGGGGACAATCCAACACAGAAGCCTCCCGGTGAGATACCTCCGTTGTCATCGCCTCCTCGTTGTCCCTCCTAGTTGGGCCTCTACTGGGGCCCACACTGGAACCCTCTCCGGCCAACTTGCATGTGAAGCCGGCCACCTCCTGCTCCGGCAAAGAAGGAACAAGGGCCTCCTGTTGGGCCTCCTGCTGAACTGTTTGTTGGGCCCCCTCCTGGACCTCTTGCAGGACTACCTAATGGGCCTTCTGCCCAGGTTCTTGATGGGCCTCCTGTTGGGCTTGGGTCAGTTCACTCGATGGCCTGTAGCTAGAATGGAAGCCCCACCAGCTACAGCTACTCCAGCACCGGCCTCGGTGGTGCCAGCATCTAAAGGTGTGATGAGGGCTGGTCCCCTTGACAGCTCACCTAGGCCTTGCATCCGCTCCACCATGGGTAGGCCCTAGGTATTGAAAGACGAAGAAGACCTTGGAGACGATGAAGTCTGCCATTGGTACAGACTCTCAGATGAAACCCTTATATATAGGGTCCCAGCCTTCCTCTTGGGCTGGGCAGGCAGAGGAGCGATGGCTCCCATACCCTCCATGGGATGGCCCCATTTGGCCAGTGCAAGCGCCTCAAAAGATGGGAGGTGATCCTTCTTGAAGTCACCCAAATTCACCAGGATCAATTCTGTCAACAGCTTGACAGACTCTGTCTCCTCACGTGAGGCCTTGCTGGTAAAAGGTGTTGGCACATTCCCCCATCCATTGTGGATGGCCCAGTCAGAAGTGACTTTGATAAAGAAGAACCGGTCCTTCCAGTTATTTAGAGAATCAAGGATCACCCCACTTATGGGTAGGTTCCTAAGAGACAGTGAAATTCAGTCTCCACTCTAGCAAAGCTAGAAGATAACCTTCATGGCCACCGCAGTCAATGCCCTCCTCTGGTGATGGAGGAATATACAGATGGAACATAAATATCTAATGGAGTTGACATAGAATCTTGAAATCAGGACTCCCAGTACCACCAAGATCTCATACAACTCCCCTGAGAGGGAGAAGAGAAGACCTCAACACAAGTGTGCCTCAGAAATTGTAATGGACCCATCTAGAGGAGAGCAGACCCTATCACGCTCCCCTAGCACAGCATACAAAATCATGGTCGAAATATTGTACTACAAAAACAATAGCTCAATGTTGGTAGTCATGATAACAAAACGAATCGTGTCAACCTTCGGAGCCATGGAAACAGAAAATAGCAAGACACAAAAAGAGAAGAGAGAAATGGACTTGGGAAGAAGAATTATGTAAGGTGGTGAAGGACGCATTATTTATAGGAGTGGTATGAATTTCAAATGGCGCAACAAAAAGGCATGCACGTGATAACCTAACATGTGCCGGCAGCAGATGATATTTTGGCACGTCAATCGTCCGGCGCTATTAGTGGCAACCTGCCACCATATAGGTGGCTGACATGTTGCAAGACGGGATGAGCCTAGTGTCAGAATGACACAACCTCCTAGGCTACTATGCCTCACTTCTTGAGGACAATGAAATGACGGCGAGTAGATCTGAAGATCCCAAAATCGGACTGAAAGTCTGACGATCCACTCCTTAGTGTGGCCTGCCTAACTAACCAGAAATCCAGTTCAACATCCAGCCGATTTGACAGGTCAACTATCAAGTTCGACAGCTGGCCAGCTGGTGCATTAGATCGGCATTTAACCTACTTGACAGGCTGGCAACCTACTTTGTATTCTAGCCAATTTGAGAGGTTAACAATCCAAATCGGCCTACAGCTTGCATGAGTGATTGGCGACCCAATCCAAAGTAAAAAAAAAAACAAACCGGCATCCTAAAGATCAAAGACGAAAACAATATTTGTGAAAGTAATAGCTAATTCCATTCATTAATCTCCCTGTACAAATTACAATGCCTCCAGAGGCAGACGTGCAATAAAAAGAAGATAATAGAAAAAGATGGATGCATGGAACTCAACAGCAATGAACTACAGACAAGCAAGCAACAAGAGGAACCTAAGCAAGAGACTGGCACCCGTCCAACGAATTGCAAAGCACATCCCGCAAGAACAATCACTCGCGAAGAGCTAGAGTAAGGGCTCATCCAAGTGGGGGCCAAAGGGTAAGGAAAGCCTTACCTCGCAATAAGGAGGAAATGGCCTTGAGCCCAAGATCTGCCACCAACCCTACCAGTAGCAGGGCGAGGTTGTGGAGACAGCAGTTCTGAATGAGCCCAAGCCCATTCCGAAGACAAGCCACTGCCAAAGGTGAAGGCACGAGGCCTTGCCCCACTCAGAAACAACAGCATGCATGGCTTCGAAATGGACATGAAAAAGGGGTAACCAAAGTGGCTCCCCAAGCAAAAAGGGGGGAACCAAAGAAGACCGCAACTGTGTCCTAAGGTGATGCCTTTGAACATTGAAGAATGAATCCTACTGATCCCGATGGCCAGCGACTTGACTCTAATGGCAACTTTGGGTTCCCATGCCCTTCATCGATGAAAGCAGGTTGTGATGCAAAGAGGCACAATAAGCCCTCAATTTATAGAATGCCAAAGGATCAAAGGGCAGTTAAATGCTAGAGATTGCTCATGCTGCCAAATCTGTAGAAAATCTCTAATGCAAGAGAATCACGCCAGAAATAATAAAGAGGGGAATCTAAGGATGGCCTGGGGAAGAAAGAGAGGGGAAAAATGACAAGGCATGTCATGTCCCATCTATGAATATGCTAGAGGTTGAAAATTCAAACCTCCCAGCATGACAGGCTCATGATTGGGAGGTAGAAATTAGCCGACCAAGTGTAAAGATCCACAAACTCAGCGGCATGCTAGAAGGCATCTAGCCCATGGGTCCAAGGGCTAGTCAATGCTTTGTTGACCAGAATATCGACCCAACCGGCCAATCAGCTCAAGTCGGCCAAGGCCCAATCTAGGCGGCCAACAGTGTCTTTCGTGCACACTGAAGTTTACTTGCCTTAACCCGCAAGTATCCCAAATATTGTCCCAGATTGCAATTCCACTATAAATGACAACTCTTAACTCAGCAGATCTCTCATAATGGTAGCCCCGATATCTGTCACATATAGCATCTCCTCAGGGAGGGAAGGAATCCCCTTAATCGGCACCTACAATCCCCTTGTCAACCCACAAAATCTGCACAAGACAGTTGGGGCTAGCCTTGGCGTCCAAGTAAGGCTAAGTTGGCTCAGACCTTATAAAAGATCCTTGAGGCAGATGCCAATGGTACGCCCACATTTAGGCTGATTTCAATCCTCATACACTCAAGTTCCCACTCAAGCAAGCCCACAGAATGCTACTTTTAAGAGATTTCAAGAGACCACACTCTGTCTGTAAAACCTCCCAAGAATTCCTCCACAATTCTTGTTCCCTTCGGTATCAAATCTGCTCTCCACGAGTGCACCATCACAAAGCTACTTCACGCCGAGTGCAACCTCCGAGTCAAACTCAAAAGCCCACTCTCTTGCATCATTACATATACCCCTTTTTTCCCTGTATCTTTTATCTCATAAGAAAGATTACAGACTTAGACATCGGAGAATAAATTAGAGAGTAAGTCCCTCCAATCCTCTGACCTCTTTTTTTGAGTTGTAGTGTGCAAGATTCAAGCCAAGAAGTACGAAGACCGAACCCGCTTTAATTCGACCCAAAAATCAAACGGTACCCTAATCTATCTACAATTGTGATCTAGGATGCATCAATATATATGTTGCGTAAAATCTAAGATAAGAGTAGTCCAACCTGCAAACAAAAAAAACCATAAAGAGATAAGGATCAACTGAATTGCTAAACCTGTATCAGAAAGGAATCCAATCGGGCATCCAAACTATTGAATAACTAAATAACCGAACTGTTGGTAATACTTAACATCGAGGTATTGAATAACTGGTCATTTTATACATCTGAACAATTAATAATTCTTTCCTAGTAGAGGCATGTTAGTGGACTAGAGAACAAGGAGATCTCCTAGGACATGTTAGTGGAGGCCTCTATGGACAAGTTCTTTCCTACAAGTTTAAGGGAATAAAGAATAATGAATTTTCCCATTTCACATAATCAAAGACCACACACGATAATTCAAGATCCGCATATTGGTTATCTATACATAACCCTATAGATATGGCCAAATGCTACATTTCTAACCCGTGGATGATTGGTGTGGCTTTCAATTTACTTATAGTATATTAGAGCATCTTCAAATATATTTAAATAATTCTTTATAATAATCTATACATAATCGAATTGAAAACTCTATTTAAATACAAATATTTTTTTTAGAATTTTTTATATTAGAGAAAATATACTTATCATCAAATTTACATAGAATTTTTTTATATTTTTTAAATATCTATCATGCAGTAAAATTTAAATCATACAGGAACATTAGCTTGTATTTCTAAAAGCATGTAGGAATAATATTATATGATTTATAAATATACAGAAACTGCTACCGTAGAAAATTACATCGTTAATGTAATTTCATCAATTTACTTCGATTTTAAACATGTATAATATTTGAGCTTAAAAATTTTGGAACTTAACATAATTTATATAACTTTCTCAATTATAAAAATATGCATACACAGTTATCCGGTGATTTAAAACTAGTAGAAGCATATAATTAAAATGGAAGACATATAAAAATAATATTCAAAAATTTAACACTTAAACATATTGTACATGTATTCAAGACGTGTGTTTTAAAAACCTTTCATAAAATGGGAATAAGAATTCAAGTATATAAGGCAAAAATAATTTATAGACAAATTTAATATATGTATGAACATTTAAAATAATAAATACTCAAAGATATTAGTAAAAGACTATAACATAAAATATAATTTGAATACACTTTCATTAACTTGATTTCTGTTATGATATCTTTGATTTTACCTTCAATTCTTCTTCCTCTTTCATCCTTTCTCTCCTTCTCTATCTTTCTCTCTCCTTTATCTCTCTCTTCTCTAAAAAATCGTACAAAAATAACTTAAATTCAACCAATAAGGCCTTATAAAAAAAATTGGCATATTCACATCTATCAATCGTATATTAGACCCTAAGGAACAACCCGTTTAACATATAAGTGTCCATCAAGCCTACGTTAGGTACCAATAATCTGCTCCAAATATGCATTTATTTTGATTAGGTATAAATCAGGTGTGAACCAATCTATTTAAAATATACACAAATGCCCTAAAGGCATCTGTGATATCCCAAATCTTCTTTGAATTATTTTAATATTTATTTTAATTTTGGATATTTCAAACGTGGTAAAAATAAATTAAAATATTATAAAATTTTGAGGAATGATCAGAATTTGAGGAGTGGCACCCGGAGCATGCTCATGCAGTTATCCAAATATTGATTTGGATTTTGGATAAAAGAAAAGTAAAATAGAAATATAAATATATATATATATATTATAAAAAAAAGAAAGAAGAATAGGGGTTCAGGGAGAAAGAAAAAGGAAGGAGGAGAAGGAGAGAGGGAGGAGAGGAGAGAGAAGAGTAAGGGGAGGAGGGTTTCGGCCAATGAGACGGTGATCAGCAGAGTAGAGACGAGGAGGTGGTCTGTGACGGTGTCATCGGCGAGGAGTCCTACTAGCATGTTGACAACGATCACCGTTTGACGTAATAGCGGCGATAGCGGTGGTGCTCGATGAAGAGGTTGTCGGCAGCTATTGGTAGTGATAGTGGCGGTGGCATGTGGAGGAGACAGTGTGCCGGTGGTCGGCGACAGCCATGTGAGAATCGACGGCAACAGCGTGCGGCAAAGGGTCACGCACAAACAGAGAAAGGGAGGGTTTGCGCAAGGAGAGAGAGGGAGAGAGAAAGGTAGTGGTGGTGCACGGTGAAGAGAGTGTGCCGGGAAGGTCAACGGTGGCTGGCAGATCGGCACAAAGCGGTGGCGATCGGCGCAGCGATGGCTGAGCAGCAAGTGAGAGGAGAGAGAGAGACCACACGGGTAGAGAGATAGTCACTCCAGTAGGAGAGAGAAAGCCCGATTTTGGTACTTCAAAATATTATTTCTTCAGATCTATGGAGTATAATGTCAACGCAAGTATCCTCTAGCCCTACTCTTGATCTGATTTAAATTCTGATGTATTTTGACTACTATTGCATATTTTACTAACATGTATGTATTTTTATATACACCCGATTTGTTAATTCTGTACATACATGTATATTTTACTAGTTATACAGTGATTTTACACTGGTAATTATGATTTGAAGGATTTTTAGACACCCAAATAGTATATATATATATATATTTGTGTATCCGTATGTTGTGGAACCATGAACTAGGCTATGCATCGGTCCACATGCATGCTACCAGGGGCGGGGTTACTATGGGACCATTACGGTCTGAGACCCGATGGGTCGTTATATATGATTCAAGGCATTTGATATTGGTACCAATCCTGACGGGGACGTATGCGATTTGTTGTCTCATTTTCGTCGGCAGGAAGGTTGAGACGTTTAGTAGCTGATCTGCCCCACTGTCTATTTAAATAAAAACCATTGTAAGGAATTGATGGAATAATATATTTGAACGTCCTAATATATTACAAAAACTTGATATTGTACCTAAAATCATGGGTGGTAAAATATAGTAAGCAAGTTCCTAATCTATGGAAGATAGAGTATATGGATGGCCTTAAGCTGCTGGCATAAACCGTAGCCGAGCCTTGAGCTACTCGCTTAAATCACAGCCGATATAGCCGTAGTTACTGGATGAGGGTAACCCTTCATCAAGTTGATATTATTTATCTTTGGTTCTCCGATTTCGTGCATACTTTGTATTTCTGCATGTATTGGTAGAGTATGATTTGAGATACGCGGTTTGTCCCACGGATGGGTGATAGAAATTTCTCATACGTATTAATGTGTTAAACCTCGAAATATATTTTATATTTATATATTTTAGTTTCAATTTCTTTGATTTCAGCATATGATACATGAGATTTAGACCAGGATGATGGTATGTATCCCACACGAATGTGGTGACGGTCGCGATTATGTAATATAACATCGGATCATATGATATGATATGATATTGTCTATGAAATTTGACCAGATCGTTATTTATTATGATTATATCCTGGAGTGACTGTTTGATACGAATGATAATTTAGTACGAGACATCTTCTCGATTTTCAGTGATTTTATGGATATTATATTTTATTTTACGTGATTGGTATGTGATATCCCTTCCTCTTATTTGTGTTCTATTTTATACGATGATAATATTTGCTGAGCCCTCGGCTCACATTTTCGTGTTTTATCCCTTCAGACAGTGACGTGAATACGCTTGCAGAAGTTAGAAAGTGATTTGACGCGGCATATCTCTATCGGTGAGTGAAGATATTTATATTGGATATGTTTCTAATCTCGATGATGTGTTACGATTATTGATATGACCGGATGATGGCCCTGATCCTTGTATAGAAAATATTGGAGTTATTGTTTTATATTGATGAGTTGTTGTATATTTGGACACCTCCCTTATAATATTTGAATAGCATGTTATGTATTTTATTGTCCAAATTTACATCCGATTAAGTCTTGTGCGGGTTTCATTATATTGGGTCTTATATCTGTATAAACCGTCACACCTGGGTCAGATTTTTATGGTTTGTGAAATATCTTATTTCAGATTTTATTTTGACCTGCATTTGAGATCCTAGGTTGTGACAACCTCTCTTAGGTGCAACCTAACTATCCAAAATATGAATATACATGGATCAGGCACTAATCAGATACTACTCAGTCTATTTATCTTGATAAAAAAAATTAATTTGACCCAAACCTTAAATGACATCAATAATTTCATCAACTTAATTTAATTAATCATTATTAAACAAAATATTTTAGAGCCTATAGCTTACAACAATTCTCTAACCACTATACTTTTCCATCCTCATCTTCTTAATATCTTTCCATTTTAAAGAAAGAATTCTGACTTAAATGTTAGAGAATATTCAAAGAAGCAAATCTAATATCCTATGTCCTCTTATTAAGTATTGTGGTATGAAGAATTCAGATTTAAAGGTTCAAATATTCAACCTCACTCTGCTCAAACAGTTATCCTGATCAAATGTATGTATAATTGCACTGTCACTGGGAATGTTGTTAAGCCAATTATTCCTACCCGATTAAGATTGCACTCAAAAGAAAATTTCTTGTCCTTTAACAAAGAAAAATGATAAACACTAATGATTAATATAAAGCTCTATTAATCGACTTGAAGCTAGCTAAAGAATGGTTTGTCTGAAACCTGATCATCTATAGTGATTCTTAGCCGATGACTAATTTCAAAGTATCCAACCTGGACTTGACCAAATACCTCCTCAATGTATGAATCTCTTGCCATTCCTTAATAAGGTAGAGATTTTCCATATTCCTAGAGAAGATAATGGAAAGTCGATCAATTTTCTAATATGACAACATTTAGAGATGCCCAGAATAGTTATCGTAAGTATTTCAAAACTTTTCCAAGTCATTGGCGAAGTGGCTTGCATGACTCCTTATCTTAAGTACTTTAAAAAAGGAACATTTTCAAATGATTCATGATGGCAAAGTGCATTTCAAAAATGGATAATTGATACACTTTGATGAACATGTCACTATACAAAAGGGGTTATTCAATATCTTTTATGCGTTGTCTTACTCCAGTAGAAGTTGATTATGTCCTTAGAAAAGTGCATCTAGGCATATGTGAAGTACATTTGGAGGAAAAAACTTAGCCTTTAGAAACATGAGAATTGGTTATTTCTAACCAGTTATGATGAAGGATGCGATGGAGTTTATTAAAAAATATTGAAATTGCCAAATCTATGGAAATGAATTCAAACAACCTTACACGGAGTTTCAAACTTTACAGGCCTCTGACCATTTGCAAAATGGGAGCTGGACATATTTGGCTTGTTTTCTCTAGCAACCAAACAAAGGAAGCTTATTATCATCATAGTAGATTACTTCATAAATTGGGTTAAAACTTTTCCATTGGCCAAAATTATAGAGCAAAATGCAATTGATTTTATATGCTAAAAGATTATTTATAAACTTGGTATATCAAAAGTCATAGTGACTAATAATTATACTTAATTATCCATAAAGAGGTTCACTAAATATTGTAATGGTCTCGGTATTAGATTTGTCTCATACCTACAAATAAATGGACAAGTAGAAATACCAAACTAAATGATTCTTACTAGATTAAAGATCAAATTGGATAAGACTTGAGGCATTTTGGTAAACAAACTTTCATTAGTACTTTAGGCTTACTAAATAACTCCAAGAGAACTCACTTGAGAGACATCTTTCAGTCTGTACTTTGAAATAGAGACGGTAGTCTTAGAGCATATAGGACTACCGAACTACCGAATAAAAAATTCTACTTCAAATCAAAATTATTAACTCTTATTATAAAACTTAGATCTCTTAGAAGAAATTAGAGAAGTAGCGTGTATTCGGTTAGTCACCTATCAACAAAAGGTCTCTTGGTACTACAATAAAAAAGTAAATTCGTGGACTTTTGTGGATAGTGACTAAAATACTAGGGAATATTGAAGCAAATAGGATGCTCGCACACATGAATAAAATGTCCCCAACTTGGGAATGACTATTTCTAGTGTTAGCTATACACCATAACAGGGCATACAAATTACTTACTGAAAACAAGAAGCTGCTCTCTCAAACATGGAATGCCCTTTATTTCAAAAATTACTTCTAATAAGGAGTTTGACTAAAGAACTTAGAGGTATGCCCTACCCTCGCTCTGGATTGACTACATTATAAATTATCTTTTTCTTCATTTTATCAATAAAATTATATTTTTAATCCATTACCTGTCATTTTGTATGCTTGTGCATGCTCAATATGTCCATGAACAACCTAGAGTTAGACAATCTATTTAAACACCCTATCTGTAAATTGCACTGATTCAAGGGAACAATCATGACGTAGGCTCAATAGAACCATACAACCTTAAGTGTGCTTACACACCAACAACTCTAAAAGATTCAGTGGTTTGAGAATTAAAAATTCAATTTCCTTTTAATAAGTCAAAAGATAGAATAGATAAAATCAATCGAGACTAGACTGGAACTATCTGACCCAATAAACACTAAGGATGCTTGCTACATATAAGTATCAATGCACCTTTCTACAGGTACAAACGATCAATCAAACGGTTAATGACTAGGTCTAATTCAACTGGTAACAATAGTCAAAAGGTTTAATTAACAATTATTTTGACTATCTTGTGGTCAAACATTCAAGGTTACTAACATTTACCTAACTAATAGCGATAATCAAAATAATTAACAGGCAATCAGTTTGGCCATCTTATGATCAAATACTCAAAAATATGTGCTCAGAGGCTAAATTACCTAATAAAGATCAATTCAAAAAGTAGTAAATGCTTGGAGATGAAAAGATTTGAAATATAAATACACTTAAATCCTTCTTATAACAATAACATTGGATTTCAAGATTCAAGAACTAAAATTAGTAGGCAATCCTATGATTGATCCTCTGATCTAAAACCTAAAACTAGTGAGGTTGATTATTCTTCAAAGTTTGTAACTTTGAAGGTCAATGTAACTCCAGAATTCCTAGTATCAAAACAGCCAATGAGAAAGTCAAGGGTGACCAAGGTAACTATCATCTTGCAAAGATTGATTCCCTCATTGAATAAGGAGTCAAGTAGAGAACTGAATTCTTTAAGTTGAATACTTCTCCGTAGTAGCTCCTCAAGCCTTATGTATTCTACTTTTAGTCTATTTGTGGCCCTGAGCTATTGCCATATGTTGTTTAGCCTCAACTGCTCCATCCTTAAGAAAACTGGCATAGTCTTCAACATGGATAACTTAATCAGCATAATTGTGACACCTACGCTTCCACTCAAAGAATTCTCTATCAAGATAGATTGAACAATTTTTAAAGAATGATGCCTTTGCTTTAATAGTCATAACTTGTACTTTAAACCTCAAACCATAGAAGGATCAATTTGAGATCAAAACAGGTGGTCAATGTCAATGTCAATGTCTTGGTTACATAGCCTGCCACTTATCTCCTATTCCAGGTTTTTGGATTGCAAAAAAGTTTGAGTTAGCAATTCAAATACAACTGAATAGTTCAAAATTAAAGAATCAGAGGTCATCTCTTGAATCAAACAACCCTCTCTAGGTACAAAACCTAGTGAAGATGATCCGCCGGGTTAGGATTTAGTGTAGACGGCTATTGCCAACAAAGAAAAGGCATAGACCTAGTATAAAGAAGAATCTCAAAAGTTGGGGCTCCATGTTAAACCTTGGAACCCATATGTATTAGAGAGGATGGAAATGGCATAATCTAATAATATCTACATTATTCTCTGGTTCAAAAGAAGTAGCACGAAATGCAAAAAAATATAACAATGGCTCAATAGATACAGGAGAGCCAAAAATGGCAGAAATTGCACACTCTGTAATGACGGGAGCATTGACTAATTTATTCTCATATGTGAAATGATATAGATAACTATGCTCCTTCCTCAAAAGAATGATGGAAATTCTTTAAAAAAATATGAGGCAGACATGCTCTCTGAAGAACTAGTGGAGGAAGAGACAATGGCTAGAGTTGGTGGAGGAACAAATCCTTCGGTTCCCATCTCAGCCATCTCAACACAAACCACATCAACAACTTTCAAAACCTCATCATTGTCCAAATGAGAAGCTGGTGACACTATTCTATGAATATTAAAACCTAATCATTGTCCAAATGAGAAGCTGGTGACACTATTCTATGAATATTGGACTGATCAGAGCAGCACTAGGAGAACCAATGAAAATGACACCTTTCCTCCTTTTCAAAGGACAAGGAAGCATATCAATAATGGCTTCTCCCTTGAGAGCAACATACTCATTAATAGCATCAAGAGCCATTTGAGTTAAAAAAATTATCAGTTTTGGACAATTCAATTGCATTTTATTTTATTGGATCAACTCAAGATTTACTCATAGCACGTTATTCTCAAGGACCAAACAAAAAATTGTCGTATGAATATCACTCCACTTATTTATCAAAATCTAATTATTAGAAACCTTGTTGAAGAAGAACTTGTCATTCAAATTCTTCACCAAGTCTATGTCTCATTCACTTATTTTGAACTCCTTTATAGAAGTTAAAGAAATCCAATCAATCTCTTTATTAAACCAAAAGACCGCTTTAATCATGGGGTCATCTAATTGAAGATCCTATCGATGAAAAAAGATGCACAATACTATGATATATCTAATAATATTGGTATAAAGACGAGCGATTGGAACTTCAAGGGTCGCTATTATTTTTACAAATTTTCTCACAAAGGGAATCCAAAAATCATCCTTCAAATAGGTCTCATAGATAGCAATGAAACCATCTCTTAGAGCGCAAGCTCTCTTTAGACAAATGGATTTGAAAGGAATGGTAGAATGAATATTATACTAATTATAAATGTCATGTACATCATCTATGATTAGATAAGAAACGAAGCCAATAATCCTCATCAAAGCACTTTAGGGAGCTATGAGAAATGAGAAAGCTGGTATTTTGATACAAAGTAAAGGCAAACACACAGTGAAGGCTTAAAAAATAGTGAATGATGTTAGACTTTGAAAGAACAATTGAAATTAGAAACAATGTATTTCGAATGCAACGCTAATCTAAACAATGTGTAACTCAGTTAATATTGTATTGGCCTCCCTTTCCACAAATGAAAAAGCTGTGTATCGAAATGTTCTAAAAATTATGCAAATAATGAACCTCATATCTTGGCATTAAATGCCCAGTCAAAGGATCATTTTAGTTACAGAATTAATGATGTTTTCGACATCATTAAGAAAGACATCAAAATTACACTCAAAAGTTCAATTCGCTTTAAAGAACAAATATGTTGATCTTAATAATTTAGAATTCTAATTATTTAGTTAAAGGTTCCATTTGTCTGAATGATGGACTATCAGAAAATTGAATAGTTAGGAATCCAAATTGTCAAAAAATAAAGTTTTTAGAACATCCAATGGTTAAATTTTTATTAAATTTTATCAAAATTTTCATTTAGATGGTTTATTAATCTAAACTTTTAGTGACTTACAATCTTATATGGATAAATACAAATCTAAAATAATATAGGAATAGATTAAGAATTATGACCTCAATGTGAAAATAAAAATTCTTATTTATTTATAGATGTACTCATGTACAATATGTGTTCTTATAAAGTAAACTCTAAAGATTATTCAGCTTGAAAGAAAAAGAGGAAAGGGATGGTTCAACAACCAAAGCATCCAAAGGGTACACCACCTTTGTCAAATTCAAACATCTAGTCAATCAGCTTTGATACAAAATGTCATAGCACAAGAGCCAAAAGACAGCGAACCTATTGGTCCTCTTCCAAACTACAAACCTATAAGCTCCGCAACACATGGTAAAGAATATTAGGAGTAGCCATCCAGAAGGAAAACTACTCTGGTTCAGGATGTTGCTTTAAAGTGGGAAACCAAGATGATTTCTTATATAAAATTGGATAACTAAGACAGACTTTTTGAATGCCTTCCAAAATAGTGTAAAAGCATCCAGGAGAGCTATCTCTTTAAATTTATTGAATTTATGAATTCCATCAGATGTTAAAGCTTGGGATTTGGTTAAAGGTCAAATAGAAACTCCATTAGATGTTTAGACTTGGGATTCAGTTGAAGGTCAAGTGAGAACAATTTCGTTTATAATCAGAAGACATGCTATGAAATGGTGGGTTTTGAAGTAAAGAAAGGCAGTAAATGATCAAAAAATCTTGATCAATAAAGCAACAAATCAAGTTCTAATTGACTTAATTAATCAACAATTAATGTATATTAATTAAAATTCCATCAGGAAGGAGCATTTGCATGATGTTCAAGGTAAACAATTCGAATTTTCATTTTAACATACTTGAAACTTGAATTCGACATCTGCTCATAGAGGGATAATGTTGGGTATAGTCCAATATAAGACCAACCCTATTCACTGAATTGTGGGTTTGCGCACAACATACCTATGAAGAGAGACCTGTCAACTAAGTTGTTAGACCCGCATTAAGAAGAAATCCAACCGAATTTCGAAACTATTGAGTAATCTAATAACCAAACTACTAGTAATATAAAATATCGAGATACCGAATGATCAGTTGGTTAATAAATCCAAACGATTAATCTCGATAAATTGTTTTTTGAACTAATGGATAAACAGTCAAATCAGATGAACAGTTAATGTACCCAACTAACAAGCAATAAACTCAAAACTTACATAATAATTGGACCATTCAGTTCTCAACTAATGTAGTCCGAAAATTAATGTGCAATTATATTTCTTCAAGAAAGGTATATTAATTGGCAATAATAATATAAATATGCCTATTTTTTCTGAACAGGAGTTGAAAAAACTAACTAAAAAACAAGTATAGAGTATTAGTCATCTAAACATTAACAAATCTAAAAAATCCCATAGCACAACCCTCAAATTCTCTAATCTCTCTCTCCTTTTAGTCCCCATCCTCTTAATATCTTTCTATTTCAATGAAAGATTTTCGACTTGAATGTTGGAAGATACTCCGAGAAGTGAGTTTCATATTCTTTGACATCTTATTAAATGTTGTGGCATACAAAATTCAAATCTAACTCATTTGGGTGGCTGTCTAGATCTAATATATGCATCAATATATACATATATAATTATTTAGATTGGTAGTTGGGATCTACGATCCCCCTACACCATCAGCCATTATTCCTTACTAAACTATAAGTGATAATAAATATAAGTAAGCACATAATTGATATCAATAATTTTATGTGAAAAGTTTTCTCATATATATGAGAAAAAGCACAACTTTTCATCTGGAATATCCTCACTATATTCGAATTTGGTTACAATAAACCCACCAAAATAGCATTTGATTTAGCATAAAACATTTATAAATTTAGAAATAAATAACAAAAAAAGTAAATTAAACAAAAGCTACCTACAAAATGTTCTAAACAATGAGTAATACAACATATCATAGGATGGTAAAATTGAATACAATTCAAAGCCTAAACTGATGGCAAAATCTCTCCATTCTTCTATTCTGCCTCTCAATATGGTGCTCAAGACATGTTTTAAAATGTCTCAAATTCTTTAAAAATCAAAACAAATATGTCTATATTTGCATGAGCCAGATGATAATCACCTAAGCAATTGTCCGATAGCTTATCTATGTAATATCCCGAATATTTTTTTATCCCATTTAATTGGGCTAATTTATTTTTAAGTAATTTAGGTGTGATAAAAAATTAATTAAATATTATAAATTTTGGAAGATATTTAGATTTGTTAGGTCGGCGCCCGAGTATCAATTTAAATTTTAAAATTTAAAAGAAAAATGGGTAAATGTGTGTGTGTATATATATATAATAAGAATAAAAATAACGTATTATATAATAATTATAATAATACGTAGTAATAAGGGGGAAGGATTTCAAAGAAGGGAAAAACATAAGCGAAGGAAGAAAGGTGAGGAGAGAGTGTGTGCCAATGGGTAGAGAGAGAAGGAGCGAAAATGAGGTTCCAAGGTCCAATTCTGAGTATAAGCCAGTTAGAGAGTAGTAGATCAGGTCGAAATAACTGTACTCATACCCTTTTTTTTTCTCTCTTTTAATTTTTACTCATTTTTTTCAGGTATTTTCATTCCGATACCCACCCAAATCATAAAAAATGGGGAACCCATGATTATAGCTTGAGGTATTTATGGTTTATTGTCGACTCTTTTCTCCAATTGGCCTGGTTTGGCTTCGCCAAACCCTTGACCAGTGCCCAGCTTGGATTCTCCCCCTTCCCGTTAAATTTTATGTTATTTATCCCCCAATTATGAATTACCATGTTCTAATTATGTATATATTTTTGTTGGGTGTCCGATTTCACAAGTATCGAGCTGTTTGTAATGTCTAAAAGCTCTAAAAACAGCCCTGGTACTATTCATCCGAGATAAATGAAAATTTTGCATGCTTCCACCCTATTTAATTGTTATGAAAGTATGTTTAATTGTATATGTCTAATCATAAGCTCCAGGAAATTATACTTGTGCTCCATTTGTAAAGAAAATATATCCCGGAGGATTCTAATATTTCCTATGCATTATGATATCGATGCATGCAAATTGAATCATGAAACAACTTTAATCCAAAGAAAAAATAAAAATCGTACAAGTATTCTGAGGGAAATCCATAATTGAATATGTGATCGAATTGATCTCCCGAATGAAAATATTGTGAATAAAATTATGGTGGACCTTCCCTCAAATAAATAAGAAATTATGAAATTATGACCACAGAATTATATTACAGAGGGTACTATCTATTGGCCTTTCATTAGTATTATAGTAGAGAATCAAAGATTATCCTAACCGAATATTATAGTGGGTAATACTCTTGACAAACCTTAAAATATTACTGTGGAAGAACGAAGACTGCCTCTAGACCATGGGAGGTTAGGATAGTGTTTTATTGGCCCTGTATATCGGATGATAGGCATACTGCTATACCACATGGTGTTCGCCTGTCTATAGACATTATATGTGGATGGCCCCTCCTCTGGGTCGATAATAAGAGCTCATGGCCTTAGATCGTGTGGAGTATCATAATTCTCTCCTTGTTCTTCCGCATCTTTAGTTAGTAAGGTTTACTGACCTTAATCTACAAAAATTATTATAAATCATGAAAAGTGTATAGAATTATATTTCATATCTTTAAGTTTCTTCTCATATTACTTCTATCCTGTTCTATGTTTCATTTGAATATGTATATTGTTGATTATTAATTTATGATGCACTTGTTGAGTTGTTAATTCACCCTTACTTCTTCTTTCCTTCTAGATTAGTATGCACTCATACCAGACGAGTTCGAGTAGGCCATAGGCATAAGATAGGCAGTTGATATCAATTGATAAGCTTTTTAGGACTTAGCTATACAATTTTGTATAGACGAAGAATTTATATAAATTATTTTGATACTTATGGATATTTATGTATGTAATGATGATGAGGATGTATAGTTTAATTTTCATTGTGTATGATGGATGTAGTAGCATCCACAGGTTGTTATGGTTGTATTTGGTTACCTAATGGTATCTTGTCTCTATCGGTGTCATACCCAAAGTTATGACGTCGGTGCCACACGTTGTTCATTGTGTCTGTTGGGATCTCGTGATGTGTATTATGTGTGTTATAATTATTGTATAAGATACTTTTATAAGTTTTGTATTTGAGACGCCCATTTTACAGACGAAACTCTATCAAATTTTTAGTAGAATTCGGTTCGGCACAATTGATATTAGAGAAAGAGATACCCTATGATTGATTTAGATCTTATGTAAAAATTTAGGATAGTGTAGGCTAAGGCTGAATAGGTGAATGTATCCATAGAGTATCCAAGTTAGGATAAATAGTTCTAGTTATCCTAGTTTGTGTAACTTAGACTGAAATTATGTTAAGATAGTAGTATTGTTTAATTGCGTAGATAGTAATGTTGTAATTAGAGTCTGATCTTTTGACTAACTCGTAACTATTCTTATTTTAGAGTTATCTTCTAAATCCGGATATGCCACCTAGACGTAGAGGCTTGCGAGGAGGTGGTCGGACCCAAGATCAAGAGGCCAAATATCTGAATCTGTTGGGTCGTATAGCAAACATTATTGAGAATATGGAGTAACAAAATCTCGCCCATGTTCTTGCTTCGGCTCCCATACAGGCCCCAGCTAATTCGGGACCTTCCGCATATGATCACTTCGTCCAGGAGCAAGTTCTAGCATTTCTGGGAAGCCGGGCCCTATTAAAGCGCACACGTGGTTTGAGAAACTAAAGGAAATGTTAGCCATGATCTAATATCCTGACGAGGATCGGGTTTTATTTGCATCCTACCGGCTAGAGGGTAAGGCGCATTATTGGTGGCAGATGAAGAAAAGAGCCCTAGGGGTGTTGGAGGATGAGATCACTTGACAGATGTTTGATGAGGTATTTATAGGAAAGTATTTCCCCTTTTACCTCCATGTCCAGAAGGAAGAAGAATTCATCCAGCTAAGGCAAGGTGTCAGACCGTGGCTGAGTATGAAGTTCACCGAGTTGTCACGATTCGCCTCTTATATGGTTGAGGATGAGGAGAGGAAGACGAGGAAGTTTCTACAGGGCTTGCAGGAAGATATCCGCAAGCAATTGGCGACCCTCAAGCTGACGACCTATACCAATGTATTGAATCGTGCCCTGATCCACGAACAAGAACTCACGAAGGTGGAGTTCTTTAAGAAATGGTTGCCAGGCAAGAGTGGGATTAGTGCTAGTTCTAGGGTAAGTTCAAGGAGGCCATTCAAGAAGTCTAAGCAGCCGGATTCGGATAAGAGGGGTAGTCAAACCTTGACATCATCTTAAGTTTCAATGGGTCGTGTCAACATTGCGGGATGATGTATGGAAGTAGGCCTTGTTTCAAGTTAACGGGTGCATGTTTCATTTGTGGTCAAGTAGAGCAGAGCCAAAGAATGCCCTCAGCAGCCGAAGATTTGTGCTCCAAAGCCGATGGTATAAGGAAAAGCTTTTGCAGTATCAGCAAGTGAAGCTAAGGGATCAGACAACGTGGTGGAAGGTATTTTTCTCATTTGTGGCATTTCTGGTTCGGTGCTTTTTGATTTTGGGTTCACACATTCATTTGTTTTTCCCTAATTTGCCTGCCATATTGCATCCTCACCCATGACTCTCGATTTCTCTTTAATTGTGTCCACACCCATAGGATCTTCTATGATTATTGATGTTTCCTACCCGGGGTGTGTTGTTGAGGTTAATGGGTTGTCCTTGGCTATTGATTTGATTCTCCTTAATATGCATGGCTTCGATATCATTTTGGGTATGGATTAGTTGTCTAGAAATCATGCAACCATTGACTGTTTCCATAAGAAAATTGACTTTGCAATTTCGGGATGTGAACCCTTTCACATCTAGGGGATTCGATGGGTAGAGTTGTTTAGCTTCATTTTAGCCCTACAAGTCCGTCACCTATTGCAAAGTGGATGTGGAGCCTATTTGGCTTATGCTAGTGTAGAAAAGAGCCGTGAGCTGTCAGCTACAGAAATTCTAGTTATACGTGAGTTCGAGGGTGTGTTTCCTGATAAGTTGCCTACTTTGTCACCTCACCAGGAGATTGAGTTTAAAATTGATCTTATGCTGAGGTCGGCACTTATTTCGAGGACCCCATATCGTATGGCTATTTTTCAGTTAAAGGAATTGAAGCAACAACTGTAGGACCTTCTGGAATTGGGTTTTATTAGACCCAATGTTTCTCCGTGGGGTGCTCCAGTCCTCTTTGTGAAAAAAGAAGAATGGGACTTTAAGGTTATGTATAGACTATCGCGAGCTGAATAAGATCATGATCAAGAATAAGTATCCATTGCCATGGATTGATGATCTCTTCGATCAATTGCAGGGGACCCGTGTGTTCTCTAAGATCGCTTTTCCGTTGGGATATCGTCTTTTCCGTTGGGATATCATCAACTTCGCATCAAGCCGGAGGACGTGGCAAAGACGGCTTTTGGACGAGGTATAGTCATTATGAGTTCCTTGTGATATCGTTCGGATTGACTAATGTGTCGGCCGTGTTTATGGATTTGATAAACCGTGTATTCTAGCTGTATCTGGATAAATTTGTCATGATTTTCATCGATGACATCTTGATTTATTCCAAGAGTTATACCAAGCATGAGGAGCATTTGAGGATCGCGCTTCAAACCCTTCGGGAACATCAGTTATTCTTGAAACTAAGGAAGTGTGAGTTTTGGATCAGTGAGGAAGTGTTCTTGGGCCACGTCATTTCTGATGAAGGCATCTCGGTGGACCCAAAAAAAGTTGAAGAGGTGATTAGTTGGAGTCGATCCATGACCATATCAAAAGTCCATAACTTTTTGGGGATGGCTGGTTATTACCATCATTTTGTGAAGAACTTCTCTCTGATTACCTTACCTCTTACTCGTTTGATGAAGAAGGAAACAAGTTTTGATTGAACCGAAGAATGTGACCGAAGCTTCCAAAAGCTAAAGAATTACTTCACTTTGGCATCGATTTTGACCATCCCTGATAGCTCTGGTGGTTTCGATGTGTATACTGTGATGCCTCTAAGTTTTGCCTCGATTGTGTTTTGATGCAAAAGGGAAAAGTGGAAGCTTATGGGTCTCGACAATTGAAGATCCATGAGAAGAACAACCTGACCTATGATTTAGAATTAGCTACCGTAGTGTTCTTGTTAAAAATTTAAAATCATTACTTGTATGGTGAGAAGTTTCTTATGTATTCCAATCACAATAGTCTCAAACACTTTTCTTGCAAAAAGAGCTATATATGAGGCAACGGAGGTGGATCGAGTTTCTTAAATATTATGATTGTGAGATCCACTATCAACTCGAGAAAGCAAATGTAGTCACGGATACCTTGAGCCGACGGACCAGTCTCATAGCAAGGTTGCAAGTCAAGCAGATGGAGTTACTGAATTGCTTGAAACTTTGTAATATCCAGCTGCTATGTTAAAGGCAATCGGATAATATTGTCCTTTTTGCAGCCGGAGATCCTTCAAAGGATTAAGGAAGGGCAGGCAAGCGACCCATTCTTGATGAACATTATTAGAGACCTGAATCGAGACTCCCGGAGAAATTTTGATGTCCGAGCCGACGAAGTCTTGAGATTTCGAGAGCAACTGTGTGTGCCTAACAATAAAGATTTGAAGAAAGAGATCATGAAGGAAGCTCACAGAACGAGGTACACGATTTACCCTGGAGTATACAAGATGTACCAGTACTTGACGAATATATTCTGGTGGAAAAATATGCAAAGGGAGATTGTTGCCTTTGTTGACCGATGTCTTATTTGTTAGTAGTTAAAGGTTGAGAGGAGGAAGCCCATGGGCCTGTTGCAACCCTTGCTCATTCCGAGCATGAAATGGGAAGATATTTCTATAGATTTTGTTTCGGGCTTGCCTAGGACCCCAAGGAATCACGATACTATTTGGGGTCATCGTGGATCGACTAACGAAGTCGGCTCATTTCTTAGCCATTCAAACGACGTACTCCCGTGATGACTTAGCGCAGTTGTACATTAACAAAATTGTTAGACTGCATAATGTGTCAGTATCTATTGTGTTCGATCGTGATCCATATTTCGTCTCTAAGTTCTTGGAAAGTTTGCACTGGAAGCTAGGGACGAACCTGAAGTTCAGCACTGCATACCACCCTCAGATCGATCGCTAGTCCGAGTGGACGATTCAGATATTAGAAGATATACTTAAAGTCTCGGTGACGAAAGTAAAAGGGAATTGGGATAACCACCTGGCGTTGGCCAAATTTGCGTACAATGATAAATTCCAGGGGAGTATCAGCATTGCCTCCTATGAGGCAATTTATAGTATGAAGTGCCGATCACTCATCATTTGGTGGAATTAGGGGATAGGCGTTTGCTCGATCCTGATGTAATTCGGGAAAAGTATCCCCATTTTTTTCGAGGTGCGTAAGGTTTAATTAATTCCTAAAATTTATTAAATTTCGAGGACAAAATTTTTATAAGTATGGGAGAATGTAATATCTCAAATATTTTTATATCCTATTTAATTGGGTTTATTTATTTTTCGATAATTTGGGTGTGATAAAAAATTAATTAAATATTACAAATTTTAAAAGATATTTGGATTTGTTAGGCCAGCGCCCGAGTATTAATTTGGATTTTAAAATTTAAAAGAAAAATGGGTAAATGTGTGCATATATAATAATAATAATAATAATAATAATAATAATAATAATAATAATAATAATAACAATAACGTATAATAATAATAATAATAATAATAATAATAATAGGGAAGGGGGAACGGATTTAGGGAAGAGAAAAACAAAAGCGAAGGAAGAAAGGTTAGGAGAGAGAGCACACCAACGAGTAGAGAGAGAAGGAGTGAAAAATGAGGCTCTTAGGTCCGATTTCGAGTGTGAGCCAATTTGAGAAGTAGTAAATTTGGTCGAGACAAGTATACTCATACCCTTTTTTTCCTCTCTTTCGATTTTTACTCATTTTATCTCAGATATTTTCGTTCTGATACCTACCCAAATCATAAAAAATGAAAAACCCATGATTATTGTTTGAGGTATTTATGGTTTATTATTGACTTTCCCCTCCAATTGGCCCAGTTTGGCTTCGCCAAACCCTATATCCGCGCCTAGCTCATGTTCTCCTCCTTCCCTTTGAATTTTATACTATTTGTTCCCCAATTATGAATTACCATATTCTAATTATATATATATTTTGGTTGGATATCCGATCTCATAAGTATCAACCTGTTTGTAACGTCCGAAAGTTCTAAAAACGGCCCTGATACTGTTCATCCGAGATAAATGAAAATTTTGTATACTTCCACCCTATTTAATTGATATGAAAGTATGTTTAATTGCATACGTCTAATCGTGAGCTCTGAAAAATTATGTTTGTACTCCGTTTGTAAAGAAAATATGTCCTTGAGGCCTCTAAAGTGATAATTGTCTCCTAATGGTAAGAAATTATAATATTTTCTATACATTATAATATCCATGCATCCAAATTGAATCATGAAAAGACTTTAATCCAAAAGAAAAATAAAAATCGTACAAGTATTTGGAGAAAAATTTACAATTGAATATGTGATCAAATTGAACTCCCAAATGGAAATATTGTGAATAAAATTATGGTGGACCTTCCCTCAAATGAATAAGAAATTATAAATTTAGGACCACGGAATTATGTTACGGAAGATAATATCCCTTGGCCTATCATTAGTATTACAGTAAAGACTTAAAGATTATCCTAGCCACGTATTGTAGCGGGTAATACCCTTGGCAAGTCTTAGGATGTTATTATGAAAGAACAATGATTGCCTCTAGACCACGAGAGGTTAGGGTAGCACTTTATTAGCCCTATATACCGGGTGATAGGTATACCGCTATACCACGTGGTGTTTGGCCTATCTAGAGGCATTATATGTGGATTGCCCCTCCTCTGAGTTGATAATAAGAGCTCACGGCCTTAGATCATGTGGAGTATCATGATTCTCTCCTCATTCTCCCACGCCTTTAGCTAGTGAGGCTTATTGACTCTGATCCATAAAAATTATTGTAAATCATGAAAAGTGCGTTGAATTATATTTCATATCTTCAAGTTTCTTCTCATATTACTTCCATCCTGTTCCATGTTTCATTTGAATATGCATATTATTAATTATCTATTTATGATACACTTGTTGAGTTGTTAGCTCATACTTACTTCTTATTTCCTTCAAGATAGGAATGCACTCATACCCAATGAGTCCGAGTAGGCCGTAGGCTAAGGATAAGCAGCTAATATCAATCGAGGAGCTTTTTGAAACTTGGCTGTACAATTTTGTATGGACAAAATTTGTATAAATTATTTTGATACTTATGAATATTTATATATGTGATGATAATGAAGATGTATTGTTTAATTTCCGCTGTATATGATAGATATAGTAGCTTTCGCAGGTTCTTATGGTTGTATTTAGTTATCTAGTGGCATCTTACCTCTACCGACGTTGTACCCGAAGTTATGACGCTGACACCACACGTTTATTGTGGCTATTGGGATCCTGTGATGTGTATTTTATGTGTTATAATTGTTATATATGTTTTATATTTGACGGACGTCCTTTTTACATATAAAATATTACTAGATTTTCTGTAGAATTCGGTCCGTCACAACCTATGACTAGTCACTTCCTTCTTAAAACTTCCTCTTAAGTTCATGTCTCATAACTATTTTATAGAATTGTCCTAAAAGATTTCGCTTAAGCGAAACCTCATGTGAATGTCAAACAAAGAGCTATGTCAACACCATAATTGAAAATAACATATATAATGGTTGTGAAACTTATAAGAAACATTATAAAATCTTGCAAAAATTAATAAATTTTAAAAATAAATTAGAAATTTGAAGTAGATGTGACATCCCTAAACCCAAAAATAAATTTATTAATTACTTAATATACAATTAACTTGAATCAAAATTTTGATCTTTAAGACTCAAATTTAGTTGTTTAATTCCAGTGATTTAAAACCCAAACGAGCACCGAGACATGAATATATAAATCAAATATCATTAAGCCTTCCAAAATGTTATAAAATCATTCAATCATAAGACTCGAAAGGCACACCCATATGCGACTTCGAAAACCAAGTGTTATTTGATTTCAAACCAATCATAAAGAAAAAGCATTTTAACTAATATTAAAGTAATAGAACTAACTTTTAAAACTTAAATCAAAGCTTAAACATTTCCATCATTGAAATTACGACATCATACAATTTAACTAAAATTAACAAATTCAAACTACAGCTTCCTTCTGCATTTACTACATCAAAAACATATTTTGAATTCTAAACTAATCCTCAAACCATTTTCCTTCAAAGCCCAATCACTTGCAAGTTAGCTTGAAACCTCTAATTTTAAAGGTTAGTAAAATATAAGAACAAATTAATTATTCAACAAAGTATATATAATCTCATATGTGTATATATACAAAAATTATGCTAGAATTATGCCATAAACAATAGTCTAAAAATACAGATATCATACTTTTTGATATTTCATGTTAAAACTAATTTCAAAAATTAAATTATATACAGATCTTTACAATATCACAGATCATGCAAAATGATGTAAATACATAAAATATACTTCAAATATGCTTATAATATCATAGATTAAGGATAGGTGATGACTTCATCAATAATTAGCGAACATCAAAGTTTAGGTCATAAATGGTTTTTATATATTTAAATACCATACACTACTATTCAATACTAGTAGATGAACTGTCTATATATAATCTTATAGATATAATCAAATGTCACTTTTTTATACCTACAAATAATAGGTTTGATCTTTAATTTATTAAAAATATATTAGAATATATCTAAATATATTTTATTCATTCTCTATAATGATCAATACTTAATTAAATTGCAAACTCAATTCAAATACAAATATTTTTTAGATTTTCTCATATTAGAAAAAATTTTCTTATTATCAAAACTTATATAAAGTTTTTATTCATATTCTTTTAAATATATAACATATAGTAAAACATAAACATTTATGAAATATATTGTATAATTTATGAATCGTGTAGAAGTTATTATTGCTGAAATTGTAGAAATCCAATATAATTAATATAATTTCATCAATTTCTTTTAGATATAAAATATACATAAACAGTTATATGATAATTCAATGTATGCAAAGGTATATATTTAAAATTTAAAGATATGCAAAAGTATAAAATAATATTTTAAGATATGTATGAATATTATTATAGAAATTTAATATTTAAACATAATTTGTATAGATTTATAACATATATTTTACAAAAGTTTTATAATTTAAAAGTAAATTTATATCTATGCAAAATTTAACCACTTTAAGTATAAAAATAAGACATGCTTGAACATTTAGGGCAAAAATACTTTGGAGATCAAGAATAAATAACAATAAAAGATAATGACTTGAAAGCATTTATCTTTACTTGAATCTAATAAAATATATTGATTTTCTCTTAGTATGTCCTTCTTTTTCCTTCTATCTCATCCTTTTTTTTTTTTTTCCTCAATCTTTCTTCACTTTCTCTCAGAATTCTCAAAAAAATGACTTAAAATTGATTTATTGACTTATTTATATGAAATTGATACATGTGCCTCGATAACATGTAGATTAGATATTGAGGTACAATTCTATGTAGCTCACAAGCACTCCTTAAACTTATACCAGATACTAATATTTTATCCTAAACACACATATGTAGATCAGTTGTATATCAAGCGTGGCTAACTGTCTAAAATGTGTATAAGCATTCTAGAGGTATCCATAAGGCTTATGCCTAATATTTAAAATACACATAGGTGTGAGTTAGACATAAGTCAAGTACCATTTATATTAATTTATTCTAATTTGAAACTTAATTTTTTACATAAAATCTAAATTATCCTTAAATACCATCATCTTAGTTAATTTAATTATCGTTAAAAGAATGTTTCTGGGATCTATATCTTATAGTAGTTGAAGAATTTGATTTTTTAAATGGTAAATTAGAACGTTCAATATTTATAAGGATGCTAACATCATATATTGCCCTTTTGGTTTACGTGGAGGACATTGCTTTTTTTTTTTAATAATGACTTAACTTTTATAAATGAGTTTGAGAAAATATTGCTATAATTATTATAAAAAAATAGGAGTCATTTTAACCTTCGGTCGATGGAGCAATTAAATTCTTGTTACTGAAGGATTTGCTATTGGTCACGCATAGCCTAGGCTTTAAGAAGCCATGTTCTATGTTAAATTTGACTATGCTAAATGAGTCTATTTTAGGATAGAATTAGTTGCCACTCAATAGAATAATAAGGGAAAGAAACTCTTTCTTTTGCCTCTAGTTCGGACTCCTTTTAATAAGTGAGAATATTAGAGCCATCCATCCATTTTTTGTTTTTTTTTCCCCATATTGCTAAATAACATCTAATGAGGCATTCCTAAATAATGGAAATCAGAAATTCACCCCACTTTTTGATTGAAAATAAAATGTTTATAATATAGATGTGTGAAAATATTTAATATCTTCGAATAATTTAGACCATCAAAAACCGATCAAACACCTTTTAAATAAAAGTCATCATTTTCATGCTTAAAGATCGATTCTACCAGGGGAGCTTACGTAATTCAACCATAGAAAAAAGCACACATGATCTGTATATAGATAGATAGATGGATAGATAAAAAAATAAAATTAAAAAGTACTGATACGTAGAAAAGTTTATCCATTTACATAATAAAAGAAAAATAATTTCTCTCTATTTTGCATATCATTTTATATATGTCAAATTAGCTAACCAAAACAATGCAAGAAAGAAAGATCATAGCATAAGACTCAATCTATTTATGGATTCAATAAATAAGAGGAGCAAAACAACATTTCCTTGCAAAATCCAAAGTTGAACACACCACCAACTTCAAGGTGTTGGCCACACAAATGAGTAGATAAGACAAAGCAAAAAGAATTCTTACTTGGAAATCTTTTAATTGCTATTGAATATATGATGCCTTCGTTATTCCACTAACTATGACCAGATCCTCACGTCTATTTGTTGTTACATTCTAAGAAGCACGGTCAAAATAGCTTCAAGATTCGTCCCACAAAATACTCTATCTCTCTCTCTTTTTTTCCCCTCTCTTTTTCAGCCTGAATTTTAGCCAAAATGCTCATCTGTTATTTAGAGCAAAGGGACGCTGCACTTTGTCTTGCACCTCCTCGGCTTTGAAATCATTAAATATATATCCGGTAGCTTTATTGTTTTTTAAAAAAAAAATTAAAAATAAAATATATAAACTATTTAATTTATATTTAATAAGATCAAAGGTAAGTCACAGTGACTGCATGCCATTTAAGGTAATTCCACGTTTTGTAGGTAAAACTATCTTAATTTATCCTAGAATTTAAATAATATTTGTATAAACTTTTGAAATATATTTATTTTTCAATACACCGAACACAACACCTAAGACGAAATGCAAAACGGCTGTTGAAGTTAGAAAGAGAACCCATTTTGAGGAGAGCACCGGGGGCCTTTCTGTCTGCGCATCCCGCTGGTGAAAACCTCTCCTCCTTCTTTATCTGCAAAAAGTGCTCAGCAACGTATAAACAACCACCACCTCCACCGCCTGGCGCCGCCGGAAAAGGCGCCATTAAAGCTGCTTAGTCAGCTCGTCCGACCCAATAAAAGTGCCGTGAAAGCCATACGGCACTCTCGATGGCAGCTTCACCGCAGCCTCTACCTCCAAATTTGCGGCGTTTACTATCAACAGCTCAGATTTCCAGCCCCTTTCATCGTGGACAAAAGCAAGAATATACCCATCATCTTCTTCCTTAGACCTCGAATTATTACCGCGCGGTAGAAAAAAGGGCTCTCCGCCATACTTCTTATCCCCATAGAGGAATTTCTTGATCTCTCCGGTTTCAAGATCAACCTTAGCAAAGCCAGATACTTTTGGCCACGGCTCGGCAATCGCTAAATAAGCGTACCTGGTCTTCCTGCCAAGCAGATTCCGATTAACCATGCCGGCCTCCAAATTCACCTGATCCGTACCGGAGATCCCTATCACTTGGCGGCGCGTGGACTCCCCCGTGATCAAATTCAGCCGAATCTCCGACAGAACGCTCTTCAAATTATCGTCGCATTCGTTGAAAATGCTGTCGGCCGGCGTCATACACGACCCAATCACGACCACCTCGCCCGTCTCCGGCTCCTCCCAGGCATTCCACAGATGGAAGCAGAACGTATCCGGGCAGTTCACCCACACAATTCCCTTTTCATTGGTTGCGTTCTTCTGCAGAATCCCGAACCGGGAAATTTTCTCTCTCTTACATACCACCGGTGAGCCGCCTCTCAACATTTCGTCGAGTTTAAATACAACCTGCTGATCGGGAATTATGGCGAAATTTTCCGTTATTGCGAAATCGTGTATCATTGTGGGCTCCTCAAGGGGGATTTCGACGTCAGGCGATTTTGTCCCGTCCGGAGAGAATTTGAAGAATTTCAGGTACGGCTTCCGCACCACGTCATAGCTGAGGGCGAAGAGCTCCTTGCTTTCCGGGTCAACCTTTGGGTGAGCTATCATGGTGGACAGAAGCTGGCCCCCGAAGTCGAACCGGCCGACGGTCGTAAGGTCGCCGCTGGGGTTGATTTTGATCTGGTAAGGGATGTCGTCCTCCGACATGGCGAGCAGTCGGCCGTTGAAGAAGACCAGACCAGCGTTTGCCACCCCTATGCCTTGCTGATGGTCAACGAGGCCGAATAGGCTGCGGCCGTAGAATAGCAGGAGGCGAGCGATACCGGTGTGGCCGTGGAGCTCTCCGATGGCCTTCGGGAATATGGGCCGGCCGAGTTCCCTCTCCTGGACCAGCCGCTGCGTCTCCGTGAACCGGCAAGCGTAGCTGGCGGACCCGGCGCTGATTTTCACAGCGTGGACCATCCCGTCACCGTCAAAGAAGTGGTGGCCAGAGACTGGCTCGAACAAAGGATTAGCACCGTTTCTGACGTAGACACCGTCAATGCAACTGGGTATTTTCCCGTCGACCGGGAGGTTGTGCTTCACTGGCTGTTCTGGCACCGGAGCGAAGTTACCGGCGATTTGGACGCGTGGGTCCGCAGTTTTGGGTAGAGGGTACTGGCGCTCGCGTGCCACCAACGCCCGTTCTACCACATCCAAGGCCTTGGCTGCCATTCTTTGGAGTAAATTCCATTGAGGAGGATACCTAGTAGCAGTAACTCCTCTACGACTCCCATCAATGAAGGTGTCCTCTGTATGAATAGGTAACGGTTTTCTTTGTTTTGTGAGATGGAGTGAAGATGATGGAGATTGTAGAGTACAGTGACTGTAGACGTTGGCTCTCTTATTGGGCCTTTTCATGGGGATGGAGGGTAACCCCATATCCCCAAGGAAAGAACTAGTGGGCAATTGGTGTGGTAAATGAGGCGCTGCCCAACTTCGTGTTGTAGAAGAGCTCATCGTTTTCAGAGTACAGAGTAACTGAAAGTGATTAGTCTCAGGTGGAAGAAGAAGAAGAGCCTGGAGGAGAAGAGGATTTCTCTCAGTTTGAGTGGCTATGGCGGGGTGCTTCGGGGAGAGAGTGGAAGACGGAGTTGGATATAAATAGAGTTGGGGGCGGAGAGGTGGGGCGGTGAACGAAAAGGGTTAGCCTGACGTGTCACGGAGGTCCACGCCAGACATGTGGAAAAGACCACGTGGGGGTTTTGTGGGAAGGGCACTTGGGTGAGGGCTTTATTGACATTACCGAAGTTACGGACCCCGCGGCTGCCCCCGGGATTATATTGTCACGCATTCACATTCTAACCATCTAATTTTAAATAATTAATTATAATTTAATAATTTTTTTTAATTAATTTTTTTATTTTTAATAAATAATTAAATAATAATTATTTATTTAAAAATTAATAACATAAATTAGAAAAAAACAGACTTTTGTCGTACCTGAATCCAAATTATTGTATGGATTATGGAGTCTCTTAATCTTTCGATCGGATCTAATTTAGGTGGGTTCAGTTTTCGTCTCTAATAATTTCAGTCCTGCGTAATACAACGAATGAATAAGATATTAAAGAATTGGTGGAGACTCACTCTTCGATTTATCCTCTAATACTCAAGTTAAAAAACATTTTATAGGAAAAGAAAGATGAAAAAAATAGAATGCATGGGTACATGTGATAGAGAATTGAGTGTAAGTGCGCCTTACTAAGGAGCGATTTTAAGGCGTGCCCGGTTAAGGAGCGGCTTCGAGGTGTGCCAAGAGGACTGAGCTCCTGGAACAATGGCTCCTTGGATGGTGGGCTGGTCTCCTAGAAGAAGGATGGCTCTTGAATGGAGGGTGGCTTTATGAAAGAAGGTGGCTCCTAGATGGAGGGTAGGTGTCACGGATTGCCTTGTTACCACTTACATCCGTAAATAGTTATGCTAAATTATAAACATGTATAGATAATATATATATATTATACACAGGATCTATACTATTGACACATTGATAAGTGGTGCCAACACTATGTACATAAAATATAGTGTTAAACTTTTTAGAGATACTTATTAAGAATTAAAATTTATTACCATAAAACTCGTGGGAGTATAACTAATAACCATAATAACAATTTATGGAAGCATAAAGTCATGTTTATTATATTCCAAAATCATGCTCTCATACATTTTCTATATTTCATCAAAATACAGTAAACATATAAGCCTAAATCATTCCGATAATTACTCTTACTTATCGGGTATAAACTCCTGATCAACATCTAAAGGATTAGAAAATAGCAATCGAGTGAGTCAAATGATCAGTAAGGTACATATAAATCAAAAACATGCATGTTTATATTTAAAATAGTCATATACAGGTATCAGAGGAACATGATTCATATAAAATATGTATGAACTCTTAACTTTTCTTTTCTAATTCTTAATTATTATTTGTCTTTTTATCATTTATCTTTAGGGATTATGGCTATAGGCATTACCAGCTAATTGAGTGGTCAATCAAAAAAAGAATTGTGTATACTTTCACACATTCTAATGTTCAAACCCATGCAATTCAACACCCAGTGATAAGTAATATACTTTTAACACAGTATACAAAACTAAATAACAGATGTGCCGTCAAAAGTACACCGATGGTTGAGGGGCAGTCCTTGAATTTTCATTGTAATATCCGAGACATGTTAGAAAATATCACCTACTGAAAATGATTCTTTAGTCCAGTTTCTTAACCCATGTTCAAAATTTCCAATGGAAGCTTCCAAATTATTCATAATTCTTTTTCGTTAATTTTCTCCATTTCAGAAAAAAATATTTATCCAAATGGAACTTATAAAACTTTCATATAATTTTTTCATAATATCGAACATACAATCACAAAATGTGATTGATGCGTACCTGGATCCGATTTCGAACAGATTCAGATTCTTCTAGATGGTTTGAACCGACTCCGTTCACCAAGTACGAATCCTGCACACCACTAAAACGAATAAGAGGTCAGCGTTATTGGCGGAAAGTTGTCCCACCGAAAACACTCCGACGCTCAAGTCAGTAATACAGTCTTCAAATGAAGAAACTAAAAATATAAAGAGAGAGAGTTTGAGTGTTTGATCCAGATGTAAGAGAGACGCGAGGTCTTCTTGAATCTGGAAGGTGGAAAGGCAGTAAACGGCCGTAAGGGCACGCTTGTTGCCTTATGGTTTTTTGGGAGAACGAAGATGGCAGAGAAGGTAGGCTTCTGTGAACACTCAATCGTCCCAAAAAGCGTATGCACTTGGCTGTCTCAAAATGTGTAAGCTATTGAAAGTATGGAAGAAAGCATCAATGTCTGCATGAATGAGAGCGTGTCCTGGATGGTGAATCCAGGGCCTTTCTTATGGTGAAGATGGCGATCCTCCTTCTTTGGAAGGAGTGATCCTCTCGTGATCGGCTGCTGGCCTTCCTTTTGGAGGTTGAACCCAATGGAGGATTGTTTCTTGTGAGGTCATCAACAACTTTCCAAATGGGCTTCTTTCCTCCTCAAAGATATTACCGTTGGAGTACTTGGTTGGCAAAATAGAGAAGATCTGCCGCTTTCCTTCTTTCAAGGGCGCCAATCTTGTCAATATCTTTTTTCGTGTAAATTGAGATCGTGGAAGATGCTTCTCCATTTCGATGAGTGGTGGGCCAAAAAGTAGGCCCAAAAAGCGTCATTTGGTCCCAAATGGAACGGCCAATGTCCGAAAACTTCCGTGGAGAACAAAGGGAGAATTTCGATTCAGAGGCGAGAATGGAATAGGCCCATCACCGTAACAAAGCCTCTAAAGGCCCAATCAATGCGCAAGGGCGGTCAATATTGTGTTGATGCGAGCAATCGCCAAGACGGCCAACGCCAACGTTGATAGTTCCCCGGGCCGATCAAAATGTTAACTGACCTTCTTGGGCTTCCGTTGACCTTTCTTTAAGCCAGCCCATTACTGGTGTACCCATCAGCGATAATTATAGATAAATCATAACAGGAAGCGATACATTTTTTAGGCTTTGTAGCTTTAGCCTTAAACACTTACATCTGTTAAAAATTTAGATTTAACATTTGATATATTTGAATGATTCAGTTACCGGTTCAATAGTGGGTTCGGGCCTCACTCGGGTTGATTTATTCAACTAAGTTTTTTTTGTACAATTTTTTAAGAACTTAGTTATCGATTCGTGACCGATTTTAAGGTCAGATCAAGGGCCGGTCCATTCTAATTTTGTTACAATTTATAAACCGGTTTGATATTTTATTCATGAGCCGAAGAATTCCTAATTTACATGAACTGGTTCAGCTTTTGCTAGGAGGCACGGTTCTTTAATTACTTCGGGCCCAATTTTTCAGATTAACATTCTAACATCATCTCAATTTAATTCACTACTGGTCCAGCTAATTTAATTCCTAGTTTGGACCCGGTTCAATATTCATAACATAGCAGCGGTAGGATCGCTTACACCAGAAACTGCCACCGTTCGGAGGGATGATTCAATGGTTTTTCTAAATCTAATTTTACCAATTAATACTTTAGCATTATCACATGACACTAGGGCAAATTTTGGCTGCTGCTTCAGCCGAGTTGAGGTCCAATTTAGGCTGCTTCAGTGGCTGAAGTTTAGCACTGTCCTAAAAGTAGATCAACAAGATACTTGCTATTTAGGGGTCTAGTTCATACACTGATTCAAAGTATTTTTGGTAGCTATTTTATAATTTGATAGTTCAATCTTAGGACTTACTAACCTTGTCGGGTTGGCTGCTGGTTCAACCGGTTCATGGCCAATTCGGTTCATATACCTAGACTGCCAAATTTAGCATTAGCAAAGATGCTGAGGTCAATTCTGTTGCTGATTTGGGGTGTTCAAGGGTTGTTCTAAACGTAGTTTTATAGGTTCATATTTAAACATTATCATATGACTCTTGAGCAAATTTTGGCTGTCGGTTTAGCCAAATTGGGATCCGAATTGGTCCCAATTCAGAGACTGATTTTCAACTGCATCCAAATGCAGTTCAACAAGACATCTTGCTATTCAGGAGTCCGATTCAGTGACTGGTTTAAGGTGTTTTTGGCCGCCGGTTCACATGTGGATGGCTTAACATTAGTACTTACTATTTGGGCTGGGTTGGCTGTCAGTTTAGCCTGTTTGGTATCCGATTCAGCCTATTTTTATAAACTGCAGTTTTTTGTGTCAATAAGAACAATTGGGCTAATTCTATGGGTGACTTTAGGGTTGGTTTAAGGCCGATTGTTGACCGGTTCAAGGGTCCATTTTTCAGCCAAGAGTGTAACATCTACTTGAGATGTTTAGGGCGGTTCAAACACTGAACAATTTGGATAGTTTATGGCCAGTTTAAAGTTGAGTTCAGCAATTGAAAATATCAGCATCCATAATTGATACTGCAGCTGCTTTAGGGGCCTGGTGCAAGCTTTTACAAATTTTTTCTTCCTATTCTATGTGATGACATGATAAATAAGAGAGTATACTCAAGTATTGGAATAACAATACTTCAAAAGAAATGGCCAAAAATCAACAACAAATGAAGAAAGGTGTAAGACTACACTTGCCACTAATTCAGCGCCCACTTCTTTCCTTACTACCTTTGGCCCTCTTTTTTACTCAATTTTCCTGAACTCTCACTCAGTTTGGATTTTCTCTCTTCCTTCTTATTGTCCTAATCGTGCCTTAAATAAATTAATAAGAGATGTTGAATCATCTCCGGCTAAAAGGAGCTGCTGCCAATGTTGAGCCTAGGAGCTGATTCACCCTCTATTAATTTGCTAGTTTGGCAGATTAAGAGCTTGCCTAGTAGTGTGATTTAATTGGATGAATTATCACCTGAGTAGGCTGCTGAATAAGCTGCTGAATTGCTGCCGTGGGGCTCACTAACTTTGCTGCTAATTTCACTTAGAGTTGATGTTAAGTTGTCACTGTTGTATTTATGCTCCCGCTGCTGCAGCTGCTGCCCGAGGCTAAGGGAGAGAGTAAATGAGTTGCTACCTTAATTTATCACTATATATATGCTGCCCCTACTGCCTGAGCCCAAGGAAAGTAATCAAGCTGCCATTTTGATTAATTTTAGCAATATAATTATATTGCCGGGGTGGTATTACTACTTGCCTGATTGTTTTCTTGTCAACTGGATTTAATTTAGTTACTAATCGGTCAAGATTTTAGCAACCGAGCTGACATTAGACCATCTCAAGCAAATTTTGTTGCAACCTAGTTTTAATATTTGTCCAATATTACATCCTAAAATAAATATTAATATAATGAAATACGAGCCTTACAATAGGCCTCCTAGATGGACGAAAGGCCACTTGAAAAGAGAGCAGCTCCTAGATAGAGGGAAGGCCTCCTGGAATGGGGGCAGCACCTAGATGGATGGTAGGCCTCCTGGAAGGAAGACAATTCCTAAAAGTAGGGAAGGCCTCCTGGATAGAAGGTAGACCTCTTGGAAGGAAGGCAGCTCCTGGATGGAGGGCAACCCCTGGAAGGAGGGTTGCTCATGAAAGGAGAGAAGGCCTACTAGATAGAGGGTAGACCTCCTGGAAGGGGGTGGCTCCAAGATGGAGGGTTGGCCTCCTCTCTGGGGATGTCAAGCGGTTCAGAGCTTACCCTTCCAAACTTGCTATTTGAAGCTCACCCTTTCTTCCAAATTTGAGGGTGCTTGCCTTTATAGTATGATCCGCAGATGTGCTCCTCTTACTTAAGCAACGTAAGCTTTTTTACTTTGAAAAACTTTTGTTGGGTTGGAGTTGAGGTGTGAGTCTATTGTGAGGCCTGGCCCCTTAAGCCCATAGCTATTGGACCCATCACTGGCCCCTATGTCGGGGAGTTCAAAAATTCAACCCCCGGCATGTCATGATGGGATATCGTCATGTGTGATCCCATTAATTTAATGTTGGTGGACTCTCTCTTTCGGTTATAAATGGAGGGGCTCTCCATGCCTTACTTCATGAATTGTCTCATCTAGTTAAGTAATGTGAGAACTCGGAGCTGGAACAAAACCCGCGTAACCACAAGCCAGGATTAGCGTGAGTTTCCCTTTCTTGCTTGAAGCTGATGATATGGTGATGCATCTAAAGCTGCTGGCAAGTCATCGAAGAGGCCAGACTTTGATCAGTCTTCATCAGTTGACCTGAGCATGAGCGACTCGTCTGGATGGACCATGGGCAATGAGACCCCCGGTGGACTTCAATGTTGGAATGGCCGGCTGACGTTAACTATGAGCAATCCAAGTATTAGGCAAAATCCGAGAGCTGACAGAGGAAAAGTCTTGGCTCCATATCAGATTGCTTTACTGTGAGGATGGGTACTAGGAGGCTGAGAGGCATCTTGCTAATCTTCAGAGCAAGCGTGCCCTGGGGAACAAAGTGCTGGAGACTCGACTTTGCCTGGAAGACGTTTGCCAATTTACACTTTCCTGTCGGTGCCTTGTTGCTATGGTTGCTAAGCTTAGAAGGACATGCCTACTCGACTGTGCTCGCTCCTATTGAGAGGAGGTAATGGCATAAGGTCACTTGTTGGCTCGCTAAGGGTGGCCTACTATCATTGCGGGCTTGATTGATCACTTGAGTAGGGTAGCGCTTGTTCCTGTAAAAGGAAGTCGTGGCAGTGCGGGAGGATCTATGAAGTCTGAGAAAATTTTCAAAGTCTTTCATGATCTCTCGATTTCCACTAGTTTTCTACTGTTTGAATCTCTGACATTCTGATAGGGTGGCATGATGACGGCTCAGTCTTTTGGTAGGTCAATGCTTGGCCACTCGCCCGTCAAAGGAGGCTGACTATGAATTAAACGAGGTCTATCTTGGAATCTGTGGGCCATACATTGACAGCAAGAACCTGACCTTAAAGATGATGTGCCAGGGTTACTACTGGCTAACAATGAAAAAAGATGCCATGGAGTTCGTGAAGAGGTATGAGAACTGTCAAGTCCAAGGCAACATGTCCCATCAATTGCCCATGGAGCTGAAGCCCGTCCAGGCCCCGTGGCCATTTGCACAGTAGGGGCTCGACATACTCGAACCCTTCACCATCATGTCCGAGCAGAGGATTTTCTCATAGTAGGAATCGACTACTTCATGAAATGGGTCGAGGCTGCTCCACTAGCTCGGATCACAGAACACCACGCAATGGAATTCCTCCAACAAAACATTGTTTGCAAGTTTGGGATTCCAGAAGCGATCGTGACCGACAACAAGACTCAATTCACCGATAAATGCTTCACCAAATATGCACCAGTTTGGGTATCCGGCTAGTCCACACCTCTATTGCCTATCCGCAAGCGAATGGGCAAGTAGAGGTTATCAATCGGACCTTATTGTATAGCCTAAAAATAAAGTTGGAGGATGCTGAGGGCTCTTGGGTGGATAAATTGTCCTCTATGCTTGGTCGTATCAGATAACGCTGAAGGAGCCCACTTACGGGACACCGTTCAACCTTTGTTACGGGATTGAAGCGGTCATCTCTATGAAAATTGGACTACCAAATCTTCGGATCAAAGGGTTCGATCCAAGTTGGTACTAAGAACATGGAATTCCACCCAATGGTGAGAGAGCATCCGGACTTGCTAAAAATGAAAGGAGTAAGGAACACATGACATGAGGTAGAATGACCTAAAGATGCGCATTTCATTCTACTAACAAACCGGTCGCCCAGTGCTACAATAAGAAAGTCAAAGCCCGTCGGCAGAGTCAATCAAGTCGCACCTGCGTTGGGCAACCCAATTTCTATGGTCAAACATGCCAGTGGGAAAGGCAGGGTCGAAGATGGAGGCGATTCGCAGGCACAGCCAAACACTATCCAGGAACCTTGCGTGTAGAGCATAGCCTAACTCCTCCAGACTGATTCGAGTTGCCAGCTCCTCTCCCAATCTAACGTTCTTGCTTTGGAGTGAAGCCATGTCCTGCTCAGCAGCTTGCAAAGCATCCTCAAATTTGTGTACGGCATCCTCGAAATTCTGCAACTCCATTAGGACCAGAAAACTGGAGCTCAAGGTCCAAGATACGGTTCCGATACGGGTCGACCTAGGAGATGGCAGCATCCAATCCGCCCTAAAGCTCCTCCACCACCCTTGAGTCGACCCTTGTTTGATTCAAATGATGGACCTCTCCTTCCAGCATCTGGATTTGGGACAACCGCTGGTACAAGAAAGTTTACAAGAATTGCATTACTTTGTCGTCCTACAAACAAAACAAGGGAAAGAGGTTGAGGCCAACTGTCCATTGTAAAAATGCAAAAGTTTGATGCAACTTACCCAAATATGGGGTTCCCTAGACACAACAACTCGCAAACGTGCTGATGACGGAGAGGCCTCCATCATTGCCATCTCCTCGACACTGTCTGCCGAAATTACCTCCATCGGATGGCTTATTCCGATCTCCTCTCCTGCCGGCTGCTTGGGAGGATAGGCGACCACCTGCTCCAACATGGAAGAAGGGGAAAACACCTGTGGAACCCCTTGTGGGGATTCAAACAAGCCGTCCTGCAAAGCCTTAAGGTGGGCCCCAGTCTTGATCCCAAATGGACCTCTAGGTGAGTTTGGGCTGTCTCGTTTGTTAGTCCAATCAGTCCTTCAACTACCAGTCCAACCGGCACCCCAGAAAAAAGAGCAGGAGGCACCCCAGCTAAACCCGCCGTGGCATCAGCCATAGTCGTGCCAGCATCCAAAGAAGTAGCGAGGGCTGGCACCCTAGATGACTCACCAATGCTCCTCATCCACTCCACCATTCAAAGACCCTCGGTGGTGAAAGATGAAGAGGAACTCATAGATCATATAGATCACCGCCAAAATGGATTGTCAGAAGGATACTTGATGAATAGGGCTCTAGCCTTCCTCTTAGGATGGATTGGAAGGGGAGCGGCGGCCTTGGCCCTCCTGCTTGGTGAAGGTGGGCCCCATGGGCCCATACAAAGGCCTCAGTCGATAGAAGGTTGTCGCTCTAGAACTCCTCCGGGTGAGCCAAGGTTAGCTCTGTCAACGGCCTGACGGACTCTGTCTCCTCATGCGAAGCCTTCCAATAGGGTAGCAGGCACGTTACCCCAATCCGTGGACAATGGCCAGTCACAAAAAATCTTTACAAAGAAAAATCGATCCTTCCAATTCTTGACAGAGTCGAGAATGGCCTCACTATTGCGCAACTTGCAATGGGATAGTAAAATCTAATCTCCACTCTCGAAGAACCGGAAGATAAGCTTCACCGTCATCGTTGTAAGGATCAGTTTTTTTTAAGGATTTAGTCTCTTAGCTTTAATGAAAAATCAGCCTAGATAGCATGTTAACCGAAATTTAAAAAAAAAAAGAATTGATCGGATTTAGCATATAGTTGACTGGCTTTAATAGCAAAATTCTGGAGAGGAATTCTAGAGAGGATTTCCAGAGAGGAATTTCAGATGGGATTTTCGGAGAGGATTTTTGGAGAAGATAGACAACAAGGATAAAATGTTATTCGGATAAGAGAATTGACCTGACTAAAATAGTTAACTAACTTTAATGACAAACAACTTAAGAAGTAGATGGCCAGTTAGCATGGCCGGCCGAATTAAATATGTTGTCTAAAAATTGTTGAGCTATCAGGAATAAAGGAGATGACCGGATTTATAGTCATTGACCAAAATTTAGAGAAATGACTGAAATACTCAAGAAACTATGGACTATAAATAAATAGTAACAATTGAGGATTTATGATAGAGACCTGAGGACTTAGAAAGATAGTTATAGAACTGGTTTGTCTGCCAGTTTGATTAAAGTCTGATCGGCCAAGTCAAGTAGGTTACCTGCTCCACCTACTTCGTTGACCTTCTAGAAGGAGCAGGAAAAGAAAAGAAGTACCAAACAGGTGACTTACTTCCACCTACTCCCACCAACCTTTTAGTTTATAAATGCTGAACTTTGGGAGTTAGGAAAGGGATTGGACAAGTTGTGAGAGAAGCACGAAGGAGAAGAACAAGGTAAAGAGTTTCAGACCAAATCTAAGGGAAGTTCATAGATTAGAATTTCAAGCAAGTGTGCCTCGTGTTTGTCCTTAACTATTGTTCGTCTGAAAATCTGATATTATTCTTCGTTATATTTGTTGGTCGTCTTGTGTATTGGCATATTCCATGACCGCGTGGGCCCGTTCGGTATCTGCGATATCATTCTTGCCTTGGTAGAGCTTCATCAGTTTCATGTCTGATGGTTGTACGCATCACTTCCTCAGCATTCTCGCCTCCCTATCTTCCGTTCCATCCTTCCTCGAGAGCGGCACCTGTTTGCCGCCCGAGGCACCAATGATGCCCGTTTTTCAGAATCGGGGCACTTGATGAGCACTCGAGAAGCCAACGAGGCCCTTTTTAGAACTAGGGCGCTCGATGAGTGCCCAATTGCGCCCGAGTGTCAGGGCACAAAATCTTCAAACCCTATCCTGTGCCTGCCGCATGCTCGAGCAATGCTCGAGCGGCGTGGGCCTTTTGTGTCTAACGAATCTTTTATTTTTGAAACCATTTGGGCTCCTCTATATATATATGACACTTTCTTCATCCCTAGGGTTTTAAAAAAAGAAAATTGAGACACCAAAAATGCTATGTTCATTACTTTGTGGAAAGAGTTTGTGCCCACCGGAGAAATCTTCACCATTTACATTGTTAGTTTGTCAAAACTTTCTCATCCTCTCATACTATTTGAATATACCTTTGTTCTGGCCTACAATCCCTCGTAAGTAACGTGGGAGGCATGGCAACTGAGTTCCAACGGTTCATGAGAGAAAATCGACGTGAAGACCGGAAAGTATCAGATTCTATTGCCGTAGACAAATCCAAGGAGTTCCTTGGTAGGGATCACAAGATAGGAGTAAGTCGACTAGGTTGGCGCATCGTTACCACCCGGTCTGTAAGTTGATTTTTATAGTACATTTCTCCTCTAGCTGTTAAAGCTCGGATGGTTTTTGTCGATGGCTGCTAGTATTGAGTTTTCCCTTCATCACCAAAAATTGTCTTTTTACATTCGCTTATTATCACATATGTTTTATGCATATTATTATTCTTGGCATCTGGATAGAAATATTCTTTACGTGTATTGAATATTTAATTTTGTACTACTTTCACTAATCCTGCACGGGGTTAAAACTTTATTGTGCAATTTGGGACAAAACGTCTTTTTCAATAGATATCAGAGACTCACCCCGATCCGTGACTCCGATCTAGATGCATACTAGTCAATCACTATTCGTTCCTCCTTACTTTGATTGGAGTAATTATGCCTATTGGAAGGTTCATATGAGAACTTTTCTCAAATCGATAAATGAGTGCATCTGGGCTAGTACTCAAATTGGGTGGACTCCACCCAAAAGCACCACAAGTGACGAACAAAAAGTATTATCTTTGTGGTCTAAAGAAGAACTTGATGCTATATTTATGGCTGTGTCACCTGAAGAATTTAAACGCATTTCTATGTGTGAGACATCAAAAAAAAAAAACTTGAGACATTCTTAAAATTACCCATGAAGGAATTAAATTTGTTAAAAATTTAAAATTGTAAATGCTTACCGCTAAGTTTGAAGAAATACGAATAAAAGATGATGAGATCTTTGATAAATTTTATGCAAAATTAAATGACATTGTGAATTCTACATTTAATTTAGGAGAACGTATTCTTGAGAATAGAATTATCGAAAAAGTTTTATGATCTTTGCCTGAACGTTTTAGACCCAAAGTCACGGCCATTAAAAAAGATAAAAGATCTAGACAAATTAAAAATAGAATAACTTGTTGGATCCCTTTAAACTTATGAGCACACCTTTCTGTAATAAAAAAGAAATAAATCAATTACCCTGAAAATTACAAAAGAAGATAGAGATCATCACTCAAATGATGAGCCATGCAGTAATAAGGATTTTACTATGTTTGTAAAAAATTTTAAGAAATTCTTCAAAAATAAGAATAGCAAATGAACCTCCAAATAAAATTATCCGTCGCATCCTGTGATCAAGAAAGATAAAAAGGAAACTAAAGATTCAAAAAATAAAAAATTCCAATGAATCCAATGTCATGAATACCACAGCCTTGGTCATATCCAAACCGAGTGCTCTAATTTTAAGAGTCAGAAAGGAAAAGCCTAAAATATGTCTCTAACGGATGATAAAGATGATGAAAATCATGATGACAAATCCTCCGAAAATGATGAAGTGGATTATATCGCATTCAAGATATCTATTATTAGTGGTGACAAAGCCACCAGTGCGCCTCCTGAACAATCAGAATCCTCTCATGAAGAATCTGATAACGATTTTGATGGTTTTCAAGAAATATATGACAAACTGTTTAGGGAATACTTAAAAATGAAGAAAATAAATAAAATCTTGAATAGTAAATTCATCGACCTAGAAAAAAAAAAGGCTAAAATTATGATCCAATTGAATAGTGCTACAAAGATACATTGTGAACTAAAAATGTATGACAACTCCTTAATTATCAAAATTAAATCACTAGAATTGGAGCTTGAGAACACTAAAAACGACTTGAGCAAATTTTCAAGTGGAACCCAAAAGCTAGATCATATGATGGATCTTGGAAAATGTGCTGGAAATAAAAAGGATTTGGAATATATTGAGAAACATTCCCAACACGGCCAACAACCAAAAATATTTTTTCTTCCCGCTACAAAAATTTCACTCAAAAATATTCACACTTCTAAAGTCACTAAGACGGTGCCTCAATGTGTACAAGAAAATTTTGGCTCAACTCCTTTGCCTAATCTAGACAGTCAAAAGGTCGTGAATAGACCCACTAAAATTCACCGATCAAGTAAAATAAATACATATTTCCACCAAAGATCTATACAGTCTCCTTTCGTGCCTACGTTTGTACCTATCTATCATGTTTATGGACAAATTGATCACATTTATCCTCGTTGCTATACCATGAATCTTTTGTATAACTAAAGATAATGAATAAAAATGAACAAATTTGTTAATCATGTTTAACAATTGAATGAATAGGTAAAAATGTTGAATTAGAAAGTGAATTCGGGAAGAAAAATATTGGTTAAGAAAATTGAGCTGAAAAACTCTTCTAAAACATATTCATACAATATTGCTCATACTGCATTGAAAGCTCAAAATCAATCTCTATAATATTTGGATAGTGGATACTCTAGACACATGTGTGGAAATAAAACCTTATTTTCCTCGATGTCAGACCATCTGATGGGACGGTTGTCTTTGGTGATGGCGATAAAGCTCCTATCCTTGGCTAAGGCCTAATTTGTATCTCTGGACTCTCAAAGCCTTATGATATCTTGTATGTTTTAGGGTTAAAATCTAATTTGATGTCTGATTTTCTCAAGATAAATGTTGCATCTATAACATAAATGACTCAATTGTCTTAGAGGGTAAGAGAACTCCCAACAATCTTTATGATATTAAGCCAAACCACATTCTTGGATATAACTCCGCTAAAATTGACTCTATAAAATTGTGGCATCAACGTCTTGACCATTTAAAATTTAAAAGCCTATCGAAAATATCGAAGAAAAGCTATGTTGATGGGCTACCTAAACTGTAAAATATAAAATATCATGTGGGTGGCCCTTGACAATTAGGAAAATAAATTAGAACAAGTCACTTATCTCATAGTAATATCCACACATCACGTCTTGTTGAACTGATGCATATGGATCTAATGGGACCTTCTAGAACTGAAAATTTATAGGACAAAAGTACATTTTAGTAGTTATTGATAAGTTCTCTTAATATTCTTGGATAGACCTTATCCGAAAAAAATCTGACACGTTTGATCACATAAAAATTTTATGTAAAAAACTCAAACATAAAAAGAAATTTCTATCATTAGAATCTGCAGTGATCATAGAAAGGAATTTAAAAATTCCAATTTTAAAAATTTTTGTAATGACGAAGGAATTCATCATGAATTCTCATCCCCCATCACCCTTTAATAAAATGGCATTGTTGAACGTAAAAATCGAATTATTCAAAAAATGGCCAGAGCTATGATGCAAGGTAAGAATATTGCCATACACTTTTGGCGCGAGGCCGTGAGTACGACTTGTCACATAATCAACCGGGTCTACCTAAGACCCGGGATAGAAACAACTCCATATGAACTGTGGAAAGCAAAGAAACCTAACGTTAAGTATTTCCACATCTTCAGGAGTCAATACTTTATTTTATGAGATAGGAAAAATTTATGTAAGTTTGACTCAAAAAGTGACGAAGGAATATTCTTGAGATATTCCCTAACCAGTCGAGCCTATCGGGTCTACAATTTCTGCACTCAAAACGGTTATGGAATCCATTAATATTGTGGTGAACGATATCTCTCATGAGCATCCTGAAAGTCGTGACTGTTCTGATAAAGAGGATGATCATGTTGAATCTTCACCTGACTCAACATTTCCTGATATGGCACAAACAGCTCCGAATTCTATTCCTACAAAGGAACCTTCTGCCAGAGTTAAGCTAAATCATCCAAAAGATATTATGTTAGGTGTCCAAGGTATGAGGTTGTCTGGACAAATGCTATGCATGAAGAGAAAGGTCTTGTATGAGTCTTTGGACAAATGCTATGCATGAAGAATTAATCAATTTGTAAGAAATGATGCATGGTCCTTAGTTTCCGTCCTACACATACAAACGTAATCGAGACCAAATGGATCTTCAAAAACAAAACCGATAAAAATGATAATATCATCCGAAATAAAGCTCGCTTTGTTGCTCAACGATATACTAGAGTTGAAGGCATCGACTATGATGAGACTTTTGCTCCTCTGGTTCATCTTGAATCTATCCGTATTCTTCTGTCTATTTATTGTACCATGGGATTTAAATTATATCAAATGGATATAAAAAGTGAATTCCTCAATGGTCTCATTCAAGAGGAAGTCTATATAGAGCAAGCAAAGGGTTTTGTGAATCTTACATTTTCAGATCATGTGTACAAACTAAAAAAGACCATATAAGGACTTAAGCAAGCTCCCAAAGTTTGATACGAGTGTCTCATCTCATACTTTAGTGATCATGATTTTGTTGGGGACAATGTTGATAAAACTCTATTTGTAAAAATGGTTGAAAAATTTATGTTGGTAGCCCAAGTTTATATTGATGACATTATTTTTGGTGCTATAGTTGACTCCCATACTCATTCTTTTGCTGACTGTATGGCCTCAGAATTCGAAATAAGTATGGTCGAAGAACTTATATATTTTCTTGGCTTACAAATTAGGTAACTCTCTCACGATTCTTTTATTTTCCAAGTTAAATATGCCAAAGACCTTATCAAATGCTTTAATCTTGATAACTCCAAACATGCCCGGTTTCCATGAGCACTTCATCAAAACTAGACCGTGATCCTACGGAAAAGAGCGTCGATCCAATTCTCTATAGAAGTATAATCAGTAGTCTCCTCTATTTGACCACTAGCTAACCCGACATTCCATTTAGTGTTGGTGTCTATACCCGATATCAATCCGATCCAAAAGAATCTCATTTAAGTGTTGTTTAGCGTATTATTCGCTACATCAACGGGACTTCTGATTATGGGATTTTCTTCTCTAACGACTCAAATTTTGCCTTGGCTAGATATTCCGATACCGATTGGGTTAAAAATATTGATAATCGAAAATGTACCTCCGGTGGATGTTTCTATATCGGCTCCAACTTGGTGGCTTGAATGAGTAAGAAACAAAATTCCATCTCATTATCCACTGCCGAAGCCAAATACATTGCCACATGAAGCTATTGTAGGCAACTCCTATGGATGAAACAAATGCTTCTTGATTATGGTATTGTCCAAGACACTATGACCATTTATTGTGACAATACTAGTACTATAAATATTTTTAAAAATCCTGTTTAGCACTCCCGCACCAAGCATATCGATATTTGATATCATTTCATTCATGAGCTCGTGGAAACTCGAGTCATCTCTCTTTAACATGCTTCAACTAACACTGAAGTGGCCGACATTCTCACTAAACCTTTGGATAGTGTGCGTTTTGCATTTTCAAGAACAGCAATCGGTGTGCTTGCCTCTCGAGAAATAAACTAAAATAAAATTTAAATAAAAAAGGGCAGCAACGTAATGCAGGCCTCCCTCTCCCTCTCTCACGTCATTTTTTTACAAATCAAAAAATCAAAAAAATTTAAAAAACAAAGGCAACAAAATAAACTCACATCAATTTGTAGTTGCCTCTCTCTCTCATCATCTTCTTCAAAAACCCTCCGGCTCCACAACCCTAGCACCGTTCATCGGTTTTCCTCCCTTGCGCTCCCTTTTCAGCTTGTCATCCTAGATCGGCCTCCTCTCTTGCTGCCTTGAACCGAAATCCATGTAATTTCTCTTCTCTTTCCATTTCCATTTTGTTCTTTGCCTCGCCGTTAATAGTGTTTGCCGGTGACCCCGTCTTCGGTCCGTTTGCTGGCTCTGGTGATCCCATGCATCGTACTGGCTCCATTCCCGAGATTTGAACCCCGGTCACCTAGGTGAAAGCCTAGTCTCCTAATCGAACTAGACGATCATGAAAGGCCCAGTTGCCACGTAACCTCACTGACGGGTTCTATACTTACCGTCTCACCACTGTGAGCTGGACTCTAGCGTGGCAGCACATTTGCCAGTTGTTGGCGTCGAGCCTTGCTAGTTGCTGCCTTGGTGCTCGTCTGTGATGGGCTGACGGCCGTGTGCCGTATGGGCTGACGACAGTGTGCCTTGGTGATTATCTGCGTGGTCCTGTGGTTCCTCTTCTGGTAGTAGTGTTATGGCTGTACCAATGTTTTCCTACTTGTGTCTTTTCAAATGTCGATTCTGCGGAAAACACTTTCCAAGAAATCTTCTGGTAAGCGCTCCAGTCCGAGGGACCAATTTGACCCCAACCAGTATCTTAGTGATTCTGCGACATCGCTATTTACCTCCGGGATGTCCCAACGGCAACTGTTGCTTGAGTGTGAAGTTGTCCTCGCTATCTTGTCACTGTTCACTAACTGCCATTGGGAGCTTGTCCTCACCAATTTGATTGCTCCGATTTCCCTTCTCATCCTAGAATTTTACTCAAATATTCATAATATTTCTTTTGACGCCTTCTCTACCTTCATGGCGGGGAGTCACCTCTAAATTACCCCTGACGTGCTTTCCGCGGCTTTGGGCATCCCTCGTGTTGCTCATCATGATTATCCCTATGAGAGCCAATCCCTGCCTCACCCTAATGATGTTGCCTCCTTCCTTCACAGATCCCCCATCTCCTAGAATGGGCGTGCGTTCAAAACTAAACTCCTTTGTCCTCAACGTTTACTTGTGAGTCGGATTGTGTTGACTTATCTATTTCCAGCCTCCCATTTCTCCTCCATTCCCTTTGATAAATCTCACTTTCTTTTCGCTCTTCTCAGTGGCTAGTCGATTGACCTTTCATCCCACTTATACCTTCATATACTCACCCACTTCCACTCTAAGAAGGATGATAACCTCCCATATGGTTGTCTCATCCAGTGCCTCATTGTTGCATTGAACATTCAGTGTCCAGATCTTTCTCGCTCGTCTCTTCGCCAACCTATTTCACATTCCACTTTTGAACAGGGTTTCTCTCATACTCATCGGCCTTTCCCCACCTCTGATGATTTTCTCGATGACTCTGGACCTGTTGCTCTTTCCTCTCTAGACACGGCCGAGCCGTTTGCTCCAAGCCCCTCGCATCTGTCCAACTCTACTATGCTACATCCTTGCGTACCTTGGGCATTCTCTCACGCATCTTCCAGCAGCTGGCTCACCTATCTACCTCCCATGAGCAGTTAGCGTCCCAGCTTGAGCACGTGGCAGAGACTCAGGCTTAGTTCCTGTTTGAGGTCCTTGTGCATCTTGACACATGGCGTCCTACAAAAGGGATCGATTCTTTTCTCACGAGGAGATGACTCCCCGTTCGTCCTCTTCTCGGCGCTCTCTCTAAGTGACGCCCCTTTGTTATTCATGACAAAAAGGGAAGTAGTATTGTCAGGGGGAGTTTCATTTTGTGAGGAGAGTTTCTATTTTTTGTGAGGGGGAGATGTATTCCATTTACCTATATGTTTCCCACTTTCTTATTTTCTATTTACTTGTTATTACAACTATTTTTATTTTACTATCCTTTCTCATTATTGCTGTGGTTGCACACTGTTGGTTCTTTAGTTACTGCTGTTATGTATATCTGCGCATATTATGCTTTATTTCTGTACTAACTATGGTTGCAAGCACCACAGTTTTCTTTGGCCCACAGAAGTTTGGTAGTGTCTTAGCTACTCTATTGCTTTATGTTTTTGTGTCATTTATATTTTGGCATTGATTTTCATGTACACGAATTTTATCTCGGTGATGTCTAAATCAGTACTTATCTTGTATTTTTTATTTCTTATTTTGGGGGGTTTTGTTACGGAATTGTCAAATGGGGAGATTGTTAGTCATCCTGTGTATTGGCATATACCGTGACCGCGTGGACGCATTCGGTATCTGTGACATCATTATTGCCTAGTAGAGCTTTATAAGTCTCATGCCTGAAGGTTGTATGTATCACATCCTCAGCATTCCCACCTCTCTATCTTCCGTTCTATCCTTCCCTAAAACTAGCGTCTGTTTGCCGCCCGAGGCACCAACGAGGCCCATTTTCTAGAATCGGGGCTCTCAATGAGCGCCCGATCTACGCTTGAGCGACAAGGCATAAAATCTTCAAATCCTATCCTGCATCCGCCGCGCACTCAAGTAGCGCTCGAGTAGCGTGAGCCTTTTTTGTCTAACGGATCTTTTATTTTTGAAACTATTTGGACTCCTCTATTTATATGACACTTTCTTCTTCATCTCTAGGGTTTTTGAAAAAGAAAATTAAGATACCAAAAGGTTACGTTCATTACTTTGTGCAAAGAGTTTGTGCCTCTTGCAGAAAGCTTCACCATTTACATTGCTAGTTTGTCAAAACTTTCTCATCCTCTCATACTATTTGAATACACCTTTGTTCTGGCCTACAATCTCTCGTGAATAAAGTGGGAGGTGTGGAAACTGAGCTCCAACAATTCGTGAGAGAAGATTGACGTGAAGACCAGAAGGTGTCCTGGTTCCGTTGTCGCGGGCAAATCTAAAGAGTTCCTTGGTAGGGATCACAAGACGGGAGTAAGTCGGCTAGGTTGGTGCATCATTATCATATGGTCTGTAAATTAATTTTCATAGTGCATTTTCACTATCGCCGTTAAAGCTCGGAGGATTTTTTTCGATAGCTACTGGTATCGAGTTTTTCTTTCATCGCCAAAAATTATCTTTTTACTATTGCTTATTATCATATACATTTTATGCAAATTATTGTTCTTGACATCTAGATAAATATATTCTTTACGTATATTGAATATTTAATTTTGTACTACTTTCGTTAATCTTGCACGGGGTCGAAACTTTATTGTGCAATTTAGGACAAAACGTCCTTTTTAATATTTCTACGTGATGTATATGATGGTACTTACCTCTCACATTTTATGAAGAAATTTTATGATCAACACAAGTGTTATGTTTTACATGTGAGGTCCTGTTCCACAGTCCATAATTGGAAATTTTGCATAGAAAAGTTATCTTGCATGTTTAATTACTGTTAACGAATTAGTTTGCATGTTTAAGATCTCACCCGATTGTATGCTATTCGCCACTTGTAAAAGTAAGATTGCTTGTTTTAGGGACTTCAATCATTTGAAACTCAAGATAATTTTGATGGCCAAGTAGTTACAGGCCTAAAATGCAGCCAGTTCTAATGATGGAGTAGCTGCACACCTTAAATGTAGCAAGTTTTGTTATATGATGGTCAAGTAGTTACATATCTAAAATGTAGCCAGTTCTGATGATTGATCGAATAGTTGTAAATCTTAAATGTAGCTAGTTTTATTATATGATGGTTGAGTAGTTGTAGGTCTAAAATATAGCCAGTTCTAATGGTCTAGTAGCTACAGACATTAAATGTAGCCAGTGTTTTGAACAGAAATTTAGTTTTAGATTTGAACTCGTTTCGAAAACCAATACTTATGAAAATGTATTTTTCCCATGTTTTCTGCTTCTGGATGCGAAATGTTTTCATTCAATTCAATGTTATAATTATGCATATTTTTTGTATCGATACCTTCCTGAGTTGTCGCTTACTCCTTACTATTTTCTTACCCTCAAATGACCAAGAACTTATGCCAGACAAGAAAGAGTGAAGTCGGAGGGTCTAGCTAGGCAAGAAGGCCGATTAGGATTTTTGTAGCAGTGCATGACCGACCTTAATATTTTTTTGGAATATTCTGAAAACTTTTGTATAATGATTTTGCTATGTAAATAAAAAGGATATTTAGATGCTTCCATTGAATTTTATGGTTAAGAATTTTGGTTTCCTAATGGCATCTCATGTGTCTTTAGCCGACCAACCTAGATTCTTGGCCGATTAAGATGTGACCGACCTACTTTTTGGCCAGCTTGATGATCGGCAAATTTTGATCTTGTGCATGTGAATGAAATTTTAAATCTACCCATTCATATGTCCTTTGTGCAAAGTTTATTATTCAGGATAAATGTATAATTATTGTCAAAGGTCATTGGTGGATTATAACCTATTCCGTCACAGTCGTAGTTAGTGCCCTCCCTAATGGCAAAGGAATATGCACAGGGAGTACAAGTATCAGATGGCATTCCCATAAAACCTCACCATCGGAACTCCGAGGGCCAAAAATACATCGAACAGCTCCCGGGGATAGGAAGGCGAAGCCTAGTTCGCAGGTGAGACTCAAAATAGTAATGAATCTCTTTGGAGGCGAGAAGGCCCTATCGTGCTCTCCCGACACCAAATATAAAATGGACAACGGAATGTTGTACTGAACGTATAAAGCCCCAATGTCATCGGAGTCAAGGACAGAGCAAATCGCACCAACCTTAGGAGCCATGAAATTTGAGGAAAGTAAGTTACAAAAAAATAAAAGGAGGAAAGGCTCGATGAGAACAAGTAGGAAGGTGAAATGAAACTTGAAACATCGTCCCTTCTCTTTATAACCGTGGCTGCCACAAATTCAATAGGCGCCTCGAAAACACATGCTCATAATGCCTGCCACGTGTCATCATTGGGAGGTGTTCAGATGAGTCACATTGTCCTATCTCATTAATGGTGATCGGCAGCCATTACGGTGACGGACACACAGCGGATAATGATGGGCTGGAGTACAAAGCCACACAACTTCCCAAGCCACCACACTCCACTTCTTGGGTAAACCAAACCGGCGGTGGAGAGACATAATGTATTCATACAAGACAGGCTCTTTGCTAACCACTCCGAACATCTGCTGAATTGACTGGTGGAGCTGGTAAACTACCAATCCGGCTTCGCCCCACACGTCTGGTCAACAACCACTTTGGATTTCAGTCGGTTTGGTTGATGAAACAAGTCAACCATCCAGTTTGGCCCACACAAGGATGTCGGTTTCTCATTCCGGTCTGATGTCAAAAAAAAGAGAAAGAAGAGAAAGAAATACAATAGCAGTGATGGTACAGATAGAAGCAGTGACTAGTTCCATTCATTAATCTCCCTTTACAAATTTCAAAACCTCCAACGGCTAGCGTACAACAAAATAAAAACAAGAGGGGAAGCACGTGGATGGCTATCCAGCCGCAAAAGCCCTACTCCCTTAAAATGAACTCCCAGGCAGAAGAACGACATATCAAGACCAAAGTAAGGGTGCATAAAAAATGAAGGCAATCGTACGCAGGGGGCCAAAGGTTAAGGAAATCCTTAACCTACAACAAAGAGAAAACGACCACGAGCCCAAGAACCCCCTGCGAGCCGTCCCAAGGACAAACCACCACCCAAGGCAAAGGCACAGCGGCAGGAAAGCTCCATCCCAATTTATAGCATAAAAAGGAACTAGCAAGTTGCAAAATGCCAATGAACCTCCATCCCAGCAAATTTCAGAAAATCGTGGGTGCTAGAGAAATCTCGCCAAAAATAACAAAGGAGGGAATGAAATTTCCTAGGATAGGAACCAACAACGAAGACAACACGGCATATCACATCCCATCATAAATATACCGGGGCTAAAAACTTGGACCCCCAGCATGGGAAGCTAGTGATGGGGATGGCAGAAATGGGCCAGTCCAAAAGGGTGGTCAATGATGAAGAAAGACGGCCCACTGAACTAGAGGATGGTCAACGTCTTTTTTTATCGAAACAATACTCAGAAGGCCGGATGCGGCCCAAACTAGCTATGGCCCAAGCCGGATGGCCCACGACTCCGTTCCCGTGCATGAGAGGTTACCTACCTTTACCGGTCAAGATTTTGAATATCCCCAGATCACGATCTTCCCAAGAAAAGAAGCCCCCAACTCAATGTATCTTCCACGATGAAAATTCCAACATTTACCATATACAACATCTCTATAGGAAAGGAAAGAATCCCTCTAACCGATCATGGTTACCATAAATGGAACCAACAACCTTCTTGCCAGTTGGGAAAAATCTTCTCCAGGAAACTTGTAGCCAGCTTGGCCGCCTAGGTAAAGTTGAGGGGGTTCCGGGACTATAAATGGCCTTCGACACAAACTCTAGATGTATACTCTCTTGAAGGCTCATATCAACTGTTATAGACAATTAAGCAAAACCTTGAGCACCCTTTCCTCTATCTCTCTCCAAGCCTTGAGAATTTTCTCACAATTCTCACCTCCGCCGGCCAGAGCAGCTCTCCCTAAGTGCGCCACCACAAAGCTGTTCCACGGCAAGCGCAACCTCCACATCAAACTTAACTCCCACTCTCGTGCATCATTCTTACATTTATTAATCTTTCTATTTTTCGTGAAAAGTTATTAATTTAAGTATCAGATGAAATTTTTGGGAGCAAATTTCGCTGTTTTCCTCTAACATCTTGTCTTCAGTTGTGGTGTTCAAAATCCAAATTTAGAGCTATCAATTTATACCCGTTTTAATTTTACCCGAAGAGGAAGATCAAGCGGACTTCTAAATTCAACATTAACCCGGATCCTGTGGACGCATCAAGTGAGAAATGTTAGGCAAATAATATTTGAACCAATATCCGATATCTAATGATATTTTAAAGTCATAAATATATTTTAGATAGATGAGATATTTAATATTATTAGATGTTATATTGATGAAAAATTTCAGTAATTTGGGTAAATTTTGTGAATATGTTCAATCAAATAACCCCATTAATTTGTTTAATATTATTCTAAACAAATGATATTACAATTTCAATAAAAATAGCAAAAGATCAGACATCCTAGAAAAGTGAGTCATCTTCTTCTTGAACGAAATTCATGTTAATCTTTAAATTAAACTATACCTCCAACAAAAAGGTAATAAGCAACTGCCCACAGCTGAATTTACACGCTACCTAATCTCATCGCCCAAATCCAGTTTTTTAAAAGAAAATAAAACAATTGTTCTAAAAAATATATATATAATTACCTTGATAAAAATTTTAAATTCTAGATATTTTATAAAGAATATAATTATAATAATTACGAAGAGAGAGAGCGAGTGGAGGGGTGGGGTCCACCCCCACACAGCCCACGTGGCCGACGATCCCATCTACTCCTCTTAATCACGAAATCTTGGTCCCTATGACTGACTGCCGCCTACATAGTAGGGTACCCCACACTTAAAGGCTACATCAAGAGAGTTTGAATTAATTAATCAATAATTAATTATGACAGTATTTGTCTAATTTAATTATACGGACAAAATACATGCAGGCCCGCCCCCCACCTCTCCTCGCGCCTGACACTAGCTATCCCATTCCTTGGCTACTAACCACCATTAATATTTGGCTAATTAATACCGTAAGCTTTTTAATTTATATTAATTTAATCCTAAATACCATATCTCCATTTTAAATCAGTGGTATATATAACATATTACGCATAATATGTAATATATATTGTAGAAAAATATATTGATATTTTATATTGTTGGAAGATTATCTTCGTTAGTTGGAAAATACTTTTATAGGAAGTACTTGTTCGATTCGAATAAAATTTTTACATAAATTTCATATCAATATAGGGCTACCTAAACAAAATATAGAACTGGCTATATGATGATCACTCGTAACGGATGACAGCAAGCCGAATACAGCAAAAGATACCTTCACAAAGGCAAATGATAAGACTGAGTGGCAGCCGGCTCTAAAGAACAGAAAATTAAGTGAGAAATTGGGTGTAGCATCAGCTACAGCAAGGAAAATCAGTATAGTAGAAGGTAGAATAAGGTAATTAGCTTAGACAGTTAACAAGGTAGTTGGCAGAGTAGCTCTAGTAATTGTAAAGTGGGGAAGGGTGCCAAATTCTATTAGCAAATAAGTGGTTCAATTGTATAGTAAGAACAATATATTTAGATAACTTACATTAAATGGAAACTATGATTAGGAATTCAGAATTGTAATGAATTGTGTGAGAGCTTTTAAGGAAGTCTCATTGTCTCCGACCCCCTCTTCTCTTTTGACATTAGTCCTCTATTTCATCTTCCTCTTTTACTTGTGTTCACTCAATCTCTCTTTCACTTTTCTAACTAGTCGGCTATAATTTGAGGGATTAACTACCAATTGCGTCAGATTTAGGTCATTGTTCACCACATTCCTAGCATTATGCCCAACTAGAAACAATCCATGGAAGAATAATTGCTACAAATCTAGAGAGCCCTGCAAGCTGAACAAAAGGAATCCATCTTACAACAACAACAAACTCTTGATCAAAAGATCAAAGACAAATTCAGCATCATGGATTAGAAAATTGAAAACTTCATGGATGACATCAAAATGCCGCTCACCAACACCACAAATTCCAATTCCAACCCTCCCATGACACATACTACTCCTCAACAGGTATTGTCTACTCCACCCCCTGTTTGTCTATCTATCCCTGTGCCCAACCCTTCTTTGGATATCACTACTAGACCCACAAACACATTCCATCAATCCAAGTTTGATTTTCTTTCGTTTGATGGCAGTCATACTAGATCTTGAATTTTTTGTTGCCAAAAACACTTTAGTTTTTACCGCATACCTCACCACCAAAAAATTGAAATTGCCTCATATATTTGGAAGTTAGGACAGCCGTTTGGTTCCAAGGCTATCGTAATACCATATTATATAATTCTCGAATAACCTTTACCTCCGAGCTTTGTAACCGTTTCAATTATAAATTCTTTGTTGACATTGTGAAAGAATTTAACAAATTTCAGTAAATGTTCTCTTTAGAATCTTATTGGGACAAATTCGAAGAATTACATGACTTGATGTTGCGATAACGCCACATATTCTCTGATGCTTGCTTTGTTTCCATCTTTATTAGTGGCTTCAAAGATAAATTATGGTATACGGTGAAATTGCTAAATCCTTTTTCATTGACTCAAGCTTTTCAACTTGCCTCATTACAAGAACAATCTATAGGAGCATTGGCTAAGAAAACCAAAGCCGTTTACAAACCACCAATTCGATATCAACACCATATTGACACTACCCAGTTCAACTATTAAAAAAAAAAAACAAACAATTCCAAACCTTATACAAATGTACCTACACCATTTTCACTTGATCAGAAAAGTACCTTCGGCCTTTGCTATCATTGTAATACCCAGATCCCTATTTGATGTATTTCAGAAGTATTTATTAATTTTATGATTTATTAAAAAAAAAAAACAAACAATTCCAAACCTTATACAAATGTACCTACACCATTTTCACTTGAAAAGAATTTGGCCTTTGCTATCATTGTAATACCCAGATCCCTATTTGATGTATTTAAAGTATTTATTAATTTTAATTTGCCCGATACATCTTTAATATATATATTACAAAATTTTGAAGAATAAAATAACTAAATAATAATGCTAATGCCCGAACATCTTTTAGATTATAAAAGAAAATAATAATAATAATAATAATAATAATAATAATAATAATAATAATAATAATAATAACAATAATAATAGAGAAATAAAGGAAGGCGGTGCGGTGTAAGGCAAAAGCAAAAGAAAAGAAAGACAAGAAAGGAGAGAAAGGAGAGGAGAGGGTTTTGTGCGGGAGAGCGGTGAGGTGGAAGAAGAAGGAGCGACAGAGGGGAGAGAAGAAGAGGAGGAGGGGAGAGCGGCATGTGCAAGGGGAGAGGGAGGAGAAGGAAAAGAGGATAAAGAAAGGCCGTGCGCGAGTCAAAAGGAGAAGTCACCGTTGTTAGAAAATAAACGAAAAATTGAGGTAAGAAAATACTTCCTTTCTTTTTATTGAAATCTATTCATTGTTTGCATACATTGATTTTAAGAAAAATCGGCAGAAATTTTGATTAATGGATAACTGGGTCACAACAGCTCTGTTTTGGGCGAAGAGGAAGAGGCGTTGCGGCAGGCAAAGGAGAAAAGAAGTGAAGTGAAGAGAAGAAGTGGCGCGGGTGAAAACAGAGACACCGTGCGATAGAAGGAAGAAGAGGGAGGCAGTGCGTGAGCGATTAGCAGGAGAGAGAAGTACAATTTAGGTATTTCGGAGCATCCTTTTGATAAATCTATTTGGTATAAGGTTGAGTCAAGTATTCTCTATCCATATCCTTTATCTAGTTTCGTGTCTAATAATATTTATTTTCAATTTGGAGATTTTATTTATATGTATATTATTTTTATACACACTGTCTATTTACTCTGTACATGCATATATGATTTACCGGTTAATTTGGGGGTTTTATGGAGGCATTTGTAATTTTGGACGATTTTATGATTTGTGAAAGCTCAGAATGTTATATTAGTATTTCTGTGTATTTATATACTGTGGAACTATGAATTAGGCCTTGTATCAATCCACACGCATGCTGTCAAGGGACGAGGTCGCTACTTTATAGGACCGAGGTGGTCCAAGACTTGAGGGATTGATATTAGTGATCTGTGGCATTTGATATGTGGCATTTGTGGTGCCTCTTCCAATGGAGAGACCGTGGTTTGGACGGGGACGTATTTGTCATATGTGATTTTCCTTCCATCGACAGAAAGGTAAGTTGTAATGTAGTCAATCTACCCCATACGTTTTAATGAGAAAATCGTAAGGAATTAATAAAAATTAATATATTAGACGTCCTAATATATAAACTAAACTTGATATTGCATATAAAATCTCGGGTGGCAAAATATAGTTAGCAAATTTCCGATCAATAGAAGACATAGTATATAAATGGTATAACCTGTTGGCCTAAATTACAGTTGATATGGTTAAGGTTAGCAAGAGTATGTGTAACCCATCATTTAGTTGGTCTTTTAAATCTTTGGTTCTTCGATTTCGTACATACTTTACATTTTTACATGTATTTGTGTAGACTATGATTTGAGATGCTTGGATTGATCTACGGATGGGTAATAAGAATGTCACATATGCATAGATATGTGTTAAGCTCCGAACATATTTTATATTTATATGATTTGATTCCACTTTCATTTGATTTTAGCATATGAAATTATGAAATTTGGATCCGAGCTATGGTTTGTATTTCACGTGGATGTGGTGATGGTCACAATTATATTATGTGACCTCGGATCATGATATAATATGATATGAGATTATCTATGAGATTTGACTAGATTGTTATTTATTATGATTATATCCTGGATGAACTATTTGATATGAACAATAATTTAATACATGATATCTTCTCGATTTTCAGTAAATTTGATAGACCTTTGGTTTATTTTATATATTTATATGTGGCATCTCATTCCACTTAATTTATATGCATTATTTTATATATGATGATGGTACTTGTTAAGTTTTAGATTTACATTTTTATATTTTATCTATTCAGACTAATGGTTTGGATATAATTGTAGAAGTTTAGATATGATTTGGCATGATATATCTCTTTCAGTGAGTAGAAATATTTATGTTAGTTATATTTCAGATCTCGAGAGTACATTAGAACTGTTATTTATGGCCGAATGCGGGCCTTGGTCCATATATGAGGCATCTTGGAGTTGTGATATTATATTGATGAACTGTCGTTGTGTTAGATACTTCACTTATGATGTATGTACAATAGATATCTTTTTATGATGTCCGGATTATTTGATGAATTTTTATGCAAGTTGTTTTGTATTGGGTCTTGTATATATATGGAATGTCACACCCGAATTGGGTTTTATTGTAGATAAATTTATTAGATTTTTATATCGTAAATTTTATTTATTGACCTATATATTTTGTATTAGGGACGTGACAATAATAGTATCAAAGAATATCATAAAGAAATGCATTTTTGGTCATTTTAGATAAGAAATGGATCGAATATTTGGCATGATAAATGTAGCCCATTGTGAAAAATGAAAGTTTAGATCATAAAGGTTTAAATTTGAATCAAGAAGTTGATTAATTTGCTGTAATAAATTACATGGGCGGTATAATGGATAGAATGATCCAGTGATAGGATGAAGAGTTAGCTGTTATGAAAGGGTTATTTGATTAGGGGGTAAGATAGAGCACCCTTTGGCTAACTCTAGAGTAAGCATGTTCAGAAATTATGTAAGAGTTTAATCTGGTTAAAGTAGAAAATTGGGTTCCAAGATCGCAATAGTATTTGAGATTTTTGGTTGCTTGGATAATAACAACATTAATTTTGCTGCCTATAGGCCGGAAGGTGTGATTAAATGGTGGTAGGCTTCGCAATGCCCTATTCTGGGGTAGAAGAACAAGGTTGAGCTCTCGGGATGTTTTCAGTGAATCATTCGAATTTTGATATATATATATTAAGGGGATCAATTTTGAGGTGTAAAGGAATTGGAATAATTGATTTTTTTCTCAATTTGTTGTAAATTGTGTGTGTTTCCCTCAATATTTAGCATGTACATTGATTTTGTCCGCCCCTGGTGGATAAACCATTGTCTACTAAGATTGTATATTACAGTGTCCGGTTTAGATCTATAGATATGAATAATTGACTGATCTGATTTTATTTGATGTGTTAAATTTTAATGTGATATTAAAGGTGATTTGGTTAGCGAGTCGTCATACTAATATAAATTATTTTATAAGAATATTCTTATATGTAATTTGGATTATAAATTTTGAGTATGAGGAAGAGTCAATTGGGAGGCAATGATATTTATATTGTTTTGCTTGCAATTTATTTAATGAGGATGTGTACTGAATTTATTTGGCATATGTGACTGCATCTGATGTCATTCTATAGTTATAAAGGATTTTCTGACTGTATAAAAATTTGAGAATATTTTTTAGAAAAAAGAATTAGCCTCGATTACCTTCTGATCAATATATTAATGTGACAATTGTCTGTGTGGATCCGCTGACCTGTGTCGGTGATCACGATGAATGGTTTTAGTAACTGCAGTCATTTGGGAATATTCGCTCAATTGTCAGAGCAATCATGAGGGGTGCTATGTGGCAATTGTCTAATGAGAAGATTTATTGAACCATGACTGTCATCTTGGGAATAATGCACGATCGTGAGGGCACAATCATCCGGCCGCATTATAGTAATTGCTGCATGTTATACACTAAGTTATAAAGGCTATCGGCTGTTAAGTTGGAGGGATGACCATTAGAGTGGTGTATCATGTAACCCTAATTGCCAATTTTCTATTAGGCAAAATTGGGTCGACCTGTTTGGGCTAACCGTGTTGTCCTTTAGATCCTATGCTAGGAAAGCATCCTGCTGGGCTTTTGTCTCTTGGGTCTTTCTTCCTCCAATGGGTTGAATTTCTAAGCCGGCCGATGGGTCATCGTATCGATCTGATAGTTAGCAATGTAATTGATAGTATAGTTGTAGTAATTGTGAAGTAGGAAAGGGGTGTGGGCTGAAGCCCAAATGCTGAGCCAGCCCAAGCCTTGAGCCGGCCCATGAGCCGCCAAGCCGCGAACGGCTTGTCTGAAACTGATTTCGAGCCGTAGGGTTTCGTTGCCCTCTTCGTCTTCCTCGATCGTTTTATCACCATTTGCCGTTTTACTCAGTTAATTACTGAAGCATTAGTGGTCCATTAAGTGGTGATAACTCTTCCATTAAGTTAATTAATCAATTTTGGTCGGTTTGAGAACCAAACGCTCGGTTGAGTCGGGTGATGGTTTCGCCTATAAATTGAGCATTCTGGCTTTGTCCCTGACACCCAACTCAAGCAATACACCATCTAAACGAGTGAAGGAGTGTCCAGAAGCACGAAGCCGGTCCGAATCGAACATCCGAAAATAGAGCACCAAATGGCCGGAGGTATATTAATCGATTCTAAATTCTACTTTTGTGGTTGTTTTAGCCACATAAATTTCTAACATTTGGTATCAGAGAAAGACTTCAACTCTGCCTTTGTTGTTCTGTATTTTTTTGGTTTTTTTCGAAATCGAAAAAACCTAAAGTCTTCATTTTTTTGAAGATTCGGTTCAAACGAGCACTGGAAATCGATGGAAATTAAATTTTTGAAATTTTCATATATTTTTCATCATTTATGGTGTTCGTATGGTGCTCTTTGAATCGGGTCTGCAATTCGGGTCGAGTCAGTCGTTGTCGAGTTCGGGCGAAACCGACGAAGGTAGACGACGACTTGAACGGCGTCGTTTTCTTCTTCGGCAGTAATAAACGTCGTCGTTTCTGGCTTCTGTTTTGTGTTTCTGAAATGACGTCGTTTCGTGTAAAAGTATTCGGTAATTTAAACGACGTCGTTTCGCTACAATTTTGATTAAAAAAAAATTATATCGATTATGGGCCATTTCGTTCGCGGCCCAAATCCGTTTCGTGCGTGGCCCAGGCTTTTGGCCCGTTACTGTCGCAGAACGGAAATTAAAATGCAAACGTCGCAGGCGAGATTCGAACTCGCGCCGTGGGAAGGAACGGCATTTGCCGTTGCGTTGCTTAGCGCCTTGCGCTATTTTCCGCATTTAAATTTTATTTATACGTTTATACAGTGTATATATTATATATATACGTATATATTTATATATATATAATTATATTATTATATATAATAAATAAAATATAATATTCGGAATATAATTATATATATGTATAAATAATGTCTTGTGATTAAAATAATTTAATTAATTGAGGATTAGCCACAACACCCTTAATTAATAAAATTATTTTTTTTTATTATCGCGTGTGGTATAAAGACATAAATTGTGGTAATTATTTTGATATAATAAAATTTATCCCACAGAAAATTTTATTATATTAAATTAATTAATTAGGATAAAATGTCAAATTATTTTTCTTAATTTACCCACAGGGATTAAGAATGAAATATAATTTGATAGTTTTATTATAAAATTGGACATGAATCTATTGGAATTAAAATTTAGCCCACAGGTAATTTTTTTGTCTATTGATTCATGATGTATGTTTTACATTGGTAAAACATAATTTTGTAATTTGTTAGCCTCAATTTTAGATGTTAAGCATGTATTTATTTTTATGCAGCTATTCAATTTGTAAATCTTTCCGATATTAGATGTGAAATTTCCAAACTAAAAGGTGACAACTATAAAGTGTGGAAGGAGAGAATTCTTCTTCACTTAGGGTGGCTAGATATTGATTATACTATCCGAAAAGACGAACCACCGGCTCTTACCCTTACCAGCACTCTGGATGAGGTAACACTTTATGAACGCTGGGAACGATCTAATTACCTCAGTTTAATATTCATAAAGACAAAAATTTCTGTTGGTATTCGTGGTTTTGTCGACCAGTATACTAATGTGCAAGATTTATTGAAGGCAATTGATGAACAATTTGTGAGTTCAGATAAGGTACTTGCAAGCACCCTAATAATGAAGTTCTCATCTATTAGGCTCACCAGTGTTAAGGGTGTACGTGAGCACATAATGCATATGAGGGATATTGCAGCTCAGCTGAAAAATTTAGAGGTGGAAATGTCTGAACCTTTCATTGTACACTACATTTTAAATTCACTTTCATCGCAATATGGGCCTTTTAAAATCTCTTATAACACACATAAGGATAAATGGTGAATCAATGAACTGATGACCATGTGTGTTCAAGATGAAGGAAGGCTTATGATGGAGCACAGTGAAAGTGTCTACATGCTAAAAGAATGAAGGTTCAAGACACATGCCAAATCAAAGGGGAAAGGTAAAGTATCACCCCAATCTGATATCAAGAAGGAGTCTAAGTGCTTCTTCTGTAAAAAGAAGGGACACGTAAAGAAGGACTATTTCAAGTATCAGAATTGGCTTGAAAAGAAAGGTAATCCATACTCTTTTGTATGTTATGAATCTAATATGGTTAATGTTACACATAACACATGGTGAATTGACTCTGTTTCTACAATCTATATTTCTAATTTCTTATAGGGTTTGCAAAACCTAAGAAAACCAGTGGGCAGTGAACAATACATCTTCTCCGAAAATAAGATGCGTTCACATGTGGAGGCCATTGGGACATGCAGTTTAATTTTGAGTAGTGGTTCTGTTTTGACATTAGAAAAGACCTTTTCTATTTCAAATTTCTCTAGAAATTTGATTTCTGTTTCTAGACTTGTGTCCTTTGGATATTCCTTTACATTTTCAGACTCATTATTCAGTTTATCTTATAAGTCTGATATTGTTGGGAATGGTACACTGTCTGATGATCTTTATTATTTAAATTTATAAAATAATACCTCTTTCAATACTGTGCATGCTAATAATGGAATTAAAATGTGTATTATGAATGAATGTTCATCGATGATATGGCATAGGAGATTGGGACATATCTCCATTGATAGAATCAAAAGATTGGTAAATGATAGAATACTTAGTACTCTAAATTTTACTGATTTTAAGACTTGTGTGGACTGCATTAAAGGAAAACAGACCAATAAAACTAAAAAAAATGCCAAGAGGAGTTCGGACATATTAGAGATCATACATATTGACATTTGTAGTCCTGATATAGACTCATATGGCCCAAAATATTTCATCACCTTTATTGATGATTTCTCACGATATATGTATCTTTACTTGCTTCATAATAAATATGAAGCCTTAGATGTCTTTAAATTGTTTAAAGCAGAAGTAGAGAAACAAACTGAAAAAAATATTAAAATTGTGAGATTAGATAGAGGTGGAGAGTATTATGGTAGATATACTGAAGATGGACAAATGCCTGATCCATTTGCAAAGTTTCTTCAAGAACATGGGATTATTGCCCAGTATACTATGCCTGGTTCTCCGGACCAAAATGGTGTAGTAGAAAGAAGAAACCGAATATTATTGGATATGGTGAGGAGTATGCTTAGTAACTCCGAACTTCCAAAATCTTTATGGAGTGAAGCTCTTAAAACGGCGGTATACATATTAAACCAGGTCCCAACAAAAGCTGTTCCAAAAACTCCTTTTGAGTTATGGAAAGGTTAGAAACCGAGTTTGCAATATGTATGCGTATGGGGATGCCCATCCGAAGTAAGAGTTTATAATCCACATGAGAATAAATTGGACCCAGGGACCATAAGTGGGCATTTCATTGGATATGCTGAACGGTCTAAATGATACAGATTTTACTATCCATCACATACCACTAGGATTGTGGAATCAAGAAATGTAAAATTTCTTGAGAATGACTTAATGAGTGGGAGAAAATGATCAAGAACTGATCATTTGGATTCTCAACCCTCCACATCATATGATAGGTTGATTGATGTACACAACACCCCTCAAGATCAATCTGGTGTTGAACAACCAATTGTTGTCATTCCACAAAATACTGATTCTATTCCAATTGACCATGAAATTCAGGATTTGTCTGAAATAGTTGTACAATATGCTCCTGTTGAGGATAATGATACAACATTAAGAAGATCTTCTAGAATGAGAAAGTCAGCAATCCCTAGTGATTATGTTGTATATCTTGAAGAGTCTGACTACAATGTGGGAGCTGAAAATGATCCCGAAATATTTTTAAAAGCCATGAGTTGTAATAAATCACAATTATGGTACAATGCCATGAAAGAAGAGATGAGTTCCATAAGTAGCAATAGAGTCTGAGATCTTGTTGAATTGCCTAAAGGGGCAAAAGCTATAGGGTGTAAATGGGTTTTTAAAACAAAGAAAGACTCATTAGACAATATTGAAAGATATAAGGCAAGACTCGTTGCTAAAGGTTATACTCAAAAAGAAGGAATTGATTACAAGGAGACTTTTTCTCCTGTATCTAAAAAGGACTCTCTTCGTAAAATTTTGGCATTGGTTGCTCATTTGGATATGGAATTGCAACAAATGGATGTGAAAACAGCATTTTTAAATGGTGATCTAGAGGAAGAGGTTTACATGAAACAACCAGAAGGATTCTCCTCTAGTGATGGTGAGCAATTGGTGTACAAATTAAAGAAGTCCATATATGGATTGAAACAAGCATCCCGTCAATGGTATTTGAAATTTGATGAAATTATCTCTTCATTCGATTTTGAAGAGAATATTTTGGATCAATGTATATATCAGAAGGTCAGTGGGAGTAAGACTTATTTCCTTGTCTTATATGTGGATGATATTTTACTTGTATCCAATGATAAAGGGTTGTTGTATGAGGTGAAATAATTTCTCTCTAAAAATTTTGAAATGAAAGATATGGGTGATGCATCTTGTGTCATTGGCATAAAGATACATCGAGACAGACCGCGTTGTGTTCTGGGTTTATCTTAAGAGACCTATATCAATAAGGTTTTAGAGAGATTTCGGATGAAAGATTATTCACCAAGTGTAGCACCCACTGTGAAGGGTGATAGGCACAATTTGAGCCAATACCCGAAAAACGATTTGGAACGGGAACAGATCAAGAACATTCCATATGCTTCCGTCGTTGAAAGTTTGATGTATGCTCAGGTATGTACAAGTCCTGACATAGCATTTGCGGTTGGAATGTTGGGAAGATTTCAGAGTAATCCAGGAATCGAACACTGAAAAGCTGCCAAGAAAGTAATGAGGTATCTTCAAGGTACCAAAGATTTCATACTTACATATAGACGGACCGGCTAACTGAAATTTTGGGGTACTCCGATTGGACTTGTTTGGGTGTGTTGATTCACGTAAATCAACATCAGGTTATATTTTTTATTTGCAGTGGTGCGTATCTGGCGGAGTGCAAAGCAAACTTTGATTGTTACTTCCACTATGGAGGCCGAGTTCGTTGCTTGTTTCGAGGCTACAAAGTATGGTGTATGGATGAGGAATTTCATGTCTAGGCTTAGAGTGGTTGATTCCATCTCAAGGCCATTAAAAATATTTTGCGATAATTCAGCTCCTGTTTTCCTGGCTAAAAATAACAAAAGTAGCAGTCGAAGTAAACACATCGACATTCAGTTTTTAGCCATAAAGGAGCGCATTAAAGGAAAGGAAATTGCTATTGAGCATATCAGCACTGAATTGATAATCGCTGATCTTTTGACTAAAAGCATGCCACCATTAAGGTTCAAGGATCTTGTAACTGAAATGGGATTGAGTTCCATTTTGTAATTTTCATTGTATGGACAATGATGTTGTAAATTCCTATTTTATTGTTGTGATATTTCTCAAATTTGTGTACACATTAATTGAATTGAGAATAACATTAAGTTGGACAAAGAATAAACATAGGGTTTATTCATAAAGTAAAGTTACCGAATGACTTGAGAAATTAATATATTGTAATACATGGAAGATATTACTCATTATTAGAGGACTTATCGCCATGATTCATATATTTATTTCTTAAAGTTTGAAAAATTGATGGATTTAGTTATCACATCAAGTTAAATATGGACAAAGTGGGAGAATGTGGGCTTCAGCTCAAATGCTGAGCCGGCCCAAGCCTTGAGCCAGCCCATGAGCCGCCGAGCCGCAAGCCGCGAACGGCTTGTCTAAAACTGATTTCGAGCCGTAGGGTTTCGTTGCCCTCTTCGTCTTCCTCGATCGTTTCATCACCATTTGTCGTTTTACTCAGTTAATTGCTGAAAGATTATTGGTCCATTAAGTGGTGATAACTCTCCCATTAAGTTAATTAATCAATTTTGGCCGGTTTGAGTACGAAATGCTCGGTTGAGGCGGGTGATGGTTTCGCCTATAAATTGAGCATTCTGGTTTTGTCCTTAGCACCCAACTCAAGCAATACACCATCTAAACGAGCGAAGGAGTGTCCAGAAGTACGGAGCCGGTCTGAATCAAACGTCCGAAAACAGAGCATCAAATGGCCGGAGGTATATTAATCGATTCTAAATTCCGCTTTTGTGGTTATTTTAGCCACATAAATGTCTAACAAGGGGTGCCAAATTCTGTAAATAAATAGGTAGTTCAGTTGTACAATTAGAATAGTATATGTAGATAGATTGCATCGGACGAAATTATGATTGGGAATTCACAATTGTAATTCGTTGCGTGATAACTTTCAAGAAAGTCTCAAAGCCTTCATCCTCCTCTTCTCTTTTACCATTAGTTCTCTGTTTCTCCTTTCCTTTCTTGTTTTTTTTCTCTGTTCTCTCAATCTTCCTTTCACTTTTCTTACTAGTTAGCTATAAACCGGAGGATCAACTAAAAAAAATATTTTTTATTATTTTCATTTTATAAAAAATTATAATTATGGGCATTGCCTTGGACTAATTTGTATTATTGTTTGTATAATGACATACACACACACTCGCACACTTTAGTTTTCATAATTTTCTCTTATTACATTTAATTCTTTTTTTTTATTTTTTTCTTCTTTTTGGACCAAATAGTAGCTACTAGTATCCCAGTACTCTTATTTTGGAAAAATATCTGTAATTCTTTTGAATCTTTTAGTATTCATAACTCATTTAATTTAAGTGTGCTATTTATATGAATAAATATTAAGAAATTATTTTTTAATTTAATATTTTTTACTGCCTAGAAAATAAGTTAGTATATAATTTTATATATTTTTTTCCAAAAAAAAGTATTTATTTTGTACCATGTTGGAAAAAAAATGAATATATCAAATAAAATATGAAATATTCTTATTCTTTATAAAAATTTGACAATAATATTCAACTATAACGCAATCAAATATTTTTTGGTATAAAAATATAATAAAAGTAAAAATAACAAAAACAGCTCAATAATAAATAATCAACAATAACAAAAAAAAAAAAAAAAGAGGAGACAAATTCACGCCCTAAAAGAGCATAGCCTTATAGATAAATTTTGTCTTGGCCTTAAATGCTTTTACAAATAAACTTTAGTATATTTGTCATAATAATCTATAATAACAACAGTAATAATATCAATAACAACAATAATAATAGTAATAATAATAATTTAAAAATGTTCTAATCCTATTGTTAGAGAATGGACATACAGTTATGATATGATCAACACAAATCTTCTATCACTGATAAGGTTAAATATCCAAATAAACTATTTTGTTGATATATATATATATATATATTTTTACAAATTGATATTTTATGGTTTAGCCTCTGTGTATATAGGCTATGGACAAGTCTTCTAGGCTTGGGTTTTGTCTAATGTCCAAAGTTGGTCCATGGCATGTTTTAGACTCCACTAGCATAATAAGGCTATTACATGCTATATGCTTTATCCCAAACTATACAATATAAAAATTTGTTAATGAGTATTTTTAGAAACAGCGTGAGAAGAATAAGCCACGTGTTACGTATCATAGAGTGTCTTTGTAAGTAGACCATGAAAAAAGTGTAAGTCATTAATGCTTTGGAAATAAATTATGAGAGAGATTATCGATTTTAATGACTGAATATAAATTTTGGACTGTTAAATAAAGGCGACTAACATATTTATTCACAAGAATATATTCAAAAAAATGAATTAATTCATAATGCATTCATATATATTATTTTCTGGAATTGTTTTATTCATGAGACCCAAAATTGGATTCCACAATTAATTTTTTTTATTTTTATTTATACTTTTATACTAAATAAACTCTCATGTTATATCCAAAAATAAGCTATTATATAAGATTTTTAAAAATATTATCACCTAAAATTGGTATTTCTATTCTTATAAGAATGCCGTAGGTTAAGTATTCTAAGTCGTCTGCTTTTTTACTACAGAGAAATTAATGCGATAGATATAACTACTCAAAAAATTAATTTTATAAGACATTTTTTAATATATTTTTGGTTGACATAACATTGTTATTTATTTACTAAATTGTTTTATTAGCCTATTAATATAAATACATTAATAAATAATATATCATGTGATAATATATATAAAGAAAGTGAACTTAGAAAATTCTAAATGATAAAAGATGTATTCACTATTTCAATGAACAATAACATTTGCCACACATACAAATGTTGCCAAAAATAATATTAAGTACACAACTTTACTTAAAAAAGAACTTATTTTCATAGATCGTAGTGTTTAGTTTTATTCTATAATATAATAAAGTCATACTAAAAAAAATACATATTTATACATTAAAAAATAACTGAGCTTTCCGTATACCATGTTATGGCCATAATAGAAAAAAAAAATTCTATTACTAAAGCCATTTAATTATGAGTTTATAACTTAGGATAAAAAATAATAATCTCATCATGTTGATAAAGTGACAATTTACTACTCATAATTTACTTAAAATAGCTAATTTCTTATTTTTATTATAGTTTGAGAAAAATATCACAAGTCCTAACTTTAAACAAAACAACATATTTAGTTACACTTGCCCGGATTTTGTAAACAAAAAATTTATTTTACTTAAACTTATTGCCTTTGTGCATTTATAAGGTTAAATATTTCATTGACTATGTATAAATTTTTCTATAATTATATAATTCTTTATGAAATTTTATGTGTATTACGATGAATTATTTTTGTGACCCTTTTAAATAAAAAGAATTATTTATTTTTAAATAATTGAAATTTATTATTATAATATTAAAAATAAAATTAAAATAATATATTAAAATATTAACTTAATCTATATATATTATTAACTCTAAATAATCATACGAGAACTATAATGATAAAGCCTTCCAGTTAAAAATATCATCATAAAACCGTACCAAAACATGTAATTATATCTTTAATTATTGTTGCTCTGCCGATGGCAATTCCAATTAAATGAGTAATCATTTTAAAAGAAAGAAAAAAAAATTAATATTTGAAAATAACAAAATGAAATTATTTAGTTTAATTTTATTTATTTATTTATTTATTTGATGGACCATCTCTCAATAGGTTGCTGGACCTGCAAGACGCGTAGGCCTAGGCTAGGGCCTTTAGATTAAGGTACCATTCTCCAACATGGACAGCAGCCTTGGAAGTACGGCAACTGGCTAGTACTATATCTGACAGATATCACTAAATTTAGTGAAAAAAATTTAAAAATATTCTCAAGATTTTATTTTATTTTTTTAAAATTTGCTTTTAGTAATTTCTATTCACTATTTTTTTTACTATAGTTATATAATTAAAAAAATTACTAAATTAACCATATATATATATATATAATTATTTGGATGATATATTTAGATAATAAAATCTATCTGAATTTTAACTATAAAATTTTTTCATTATAGTCAATTGTCTAAAGTTAAATTTACTAAAATTAAATATATATTTTTTTAAAAAAGTTAAGAAATATTTTTTAGTATTATAATATCTGTCTATTAATTTATTTTATATGTATATATTAATATATATAAATAAAAAAGATTTTAAAATATTGTGGATATCCTAAATAACTATTGTTCTTAATATTTATTCTCTAAAATTTTTTTATTACCTCATTGATTTAAAATCCCAATAAAAAATAAGAATTATTAACTGTGAACCATGGAGAGTTATCGTCGCTCGTCCTATTCTACCGGCCGTGTCCTTGAGCCACAATTTTGTTTTAGTTATTATTATTATTATTATTAGATACAATAGTGATTTTTTAAATAAATTAAATAATTTAATATTTATTAAATTTTCCTCTTGAGAAGTTTTACATACTATTCAACAATTGTTGTTTGCAAAATAGTGTATTTTCTCTGATAAAGAAACACATCCTAAGAAAATTGAGTGAAGTTTTACATAGAATTATTTTGTATTTTTAGCAAGATTTTACTAAAAAAATTCTTCAAAAAATCAGAAAAATGGACATAATATAAATTATATTTCTATTAAATTTTCATTTTCAAATTCTACGAGCCGGGAGTGTGATTCAATCAAATCAAATCAAATGCTTGTGTATGCTTTTTAAGTAATAAAATGTAATCCTTTTTTTTATTATTATAAATTGCTAGTTAGCAATAATTGATTATTCAATAGGATTGAGGGAGACTCAATATCTAAAATAGATAAAAATATTTATTTTTAAAAATTTTTGATCATTTATTTTAAATAAATAATTATAATTTAATTATTTTAAAATAATTAATTTTAATAAATTTTTTATTTTTTAATTAATTAAATTATAATTATTTATTTAAAAATAAATAGTTAAAATATAAAGAATATATTTTTTCATCTCTATAAGAAATAGAGCTTTCCTAAATCCTATTCAATAGTTAATTGAACACCACCCGAGCCATAATAGTAAAGTTCTAAAGTTAGGTAAGTGTCCCACTAATGTGAACAGTGTGGTAAGAAACAAGAGTAGCCTCATACTAATCCAAATGTTAACAGCTAAACCCACTTGACATATGTGTCAACTATTAGTCAAAATATTCATAAAATTGGCATTAAAAAGAAGTGAGATGAACATATTTTAGATATTATTAAATGATATAACATTTTATCAATTTATCATATTAAATCCACATATTTAAAATTTTAATTACACTATTTTTGATAAATAGTTATTTTATAGTGGATTGTAATATGAAGGAAGAAGACTTTACTAGTCTTCCATTATTTTGTTTAAAATAAAGAATATACATGAGTGATGACTTGCACCAATAGGCATCAATTGTACTAATGGGCATATTTTTGCACAAATGGATGTCTCTTTTTTTTTTTTTTTTGTTAATAAATCAACATCTATTAATAATTAAAAGTGTCATGTATATGAGAATTTGAATAAAAACATAGCAAAATAAAATCATAAATTTCAACCCAACAAAAATTTATAAGAGCAACAACCAACACAAACAAAAACAAGTAAATAATAAAACATTTTATATTAAAATTATGATTAAGATGAGATCTAACAAGCAAATGTAAGAATAAGATAAAAACATATACACAAAAAGGTGTTACATATTCCTACTAAGCTTATTTCTCATTTGATAAAATGTCATCATTAAATAATCTCAAATCAAATGAATATCTATATTATTACTGTTTAAATTACTTTTCTAAGAAAAGATGTCATGTTAAGCCAAAGGGTGCCTGTTTAATTACTTGAAAGACGTGCCTATTGCACATAGTGGTGTTGTTACACAATGTGATATCTTTTTAAATTAAAGTGTATCTTTTACGGACCTATATCTATTCAATTATTTTAAATTTAACTTTCTTCATTTTAAAACACACATTTTATTCACAACTGGTATTATTTTGGAGTCTTCATAGAGAATACTTTTAAAATATTTTTTTTATAATATGATATTTATCCATCTCTTTAATTTATTTTAAATTTTTTATATTAAAAAAATAAATAAGACATCACACAATTGAGAATTGAGGACATCTTTGGAAAATTTCTTTTTCCCCCTTGGTGACCATGTATTATACATGCAAGTTGGTCGACCAATGTTTGACATGATTCAGTTGAAATGATTGATTAATCCCAGCACACTTGGTCCTTCTTAGGCACCCCACTGCCATTTTTGAAACAGTAAGGTCAGGTTGCCTGTGGCATCAATAATGGATCAACTAGCTAAAATGCTGTCATATCCATGCTGCCTAGCCATTGGATACAACTTGCATATAGCTTTTCCGTTAGTTCACACGGCTAAGAATTAGCAAATTAAAAAAGAAGGGTGGTAAATTTTAAATTTATGTCCAATAATTAAATGTCAAATATAGCACTATTATATCTTACTTGTAAACCCTTTTACTGCTATATATTATCTTGTTGAATCATGACTTTTGAAATCTTTCTGAAAAAGGGTTATCAATTAGATGTCTTTCAATTTCTAATTTCTTTTTAATTAAAAACAACTAAGAAATATTTTTCAAATATAAAACAAACACCCACCACATACATTTGAAGTACATGGGACAGTAAAAGGGCTGCTGAATACTCTATCTTTTGACCATTTTTTGCCCTGAAAAAGGACATTTTTCTCTGACAATTTATATATATGTATATGCACATTATGTATATGTATATATAGCTGGCTGGGTGCTCGTCCTCCCTCTCCACTGATCATGCACCGAGAGACCACCATGCATTTGGAGTTGACAACCATTTAATAAAGGTGGTAATGAAATCCCACTTGCCAGGAAGTGACCTATCAATTCTCATGCAAGTAGAGCTCGGACAGTCATGAACCACCCATTAGCTTCTTTAAAAGGGCGCCCCGGGGGCGGGCAATCGTACAACTTCATAAAGTGACACTTTGATGCAACAATTAATAATAACTCCTTAATGAATTCTAAGCTGGTCTATTGGTTGAGAAATATTTTGACATCCCATCATCCATTGTTATATGATTCTATTAAAATAAATCATAGGCACAATATTATTTGATGATATCTTTTTTTAAAAGGCAATGATGATATTCTCTAACTCTACCTTTATTGTGTTTATGAAAGGAATTGCTACTATTAAATTTGATAAATAGTCCATCATATGTGATTGTAGTTTTTATATATTTAGACCTATGAACACAGTTATGATATCAATATTAAATCTATGAGATGAGTGTAAGGTTTGAACTTAAATTTTTTTATAATCATGATTAATTAAATTGATATCATTAAAATTAAGATTAAATGATTGAAAAAAATTAATTTTAAAGTTAAAATTAAATTGGGTCACATCAATAGGCAGTGAGGTCAAGCCTGATGGATGCATGATAGGTGCCTGAGTGTGCCTTGCGGCATGATCGGGCTAGAAACATGCTTGAAGGATGCCTGAGTGTGCTTTCCAAAATGTTCACGCTCAAAGCACGTTGAAGTAGCCCTCATATGCCGTAGTATTTAGTTGTATGGCTAATGTGCGCCGGATTAGTGTTCGAGCGCCATTACTTTTATAAATAGTGAGCTCGGATAAATTTTAGTCATTTTCCCTGCCAGATTGAGAGAGGAGAAAGAAATAAAAGAGGAGAAGAGAGACAATGAGATCAGAGGAAGATTGAGAAGTTTAATTCAAGTAGATCTAAGCTAAATTTTTGGTAAATTAAAATTAATGCAAGTGTATTCCAAATCTTATTTCATTTGTTATTATTCTTTCTTCAATTTTTTAAATATTTATTATTTTAAATACTTATATATAATATGACTTCATAACTAAGATATTTATATTTAATATGTATGTAAAACTTTTTCTATTCTTTTGAAATTATGCATGAAATTCATATTCAAATACATATTCATTACATAGTTAAGTTGTTTTTTTATAAAAACCCCACATGCATGTCATAAATATGATATAATATTCTTTTATGTTTAATTTTTATTTATAAGTACTTGTATATTCTGAAACTTAATTAAAATTTTCTATATGTGCTGAAATTTTACATATTATCTAGCATGTTTGTTAATAACATGAAATGTTATAAATTCTATAATGATACTAACTTTTTTGCTAAATTTTTTTGTAATATTTTATTAATAATAGTTTTATATGTTTAAGAAACTCATAATTTAGTATTACGTGTTAAGAATTTATAAAATTTAAAGAAAAAATTTTACAATTAAGTTAAGAATTAAGAATATTTACTTTAAATTGAGAAAATATAAAATTATAAAGAAATGTGTAGAGTTTTCATAAGTATAAGTATTCAACCATAGTTATAGTTCAACGGGTTGTAAATTATGATATGTCTTAGTATATTATAGTGATAATCAAGGTTTGAACCTATCATCCATTGATAAAATCCGCGTTTAGTCTTATCTATAAAGTTATATGTATAATAATTCACATATGGATTTTAAATAGTAGCGTACAACCTTGGTTGTATTGAACAAATATAATCCGAGTTTTGATTATCTGTTTATTTAGTCAGTGAGGCTCTACTAATTCTTAGTTTCTAAGAAAATCATATTTTAATATAATTTGATGGCTTAAATTGAATAATAATATGATAAGTAAATCTAAAAAGTTGAGAATATGTATTGTCATGAAATTTTATAGTATTGTACTAAAATCTAATGTATTGTTCTTTCTGATATGTTTTAAAAATAAATTATATATATTTAATTATAAAATTATATGTCATATTGAGCTTTTAACTCACTAATTACTTTTATTTTACTAACCTCTTTAAATAAGATATTTGAATACTTATAGGATGATCAGGATTGAAGGATGAACCATTCAAAAAGATTAGAATTAGAATTTATAAAATAATGACGTTATATCTCAGTTTTCAGACAGTAGTTAATATAATGATGTTATTCAAATAACGATTTGTAAACATTAAGTGGAATGGTAGTTTATTCGATAACTTATGGATGTTATTTATGTTAATTATGAATTTGTAGAGTCATGGATGCTAGTTGTTTGACAGTAGACAGCAGCAGATTTTAATTTTAATTAATTTGTGTACTTTGATTTTATATGGATTAGACATAATTCCTTATGTAAAGCCCGACATCATAGCTTGGTTTAGTTAATATTATTTGTTTTTGGTTGGTGGTTGTATTGACGTGAGGTTCACATTCACGATTATTTTGATAATTATAAATGTTGATAATTGTTAATGATAGGATTAGAATTTGTGACGTGATAGTTGAAGTGGTATCAGATAAGTCATAAGAAAAAATGTCTTATTTGATTTGATGATCCAATGTGATTAAATATTTTGTGATAGGATTGGAAGATGTTAGGACAAGGAGAAAACATTGAACCCAGCTCTCGCCTTGATTGGAAAGAGAAATATTTGGCCATCATTGTAAGAATGGCAAACGTTATGGAGTCTATAGCTCAAGGATTGCATAACCAAGAGCCAACCCCAGCTAACCCAATGACAATGGAGTATGATCACTTCACCAACAAGGGGGTGCCAGAATTTATGGGTGACCCCAATCCCACAAAAGTTGAGATTTGGATCCGATAGATTAAGAAAATTTTCACCATAATTCATTGTCCAGAGTAGGATAAGGTCATGTTCATTTCCTACAAGCTAAAGGGAGAGGCAGACCATTGGTGGCCTATGAAAAAGCGAGTTATGGGATTGGAGAACAAAGAGATCTCTTAGGATATGTTCATAAAAGTGTTCATAAATAAGTATTTCCCAACAAGATTGAGGGAACAAAAGGAAGATGAATTTTCCCGTTTGTGATATATGAACCGAACTATGGTGGAATATGATATCAAGTTCACGGAGCTGTCTCGCTATACCCCTCATATGGTCTATGATGAGGCAAGGAAGAAAAAAATATTTTGGCAAGGTCATAATGACGTTATCCAACAGAAGTTGGTGATGCTGAAATTGAGAACTTATGAAGATGTGCTAGATTAGACTCTTGTGTTTGAACAAGAACTAGATAAAGAGAAGTTCTTTGAGAAAAAAATTGGCTAGCAAAAGATGCCAAAATTTGAGATTGGGAGGATCTGACAAGAGATCAAAGCTGGTGATTAAAAGAAAGAAAGGAACTAAATTCTGTGGTGCGCCAGGCCCTCAATATTTATTGCCCGTGTTCCCTCATTATGGCAAATCTCATTTAGGAAGGCTATGCTATAAGATATTGGGAGTATGCCTCGATTGCGGTCAGCTTGGCCATATGATCAAGAACTGCCTTAATCCCTTGAGGCAAATAACGAGAAAGCCAAGTGCTTTGGAAACAGCATTTGCGGTGATGACCTAAGATGTAGATGCATCATCTCCGATGATGGAAGGTAAACTTTACATTTTTGAAATGTTAGCTTATGTTCTTTTAGATTCAAGGTCAATACATTCATTTGTATCACTAAAATTTGTCCATTACTCGATGTCACCCCTAAGGATCATAGATTTTTCTTTGATAGTGTCGACACCTATGGGATCATCTTTGATCACAGATATTGTATATCTTAAGTGTGTTGTTTGGGTTATTGGGTTGAAATTAGTAGTAGATTTGGTTTAATTAGACATGTAAAACTTTGATATAATTTTAGGTATAGATTGGTTAGTAAGTTATCATACTGGATGTAGATTATTTTCTCATGAGGGTATATTTTATAATTTTAAGATGTGAAATTTTTATTTTCAAGGAGTAATGTATAAATAATCTCCATATATGATTTTTACATTACATACTTACCATTTGATGAAAAGTGAATGTTTAGCCTATTTAACTTATGCGAGCACAATTGGAAGCCAAAGTGTGCTGGGAAGGGACATTCCGGTGGTATGTAAGTTAGAAGATGTCTTTCTAGAATATCTATTGGAACTACCATTGAATTAAAAAATTGAATTTAAAATTGAAACGATGCTTGGAGCGGCGTCGATATCAAAACTCCCTATAGAATGGCATTATCGGAGTTCAAGAAATTAAAACAACAATTATAAAAGCTGTTAGAAAAAGGTTTTATCTGGCCAAGTGTATCCCTATGGAGTGCCCCGATGCTGTTTGTAAAGACGAAGGATGAGTCTATGCGGTTGTGTATAGACTATTGAGAGTTAAATAAGATCACTATTAAGAACAAGTACTTATTATTGAAAATTGATAACTTGTTTGATCTATTGCAAAAGGCCCAAATGTTTTTAAAGATTGATATTCGTCTAGGTTAACATCAATTATTAAGAAGGAAGATGTGGCAAAGATAGCTTTTCAAATGAGGTATATGTATTATAAGTTTTCGGTTATCCTTTTGGGTTAACTAACACCCATGTAGTTTTTATGAATCTCATGAATCGGGTATTTCAGTCATATCTTGACAAGTTCGTTATGGTATTTATTAATAATATTTTGATATACTTGAGGAGCTACGAAGAGTACAAGATTCACTTGAGGATTATACTCCAGATATTTTCAAGAAAAAAAGTTTATATGCCAAATTAAAGAAGTGTGAGTTTTGACTTGATTAAGTCATATTTTTAGGTCATATCATTTTCAAGGGAGGTATTTTAGTTGATCCCAAGAATGTTAAAGTTGTAATTAATTAGAGTCGACCGACAATGATAATTGAAGTTAGAAGCTTTTTGGGAATGGTAGGTTGTTATTGAAGATTTGTAGAGATTTTTCTTAGAATTTTCATGTCGTTAACCTGATTAATGCAAAAGGAAGTAAAATTCCAGTGGATTGAGAATTGTGAAAGGAGTTTCTAGGAATTGAAGTGTCACAAACCCAACCCAAAGTATATCTAATAATAATAATAATTCATAAAATTAAATTTTCAAACAAATACAATAATAAATGACAAATTCTAAAAATTTGAGTATGACAAATCAAACATGCATAGGACCCAACCAATCATGATCCGCACAGGATTTTGTCAAACATAAATCTGGACAACATATAAGCAACCTGCTATATCTTATCGTAAGGGAGATATTTAAATAAAATAATAACTCATTTACATAATATATCCAATCCAATAGAATTTCTGAGTATAATCCAAAGGTCCTCAATCGGCCAAACACAAACATCTAAATACACCCTCCAGATCCAAATACAAATCAAAATGAACATCCACACTCACCAAACAAAAGATAATATGTCAGATTGTGGCCAAACTCTTACAACTGTATCCAGCCCATTAGTCTAAATGGATAAAAATAAAAATATGAACCTAAAACTTAATAAGTATTAGCGTATACAAAATCTATATATACATATATACATACATATATATATATGAACAGATAGGGAAGGTCAAATCGCATAATCAAATTATATAAAGCTAATGGAGAATATGAAGGTAATCTGATACTTAAATCATAGTTTGTATCAAATCTATGGTTCCAATAGGATATTCTTATAACAAATAGTGATTTGGAGTCAAATCTCACATCAAATATCAAATAGTAATCCAATATCATATCTATATGAAACACGTGCTGAACAAAATAAAGTTCGAATCCAAATCACATACAAATAAATAAAGCTTGAATAAAAATCATATAAATCAAATGTGTTCCGGGACAAATTACATATCCAAAGGTTCAAAACTAACCAAATTTTCATCTGTGGAAAATCACAAATCTCAAATCGAATCCCATACAAAATCATGCCGAAATACAAAGTATGCATGAAGAATCAAAGGTTTTGAAAGACTCACTTGAGGAATGATTATATATACATATAGTAACCTTAAACAAAATCAAATATAGTTTAGGCTAGCGTGTTAGGCTATTTATATGCACTATCTCCCATAGATAAGAAACTTACTATTTTTGCCGCTCGTTACTTTGGGCGCAATATCAAATTTATTAAATGTATTAAAATATTCAAATATATATATAATTTTCATAGTTATCTTAGGCGATTCTCATTTACAAAGAATGAGGTAGGTCTAGCTACGAATAAAGCCTCTTCTTATTGGTAGAGAAGGGAGTCACATATCAAAATTTTTTTACGGAACAAAGTCTCCCTGTCAGGAGAGGTGTCACAAATTAAATATCTAAATTGGATCATATATTGAATCACAAAGATAGCAAGCTCATTCCCGACACATGCATGTGTACTTATGCATGGTCCATGCAAATTTTATACTCACTTCCATACAAATATATTGATACAGAACATATATGAACTCAAATATTTATATGGGCTTCCATAAAATCAATAGGACACCTAAAATCACAAAAATCAAACAAAAATTTCAAATCAACTGGTCAATATTACATGCATATTCACTTTAAATAAAAGGGGTGTATAAAAATAACATGCACGAAGTAAAGCTAACCAAAACATAAACAAATATTATCAGACATGAAATCAAATAAAGGATAAGACTTTTAAATACTTACCTCGATCTTATATTAAATAGATCTGATAAAAAAATACTCTAGGATACCTAAATACCACCTTCTCTCTCCACTTTCTCCCTCCCTCTCTCTCTCTCTACTTTCGCCAAGCACGAATGGCCAAATGCTCTGGTTTTTACACTCGAGCGCACATCAAGCACAAGCCCTCTGGATTTCACGCCTCAGATGCAATGCTGCTGATCCGATTTTCTTTAAAATTTTACAATATATAATTATTTTAAACATATTCAATGCATCTAAAATCACAATTAATATCAAAATAAACCAAATGGTGATGAGAATATTACATAAAAGACCTCCTAATGACCGCCCCTATTTTGACCATTTTCGAAGGATTTGGAGGATTTATAATTTATTGTAATGCATGTAAGGCTAGACTTGGGTGTGTTTTGATGCAATATGGGAAAGAACATTTGAAAATTTTTGCGATTTATGATTTATTAAAGAAGCATGAAAGGAATTATCCGAAGCATGATTTGGAATTAGTGGCGGTGATCTTTGCACTAATGATTTGGAGACACTATACATTTGGAGAAAATTTTTATTGTATTTAGACTACAATAATTTCAAGTATTTATTCTCTTAAAAGGAATTAAATATGAGGCAAAATAAATTAATGAATTTCCTAAAAGATTATGACTACGAGATTTAGTATCAATAGGAAAAAGCCAACATTATGGCGGATGCCTTAAGTTATCAAATGACAATCCTTGTGGCCTATTTGAGGATCAAGAAGATGCAGATATTAGAATGTATAAAGAAATATGATATTAAAAAGTACTCTCAAGGTACTTGGATGATACTGTCATATTTTCAAGTGCAACAAGAAATTTTGGATAGAATTAAAGGAACCCCACCCAAATGGATGATCTATTATTGGTGGATATTACCAGGGATTTGAACAGAGACTCTAGTGTAGATTTTAATGTAAGGGCTGATAGAATTTTGAAGTTTCAAAAATGGATATGTGTGTCAGATGTTTGATAATTGAAAGAGAAAAACATGAATAAAAGATTAAAGTACACTATCCATCTAAGAATTAATATGATGTATCAAATTTGAAGAAGATATTTAAGTAGTTGAACAGAAATTGCAGCCTATGTGGGAAGGTGTTTAATATGCTAATAGTTAAAATCTGAGCACAAGAAGTCACCCAACCTATTACAACTTATGCCGACCTCAGCTGGAAATGGGAGGATATAATGACAGATTTTGTGATAGGTTTGCCAAAAACGTTGAGGAATTATGATACTATTTGGATGATAATAAATCGGCTCTCTATGTTCTTTCATTTTATAACTGTACGGATGACATTCTCAAGAGATCGACTAGCAAGATTGTACATTAATAAGGTGGTTAGATTGCATGGTGTGCTAACTTTTATCAAATCAGATTAAGACCCGAAATTTGTCTTAAAATTTCAAAAAGTTTACATGAGAATTGGGAACCAATCTAAAATTTATTACAGCCAATCATCCTCAAATAAATGGACAATTGAAGCGAATGATTCAGATTATGGAGGACATGTTGAGAGCTTTAATTTTGGAGATGAAGGGCTATTGGGACGATTATCTATTATTGACTGAATTTATATATAATAATAGCTATCAAGCAAGTATTGATATGACCTTATTCGAGCCTTTGTATGAAAGAAAATATTATTTTTCAATTCATTGGGAGAAGATTGAAAATAGGAGACATTTAGGACTGAAAGTTATCAAAGATACATCCATTAAAATCTTATTGATTCATGAATGATTGAAAGTTGTACAAAGTCGGTAAAAAAGTTATGCTGATTTATTGTAGTGGAGATTGGAGTTGAGTTTTTATGATAGAAACCGTGCATTTTTAAAGATATCTTTGTCAAAGAAAATTTCAAGATTTAGAATTAATGGAAAATTGAAGACGAGTTTTATTAGACTGTTCAAAATTTTGGAGAAAAATTAGTAAAGTAGCCTCAGATTGGCTCTACCTCCAAATTTGAGATATATTCACAATATATTTCACGTGTCAATACCTTGAAAGTATGTCCATAATCTATCACACATTATTATAAATGAACCACTAAGGATAAATGAAGATCTGACATATATTGAAGAATTAGTTCAAAATTTGGATAGAAGAGATCAACTATTTTGAACAAAAGTAATTCCGTTGGTGAATGTCCCATGGAGGAACCATTCATATTAAGAAGATGAGATTTGGGAAAAGTATCCGCATTTGTTTCTTCAATAAGATAAGTAAAATTTTGATCACGGAATTTTTATAGGGAGGGAAGAAATGTAAAGTTTGAATTTGAATTTTCTTATAATCATGATTAATTAAATAGATATAATTAAAATTAAAATTAAAAGATAAAAAAATTATATCAAAATTTAAAATTTGACCTAGTCACATCGAATTAATGGATGCTTGACCTGGTCTCCGATGCACATCCATGCGTGGGGTGGGTAGTGAGGTCAATCCCAATGGATGCTTGATCGACACCTGAGCATGTTTTTCAGTGTGTTCATGATCGAAACACCCTTGAAAGATGCCCAAACATGTTTTGTAGAATAGTCACGCTCAAAGCGCACCTGAGATGGCCTTCGTGTGTCGCAGTGTTTAGCCATGACGCTTGACATGCATTCGACTAGCATTTGAGTGTCATTGTTGTTATAAATAATAAGTTCGGCTGAATTTTAATTATTTTCTCTGCTAGATTGAGAGAGGAGAGAGGAAGAGAAGAGGAGAAGAAAGGGAAAGAGAGAGATGAAGCTTGAAAAGTTCAATTCAAGTGGATCTACGTTATATTTTTGATAAATTAAAATTAAGATAAGTGTATTTCAAGCTCTCTTTTTGTTATTATTTTTTCTTTAATTTTTTAATTATTTCTTATTTTAAATATTCACACATGATATAATTTTATAGTTGAGATGTTTATTTTTAATATGCATGTAAAATTCTCCTTATTCTTTTGAAATCATGCATGAAATTCATATTCAAGTACATATTCATTACATTGTTCAACTGTTTTTTTAGTAACCTCACATACATGTCCTAAATTTATAATATAATGTTATTTTATATTTAATTTTTATTTATAAGTATTTACATATTCTGAAAAATTAATTAAAATTTCCTACATGTACTGAAATTTTACATAATTGCCATGTATGTTTGTCAATAAAATGAAATGTTAGAAATTTTATGATATTGTTGATTTTCTGCACTGTTTGCTAAATTTTTCTGTATTATTTTTCTAAGAACAGTTTTGCATGTTTAAGAAACTCATAATTTAGTATTGCATGTGAAGAATTTATAAAATTTAAAGCAAAAATTCTACAATTATGTTAAGAATTAATAATATTTTCTTCAAATTGAGAAAATACAAGATTATGAAAAAATGGGTAGAATTTTCATAAGTATATATATCAGACCATGATTATAATTCAACAGGTAGTATATTAAGGCATACCTTAGTATATTATAATGGTAATTGAAGTTTAAACTTATCATTTACGGGTAAAAGTAGTATTTGACCCCATCTACAGGGTTATATGTATGACACTCACCTACGAATCTTGCATAATAGTATACGACATTTGATTATTTGGAAGTAAACATAATACAGGTTTTAACTATCCGCTCATTTAGTCGGTGAGGCCTAATAATTCTTGGTCCCCCCAAAAAAATCATATTTCAGCATAATTTGATAACTTGAATTGAATAAGAACATGATAAGTAAATCTACAAAGTTGAGACTATGTATTATCATGGAATTTTATAAGGAGATCAAAATTTAGAACGTGACAATGAGTTTAATTTTTAATGGTAGACATTGGTCTTACCAGAAATATAAAGTCAGAATTTAGCATGAACTGCTAAAATAAGGTAGAGGGATTCCTTGCAGCGAAAAAATGTGAAGCCGTTGATGTTGGCAATAGTAGCACCTTTGTTCATTTTATTTCAAAAATGTCTTTAACGGACAAACCACTGAAAATTTATATTCCAACCTTGGTATCAACTCGTTGTTTTTGATGAACTTAGGTGAGCCTTTCTAACATCTATACTGTATGAAATTTTATTACAAATCATCTCTCTAATTTTTGAAATGATGATAGTAATTTTGTAATTTTATTTTCAATCTATTTTTGTTTATTTATTTATTTTTAGTGAACTTTTTACTTGATATAGCTACACTTATAAGCCGACAAAAGACATCAATTGATAATGCACACTTATAACTCGTTATTGTTCTTCTTGTTTCAAGTACTAACCCGTTACATAAAGGTTCAATAATAGTTATATACTCTGTAATGTTTACTTACTAAAAAGGGGGTTTCGTAGAGTAAATGTCATTTGATAAGGAGAAAACCAAATTTTATTCCAAGTAGAAGGAGGCATGCTAAATAGAACAAGTTTACAAGAGTATAGAGACATATTTTTAATCTAAGACTTAGTGGAAAATATTATTTAACATCAAATTTTAAGATTCAAATTTGTAGGAGCCAAACAAAAGTTTGAGGAACTTCCTGACCCGGTTCACCGCCGAAGCCCGCCAAATACCTTGGCTGACTGGCAAAGTGAAGTTGAGCACCTTTTATTGATTTTGGAGTCGGGCAAGTTTTTTAAACATCTGACCTACAAGGACCCCCAAACTTTTCGTGAAGCCAAAGCCATTGTCCGTGCTTATCTAGCGGTCGAAGAGGCCAATGAGGCTAAGCGTCTAGAGCGCGAGGATCGGTTGCCAAATGGAAGAAAGTGAAATGGAGACCGCTTGAACTCCTAGGGATTTGAGAAAGTAGCCAAGGGTGGAGCCGGGAGCCCGAAGGGATTTTAGGTTCTTAAACTTAACTCCTCCGAATGACTTTCGGACCAATATTCTCATGTAGATCTCAGAAAAAAATTCTCAAGTGGCCGAAGTTGGTCAAGAACCTGGAGGGAGAAAATCAAACGAAGTACTATTACAACCATCGACAACCGAGTCACAATACAGAGGCCTACCGGATCATATGGAAAGAGATTGAGGAGCTCATCTAAAGGGGATACCTGACAAAATTCCTGTGAAACCGAGAGTAAGGGCCCAGTGGAGTAGGTCAAGAAATGATGGAGCAGCAGCGGCCGAGAAATCAAGCCACCACTAGAGTAGTTAACATGGTGGCAGCCCGGTCGGATGCCCCTTGGACTAGTTCGAGACCGCTTCAAAGAAACCAATGGTAGGAATTAGGGACAACGTCATTAGTTTTAGTAAAGACAATATGTCACATGTAATGACTCCCTACTTGACACTCTAGTTATATCTGCATTTGTTTCAAATGGTTTATCGATTACCAGCTAAAATGGATTTTTATCGGTAATAAAAATTCGTGCGATTTACTTTACTTGAATACTTATTTTAAATTGGGGATAAAAAAGAGTCAGCAAAAACTAGTTGAAGAGCCACTCTACGAACTAGACAACGAACCAGTACACGTCTAATGAACCACCTAACTGGAAGTCACCTTGAGAATGTACCCCAAGATGGCATCTCATATAATGACAATCCTGATAGGTGACCTACCTTGGGTCTACAATACCATCCTAAGTTGGCCCTGCCTAACCGCATTTGAGGTTGTAACTTCTATCTCACACTTAAAGATGAAATTTCCTATGACCTGTGGCATTGGAGAGGTACTAGGCGACCAAGCGACCGACTTGATGTGCTACCTGTCATAGGTCATTCAGGCATTCTGGACCAGTAGATGGATGACTTCGATCATAGAGATGAAGCGACTCTTTAGTAGGCCTAAGCCGGCGAGATGACCGACCATGATCGTCTAGACCCTGATGACCAGGAGAGATGCGTGTAGATAGGGGCTAACTTTCCGGACCCTTGTGCCACCAACTAATCACCTTCCTCTGACAGAACTCCGACATCTTCGCATGGACCCCACCAACATGCCAAGGATTTTAACCAAAGTAATGGTACTCAAGTTAAGCCTTGATCCTGATCATAAGTTTGCCAGGCAAAAGTGAAGGAGTCATTCCATCGAAAAGCTCATTATCATTTGGGAGGAGGTAAAAAGACTGCTTGATGCCAGCTTCATCCGAAAAGTCCAATATCTGGACTGGCACTCCAATGTAATCCTTGTCAAGAAGAACAATGAAAGCGGTGAATCTGCGTTGACTTCATAGATATGAACAAGGCCTGTCCAAAAGACAACTTACCGTGGCCCAGGATCGATCTACTAGTGGACCTACTTAGCAGATGTGTGTTGACTTCAGGCATAAGCTGATTAATTTCATGTATGCATACTCAGGTTACAACTAGATCTAGATGAGTTCTAAGGACAATGAGCATACTTCCTTCATGACGGATCTGGGGATGTAATGCGATAAGGTTATACCCTTCAGACTAAAGAACGCAGGTGCCACATACTAGCGGCTCGTGAATAAAATGTTCAAGGCTTAGATTGGTTGGAATATGGAGGTGTAAATAGATGACACGCTCATCAAAAGTAAAACCATCGATGTTCATATCCACAACCTCAGCAAGGCCTTCGGGTACTCCAGGTGCACCAAATAAAATTGAACCCAACCAATGACGTTTTTGGAGTATCATTAGGAAAATTCCTAAATTTCATCACTTCTCGATGGGGAATCAAGGTCAACCCCAAAAAAATAAAGGCGATCATTGATATGAACACACTGTGGACTATGAAGGATGTCCAGAGGCTGATTGGGAGAGTTGTAGCGCTCGCCCACTTCTTGGTAAAGTCCGATGACAAGTACCTCTCTTTCTTTAAGGCCTTGAGAGGGACAAAGGTAAAAGACTTCCAGTGGACGACCGACTATCATGCTGCCTTTGAGAAGCTAAAGGAATACCTAGCGAGCCTCCCTCTCTTAATGTCACCAAAAGAAGGTGAGTAGCTGTACCTTTATTTGCCAATTTTAGAGGTGACCCTAAGCTCAGTTTTGATCTAACACCAATATGATATACAGTGGTCGATTTACTACGTCAGCAACACTTTGACATGCCCTGAGACCTACTACACGCATGCAAAAAAGATCACAATGACGTTTATCTATTTGGTCAGGAGACTGCTACCTTACATCCAGGCACATAGAATAGTTGTCTTGACTAACCAACTCTTGAAAGAAATATTGTAAAAACTTAATATGTGAGGACAGCTAGTTAAATGAGCTATCAAATTGGATTAGTTCAATATAGAATGCAAGCCAAGGCCGATTGTAAAATAACAAGCCTTGGCGGACTTTATTGTCAAGACTATGACCCCGGTTCCGGATATTAATTACCTTGGTGAAGCTGATGGCCAGCTGGAGGTGCCAAACTGGACCCTCCACATAGATGGGTCCTCGACACACACCGACAGTGGAGCCGGAGTGATTCTAAGGACCCTCGACGGGTTGGAGATGGGGTACGCATTGAAGCTCGGATTTTCGGCTACCAACAATGTTGTTGAATACGATGCCTTACTCGTCGGGTTGCGACATGTAAGAGAACACTCAGCAAGTTCTAATTATTTACAGTGACTTAGAACTGATCGTCAATCAAGTTTGTAGAAGCTTCAAGATGTTGAGCCCTTTGCTCACGATGTACCTCGCTAGAGTAAGAAGTATGGCCCAGAAGTTTGACAGGGTCGAAATGGTGCACATCCCAATGGTGGATAACTAGAAGGCCGATAAGCTCGCAAGGGCCACTGTAGTCGAAAGCCCAAGTAGTACTCGAGAGACATGTGATAGGTCTAGACCACTCTAAGTGTGGAAGAATCTAAGCAAGAAGTGCTACAAGTCTCCGACAGCCAAAATTGGATATTGCCCTATTGAGATACATCACGGTTGGTACCTTGTCGGAGAATTTGGAGGACGTGAAACACATAAAGAAGATGGTCGGCTTGGACACCATTGTGGACGAGAGGTTGTACCGTCGAGGGTACTCCACTCCGTACTTACGATGTGTCTCACTGTAGGAAGTCGACTATGCATTAAACAAGGTGCATATTGGTATCTATGGTCACATGTTGGGGGTAAGAACCAAACTTTAAGATAATGTACCAAGGCAACAATTGGCCAATCATGAAGAAAGGTGCCATGGATTTTGTGAAGAAGTATGAGAACTGCTAGATACATGGCAACTTGTCCCATCAACCACCCATAGAACTAAAGAGCCTTCAGACCCCTTGGTGTTCATGCAATGGGGGCTCGACATACTTGGCCCCTTCCTCATCGTGTCTAGACAAAGGAAGTTCATCATAATAGGCATAGACTGCTTTATGAAGTGAGTCGAAGCCTCACCATTGGCTCAAATTACTGAGCAAAATGCCATGGAGTTTATTCAATAAAATATCATCTGCAGATTTGAAATTCCCAAGGTCATCTTAACCGACAATAAAATCTAATTTATTAGCAAGAGCTTCACCAAATATTATACGAGTTTGGGTATCTCGTTGGTCCACACCTCAGTTACCTACCCACAAGAAGACAAGCAGGTGAAGGTTACCAATAGAATCCTATTACACAGGCTGAAGACCAAACTGAAAAATATTAGGGGCTCCTGAGTGGACGAATTACCTTCCGTTTTATGGTCATATCGGATAACATCGAAAGAGCTGACATGTGAGATGCCCTTCAACATGTACAATGAAATTAAGGCCATTATCTTGTCGAGATCAAACTGCCTAGTCTTCGGGTTGAGGGATTTGATCCACTAAACAACTCCCAGTGACTCAAAGAGCATCTCAACCTTCTCGAAGAAGCATGAGACATGGCCAAGATGTGTACAACTTCCTATCAGCAACGGGTCACCCAGTACTACAACAAAAGGGTGAAGACTAGCCAATTTGAGGTGGGGGACTTATTTTGCGGTGTATAGAAGCCACAGGCAAGAACTCTAACATGAATAAGCTCTCCTCAAATCGGGAGGGCACATTCCTCATCTCGACCATCCCTCAGAACAGGGCATATAAGCTTTAAGCTCAAAAAGACAAATCGGTCCCAAGGACGTGGAACACCATCTACCTCAAAAAGTATTATCAGTGATATCTTATTGAACCCAGGTAGGTCCAACATACTTTACCAAACGTAGGTAAGCCAAGTGCATCCATGTAGGTTGCTCGAGTGTTAGAAGCATGTTTATTTATTCGCTTCATTCATCATGCCAATTATATGAATGCTCATGTGTTTACATTAATTCAAAGATCTAAACTACCCTAAGTCAACTGAAGCTTCCTTCCCCTGCTACCCAACCGGTTGTGACCCGGTTTAAAACTTTAGTCGTTAACCAAGCGGCTCAGAAATGGTCGAATTTAAAACCTTAGTCTCATTCATTGTGTGGCTAGATGAGGTCGAATATTATGGCCCGGGGGGCTTGCAAACCAAGTGTTGGACCTCCCCATCTTGCGGCCATTAAAACCTTAGGAGGCTTTTCAATATACATATGACAACTCCCTCCCAAAGGGAGGAGCACTATCAATCAACAATAGTCAATGGATTAGGACTAGATACATGAAAACTACAATGTTCCCTAACAAGTCTGAGCACCAATGGTCACATACGGGCAATGCCCTTAACGTCTTTCTATAGGAAAGAGCACAAATAGGCGAGAAGGTTCAGTTAAGCCCGGCAACGATAGCTTCAAGGATTAACCGGTAATCATATTTTCTTAGTGCCATTACCTCCTCCTCGGAGCGAGCACATCAAGACAAATGAGTCCACCAAAGACCGGCGGTGATTGTAATAGCGCAAAGTCAACAAGGTAAAGCCAGTTTGGACAAAGACAAATCAATGCATCGACAACAAAGATTAAAGCAATCTAGTCGCTTTATTGAATAATTAAAGTGTATATCAAGGGCATCTGAATGCCTTCAAAAGTACAAAGAGTGCAGCCTACGGCCTAGTTGGGCGCTATCCTATAGGTAAGGGCCCCTCAAAAAACGTGATGCGGGCCCCCCTTTGGCCTCGGGAAAGTCCACCAAGTAAGCACTACATCGAGCTCTAACATTCCTTGGATCAATGAAGCCAATAGGGAAGCTCAGAGCTACCCGTTGACTGAAATGAATGCTGAAAAAGCATTTTTTGTGCTAACGTGAACAATCAAGTTTCGACCCCATTAAAAATATAGCGGAAGCAATATATATAAATATCCGATACACGTAAAGGATATTTAGTATTAGATGCTAACGAGATAACAAGTATGCACAATATAAATAATTATGAGCAATAAAAAAGATAAAACCGATTTTTCTCGATACCCATTCGAGAAAAATACTCGGGCTTGCCGAAGCAATGCACTATGAAAATCAACTTACAGATCGGGGGCTAACATAGCCAAAGTCACGTGATCCCTACTAAGGAACTCTCCTTTTGCCCGCATAACGGAACCGGATACCCGGTCTTCAAGTCAATCTTCCCTCAAACCACTTGAATTCTCGATCACGATCAAGTCTCCTTCTTCATGAACCAACGCCTCCAAACGAAGGTAGAAGGCAATGTTTCAATGGTGAAAGAAAGTGAGAAAACTTATATGAGCATGAAGAGCAATCTTATAATGTTAAGCTCAAGAGAAGTAGGAACAATGGAGCATTAGAAGCTTTCTTCTGAGAGGCACGAAAATATTCTCAAAATGGTGATTAGGTTTCAAAAAACTTAAGTCTAGTATTTATAACGGCTCCAAATTTTCGTTTTTAAAAATTTATCGTTGCACCGGCGCCAAAGCGGGTAGCAGAATTCAGTGAGACATTATGGATTTTCGACTCGAGTGGGTAGCAAGCGCAATCGGTACACGATTTTTCCGGCTCGAGCGGGCATTGCATGGACGGCTTGAGCGACTAGAGGGCGGAACGGATAGAACGGACTTTAACCCGATAACCCACAACCCGACATCGATACAATAATACATATGGTCACGGAATATGCCAATTAGACAAATGTCTCTAACAATCTCCCCCTTTGGCAAATTCGTGATAAAACTCAGAAAGTAAATAAATACAAGTGAATCACGGGTTTAGACACCATCGAGATAGAACCCGTGTACATAAAAATCTACACCTAGTGAGATACAAAAAAATATAAAAGAAACTACACTATTCTTTGTCGATGAAATGGGCAGTCTAATGCAGTTCGATCAAGCAAGATTAGTACCAATACGACAAAAGTATAGGCAATACAATACTAAAATGTAATAGAAAGAATAGATATTTTAAATAGCAAGTCAACATATAACATCAAAACAGATAACATCCTGATACTTGAGAAAGAGTAGATATACAAGTCAATAACAAAGTAATAGCAAATCTCCCCCTAACACAAGTAAGAACAAATCTCCCCCTAATAAAAGTAAGAACATCTCGCCTAAGCTCCCTATCGCATGCACCAAAAAGAAACCTCGATCTCCTTTTTGTCGAAGAGCAAAAAGAGAGGGGATCACTCAAGGATCGTTGGGAGGTGGAGAGCCATAACCTCCATAATGAAACGCAGCCTCTTGGGTAGCCAAACGAAGATCCAACCGCTCAAAATCAGCAAGCATGTGGGATCGAGCTAAGATTGGGAAGCAATAATTCGCTCTTGGGAGGAATACAAACTCTCAAAACGGTAAAGCGAGACATCGAACCCATGCCGAGGAAGTGGTGGAGTCGATGAAGTAGAAGGCCAGGACCGAGGGGTCGGGAAAGGATGAATAGCCGAGGGGCCTTCGTCAACTGAGGAGGAGGCACGTCGTGAGAGGCTCATTGAACAGCTCAGGAGGTCGGCAAAGCGACGGATGTGAGAACGAGCGAAGGTGGTGGGAGGTGATGGGTTGGCCGAGTGGTAGGCAAGGATAGTCGGAAGGGGTGACCCGACCCCAGCAAATAGTCAATGAATAAGGCACCTGAAAGGTAGGTTGGCCTCTCAAGAATAGCGTGGGAGACATGGGAAACAATGTGAGTGATAAAGTGGGATGGTAAATCAATGGGTGACCACTCAAGAGAGCATACAAAATAATGCCTTCTTCTTAAAAGGGATAAGAAGTGGGAAAGCAGATTCATGAGCATGATACGGCTCACCCTCGCCTTGAGGAGAGGTACGAGAGGGAAAGCTTTGCCATTCCACCTGCAGGAGCACCGTGGAGAAAGGTGGCAATCTCATTATAACTAGGCAGGGAGAGCACCGAAGAGTAAGGGTAGGGTGGGTTGTCCACCCGAGGGATACTAATAACGCATGCAAGAATATCAGCAGTAATGTGAAGACGTGCCCCCCGTACGAAGGTGGAGAATGAATTATAAGAAATCGCATGAATATTGGAGTAAAACTCTGAATAAAGCAACCAAAACCGGAAGACCGGCGCCCAACCGCGGTCAGTGAAAAGAGAGGTGATGGACGGATCAACTGAATCAAAACGAACTTCCCGTTACAGGGAGAGTTGACGATGCGACATGTGGGTGTTAAACAGAGTCTCGGCCTCAGGACTGATAAAGCGATCAGGATCGGAGAGCCCACTTGGTCGAGTGCGTTTGCCACTCGACTTACATGACAGAGACTTTCTTGGAGCCGACATCTGAAAAAAATAAGACACCTCAATTTAAAAAATATTAGATTGTTGAATATATATATATATATAGATACATATAAATAAATAAATATATATATATATATATTTATATTATTTCGAATTATTAGTGAGGGAAGTCTCTCGAAAATGGCCATGAAATGACTCATGCCGGAGCCGTTCACATGTTGTCGCCGGCGGCGTGAAGAGTCACGGACGGTGGCAGGCTGCGATACACACGGAAGGCAATGGGGTCCACCGAGCACCACCTCCGGCACCCATCGATTTGGACAAGAGGGAGGAGCATAGTGCCGCCAGGTGTGGGAGAAATCAGCCAGAACCGCCATGAACGGCCGTTGGCAGGGAACATCGAGGACGCATAGATCCATAGACAACGCTCAAAATCCACGCAAAAATCAGTGGATTTGGAGGAATGAGGTGAGCGATGTGTGACCCATGAAGTCAGCTGACCAAAAAAGAGGCAAATTCGACACCACTGTGAACTCCGGCGGTCAAGAACCAGAAATAGAGAGGGACGAGGGAGGAGATTACCTGGAGAACGTCCGCAATCGAGAAGGAGTGGAGATCTACCCGATCTGGTGATGAGGGAGAGGAAGATAGGCAGCCGACGCAAGGAGATGAGAGGAGCAGCGAAGAGTGTGAGGGTTTGTGGGCGGCGCTCACTGTTTGCTCGAAGATAAAGGCAGGCAGCGGGCGCCGATGCGAGCCAAAACGCGCCTTTTGTTTTGTTTGTTTATATATATATATATATATATATTTATATATATATATATAAGGTAGGAGTCATTTAACAAGAATTTTCCGTAGGGAAATGCCACTTTTCTTAACCCAAATATTTCTCCCCGAATTCACGGTTTAATCTTGTACTTGTTCATTTAGTTTTTGAATGTGATCAAAGAGTTGATTCATTTTTGGCCATTTTCTTCCGTTGTACAAAGAATTCATAGTGTAGCATCGGAAAATGGCCTACTTTTCCACACGCATGACAAGTAGGCACAAATTTAGGTATGGTGGAGCGATCCATAAATCTTTGATTTACATTGAGAGAAGACTTGAACAATTTTGATGATTGATTCACCAATTTTTGATTAGATAAATTTTGCAAATGAGTTGAGTCAAATTGGAGTAGCCACCGCGTCGATCTAGTTGCTTAGTGACTTTTGATGTTAATGTGTTGGTGTGGCATTTTCTTGGTGGGAATAAAAATTGTTTTAGGTTTTACGTCATTTTGAACATATTCTCAACATATCCCAAACCCATGTTTATTTTCTCCAATTTTACCCAACCCGAGCATATGATCAAGTTTTGCTGACCCATTTAAGAATTATTTCAAATCTTTTCTCGTTGCCTCAAGTTCAGATTCCAAGGTCGTGATTTGTTTAGAAAATGAGATTTTCAGATTCTCAATTTCTTGACTTTTAGTATCAACCTTGGATTGTAGAGATAAGTTTTCTTTTTTCAAATCGATGATCCTACCGTTTAGGGTTCTATTTAATTTCTTTACTTTCAAACATTTCCTAAACAGTTTATCGTATGCTTCTTGAAGGCCATCAAATTCAGCTTCTGACTCAGCCTCAGAGCCATCATATTGATTAATATTGTCTACTGCATTGTCACACATTAAGGTCATAAATGCCATGTACTTGACAGAGCCATTTTCAGAACATTTGTCACCCTTTTCTTCTTCGTCATCGCTTAATGTCACATTAACTTTAAAAGCTTGACCTTGTTGGCGTTTAAGATTTGGACATTCAGCACGATAGTGACCAAACCCTTTACATTCATGACATTGAACTCCTTGAGTCGTTTTTGATTTGGAATCTTTGAGTTCATGTTGGTCTTTCTTCTCAAATTTTGGTGAGCGTTTTGAGTTCACATCAAATTTGTTTGATGAAGATCTATTTGTCTTCAAAAACTTTTTAAAATTCTTAACAAATAATAAAATTCAGGAGCTACCCGATTCTTCATCGTAATCCCGGTTTTGCTCTTCCCTACTTGATTTTTAGAGCAAGTGATTTATTTTTCGTGACAAAGGTGTGCTCATACGTTTGTAGGGACAAGTTCTTCGATCTTCATTTTATTAAGGTCTTTGCTTTCTTCAATAAGTGACATTAGGTCTAAATCGTTCGGGAAGTGATCTAAGAACTTTTCTAACAATTTTGTTCTCAGGGATTCATTTTCCTAAATTAAATGTGGAGTTTACGATACAATTCAATTGGGCATATAATTCATCAAAGGTCTCATCATCTTTCATTTTTATTTCTTCGAATCTAGTGGTGAGCATTTGCAATTTTGAATTTTTAACAAGTTTCGTACCTTCATGAGTAATTTCTAAGATGTCTCACGCATCTTTAGAAATCTCACACATTGAAATACGTTTAAACTCATCGGGAGATACAGCAATAAAAATAGCATGTAGCCCCTTACTGTTCCAATTACATGTATCGAGTTCCTCTTTGGTCCATGAAGATAAGACTTTTGGTTCATTACCACTGGAACTAGTGGGAGGAGTCCACCCAACTTGGGTAGTTGCCCAAACACGCTCATCTAGAGATTTTAGGAAGGCTCTCATCCGAACCTTCCAATAGGCATAGTTACTCCCATCAAAGAAGGGAGGAACGGAGAGCAATCCACTCGTATACATCTAGATCGGGGGTTGCGGATCGGGGTAAGTCTCTGATACCAATTGAAAAAACACTTTTGTGCTAACGTGAACAATCAAATTTCGACCCCGTTAAAAGTATAGCGGAAGCAATATATAAATATCCGATACACGTAAAGGATATTTAGTACTAGATGCTAACGATATAACAAGCATGCACAATATAAATAATTTTGAGCAATAAAGATAAAGACACGATTCTTGGTGACGAAGTGAAAACTCAATACCCACGGTAATAGAGAAAAACACTCCGAGTTTCAACGGCCAGGGAAGTAATGCACTATGAAAATCAACTTACAGACCGGGTGGTAACGACGCGCTGACCTAGCCGACTTACTCTCGTCACGTGATCCCTACCAAGGAACTCCTTGGATTTTCCCGCGGCAACGGAACCGGACACCTTCCGGTCTTCACGTCAATCTTTCCTCAAACCACTTGAATTGCCGATCACGATCAAGTCTCCTTCTTCACGAACCAACGTCTCCAAACAAAGGTAGAAGGCAATGTTTCAATGGTTAAAGAAAGTTGGTGAGAAAACTTATATGAGCATGAAGAGCAATCTTATAATGTGAAGTTTTCTCAAGAGAAGTAGGAACAATGGAGCATTAGAAGCTTTCTTCTCCAAGAAGGCACAAAAATATTCAATCAAAATGGTGATTAGGGTTTCAAAAACTTATGCCTAGTATTTATAGAGGGCTTCAAATTTTCCTTTAAAAATTTGCCCGTTGCACCGACGCTCGAGCATGTGGCGGGCGCACGGAGGGTTTCTAGAGAAACCCTACGGGTGCTCGAGCGGGTAGCAAGCGCCAGGCGAGCTGGGTACACACTAGATTTTCGGCTCGAGCGGGCATCGAGCGCCAGGCGAGCCGGGTACACTCTGGATTTTCGGCTCGAGCGGGCATCGAGCTCCAGGCAAGCGCGGGGGCTTCGGACGGCTCGAGCGACTAGAGGGCGGAATGGACAGAACAGACTTTAACCCGACAACACACAACCCGACATCGATACAATAATACATATAGTCACGGAATATGCTAATTAGACAAATGTCTCTAACAAATGCCTTCTCATAACTTCTCATCTGTGGCATCGATGACTTTTTCATGTCAGAGCCAAGACCTTAGCTCTCCTTTGAGCCGGGCATAATCTCCTCGGTGGTTAGAGAGTTGCCGCCACATCTCCCAAAGCCCGTCCTCGAGTGAGGCGATCCAATCCAGAGCCCAAGCGCTTGCCTCTGAGAGCTCTTAGGATCTCGCCTCTGCCTCGGACCACGCATGGTCGAGATAGGTAGCTAACTTCTCACTCCATAAAGTCTCGACGATAGTAGCATTCATTCGGTGCTCAGCATCCTCCAATGCAACGGGATATGCATAGGCCTTGGATAGCCGCCAGATCTCGGCATCCCTCCAATGCAGTTCCCTCTTCACCACTCGAAGTGTCTCCTTAACTTGCCAAGTAGTTAGGTATGGTCAGTTAGAAACGGTAGAAAGGGGCATGATAATAGAATGAAGAAACTCATAATGCAGTACCTCATGGTAAGATGGTCCTCCCCAGTGTGACGGGCCAGAAGAATTCTCAACTCCAACTCCAGCAGGATTAGCAAGGATCATGGAGACGAGTCTCCACACCATGTGGGTGAAGCGCCTTGAAACCTAGTGGAGGATTAACCCCCCTCGAAGTCTTTGGGGGCACAAGCATTGACTCTTTAGGATGAGAAGCCCCCTCAGCAATAGTCCCTACCTTTAGGCCATCTCTTACTGCTCCTTTCTTCACCAGAGCGCTTCTAACACCCTCCTTGGCAGAAGCAGTGGGAGAGGTAGACGAAAACATCTCCAATGAAGAAGTCACCAAATTTAGGTTCCTCTGCTCTGCTGCGGCCGCAATATCAATTTGTTCGCCAAGCCAACAAGTAGGATGATCCCTCGCTTCATCAATAGGATCAGCAGAGGGCTCATCTCTCTCAAACCATTCAGACAAGTTGCTATGTCCCATACTATCTAACAAAGGCTCTTCCAAGCCCGATCTCATCAATGACTCATCGGTAGCCAGAGTAGGCTCCAAGGCAATGGGGGAGCCACCTCATCAAAGGCCTGTATAGGAGAGTCCCGGGAAAGCAGGCCCCTACACTTCCTCGTAGGGCAGTGACCTGGTGCAGAAGAGGTATCACCCTCTTCCATCCAAGCCTCTCTCTGCACCCCATCTGGAGCACTTAGGGAGACCGATCAGTGCGACTCAAACCGGACTAAATATCAACAATGTTTTGTGAATCCATTCAAAAAACTTCACAAGTCAAGAAGGAAAATGGCAAACTAGGGTAGAGATGTTAGATGAAGCGAGAAAATGCAGAAGCAGCTATGGGCCAATACTTAAATAGTCAACACCTCAGCTCAGAAACGATGTCATTCTAGGACACCGAAGAGGCATGCCACTATGATGACCACGATAGATGCCCACATCGCAAAATGGCGTAGCACGTCTATTCATTGGGACAGTTATGTCGATTGACACTCAGCCTCCTTGCACGGTGGCATGACCTCATTAGATCAGCTAGTTAGTAGCATAGGTAATGAGGGCCTAGCAACCCACTTTCCAAGATTGCAACTGGTGGCACACAACGCTGGCAAACTTAAGGATGATCCTCCTGGCTTGTGTCCCAGCTAAGCGCTTGGGATGCCTGGTCATGGGACAATTTGCTAGAAGGCTAAGTCACCAGCCACCCAGACCGTCAAATTGTTAGACATCAAGGAACGCAAAAAAACATGCAAGTGCTTCAACTGTTTGCATCATGCAAAAGTATTGAAGCCACATAGTATAAAGGCAAATAATTCTCAATAGTTTCATTTATTAATTTCTTTTACAAAGTATAAACTCTTAACAACTGACGTACAATTTAAAAGGAAATAAAAAGCACATGGAGTAACGACCCAACAACATTTTGCCCGACCAGCCTTCGAGGAAGACAGCTACAAGAGGAAGACACTTAGGCTGGTTACTGTGGCATCCGACCCATGGTGAGAAGGCATGCAAAAGCCCTCCCCTGCATGAATGAGCAAAGCACCACTTTAGGAGGCAATCGCTAGGAATAGTCCACTGAAATCGGTCAAAGCTGTGCAGTCCTTGAGTCTTTACATCTAATGCCAAACCCAACATGACAACGATGGCCCAAGATTCAACATGGACTCAAAGAAGCTCCTCCTCTAATAGTCTCAAAATCACACCTCCCGTAGGCATCGAGAAAGCAAAGTCACTCGGTTGGGTAGGGAAAAGAGGTAACCATCTCCCCTTTAGGTGCTAAGCCACCACTCCTTCAAAGCCGCCCCAATAAGGATTGTCCAAATTCTCTTGGGAGGAGCGGGAACAGGCCACAGAAATTCGAACCTCATTTGGCACAATATGGGGTTAGTTTGGGTCAAGCCTAAAAAAGGAAAACCAAAATAGACTTTTAGCCGCATCCTCAAGCATCAATTTCAAATATTGGTGAAGAGTCTTCATTGATCCTAGCTTGTGGTTGTGTAGACTCCATACCAATTCTGAACTCTCACACCACTTAGCTGGTGAAGACAATTTGTGATGTAAGGCGTTGAGAGCCCCTCTACTTATAACCTAGGGAAGAGATCGTCCAGCATTAAATCGAGGAGATCACGTTGATACTAGAAGATTTCCCTCTCCAAAAGATCACCGTCGACAGGGAATCGGATCAGCACCAATTATCATCAAGTAGAACAAAAATTAGTAGATCCGACTTGAAAAGGAAGGGGCACAGACCTATAGGTGGCATCCCATCAGACGTATGCAGGTAATTGAAATTTTAAATCTCCCAACATGGGAGACTAGTGATGGGTCCAATAACCCATGGGCTGACCCGAAATCAAGCTTGCAATAGAAGAGTGCACCAAAAAGCCATAGTTTAGGAGAAGTCCCTTATGGCTTAAGGCACAAATTGCACAACCCAGTAGCATGTGCATCAATAGCTCCAACTCAGTAAATATGCTCAAAATATTACCCATGATTGCACATTTTTCTAGAATGATAGTTACAACTCAGTAAATCTCTCTAGAAGACAATTGTCATATAACGACCTTTAGGATTGTGCTGAAAAAGGAAAAAAATGCCCTTGGACTGCCATGGTTACCATATGCATCCCTCATACAATCGCTGAGACAATCTAGCAGATTTGTCAGGGTAACCGACCTTAGCCGTGAGGCCCAAAGCAGGCTATACGGTTGCCGATTCCGTAAATACCCCTTCACCCTTGTGGTAAAGGGAACGGAGCAATTTTTATTCTCGAGCATCCCTGAAAGATCAAAGAGCACTCTCTCTCAAGCCACTCAGCTCACGACTATACTCTTTCTAGTCACTCCCTGCCGAGCGCACCCTTCAAAACCTTATTCTCTGCCTTAAAGCCGTTCCCCAATTGAGTGCACCACAGGTACTCAGTCCTCCATCTCAAATCTACTTCATAATTGAGTGCACCGTCGGAGCTCAATCATCCATCTCAAAGCTACTTTCCAGCTGAGCGCACCACCAGAGCTTAATCCTCCATTTCAAAGTCGCTCCTTAACCAAACGTACTCACCGGAGTCTAATCTTCCACAAACACTCAATCCCCTAATGCATGCATCTATATATTATATTTTATACATCTTCCTATCTTTTTATCCGTTTGATAAATATTTCTGATTAAAATATTGAAGAATATATCGGGGAGTGAGTCTCGCCATCTTCTAATATCTTATTTATCAGTTGTATTACGTAAGATCTAAATTTGAAGTAACAAGGACCAAATTATATTCATCTTAACCCCTAGAATAGATCAAGTAGCACCCTAACTTGTTTGATAATCTGGATTTAAGAGATGCGTCATAAATGAATGTACTTTTTAGAAACAAATTTAAAAATAAAAAAGAAAAAAACTAAAAAATACAAAATAAAAAACTTTTTTTTGACTAAATAGACTAAAAATTTCAAATTTCTCTTTTCTATTATCTTCTAATAGTTACAAATCTAAAGAGTTTTTTTGTTATAAAAACTCGTAATTTTCTAATGAAAAATATATTTTAAAATAGAGAATTGTAGAGCCTATTGAAATTGAAGTTATTTCCTATATTGTTTTTCAAAAATTAGAAAATATATCTAAATCTTTCTATTTTTCATTTTAAAACTAAAAAAATAAAGTTTTTATGTATTCTAATTTGGAACTAAAATTTAGAAAATTTTAAAAAACATCAAAAATATTATAGATAAATTTTTACTCACTATAAAATAATCTTTTATATAGTATTGCGTCTCGGGTTTTCAGTTATTATATAGATTAAGGAGCCTTCCAATCTTCCATTGTAGGTCAATTTGGATCAGGTCCGGTATACGTCGCCGATAGCCTAGAACTTGCACAAAATAAATTACAAATAAAAGGTCAGAGGGTGGCGGAAGGTTATCCTACTGTCTCCACTCTAACACTCAAGTTAGATATCTTTCATAATAAACGAAGGAAAGCATGCTTAGAGGTAAATATGGTGGAATGCAAAGATGTAGTGATGAGGGGAGTATGAGTGGGGTGTATTCGGAGGACTAAATTTTGAGGGTGCGCCGGGCTAAGGGGGCTACTATGCAGATGACTGAGTTCTGAGGTGTGCCCGGTTGAGGGGCGGCTCACTATGTGGAGGACTGAGTTTCGAGGGTGCGTCCAACTAAGAGGCGGCTCACTATGTTGAGGATTGAGCTCCGAGGGTGCGCTCGATTGAGAGACGACTTACTATATGGAGGACTGAGCTCCGAGGATGCACTTGACTGAAGGGCGGCCTTGAGGTGCTCTCATGGATAGGCCTCTAGGTGAAGAGTTGGCCCATGCTTAGCTTATTGCCCAGGTCGATGCTGCTGGCCGGAGAGGATCTTCCCGGCGCACTATTGCAGACCAGAAATGATCAGCCCATGCGAACTAGGCCAGAGTGGGTCAGATTCTGGTGGGAGTGCTGGAGCTCTTCTATGCCTGGCTGGAGTGTTAGAGTATTCTTCTGTTCGGCTGGAATGCCGAAGAGCTTCTCTGCCCGCTAGAATGCCAGAGATCTTCAGTTTGGCTGGAATGCCAGAGATCTTCTCCACCCGACTCAGTGCTAGAGATATTCAGTTCAGCTGGAATGCCAGAGATCTTTAGTTCGGCTGGAACACCGAAGATCTTCTCTACCCGACTGAGTGCTAGAAATCTTGAGTCTGGCTGGAATGCTGGGGGTCTTCAGTCCGGTTGGAACCTCGGGGATCTTCTTTGCCCGGCAGGAAAGCCAAAGATCTCTTTAGTCTGGCTTAAACATTGATGATCTTCCATGTACGGCTGGATCACCGGAGATCCTCTAAGCTCGACTGGAGCTTCTAAACCCGAGGAGCTACTACAGGCCGACTGAATGAGAGATAGAAAGCTCGTGTTGATCTAAATCGGTGCCTTCGGTGAAGAGCTTCATGCCATCTTTCGAACTAAGGTGAGGGAGGACAAATGAATGTCCACTAAGGGGTACACCCTCATGTCTAGATCTATTGAGAGACTCTAAGCTTGCTTTCAGGGGAGCTTCGTAGAGTGCCCTTAAAGGAGCTCTAGGTTCTATCCAGTGAGGACATATGGGGGTCATTGAAGGGAGATTCCCGTACTCTGTTAGGTCACGAGCAACCGAGAGGGGATGGTCACTGCTTGAGGCGAACTTGGTGCTCTGATGGCGAGTGCACTTAGGCTCCCTTGTTCAAAGGCTTTGAGCCCTGCTTCACCGACAACAGGGACAGAGAAGTAGGGTGTCCTCTCAAGGGCTTCAAGATGCTCTGTTTGTTGGCAAGCGATGGACCAGAGCAAGGGAACCAGGGCACCACTCTTGGGAGGATTTTCTGCCCGATTCTTGGATGCCTTTTCCTTGTTTACTGCTCCCCTTTTATCGAGGGAAGAAATGAAAATTTTTCCGTCAAGAGGAGTTTGAAGTTTCCCACCAAGAGAAAATTTCTCCCGCCAAAATGAAATATTTTCCCGCCATGACAAAACTTCTTTGGTTCATTTTAGGTTTTGGGTCAGCCCACGATATCAGACCAATCACTAGCCCCCCATGCCGAGTGGTTTGAAATTTCAACCCTTGGCATGTAATGATGGGATATCATTGTGCAGGTCCTTACGTGTGTTCCTTTCCTATTTGCCATGCAGATTTTGGTCCTATCGGGTTTGTCTGATCCAGGGGTGACTGGGGATGGATGTGCTCATGGGAGAGTAACTAGTCGAAGGAAGGTGGTTACCCACTCCAGGGTCACATGATTGCTGGTGAGTCAATGCTCGACTGAACAATGCATTATCACACGCGGCCGGGGCGTGGGATGGCCAGTCTCACCATCAGCCTGTTAGGGTCGAGCACGATCTGATACTTGCTCCTTTTTTAACAACTGGATAGGTTGATTGGCTGGCGACTCATACTTCTGGCAATTTGACTTGCGATGGTCGGCCATGACACTCTGTTGGAGAATGATTGGCCATATCACCCTCGAATCCACCTAAGCCGAGTACCATCATTCAGCCACCTTCGGGTCATGGTGAGCAGAGGGGCGCCTCACCTCCTAGAAGAGGACCCGTGCTGGAGAGAGGAGGGTTGAGGGCCTCCTGGAAGGATGGAGGATTGAGGACTTCCGTGCTAGAGAGAGGAGGGCTGAGGGCCTCCTGGAAAGTAGGAGGGCTGCGAACTTTCGTGCGGGAGAGAGAAGGGCTGAGTGCCTCCTGATAGGTGGGAGGGCTGAGGACCTTGCTGGAAAGCAAAACTGCTCGCACACTTTGGGAGCGTGCCAAGTCTGAGGAAGTGGGGCGCTGGGTTAATTCTGTCATTCTTGAGGTGATTTCAGGGTCAGGAGCAGGCCAGTTACCTTGACCGAGCACTATCCAAGTCTAAAGTGAGATCTCAAGAGCTCTCAGAGGCTAATACTTGGACTGTGAATTAGATCTCATCGCTTAAGGACGACACTCGAGAGAGCCGGCAACAGCCCACTGATCTGACGAAGACGTGCGCCTGACTAAACAGAGAGATAAGTTCCATACTCTTCTTAGGTGGGGTCACCAGGATCTACTTCTGCAGGAAAAACATGGATGCTGCTGTCGTTGCCTGGACAGTGTTGCTTGGACTATCATAGGATCCCTCTTTGACCTCCCATGTTGGAAGCCACTTGGGGTTGGAGAAATTGTCAGACCTGTGAGGACCAGTGAGGTGCCTGGCCGAGAGAGTGTCTCGGCGGCATATCTTCCGCCTTCTTCAATCGGGTGGCCGTCCATTCGTAATTGAGACAGACCGGAAGACCTACTGCTTCTTTCCTCTTTTTCTTTTTTTATTTGAATGATACAGATTTTCTCATTGTATTGGCTAAGCTGTTTTGTTATTGTCGCCAAGGCTTGAATCTAAAGCCTTCTTGCACTGTGCTCGTCCTTTGTCAGAGGATATCGTCGCATCTCGCTTGGAGCAGGATGCTCGGTCCAATGGATTGGACGTCGTTGCATGCTCGGTAGAGCCACTTAAGGTCCAACTGGGTTTTCAGGGCACAACAACCAGACTCCGGATCTGAGACTACTGCACAACACCATCTCGGTGCTCGGCTCTACTCAGGGCGTCGTTGCTCTTGTGCGCAAGGTTCTAACCCATGACGGTCGTTGACTGATGGTGCTCTCTCCTTCGAGAGGTCGCTGCACGCATGCCAAAAAGCTCCATAAGATTTTAATGGCTGTTTCATTGGGAGCTTTTGGAGCCCCCATGCCCGATATTTCAATTGCATGGGCCGCTCGATGCGGGACCAAAGTTTAAATATGATCGCATATGGGCCACTCAGTGGGGGACCGAGTTTCAAATACGACCGCGTATGGGCCACTAGGTGCGGGACTGAGGTTCAAATACGACCGCATATGGGCTACTCGGTGCGGGACCGAGGTTCAAATACGACCGCATATGGGCTGCTCAACGTGGGATCGAGGTTTGTGCTTGGTGAATGAGTATTCACCCGATTTATGGGCAGTTTAGGTCGCATGATTGTATGTAGTATTATGTAATCATTCATATGAACAGATAATAATACTATTCTACTAAAGGAAACGTGACTCAAGTAGGTAGTATGATGTATACAAGACTTACTTGGGTCCGGTGTGGAATTGTCGTAGGTGTTCGGCGACAAACAACATGCCATGCCCTCGGGATTTGTCTGCTATTCCTAGTGTGTGGTCTGCATATACTACTTCAGAGGGTTGTCGGGGCACTTTGTTAGGTGCCTCGGCCTATGGCCCCCATGCTTCGTGGGATCCTGTATATCACAACTTCAAACAAGAGGTCAGGTGATGACAGAATTTGATCACATTAAAAATACTCCGATTCTCAAGTCAGTAATCAGCCTTCTGAGAATAGAAGATGGATATAGAGAATGCAGAGAGTGTGTTTATGGATGTAGGTAGGAGTACACTTGTAGTGAGAGTGGCCTTGTTGTTATTACTCGTAAGGAATAGTTTCTTTAAGTAATGAGTTCGCTAAGAACTAGTAGTAGAGAGTGAGTGAGTGCTAGGATACTCACAAGAGTTAAAGAGCTTTTGAGAGCTTGAGTTTGCTCAAGGATTTTTGTGGGCAAGAGAAAGCGTTTGTAGGCGATTGAGAGCGCTTAGCAGTCAAGAAAGAGCAGGCATCTGGAGTGAGTTTCCTTTGTCTTTTATAGTTATGGCCCTGGACTGCCTTCCTTATGCAGCAAGGTTGGATGCTCGCCTTCTGTGTGGAGATTATTACCTTTCTTGCACTGGCGTAAGCGTCATTTATGGCTGTAACGGTCAATGAGGTGGATTTCCTTCCTTCTGCGTATGATAACCGTTAGGGTTTTTCTGTAGATTACGCATGAATTTTAGTGCCTTTTTTTAGGGATGTACTTTGATTTTGGAGGTTATCGTTGCAGTAAAAATTGTCTTCTTTGGAGACGCAAAAAATTATGGCAGATAACCGTTGTGACTTGAAGAGGGACACATGGGCCAATTAGGGCATGGGCTGCGTTCATTCTGGGTCATTGCCGGCCTACTTACCACATCCACGGTCAACGGCATCGTTGACTATCCTAGGCTTAAATGGGCCTTTGTTGATCTTGAGCTATTACCGGCCACTTGCTACTCCGCCGATCAGCGGCAACGTTCACCGTCCCAAATAGTAATGGGCCGCTGCTGGATTTGGGCCATTTCCTCTTGTGGGCTAGCCTGCTACAGGCGCCCTCATCATACAGTTTTCTAAATCTTACCTAATATTTCAAGAGTTAGTTAAAATAAGTAAAGTACGGCACTTTTATTAGTAGTCAGATTTAATGACAATTTTAGGTTACTTGTAGTATTTTCTACAACTTAAAAAGCATTGTGCATTATTATTCAATTACAAAGTTAAACTAAATATATTAGAATAATTTAAAAGAATATGTTTATTAATAAATATTATGTAATTAATATATATTTTTAGCATATTAATAACTTAATACATAATAAGGTCATAAATAAGTTGAGTTCACATGATTGAGATTTGTCTCATTAATTTAGTGATCATAAAATTAATCTCACCGTTGATTTGTTAGTTTTATAAGTTTAGTTTAAATAAACTAAGTTTGTAATTTAAGCAAAATAATGATTACATGCTTAAAATTCTATACAGTATAATATAAAATAAGTAAACAATTGTTATTTATATAATAGATTATTATTAAGAATTACATTCATACACAATATTTGTTAATAAGTTGAGCAATCGCAAAATGAATTTGGTCAATTGAATTACTATAAATGAACATATATATATAAAGTATATTTATCAAATAATCTGTTAGATTAATAATTTTAATCCTATATCTAATGATTGATACTTTGATAATACATATTAATAACCTGTTAAAAAATTTATAGCACAAATAAATCAATGTGTTTTCTAAAAAAATCATATAAATGGAAAAGTAAAAATTACAGAACGCTAAAAATTAAAAATTATTTTCGTAACCACACTGAACCATAATTTTTCTATTCAAATAAGTCAATTGACATTATAAAAATAACTTAAAATAACTTTTTATTCTCCAAAGATAAGACATTATATCAAATAAAATAATTATGGCAGATTTATATGATCGACTATATTTAATGAAATGTAATATATTGTTACCGTAGTTACTAAACATGCCCTAGGAATTCAATGCTTGACTGAGTACCACAATAAACCTCTAGCATTTACTTGGTTTTGTTAGTACGCGTAGCCCAAACAATGATGCGAACGCATGGTGGGAAGATAACATTAAGAATTGATGGATACAATTGGGGAGCCTTTCTTATTAAAGAAGAAAAAACAAAATTAATATTTTTTAATCATATTCGTTCGATATTGATCAAACGATTATATTATTTTTTTAAAAAAAATTTATTAATTTCTTTTTTAAAAAAATCACGACCATTTGATATTAATCGAACGATGGTGATTACAAGGGATTAAATTAACTTATTTCTGAAAGGGATAGAGACTCTGAATTTTCGACTGATATTTGACAAATTAAAGTCCGAAAACAAACGTTTGATCCTATAGAAAGGAATTAGTCATATATGGTAAAAGCTTGCTCACCAAGATGCTGTGATTAAGGGGATCATTACTATTTTAAAGTAAAATACCACTATCAAGTTAGGCTGATTCAGCCCTGAGGCCTGCACTACTTAATGAGGAATTTAATAAGACTTGGAACGGGATAAACAACCGAGCCTTGAGACTTTAATCGCAGTACAGATGGGATGTGACGTGTGGGTTATTCAAAGTATCTACGGATGGATAAGGAAGGTAATAGTAGCGTTGCTCTTCCATGTATCGTGATGAGTTTTTCTTCGTCTTTGAAAAATGGAAACGTTTCCAGATCTTCAAAATCACTGTCTTTAGAATAATCAACCCATTTGGCGTAAGTTTAAACGTCCAAGATTCATCTTATACCTTCACGACAAGATCACAAATTAATTACTAGACGAATCAACCCAAATCAGAAAAACTTGGGGCTGTCCAAACGTAATCTGTGGGTTTCATATGTGTAAAATGAAGAGAAATAAATTTCAATTTTTTTTAAAGAAAAATGATAACGTGAAAGTATATTTAGACGTAGTAAATATGATTCTTTTCACATTATTATTTGTAAAATAGTATAGTAATTCAATGATTCATATATTTATTATATGTCTCGTGTAATTTTATAATGTACAGTATACTACGTTATGAAAAAGAGTTTAAAATTACTAAATTTAAGTTAAATGAATCATTTAAAAAATAATTAAATCAACATGAATAATTCGAGATTTTTTTATTTTTATTTTGCTATTCTAAATTAATGGCTAAATATATTTCATTTGCTTTAGCATAAATTTGGATCCATTTTTTACGTCTATTTCTCAGTCCTTCGATTCTCTAATTACATTTTCTATCCCAATTTACATCTCGACTAACAACAATAACAACAAAATTGGGTTCCATTTCTTCATTTTAATCACATTTTATTTCGTCTAAGCTTTTTTTTTAATTACATGCAAATCCAAACTTCAGTTTTCCTTTTCAATGGGCCTTCCCTCGGACATAGCAAGTGTTGTAAATTATTAATCATAGAGGAAACAATAATGATCAATCAGCATAAACATGATAGGGTCATATTTTTCAGTATCTTATTATTAATGTTATTCGTTATTTATGGACATATACAATTAATATTGGTCAAAAATAGCACTAAGATTCTTTAACTGACCACGCAAAAAATACAAATACCAACTGCCAAGAGGCCCCAATTGAATACATATTGTCTGCCAATAATGTAAACCGCCGTTGGTCTAGTTCTTTCATTTCTTGGGGCCACTGTCATTTTGATTGTCTTCTCGCTCAATTAATAACGATTTGGAACGTGAAGATTAGCTTATATAATTTCAAATATGATTAGCCGATGACATATGTAATAGGTAACTTTGCTATTAACAATATGAATAAATGAAAATGATCATTTTATTGAAGATTTTTCATTTGAGTTCTAATCAATATTGGTAGAACCATAAATCATTGATTCTAAAGAATATAATTTCACATAATTCATTGATATATAATTACATTTCGTAAGATTATTAAGATTAACTCAAAATAATCCTCCAAATTGTAAAAATTGCTCACTAAAAACTTATCATAATGTTTTAAAAAATTAAACATTTATTTTATTTGGTGATACATTTTTTTAAATAGAGTTTACTCTCTATTACTTTTAAAATAATATCAACCATTTAAAATAAAATAAACTTGACTTTGTATAAGATGAGGACACCCATTATTCATTGATGATATGATACGGAATAATGCTTAGTTACAAATTGGTTAATTACAAATTAATGAAATCTTAATCAAGAGACTTCCCTTCAACAGATGGCCCAAAGTTTTTTTCTCAAGTGCATGAACCCGTAAAAGAGGAATTTGTGATGTGTGGCCATGAATATAAAGAGAATAATCATTAAGGGCAGGAATTTTATAGCAAAACAAAAAAGAATGAAAAAAGAAATTAAGAGGATGAAATATTGAAAAAGATGGAATGAGAGGCTTGTCATTTGGAGGCTCAAAGATATGATGTGATCGGAAGTTCGGTGGTAAATGGAATTTGACAGGAGCATATGCTGACATTATCAGTGACGTTTGAAAGGTTGTATCATGGCACGTGAACTTATTGAATATTTTTAAAATATATTTAGATGACATGTTTGTATTAATAAATTGATATAAAAAGTTAAATTAATTAAATAAAATATTATTTTATTTAAAAATATTTGTAAAATATCTACCTGTTATTTGAACAATGAGCCATCTGATTGGATATACAAATTTCAAAAATAATACTCCTATACTCAAAATATACATCTTGACATTTCTAAAGCAAAGTGGCGACGAAGTAGAGGAGGAAAATAAAAGAGCAAAAAGAGGTGAATATTTGTGATAAATATGACAGAAACGGGCCGGCCCTACACAAAGGCCCACAAACTTACAGCAGACACAAAGGGTGACTGACCTACAGGCCCAGGGAGCGATTAATGTTCACATTGACCCAAACAGTATCTTAGATGGCCCAGGTAGCCTAAATCGACCTCAATCCAATTAGAACGGTCCACGATCCTCTTTCCATGCATTGAAATTATTTACCTTAGCAAGTTCGACACTCTGAATATTACGCCCAATTACAATCTCTCTTAAAACGACAACTCTAACTCAACAAACCACTCCTAACGGCAACTCCCACTTAGCAGATCACTACTAATGGCAACTCCAACTTAGCGAATATCTCCTAGTGGCAATTTCTATATCCATCGCATCCAACATCTCCTTAAAGAAGGAATGGATTCTCCTAACTGATCACGATTGCCTAATCGACGCCCAAGATCCTCGTGCTAGATTGCCAAATCCGCATAGATAGCTGACAGCCAGCCTTAGCATCCAAGCGGGGTTAAACTAACCCAAAGGCTATAAATACCCTTGGAGACAGACTCCAAAGGGATGCTCAGACACACTCAGACACATACGGTCATACTCAGGTTCGCAATCAAGAGCACATAAAAGACAGCTCTTTACCTAAAGAGCCCCTAAAAAACTCTTCTGCGATTCTTACTTTTTCAATATCAAATTTGCTCCCTGTTGAGCGTAGCATCGCCTCAAAACCGCTTCATGCCGAGCACAACCTCCAAGTTAGACTCAAACCCTCATATCCTTGCATCATCATGCATAATTCTCATCCTTACATCTTTTCATTTATTTGATGAAGATTACTAATTTGAGTATCGAAGAATAAACCAATGAGTGAGTCTGGCCAATTCTCTGACCACTTGGCCATTCATTGTGTTACATAGAACTTATGTTATCAGAGATGGACACTTGAGTTTGATCCTACCGAGAAATACCGAGAGCCTTCATAATTAGTATAACAACCTGAATTTAGAACGTATAATTGACATTGTCTGTGGGAAGACAAACGAAAATCCCAACCACCTCCCACACCAAAGCAAACATGGTCAATACCAGAGCCCATACCAGCGCTTTGACTAAAGATGTCGTCCCCCATGGTGAAGACTCCTCCTCAGGTAGTTATGCAGAGGAACAACTAGCACCCATCATATAGGCACTCGCCGACTGGGTGGATAGCATATCCCAAATGCTCTAGGCCCTTGCATGCGCTAGCATAGGCTAGGGGCTCCTTTCTCCACTCCCACACTTTGGCATCAAAGCAAGAAAGCCAGAGGAAGAAGCACCCAGCTAGGAAGGTGCGACGTTCGGATGACTTTGGAGCCCGAGCATCTTCAAGCAACGGGGCTTAATTGCGTTTGGAGGGCCGACATGGTCGTAGGACACTGGATGAGAGCCCAGAGTGGTGAAATCCTTGTTAATCCGTGATGAGCAGAGGCCCTCGACCCGAGAGGGAGCCTTGTGCAACGTTCAACTGACTAGTGGCAGCAGTTGACTAACCTTACACCGCTCACCGAATCACTCAAAGTTGAGGACTTATCTCAACGCGAAGAGGGATGCAATCTTCCCTTAAATGGAGGAACGAGTGGAAAAGATATGACAACATGTATTCAAGGAAGATAGTAACAGACGTTTTGTGGATTTGGGGCGATCACCATTCACGATGGAGATCCGGATGTAGTTGTTCTCTTAAAAGTTTAAAATGTTGACCCTAGAATCCTATGACGGAAGTACCGATTTGATAGACCATGTAGATCACTTTCGCACTCTGTTAAGCTTCTAGGACCGGGGCAAAGGCGTTATGTGCCTATGCTTTCCATTAACCCTTAAGGGGGACGCCTGGATATGATTTTACCGCCTACAGTCGAATTCAATTTTGATATTGTTAGAGCTCGCCGATAGCATCTTAACTCAGTTCACCTTCAACCGGAGGGAGAAAAAATAGCATTGGCACCTCATCCATATCAAGTAGGGACCACACGAAAGTCTAAGGAGCTTCCTGGCCTTATTCTCCATAAAAGCCCGCTAGATACCCCAATTGACTGATGAGGTAAAGTTGAATACCTCCATATCGACTCTAGAGTCCAGCAAACTTTTAAATATTTGGCCTACAAGAATTCCCAAACTTTTCATGAAGTCAAGTCATCACCCAAACTTACATGGCAGCCAATGAGGCCAACGTGGCTAAGCATTCAAAGCGTAAGGACCACCTCCACCAGGGGTCACTAAACAGAAGAAAGGGAAATAGAAATCACTTCAACTCCTGAGATCCAAGGAAACAACCCAAGGTGGAGTCAGGGTTCAAAGGAAGTTTGGGCCCCCAAACCTGACCCCTTTAAATGACTTTGGAACCAACATTTTCATACAGTTCTAGAAAAAAATTTCTGAAGTGGCCGAATCCAATCAAGAATTAGACAGGGGAGATTAAACAAAATACTATCACTATTATCGATCTCCGGGTCACAGTACAAGGGCCTACTGGACTTTGCAAAAAGAGATTGAGAAGCTCACCTGGAGGGAGCACCTTACCAAATTCCTACGAAACCCAGAGCATCACTTGGCGAAGTAGGCAAAAAAATGATGGGGCAGCAACAATCGAGGAACCGAGTCACGACCGAGGTATTCAACATGGTGATAGTCAAGCCTTCCAAGGATCACCCCTAGACCACTTCGAGATCACCTCAAAGAAACAGATGGTAGAATTTATGGACGATGTCAATAGTTTTAGTAAAGAAGATATGTCACATGTAATTTGCCTTACTTGGATGCCTATTTTAAATTGAGGCTAAAAAAGAGTCAATTGAAACCGGTTGAAGGACCCCCCTATGAGCTCAACAATGAGCCGGTGCCAGTCCAATAAAACATCCAGCTGGAAGTCACCATGGAAATGTTACCCAGGACGGCATCCTGCATATTGACGTTCCTAGTGGTTGACCTACCTTCGGTTTACAACACCACCCTAGGTCGGCTCTACTTGACTACATTTAGGGCCGTAACATCAATCATGCACTTAAAGATGAAATTTCCTACGGCCTGTGGCATTGAGATGTTCTGCTAGACCAAGAAACAGGTCAGATATGCTACCTATCCCAAGTCACCCAAGCCACTTCCGGACCGCTGATAGATGACCTTAACCATAGAGATGAAGTGACTCTATAGTAGGCCCAGGCCGATGAGACAACGAACAGCATTTCCATAGACCTCGGTGATTTGGAGAGGTGCATGCAGATAGAGGTCTCACTTATCGAAACCCTGTGCAACCAGCTAATCACTTTCCTCCAGCAGAACTCCAATGTCTTTGCATGGACCCCCGTTGACATGTCAGTGATTCCGACAAAGATAATGATCTACAACTTAGGCGTTGATCAAGGTCAAAAGCCCATCAGATAGAAGTAGATGAACCACTTTATCAAAAAGCTCATTGCCATCCAAGAGGAGGTGAAGAAACTTCTTGATGTCAATTTTATCTAGAAAATTCAGTATCCAAATTGGCTCTCCAATATAGTCCTTGTCAAGAAGAGCGATGCAAAGTAGTGGATATGTATCGACTTCATCGATGTAAACAAGGCGTGCCCAAAGGACAACTTCCCGCTGTCTAAGAACGACCTACTGGAGGACACCACCTCTGGGAACAAATTGCTCAATTTTATAGACGCATATTCAGGTTATAGCCAAATCTGAATGAATCCCGAGGATGAGGATCATAATTCATAAAAGACTAGGGAATGTACTACTATAAGGTTATATCCTTTGGGTTGAAAAACGCGGGCGCCATATATCAGCTGCTCATAAATAAAATATTTGAGGCCTAGATTGGAAAAAAATATGAAAGGGTACGTAGACAATATGTTTGTCAAAAGTAAAGTCATCGACGACCATATCCATGGCCTCAGCAAGGCCTTCAGGGTGCTCTAGGCGTATCGGATGAAGCTGAATCCAGCCAAATACATTTTGGAGTGTCCTCTTGAACATTGCTGGGTTTCATTGTCTCCTGACATGGGATTGAAGAAAATCCTTAAAAAAAAAGGTGATCATAGATATAAACCCACCGCGAACCGTGAAGGACGTTTAGACACTGACTAGGAGACTTGCAACGTTCCCATACTACATTGCAAAATTCAGTGATAAATACATCCCCTCCTTTAAGGCCTTGAGAAGGACAAAGACGAATGGCTTTCAATAGATGGCTGACTGCCAGGCCGCCTTTGAAGAACTAAAGGAGTACCTTGCCAATTCCTCTCTTAATGTCGCCAAAAGAAGGCAAGAAACTATACCTTTACTTGGTAGTTTCAAAGGTGGCGCTAAGCTCAATTTTGATCTAACAATAATCCCATGTATAGCGGTCAGTCTACTATATTAGCAAAACTTTGACAAGTGCCGAGAGCTGCTACATATGCACCGAAGAGATCACATTGGCACTCATCTATTATGTCAAAAAGTTACGGCCCTACTTTTAGGCATATAAAATAGTTATCCTGATTTACCAACTCTTGAAAAAAATCCTATAGAAACCTGATATGTTAGGGTGGCTAGTCAAATGGGCCATCTAATTAGACGAGCTCGATGTAGAATTCAAGACATGGTTGGCCGTAAAAGGACAAGACCTGGCTGACGTCATCGTTAAGACCATAACCCCGGTTTAAGACACCGATGGTCTTTACAAAACTGACCACTGAACAGAGGTGCGAGCTGGACCCTAGACGTAGATGGGTCCTCGACTTACATCGGTAGCGGTGCTAGAGTAATCTTGAGGATCCCAGACTTGTTGGAGGTAAGGTACTCATTGAAACTCAAATTCTCAGCCACCAACAATGTTGCCAAATACGAGGCCCAACTCGTTGGGTTGCGATTGCAGAAGGAATGCTCGGCAAGGCACGTGACCATCTATAACGAACTGATTGTCAACTTAGTCCATGAAAAATTTTGAGGTGTCAAGCGCTTTGCTTGTGAAATACTTCACTAGATTAAGGAGCATGACCCAGAAGTTTGACAAGATCGAGATGGTGCACATCTTGAGAGCGGATAACTGGAAGGTCGACTAGCGAGGCATGTGACCATATATAGCAACTCATAGCTGATTGTCAACTAAGTCTATGAAAATTTTGAGGTGTCGGGCCATTTGCTCTCGAAATACCTCGCTAGAGTAAGGAGTATGGCCCAAAAGTTTGGCGAGGTCAAGATGGTGTACATCCCGAGGATGGATAACTGGAAGGCCTACCAACTGACGAGGGCTGTTACAACTAAAAGTCCAGAACGGTACTCAAGAGACATGTGAGAGGTCCCTACCTCTCCAAATATAGAAGAATCCAAGCTAGAAGTGCTACAAGTCTCCGATAGTGAAAGCTGGATGTCGCCCTACTGGAGATATGTTATGGACAACACCCTACTAGAGATCCCCAGAAGATGCTAAACGCCCAACCCGACACCGCTGGGCCTCAGAGGTGGTGGCATCCACCCAGCCTTGCATCTCCTCAAACACACTTGGGCCGACCCACAACTGGATCAAGTGGTGGAACTTCCCTTCGCCAGGTGAATCCTAGATGACCTTTAGTGCAAACATGTCATCAAAATGTGTACCATCTTGTCATCTATAAATAGAAAAAGAAAAGGAGATTAGGCCTAATCGTTCCTAGTAAAGTGAAGAGTTTTTCGAAGCTTACTGGGATGTAAGGTAGCTTAGAAGCCACAACGCTCAAGGGCACCTTGGACGAAGAAGTCAGAGTAGACACCTACTCTGGCCGAGACCGATCTGACGGGGGAGCCTCCGGATGAGAGGCCTCCATGGTTGCTGCCACCTCAATGTCGCCTCTCGGTTAAGCCTCCATTGGGTGGACAACACTGGGATCTTCTCTGGCTAACTCTTGCAATAAGGGCCAGACACCATTTACTCTAGCAAAATAGCAGGGACCTCCTGTTGGACCTCCTGCTGGCTTGGGCTGGTGCGTAAATGGGCCTAGTCGGCCCCCCAATCTCAGACCCACCCGATGCCCCTACAGGAAGAGTAGGGGGCTCTCTGGCCATAGCAGCTCCAACATCCTCCTCTGTGGTGCCAAACTTTGAGGGTACAATGGGGTTCGGTCCCCTAGATGGTTTTCCTAAGCCCTGCATCTACTGTAGCATTGGCAAGCCCTGGGCGGTGGAAGAAGAAGAAGATCTTAATGTCGATGCCACCCGCCACTGAGATGCTCTCTTAGAAGAATCCCTGATATACAGAGTCCTAGCCTTCCTTTTGGGCTAGGTGGCTGGCCAAGCGGTGGCTCTCGTACCCCCAATAGAGACCCCCACTAGGCTAGCGCAAGCACGTCAGTAGATAGGAGACGATCCTTCTTGTTGAAGAAGCCGGTGTTCACTCGGACCAACTCCGTCAGGAGCTTAATAGACCTCACCTCCTCACCCGATAGCTTTCCGATGAAAGAAGTTGGCAAGTTGCCCCACTCATTCAAGAGGACCTATTCAAAGGAGACCTTAATGAAGAAGAATCGGTCATTCTAATTCTTCACAGAATTGAAGATCACATCACTTATGTGCAAGTCCCTAGGGGACAGCGAAAATCAGTCCCCATTCTGGTAGAATCGGAAGATTACCTTTAGGGCCAGTGCATTCAGCATAATCCCATGGTGGTGAAGAAATATGCAAAGGGAGCATAAAGTATCTCACGACATTGGCATAGAATCTTGTGATCAAAACTCCTAGGGCCACCAAGATTTCATGCAACTCCCCTGAGAGGGGGAAGCAAAGACCACCCCTCAAGTAGGCATCATAAATGGTGATGGACCCGTTTAGAGGAGAACATGTTAAATCACACTCCCCTAGCATCGCAAACGAAATTGTGCCTAGGATATTATACTATATATATAAAGCCTCGATATCGGTGGTGGTAAGAATAGAGTGAATCACACCAACACCAGGAGTCATGGAGATGCGAAGAAATCTAATAAGAGAGAGCTGACTTGAGAGAAGAAGGATGGGAAAAAAACAATGAGGGGCTGTTTTATAGAGGCAATCATTCAAAATTCAAAACGACGTATCGAAAAAGTACACACATGATAACCGAACAAATGCTAGCACCGAGAGTGTCGAGGCGCATCAGTCATCCAGCGTCATTAATGATAACTAACCACTGTATGGACGATGAACATTTGGCAGGACAGGATAGGCCAAATGTTAGAGGGCACAACTTCCTAGGCCACTACGCCCCACTTCATGAGGACAACAATTGGTAGTGAGCAAATGTGATGAGTTCAAAATCGGCCTGACAGGCTAACGATTACTCTGGCTCTTGGCCTATCTGATTGATCTAGATCCAGTTCGATATTCAGCCGAACTGACTTGTCAACAATCCACGTCGATGCCAAGCCTGCCTGGTTGATATGGATTCAGTCCGGCATCCAACTGGTTTGGCTTGTTAGCAATCCAATCCAACATCCAGCCAGTTTGACTGATCAAGGTTCCACTCTGGCGCCAAGCCTATCAAACTGATCTGGATAAAGTTTGGCATCCAGCTAATCTGACCAATCAGCAATCCAATTCGGTGTCAGGCCTGACCAATCAATGATCCAGTCTGACATCCAACCGGTTTGACTGGTTAACAATCCAGTCTTGTGTCTGGCCTGTCTGACTGGTTTGCGAACCAATCTGACTTCAAACTAGATAGACGGGCCCAAATCTAGTTTGGCTTCAGAACAAACTGACAGCAATCCAGCGTCAAACATGATTGGCAGTTATTCAACCCAATCTAACCTCAAGCTGGATGAACAAGTGTGCAATCTGGTTTAGCCTAAAAAAATAGATAAAAAGACGACATCTAGAAAATCGAAGTAGCAAACAACATTGACGAAAATGCTTGCTAGTTCTGTTCATTAGTCTCTTTTTACAAAGTACGAAGCCTCCAGGGGCGATGGATAACAGGAAAGAGTACATGGAGTGATTGCAAAAGCTTTACTCAACTCAACTGCAACAAGCTCCTAGATAGGTGACCAACAAGAAGAGCCTGAGCTAGAGACTGGCATGCACCCGATAGAAAGCAAAAAATTTGTCATGGGAACAGTAGTTCGTGAGGAATCAGAATAAAAGCTCGTCCCAAAGAGAGACCACCATCCAAAAGGAGCCAAAGGGAAAAGAAAGTCTCACCCTGCAATAAGGAGAAAACAATCTCGAGCCTAGGACTTGCTACCAACCCTACCAACAATAGGGTGTGGCTCACAGAGACAGCAATTCTCGAGGAACCCAAATAGCAGCCAGTTTCAAAGGCAAGCTGCCATCTAATGCGAAGGCACTCTGAAAGGAAAGCCTTGCCCCACTCAAAAACAGCGGTAGACTTGGCTCCAGAATGGACATGAAAAGGGGTGACCAAAGTGGTTCCCCACACGAAAAAGGATGACCAAAACAGACCTCTTGTGCATCCCAGGCTGATCCCTTTAAACATCGGAGATGAGCTCCCTCCGATCCCAGCTGCTAGCGACTCAAGTTTCATGATGATTTTGGGTTCCCACGCCACTTGATGGATAAAAGTAGGGAGTGAAGCAAGGTACAAGGAGCCCCTTAATTTATAGCACGCAGAAGGATCAGTAGGCCATTAAATACTAAAGATTTCTCATGCTAGTAAATTTGTAGAAAATCACAGGTGTAGAGAATCATGCCAAAACCAGTAAGGGAGGGGATCAAATGGCGGCCTAGGGAGGGACAAAAGAGGAAAATGACAAGGCACGTCCCATCAGTGATCATGTCGAGGGTTAAAAATTCGAACCCCTCGGCATGGGGGGCTAGTGGTGGGATTGTAGAAACTGGCTGGTTCAGCACAAAGGCCCATAGACTAATAGCAGACACAGAGGGTCACCGGCCCAAAGGCTTAGGGAGCGATCAATGCTTACGTCGACACAAACAGCATCCCAACTGACTTGGGCAACCCAAATCGATCTCAACCCAATTCGGACAGCCCATGGCCCTCTTCTTGCATGCTGAGATTACTTTTCTTATCTAGTTCGGTACCTCGAATATTGTCCCTGATCACAATATCTTCTAGAATGACAACTCCAACTCTGTAGATTACCCCTAACGACAACTCCAACTCTATAGATTACCCCTAACGACAACTCCAACTCAGTAGATCATCACTAATGGAAATTCCAACTCAGCAAATCACCACTAATAGAAGTTCTAACTCAGCAGATCTCTTATAATGGCAACTTCCATATCTATTGTATCCAATATCTCCTTGAAAAGGAAGGAATCCTCCTAATTGATCATAGTTGCCCTAATTGACGCCCACAATCCCCATACTAGGCTACCAAATCCGCATGGACAGTTAGCAGTCAGCCTTAGCGCCCAAGTAAGGCTGAGCTAACCCAAAGGTTATAAATACCATTGGAGACAAACTCCAAAGAGACACTCAGGCTTGCACTCAAAAGCTCACAAAAGACAACTCTCTGCCTGAAGTGCCTCTCAATAACTCTTCCACAATTCTTACTCCCTCAATATCAAAACTGCTCCTTGCCGAGCCCAACACTGTTTCAAAACCACTCCATGCCGAGTGTAACCTCTAAGTTAGACTCAAACCTCCATACCTTTACATCATTACGCATAATTCTCATCTCTACAACTTTCTATCTCTTTGAGGAAGATTACTGATTTAAGTATCGGAGGATAAATCGATGAGTGAGTCCCACTAATCCTTTAACCGCTTATCCATTCATTATATTGTGTAGAACCCATGTTACAAGAGACGGATATCGGATTCGCCTGAGTTCAACCCAACCGAGGAAAATCGGGAGTCTTCCTAATCCGTATAACAACGCAGTTTAGGACGCATCAATTTGCACACTCATTTTCAAGGGAAAAGCTTCCTAAGGCTCACTTTACTATGATTTCTCCCATAAATCCTCATATCTCATCTTCTCTCACGAACCCTTGTTTGTCCTTCTTCACTCACGCACGCTCTCGATTTCTAACGTGCATGCCTGCTTCCACAAGCCCACTTCATGTGAAGGAGAAAGGTGATACGGTCTCCATAGTGGTGACGAGTAATCGCCGGCGATGATAAAGAAATTGCAACGGAAGGGAAGATCTGCAGAGGAGGGAGAAGGGAGAGTGCGCGAGGGAAGGAGGGAAAGAGGGAAATAGGGAGAGGGAAAGAGGGAAAACCGAGGTAGACAAAGAGAGAGAGAGAGAGAAATTGAGAGTAATAATTCCTTGCTTCTTTTTGCTGTAGCCGCATGAGTATAAGTAACAACAGAAAGTGCAATAATCAAAATAGAAAGCAAACCGAAACAAAGAAACAACCCACGTGTATAGTTAAGTGAGAAATGAAAAATCAGAACAGCATATCAGTTAAGCAGGTAACTAGTCCACGTCATTTTCAGTAGCTCTAAATCAAGTCCGGATATAATCCCGCAGTTTTAGAGGTGGTTGGGTAGTCCGGGAGCTCCTCATTGTAATTTGTGACTCCATCAATGCCGTAACTTCCCGATTGATCAAGCCGGTAACAACGCGTACGTAACAAAAGACTTTAGGGTTTTTCTTTCAAGTTCAAAGAAAATGAGAGGATTTGAGTACAACGAACTCAATGAAATAACAAAACAAAAAAGCAGAAATCTCTAGGGTTTTTGACGAGGTGAGGATTCTGATTCTAATGATAACAACTCTCTACAGTCTTTGATTTTTGAAGGATAATAAAAAAGGAAAATAACAAATATTCAAATTTCAAATACTCAGACAAATAGAATTTTTTGCCTTTTCTCTAAAAAATTCACAACTTTCTTTATATTTTGTTGAATACGTAACAATTGCAGATGAGTCCTTTTCTCGCCATTTGGTTAGCGGAGAATTCTCGTTCCATAAATTTCTAATGTTATGAGTATTATATTTCGTTATATTTTATAACTTATTTGATGTTGGCAATGTTGCTTCTCCATGTCGCTGTTCGTTTTATTAGAAAATCATGACAAAATCTCAGTACTGTACAATACTATTTGTTATTAAACATAAGAAAAATATTTGTTAACAAAATTTGCCACTGCTATTTCTCAGCGAAATTAAACAAATTTATATACACTCATATTCTTTATTGATTCATTTTATTTTAACAATGATGCTACTAACTTTCAACAAACTATAGAGTGATTTTACTAAATGAAAACAAATCCAAAGGATAGAATTGAGGATCGTGAAGAGACAATGTCATTAGCTGCTAGTAGGGTTGTAGAAAATAAAATTAAAGAACCTTAGATTGGTATGATATTGAATATTGTCATTGAGGTGAGACTATCATGAACATCTTAGTTTTACGCTAACGAGAAGTTCAAAAAATAGTGTTGATGGGATGATGAAATACTTTATCCTTGTGTGTTGTCATCTTGATATGACAAAGAATAATGTAATAAATATTCTAGACCAAAAGGATGGGCAAGTAAAGATTGCAAAGCCAAAATTAATGTGGCCTTATGTGCTAACAAAAAAGATTATACTATTATCTATTGTGTTTGAACATAATTATATATGTAACCCGAGACAAACTAAATTTATAAGATTTTACAAGAAAGTTGCTTCCCATGTGAAAATAAAATTGAATTAAGTGGTCATGCTCATATTTACTATTATCAAAAGTATAAGTCATAATTATTAAAGTTTGTGGGTACAAGGATCTGTCATTTCAAGAACAAGATATAAGAAATCTGGTTGAAAAGACATGACAATCATGGTTAGGTGAATGAGATGTCAAGGCACCCCATAATTATTTCATGAGAGTATGAAAAATGATGACAATTTTTTTTATTTGATAAATTTAGATGATGAGTGCCAGTTACAAAATGTATTTTTGACTGATATTCGTAGTAGGCCTTGGTATGAAGCATTTGGAAAAGTTATAATATTTGATATGACATATTCAACAAACAAATATTTATAGCATTTGTTAGAGTAAATCATCACGGTCACTCAATCTTGTTTTGGTGTAAATTTATATTATTAGAAGATACAAAAATTTTTGTTTGGATTTTTTAATCGTGGTTGTTGTATATATTTGGGATAGTCCCACGTGCAATTGTCACAAATCAAGATCATGCTATGCATGGCGTCATTGTAACAATATTATCCAAAACACTTGATAGGTTTTGCCTCTTGCATATTTTGAAGAACCTTTAAGAAAAAACTTTCTTCACATTCTCAATACTATAAAATAAAGAAAGTCATTCATAGATATACTTATGATTCATAGGATACTAATGAATTTAAAAATGGTTGGTAATCAATAGTTGATGTCTATGGGCTTAAGGATAATACTTTGTTATCTTAATTGTATAGTGAGTGTCATCATTAGATTTCTATTTTTGTGAAAGACACATTTTTGGAATGAATGTCTATGAAACAATGTAGTGAGAGTATAAATATTTTTTTTTATAGTTATGTGAATTTGAAAACATCACTAAAATAATTTGTTGAACAATATGACATTATTTTAAGAATCAAGATTAAAAAGGAGTGTACTGTGAATTTTAACTCCTCAAAGCTATGTGATTCCTTGTATAAGTCATTTTGGGATCGAGAAATAATTTGAACTACTCTATGCAAATAAAAAAATTAAAAAGGTTCAAGAAAAATTCAAAAGGTTGATGTATTGTTACACCTCTCTCATTAGACAGGATAGCACAATATATATCTATAATGCAAGAGATGAGATTATGCTAACACATGATCAAATCAAGACCATGATATTCATTGTTGTTTTATTATAAAGAAGAATTTGAGTTAAAGTGTAATTGTAAATTGTTTAAATTCTGAAGATCATTTGTCAACATGCACTAAATGTATTACATAGTTTTAGTGGAATGCAATCGTTAATTGCAAAATATATTTTACACCAGTGGAGAAAGAATATGGATGGCCATATACATTCATGAGGTGCAATTATAACCTTTGGATGAGAGTCTCGAGTCATAAAAGTATCATAAACTTATCAATAGCTTCTACGATATTGTTATTATTTCTTCGGTGAGTGATGAAGCTTACAATATGGTCATTTCAATGTTAGGTAATTTGAAGGGGGAGTTGCAAGATGTTATAGAAGGGCCAAACATGAGAAAATCATACTATCATCTGAAAAAATACTGAGCCCAATTCTTGCTACGAGCAAAGGTAGAAACACTTGTCAAACAAAAAGAGCCCAGACTTAAAAAAGTAGTTAGACGACCAAAAATGAATCAGAAAACAACTCCTGACAACTTTTATACTAGTTTATTTATCAATTTATTTAGTACTAATCCCATGAATATATGAATATTTAGCATTCATCATATTTGTTTCCTGTGATAGTTTATCTACTATTTTAAAACCAATTTATAGGTGGTATTTTTTTCTCAAGGTGAGCATTAGAGTATATTTGCAAGATTCAAACTCAAACAATTATTTTAATAATACCAAATTTAAGTAAATTGAGAAATTTTTTATATTAATTGTAAGTTTGAATTGAAAATTAAGTATTTGATTTAAATAAATTAAATTGAATAGCAACTAATAAGTACCTCAACTACGCATGAGTATGTTTTAAATAACATAGTCACATAAATAGAATAGTCATGTAACATTTCGAGTATTTTTTATTTTATTATTTTGTGAAAATAAATTATCTGATTAGTTATAATAATTATTTGGCCATTTTTAGTAAATGTTTGGGAAAAATTTTATAATTTGGTCTAAAATATGGGCTTAAATTCTTAGTGGGTCATATCCAAGAAATTTTAATTGTGATGTTTATTTTTGAAATAAAATTGTGAGATTTATTAATAATTGATAAAATTAGATAGTATATCAATTGTATGTAAAGCAAGTAGATATTTAATATTGGGACCTAATTAATTTAGAATATTTGGATCATTGAATTAGGTTTAAATACTTGGGCCATTAACTTGAATTAATAGTTTAAAGTTTAAATATTTTGGCTATTGAATTTAGTTTAGAGTAATTAATATATTTGATTGAGATGACTTAACTATAAGCTATCTAATTGAGTGAACCATTATATATCTAAACTAGATGGATTTCAGTATATTAGAATTTATTTATTAAAAATAATTACAAATTAAATTTTAAAAAGGGTCAAAATATTAGAAATTGAGATTAAAATTTTAGGTTGTATTATAAGGGTAATAAAATAAAATAAATAAATAATATTATTTAATTGAGGATAAATAAATGAATAAATGTATATATATATATATATATATATATATTAACAAATAAACAAATAAATAAATAACACAAATAATAATAATAATAATATACTGTGAAACAAAAGAAAGAAAAGGAAGAAAAAGGAGGGAAAGGAAGAAAGAAAGAAAGAAGAAGGGAAGAAGAAAAGAGAGAGAGGAGTGGCGCGATTTGGCAGGGCAAAGAAGGAAAAAATTGATGTTGAAGATGGAAACTCAGTAACCCTAGCAAGATTTATCTTATTATTTTAGTATTGCAATGCCATGAATTGGGAGAAGAAGAGCGGAAGCCGAAGAAGAAAGTTGCGCACAAGTCAAAGAGAGAAGTCGTCGCTACCGCCATTGCCAAAAAAATATAAGAAATTAAGATAAGTAAATTTTTCCATTCTCATTATTGATATTAATTTTCTTGCTACATGCCTTGATATTTTGGAAAATTAGTACTCTTTTATGTAAATCAAAACATTATGAAAAAATAGAGGTGGTGAGGAACAACAAAATATTTGAGGGTTTATGGTAATTTGAGGTATGATAATTAACGAGTTGTACTACAAATAATATTTGTGTTACAAATTGAGAGTTTAAATGTTCAAATTTTAAATTTTCGGTGTAAAAATAATAGAGGAGAGAAACAGAGCATAACACTATTTTGGACTTTTGTGTTGAATGGTAAGCAATGGCTATCAAAATCGGACGAATTGAGGGCTAATAGTTAAAATCTATACTCAATCTTTTAAAAATTCCAACTTGTTTAAGGCCAATATGAAAATATTAAGATTACAATGCACTCTTATCAATTGATAAAGATAGCGGCTTGTTGGATCCGTTCTTAATTTTTCAATCCCAAACAATGTTTCAACTTGTGTATTTCAAGCAAGAATTGAAAGAAGTTTTTGTTTTGTTGCAGTATGTGTATGCATACAAATTTATATGTCTCCAAGAGTATACGTATGTACAAAGAAGTAAAGGATGCGTGCGTGGTGCATAGGTATGTATATGATAGTCTAAATGTGCATGCATATATATATATATATATATATATACGGAAAAATGTAAATATTTATAAATATATGTATATATAATTAAATTAAATGTTGGTTTAAGGAGAAAATTAGATATACTGTATTATTTCTATTAGACTCTTGTGTGATTAGTCTGAATAGTTGATAATATGGTAATCGTTAGTTTTGTTCAATAGTGATAAAATAGAAGGCATTTTATAACATTAAAAATGAGATTAGTAAACCGAAATATTTAGTGAGGATTGCGAAATTTACCGGAATAGTTAAATAAGTAATATAATCATGAAATGGTTCACTAACAACAATAGAGAAGATATTTTACGACCTTATAAATGAGTTTTGGAGAAATTGGAGAGAATCAAAGAAAATATTATGGTGGTTAGTTGAACATTCAGGATTTTCCTCTGATTTTTCTCTATTCTTTTGATGATAGATCTTTGTGTTGATTTTAACGTCGTTTATATATTTTATTAGTATTTTATGGATAAGTAAAGGAAAGTGTACAAAGACTTTAACGTATCTGAACAAATCGGAGTTCGTAATACCTTAGAGTAGTCTATACTTTTTTAATACCTATTCTATTATGAAGGTCTAAGTCGTTGATATTGAGGAAGAATGCTTATAACATAGTAATCATCATAGAAGATGATATCGGGGGTATCATTGGTGAGGAATATAAAAGATGGTATGAGTATACTACAGGTACAACTTCTGGCAGAACTATAGGGGTAATGGAGATATTATGGATATCGGATAATCTCATGGTATTTACCCAACCATTATAGGCGTAAATACTAGACATTTAGTTCACTATGACAAAATAAGATTATGGAGATTATTGTTATCTCACAAAGTGGAGATTATTGTTATCTTATACAATTATAACCTCATATTAAGCTGATGATCGGACTCAGTGGAGTCTATATTGTATTCTCGATATCCAATTGTTCATATGACTTTTGGGGTCATTGTTACATGTTATTGAGTCTCGGATAGTGATTAGGTATATCACATATTATTATTGATTTGATACATTTTATATTACTATCCAAAATAATTATTTATATTCTTATATTGTTAATTATATTTACTTGTTATGTATTCGACTCATTTTTATATTTTCTTAATTCCAAATTAAAGAAATATCATAGGTGCTAATCGGGATTTATGAGATTATTGTTGAGAATTAGGTAGAGGCGATTCTGGAGTTAGTGGCATATGAGTGATAGTGAAACATATTTCTTTCATTTTGAGTAATTTATAATTATAAATATTATATTAATTGATATATTTATGAGGATCATTTATGATATGATAATTTTAATAATTTAATGATTTGAGTTTATCTATATTGATTGATTTTAGAATTTATGTTGGATAATTGATAAATTCAGATGATTTGAGATATTTCCACAGAGACGATTCGGGTTGGGTCCAATGACCCGAGCTTGAGTCGTTACAAGTCATGCCTAGTTGCACACGAGTGGTGCTCGTGTGTGTATAGACCAAAAGTTTAGCACTTAATGCATGCTTGTTAGATACTTGTGTGCAGGTCAAAATTTGCCTCTATGCCTATGCCGCTTCTGACTGGCATACGTATGCTAGTATATTATAAATAGTTTCTCTACCCAATTTTAATTCATTTTTTGCCAACTTTTGTGAAAAGAGAGAGCAAATGAGAAGGAAAATAGAGAAAAGAAGAGAGAGAAGAAAGAAGAAAGTGAATCCAAATTAATTTTAAGTGAAATCTAAGCAAATCTTAAGTAAAAATCAAATGGAGTAAAGTATATTTAAGTATTTTCTTCACATATAGCTGATCTTTTTTAAAATTTTTGAGTATTTTTATTTAAATATCCATATATGTAATATTTTCTTTCTCTATTTGATTATATTTTGAATATATATTAATCTATTTTCACTTCATAAAATTTTAGAAAGCTTATATCTTAAAATCATACAAATCATATTGAATTCCTAAAATTTCAATACATATGCTCTTATGTGCCATTAATCTTGATGCCTATGTCTTTGCATGTCTTTTATTTGCAAACATTTTAGTAAAAACTTTATTTTGATTTTGATAAAAGTCAATTATTTTTCTGGCTTGAGAAAATAATTATATATTTATATTTTAATATGGAGTTTTTAATTTTGAATAAATAAAGATTATTGTAAAAAATTAATAAATATATTTAGATATATTCTAATATATTATTTGTAAAAAAAGGGTTAAACTTAATATCCACAGATAAAAAAAGTGATATTTAACTCTAATAATAAGTAATAATATATAATCAATCTACCAACACGTCATGAATAGTGGTATATGGCCTTTGACTTTTTCAAAAATAATCATAACCTAAATATCAATACTCAACCATTATTAATGAGATTATCACTGATCATTTATTTTTATATGTTTAAAATATTTTTACATATCGTACTGTTTTACTCATTTGCATGAATATGTCATGTTTTACGATTCATCTATTCATATGGTATCATAAGTTGTATGTTTGTACATGTTTGCACGACTTTGGCATACTCTGCGATTTTCACATATTTTATTATAATTTTGATATTTGGATTGAGATCATGATTATTGTCACTTACGTATACATTCGCTATTTCTACATAATTAAAATTTATATATGTTTTATTAAATATTAGGTTTACTCTTACCATATTTTATTAAATTTTTAGAATAGTAGGCTCAGATATTTAAATATATTTTAATTATTTGGATTAGCAGTTTGATGTTCAGGTTTGAAACTTTGTATTTTGCTAAGAGCCAATAATAGTTGTGGTTCAAGTTTAATAGTTGGTGAGTACTCAAAGCCCCTTTCAAGTTTAGCCTGTATTTGGATAATTTAATTTAAATCATTTAACGGTGTTTATTGTAGATTCATATCATGGTTTATGGATGGATTAAGTCAGTTAATAAAACATTATCTATGTATTAAAATTGGAACCTAATTTTTGAATAGTTAATTATGAGTTTTGGGATGGGGACATGATAGGTAAAGTGAAATCAGAAAAAGTCCCAAAGAAGGTATTTTATTTGGTTTAAGGAACAAAAATGGTTAATTATATTATGATAGATATTATAATTTTGAGCAAATAACATGGTTCAAGTTCTAATAGGGAAGAAGAGTATTTTGATATAATAGTAAAGAATGTAGAAGTAATGGACCAAATAGTTCAAAGGAAACCAATCTGGAGCTAGTCGCGATCAATCTGGGAGTTTTGATAACAAGCTATGATAGATTTATAAATGAATATATATTGGGCGTTTCAGTGATCCGGATTTGACAAATGCTAAAATCGTGATTCATCGCATCGAGAAAGCCTTTGAGATAATCAATTGTCTAGATTAGGATAATATGAAGTTCACTTCATACAAATTAGTCATAGAAACAGACCATTAGTAGGTGATGAACAAAAGGAATTCGGGACTAAAAATGTAGAGATTTTGTGAAATGCATTTTTGGAGACATTTCTAGATAAATACTTTGCAATAAGTTCGTAGGAGTAGAAGGAGGATGAGTTTTTCCATTTATGGCAATAGAATTGAACCATGGTAGAGTATGATGCCAAATTCACTTAATTGACTCGTTATACTCCACACTTGGTGTTTGATGAGATGAGGAGAGTGAAAAATTTTTCCAAGAGCTAAATAATACAATTTTGAAGTAGCTAGTGATATTAAGGTTAAGGGCATATAGAGAAGTTCTTAATTAGGCCTTACTATATGAGTAGGAACTAAAAAGAGAAAAGTTTTTTAGGAAGAAAAGTGTGAGCTAAAGAGTCCAACTATAATGGACCACATTTTTTCAATCGGAATCTGACAGAGTTCCGATAGTAAAACAGCCGCATAACTAATACAACATGTACAAAAATTTGTATACAGTATAGTATATAAACACACATCTCAACACAGGATCCAAAAATGACCACAAAACTAATATGTGGTATCAATGTCATAACTCCGGGTATGACGTTAGCTCAAATAAGATGCCACTAGATCACCAAATAAATTATAAATACCAACAAAAATATATACATCCATCAAGAACAGTGGAAACTCCGCTACGTATATATCATCATTATCATATGCATATATCAATATACAATCCATCAAAAATGATATAAAATGCTCTGCCAAATACAATTTCACAAAATTATATCCAAAAAAGCTCTTCATCCAAAATTTGCAGCCTAACCAGCTCCTAAACTCTAGTCTGCCTCATCAAGCATGAGGGTGTGCTCATTTGGAGGAAAGAAAACAATAAAGGTTAGTTAAATACTAAGTAAGTGTAATAAATTCAAAAATAATAAATGGTAAACACAGTATAAAGCGGAGGAAGGATATAAAAGTATAATGAAGATGCGTAAACATGAAGTATGATCAAATACACTTTTCAGAATACATTTATCTTTCCTGATTTACTTATCTTTTTTTAGGTTTCAAAACATATATAATTTCTTTACTTTGCAGACCAGGACCGGTAGGCTTTACCAGCTAACAGTGTAAACAAATTAAGGAAATGAATGTGTATGTCCCCACACATTCTAAGGTACTAACTACAAACCTTGAATTTAACGTCCCGTGGCAAATAATATACCTTTCACTTGATATATGGGCTAGATAACAGATATACCATCAAAGTATCTCCCATGGTCCTAAAGCAATTCCTTAATTTGTGACATTAATACTCTAAGGTATGCCGGTAAATACTATCCTTTGAAATATGAATCATTGGTCCAAACTCTTAATTATTTATTTTTAAGGGAAGGTTTTACAAAAAAAACATATACAGAAGTTCTCACTCCCTGGAGAACGAATAATCAGATATAACAGATTGTGGAGTTCCCTTCAGATACTTTGTATAACTTTCATAATTCATGATATGAATACGGATAATCATATTTTTATGTATTCATGACTTCACATACTTTCAATTTTATGTATAAATTATCATAAAACTTGGAACATATATGAAATTCTTACCATAAAATACCGGACATAACTTTAGAGCTTCCAAATAATAAATCCCTTCATAATTACATGTAACATAATTTTCGGAATATATATAAAATAACATACGGAATGTTCATGTGGGTAAATATCTCAATTTACATATGATAATATTATGGAACACGTAAAATTAACTTATACAAATTACATGTACATAAATATCAATTAATCGGAGTACCTACATTCATAAAGCTCGGATTTTTAAGTTCTAAAACCAAATCATGTATAAATTCTAAATTTTGTTGGTAAAAGTATCAAGGCACGGGTTAGGGTTTCCAAGTGCACAAAATCGCATATAACTACTAAATCAGACACCCAATCAATAAATAAACATATATAAGATATGGATATCCATAATCTAAAACCAATTTAGGCATAAATCTCAAAATAAACAAGTAAAATCATTCCGGGAGTGGGTTTGGGTTTCACGTACAAAAAACCGATCAAAAGTAAATAATAATTGGACATGAAATCCACATATGTGCGTAGTCAAATCATGGATAATACAAAATATAAATTTAATCGGTTATCAGAACGAAAATACCCGAAGAAAATAAAACGAAAGTGCAAATAAACGAAAGAGAATGGTATGAGTGCACTTATCTCGACCCGATTTATAACCTTTCTAACTAGCTCCAAGTTGAAATCGAACCTGAAAGCCTTGATTTTCTGCTTCTCTCTCTTCTCTTTTGAGTTCTCTCTCTCTCCCCTCTCCCAGGTCCGCGCAAAAATAACGTGAAAAAGAGTCGTTGGGGCACTCGAGAGCCTGTTGAGCTGCAGCGCTACAAAGGGGCTACGCTCAAGCGCTCATCGAGTGAGCCTCAACCGCATGGTTCTGCCAACCCATGCCCCGGGCACACTCGAGTGTGCCTCGGGTGCGGCAATTCTGCCCAGCACGCCCTGGGCACGCCTTAGGTGTCACTTAGGCTCCAAGCCTCCCAATTCCTTTTAAGCTTTCGATATTAATTTTTTGACCATACTTAAACCTAATCTTAATTATATTATCTTAATTACCCACAATTATGATATTTACAAATCGGTATATTACAATTCTCTTCCACTTATAGAAATTTCATATTTAAAATTTAACAAATCTCAAAATTCAACAATTAGAAAAATCCTTTCAGATTCATTTTTCACGTTCCTATGTCACATCCTTGATTAAGCGACTTATCTTAGAAAACCTTAACCAATGGATTATCCTAATTCCTAATTTTTAATATTTCCTATCTAAATTTAGGTTGGAAACCTTATCACCAGGCAAAACCCTAATCTTCCATAAGGTCTAATTCGATCACATACTTATTACCTCTACCATCGATGCTAGGGAGATTTCATGAGAATCCACAAAATTTGAAGACAATTCAGATTTATTAGTTATTTCTCTGATTTAATTTAATATCTTGAATGAACTAATGAACTCTTTTTTTAGTTTATCCTAAGTCTCAAAAATGATCATTAACTTGGATCCTCAATCTGGTTCTGAAATCTCGAGGCTATAGGTCGTACGCTACTGTTGCGCTACTCTAATAAACCATTTACTTGTACTCTAAAATCAACTTACAATTCTTATCCAAGGATTCTTACTAAGGACATCGATATATCTAAGGAAAAACACAAAATCCTTAGGTTACAATCATAGGAAATATAATTGAAACAATTATTTCCAAAAATTTTGGTACAGCCTCAAGTGAATACCAAAACTTTAAAACCTAAATATTACACAACCTTATCATCTTGTTGGCATACTAACGAGCCAACTTAATCAATCCAATCATACCATTCAAATTTACGATAAGAGGGATCGTCCTTGATATCTAATGCATAATTTTTCAAATACCCAAAATCTTTGCCGTTTTGATAACCTCGAAACAAAAAATGACTTATTATCCCATAATTTCATAATTGTAAGGCTTCGAGCACAATTCCATCTCCCAAATCAAGAGCACAACCTCCAATTAGCCTAGATATTGGAACCTACTTATGGTTCACCTTTCAACATCACCTATAAGTTTTCAAGGTAGAGACCTCAATTGCTAACTTCAAATCACGGGTAGATTAACTCTAATCACGGACTTCTCCCCCACTTAGTCAAAGGTAACTATCCACATATGATACAGGAAAGATAAAATCTTAAATCTTTCTCAAAAACATCACATTCTATCATAATTCATTAGATCTATCAAAGATCAACTTCAATAATATGGTTGACAATTATCCTCCATTTCTTAAAAGCTATCCCCATATATCTTACTCCGATCGCTTCCAAGTTAAATGCCCCACGAACACTATAATTCCCCGAGGAACACTTAGTGGATATCATACTGGATTCATCTAGACCCAGGATAACCGCACACTTTCTCAATATCAATCAATCTTTTCCAAATAAGCAATAGCTCACATCTTTGCGAAACCACATTCATGCTATCAAAGAAACTACATGCTCAATATAACACTTCTCTGAACCAAACTCACATTCTTTACTCAATTGAGCACACAGTTAATTGCCTTCCACAACCCATAATACGGCCCTAAGATAGAGTTCATATACCCCCATAATTCTTTGAATTTATCATTGAGGCCATTACAAAATTGACCTAAATATGACCGAAAAATTCATTCCATAAAATTCACAAAAATACTAACGAACTTACAAACCTAAATGGCATTACCGAAACTTATAACGATCGCATCTTATCCTGAATGCTGCCATGAGCACAATTCTCAATTATTCACAATCAACATCTCTCTGAATATAGATTGATTCTAGAGAACACCAAGCCCTTACAAAAGATCAAACAATTTGTCTATTCATCTATAGTGCCGCTTATCGACTTATTAATCTCTCGAGCAACCTAAATTTCAGCGATCCACAAATAACCTTATCGGTTCATCTTACTCACCTCAAAAGTTTAAAGCATCCTATAGCAAGCACCTAGCCGATGCTTCTTCAATCCCATACGGAATCCTTAAAGAAATTGGTACCAATTCTCACATAACCTCGAAATATTGGTCAAAAAATAAATAAACCAAATCTTTTTTCTAAGAAATATTCTCAAATACTTGCACAGCCAAAATTTCTTAACGACCACAAGATGACTTCTAGATGTGGTCTCACATGCTAAATATACTTGGCACACATCCTCATTAAACGACTTGTAGGTACAATGATACTAATTTTTTAATAACTCAACCAACTTTGCCTTATACCCAAATTTTCACATTTCGATTGCAAGGTACAATATCCTTACCAACATAATTCATACTAACATGTCAACTCACCAACTAAATCATCACTAATATCGTACCAAGAATTGAAACTACAAAACAAATCAATTCAACCCAACCAATTATATTTACGGACCCAAGAAAGTGTCATGGACCTCGATACAACTAATACAAAGCCAATATCCTTAAATAAATGAATAAACTTAGGAAATACAAATAAAAATACAGATTCAGAATTTCAAAATATTGCACACATTGAATGTCAAAACTTAAAAATCCTACCTTCCACCATGGTAGACAACACCTCTACACTTGTGCCATTATTGCAAAACCTCAATCCAATGCACTAGACTTCTTCATAGTCCAACCCACGATATAAGGACAATTCTCAATCATGTGGTCGAACTGTCCATGATTGAAATATGCTCCCAAAACTCGTCGGAAAAGATATTTATCCATAGAAGCATCCACAAATATATACCACAATATATCTCTATCCTCCCGACTCATGACTCTTTCTCATTAGCGGCCCATGGTTGACTTCGCCTTCTAACTTATGTGAGGCAAACATTATCTTATCTCCTTCCAGACCTTGGGTCACCGCAAACATCATTTTGATTCTCAGGATCTATATTTCAACTATTACAAGATCCGAGCCATCCAAAAATTCAAGCACTTGATCATTATTGCTAAATCGATTATAAATCGACATCGTCGAATTCACTAACACCAGAAATCGACTCCAAATTATTCTGACCTCAAGCCATCAATTTCACCTTATCCGTCTCACTTGTCATGCTATTTAAGCATTCTTAATTCTAGTCTCAGATCAAGATTAACTTAAGTTAACCCTTAAGGTATCCCCTACAGTTTCTCTTTCTCTTGATACTTGCCCAAACTAAATCCTTTAAGACTTTTCAATCTCACCATCCTTCCAAACAAATTCATACACTCAACTTTTCTATCATATGGTTGACCACCTCTACATGTCGACCTTCATCTAGGTGACATGATCGTCTACTAACATTCTTTCTGAAATGAAAATGACATGGGTTAAATTGCAACTCAATTTGAATATTAACCGGGACACTATAAACTAAGCAGTCAAATATAATTAACCAATTCTAACTTAATTTTAGCGTAAGTGAACTAACTTAACTTGTTTAAGACGCTAACTAAAACACCGCAACTAAACAATTAAATTTAACTACTGATTCTGACTTCGTTCGATAACTAAAACTATATAGTCTACTTAATTATCCTACATCTTCATCTACTTATTCAATCTTTTTTTACTCAAATCATAAGTTTTTATATAAGATTTAGATCAAATCTAAGATATCACTTTCTATGATATCAACTGTGAAGGATCACATTTTTTCGAACCAAAATCCGGTAGAGTTCTGGTAGTAAAATGATCACCAAACTAATGCAACATGTACAAAAATCATTGTACAACACAGTATATAACTACACATTTCAACACAGGATCCAAAAACGGCCACAAAACTAATATGTGGCACCAATATCATAACTTTGGGTATGACGTTGGCTAAAATAAGATGCCACTAAATTTCCAAACAAACTATAAATACCTGCAAAAATATATACATTCATCAAGAATAGCAAAAATTACACTACATATACATCATCATTATCATATACATATATCAATATATAATCTATCAAAAATGATACAAAATGCTCCACCAAAGACAATTCCATAAAATTATGTCCAAAAAGGTTCTTTAACCAAAATTTGTAGCCTAGCCAACTTCTAAACTCTACTCTGCCTCATCGGACATAAGGGCATGTTCATTTGGAGGAAATAAAGCAGTAAGGGTAAGCTAAATATCCAACAATTGTAAAACATTCAAAAACAATAAATGGTAAACATAATATAAAGCGGAGGAAGGATACAAAAATATAATGAAGATGTGTAAATATGAAGTACGATCAAATGCACTTTTTGGAATACATTTATCTTCCCTTATTTACTTATCTTTCTTTAGGTTCTAAAACATGTATAACTTTTTTATTTTACGGATCAGGGCCGATAAGCCTTACCAGTTAATGGTGTAAATAAATCGAGGAAAGGAATGTGTATGTCCCCACACATTCTAAATCACTAACCATGAACCTTGAATTTAACATTCCGTGGCAGACAATATATCTTTCACCTGATATATTAGGTTAGATAACAAATAACGGATACACCACTAGAGCATCTTTCGTGATCCAGGAGCGATTCCTCGATTTGCTACAGTATTATCCAAAGGCATATCAGGGAATACCACTCTCTAAAATATAAATCATTGATCCTGACTCTAACTTATTTATTTTTAAGGAAAGGTTCCACTAGAAATATATACAGAAGTTCTCACTCCCTGAAGAATAAATTAACAGATATAACAGATTGTGGAGTTTTCTTCAGATACTTTATATAACTTTCGTAATTCATGATACGTATACATATAATCATGTTCTTATGTATTTATGACTTTATATGCTTTCAATTTTATGCATAAATCATTATAAAGCTTGAAACAAGACATTCTTACCACAAAGCATCAAATATAACTTTAGAACTTTCGGGTAATAAATTTCTTTATAATTACATGCAATATAATTTTTTAAATATATACAAGATAACATACGGAACATACATGTGGGTAAATATCTCAATTTACGTCTGATAATATTTCTAAAATACGTAAAATTAACATATACAAATTACATGTACATAAATATTAATTAATCGGAGTACCCACGTCCATGAAATTAAGATTTTCAAATTCTAAAATCAAATCGTATATAAATTTCAAATTTCGTGGGTAAAAGTGCCGGGACAGGGGTTAGGATTTTTAAGTGTACAAAATTGTATAAAACTATCAAATCGGATACTCAATTGATAAATAAATATATATAAAGCATGGGTACCATAATCTAAAGCCAATTCATGTATAAATCTCAAAATAAATGGATAAAATTGTTCCGAGGGCGGGTTAGGGTTCCATAGATGAAAAATCAGTCAAAACTAAATAATCGAACATGAAATCCACATATGCACATGCTCAAGTCTTGAGTAGCACAAAATATGAATTTAATCAAGTATCAAAATAACGATACCCAAAAAAATGAAACAAAAGTGCAAATAAATGAAAGAAAAGGATATGAGTGTACTTGCCATAATCCGATCTATAACCTTTCTAACTAGATCCAAGTCAGAATTGAATCTGAAAGCCTTGACTTCCTCCTTCCCTCTCTTCTCCTTTGGGTTCTCTCTCTCTCCCCTCTCCCAGATCCACACAAAAATAACGCGAAAAAGAGCCGTTGGGGCTTTATAACACATTGGCGCTTGAGCGCGAGCGCTACAAAGGGGCTGCACTCGAGGGCTCGTCGAGTGAGTCTCGAAGCACTACCCACGCCCAAAAGAGGGCTGCACCTCGGGCGTGGCTCGAGGGCTGGGCACGCCTTGGGCGCCACTCGAGTACCTAGCCTTCCGATTCTTTTTAAGCTTTCAATACTAATTTTTCAAATATACTTAAATCTAATCTTGATTATACTATCTTAATTACCCGCAATTAACGCCCGCTTGAGGGAGCGCTCAAGGGCGCACCTGAGGGGCACGGGTCTGCACGCAATTCCGCCAACCCACACCCCAGGAGGGCTCAAGCGCACCTTGGGTGTGGCAATTCTGCCCAGTGTGCCTTGGGCACGCCTTGGGCGCCACTCGAGCGCCTAGCCTTTTGATTTTTTTAAGCTTTCAATACTAATTTTTCAAGTATATTCAAATCTAATCTTGATTATACTATCTTAATTACCCACAATTACGATATTTGAAAACCGATATATTATACCAACATTCTGGATAAGGTGGACCCCACAAAAGATCAAGGTCTCGTGATAAACGGCGAAAATAGGTGTTGAACTCTTGTTGTGGAAAATTCCATGTGCTCTCATTATGAAAAACTCCATGGAGGAAAGCCTTGTTACAAGTAGATGGGAGTGTCCGTCTATTGTAGTCAATGTAGTCATAAGATCAAGGATTTCCTCTTTCCCTTGTGACAATCGGTTAGGAAGCTAAGTGCTTTAGGGAAAGATTTTATTGTAATAGCCAGGGATGCAAAAGCATTTCCTTTAGTGGTGGAATGTAAACTTTTAATTTTTAGGACTTCTATACATATATTGTTAGAACCAAGGTTTGCACATTCTTCTATGTTTTCTAAATATTTATGCTATTTACATTGATTCCTTATGATATGGATTATTCATTACTTGTGTTTATGCCAATGACTATGTCATTGATAACTGACATTGTATATCATAGGCATATTGTTTAGGTGAATGAGTTTGAATTAATAGTAGATTTGATTTTACTTGACGTGTATGATTTTGATAAAATTTTATGTATAAATTTATCGGCATGTTATCATGCAAATATGGATTGTTTCTATTATATGGTGTATTTTTGAATTTTAGGTGTTTTAAAGAATTAAACAAAGAAAGTCGACCTATATAATTTTTGCTCTTTATCCATGCCATTTATTGAAATGCAAGTGTTAAACATGCTCAGCCTATGTTACTACCACAAGAAGTCATAATATGCCCACAAAAGAGATTCTAGTGGTAAAGGAATTTGATAATGTATTTTTAAAATTTTTACTGGCTTTTTGAATATAGAGATTAGCTTTGAGACCAAAGTTATGCTAGGATGGGCACCGATTTCTAAAACTTTGTATAGGATGGCATCGTTAGAGTTAAAGAAGTTAAGGAAGTAGCTATAAACATGATTGGAGAATGGCTTTATTTGACTAAATGTTTTACATTGAGGTGCACCAATTCTGTTTGTAAAGAAAATGGATAGATCTATAAGGTTGTGCATAGATAATAAAAAACTAAATAAGATAACCATGAAGAATAAGTATCTATTTCTATGAATAGACACTTCATTTGATCAATTACAATGACCTAAGTATTCTCAAAGATTAACCTTTAATAGGGATATCATTAACTAGGGATCAAAGAAGAATTTAGCAATAATAGCCTTTTGAACGAGATGAGATCATTCGAGTTCCTAGTAATATATTTTTGGTTAATTAAAGTCTTTGCAGTATTCATAAATTAGATGAATAAGGTATTTCAACCGTATTGGGATAAATTTATTATGATTTCCATCAATGATATATTGATATATTCAAGAAGTTATTCATCATACCTCATTTAAATTTTGGTGCAAAATCTTTAAGGATTGTGTAAATTTAAGTAAAAAACAAGTAAATTTAAAGCATAATTTTTCACTACTTTTGTTGAAATTTTTTAGTTTTTCTTCATATTGTTCATAATATGAGATTTTATACTTCCAAGCCACGTACAACTATTCATCCATCGTTCTCTTAATGTCTAGCTTGAATGTATTTCCTTTATTATCTAGTTTTTTTATATTGTGAAACTAATTGTTCATGATTATAAAGTTATTGAAAATCTAGAGATTATTGAAAAAATACGCTTACATATTTGTGTTTTGCAAGAATTTTAAGGAATTCTTTTACATGTCATTATTCTTGATAAGAACCTTAAAGAATCCTTTTTATATGTTTTTTATTTTACAAGTATCATATTATTTCTCTATGGCCAAAATTCATAAAAAGCATTTTTTCTTCTATTTTTTAGATGATATTATTTCACAAATTGTTTTCCATGTTTTATTTAAAATAAACCATTGAAATAAATTGATAAAAATATGTATATTATAACATATTATAACATATTTATATAACATTGAATATAATCCACCCATCGGTGATAATAGTGGGTAAGATTTAGTTTATAAGGCATTTTGTAGGCAACTTGTCCATGAATTTAAATAATAGAATATCAATGTAATTTATGGAGATAGAGAATAAACCATCCTCGACAAATTTTATTTTGTTGAGCGGGTTACCTTGGCCTTTAGTTCTTTTACTCACTATTTTGTTATCATATATTCATTGTACTCATATTTATTACAAAGTTATTCATTTACTTGTTGATATTCATGCTTTGTCACCATTTTAGATTAGTAAGCTTTATCTAATCAGGAGTTTCTAATTAGTTCATATGCAGATGAACATGGGACTTGAATGTTCTACATTGTATTTTGATTTTTGTTGAGAGGGAAACAATTTAAGTGTTTTCACATGCATTTTGGCATGTATAATTATTACAACACGGCCGAGTGCCTGTACATTGCTTTAGAACATGTACTGCATAAGACGATGGCATGGATGTGAGGTTATTATCTTGAAATTAGGAAATTAAGCAAGTTTACAATAATGGAGATCAAATTAGAGCAAATTTAACCATATTATATGACGGTTATAATTATTTATATTAGAATTGTTAATAAACTTTGTACAATACTGAGATTTGGATTATATTTGATGCCATATTATGTTTTAATGTTTTAGAAATGGCCGATATTATATCAAAGACACACAATAAAAGCACTTTATTATCTTTTGATAGTTTTTTTTTTTCTAGCTTATTTGATTTGACATTATTGCCGTGTCATTTCACAATAATAAATATAATATATTTATGTTGATAAACTGTGTCATGACAATCCTAATATGCACGTATTTTCATTAAAAATCAGAATACATATTTATTATTATTGCGGTTTGGGTTGATGATCTAAATCTTATCAAAACTCCAAAAGAGCTCACAAACATTTCTAATTATTTAAAGAATAAATTTAAAATGAAAAATCATAAAAAATTAAAATTTTATATTGGCCTATAGATCAAGTATTTTCAAAACAGTATTATTGTTTTTGTCAATCAATATACATAGAAAAGGTCCCAAGTTAGTTTTATATGGATAAGGCAATTACTTAATGTGAAAAGAATCCTTTTCAATCCTTTAGAAAATAATGAAGAACTTTTTGGTCCTGAAGTATCATATCTCATTAATGTTCATGCACTAATGAATTTGGCTAGTTGTGTACAATTTGAAATTACATTTATAATGAATTTATTAGCAAGAAATAGCTTCACTTCAACTGAAAGACATTAAATTGAATCAATACATACTTTATTATCTTTATGGTAATACTGGTTTGATATTACTTTATTCTATTGGATCAAATTCATAATTAATTGAATATATAAATGTGGGATATTCACCTAATCCCCATAAAGGGCTATCACAAATAGGATACTTATTCATTTATGAATGTACTACTATATCATGAAAATCAATAAATCAAATATTATTTGCTACTTTTTCAAATTACTCAGAGATTGTTGTTACACCTGAAGCAAGTAGAGAATGAACTTGGCTAAGATCATATATTCACCATAATTGAGAAAAGTGTAGTCTATCTACAATCAATGATATGCCAACCGTTTCATATGAAAATAATTCTACTTACATCACATATATCACTCGAGGTTATATTATGAGTAATAGAATAAAGTATATTTTACTTAAATTCTTTTATACTCATTAATTTAAAATTAACAGCAATATTGATATCATGCAGATACAAAATGGTAATAATATAGCACATTTATTCGCTAAAATATTATCAACTGTAATATTTATAATAATTGTGTGTGGCATCGACATGTGATGATTTAAAAACCTTAAATCAAGTTCTTTTTAGGAAATAGATTTAAAATTTTGTGCTAGTTATTATCTTTTTTTCTTTATTAAGGCTTTGTACGGCTATGTTTTTCTTTTCAAGCTTTTAATGATGCAACCCTAATATAATGCACTCTTTTTTCTTTACCATTATTTTTTTTCCTCATTGAGTTTTTCATTGGTAAGGTTTAATGAGGCATATAATTGTGCATGGATATCCAAGAGGGAGTGTTATGAATTCATCAATGAATAATGGATCACAAGTTATTTTTTCCTACTGAATTTTTTATCTTTTAATTTTAAGGTGATAAAATTATATCCATATTCATCCATCTTTTTATATTATTTGGTCTCTTGACCGTCTTTCTTTTACACCCATTATAACTCCTTATTACTTCAATATCTCTATAAAAGAGTGTTTGAGATGAATGGTATGCACATAAGGGAAAGAGAATGAAAGGAATTGAAAGAGTTGTGAAATATTACTAATCCTGAAGAATTAGTTTTCTAAATCTTGTGTTCTTATACTAATTATTGTTCTACTTTTTTTAAAAAAACAATTTACAATAGTTCACCAATGAAAACATAAATTAATGTGATAAATGAATAATTTATAAATACATGTACTATTAAAAGATATTCCATGAAATTAATTTAAATTGTAAAAATAAATTTATAAAATAAACCTAGTGTGATATAAAATAAAATTATTATTGTTATTATATACATATAACAGATTTTTTACTTAACCATTTCAATTACCGAAATTCTAATTCCACTTATATATATTTTTAAGTGTCAGCGTTTTTCAATTAACATCCACTTTTATTTAATCACTTCTGATTTTTATATGTTTGACTAGAATTTGAGTTTAACCAAATCCACCAGCCTTAGATTGAGAATAAAATGATAGATCTAGGTTGTCAAAGATTGAGCTGATCAACCACTTGGTCTAGGGTCCAAGCTGCCATTAATTGGCTTAAATTTGAAGGCTTTGGTGACAAACCAAGTAATCATATGTCGGGTCACCAAGTTGCCTAAGAACTAAAAGAGCCATAGTACTGCTACACTAGAAGCTGGCCGATAAAGGTAGATCCGGAAGGCTAGTCAAAGAGGGGTGATTGTCAAGCTAGATGAACAACCCTTCATACTTATTTATTTTTTAATCTAGGTTGGCACTAGAAGAGGCACTATGTCTAGCACAATCTTCTAACAAACCATTTGAAACTATCCATTAAGCTCATATTTATAAGCATAGCAATTGGGCTTGAAAACTAAGGAGATTAGATCCAACATTATGTCTCTAGTTAACAAATCATCCAAAACTATTCATCAGACCTACATCCAAAGAATGTGGCAAATTGTGAAATTGAAAAGACATCAGGATTCTAGTTAATGAATTGTTGAAACTATCCACTAAACTTACGTCCACAAATATAACAATTGGATCATATAATTAAGAAGCCATAGCCCAAATTAGGACCTTAGTCTATAAAAATGTCTAGAACTATCAACCAAGTCATGTTCATGGACGTGGTGGTTAAACCTAAAGGCATTAATTCTTTTAGAAGAAAATTGACTAAAAAGTAATTGTCCATAGCTCCGCAATAGATATTTAGTCAGCTACGAGTTGTTATTAAATTAGCCCCAAAATGGGCCCTAAAACCCTACAAATACAAAGTTCCTTAATATAAATGTCACATCCCTTTACCGAACCTAAACTATTAATGGAATTAATCCATTTTATATTAATTACTCACATTATTAGGTTGTTTTATTTTTAAACTTAAAATGCAAAATAAAGTTGTAACAAGTCCCAAAATCAATCTTAGACGTGAATTACAAGTCGATAACAATAACCGACCAAAAAATATAATAACTAGCCAAAACATATAACCCGAAATTGTTACACTTGAAAGTGGCTCGTTTACCAACTACAACATGAAGTTAATATATGAGTAAGGAGATACATCTATGCAAAGATTAGAATAATCAAACAAACATATAAAAAAATCAAAATATAACAACATACTCATAAAAATATTGCAATAACTAAGTTGTTATAGAACTAGTCAACCGAAATGAAAGTAACTCACCTTACAACTACTGTTCTGAAACAAAATATATTATCTGATTCTTTTCAATTCCAAGTCTAATTTTGTCAAACCAACTTTGCAACAATAATCCTTATCAGCAAGTGTCCAAACCTACTAATCTGGAGGAGTTAGCAAAAAATAAAAGTAAAAGTGACCCAAATACTAAGTAAGGTATATAAGTTTGTAAAATTGATATATATTTTTCCTTAAATCATGCTATCAAAGCATTAATCCAAATTTCCTAAGTAAGATCATGAGTTTTCATAACAAACATGTGCAACTTTTAAATTTTTCTTTCAAATACTTAATCCGAAATGTGATGTACAAATTATGCTCAAACATGCTAATGCTTATGGATTAAGTGTCAGTAGGGTTTTATCAATAAATGAGCGAATAATCAAAACTCGAGTTATATTTATTTTCATATAATCAAAGGTATTACGCTATTATTTAATATTTGTAAATAAATCATCATACATATAACCTCATAAAAGGAGTCGAACATCACTTCTATTCAGCAAACGATAGGTTTAAATTATAATTACTACTATAATATTTTAAAATATGTCATAATATATCACCACTAATTTTCTTACAGTGGTCCAATACATAAAAAGATAAAAATTTTACACAAATTATAAATAATTTATGTATTTTCTTATTTAGGAGAAAATATACTTAATTCTTTCATAGATTATACTTTTTTTCTTTAATTTATTTTAATCACTTGTCATATAATAATTTAAGCTTCTGTAGAAGTTCAAATATACTTATTTTAAATTATTTAATACTACATTATAAGATTTTCAAACATGCAAAATTATTTATGATGAGAATTATTAAAAAAAAAAAAGTAGTAATATTATAGAATTTTAACATTTTATTTCCATTAGCCAACATACAGTGGTAAATAAATGAATCTTCTAAACAGGTAAGACATATACTTAATAATTGTAAGTATGAAGGAATATTACATACAAATTTAAAACATAGAAGAACTATTTAAATATAATTTTAGCACATGTATAAGTTGTGGTGTAGAAAATCAATTAAGCAATACAATGTACATGGGTTTGGATATAGATTTCATACAATATTACAGAAAAATGAGAGAATAGTACATACATGTGATAAATAGATATTTAAAGTATAAAAATACATATATAAGTATTTAAAATAATAAATATATAAGAAGTGAAAAGAAATCAATAACAAAGGAAAGGAGGCTTGGAATATACTTATCTTGACTTTAAATTTACTAAAATCTTGTTTGAATTTACTTCAAATAGTCTTCTTTAGCTTTTTTTTCTCTCCTTCACTCTCTTCTCCTCTTCTTCTTCTCTTTCTTCTCTCAAAAAATTAACCAAATGTGACTTATATAGAATATATGTCCACCTGTGCTCGTCAAGCGCACACCGAGTATCATGACAAAACACTGTGACCCATGAGCATTACATCAGGCCCATGTCAGGCTCTAGCAATTTGCTAATGGTACGTTCTAATGTCCATCGAGCGCGCATTCAATGCAAGCATTTTGACAGAGGATGCTCAAAATTCAGTCAGGCATCCGTTTGACACGACCTCTCTCCCTATAATACACATGTGCGTGTAGCAGGCACCAATTGAATGTCACATTAGGCCAATGTGATCTAATCTAAAGTTAACTTTGACCTAATTTTCTTTCTTTGACTTCAATTTTACTTATCTTAACTTAATTAATTATAACAAAAATTAAAATTTTAAAACCCATATCTTACAATAGTGAGGGTGTCATATGATGATCTCGTATCCTATAATCAAAAGAATCTAGAGATCATTCAATTTTATTTTGAAATTGTTGCTTTGACCAAATTGTTGACTTAAATATTAGAAAGTAAAAGGGGGAATTAATTCTATCCTTTTAAATTCTTATTTTGATTTGTGGTAGCAAGATCCAAAATGAAAACTCCAAAAACCCACTATGAAAGCTGTCAAGTTTAAATCCAAATTTGAAGTATGCACCATGGCATCATCAATAAAAATGAATTAGTTAGCTTGTTTCCCTCAAAATAAGACGAATACACGTATAGGACCCACATCAATGGTTATTTCAAATATTCAAGCCCAATGGTGTCTCAACGTTATCTTAGGGTATGTTCTAGCTAGCGATGCCCCATAGGACCATGTCTACCGTCAATAGCATCACTCATTCATACAAACACAAAGGCAAAGTATGTGTCTCTATTTTTAAATTTTTAATTTTCACTTATTTTATTTAAACTTTTTTATAGGTATATAAAAGATATCAAGGTTCACCTTGGGCTGAACAGTCAATTTTTACTAATTATTTGTGGAAAGCGTTGACCCATAAGGGGATCATATAAGGTGTAAGTTCCATGGGATCATATGACGGTCAAGATGGTCACATGCTAAAACGTTTTGACTCAAGGGCTTGAAACTCGAGAGTTTAACCACCATAAAGAAGCCAAATATCCACCAAGTTAATGTCCATTCAAAGTTGGCAATTAAGATATTTACTGGACAACTAAATATTAGGGATATACAAAGTATGTAAGCAACAATAGCGTCTATTACCAATTATGATCATTTAACCACACAGTCAAGGGACTATGGTTCAATCTACCCAATGACAATAGCCTAATGGCTTACTCAGAAAACTCACATTGCGGTTTAATGTCAAGTGTGTAGAGGTGGTTGTACACCAAAAATGCTTCAAAGCTCTAAGGCTTGAGACTTAAATAAATCCAGCACTTGAAAAGAGAAAATACGTAACGGTTACAATACGGTGAAACAACTATATGGATAGTTGCACAAGAAACTACTGAACCTCAATAAGCAAGCTACGTCCATGTTGATATCAACTAATTTAGTTGTATGGTTCACTGACAAATGTTTCGAGCATTCCAACAAAAATAGCATAATGGCTAGTTCAAAGTTCCAAATGATGATGAGTTAAAAGAAAAAAAAAATGCAAAAAGGTACATGTTCAAAACAAAAATAAGCTTTTCTTCAAACTCAATCTAAATAACTGGAAGTAACGTAGCAAAATGCTATAAATTTGTGGAAGGGGAAGTCATCTATAAGACAAATAATGGCATGTCCAACCACAAATGGCATACTTCAAATTGAACTTGGAAGAAACTTTTCGTCCCAAATTACATAAAAGTTTTGACCTATTAATAAATTACGGAAGTAATATAAAAATAAATATTCAATACACGTAAATAATATTTAAGTCTAGATGAAGCAAACCACAAGTATAAAGTATGAAGCAATAAAAAATAATATAAAGATGTAATTTTTGGTGACGAAGAAAAATCTCGATAACGACGACTATCGAGTAAAACCATCCGAATTTTAACGGTCAGAAAAGATATGTACTATAAAAATCAACTTACAGATTGGGTGATAACGATGCACTAACCTAATTAATTTACTCTCGTCACGTGATCTATACCAATGAATTTCTTAGATTTGCCCATGGCAACGAAATCAGACGCCTTTTGGTCTTCATGTCAATATTCTTTTACGAACCGCTTTAAAAATCAATCACCACCAAAACCCCTTCTTCACAATATTGCCAATGAAGGAAGATGGGAAGGTATAATTGTAATGGTAAAGTGAAGGTGGTGAGAAAATCGTAACACAAGAATACAATAATATAATTGAGGTTTTCTGAACTTAAGCAAGAATAAAGTAGTAGAATATTATTTTTTTCTTAAAGGGGGCGCTCCAAAATGTATAAGCAAGAAGTAGGGTAAGTAAAAGAAGAAAGAAATATATAGAGAACCTTGAAAAAGATGTTTAAAAAAATGAACATTACCGCAGCGCTCGAGCGTGACTCAAGTGTGCCGCGAGCACACTTAGGCTTTCAAGTGGAAAACGCATGGTCGCTCGAGCGAGAAGGCAGCGAGATTCGGGCGCAGGGTTACTGGTTTTGGGGTTCGAGCGTATGGCGAGTGCATGACAGGTGCGAGGCTACTGGAATTGGGGCTCGAGCCACTAGCAAGCACACGGCAGGCGCAATACTACTGGAAACTGAACTCGAGTGCCGATCAGACGAACAACAGGCACCGGATACCGAAAACGGACAGTCATGAAAATAAGTTGATGCAGCACTTCAAGGAACATAACCCAATATCGACACACGATCAAATATAGTTACGAAATATATCAATACAAAAATGGTCCTAACAGAACTAGGACCAGACAACTGGTCAAGCAGAAACTATACAACTTTTAATTCAACGTGAGCCTATTGGGCTAGTGATAGGTCTAGGAAAATTTTGACCTGATCTAATCTCATTAACCTCAAACTGAGATTAAGATGATATATCCAGATTAACAGAAATTAAATTGTTAGTTACTTGGGCTAGAGACCAGATAGACATCATTTGACTCAAATTCGAATTATTTAGTGATAAGCGGGTGACTCTATGCAAAATGAATAAGCTATTGAAGAATTCATATGATCAGCGTGTGGCTGCACTAGAAGGTAAATGGGAAAGGTAGATCATAAGGAAAGAATCAAGAAGGATGAATTGCCAAACTAGAGAATGTTCCCTTCATGCTTGCCAATTCTTTTATCAATTGACACAAACTAATCAATCGATATGACTAACCAATCTATTAGAATGGCTAGAGTCATTGGTTGTAGTTAAAGAGATCGAATCTAGATAAGGCTCCATATTTATCAGAATATTCTAACAAATTGTTTAGAACTACATACTAGGCCCACATCCATAAGCATAGCAATTGGATGTGAAATTGATGAAACATGGTCCAACATTAAGACTGTAGTCAACAAATTATTTAAAACTACTCACTAAACTTATATCTATAAATATGGCAATTTAATCCTAAAATTATAGAGAAATGACCCATTATTAGGATCCTAATTAGCAAACTATTTATTACTACCCACTAAACCTACGTCTATAAAGTAAAGATGGTAGTTGAATCATGAAATTAAAAAGATATAGCCCGATATTGAAACTCTAGTCAGTAAAATTATCTATTGCCATCCACTAAATCATATTTATAGATGTGATGGTTAATTATGAAAGTATTAACTCTTAATAAGAAAGCTAATTACTAAGTAACTGTCTATAACTTCTCAGCAAAAAAATAATATGAGCATCTTTTGATGATCTGACACCCTATGTTCAAAAGGATCTTGAGATCATTCAATTTTATCTACCGCACTTAAGTTTGCGTATTCAAGAAGTTAGGAGCTCACCATTTAGAATATCTTCTCCACACAAAATATTGTCAAAGCTTAATCCTCAAATCCTCTACACTATTATTTACTCGCTCACTCTCACACACACTCTCTTTCTAACATATTAATTAGGCAAGATTGTTGGCTTTAACATTGGAGGGTAAACCAAATAATTAGTCTTTTTCTAGTTAATTTTTATTTTTATCTATCGTATATAGGATTTAAATTAAAATATTTAAAACTCACTTTAATAAATCTCAAATTCAAATCCTGGTCTAAAGTACTTATTAGATTTATAGTTTCTTTATATTTTTCATATCAATATATTTTCTAAGTTGTGCTTAGCCCTTTAGGGAAAAGACTAAATGCCTTCATTTCTTCCTAAATGTATAAATCTAGATACTAAATATTGGGGAAAATGTCGGTTACTTTTCCTTATATATTTGACAAAAATATGGGGAATGTAAAAAATAAAAGAAAGTGTAAATCATAGGTAGTAAAAAAATTGAATAAAGATTATGATTAAAAATACGAAAAATATATAATTGAGTAATAATAATAATAATAATAATAATAATAATAATAATAATAATAATAAATGCGATGAAGTTTATGTTCGTGGGTTCTAACTTTGTCACAATACCTAATAATTTTCTGAAATCATTTTGCATATTAACCAAAAAATGGTCAATAATATTGCAACCAATGCCTAATAGCCGCCACTGCCTAATAGCCGCCACTTAGGGTTTATTCGTTTTTTGTTTTGAAAATTACTCTCAATACAAGTTCTAAACCGTACTTATTTCAAAATATTTTTAAATATGTATATTTTATTTCTATTCATAAATCCAAATAACATAAATAATTGAAATTCTTAGAGCATTTTTTTTTAAAAAAAAAGATCTAAATTAAGTCATTTAATAATATATCTAAAACTATGCCAAATAAACCTTTTTGACACATGTGAATTACAAAAAGACTTACGAGTGGTGCCGTTGTCTAATTCCATACGGCGATTGTTGAGTAAGAAATAGATTATACTTCGCTTACCAGTTCAAACTTCCAAAGCTCAATATTTAATTTTATTTTGTCAAGTGATATCTATTGTTTGAATTCCAAAACTGCTTTTTCAAAAATACATATTATTTAAGCACATTGCAAAATTATGTGCATACTGTTGGCAGGAGACGCGGAAAGCGCTCGGACAGCACGGTGACCAGGCGGATAAGAGTTCTCGGACAGCACACGGAGCGAGAAACACTCGGACAAGCAAGAAAAATAAGGATAGAGAATAAAGAGAACACACATGTTTTAACGTTAAAACCCTTCAAAAGAGGGAGGAAAAACCACGAAGAAATGTCTTATAAAGCTAGAATTGTTTACAAGTGTTGGCTACTCAAACTCTAACGAAAGAAAACAATCTCAAGTGTACAACCTTCCTCTCTCAAAGTGTATCTCTCTCTATCTTTACAACAAAGCTTGCTCACAGCTTTCTCAAGGCTCTTAGAACTCAAGAATGTCCCAACTCTAGCACACACTTGCCAAAGGACAACAAGCTTATTTATATACACAAGGGTGGCGTGTCGCCACCCTCTTGGCGTAGGTCTCCGGACACACGATCTCAGGCTTGTGACGGGCGCATGCTTGGCGTGTCGAGCGGAGCCTGTAAAGTGAACTCATCTACGGCTATTGTTCCAAACAAAATATATGATCCGATTCTTTCAAGTCCAAGTCTAATTTCGTCAAACCAACTTTGCAACAATAATCCTTACCAACAAGTATCCAAGCCTACTAATCTAGAGAGGTTAGCAAAAAATAAAAGTAAAAGTGACCCAAATACTAAGTAAGGTATATAAGCTTGTAAAATCGATGTACATTTTTCCTTAAATCATGCTATCAAAATAATAATCCAAAATTCCTAAGTAAGATCATGAGTTTTCATAACAAACATGTGTAGCTTTTGAAATTTTCTTTCAAATACTTAATCCGAAATGTGCTATACAAATTATGCTCAAACATGACAATGTTTATGGACTAAATGTCAATAGGGTTTTATCAATAAATGAGCAAATAATCAAAACTCAAGTTATATTTATTTTTACACAATCAAAGGTATTACGCTATTATTTAAGATCCGCAAATGAACCATTATACATATAATCCCATAAATGGGGTCGAACGTCGCTTCCATTCAGCAAATGATAGGACATGTCATAATATATCACCACTAATTTTCTTACAGTAGCCCAATATATAAAAAGATAAAAATTTTACATAATTATAAATAATTCATGTATTTTCTCATTTAGGAGAAAATATACTTAATTCTTTCACAGATTATACTTTTTTCTTTAATTTATTTTAATCACTTGTCATATAATAATTTAAGCTTCTATAGAAGTTCAAATATACTTATTTTAAAATATTTAATACTACATTATAAGATTTTCAAACATGCAAAATTATTTATGATGAGAATTATAAAAAAAAAAGCATTAATATTTTAGAATTTTAACATTTTATTTCCATTAGCAAACATACAGTGGCAAATAAATGAATCTTCTAAATATATAAGACATATACTTAATAATTATAAGTATGAAAGAATATTATATGCGAATTTAAAACATAGAAGAACTATTTAAATATAATTTTAGCACATGCATAAGTTGTGGTGTAGAAAATCAATTAAGCAATACAATGTACATGGGTTTGGATATAGATTTGATACAATATTACAGAAAAATGAAAGAATAGTACATACATGTAATGAATAGCTATTGAAAATATAAAAATATATGTATAAGTATTTAAAATAATAAATATATAAGAAGTGAAAAGAAACCAATAATAAAGGAAATGAGGCTTAGGATATACTTATCTTGATTTTAAATTTACTAAAATCTTGCTTAAATTTACTTCAAATAGTCTTCTTCAGTTTTTTCTCTCTCCTTCACTCTCTTCCCTCTTCTTCTTCTCTCTCTTCTCTCAAGAAATTAACCAAATATGACTTATATAGAATATATGTCCACCTGTGCTCGTCAAGCGCACACTGGGCATCATGACAAAACACTGTGACCCATGAGCATTACATCAGGTCCATGTCAAGCTCTAGCAATTTCCTAATGCTATGTTCTAATGTCCCTCGGGCGCGCATTCAATGCAAGCATTTTGGCAGAGGATGCTTAATATTCAGTCAGGCATCCGTTTGACGAGACCTCTCTCCCTATAATACACATGTACGTGTATCAGGCGCCAATTGAGTGTCACATTAGGCCAATATGATCTAATTTAGAGTTAACTTTGACCTAATTTTTTTCCTTTGATTTTAATTTTATTTATCTTAATTTAATTAATTATAACAAAAATTAAAAATTTTAAAACCCATACCTTACAATGGTAAGGATATCATATGATAATCTCGCATCCTATAATCAAAAGAATCTAGAGATCATTCAATTTCATTTTAAAATTATTACTTTGACAAAATTGTTGACTTAAATATCAGAAAGTAAAATGAGGAGTTAATCCTATCCTTTTAAATTCTTATTTTGATTTGTAGTAGCAAGATCCAAAATGAGAACTCCAAAAACCCACTATGAAAGCTATCAAGTTTAAATCCAAATCTAAAGTATGCACTATGGCATCATCCATGAAAATGAATTAGTTAGCTTGTTTCCCCCAAAATAAGATGAATACACGTATGAGACCCACATCAATGGTCATTTCAAATACTCAAGCCCAATGGTGTCTTAACCTTATCTTAGGGTATGTTCTAGCTAGCAATGCCCCGTAGGACCATGTCTACCGTCAATAGCATCACTCATTCATACAAACACAAAGGCAAAGTATGTGTCTCTATTTTTAAATTTTTAATTTTCACTTATTTTATTTAAACTTTTCTTAAGGTATATAAAAGAGATCAAGGTTTACCTTGGGCTGAACAATCAATTTTTACTAATTATTTGTGGAAAGCATTGACCCATAAGGGGATCATATAAGGTGTAAGTTCCATGGGATCATACGACGGTCAAGATGGTCACATGCTAAAACATTTTATGACTCAAGGGCTTGAAACTCAAGAGTTTAACAACCATAAAGAAGCCAAATATCCACCGAGTTAATGTCCATTCAGAGTTGGCAATTAAGATATTCACTGGACAACTAAATATTAGGGATATACAAAGTATGTAAGCAACAATAGCACCTATTACCGACTATGATCATTTAACCACACGGTCAAGGGACTATGGTTCAATTCACCCAATGACAATAGCCTAATGACTTACTCAGAAAACTTATATTGCGGTTTAAAGTCAGGTGTGTAGAGGTGGTTGTACACCAAAAATGCTTCAAAGCTCGAAGGCTTGAGATTTAAATAAATCAAGCACTTGAAAAGAGAAAACACATAACGGTTACAATTATGTGAAACAACCATATGGATAGTTGCACAAGAAACTACTGAACCTCAATAAGCAAGCTACGTCCATGTTGATATCAACTAATTTAGTTGTATGGTTCACTGACAAATGTTTAGAGCATTCCAACAAAAATAGCATAATGGCTAGTTCAAAGTTCCAAATGATGATGAGTTAAAAGAAAAAAAATTGCAAAAAGGTACATGTTCAAAACAAAAATAAGCTTTTCTTCAAACTCAATCTAAATAACTGGAAGTAACGTAGCAAAATGCTATAAATTTGTGGAAGGGGAAGTCATCTATAAGACAAATAATGACATGTCCAACCACAAATGGCATACTTCAAATTGAACTTGAAAGAAACTTGTCATCCCAAATTACATAAAAGTTTTGACCTATTAATAAATTATGGAAGTAATATAAAAATAAATATTCAATATACGTAAAAAATATTTAAATCTAGATGAAGAAAATCACAAGTATAAAGTATGAAGTAATAAAAAATAATATAAAGATGAAATTTTTAGTAACGAAGAAAAATCTCGATAACCACGACTATCGAGTAAAGCCTTCCAAATTTTAACGGTCAGAAAATATATGTACTATAAAAATCAACTTATAGATTGGGTGGTAATGATGTACTAACCTAATTAATTTACTCCAATCACATGATCTATACCAATGAACTCCTTGGATTTGCCTACAGTAACGAAATTAGATGCCTTATGTTCTTCACGTCAATCTTCTCTTACGAACCGCTCGAAGAATCATTCACCACCAAAACCCCTTCTTCACAATATTGCCAATGAAGGAAGATGGGAAGGTATAATTGTAATGGTAAAGTGAATGTGGTGAGAAAATCGTAACACAAGAATACAATAATATAATTGAGGTTTTCTCAACTTAAGCAAGATTAAAGTAGTAGAATATTATTATTTTTTTAAAGGGGTCGCTCCAAAATGCATAAGCAAGAAGTAGGGTAAGTAAAAGAATGAAGAAATATATAGAGAACCTCGAAAAAGATGTTTAAAAAAATGAACATTGCCGCATCGCTCGAGCGTGACTCGAGCGTGCGGCAAGCACACTTAGGCTTTCAAGTGGAAAACGCATGGGCGCTCGAGCGAGAAAGTGGCGAGATTCGGGTACAGGGTTATTGGTTTTGGGGTTTGAGCGTATGGCGAGCCCACGACAGGTGCGAGGCTACTGGAATTGGGACTCGAGCGACTAGCGAGCACACGGCAGGCACGATACTACTGGAAACTGAGCACGAGTACAGATCAGGCAAACAATAGGCGCCGGATACCGAAAACGGACAATCATGAAAATAAGTTGATGTAGCACTTCAAGGAACATAACCCAATGTCGACACATGATCAAATATGGTTATGGAATATGTCAATACAAAAAGGGTCCTAACAGAACTAGGACCAGACAACTGATCAAGCAGAAACTATAAAACTTTTAATTCAACGTGAGCCTATGGGGCTAGTGATAGGTTTGGGAAAAAATTGACCTGATCTAATCTCATTAACCTCAAACTGAAATTAAGATGATATATCCAGGTTAACAGAAATTAAATTGTTAGTTACTTAGGATAGAGACAAGATAGACATCATTTGACTCAAATTTGAATTATTTAGTGATAAGCGGCTGACTCTATGCAAAATGAATAAGCTATTGAAAAATTGATATGATCAGCATGTGGCTGCACTAGAAGGTAAATGGGAAAGGTAGATCATAAGGAAAGAATCAAGAAGGATGAATTGCCAAACTAGAGAGTGTTCCCTTCATACTAGAAAATTTTTTTATCAATTGACACAAACTAATCAATCAATACGAACAACCAATCTATTAGAATGGCTAGAGTCATTGGTTATAGTCAAAGAGATCGAATCTAGATAAGACTCCATATTTATCACAATATTCTAACAAATTGTTTAGAACTACATACTAGGCCCACATCCATAAGCATAGTAATTGGATGTGAAATTGATGAAACATGGTCCAACATTAAGACTGTAGTTAACAAATTATTTAAAACTATCCACTAAACTCGCATCTATAAATATAGCAATTTAATCCTAAAATTATAAAGAAATGGCCAATTATCAAGATCCTAATTAGCAAACTATTTGTTACTACCCACTAAACCTACGTCTATAAAGATGGTAGTTGAATCATGAAATTAAAGAGATATAGCCCGATATTGAAACTCTAGTCAAGAAATTATCTATTACCGTCCACTAAATCATATTTATAAATGTGATGGTTAATTATGAAAGTATCAACTCTTAATAAGAAAACTAATTACTAAGTAACTGTCTATAACTTCTCAGCAAAAAAATAATATGAGCATCTTTTGATGATCTGGCACCCTATGTTCAAAAGGATCTTGAGATCATTCAATTTTATTTGCCACACTTAAAGTTTGCGTATTCAAGAAGTTAGGAGCTCACCATTTAGTATATCTTCTCCGCACAAAATATTGTCAAAGCTTAATCCTCAAATCCTCTACACTATTATTTGCTCACTCACTCTCACACTCTCTCTCTTTTTAACACATTAATTAGGCAAGATTGTTGGCTTTAACATTGGAGGTTAAACCAAATAATTAGTCTTTTTCTAGTTAATTTTCATTTTTATCTATCGTATATGGGATTTAAATTAAAATATTTAAAACTCACTTTAGTAAATCTCAAATTCAAATCCTGGTCTTAAGTACTTATCAGATTTATAGTTTCTTTATATTTTTCATAGCAATATATTTTCTAAGTTGTGCTTAGCCCTTTAGGGAAAAGACTAAATGCCTTCATTTCTTCCTAAATGTATAAATCTAGATACTAAATATTGGGGAAAATGTCGGTTACTTTTCCTTATATATTTGACAAAAATATGGGGAATGTAAAAAATAAAAGAAAGTGTAAATCATAGGTAGTAAAAAAATTGAATAAAGATTATGATTAAAAATACGAAAAATATATAATTGAGTAATAATAATAATAATAATAATAATAATAATAATAATAATAATAATAAATGCGATGAAGTTTATGTTCGTGGGTTCTAACTTTGTCACAATACCTAATAATTTTCTGAAATCATTTTGCATATTAACCAAAAAATGGTCAATAATATTGCAACCAATGCCTAATAGCCGCACTGCCTAATAGCCGCCACTTAGGGGTTATTCGTTTTTTGTTTTGAAAATTACTCTCAATACAAGTTCTAAACCGTACTTATTTCAAAATATTTTTAAATATGTATATTTGATTTCTATTCATAAATCCAAATAACATAAATAATTGAAATTCTTAGAGCATTTTTTTTTAAAAAAAAAAAAGATCTAAATTAAATCATTTAATAATATATCTAAAACTATGGTAAATAAACCTTTTTGACACATGTGAATTGCATAAAGACTTACGAGTGGTGCCGTTGTCTAATTCCATACGGCGATTGTTGAGTAAGAAATAGATTATACTTCACTTGCCAGTTCAAACTTCCAAAGCTCAATATTTAATTTTCTTTTGTCAAGTGATATCTATTGTTTGAATTCCAAAACTGCTTTTTCAAAAATACATATTATTTAAGCACATTGCAAAATTTTGTGCTTACTTGGGGTAGATCAAAAGTGGATTCAATTTGAAAGTTATGGAGCAAACCCTGCACTAGAGAATTACAAGTTTACATTACTAGAGAATTCAGCTTAGCAACATGTTAGAAAAAACTAACATGTGTAGATATGGGAAAATTAATACCTCTTTGATTATGGATTGGAGTTAGTTTAGAACTTCAGAATCGCTTTTAAGATGAGATATGTTGAATTTTATGTAAGTTTAACTCTGTTATCTAATGTGATCATACAAGAGGATTAGAATTAAACATAAAGAATTAGATAGTCCTAGATTACTTAGACAAGGAGTTTGAGGTCATATTAATTTTTTCCTGAATTAAAGACCTATAACTTTCAACAGCGCTCTCTTAGAAATAATTCAAGCTGGTAGTTTAAAAGCCCAAAATCAGATCCTTCTCAATGTTGGCAAATGGTGCCTAGTGCCTAATGCAACGATTTATTTTAATTGTACAAAGATAAAATTTTGGGTCAGGTTGACATATATAACTAACTATTCATCATATTATTATATTGTAGTTAATATCTAATTACATTATTTGCTCTGATTTGAGATATCTAATTGATATCTAAGTGATATGCCAGCGTGTTGACATAGCTATAGGCTGTATTTTGAGCAAATTCTAATGATTTTAACCTCAAAATAATTAAGATATTTACGGTACCTTTAGTTTCATACTTTAATGTCCATCAAGACTTCCAAATATTTCTATCATGCCTCATCAATTTCAAACCCAAAAACCCAAGTGTGATAAGTGTGTCCTTTTGACTGTTGGCGGCTAGCTGGTATTACACTATGTTATACTGTATTGCTATATTGATAAACTTTGAAATTTCAATCCATAATCATGTGTTTGAGGGAATCACGCACTCTACCATAACAGTTTTGTGCGTTATGATTTCATTACTCATAATAATAATAAACAATACTACTACTGCTATTATTATTATTTTAAAAAACATGCAAATACATATCTTGATTTTTTTTGAATAGACAAAAACTATCGACTTCATGGTGCCTTGAAAATTTAAAATGCCTTGATTTTGTGCCTAAGTCTCAAACTTTATGTTTCCTTCAAACATTTAGCAATGATATTTAAGAAAAAAAAATTCTATTATTGTATGTTTTGTAACTATAATATAAGAAAGTAAAAATAAATACATATTATCAAAAGAATAAAGCTAAAATAAATATTACTATAATTATGCCTAAATTTCAAATAAATAAAACGTTAACAATCTATGTGAAATAAAATTGAGATTCCATTATTAAAACAAGAATTGAAATATGAACATTCCTGCTAGTGTTTTTACATAAATCAGATTGACTGTTGTTTTATTAACATAAGAAATATTCTTCTCATTCCAATCATTCACACTTACACAATAATAACTCCTTAATTTACTTTTAATATTCTAGCCAAACAGATTAGTGATAGAACTTACGTAAATAGATATGAAATGAGATAGAGATTTCATAAAAGCTAAAGTTGAATTATCAAAGTAAGTGTTTATACATGAACCGGACCAACTTAGACAGAGGGTAGACATCAATTCAAGAAATGCTTTGATTGCCTTTCTTGGTGGCTGACCTTCTTTTTGGCCAACTCGATAGAATTTAGTCAACCTATTGTTCCTTGTGGAAGACCATTTGCAAATTTGCTTTTCCCAGATGGACATGCTCCTGATGAATAATTCATTCTTCCACGCTACATATGTGACTTTAGCTAATAAGTCCAACCTATGATGTAAAATTAATATGATGTGAATTTTATTCCAACAATAACTTGTTACATATGACCTAATAATTTTTACTTTATAGCAAATTTCAAGGCAAAATAATTACCTGAGTCCAAGCTAGAATAGCTAGTACAATAGTAAGGAAATAATTATTGATAATACTAAGTACGAAAATATAAACAAATTCTCTTTATTAACATTAGTATAACTAAGCAACAGTAACGCACATTTGCTACTGTGCTATGCTCCAATGAATGTATCTATAACTACAGATCTATATATGTTCACAAAGACTATGAATATATTACTTGAAACACTAGTTGGTTTGAATCATAGATGCACATTCTTGTACAATGTATGAAAAGACTATATAGAAGATACCTAAAAGTTGTCCAATCCTTCCCTTGACCCTATATGTTGTGGGCAATGTGCCTAGTTTTTAGACTTATTTTGGTTTTTTATACACTAAATTGCCTTTTTCTTTTAACTGTTTATGTTTTTGGAATGAATTGGTTACTAGTATTGTGTTGAACATTTTTTCAATTTTATTTTATAGCATATATAACATTAAAAAGGTTATTGGTTATACAATATAATATAGATATATGAACCCTAATTATAAAAAATAAGAAAATAATATAAACAAAAACAGTTGATAACACCTTATTTATAAAAGTAAGAATAATATATATAAAATTAATGTAGAATTGAGTATAAATCGGATCTCAAATAGATTACGAAACTTTTTTTTTTTTCATTTCTCTCTTTGTACACCAACCTTATGTCTTAAAAATAGCGCTATTAGCTCGGATTTAACCTAGAATATCAACTCTATTTTAGATATTTGATATTTCAACATCAACTCAAAAATTAGAAGTATGGTTCAACAATAACAAATACTTAATAAATAACTCTAAAAATTTACATTTGACTTTACGGTTTGAATGGCAGTATCCTACTAACAATGATGCCATTTAAAAGGTCATGGGCCTTACATGGAAGTGATATAAAATCTAATAAGACGACCTTGTTTCTTCACGCAACATCTTTACTTAGTTGAATAAAAAACATCTTGGATAGTTGATTTGAGTTGGTTCCTCTTTATATCTCAATGTGATAATATCAAAAGATACTATAGAGTTTGAGTCGGGAAAGACCTTCATTTTCAACTTTTTCTTTTGTCAAAGCAAAAAACAATATAAATAATTCAGACATGTGCTTAGGTCATATAATTCTACGTTTGATGGAGATTTATGCTACAATGCATGTTAGACTAAAAGTCTTGTTCTTATACTTTTAAATGTACAGGCTTTTGTCTTGGCACAATGGGCCCTTGATCAATCTTTTGCAGTGTTTATCCATTTCTTTTTGCCAGATACTTCTAAGGAATCTGGTTATTAAACTCAGAACCAAAGTGGGCTACATCTCCATGAGATACATATTAACTATATTTTTCAATCTTAGCCATTTATATAAAAATAAATAATTATAATTTAATCATTTTAAAATTATTAATATAATAAATTTTTTAATCTGTTAAGAATAATAAGTACAACCGTTCATTTGAAATAAATAGTTGAGATAGAAAAAATATAGGTATTGCATCTTTTATAGATATGTAGTCCCTGAATACACAAAATTCAAAATTACAATGGGATTCTTCTATTTCTAATTGACTTTTCAACCAGCTTTTCTATTTTACTACGTGAAAATTACGTGAACCAAATAACAATTTAGGAGTTAAAAATTCCCAGTTCTTGACTTTTGCAATTTTAGGTGTAGATAGAATAAAACTTGTCCTTTGTCAGATGTCAAACCACCCGATTGATATAAGTGAGCACTATAATTGATCAATTGTATTTGATTTTGTTAGATCTAATCGAAATTCAAAGTAAGAGTATGCTCAACAGAGATATTTAAAAAAAGGATGGGAGCCCAAGCAGGCCAGGGGCCAACAAGATAAGGTCCAATGAAGTAAAGCCTAGGACTATTAATTATAATGAAGAATTGCGCTGCACCATATTCGGAAAAATAGGTGGTACTACTTTGAACCTCGACCTAAAAAGAAAAAATGGCCCATTTCAACCAAGCCACCCCTGCATATCGTCTACTCTGTGTCCTTGCCCTTCATACAACTGCAACTTCACCACTGTTAGCCATGATCCAACCCAAATCTATTCTGATTTGAGAGAAAAAGAGTGATGGAGAATACCATTTTACAAAAGAATATAAAATTTAAAGTCTAGTCTGTTGAAAATCTCTCCCGTAAAGAAGTTCCGATTAACGGGACGTTGACCGGATTGACGATCAACGGACAGTCAACATAGTTGACCGTCTGAAGGATTAAGTCGACCGTCTTTAGTTGAGGACTCTCAGGACAACTGTGAACACGGTCAACATGATATTGACCGTTCTGAATGTGATGACGGTCAACAGAATGCTGATCGGTCTGTTTGGAAGAACGGTCAATAAGGTTGACCGGCTTATTAAAGCAACACAGAGCACCTGCTATACCTGAAAGGGAGTAGGTTGACCTACCTATTTAGGTAATTTTGAAAACTCAGCTGCAGATCTGTTACTGCTTCTGCTGCAGGCATACACCACCTGCTGCTAAGCTTATACATGCTTATTGGGAACCATGCACCAACCATAAAGGATGACGTGGTGGTCCAACTGCTGTCAAGTCTTTGTATATTCTTGTACATACATATATGTGTGAGTAGGCTGGGTCTGTGGGGTGGTGTAGAGAGAAGTTGTTGTAAGTAAAAAGAGAGCAGAGCAAAGTGTGAGTATGTGAGAGAGTAAGAAGAAAACAGATGAGAGGAAGAAGGCCCAACTGTGTGTGTGTATTTTCGCATTACTGTTTTGTAATCTCTATCTTATACATAGTACAATTTTTCGGACTCAACATCCCATGATTTTTCCCTTGATTCAAAAGGGTTTTCCACGTAAATATCGGTTGTTAATATTCCCGCTTTTATTCTTTCTCTTCGATTCATTTATGCCTGTGTTGGTAGGCCGTCCCATTTTCGGCCAACATAGTCCTCCGTTCCCTCGACTTGGCTTTCTCTCTCGCCTTTTTACGATACTTATTAGGCATTTGAAACTAATTTAAATGCTACATAATAATTTTGAGAATAAATTTTCATTCTTTTGGGGCTTCTATTCTAATTAATACTGTCTAGACTTTATGTTAAAGGACTAAAGAGTTTGATTGAAGAACCTCGAGCCATATATAGATTTCAGGTACAAATTTTTCTATGTTTTTAATCATATACCGTGATTTATCAATGCTATGAAAATTTATAAATTCCGAATGCATCACATAAATTCCACCGGTAATTAAGAACATATAGTGTAACTTACGACGTGTACATAACTGAGTGGTTCTTTGACACGTACTACCCTGTCTCTCTCTTTTGTTTTAAAGTAAGTGACACGTACTACTTATCATTCCATATGGATATAAAAAATTATACAAGAGAAGTCATATTGTTTAATAATACCAATTAATTATTACTTATATAATTATTAGATCTTTGAGCAAAAGTCGAGTCACCAGTACTGAGAGGAGGTAGCAATCAATATAAGTATTTTAATATTAATAATAATGATAATAATAATATGATATTTTTAATATATTATGTTACTTTTAATTAATATAAAAAATAAATTTGATCAAGTCGGGATTTCTATCTAGAGGGCTCGGCATGAATTCATTATAGATATACTGATTTTTAAAAGTATTATAAAATGATGTGTTATATCATAGTTTTGGAGATATTTGTCAAAGATTTGAGCTGACTTCCATGTAGTGGGGTTGGCAATCTCATAGTAGACCTCTTGGGTTGCTTGTTTTGGCACCTCAGATCCCTGAAGAAGGAATCGAGGGATAAAATTATATTTTTTATAATATAAATATTTTAATATTTTAAAAAATTTATATAAAAAATCATTTCATAGCATTTATAAAGATATAAAATAAGTGTTGTTAGATTGGGTTCATCCGAAGGTGCAGATCCGACGGTAGGCCCTTGTTCCCCATCAAGAGCTTCTGTGAGCTCCAAATATAGTTGGAGGCATTTGACTTAAATATTTTAGACAAGTTTTGAATTATTCTTCAACTTTGAAGGTAGCTTGGCATACAAAATCTTCAAATTTGAACTTGGTTTTATTTTTATTTTTTGCCTGGCTAAGATTTAAAAAATTATTATCATTTTATAAATTTTCCATTTTGGAATTAAAAATTCTAACTAAATGCAGATCTTCCTATTATCGACACCGGCAAACTGCACTAACCAAACCAAGTATATCTTTATTTGGAGAAGCCACTCATCAAATGGCATATATATATATTTCTAAGCCCTTTCTCAAATATTTCTTTAATAATTGGAAATGGGGTTTCTATTGAGAAAAGTAGGATCCTAGTTTTATCATTTGTACTGTTGATTTAAAAAATCAATAGTCAAATTTCAATATTAAATGATACTATTTAGATAATTCTTTATTAAATATTTTTGATGCGTTCTTGATTCTTGAGTTGTGATACGGATTAGAAAGTTTTCCACCTTTCCGCTGTGGGTCAAGTTGGAACAAATCGATTTCCATCACTATTAATTTAAAATTTGCGCTACACAAATTATAAATAAAAGGTTAGAAGATTGATAGAATTTACTTCCTAATTTATACTCCGACACTTAAATTAATCATCTTTCTAAAGAAACAGAAAGATGTAAAGAGGATGATAAATAATGCATGATTGCACTTGAATGGGGGATGTGAGAAGAGGTCTGACTCCTATAGGTGCGCCTGGCGTGGAGGCGGCTTGGAAGTGTAAGAGGACTAGGCTCCTTTGTGGTTGCATACGGTCGGTGGCTTACTGATATTGCACTTGATAGGGAGTGGCTCACTATCCAGGAAAGAACTACTCTAGAGAAAGACACTTGGTTCTTTTCTTCATTCTCTTAATCTTGCTCAAAGGCAGCTTTATATATCTTGAACTCTTCCCCTTCTGTGGGCGGTAGAGGGACTTATAATGTCTCACAAAGAGGGCTTTGACAGTAAAACTAATGACAGGTGTTCCTTCAAAATTCGCTGGCCGCTGGGCGTTAACGAGAGCTACCGTATCAGATGTCGTCTTGTGGCATTAATAAGACCATGGTTGGTGGTAGCCAACATGGGCCAGGTCTCCTTTTGCATGGGTTGGCTGGGTTGCCGTTGGTTGGCGGACACGGTGATTCCCCATGGTTGACCACCAACTCCATTGGTTGAGTCCTGCCACTTTGGCACCTTCTATGCTACTAGGCTATTATCGCAGATGAGGAGAGTTGACTTTGCTGCGATAAGCAGAGCCTCAGAGGTTACTCCCTCAAGTTGAGCCATTAGTTTCCCATGGGCCTATACACAACAAATGGGCTTTTTAGACTAACTTTGGGCTTTGCACTCGCGTTGGGCCTTGCTGGCCAATGGGCTGACATCGGATTGCCCTCTGCTGTGACTAGATAGGCCCGAGTTGTTCATGGACCCAACACTAGCCCCAAGCCGAGGAGTTGAGCCCTTTCGATCTTTGGTATGTTAAATGATGGGATGTTGCTAGCAGGCTCTAGCCATGTGCCTCTTCCCGAAACACCTCAGCTCACCGATTCCAGAGTTATGTTCCTTCCCTAGGCGTGGTGCATCCTTCCGTACAATACAACAGGGATTCAATGGTCTATCTAGAAAGATTTTGCTCTGAATCGTGACCTGAATCTGATTCCTTGCCAGCAATTGTTGTACTCATCTTTTCATTGAGAGCTCGCTACTCCCTTGTTATGGCAATAAAAAAGGGGGGACCCTCTTACTCTTCTCTTCAAGGTCCATCCTTACGCCATTGAAACAATGCGGGAGCTCAAGGTCACCTTAGTTTCTCCGAAGCCTTGTGCTGGGATCAGGTGGAATCATGGAAGATTTGAAGACGAGCCTGGTGTTTGTAGCACCGCCATTGTTCCGGTCGGATCCTTCAAAGAATCGCTTCCCACCGACATCACGTGGTGCTTGGCCCTAGGGAGAGACACAATTCTTGTTTATGTAGGCACAATTCACATGGTATTTGACCTGCAGCCATTCTCTCTACATGTGTCTTCCCAGGGCCCGTTTCTAGGCATTCGCCACTAGGCTTTTGCTTCATTCATCTTTTTCATTTATGTAATTTTGTTATTGTAAGCCTTGTACCTTGTAAAAGAATTCAATGAATGGAACCATCACATCTTCTCTTGCCTCTGGCATGTCTGTTGTCATATTCTCTCGTCTCCCTATTGTTACTTTATGATTGGGAGGCCTTCATGCCGTCATGGGTGACCTAATTTCTAATAGAAAGTCGATCACAAATCTAGTGTCTCAGTTATCCAATGATTGGCCTCTCGGCATACTGGCCAAGACACTTGGCCGTAGGGCTAGCCGAGTAGAGCACCGTCAAGTCGGCCTTGGTTGCACTTGACCCACTTTCTGTGTTGAGATATGTTGTGTTGATGGTGGGAATGTCTATAGGCCATCGACGTTCTAACGTGACCGTGCACCATAATGATGGCCACTTCGGCCAATGGCGTTTGTTCTTCTAGGGTCTTTGCATTGCATTTATTGCTGATAGGATGGTTCCACAGTCAACCACTAATTCTAGCACTCAAGGTTTCGAGGCGCCATGCATATCTCGATTAGCTGGGAAGGGACGAGTTATGGCCTGCGTAGTGCTGACACTCATCATTGCCATCATGAGGGCAGCTTTTCGACTTACCAACCACGTTGTTTCCGTTTTGCTTATTTAAGCCAAGTGCCCTTCGCCGTTCCGCACTTTTCCTTTGCCTTAGATCTGCTGTGAACCATTCTTCTCTCCATGACTTTCATTCTTCTTTCCCTCAACAATGGCTTGCGATGATGTTGAGAAGATTCGATCGATCCTCACAGTCATGGATGTTCAGACCTTGCTTTCTTAGTTCAAGGTCTCAAGGAGTACAGTGTTCTTGGTGCCTAGTAAAGGCGGCAGGGCCTACTCCCCGCCGGATGACTTCATCATCGTATATGAGGTCCATTTGTGGGGTGGACTCCGTTTCCAGTGCCAGCAGGACTTATTCATGATCCTAAAAGCCTTGGGGGTGCTGGTGGCAAGGCTCATGCCTAACACCATACGTTATCTAGTGTCTCTCTGCGTCTTCTCCCACTGCCATGGTTGTAGCTTTATCATTACATCCGTGAAGGTGATTTTTACCTTTTGAAGAAAATTGACTAGATCTCCATGTCTCCCCACCCTGGCTTCAACTTCAAAGGGGCAAACCTTAATTTAGTCAAGCACTTGGAAGAATTGTATTTTTACCTAGCGGCTCCTTTTGACTAGATCATCTCAAATAAGTGGGGAAAGGTGCGCCTCAACGTCACTAGGCCCCTAGAGGAGGAGGAGAAAGCCTAGGAGAAACCTTTAGTAGACTTGATCCAAGCCAATGCCAGCACTTTTTGCGAGTGGGGACACTAGCTAACTTCTGATGCCTTTATTGGGGCTGCATGGGAGCCGGCCCCCATGGTGATGCCTGCTATTCTGAGGTATCTAGGGGCCCTAACAATTCAAGAGCCCTCAGGTCCGTTGTCAAAGCGGCATCACTCCTTCCTCAGATGGCTTTTCCACTGAGTCTATCTCTTCATTGGGAGAGGATGAAGCTACATTGTAGCGGGTTTGGCAATTTGGGAGTGCGTCAAGGGGAGCACATCTTATGAGTGCTTCGCCTCAGGCCAAGCATCTAGTTTCAGGGGAGCCCCGGGTGCCGTAGCCATGGTGGTTCCTGTATCAAGACCCGCGCTTGCCACCATCAAAGCACGAGCCAGGCCAATTCCTGAGTTGGAGTAGGCACAACATTGTTTTCTTGCCATTGCCAAGATTTTACAAGGCGAGTAGTTGGTGGAGTGCCCAAACAAGTCGGCAAAAGTCGCAGTGAGGAGATACTAGAGGTCGCTCTTGGGTCGGTGTCGGGTGTTGACGTTGGAGTGTCTAAGTCTCCTATCTATGATGAAGGGGATGCTACCCTACCTAACGGTGCAGTTGAGGTTGTGCTGGTTGTCAAAGGCCCTGAGATTACCAAGGAGCCTTCTTGCTTGGAAACCGTAGCTATAGATGTGCCTCCTCTAGAGGTGGTCGAGATCGCGGAGGAAATTCCTTTAGGAAAGATGGTCACTACTGCCGCCCCCTCCATGGGGACAAGCAAATTCGTTGAGCCACATTCTTCGAACCCTTCGGAGCTAGTGGCTTGAGGCTCTATGGCTGTTGTCACCGTTGCGGAAGAAACTATGGTGCCGGCCCCTAAATTTTCAAAGTCGGAGGCAGTCACGTCCATTGGGGTTGAGTTGCTGGAGGGGTTTCCCAAGGTTGACCAAAGACATCCCTCCAAGGGACTTTCCTTCGCAAAGGTACCCATTGAGCGTCCCTTTGTTCCTTCCTTACTTTGGCCTTCTTTGTTCTAATGTGTTTGTTGCTAGCTGGTTTTGGAGCACTCTAACTTTTGGCTGCCATCGGTTTCTTAGCTCACGGGCACATCAATGAGTCGGAGAACGGAGGTGTTGTTGAGCAGCTTGAGGCCTTGGAGGGCAAATTGCGTACGGCTTACTTCCCTCAAGGGGTTGCTCCATGATTCATAGGAGCGGTATCATCTTTTCTGCTAGCACTGCCTTTAGCTCGAGGATCAGTTGAGAGCCTCTATTCCGATTGTGGACCTTGGGAAAGTGTTGGAGGGAAAAGTTTGGGATGACTTTTACCTCTGCCGATGGGTTGTGCAGTTAGTCGCACCAAACTTTCCATTTTCTCTGCTCCACCTGGTGAACGCCAATGCTACTTAGGTGTTGGACTTGCTTTCTTCTCTCTCGTGAGAATTGCCATGCCTTCATCCTCCCAGTCGAAAGGTGACCTGCCGCCGAGCCTTGCTCCTCCATCTCATTCGATCTCCCCATTCCCCTATCTTTTTTTTTTTTTTTTCGGGGAAGTGGCCCGATTGTATATCCAGGACAAATTGTTAATAAAACCAACCTGATAATTTTGATCTTCATTACTATTTGCTCAAGTTTTCATGCTGAATTGTTTTTCTTTCTTTGTTTGGCTAAGTGTCATAGCTATCATTGTCGGGTTTGTTTGAGGCGCATTGGCCTAGTGATACTCATTCCCTTGGGAGAGGAATGTTGTGGCACCTTCATTCTATGGGGTGTTCTATCCTATTAGTAGGACATTATCGCATGCTCGGGGGTGAGCCTCGATAAGGCTAGTTGGGTTTTATGGCCGCAGCAGTCAGGCCCTATCAAAGCTAGTTGGGTTTCATGGCCGCAGCAATCAAGCCCTAGCAGAGTCGTAAGTCGTCGTCCATGCATTGCCATGTTGGTGTTCGATCCTACCTTAGGATGTCATTGCTCATCCACTTCTAGTCCTAATTCGTTGATCGTCATCGATTGAGGGTGCTTTCATTGTCGGGGGGAGATCGTTGCATGCCCACTGTAGAAGCCCCCTAAGGTTTTATAGGTCGTTTGGCTGGGAGTTCCAAGAGCCTCCAAGCTTAGGTTTCGACTGCCGCTAGGGCGCTTGGTGTGGAACCAGGGTTTAATTTTTTAAAAAACTGGGACGCTCAGCTCAGGGCTAAGGTTCTTCGACTTCCAACGGGTCGCAAAGCAGGCCAAGATGAATCTTGCATTGACTTAGGGGCAATCTGGGTCACTTAATTTGGCAGAATGACAAACATGCATACGATCACATAGGCAAGTACATATGAATAAACAAGCACTTAGAATGATGTATGCGGCCATTACCTGGGTTTGTCTGGGTCTTATTTGTAGTATCTTTTGAGGTGGGTGGTGTACCATGTTCTCGGGGTGAGCTTGTTGTCCTGGGTGTAATTTGTACATACCGTTCTGGAGGATTGTTGGGACAAGGAATGGTCCTTCCCAATTCGGAGAGAGCTTTTTCCTATTGACAGTTTTTCGGTTGCCTCTATGCTCTATAAAACAAAGTCTCCCATTTTGAATTGGCAAGCCTTTACCCTTTACTATAACACCATGCGATCTGCTACTGGTATGCGGTGGTCCAAAGGCGTGCTGTTTCTCAAACTTCATTGAGTAGATCGAGGTGCTCCCTGATCTTCTAAGGGTTGCTGAGGGGATTGAAGCTTTCAACCCGCAAGTTGGGCAGACCAACCTCCATTAGGACGATCGCCTCCATTCCGTAGCATAAGTGGAAAGGCATCTCATGGATTAGCTCTATGGGGGTGGTCCTATACGACCAAATGATGGAAGGCAATTCGTTGGCCTAGAAGCCCCCAACATCTTCCAACTTGGTCTTCAATCCATCAAGCAATGTTTGATTAGTCACTTCTACCTTCCCGTTGGCTTGTAGGTAAGCAAGTAAAGTGTGAAATAACCTTATCTGTGGACTTGCGCAATACCTAGAGAATTGTTTGTCAATAAATTGGATTCCGTTATCAATTACTATTATTTTAAAAATCCCAAAATGGCAAACGATGCTCTAGCAAATGAACATTGTGGCATTCTACTCCGTTATCCGTGCTAGTGGGGATGCTTCCACCCACCTGGTGAAATAGTTAATGCCTACGATAACGAATTTTCTTTGTTCGAATGCTATGGGCAGTAGTCCGAGAATATTGAGCCCCCATTGCATGAATGGCCAAGGCTTCTACAGAGTTTGGAACTCTGTGTGTGGCTGGTGCGGCACGTTCATGTGGAGCTGGTAGTTTTCGTACTTCTTCACAAAATCAATGGCATCATGTTTCATTAAGGGTTAGAAGAAGCCTTGCCTCATTACCTTGAAGGCTAAATTCTTTCCCCCTACGTGTGAGCCATAGACTCCGAGGTGCATCTCTCTCAGTGCATAATCAACCTCTTCCGACGTTAGGCACCTCATGTAAGGGACCGAGTACCCCCGACGGTTAGTTTTTCGTCTATGAGGATGTACCTGTAACATCACATATCCTTATTCATCATTAGCTTTATTCTTAATCGTATTTATCGTTTACCAACCAATAAGGGATGTAAACTTTTTCTATATCTTTTTATGCATATATAATAGTCTTTTCATACACAGGACCCAAATAAAGAAAGATACCAACTAAAATCATACAAAATTTTGATAAAGTATGACTCACTAGTATCGATCAAAATAAACTTGTCATATATTGATATTAAGTACAATTTTTAAAATTTATCCAAGTACATCAGGCATATTTTTGTTTCTTTCTTACATACATCATAAACTAATACATATTATAATATAACATTCCAACTTTGTTATATCCTTTATCCTTTACTCCTACTCGTCTAGTAAAACTTGTTTGGCCCATCTAAAAAGTTAGTAAAATCGTAAGAGAATAAATAAAATACTCAACAATGTACAATATTTATATATAACAAAGATTATACAACTTTCTTAGTTAAAACATAATAATATATATAGAAATCATTATAGATGATAGAAAACATGCAATTCTATTCTTGTACTTTTCTCTAAGTTTTACAGATAATTTTTCTTTTCTTATTCTTTTATAGAGATCAGAGTTAGTAAATCTTACCAACTAAATGAGCAATTGATCGAAATTTAAATTGTGTTCTGTCCACACAATTTAAGGCCTGAGCTCATATTACACCCCGAGATGGGTGGATTGTCTTCTGTCCATACAATTTAAGATGGGAGCTTATATTTATACCTCGAGATATCAGAATATACTATCCGTTGATTTATTAGTGATCTTATTGCTTACTTTATTTCAAAATTTCTTACGGAAACTCTAAAGTCTGTTTCTGATACTGATACAGAGTTTTCTTTATTTTAGTAATCTTTCTTTCAAATTTCTTAAGATAGTATAAAGCTCCTATTCAATATTCATACTTATAATAAAATATTTAATTCTGAAAATAATATTTAGACTTGTAGTAAAATAATCAAATTTAAAAATATTTTTGTATACTGAAAAAAAGAGTTTGAATTTGATGTATTTATTGGATTATTGTTTGATATTTAATCACCGGTTAGATAATCGATCCTAAATTTTAGAATTAATATCAAATGATCCAACAGTATTTTTTTCTTCTTTAAATTAGATTTTCTCATGATATTATGATAGTAAGTAAAATAGAAAATTAAAGTATTAGAATAACAATACTTAAAGGAGTAATCAAAGAAATGCAACAAGGAAGAAAGGAATAGGCACACTTGCCCTTTGTCACTTGACTTGCTAAGTTCTGCCTTTTTCTTTTACTTCCCTTCGGCTACACAATTTTTTCTCTCTTTTTTCCTCTTATTTTTTCCTTGTTCTTCTCTTACCTCACGTTACCTTATATAGAATTTATCGTTGGTTGAGCTACTACCAACATGCTACTTTAGGTATTCTTAATAGAATTTAGTCACTAGTCTAATTTGGTTGAGTTATTAGGCTATATTTTAGAGTTCCAAGTAACGTGGCAATTGGTTAATATACATGGTTGTATAATAGATAAGATTTATAGGTTATAATATATTTACATGTTACAATATATATATATATACATATGTGTGTGTGTGTGTGTGTGTGTGTGTGTGTGATTGCAATTGTCGGAATGGTTATTCGGAAAGTGGCAAATGACCGGTTTGGATTTTCGAAATAGTTTATTTATTTGGGGAGTGGCAACTTGTGGAATGAATTGCTTGACCAGTTTGGATTTCCAAAATCGTTAATTTTCAAAATGAACTTTTTAGTTGGTATAGATTTCTAGAATAGTTAAATTGTCAAAATGGATTATTTGCCCAGTATGGATTTTTGGATTGGTTTGGCGGTTTGGATTTCCGGAATGGTTTGATTTATATGGATTTTCAGAATGGCTTATTTGGCCGGTATGGATTTTCGGAATAACTTATTTGGCTAGTATGGATTTTGAAATGATTTACTTATAAGTGATTGCCAAAGTGGATATTTTGCTAGAGTGGACATTCTACCGGAATGAAAATGGCAATTACCAGGGGTGGATTTTCGGAATGGAGAAATGCCGGAGTGGATTACCTATGAGCAAATTACCGGAGTGGGCCTTTTGAGGATTGCCGAAGTAGCTGAAATGGCCGAGGATGCTGCAACAATGGCCGTGGACACTGCTTGCTAATGGCCGAGAGCACTATGTGCCAATGGCCGAGGACATTGTTATGTCTCAGGGTGAGCCTCTAGTCATTAAGTTTTTAACATAATTAGCATGTTTAGCGAAATTATGAAATTTAATACTTGGCCCTTACAATACCAGCCCGTTATTTTTCTTACTCATTTTTCCTTGTCTAGGTTCTCCAACAAAGTGTCATCGGTTAGATATTTTGGTATGGAATCATTCAATTGTCACCGTCGGCTACTTGTATCACCTTGCTATTGGGGTTGTCAATGCTCGGGACGGCTTGGACTTCCCGTATGTCATTAGAGTATTGCTTCAAGATCGCTGGTTGCCGCTACCCCACCAGTTGGTTGGCCTTCCAATTCTCTTCCCTAGGGATGTGGATCAACTCAACTCGGTCGAATGCCTAAATCAACCCCCTTGCCTTAGCAAGGTACTTCGCGAGCTATGAGATGGATGTCTCAAAACTTCCATGGATTTGGTTGACGACTAACTCAGAATCACTACTAACGGTAAGTGACTTGACAGATCATTTCTTGGCAAGCTAGAGCCCAACAATGAGTGCATCAGACTTGACAATGTTATTGGTTGTTAGAAACTTGAGAGTGACGGAGCACTTGATCTTCGACCCATCTGGGGTTCTCAAGACCACGCCCGCTCCGTTGCCTACTTGCGTTGATGAACCGTTGATGTTCAAGATCCATGTTGGAACATCCAACTAATCAATATCTTTGACGTGGTCGGGGGCATCTAGAGTCGAGGTCGCTGTCTCGACCATAAAGTCCATGAGGGTCTAACCCTTCATGGCCGATCGTGACCGAAACTCCACGTCGAACTCACCCAATTCTATAGCCCATTTGGCCTGTCGTCTAGAAGTGTCTAGCTTTTGCAATATCCCCTTTAAGGGTTGATCCGTTAGGACGACTATCTTGTACGCCTAAAAGTAAAGCTGCAGCTTGCTGGCGGAGCGGGTAGTAGCTCTTAGTGTCAGTTAGGACCTTGCTAACATCGAACACCAGTTGTTGTACGTCAGAATGTTGTCGGATCAGGACAGAGCTCAGTACTGTGTTTGAAACTACTAGATACAAGTACAACTTTTTGTCCTGTTGAGGCAAGGTTAGGAGAGGAGGATGGGAGAGATATTCCTTAAACTCCTAGAACACGGCATCACTCTAATGTGTCCACTGGAATCCAGTTGCCTTGGTTCCCCTCAATGCCTTGAAGAGCAGTAAATATTTTTTTTTGCAAACCTCGCTAGGAACCGGGAGAGGATAGTGAGCCTCCCGATGAGCTTTTGGATCTCCCTCACTTTCAAGGAGGGGTCATGTCAATGATGGCCTTTACCTTCTCGAGGTTAGCCTCAATCCCCCTCTAGGACACTATAAAACCAAGGAACGTCCCTGAAGTCACCCGAAGATGCACTTGGTAGGAATGAGTTTCATTTAATGCACTTGGAGGACTTCGAAGGTCTCACTCCGATCACAAATGTGGTCATCGGTGACTTTACTTTTGACGAACATGTCATCTACATATGCCTCCACATTTCTACTGATTTAGGCTTCAAACATCTTGTTCATCAGCCATTGGTAGGTAGCTCTAATGTTCTTAAGATCGAAGGGCATGACCCTGTAGTAGTAGGTTTCCTGGTTCATCATAAAGGAGGTGTGCTCCTTATCTTCTGGACATATCTTAATCTAGTTGTACCCTGAGTAGGTATCCATGAAACTTAGCAGCTCGTGACCGACAATGGAGTCCACCAACTAGTTGATCCTTGACAACGGGAAGCTATCCTTTGGGCACACTTAGTTCACGTCAGTAAAGTTCACGCACATTCGCCAATTTTTGTTACTCTTCTTGACAAGGACAACGTTCAACTGTCAGTCTGGGTATTAGACCTCTCTGATGAACCCCGCGTCGAATAGTTTTTTCACTTCCTCATGGACGGCGACCAATTTCTCGACTGAGTAGTTTCTACGCTTTTGTCGAACGGATTTATAATTGGGATTGAGGCCTAACTTGTGAATCATTAGTCCGGTAGGTATCCCTGGCACGTCACAGGGAGTCCATGCAAAAGCATTGGCGTTCTGCCCGAGGAAAGTGATTAGCTGGTCATGGACGAGTCCTAAGAGGGAACTCCCAATGTGCACTTATTTCTCTAGCTCGGTGGTGTCTAAGGGGATCTCATTAGTTGACTCCCCTGATTGAGCCTGCTAGAGAGTAGCCTCATCTCGAAAGTCAAGGTCCCCAATCTACTAGGCTGGGTTTGTTGGCACAATTCAGGACGGGTAGCATGTTCGGCCTATAACTTGATTTCCCACTACTTCTCCTATGCTGTAAGGTGTCGGGAATTTCATCTTTAGATATGGGATTGACGTCACTACCTTGAAAATGATTAGGCAAGGTTATCCCAAGATAGTGTTGTAGACAGATGGGAGGCCAATGACCAGGAACGTAAGCATCTAGGAGGTCGTGCATAGGTATGTCCCCAGCGTCACCTCCTGTTGAACAGCTGCTTGTATGGTCACTAGCTCATTGTCTAGGACATATAAGGGTTCCTCAGTGAGCCTCATCTGGCTCTTTTTTAGTCCAATCTTAAAGAAGGCATCAAGATACAACAAGTTGCAAGAGTTTTCATTATCAATAAAAATTTATTTCAGTTAGTAGTCTATGATACTATCTAAAATGATGATAGATATAACCAGGGGATCAAAATGAGGGTTATTATATGTGTCATATCATTGTTACAAAAACTAATGACATATATCCTAACCCCTACCCCTAGTTTCTTGTTTCTAGAAATACTCTCTGGGCGATCCTGGGGCATTGCCCTTTGCTAGCCTAGTTGTTATCATGTTGACAACCCCGACTATTACTTGATTCCTCGGCTACTCCTGGCCATAGGAGCTTGTCTTGGGTTCCATAAGAATCTCTTCAAATGTCCTCAACAGATCAGGTCTTCGATCTCCTTCTGTAAAGTCCTATAGTCTTTGGTTCCATGACCCAGAGATTGGTGGTAATGACAATATGTGGTTTGGTCCCCAACCTCTAGGTTCCTTGGCACCTTGGGCCACTTTAGAAACTTCTTATCTCGAATCTATATTAGGATATTTGTATGCGTATCAGTTAGAGGGTCAGGTCTTGTGGTCAAAACTCCTTCCTGGGCCCTGATTTGACCTACAATTGCTTTGTGGCCCTCGGGGGTGGTTGTCATCCCCATTCCTCTTTCTCTCATTCATCGGCTTCTCCAATGGCAAGTTTGTGCGCTCTGGGCATTTTGCTTCATTCACCTCTTTGGCTGCGATGTAGACACAAGCGATGGCCTCGACCTCCCAAAAAGTCTGAGAATTCTAGTGGGTCAGGTACTTGAAGAAATCTCCTCGCTCCAAAGTGGCAATTAAAGAGCTAAGCTTCACCTGGTCGATGAGCCAATATATCATTCGTGCCTCGGTGGTGAAGTGGGCTAGGAAGCGCTTCAAGCTTTTGTCTCGTTGCCGCAAAGCGGACCAAGTGCCATGGTTGTTTCACCTCTCTTCAATTGGAGGCAAATTAGGCTAGAAAGCAGTCGGCAAGCTTCGAAAATGTCTAGATGGAGTTCGGCTCGAGGCCATAGAACCAAAGGCGAGCGTCCCCTTTGAGTGTTAAAGGGAAGTATTGGCACATGACTATCTCGTCTAACCCATGGAAGCTCAGTAGTGTGTGAAAGTGGTCCAGGTGGTCCATCAAGTCAGTACTCTGATCATAAGGCTTGAGGGCCAGCATTTTGAACTTATGGAGGAGTGGCTACTCACGGATCTCCACCACAAAGGGCCACCTCCTTAGGTCTACTGCCCTTCCTCCGGCGCCACCTCTGAAGATGCATTGTCATATCTTTTCCACTTTCTCCTCCATGCAGGAGGTGGAAGCGACCCTCTTGGCATTAAGGAAGGTCCTCAGCTTCGAGTGGTTTGGAGAGGGGTGTGCGGCCATGCGGCTTCCGGCATGTGGTGGCCACACATTACAGGAGGCTTCGCCTTGCACCGAGGGTTTCCAGTCGCTACAGGATTATCGGGGGTTTTGCCACTCGAGGATCTCGTCTAGCGTCTCGTGACTCAGGCGACTCTTTGGCCTTGTCCGGGCCCTACTGCTCAAGGCCTCCTAGGCTCCAGCGTCGTCGGGCCGCGATGTCTCCTTAGCAGGGGACTTTGATTTTTAGCTCTTCTTTTTAGAGGCTGACGCTTGTGTCGTTGAGACAGGAGCCCCTTGTTGTTGTTAGTCTAGTCGGATGCTAATCCTTTGGAGCATCCTGAAGATGTTTCCCATTTGGGCTGCCAACGTATGGACGTCAACCTCGGGACACTCACTTGTATGGCTACCCGTGGAGGGGTCGTTGCCTTGGGTGGTGTTATCCCTGGGTGGTATACTAATTTGTGCTCTAGTGTTGACCATTTCAGTTGTCAGGAGTGTGGTGATTGGTGGTTGAACTTTTTAGTCACTTCTCATAGACGGTGCCAATAATGCGTCCCTAGTTCTTGGGTTGTGATATAGATTTGGGAGCCTTCCACTTTTATGCTGTAGGTCGAGTTGGAGCGGGTCTAGTCTCTATCGCTACTAACTTGAAACTTACATACTACAAATTACAAATAAGAAGTTAGAAAATTGATAGGACTCGATCTCCAATTTTTTCTCTGATATTCAAGTCAGTAATCTTTTCAAGGAAACAGAAATATGTAAGGAGGATAGTAAATAATACAGGATTACACTTGAATAGGGGGAGGTTGAGACCCATTTGTGTTGATTAGTATTAGGTAGTGATCCAAGTATTCCCTCGATAAGTGTCTCACAGATGCCTCCAAGTACAAGTGACGCCATTCAGTATTAGCCAAGGCTCTATCCAACCGCACCTTCATATATGGCTTTCCACCAACTTCCTTCCACCATGTGAATTTCGAGCCTGTGAATCCCAAATCTATCAATCCGAAATCATCAATCCATCCAGCAAATTTCACGCATTTCTTAATGACATTGCTTGGCTTGAGCCTCCCCATTTATCGTCCAGGGATTTATAAGTATTGAAATCACCTGCAAGCAGCCAAGATTTATTAATTTGATTTGCCTCCTACAACAAAGCTTCCCATAATTTTTCTTTCAAAGCTTCAACAGGGCTAGCATAAATCGCTATGAAAAGCTAACATTCCTTTGGATTAAATTCTAACATCATGTGAATCTATGTAAGAGGAGGTTTGACTCTTGTAGGTGCGCCTAGCATGGAGGCGGCTTGGAAGTGTAGGAGAACTGGGCTCTTTTGTGATTGTACACGGTCGATGGCTCACTCAGATTGCACTCGACGAGGAGTGGTTCACTATCTAGAAAAGAACTGCACTAGAGAAAGGCGCTTGGTTATTTCCTTCATTCTCTAAAAATCTTACTCGTAGGTAGTTTTGCATATCTTAAACTCTTCCCCTTCTGTGGACCGTAAAGGGACTTATAATGCCTTGCGGAGAGGGTTTTGGTGCCAAGATTGATGACAAGTGTTCATCCGAGAATCACCGGCCGCTGGGTGTTGACAGGAGCCACAGTATTAGATATCATCTTGTGGTGTTAATGCAACCGTGACTGGTGGTGGCCGACAAGGGTCAGGTCTCCTCTTACATGGGTTGGCTGAACTGCCATTGATCAATGGATATGGCGATTCCCCATGGTCGAACACCAACTCCATGGTGGAGTCCTGCCACGCTGGTGCTTTCTACACCGCCAGGTAGCCATCGTAGAGGAGGAGAGTTGATTTTGCTGTGATTGACGGAGTCTTAGAGGCTTCTCCCTCAAGCTGGACTGTTAATTTCCCATGGGCCTGTACACAACAGGTCGGCTTTTCGAATTACCTCTGACCTTTGCTCTCACGTTGGGCCTTACTAGCCAATAGGTGGAACGCTGGATCGTCCTGCCATGACTGAATTAGCCCAAATTGTTCATAAACCTGTCAATTTTTATATATTATATTTAATATTTAATATATGTTAACAATATAAAAAAATTTAAAAATATAATTATTTTTAATATTTTTTATTTTTAAATTATGGCAATTATATTTTGATCCAATAACCAATACGAGAGAAGTTACTTGTTGGGTTATGGGTCACACAATAGATGGGCGGGTAGAGGTGTATCCTCACCGCATGGAGAAAGATCAAATTTTGACCTTTGCTCTTGCGTTGCTCAATAGGCTCTTGAGCGGCGGTCTCCACCCGCCGCACTCTCCAATAGGTGGGTCAATGATATAAAATGCCGACTTTGCGTTTTTAGGTAAATTGAATCAATTCTAAGCCCGTTCCAGAGAAGAATAAGAGAGAAAAGAGAGAGAAGAAGAAGAGAAAGAATTGAGCCTCCGCTTGATTTTCAATCAAGTTCATAAACCCATCAATTTTTATCTCTACTCTTATTATATTTAATATTTAATATATATTAATAATATAAAAATCAAAAATATAATTATTTTTAATATTTTTTTATTTTTTAAATTACGTAAAAATTGTGCCTTTGTTGTTCATGATTGTTTATTATATTTTTAATTGTCTCCAATTTAAACAAACTTTTTATTTCTAACAGGCCTGACCTTGCGTCTCTCTTCAAAAAAAATAGGAACCCTAGTTGCCGATAACTATGAGAAAAGTCTCTCTTTTATGAGGTGGTCGATGGCTTATAGCTGCCGTCAGCCATATCTAAGAGAAAACGTATGAAAATCTTTTGGTTTTTCCTTTTGTTTGTCATTGTTTCTTGTGAGTTGTGCATGAAGATTGCGAAAAGGACACATGAGCTGATTAATTGAGGCAAATGAAATACCAAACGTTGAATTAGACAAATTGGGCAAAAGGTGAAAACTCACTCACGAAGGAAAAAACAAAATACAATGCCTACTGAATACTGGAAGTGCTGGATGTTATACCAAAATTTCATACAATTTTGAAAAATAATTCAAAAATAAATATCTATAAGGATCCAAAAGCCCCCATTTATTTGAACTTGTGGGGAGGTGAGGTAATAATATAATCAGAAAAAGATGTACAAATATAAATACGTAATTTTTATGTAAAAAATTTATTTTAAATTGAAAAATAAAAACCATAAAATCTAGCATTCGAAATATTTATCCAGTATATTACTATATATTTTCCATTATACATATCTATTAAACATTTAAAGTTACAACATCTTATAAGTGAACAACCCAAGTAATAAACAAAGAAGAAAGTACATGAGACAAAACAACATATACAAATATTCTATGCTAAGGTTAAAACAGCACATCAAAAATTGATGAAGAACTTAATATAAAACGTAGCCCAAATGGATGACAAATGCTTCCCATTAAACTTCATCTATCATGTTATGTACAACCAATATGTTTGAAGATTATTGCTAATCAGATCATTCACTTGGAGGGATTGTATAAGTAAAGTGTTTGTAGTTATTGATAACCAAATATCAAACCTATAATATGTTACATAATGAAGTTGCTTGTTGATTATTCATAATTAGATTTCATATATTATGAAAATATTTTTGTACATAAAATAATGTGATATTGTCCCTAATCAAGAAAAAGATTTTTTTATCTTATTAGGTGAGTGGAACTGAGAAGGATCGATGTCAGCTGACAGTCAATATATAAATTTTATTATCATTGTAGAAAAAGATATTCAAAATATTTCATATTTAATAAATAAAAATTATATATATATATATATATATATATATATGTATTAAATGTTAATAGAAAAAAAAATCAAAATTTATAATATTAAAAATTAAACTTGTATTTATAAATACCACTAATTATATAAAATCTCATGAATCATTCTTACGAATTATATTTGTATGTCTCATTCAAATGCCTTTTTTTAGTATATGAATCTTTAATACTACGATTTTTATAAAAAAAAAATAAAAATATATCATCAAATAATAACTATTTATTTTTAAATATATAATCATAATTTAATTGTAATAAAATAATCAATTAGCTCGATTATTTCAAAATAAAACAAAAAAGTCAACATGCAAGTTGGCATTCTTAAAGTAAAGGCCTTTTGGTTTTGGATTTTCACCGCCAAACAGTTCCCAGCCACACTCAAGAGTCCACGTCAGCGCCACCAAAATCAAACAGACCGACAGCAATTGAGATTAATTTAATCTGTCCACTTGTCCCATGCAAGTTGATGTACTTTTTCCACGTCATTTTTCCAGCATTCAAGGAATGGTTGCCAAAGTATAATTATTTCTCTTTATAAAATTATAGAAATTCAGGGATAACTATAGAATTTTTAATAATACAATATATTTTATTAATATTGATTTTAAAATAATTAATTTATCATTAAATGGTATGATGAGATACATAAATTTTATTCAATATGCTAAATGATTAAATGCTTGGTCAAAATCAATTTATTTTTGAACTCAAAAAGGGTAATAGGTATTCTTTAATTTATGATAAGTTTTTTTTTTTAATTTTTTTTATTTTATTTAATGGTAGATTTAATTTTTTTTTAAATAATTAACTTAAAAGCAATCTTATGAAAGTATCTCAATATGATTTAAATGTATGATTTATCAAAAAAAAAAAAAAACTAATTGAAGTATTTGAAATGCTCGATCCAAAAGTGAGTTAACTCAAGATGGGCTTTTAACTAATCTTGGTCCTATGCCCAACAAAAAAAAAAAAAAGTGAAAGAGTGCATATATTTTATTTTCAAAAAATTCATCCAATATTTAAATTATTGTTAACAAAAGATTATAAAAAAAGATTGCTAGAAGATTACTGGCTCTTTTAACCTAAGCAATGAGACATTTGTTTGTCGAGAAATAAGAACTTTCTTTGGGCTAGTTATTGAGGTAGGGGTGAATGTTGAGTGTGGAGATGAAGCTAAGAACTCCAAGTGTGAGGTGCTGGCTCTGATTAAGTATTCCCTAGAATAAGAACACAATGGACTCTTTAAGGTAGGTTAACTAGTTTCGAGAATGATAATGGATAATTTAAATTATAAGATGAGCAACTATTTTTCTTGTATAAATGCACTTTCTTTCTCAAGTTTTGTATGCCTTTTATGGTGAATGAAGGCCTTTATGCAACATAGGCATTGACAAAACGATCAAGTATTCAGAGCTCAGAAAGTTTTTATACTGCAAAAATTAAGTTATATAAATATCTAATATATGTATAAAAATATTTATATTTAAATACTACAAGTAAAAAACCAATCCTATTTGAATGTCAGCATGCGAATATGTGTAATTCAAAAGCGCACATCTGCAACCCATTTTATTAATCTGTGTAATTTAATAATGTATGTGTGTGACTCAAAAGTGCACGTATATAAACCATTTTGTTTGTTGGCACATGTGCAAGATCTAATGGTACACGTGTTTGGCCCATTCTTGTTTTTACTAAGAATTCGTACTAGTGTGCACCGTAATGTTTAAATAGTAGAACAATGCTATTCAAATGCTCCCACACTTGTGTGAGTTTCAAGTGTTTTTGAGCACCTGCTCATTTCTAATTTTGATGAGTGTATATTGAGTCATAATAAATTTGAATCAATAAATAAAAAAATTTAAATATAACTTAATTAGACAAAAACTTATAATTAAAATAAATAAACAAAATAGACCTAACACAATATTTTACCTGTCATTTCATGCATATGATCATAAAAATATATATATTATTATTTTAATCATTATTTAAGAATTTAGTTTGACCAGATATTAAGTGGATAAAGTGTTTTATTCTTTTTATTTTTTTAACTTCATTTTAATTTCAACTAATGTTTTTTTTTTTAATGTCATATATAATTTCTTTAAGCAGGTAAATCAAACAACAAATGTTATTTGTGGATGCCCTAAAATATCTGTATACAAAGGCATGGTGACATAACTTCACAAAGGACATTTTTGTAATTTTATTTTTACCAATTTTAAATGTGACTCCGACAAATGAAAAGATAATTAAATAAAATGACATTTAAAATAATTTAAACTGTCGAGACGTAATTAGGTTCCAGATAATAATTTTGCTATTTGTAATAAGATATTTATATCTTTTTTACCAAAAAAAATATGAAATTCAGACTTTATAATTTTTTTTTATGTTAATATTGTATTTTCTGAATAAATCAATATTTTTTTTTCTTTTGAAATTGGGTAGATGCACTTGATGAAATAAATCAAAATAATAAAATAATAATAATAATAATAAAAACAGATACACTCATCACTTGCACGACTAATTGCAAGCCATTGCCGTTTTGTTTTTTTCTAAATTTTTTTGACATTTCTTTTCGATGAAAAATTAGACCACTACTAATTATTGTCGTTGACTTCTAAGAGTTTGGATTGTTTCCATAGCATTCAATAAAATTACTTTGCGTGTAATTTCAAAATGTATTAGTGGAAGTTTAAAACCATTACTTATCACAGAAGATTCGATTAGACTATATATTAAAATTAAAATATAAAATTGTAAGTTTAATTTTAATAAATTAAGTATTATTAGGTCCCTATTGTTTCAAGTTGAACATAAATCGAATCCATTCCCAATTATATAGGCCAGAAAAACCTTGTTTGCCTGAGTAGAATCCTTTTTATACTTTATCGGACCACATGTCGGTGCAATCGAATAGTGCTAATGGTCTTTGGTCGAAAAGCCAACGTGAGCCCATGGTAGTATCATTGTCCAAAACCATGAAATTTTTGTGAACCGTTATACGTGTCAATATCAATCAATCGATAAACATTATTATTGCTCACCTAAGCGACAAAAAAGCATATCTGTCATGTTGAAGCTACACTTGCTACCTTTGAAAAAGACAATACATGAGAACTGATTAGATATATTTATCGAGTTTAATAGGGATAACATAAAGATGGTTGTTGTGACAACTCTAGTATTTTTATTCTAATTTATTGGGCTTTTCAATCTGATGGGTTATTAATAAAATTAATTAATAAATTATTAATTAGAAATAAATCTAACTAAATTTATATTGTGACTGATTAAATTGGATTTATAGGATCATCTAAATAGTATTTGATAATTTCTTTGGTGGTGTTCAATTTATCATTGAAATTTTTACATTTGAATCTTGGTATTATTTAAGTGAAAGATCTTGATTCTTATTTCCTAGCTGCACCATTTAATATTTCTCACCGCCATACATGTGTCCTAGCCTTGTATTGAATCTAACTAATAAATAGCAAATTAAGGGAATTCATTAGAAAGACTTTATTCATCCTCTAGCCACCCCTTTTCTTAGTTATTTTCACACCTTAATCAATGTTCTATTTAAGTTAACAACCTCTTCTATTTATTTTTGTTGCATCCTTAGGAGAGCAAGAGAGAAAAGAGAGTGAACTATGAGAGGCTAAAAAAACAGGAAGATACTTTGCACAAGCTTTCCTTTTCCTGCATTGGACCGTTCATTTAGTGGTGACTTCGTGCTTTATTTAAGGAATAGCAATTGTAGTCGTTCATATTTGTTGATCCACTATTTTCATGTCTCATGAGCCAAGTGATGTTCTTATCTCCACATAATATTAAACATCATTCAAATGATACTCCTATCTTTTTACATTCTCACGTATTATGTTAGTAAAATTTTTACAATTATTAGATAATCTAATTCATATGTTTGTTAATTGGAATCTATGAGATTTTGTTTGTCTTTAATCGGTTCTAGATTTAAAATAATATAATAAGTAAAATATATGATATATATGTTTAATTTTATATTTACATAACTCATTTTTTATCATTTTTCGTCAAGTGTTTGACTGGCGAGTGAGTTACCGTGCATATGCCACATTATTATTCGACTTGTTTTTTAAAGAAGTTTGAATACTAGTATGTGTATAACCAGTTATGAATATTTTATACTTTTATGATAGAAATTTACCTATCTATGCTGTAAAATGTATGATTAGGTTTGTTTATATTTGGTCTTCAGTTAGAAGATTGTTTTGTTACATGATATACTTCTTATATGATATAAATCAATGAATTTATAATCTATATGTCCAACATACAATTGGTGTGGCCTGAGATAGTTATTCCAGAGTTATGCCAAGAGTGTAGGATAGTAAGAGACTAGTAGGATGCCATATGTTGAGTACTTAGAATACTTGGAAAATCATTTCTTTGGTCTTTGGTTGTTAGCTACCTTTCTTTGTATAATCTTTAAATATATGTGTATATTCTTGATATATATGATTAAGGAAAAGACAATTAAACAAAAGTACTGTCTCAAAGAATATGAATATTTTAAAGCCTTAATGTATTTTATAGTTGTTTGATACTGATATTTATATCCCGATAGGTTAAGGTCTATATTTATATAATAATATTTATAGTTTTATAAATAATATGCGATAAAATATTGAGAAATATTGCGCCAAGGGAATATGGGTTTGATATATGGTTTTAGATAAAGTATTTTATATCGCGTTTGGCCGTTGATTCTTGTTGGACAATAGTAATATTAAGGAGGCATATTCTAGGTTTACCCTAAGGGGGTAACGAGAATATTGGTTATAAAAATTGAGTCTGATACTTGTACATCATAAGTGGTAAAGATCATGAGTTTATAGAATTGGTTCCTTATCAAACTTATGAATATTAGTACCTCATGGATGTTACCAAGCCATTGGTGGTAAGTGTGTAATTATTGGTTTACGGTGCTAAAATAAAATTCGATGAGATTATTATAATATTTCATATAATTGTGATCTCTTTTAAGATATATTTAATAAAATCTATATCCATATTGACATTCAAATTTGGTGAAATCTTAGTTGCATAATCGATATTCGGTTTCAATAGCAACCCTTATTAGATTGCATAATCTCAGTTGCATAATTACAACATAGTATAAAGTCTCAAATAGTCAATGATCATTATATGTTGTTATTACTATGGTATATTTGATATTATTTTTCAGATATTTTATTAAATTATGATATTATTAATTATATTATTTGTTATATATTTGACTCGCCCTTATGATTTCTTAGTTCTAGAATAGTGCAATGTAATAACTTATTAGTAGAGATTACACATTTATTGTAGAGATTTTAGGATGAGAGACAAAATTAGATACTAGAAGCATTATTTCAAGACACGAGAGAGTTCTTTTCTATTTTGATACATGTTAGATAGTATGTTGGGACTCTATTCCTTTTAATTTTGTTTTGTGTGGATATTTATGTAACTTCTCAACTTGAGAAGTTTAATATTTATGATAAATATTTTATTTATAATAGATTTATGATGATTATTTATGGTTTAAGCTTTTTAGCATGGTTCGTTCAAATTGAATTGAATGATTTAGGTGAGGTCGCCACAATAGCAACCCACTAAATCCTAAATATTTCGCAAATCTGACAATGTCTACAAGGCATAATAACTCCTAACCTTTGTATAAAAACAAAAGACTCAAGCACATTAAAGGATTCGAGATTCTAGTCTTAAGGAGTGTAGTCTCAAAAGAGGTGTGATCAGGCGGAGAGCAGGACGTCGAACTCCACACACAAACAGACACAGTAAAGGAATGAAGAAGATGATGATGAACACGTGAATTTTTATGTGAAAAACCTTTATCAAGTAAGGGAAAAACCACGGGATATTCGTCCACGAACCAATTTTACTGTGTGAGGTTGGGAATAGTATCCCCCAATTATACTGGCACAAGAGAAAGAAGATCGAAGAACAGAGCACAAATAATACAAAAACACACTTTGTTTTTCTCACAACTCTCTCTCTTTTCTTTCCTATCTTTTTCTTCTCTCATTGTCCTAATTTTCTTTCTTTTACGCACCCTTAAAATAACAGATGCCAATATTTAGCAAATCAAAGGAATATTTTTTATTCCCCAATAAAATCTGTCCTTACAAATAATATGAATATACTCTGTATAAAAACGGTTCCTGCAAAATTGTCTGAGATCACATACGTTTAGAAGATTTTTTGAGGTGGCACCATTTTGGATTTCCTAACGGACGGCCAACATTCCAACGCCCACGTTCTTTACAAGGCTGGTCAACGCCCGTTGACCGTCCTTTCCACACGCCGCCAATCCCTTAGGAGATTGGTCTGCAATCCTTCAAGGATCTTTCAACAATGCAGGGCAACTTATGCCACTCACTGGTCAACATATTGACCAGACATTGTTACCCGTCCAATTATTTCTGGTCAACTTTATTGACCGGAATTCCTTCTGCTTATTCGATTCACAGGCTGTGAGCTCCGTCTGAGTCCTCCGGTCATTAAAATTTTCACATGGGAGTGACCTCCTAACAAACTTCCCCCCACGACTATGGAAAAGTCAAATCCATCAGCTCAGCCAACTTACAGCAAGCTTCATTCTTCCCTTTTGGTAGAATTTTGGTCATCATGTCTGTCCTATTCTTTTCAGTGCCAATCTTCTCTAGTGACAATAGACCGACTTCAAGCACATCCCTCATCCAATGATATTGAACATTGATATGCTTTGATCTGGAATGAAATGAGGAATTCTTGCAGAGATAGATAATACTCTGATTATCACAAAGTACTGCATACTTTTCTTATCTGAGGCCCAATTCTTAAATGAACTTCTTCATCCACAATATCTCTTTACAAGTTTCTGTCATGGCAATGTACTCGACCTTTATAGTAGAAAGGGTGACACACTTCTACAACTTGGACTGTCAAAAAACTGTACCGTCAAAAAACTGTACCTTCAGTAAACTTTACTAAGTATCCCGAAGTGGACTTGCGAGTATCAATGTCCCCCGCCATATCAGCATCCGAGTAGCCCACCAATTGAGGCTCGTTGCTTCCAAGACACAAGCACTTCTTGGACCATTGTCTTGGAGCTTGTTTCAACCCATACAGACTCTTCCTTAGATGACAGACGAGTCGCTCCTTCCCGTTAACATTGAACTCTTCCGACTGTTCCATGTAAATTTCTTCTTCTAGTTCACCATGGAGGAAGGCTATTCAGACATCCATCTGCTCCACTTCTAGATTTTGGGCGGATGCCAATCTTAATACAACCCTTATGAAAGACATCTTCACCACTCGAGCAAAAATCTCATCAAAATCAACCCCCTTTCGTTGACTAAAGACTTTTACGACTAGTCGTGCTTTGTATCTCGGCTGCATAGTGTCCTCAGACGTCTTCAGTCAAAAGACCCACTTGTTCTTTAGAGCTCTCTTCCCCTTAGAAAGTTTGGCTAAATCAAATGTGTAATTTTCATGGAGAGAACACATTTTATTCTTCATGACTTCCAACCATTTCTCCTTACTCTCGTCCTCCATAGCCTCTTCATACATCTCAGACTCTCCGACATCAGTGAGTATAACATACTCATTAGGTGACAGACGGACAGATGACCGTCTGTTTCATGAGGATCGTCTGACAGGAATATCGTCGACCGGTTGAGAAATAACTTCATTCTGGTCTTCATTAGGTGCTAGGACCGTTTCACCATTCTCCTCGGCCACTTCAGGACCATTGTCTTCGTCCTCCAGGGACACCGGACGGATAATTTTAACACTCACTTTGTCCGTTTGAGCAACATCAGAGTTGGTCTTCCTGCTGATATCCTCAATTGTTTCATTCTTAATGAAAGTCACGTCCCTTGATCGGACAAGCCTTCTCTTAGTTCGATTATAAAATCTGTAACCCAACTCATCTTTCCCATAGCCCAGAAAGACGCACTGCATCGTCTTTGGCTCTAATTTGGTCATTTTATACTTTGGAATATGAATAACGACTTTACAACCAAACACCCGTAGATGATCATAGGATGGCTCATTATCCGACCAAATCTTCTTCGGCACTTCACCCTTCAAGGGTTTACTGGGCGACCTATTTATGACATGGGCCGCCGTCTTCAGTGCTTCGGCCCAAAAGTGTGCGGGAAGCTTAGCTTCAAAAAGCATGCACTGTACTTTCTCCAGAAGTGTGTGATTCATCCGTTCGGTCACTCCATTCAACTGTGGCGCCTTTGGTGCGTATTTTGATATTTAATACCATGTAACCGACAATAGGCTTCAAAAGGTCCTATGTACTCGCCGCCATTATCACTTCGGATGACCTTCAGTTTCTTGCCCATCTGACGCTCAACAAGAGCATAAAATGTTCAAATATATCAAAAACTTGGTCCTTGGTTTTCAGTGGGTAGACCTATAATTTTCTGGAACAATCTTCAATGAGAGAAACAAAATATTATACTCTACCAAACGACTTCCTCCTGAAAGGTCCACACACATCTGTGTGTACAAGATTGAACAATTCTGCCTTTGGAGCGGACGAGTCTCCATGAAATAAGACTCTTCTTTGCTTGTCGGACAAGCAGTGAGGACACATCCTCAATCTGTCCTCCTTCATTCCCGGAATAAGACCCTTTCTGGCCAAATGAGATAGTCTACGTTCGCTCATATGACCCAACCTTCGATGCCACAAGTTTTCAGACTCCTTACTGATTGCAGCATTCACATCTTCGGCCATTGCGAACACATTCATTATGTAAAGACTGGAGCACTTTTTTTCTCTTGCCACAACAAGAGACCCTTTGGTCAATTTTTACTCACCTTCGTAGAAGGTATTACAATAGCCTTCGTCATCCAGCCGATTGGCTGAAATGATATTGAGTCAAATGTCAGGAACATATCGAACATCCTTTCACATCAGTTTCGTCCCATTATTGGTGACTAGTACAACGTCACCTCTACCAATAATTTGGGATGTTCCTTCATTACCTATCCTTATCACTCCAAAATCTCTTGAAGTATAAGATGCGAACAATCCCCTTCTAGACGTGACATGCAATGAGGCACCAGAGTCAATCACCCAGCCTGACTCCTCGACCTTCAAGCTTACCGCGTTCCATTCACATGTCAAGAAGAGATCGCCTTCTGTGACCACTGAGACTGAGGACTTCTCTTCACCTCGTCCCTTTTCTTCTTTCTCTTTCTTTACGTTCTCACGCTTTCACTTGAAGTATTGCTTCTTAATGTCGCCCATTTTTGTCACAATAATGGTATTTAAGGTTTTGATACATTGACCAGAATTTATTGCGGCCTTTCTTTCCAAGCTTTTGGCTGCGTCCTCTGTTCCTTCCCCTAGACTCGGTCACAAGTACCTCAAAATGTGAGGACATTGAGACCCCTTGTGACCGCCTTAACTCATTCATGAGTAAGAAAGCAATGACCTCATCCAATTTGAGAGTTCTTTTCCAAACAGTAGCGTAGTGACAATATGGTTATAAGAAGCTAGCAGAGACGCCAGCAAAACCAACGCCTTGTCCTCCTCCTGAATCTTCTCTTTAAGAGCTGCCATCTATGTCACAATCCGGTTAAACTCATCCAAGTATTTTTTAAAACTCCCTCCTTCCAACAACCGCAGGCCATAAAACTGTTTTTTTACGTGCAGCCAAGTTGTCAGGGACTTAGACTTATATCGGCTATCCAACTTCTCCCAAATTTTTGCTGAATCAATCAGGCTAAGGACCTCCTAGAGCATTTTGTCTGCCAGGCATAGTTTAATAGTGCAATTGGCAAGATTTCTTTTATCTTGCCACTCCTTCTCAGATAAGCTTTTCGACTTCTCTTCCTTCTTCTTCAACACTTTTATTGTTCTTTCTCTAGTCAGAATGTTCTTCACCCTCTCTTGCCAGAGAATGAAATTACTTTGCCCGTTGAACTGCTCCACGCTGAACAGCAAGTTCTTTGAAGACGACGACGCCATTAAGACAAAGTTCTCAACTTGTCTCTGATACCACTTGTAGTCTCAAAAGAGACGTGATCGGACGGACAGCAGAACATCGAACTCTACACACAAACAGACATAGGAAAGGAATGAAGAAGATGATGATGAACTCGTGAATTTTTACGTGAAAAATCCTCATTAAGCAAGGAAAAAATCATAGGACATTCGTCCACGAACCAATTTCACTATGTGTGAGGTTGGGAATAATATCCCACAATTACACTGGTACAAGAGAAAGAAGACCGAAGAGCAGAGCACAAGTAATACAAAAACACACTTTGTTTTGCTCACAACTCTCTCTCTTTTCTTCCCTGTCTTTTTCTTCTCTCATTGTCCCGATTTTCTTTCCTTCGCGCATTCTTAAAATAACAGACGCCAATATTCAATAAATCAGAGGAATATTTTTTATTGTTCGATAAAATATGTCTTTACCAATAATATGAATATACTCTGTACAAAAATGGTTCCTATAAAATCGTCTGAGATCACATACGCTCAGAAGATCTTCTGAACTGGCACCATTCTGGATTTCCTGACGGACGGCCAATATTCCAACGCCTGCGTTCTTTACAAGACCGGTCAATGCCCGTTGACCGTCCTTTTCATATGACCGCCAATCCCTTAAGAGATCGGTCTACAATCCTTCAGGGATCTTTCAACAATGCAGGGCAACTTATGCCACTCGCCGGTCAACATATTCACTAGATATTATTACCGGTCCAATTTTTTTTGATTAACAAAGTTGATCAGAATTCCTTGTGCTTATTCAATTCACAGGCCGAGCTCCGTCTGAGTCCTCCGGTCATTAGGACTTTACATGAGAGTGACCTCCCAACAAGGAAAATTTATACTGGTCTAATCATTTTGGATCTTTGACTAAAAGTTAATACTACCAAGGCTTGGTTATTGAAGTTTTCTATCTTGAAAAGTTTAGTGTTTCCTTCTTAAGTGGTCCATTATTACTTGGAGATCTTTCTACATCCTTTCGAAGCCACACCACATGAGTTTTCACTGTACAATAATGGAAAGGAATTTATGGTCCTAACAATTTTTACCTCCCAATTGAGCTATCGTTATAGCTCGACCCCTCATTATTACTACCATCATTATTACCTCCCAATTTATGGTCCTCACTGTACAACTGCCACCCCTCATTATTGAGTCTTTTTCCATCCAATTTAGAGTGCAATTTAAGGACACATCAGATATAATTCAAATTTTATTACTTAAATCATATAAAAGTCATGATTTTGAGATGCAAAAAATAAACTTTTATTATGTAACAATCAGAACCTGAATCAATTGACTCAACTTGAATCAACTACATGAAAAACTTAAACTATAAATACTAATCATAAATTCATTATAAATAAAATGCCCATAATTAATATCGAACTCTTTGAAATGAGAGATAAAATAAATATTTTTAATAAAATAAACTCATGAAAATACAATTCTAATAAAATATCTAACATCCAATTAAATAGAAAGGAAGTCTTGTCATCTATCAACATATAAGTTGCTAGACCCTTGAATCATCTCTATCTGAAACCGTTACATAATTCCCACCAACACACTATTAGCCCACTCTGCTATGAAAAAAAATAATATAAGAGTTAGCCAAATACCCAATAAGAAATATAATCAAGAATATTAGAAATCAATAAAGTATTTTAGATACTAATACAAAATATATAAGTGCAATAACAATATACAATCAGCCACCATCTATCCAAGATTCAACATCAGGCTGTAAGCATGACTCAAAAACTGCAAATGCAACTATTAAGGGTTTCTATTGAAGCTAAATAACAAGAATGCAACCCAAATTTTACAAAATTTAAATATAAATAAGAATATAAGTTTCACCAAACCCATCTTAATAAAAATATCAATTATATGAGATATTACAATATTTTTTTGACCATATTATATTATTGTGAACTGACTAAACATCCGCCACCAATAGTTAGATAATATTCATAAGATGACCAATGTTTGTAAGTTTGATAAACGATTAGCTCTACAATCTCATAACATATTGCCACTAGCATTGTGTAAGTATTAAACATAAATCATATGATTAATATTTTTGTTACCCTCTAATGATATGTTCAAGATATACCACGCTCATATTTCCATAGTCTAATCGAAAGGCACACGCGAATGGGGTACAGAATACTCTACCTCACATCACATGTCAAACCCAACACTCCCAATACCCCTCGATATAATATCCCTTGGTATCTCATTGTACATTGTTTACAAGACTATAAGTATTTTTTCAAAATATAGACCTTAATTAACCGGAGTATGAAAAATATTATCGAATAATTATAAACCATACTAAGGTTTAATACGTTTTGTTTTCATTGAGACCGTAATATTTTTATATAATTTCATTTATATTAACCATATATATAATAAGAAAATTACATGAGCATTCTAAAATAACAAAAAAAAAAAAAAAAAAAAGATCATTGAGGATATGTGAAAAATTTACCAATAAACTAAGCATGTGACTCTTATTATTCCTCTGGGCCCAACACAGCCCATTAAGCCATTTAGCACTAACTTGATGCCATTAGTCAAGTTTAAACTAGACATTAAATCTAAATTGACTAGTGAGATTTCAAACAATTATTACGGACTTACTAGTTTATTATTCTTATTTTTAAAACCACAAAGTACATTATAATTTAACACCATTAAATGAAACTCATAAATTATTGATTTTATCCTAACCAACTTCGTTGATTAATGGGTCAAATCGAGAGGTTAGAATACGTCTAATCATTATTGATGCATTAGCCATAACAAAAACATGGATTAGCCTAATTTATAAGGATAAAATAAATGAAATTTACTTTTGAAGTTTCATCACTCGAAGCAGACAACAGTGGCAGTAGATTCAGCATACTACTCAAGGAACCAAATTTCAATGCTTCTCGTCAAGTATTCAAATTAATTTCTACAATTTTGGGTAATTAAACTCACATTTTGTTAATACAATATTAAACCTAGCATATCATTATATAATAATGGCAATGTTATTATTATGAACACATTGACTTATTATATGAACTACTGGCCTGAAAATTGCCCAAAGTCTCAGCCAGAGATAAGATGAACAGATTTTAGTGTTCATCATATTATCTTTATCACTTAATTACTATAACTTCAGGTAATGAATTCACATTTGTCAATATAATATTAAATTCTGCATATTATTGTATAAGAACGATACCTTTCCCATCATAAACATATAAATTTATCATATACATGAATTGCCAAAGTTGGTTGAAGCCTCAATAAAAGGAAACTAAAATCAGATTTATGTGATTATCGTAGTATTTTTGTCATTTGATTGTTACCATTTCAGTTAATTAAAAACACATTTTGACAATATAATATTAAACTTAATATATTATAGAGTAAGAATGATAATTTCATAGAATTGAATGCATTAATTAAATATACAAACAATTGAACAAAAAGTGACTCACAAACTAATTTTTCCGTTCTTGTGGGTACTATTCATCATCGTCCTCAAGCCTTTGTCACTTTACACTGGAATTTAACAGTAATTCAGACTTGTTCAAATATTTAATATTCTTGTTTAACAAGGTAATACATTGAATTTTACAGCACTTAAGCAAGATATAATAATATAAGGACTCGTATACTTAGATAACAACAATATTGTTAAGCACTAATTGCAACATCGATTTAGACGGATCTAATACATAATTAACTTAAGGAGAAATGGTCCCTTCGAATCTATTTTATTGAAGAAATAAGTCACTATTGAAATTATCGATTTTGGTTGGAAGACTACTTTATTCTAGAAGGATTGGTTCCAAAACCACAACTGTATACCACCACAGAAAAAGAGTCAATTCACACATATTAGCAAAAGATCTAAAGGTTTCACCCTAGGAACCTACAAAGGAAAAATCAGTGAAAACTAAATCTTCAAAGCTTTTTCTTTTTCTTTTTCATTTTCTTTTCACCCACAATACATAAACTAACCTTTGACATTCCGTATCTGTGATTCTACTCACTAACCTTCTTAATGTAGGGTACCAAGCGATCTAACAATGATGAGTCATCCATATACTTAAAATCATTTCAATACGAGAAGAACTAAATCAAATTCAATTATAACTCACTTTGATAAAATAGCACTCAGGTATAAGATTTTCAATTGAAAGGTAGCCCTGCTCGATTCTTACCTTTGTATGCACAAATTTAACTCATATCATCACTTCCAAGCTTAGTTACTTACTATAAAGATTGGAACAACTTAGTGCATGAAGTCCCATATGTTTTCTTATCCTCACATCGCATTTTTATCTTATAAATAGATCAGCATGGAATAGAATTGGTTGGATCTCAAGTCTTAGCTAGATTTGGGCCACCATGTTCTCTCAGATGAACGCAAAAGAATACCTAAACTCGCTGAACCCAAAATGCAACCTAGAATTCAGTGTATTACCTTATTAAACATGAATATTGATTATTTGAACAAGTCTAAATTACTATTTGAATATCATGATTTTCAAAAAATAGAGAGCAATGTCATCAGAAGTCTGGGATATCATTTACGCACAGATTGGTCAACGGAGAGTTATGAAGAGGCGCTTTACAACAAGATAACAACAATAAGGATTCACTTGCCTAATTTCTTTTTTTTTTTCCTTCACAGCACAAGCAGCAGCAGTAGATGCACAGAGCCTCAGGTCTCTCATCCTCTTTTAATAAACTAAACGGAAGAAATTGGTGAAGGAAAAAGGACCATCACACACTTAATTAAGTAAAGGAAGAGGAAGCTGCGGACTAAACAGCCATTACCTAAAAGCTAAAAGATTTCTTCCGTTATTTGAGGTTAACACATTCTAATGACAAAGTGTCCGTTTGGAGAGGTGGTTGTAGTTTTCATAGTTTCTTATATTTTTGTCGAGATTTTTGTATTGTGAAGTATACTTTCACATAAGATCGAAAAGAACGCATTCTTTCTAAGTGAAATGCTAAAGGAACGAGAGGAAGAATTGACAAAGAATCTATAATAAAAAATCATGAATGAAAAAGCTTGACAAGTATTCTCAACTTGAGATGTTAGATGGCGCAAAATTAATGGGTGCCAGAGCAACTACAATTACTTCATCGGGAGTTGCTATCGGTATTGGAAATGTCTTCAGTTCCTTGATCCATATCGTGGTGCAAATCCATCATTGGCTAAACAATTTTGATTATGCTATTTTTAAATTTTCTCTAATCGAAGTTATTGCATTGTTTTTTCAAATGATCACCTTTCTGATTTCATTTGTATTCTGTTCGAAGAAAGGAAGTAGAAGTTTCATAAAGTAAGCACCTCTTTTTTTCCAGCCTTACTCAGACTCAAATAGGTTAGGTTGTTGTTCTTAAAAAGAATAATTATGATAAAGAGGAAATAATTTAAATTCAAGAAAAAGGAGTCAAATTGAAAGTCAAGTAAGAAGGAAGGAGGCTAGTCCCCAAAAATGCTCCGCACTTCGATTCGTTAGTTGTTGGGGCTTAGAATTTACCTTGAGATTTATTTCTTTGGTCAAACCTTCTTTGGACGTCAATCAATCTATCACTCACCACTTTGTCATTGTTTGATTTTTGGTTGTTTGATCATAATCAAAATTATGTATTTATTTATCATATTTTTGCCATTGCTTGGTAGTTTCATAGTAAGTTTTTTCTGACATTTTCTAGATTAGAAAGAATCGCTATAATAACTACTACGTGCATTTTATTCTCACCGATCTTTTCTTTGATTGGTTTTTATGAAGTCACACTAGGAGCAAGTGATTGCTGTCTAAAAATTAATCCGTGGATTTCATCGAAAATGTTGATACTTCTTGGGGCTTCTTTGGAGATTATGAAGTCACCAAATGAATTGCCAAGTAGATAGATCAGATTTTGATATGGATGTTACTCCAAAGTGATACAGACTTGACCCACGCTTTTCCACCATAGGGCACCATAGCATGCTAGGAATGAGGAAGAACATACTAGATAAAACCGCTCCCTTGGTTGGGGGCTATGCCGCCCTGCCATTCAATTGGTACACAATTGAGGAGGCTAATCATAAATGCTGTAAGTGTGGGAGCAATCTTATTACGAAAGGCTAAGACAATGCCATGAATATGGGTAGCAAGAGGGCCCTTATGCAAGCTAGTTAGATGGGGAAGGGCTTGACCGAATAGGGATAGCACCCCCCACTTCAAGCGCAACACTATATCAATTGAATCACTCTAAGGGTGGGTCAGTTAGTGAAACCAATGAACCATGCAAGCTAGTTAGATGTGTGGTCAGAGGGCTCATAGTTCCCCCATTTTCTTGATTTAGCTCTTTCTTTGCTTTCGTAATGAATCACCTACTAACACAAAAGGGGGGCTAGCTTGCACGTTCTATTTGAGAATACTAAGGTGAGCGCTGGACTCTTTCAGTAGGGAAGGGAAGAGGGGGCCAAAAGCATTGCAGATTCCATATGCTTGAGTGCCAAAAAAAAAATCGTACCTACTTTTTTAGGCTTATTTGGATATAAGATTTCTGTATAAAATCAAGTTTCTAAGCCATGTGATGGGAAACCTTTCCACACAGTTTGGAGAGCATTGAATTTGACTGAGAGGTTTACCACAACATCATTGCATGTAAGGATAGCTCATTCAATTCACAGATTAGTCCAACTCGTATTTCATTTTTGTCTCTATGTTCAATAGCCCAACCATAGTGATGTTAATTGTGGTTAGATCCATAAGTAGTTTGGTCCATTTTTACTCTATTCCATATATGTTTGAAGATTCGTACAGCCCATGATTTCTGTGTTATTTATCAATTCTTACTTTTTTATGCCAATGTTGGTGACTATAGGTAACTCTCTTCAATTATTCTTGGGGTGAGAGAGAGTAGGTCTTGCTTTATACTTGTTATATCATTTTTGGTTTACATGACTCTAGGCATATAAAACAGTTATCAAAGCTATACTTGTCAATTGAGTATGTGCTTTTGGATTAGTTCCCAAGATTTCGGGTCATTTTACTTTCTTTTAAAGAGTAGATTTTTTTTACCATTTTTGCTCATGCTAGTGCCCCTAGAAATTTTTAGATTTCTCACAAAATGAAATTGAATACTATAACTCTTATTTATATTTCACTTTATTGATATTATTGGAAAACTTACACAGATAGGATCTCATAGTTGGTTACCTGATGCAATGGAGGGTCCCACTCCAGTATCTGCTTTGATTCATGTAGTTGCTATGGTTACTACTGGCATTTACATGGTGGCAAGGTGTTTTCTTTTATTTGAACAGCTATCTATGGTTTAAATTGTTATTACCTTTGTAAGAGCTATGACATCATTCCTTGCGGGAACCACTGGAATATTATAGAACAATCTAAAGAAGATCAGAGTGTGTTCAACTTGTAGTTAGTTAGACTATATGAATTTTGCTTGCGGCATTTCTAACTATTTGGTTAGTATCTTTCATTTAATGAATCACGTGTTTTTAAAGTATTATTATTTCTGGATGTAGGTTTGGTGATTCATGTCATGTCGGATAAGCAAGATATGTAGAAGATGGGGGGCTTGTCTTGTAGAAGATGGGGGGGCTTGCCTCCTCATTCCCTCTTACCCATGCCATGATACTCATGGGCAACTTATCTCTATTTTAATTTCTTTTTCTAACTGGATTTTCTTTTAAAAATGTGATCTTAGAGCTAGCTTACACTAAATATATTATTAGTGGAAACTTTGCTTTCTAGTTGAAAATTTTCTCTATTTTTTTTTTTCACTTCTTTTTACTCTTTTTGTTCACTTTTTTCTAACATTTATAGTACTAACTAATTCATTTAGGTAAGACATCTTACGATGTCATGATGCACCCATTCCTATACCTATTCATTTAATACTTCCGGGTTTTAGGTATCTCTTTGACGGATACTTGGGCCAAAGTATAACTCATTAGCCTATAAGTAAGTACTGTGATGAAGTGGCTATTACTCACACAATATGATCATACGAAGTCACAATTCACTCAACATAATCATTTAGGGCAAACAACAATTGTGAATTATATGTGGATGAAATTTTTGCCAATGGCTGAGATGTTTAGTTGACTCCCTTTATGTGGGGGTCCAAACCCCTACGAGTGAGCAGAAAAGAGAGGAAGAAAGGTTTCTAATATGAGTACCTGCAACATCCAAAATATAGGAAATTTTTTTATGATTGGCTTGGGAGGAGGAAATTCGCACCATTGGTTGTGATGTTTAGTCAACTCCCTCTTCCTTTGTGGGGGTCTAGACCCCTACAGTGTTCGGCCATGGTGCTATGCGAATGGGTGGAGGTCAAAAAACTCCAACGTGAGTAAGCTGGTATTACCGCATGTGGGTGTCAATACGCTTTACTGATAATATTGAATAGAAATTACTTTTGCAAAGAAAATGACATGTCCTAGAATATCCTAACTTAATGTAATAAGGTGATCATCTTGCTAATTTGAAAGTGGCTTAAAAACTATACGTTCGTACTGAGACAAGCCTGCCTTAAATGCTTTAAAGTCGCTAATTGATTGTTGACTCATATTATGGACAAAAATGTCACATAGATGGTGATGCAACTATAGTATATGGGGATTTGACTTGAAATTCTTCAAACCTTGAAGATCAGACCCATCGTGGCATAAACCATACCTCAGGTGTGGATCCTCAAGAACAAAGTCTTAAGGAAGAAGGGTAAAGGTATCAGATTTTCCAGTTGAGAGAGTGGAGTTAATGCAAATGAAAAGATTTAAAGTTAACTATGCAAGTTAAGTCAAACATTTTTCAAGTCACAAACTTTTGGGAAGTCACTTAAACTCTTAGATAACTCAAAGACAGATATAGAGTGTGCTGAATGAAGGAAAGAAAGATGTGGTTTCGTAGACACTAAACCAATGGATTAAGACGATTGAGACTGAGCTGGCTTCTTGGACAAAAAAAGGAGATGACTCAATTTTATTTTCTCTTCCTTCTTAATAGAATGAAAAAAGTTAGACAAGAAGGCTACCCATTTTTCACCACAAGACCAAAAAGAGATAGTTGTAGAATTGACAACTCACTCCAATAGTGCAGCTTTTTGAACTCAAAACTTTCAAGGTCAAGGCAATGGTGTGAGTTTTGCTCAAAATTTCATATCATCTTAAGCCTTCAGGACCTTACTCAATATCTTAAAGTTATCGATTGGTTATTCTTGCATAATTGATTAGGAAAATTCACTGAATAAAATAAAATAAATAGAAGGATAAGAAAGTGAAATGGTTCTTTTTACTTAGTCGGAACTAGGGAAAAAGAGAAATATATTAAATGCATACTTAGATAAGACACAGGGTGAAATATTGAACCAAAAAGAGTACAAAACATACTAATGGCCAAAGGAAAAAAGAAAAAAGAAAAAGAAGTCAAAGGACAATGATACTAGCCAATCAAATGAGCCATCAATGTGCCATTAATATCCATTTCCCACTTCTTGTTTGAATGAGCAAAGACAGTAAGTCATAAGATCAACCCTTTCAATACGGTTGATTAGATGATAGGTGAATCCATGAAAGCTTGGTAGACTCCTTAATTGAAATCAAGATTTTTTGGGACAATATTGAATTTCCCTTTCATGCAACTAAAGAAAAGAATAGCTCAACTTTCAATGTTTTTATTTAATATATGAATTCTCATTCCTAATTCTTAGGACACCAAGGAGAGTAGACTCATTACTAGTGTTCAAATCAGCTCCAACTAAGATTTATCATAGGCACTATTGGGATAGCAAGGTCAAGCCTTAGTCTTGGCTAGAATCTGTACAGATAGGTCATCAGCTTATTCCATCGATATGCCTAAGTCGTTCTATCGACTACTTTGGTTTTGAAAGAGGTGAGTAGGTAGCGGTGGGAATTGGTTAGTATAGTAATGGTTTTTCTCTCTTCTTTCTTCCCTCGTTGTTTGGGTTGTACAACTCATTCCATTCCTATCTAAACTATTCATTTAGTAGTGCTTTCTCAAAGGAAAACAAATCTCACTTTGGATCTGCTTTGTGGAAATTTTTTTCTAATCGCTTTATCCAAGCTGATGGAAGATGCTTCTAATTATTGTGTCTAGGCTTTGGCCTTACCTACCCATTTATGGTAGAACCATAAATGATTTTTTCCTTACCTAAGTATGCTACTATTGACTATTGCCCTATCTAGCACGTGGTAAAACTTATCTCTTTAATTGCTGCTTTCATCCACTAGGTCGAATTTTGTGCTTGCATCATTTTTCCTGCTTGAAGAGAGTTTACTGCACTGTTTAAAGAACAAGAGATTCATTATTAGCTAACTTGAAAAGGCTAAACCTTCAACACTCAAACTCTTAAACCAATGAAACAGACAGACCGCAAATAAACATTGGCGAAACAAGTTGAGCCAATGTCTATCTAATTGCTTGTTAAGGAAATCGAACTCTAAAGAGTTTTATTGACTTACCAATCATTAGCTTCTCATTGACTTAACTACCGGTTAATATAAATTAGAAAGACTATTTGCTACCTCAAACACCTTATAGCAAATATGAGAAGCCTTCTAAAGAATCGAGCTAAGTGTTTAAAAAATTTGAGCACAGTGTCCTTCATGGATATGGGTTAAGTATCTTTCCTACGTTTCACATCCATTGAAGAACTGCCAGTAATCGTTACATATCGACACAATGAGGGAAACAAATAGAGATAATCCTTTAAGCCTAACTGGAATTTATATCAATTTTTTCTTTTGTTACCATGAACTTGTATCAAGAGGGCCATAATTTAACTCAGAGAAATCTGAATAGCAAAATAAGTACCGACTTGACCTAGAGTACCAATAGAAGCTCCATTAAAATGGATAACAGACAAGTATAAAGAGTGGAATGGCTATGTAATAGGAGTTCTTTTCTATTTTTTTACTAAAAAATCCATAACATTAAAAGTTTAAACAAGTTTAGCATCTTCAGGTCACCAGGGCATCATCTTACTAATAAGCCGACAAATTCTAATTAATTCAATTAAGTTAGCTTGGATTTGCATCACACATCACTTGGTATCAATCGTCGATATTGTCATGTTCGACTTTCTCAATTTCTCTATTTTCCATATAGTTATGACAAAGGTCGAGTTTTCTATGAACTTAGGAAGACCTAAAAATCTTCAATGACAAGCTTCGTATAGGAAAATGTGCTCCATATTGTCACCTTAACAAGTTCTTAATTCCAAATTATTTGTCAAGCAGATTCCCAAATCAGCCTAGCTTTGGAGCACGCCCCAAATCTATCAAATGTAACACTAATTTGCCTTCCTTCTCACATAGTGAGCACCTCGATACCAATTGAGCTGAATATTTATCACTTGTAAGGATGCATCTGTACTAACTCAATTTCTTAGCACAAGTTATAGAAAATAAAACTCTTTTAAGGGGACATTTCAAATCCCATACTAGCAACTACTCCATGATTTGATTTCCTTCTTATGCTTAAATCCAGGTGAATTGAAACCAAAATTACCCGTTCTTGGAAGGCAACTGTAGCCTTTCAACAGGTATATAAAAGTTACGAAAAGCTTTAAAAAGTTTGCATAAGATTAGGATGGTGGTTCTGCTCCTAAGGGATGTTTCAGGTTTGATGAGGCTGCCTAATAATGTTAGATACCTCATGGGAAAAATATCTTAATATTTTCGAATCAATTTAACAAATTTCTACTGAGCTTTTTTATTCTTTTACCATTGACCTAGTTTTTATTCAAACATGCAATACTTGAATTGTTTTCAATAAAATCCCTAGAGATGAATAAGTGAGAGATCTTTGACATCTAGTATTTTTCATTATTCTTTCATAGATATGAGCTAGATGACTAATTAGTAGACCAAGCCCAGTTCAAAGCACGGCCTTCCTCTCACTTTGAAGACTAAGGATGGGCCTTTTCTTTGCTATTTTATTCCAAGGTTTCTATGCATCTTTGGATAGAAGTTTTTCATATGGCTTCTATTGTTATCAATAACCATTCTAAACTACTTCTAAATCATAGGTCTTCCTATGAAATCCTATATAGTGCACAACTAGCTTATTTATCTCTTCAGGCTTTTGGATGTCTATGGTTTGTCCACATCTTGAAGTTTATTCGTCATAAATTTGAGCTAGGGCTAATTGTTGTATTTTTTCAGATACAGTGATGATTATAAAGGCTTTTGATGCTTCTATCTATACCATTGTTGAGTTTTCATTTCTTACATGAAAACAAATTAAATTCTTTGATTGGATTCAATCAGAAGCAAAGGGAATTTTCTTGTCTCATTTGGAAAAGGGAATTAGGTCTTAAAATAAAAAGGAAAAGAAATAATTTTTTTTTACTTTAACCTCTTTTATCGAAAAAACAAGGTAGGAGAGAGAGTAAAGGGGAAAATTCGTTGCCGTGGCTACCTTAGCAGTGGAGGAAAGGAAATTGTTTTATGGTAATGGTTGGTAAAAAAACAAAGACTTTTCTTTCTTTTTCATGGATAATATTGATCCATAATTTTTTCTTTGGTTAACTAACCATGAATAACTTACTCCTATTTGCTAGTGTCAAGAATAGGCGCTGTCCCCTTTGATGAAATTCCTATATTTCTTCAATCAATATTGGCTTGATAGGCTCTACATTATAAACAAATCCTATGAAAAATGATTGCTCTCCTTAAGATCGGAAGGTGAGGCAAGCCTCGGGCTTGAATATTATGAAAGTGATCAATCTTCCACTCAACCCTTTGATAAGGTGGCCTGTTGCTCATTAGCCAATTCCATCTAAGGCGAAAAAAATAAGAGATCAAATGCATTTAGTGATATTTTGATAAAAAGTGGGGAGTGGAGGGAATCTGAATTCTACGCTAAAGGTAGTTATCTCGATGAGTTATTCCTCAATGCAATATTGCTATATATTTGATGGTCCTACTTCACTTCTTAGTGCTTGCCCTCCATCTTAGTAAAATATCCCAACTATTCTTTGTCAAATTTTAGGATGGGTCATGAAAGATTTTGTTTTGAGATGCTTATATAGAATAACCAATTTTAAAAGGGAGTGGTAGGGAATCAAAGCACTCATGTGATAGCAAAGTAGAGAGACTAGTTAGGTACTCTCTAGCACTATTGTTACTTAACTTTCTTCAAGATGCCTTACATTTCTTTCTTGTTTGACGTGGGAGTAGTATGGATGTTGAATTATCAAAAAGATGATAGGAAGAAAATACCTACTACTAGTCATGCAAGGGCATCTGATCTCAAGGCGAGGTTTTTTTAATTGAAAAGATGGCATGACAATAACTATGGATGAAAACTTCTCCCTTCTCTTAGAGGTGACTAGGCCAAAACACATTGAAATGAGATGGAGATCAACCCAAACTTAGTCCAATTTATTAGAGATAGACGCAAATCAAGAAATTCTTATAGATTGACGGGATAGGAATATCGATAGCATTTGCTACTATTTTTTTGATCGATGTACAAGGGGTTGGATGGTAAGGTTCTTCTTTCCTTTCCTATAGCCATGGCAAGAGAATTTGATTATCTAATGGTAGGTATTGCTTTTTTATTTTTTTTAAGGTAGGAGGCCCACTCTTTCTTCGAAATGGTATAAGGACAGTAGATACTATAAAGGTGAAAATTTTGCTCCAGTCTTTAAGAGCCCCAGTTTGGGTTTTGAGGTATCCTTTTCACCGATAACTTAGGTTGGAAACTACTATTGATTGTGGAACAAAGGCTTAAAGAAAGTAAGAGCTATATTTTCTTAGAATTTTAGAAACTAATAAATAGCCTATTCTTTTTCACTTTCATATTTATACATTTACTCTTGAATTGATTTGTAAGATTCACGATTGCTCTTTTCACCCACGGGTCCTTCAAATCCCCTTTAGTATTCAATGAAAAAAAATTCTTTGATCATTCTTTAGGTCAAGCAAAGTGTTGATATTTCTTTGAAAGAATCATAGTTAGCTAAATAGCTCGAGTAGAAGTTTTTGATAAGCTAAATAATGAAAGACAGAGGCTTGTTAAAAAAGTTTAGGAAACTAAAAATAGAATAAGTAGATTACAAGACAAGTTGATGTATATCACTTCGACTGACCAAGTACTATAATATATTTTCTTTTAAAAGTGATATAGATTAATGCTTGTACTAGAAGGAATCAGTCCATGGGGAAACATTTGCAAATACAGTCATGAATTGAATCAGATCAAAACATCCAACTATCGACGGACAAACTATCACGTCCTTGATCCTAAGACCTAATTTATTAATTCCTTAAGTCATAATTAACTTAAATTAGATTATAAATATTTAAAACTCAAAATTTAAGTGTTTATTCAACCAATAAAATAAAATTCAAAATAAATATCAGGATACAAACCTATAAATTAAACACTATTAAATGACTTAAATTAATATAATATTCAACCCACAGGATCTAAATGTTATACCTGTAAGTAGCTCTAATATTGATAATTATCTAACCTCGAAACATACAAAAAAAATGTATCTTAATTGTAATGCCTGAATTTTTAAATTTATTATAATTATGATTAATTAAATTAATATAATCAAAATTAATGTCAAAGGATATAAATAAATAGATTAAAAGAGTCAAATTGGACTAGCTGAATATGAGTCTATTACATACTCGAATTTGGACTTGAGTCTGAGTAGGCCTGAAATAGGCTTGAGCTTAGAAAACAGAGACCCTATGCCTGAAGAGCGATCGACCTGCGCTTGAACACTGATTCCAAAATTATGGTTCTTGAAACTCGTCGGAGTGGCGCTTAAGCATCACTCAGTTATAAACAGGACCCCTGCACTCATTTCTATCCTTTCAGCTTCGATTTTTAGAGCGAGAGAGAGAGAGAGACAAGGAGAAGAGAGAGATGAAGAAAGAGAAAGCCAAGAAGCTCGAATTTGAGTGATTTAAGCTAGGATTTGAGTAAATTCAAGTCATGATATGTGCACTTTAAACTCCTTCTTTTCTTATTATTGTTCTTTGCCATTTCTACCAAATATTTTTATTCAGATGCTCATCCAAATCATGATTTTAAAATTTATATGTATATGTTCTACACTATTTATTGAACTATAACTAAATTTTGAACTGTTTATACCTCAAATTTGTATAGTAGTCCGCTTATACTTTTAATTTTACAATATATATATTTTAAGCTTGTAATATAAGTTGAATGTTTCGACAATTCAAAGAATTAAACCCTATATGTGAAGTATTAAAGCTAATGTTGCAGAAATGATCATGTTTGCTGATTTTTACTATATTTTCAGAATTTTTGTTGAAGTCTATGGTTTAAATTCGTGCTGTAACTTATAGATGCCATAATTTATCAAGTGTACATTCTATGGAAGTTGGAAACTATATATATATTGGTATTTAAAATCTAAAATTTTAAATTATATGCTGAAAATGCACCTTATGCTTTTAATTGATGTACGATTAAATTTCTAATAAGATATGAGCATGAAAGTGTCAAACATGGAAGAAAACTCTATAATATATCAAGAATTATGGTTATGTTCTCTAAGAGTGAGAATATTAAGAACAAAAAGGGGTAAAGTTTTCATAAAAATTAAGAAATTAGACCAATGATTATTTTTGTGGGTAGTATTCTTAGGCATGCATTAGTATATTGTAGTGGGATATCGATTTTTGACTCTACATAACCACGGGGTCACGAAACAGTGTTTGACCCCATCTATAATGTGAAATGTAGACGACCTACATTTTGGTTTTGAATAGGAATGTATGGCCTTTGATTGTGTGAGAATATATATAACCCAATCTTCGATAGTCTGTCCCTTAAATTGGTAAGGCCTACTGGCCATGGTCTCCAATGAAAAGAAAGATTTAAGCTTGATTTCATAATTAATAATAAGATAAAAAATTTAGAAATGCATCATGTAAGTTATCGGCACAAATTTTATACCTTTACACACGATCACTATTCCTATTCTTTCTGTTACATATTTAAGTTTAAAGTATACATGTTCTTTGTATAAAATTGTGCCTTATTAAGTATTTAACTCATTCTCTTACTGTTTACTAACCTTTCAGATGAGATGCACGAATATTTGTCGGATGAGTAGGAGAAAAGGCTAAGAAGTTTGAGCTTATGTTCTCATAAATGATTCCTGTTAGTTTATATTTTCAGACAATACTAATGTATCTAATGGTTGTAATGTAATTAATTCCAATTCTAGGTCTCGGTTTGTGATGTAATTTAGTTTTCGAAAAACAGTTAGAGGCCTAAAGTATTGTATTGCGTTGTCCGAGGTCAATTTGTTTGTCATGTTAACCTTGGATAGCTTTTGTATGTGTTTGGACTATAGTATATGGCTGTAAATAATTCTGATTTCTAGATCAATAGATCGATAAAATGATACCGGTTGATGATGTCAAAATTTGTAGATTCATTCGGTTAACCTTATGAAGAATTTAGCTTCCGCAGAATTTTACCATGTGTTATTTTTAGCTTTGGCAGGTATTTTTCCCTTAACATGGTCTGACGTCGCCATGTATTTGGGTCGATGTTGGTGCCATCGTTGTCATGATAAAGTTTTTGTTCTGTGAATATCGACTCGTTGTGTATGTCTTTTGAGTTGGTCATAGTATAACGGGATTTAGGATGTGAGCCGTCACATTAATAATATAAGAGTATCGAAGCTAACTTTCAAAAATATAAAATTCAAACATAAACATCATCATCCTAACATTATTATCAATTGGATACAACAATAAATCAAAATTATTGAAAGTTGAAAGATTAATATCTTATAACATTAATTTACAACATGACATTAAATTGATTACAACCCTCCAAGCTAATAACCGAACAACAAATTTTTCAATCTAAAACTCTTGAACCTAGAGGGATTAGCAAAATAAAAATAAAAGTAAGCAAATTACTTAACAAGGAATGTATAATTTCATATGTGAACATATGTCAAAGAAATATTTTGGATGATAACATGATCTGAAATTCGAAAGTTAAAAATATTATCTCACAAAATATATCATGTATAATTTAAAATTGATACTCAATTATATTGAATTGTACATAAATATAATCATACTTAAATTTATAATTTCAATATCAAATATGCCAAATTGCGTAAATACAAAAGACATGCTAAAATCATGTTAAAATATAGAAAACAAATGATTAGTAATGATCTTACCAACAAAAGGTTCATATCGAGGATAGGATAATGATTATTTTTATATAACTAAATATTATGTACTACTATTTAAGACTTGTAGATAGATCGTCCATATATAATTTTATAAATAGAGCCAAATAACATTTTTATGACATACGATTGACAGGTATGACTTTTGATTTATTAATAATATATTATGATATGTCCAAATATATTATATCATATCTATAATAATTCATACATAATCAAATTGGAAACTATATTCAAGTACAAACATATTCTTAGATTTTCTTATATAAAAAAAATACACTTATTATTAAATTTATATAGAGTTATTATTATTATTACTTTAAATATATAACATACAATAAATCATAAGCTTTGTAGGAGTTTGAATATATATTTTTAGAACATGTAAGAGTCATATTGTCTGATTTATAAACATGCAGAAAGTATCAATTATAGAATTTACAGGAATTCAATATATTTAATATAATTTTGTAACTTTATTTCAGTTACAAAGCATGCATGTATAATTTTATGATAATCCAAGATATATAGAAATACATACTTAAAGATTTAAAATATATAATCATAATATTAGAGAAACTCATCATTTAAACATAATGTTTAATGATTCAAAACATATATTTTATAAAAATTATATAATACAGGAGTGAAATAATATATATACAAAATATAAAACTTTAACTATGAAAATAGAATTTGCATGAACATTTAAAATAAGTAATATTTATTGAGATTAGAAAGGAACGATAATAAGAGAAAGAGGGATTGATACACTTAACTTTACTTAATTTCTTCTAATTTTTTTTCTTTAATTTTTAATTTTTTTTATTTTTTTTCATCTCTGCATTTTCCTCTTCCTTTCTTTATCTTATCTCAAAAAATCATCTTAGAATGAACCAAAATTAACCCAATGGCCTATTTATAGAAAAAAGGCGTGCATGCGCCTATTAGGTACTGATGCACAATCCATATTGCACACTAGCATTCTTTAGACACACATCAGGTGTCAACATTTTATCTTAAACACGCATGTAAATCATTCAGGTATGACTAGTATGTCTAAAATACATACAAATATCCTATAGGTATCTTTCATACGTGACCTTATTGTCTAAAATACGTACATATATTAGTCAGATACCACTCAGTCTAACATTTTTCAACTTGAAACTTAATTTTTTTTTACCTAGAACTTCTATGATCCTTGATAGTTTATTAATTTAATTTAATTAAATATTATTAAAATAATTATTTGGGATCCATACCTTTTATAAACTTTCCAGAATGTCAACCATAAGCAAAGGATAGCCAAGCCTCGATTCCTAGAATTAGTAATCTCTATTATGAGCATACTCAGATCAAAACTAAACTAGTTAACTTTTGCATATTGGCCAACCGACTTTAAGCAATCTCTTCATTTTCCATTGGGACCCCCAAGTCTCTAAGTGAATCCTCTTGCCCACTCACGACCTTGGCTTTTTAGAGACTCCTACTTTTGTGTTATAGACTTATAGCTTGGCTGTTCATTGGGTTGGTTTGTTTATCTTTCAAATTTTGAGTGTCTTCTTAAATAGTTGTAGCAACTTATAGGTGCAACATGTACCTCATTTGGCACCAAGGGAGGGACGCGGCAATCCCCTACACATAGTCCGTTCAGGCAATGGCCGTTTAGTTCATGGCCTATTGAATGGTCGGTATAAGGCCAGAAATTGGTAGGGACTCATATTAAAAATATTTCCACCTCCCTTTTCTGCTCATTTATAGTTTATTAAGGTTAACAATGAGAGAATCCAAGGAGTTGTACCGATTTTCACACGGACTCCCTTCCCCAATTCAACGCATGGTAGCTGTGGCAACGAGGGAAGAAAAAGAGAAATGACTGTGAGGCTGATGATAGATGCATATTTGATTTAAACCAATTAAACGTTTATTTTATTTGATTTAAACGATATTTATTAATAAATATGATGTTTTATTTAAAATATAGAATAATCCCTAATCATTTTGACCTGACCCATTCAGATTTGGATGATAGATGCATATTTACACAAGTTTTGAGCCGGCATACCGTTCATTTTAGTTTTATGAGCTAGTAGTTTGAGATACATATTTTCTACCTGCATATTATTTTTAAAATACATTTTGGCAGCGTATTTGCTTTAAATAACAGCTCCTTATCTTTATATATATTTTTAATATAATTTAAATAAAAATTAAAATAATGCTTGGTTCAATCTTACTCGACCAAAACAGTCGAAAAAATTTTTATCAATTTCGTCCAATTTTAGCCTGGTTTAGTATCGACAAATATTTTTTTACTTAAAAACTGTAATTGGTTTTCTCCTATCATAAACCATATTTTTTTCTAATTCTAAGGATTTAAATTTGAATTTTTAATTTTGATACGTACATAAGATCTAAATTTTCGTACGAATTATAAAGCAAGTATACTTATTCAAATGATCTAAAAAAATCAGCTGTGGTCTCCATAAACCCAAATTCGAATCTTGTGTGTCATAACAACTAACTTAAGGTCATATGAATATGGAACTCGGTCTCTGGTATATTCTCCTGCACTCAAATTAGTAAATTTTTTAATAAAAAAAAAAAAAGAAAAGAAAAGGGGGAGTGTGAAATTTAATGGAGTTGGAAGACTATGCTCCATGAATTTGAAAAATTAAGGAGACGATTTTGTGAGCCTAATAACAAATCTCTTTTTCATCCTTTATTGGCGAATAAGGGTTCTATATTTATAACCTGAATTCTAACCATTTTGTCTATCCAAAATTAGTGCGACCATAGTTTGAAGCATTACGTTTACATTGGTCTTATAACTGTCAAATAGTTAATTTTTTACATTCATTTGGCTATTACTGTCTCTTTTAATGTCATTGACCATCCTCGATTTTAATATCAAATTTAGTACTTTGCTGAGTTATTGATTGCATTTGTCTTCGATGTCATTCGGCCACCCAGTCATTCAGCCACCCAGTCATTCGGCCACAAAGCATTTGTCAAAATTATTTTTTGTTTTAACTTCGAATCATGTTGAGTATTGTGATTATCTTGACAACCTTTTCTGTGCTTATAATTCATAGGTCTCGGAGTCTGTCGAGTTGGAGTGTCTATATATGAACGGTACCCAACAAATTTCAGTTTCAGATGTCAACAAACAACAATTAAAATTAAGAAGGAAATTTAAATTTTAATTCTGAACTTCAAGATCCATTTCTGCCCTTCCATAAATCATGCTTTAAGCTCCTTAATTCATATAAAACTCCGCAGATATACGTGTTGTGTAGAATGTAGTATCAGCCCCCTTTAAGCTTAAACGCATCACGAGTAAAAACATGTATCTCTTCGTTGATATCCTTCGTGCAAAATACCCTTATAATGAACAATCCGTTCACTGCTGCTTCCTTCACCGTTTAGCAGTATTTTTGAACATTGTCTTTACATGTGAGATTATTACATACCTAAGTCTACTCCATAACGTAGATTAAATTAGAGAAACATAGGACAAAATGATCCAATAATACACCACTGAACCTCCAATTTCTTAGGACTGATGCATGTGTCCGAGCAACAATAAAGGTAGAAAGGGGCCTCAAAAGTTCCTACTAGTACCCCCACAAGTTCCTACAAAAAATAGCAAAATCTAGGATTAGCACGAAGCTAATGAATAAGAGCAAATAGCCATGCGCACAAAACATAAACAAATTTTACAGGCAAACCCCACCTCAACAAAGGAGAAAAACCACGGGACCTTCATGTCTAAGCACCTCCAGCATTTATGAGTATGTTTATGCCTGACTTTTACAACTCGGTGATTTGTATGTGCAAAGATTCCCGGCCCTTTTGACATAGGACAAAGCTCTACACCTTGAACCGAACACGGCTTGAAACTCAAAGCTCCATCATGTAAGGCCTCTCGTCTAAAGAAATTTCTTCTCAGTTCTCACTATGCATCAATATAAGACTTATATTGTTCGGTTAGCCTAGGCTTTCTTATGATGGCCGAGGCATCTTTGAAAAGAAACTACTGTGGCACTTTTTCATACTTATTGTGTGAACTTCCATGAGTCATTTCCGCCTTCTTTAAAACCTGGAAAAGTTGAACTTTCGTAGAACTTTTCAAATTGGAGCTTTTGCTCTGCATAGTGTGGCTTTTCCTGTGAAAGGCTAATTCTTATTTATGGGTGTTACAAAAAAGATAGTTTTGAATGTTTGGCGCCCTTCATTCACCTTTCCTACCCTTAAAAGCAGGATCTGCAAAAGAATAGCCGTAGTGTTTCCATGAACTACTTAGGACTATAGGATTTGATCTTGGACTCTTGATCACTTTATAAGCTTGAGATAAATAAATCATCGTTTAAGCAATATTGCTTCTAACCTAAATATTTTCTGCTTAGATTGAAATCAAGTTTATAGGGTAGAAACAATTTTTAGGAAACTAATACAAAATGAACCCATTTACACTACTGGTTGAAGCAGCTGAACATATGAAGGTAAGAGCATTGCAAAAATATTAGACCTTTATTCTTCTTAACTTAGTATGACTTTGTTTATAGGAGTTATTCCTTGTTTTCATATTCAACAACTTGTTTTTCCTGTTCTATGTAGGCCACAAATATGTATGAAAAATTTGTCAAAATATATAACCGAAGTTCGTTTGAAAGAGTTCTTCTCTAAGAAAGGAAAAGTCACTGATGTCAAGCTTATGAATACAATGTGATTTTGCAAACTGATTGCCCTCACTTTGAAGTTTTTATTTGTTTTATCTGATTTTTATTGGTTGGTGTTACTGTTTTTACAATAGAGATGTAAGAGCAGAAAATTTGGCTTTATAAGGTATCAAACCATACGGAAAGTACAAGAACCTATTAAGTACTTCAGCAAGTCTTACATGGATACAAGTAGAATAACTTGCGAGATTTGTTGCTTAGTTGTACAATTTCATATTATATTTTATTTAGTTGCAGTTCCAAGTTTGAAATACTTACTAGCATTTTATGATGATGATGAGAATACAGTGTTGTTGAGAAGAAGTGACTGAAAATACAAATTCTTATGAGCAGTGAATGATTGATACAATAAGCTTCTTAGGTATGGGATGGCTATGAATATATAAACAATTCATGCACTAGATGGATGAAAATATGAAAATGTAGCAAAACTTGGACAATTAAGAGGGAATATGCTTGTGGTAAAGAGAGCTGGCAGTGGAATTAGGATGCTCTTGTTGGGAGCCACTCCCGTAAAGAAGCTATTGTAATCGAATAACTTGGGCGGAGTACAAAGGTGCCGTTTCATAAAGGAATGAAGTTCTGGTCAACGGGGAGTTGACCGGATGACAGTCAACGGGCTGTTGACCGGTTTGGCGAAGAAGTTGGCCGGTTTCTCTAAGAGATTTCGAAAGAGCAAATTTCAGACGATCAATGGAGATATTGACCGGCTTTGTGAAGAATGCGGACGCCCATCAGGCGCCACCCGCTTGTGCAATACAGACAATGCCAATTTCACAGATCTTCCGAAATACATAATCTCGAGACGGTTTTGTAGGAGCCGTATTTTTTTTGGACAGGGAAATATTCATATTATTGGAAGGAATTGTTTCTGTCCTTTTATGTATTGAATATTGCCCCATATATATCTTTTTTATATGTGGAGAGGAAGGAACACAGATAGAGAGTAAGAGAAAAACTGTGAAGGAGTGCTCTTCGATTTTTCTTTGTTCTCTATTGTTGTCTCCAAAAGTCTCATAGTGAAATAGGTTTCAGTGGACGGATTGTCCCGTGGTTTTTCCCTTGATTGAGAAGGATTTTCCACGTAAAATATCTTGTGTTCATTGTTCTTCTTCGTCCTCATTTTCTTACTGTCCTGTCTAATCGGGAAAGTGGTCCGCCCTCTTCTCCACTAAGTGGTATCAGAGCCGATCAAGTCTCTGCTGATACTAACAAATGGTATCAGAGACAGGTTCCAAACTCTATTTCAATGGCATCCTCGTCGTCAAAGAATCTGCCGTTCAATATTGAGCAGTTTAACGGGCAAGGCAACTTCATCCTCTGGCAAGAGAGGGTGAAGAACATTCTGACGAGGGAAGGGACAGTGAAGGCGCTGAAGAAGGACGAAAAGCCTGAAAATCTGACTGACGATGAATGGCAAGATAAGAGAGACTTTGCAAACTGTACCATTAAGCTGTGCCTGGCGGACAACACTCTCCAAGAAGTTCTTGGTCTAACTGATCCAGCGGAGGTCTGGGAGAAGTTAGAAAGCCGTTACAAGTCTAAATCCTTGACGACCAGGCTTCATATTAAAAAGCAATTTTATGGCCTGCGATTGTCGGAGGGAGGGAGTTTTGAGAGACACTTGGACGAGTTTAACCGGATATTGACGCAGATGTCTGCTCTTGATGAGGAAATCAAGGAGGAGGACAAGGCGTTGGTCCTGTTGGCTTCTCCGCCGGCCACCTATGACCATATCGTCACAACCTTTGCCATTCGGTAAGGATACTTTGAGGTTGGATGAGGTCATTGCCTCTCTCGCTCATGAATGAGTCCAGAGGTCGCAAGGAACCTCATCATCTTCTCATTCTCGAGTCTTTGGTGGTGAATCCAGGGAGAAGTAGAGGTCGCGAAATAAAACCAGGAGATAAAACTCGCAGCAAGTCACGATCCAGATACCAAAATCTGGAGTGCCATCATTGTGGCAAAAAGGGTCATATTAAGAAGCATTGCTTCAAATGGAAGCGAGAAAATGCAGAGAAAGAGAAAAGTGACAAAAGACGCGGCGAGGAAACGTCCTTCGTCTCAGTAGTCACAAGTGGGGATCTCCTGTTGACATGTCAAGGAGAGGTGACAAACTTGACAGATCTGGAATCTGGTTGGGTAATTGATTCGGGTGCTACCCTACATGTTACGTCCCGGAAGGAACTGTATACATCTTATACTCCAGGAGATTTTGGAGTAATTAGGATGGGAAACAAAGGAACATCTCCTGTTGTAGGCAGAGGAGATATTACTTTGGTCACAAATAATGGCACAAGACTGTTGCTGAAGGATGTGCATCACGTTCCTGACATTCGTTTGAATGTCATCTCAGCCAGCCGACTGGATGATGAGGGCTACTGCAACACCTTCTGTGAAGGTGAATGGAAGTTGACCAGAGGATCTTTTGTTGCAGCTAGAGGGAAAAAGTGCTTCGGTCTGTATGTAATGGAGGTCCGTGCCATGGCCGGAGATGTAAACGCTGCAATCTATAAGGAGACAGAGGATTTGTAGCACAGGAGGTTGGGCCACATGAGCGAAAAGGGTTTGTCTTACTTGGTCAGGAAGGGCCTAATCAAAGGAACGAAAGAAGATGGGATAAAAACGTGTCCTCATTGCCTGGCCGGCAAGCAAAGGAGAGTCTCATTTTATGGAGACTCGTCCGGCCCAAAGGCGGAGCTCTTAGAGCTTGTTCACACGGACGTGTGTGGTCCGTTCAAAGAAAAGTCAATCGGTGGTGCTCAGTATTTTGTTTCCTTTATTGACGACTGTTCAAGAAAGCTGGTCTACTGCCCAAAGACCAAGGATCAGGTCCTTGGTATTTTTGAGCAGTTTCATGCTCTAGTGGAGCGTCAGACAGGGAAGAAGCTGAAGGCCGTCCGTAGTGATAACGGCGACGAATACTTGGGGCCTTTTGATGCCTACTGTCGGTTGCATGGTATTAGGCATCAGAAAACGCCACCAAAGACTCCACAGTTGAATGGAGTGGCAGAACCGATGAATCGTACGCTCTTAGAAAGAGTACGTTATATGCTCTTTGAGGCAAAACTTAATGCATCATTTTGGGCAGAAGCACTCCGGACGACGGCTTACACTATCAACAGGTCGCCGAGCAAGCCACTGATGGGTGAAGTGGCAGAAAAGATATGGACGGGTGTAGAACCGTCCTATGATCATTTGCGAGTGTTCAGATGTAAAGCATTCGTGCACGTTCCAAGAGATGAAAGGACGAAACTGTAGCCAAAGACGATGCAATGCGTCTTTCTGGGTTATGGAGAGGATGAACTGGGTTACAGATTCTATGATCCTGCCACAAGGAAACTAGTCCGGTCAAGAGATGTAACATTTGCCGAGAATGAGACGATTGAAGATATCGGCAGGAAGGCAAATTGTAATGATAAACAGACAAACAAAGTAAGTATCGAAGATGTCCGTCCTATATCAGAAACAGGCTCAGACGGTCAACAAGGAGTTGACCGGATTAAGGAGTCTGAGGCGATTGAAGATCTTGGTGAGGAGGTCATGGTGCTGATGATGACGGTGAAGCCATGCCTCAACAGGTTGCAGAAGTCGCTATTAGACGATCCTCCCGAAACAGACGACCGTCTGTTCGTCTGTCCTCCAGTGAGTATGTAATGCTTACGGATGCCGGTGAGCCTGAAGACTATGAAGAGGCTATAAACGGCGAAGGCAAGGAAAAATGGTTAGAGGCCATGAAGGATGAGATGAGTTCTCTTCATGAGAACCATACTTTTGATCTCGTTACACTTCCCAAGGGGAAGAAGGCACTGAAAAACAAATAGGTTTTTCGGGTGAAAACGGACGAGAACACCAAGGAGCCAAGGTACAAGGCACGATTGATGGTGAAAGGATTCGGACAACGAAAAGGAATTGATTTTGATGAGATATTTGCTCCTGTAGTGAAAATGTCCTCCATACGAGTGGTACTGGGCCTGGCTGCCGCCCAAGACCTTGAGGTGGAGCAGATGGATGTCCGAACTGCATTCCTCCATGGATAGCTTGAGGAGGAGATTTATATGGAACAGCCCGAAGGCTTTGAGGCTAAAGGAAAGGAACAGCTTGTCTGCCACTTGAAGAAGAGTCTATATGGCTTAAAGCAAGCTCCGCGGCAGTGGTACAAGAAGTTCGAGTCTGTCATGTCCGGCCAAGGATACCGGCGGACTACTCGTGACCACTGTGTATTTGTGCAGAGTTTTGCTGATGATGATTTTGTCATCCTTCTCTTATATGTGGATGATATGTTGATAGTTGGACGGAATATTGACCAGATAAAGAAGTTGAAAGAGCAGTTTGGGCAGTCATTTGCCATGAAGGATCTTGGATCGGCGAAACAAATTCTGGGAGTCAGAATTATACGCGAACGGAAGGCTAGAAAATTGTGGCTGTCTCAAGAACACTATCTTGAGAAAGTGCTCCAACGGTTCAATATGGACAAGTCGAAGCCCGTGAGCACACCCTTGGCGAATCATTACAAGCTGAGCACTCGTCAATGTCCATCTTCGGATGATGAGAAGAGATATATGAAAGGCGTGCCCTATTCCTCTGCTGTGGGAAGTCTTATGTATGCTCTGGTATGTACCAGACCGGATATAGCTCATGCCGTCGGGACAGTTAGTCGTTTTCTATCGAATTCAGGAAAGGAGCACTGGTCTGCGGTGAAATGGATCATGTGATACATTCGAGGAACTTCCAAGAGGTGCTTGTGTCTTGGAAGTGACATACCGCAGTTGGTGGGATATTCAGATGCGGACATAGTCGGAGACATTGACACACGCAAATCTACATCGGGTTATTTGATAAAATTTGCGGGCGGTGCAATTTCTTGGCAATCCAAGCTATAAAAATGTGTAGCTCTATCCACAACTGAAGCCGAATATATTGCAATTACAGAGACGTGCAAGGAGATGCTGTGGATGAAGGAATTTGTTCAAAAATTGGGTCTTCAACAAGAGAAGTACAGTGTACTCTGTGATAGTCAGAGTGCAATACATCTCTTCAAGAATTCTTCATTTCACTCAAGATCCAAGCACATTGATTTCAGTACCATTGGGTGAGGGACGTGCTGGAAGCTGGTCTATTATCACTGGAGAAGATTGGTACTGAAGACAATGGAGCAGACATGATGACTAAGATTCTAACAAGAGGAAAGAATGAGGCATGCTGCAAGATAGCTGGGTTAATTGATCCAATTTCTTCACGGTCGTGAGAGAAAGTTTATTGGGAGTCACTCCCGTAAAGAAGCTCTTGTAATCGAATAACTTGGGCGGAGCATAAAGGTGCCGTTTCATAAAGGAATGAAGTTCTGGTCAACGGGGAGTTGACCGGATGACAGTCAACGGGCTGTTGACCGGTTTGGCGGAGAAGTTGGCCGGTTTCTCTAAGAGATTTCAAAAGAGCAAATTTCAGACGGTCAATGGAGATATTGACCGGCTTTGTGAAGAATGCGGACGGCCCACTGTGCGCCACCCGTCAGGCAATACAGGACAATGCCAGCTCAGCAGATCTTCTGGAAATACATAATCTCAGACGGTTTTGCAGGAGCCGTATTTTTTTTGGACAGGGAAATATTCATATTGTTGGAAGGAATTGTTTCTGTCCTTTTATGTATTGAATATTGCCCTATATATATCTTTTTTGTATGTGGAGAGGAAGGAACAGAGAGAGAGAGTAAGAGAAAAACGGTGAAGGAGTGCTCTTCGATTTTTCTTTGTTCTCTATTGTTGTCTCCAAAAGTCTCATAGTGAAATAGGTTTCAGTGGACGGATTGTCCCGTGGTTTTTCCCTTGATTGAGAAGGGTTTTCCACGTAAAATATCTTGTGTTCATTGTTCTTCTTCGTCATCATTTTCTTACTGTCCTGTCTAATCGGAAAAGTGGTCCGCCCTCTTCTCCAACAAGTGGTATCAGAGCCGGTGAAGTTTCTGCTGATACTAACAGTTCTAAATGAGGTTTTGTTAGCTTTGAACAGAAATAATGTGTTGTAAAAGTGGCAATGGTATAAAAAACAGTTCAAACCTTGAGAATTGAGAAGAGCAATATTTATTTATTTTTTGTTTTAAAAGCCCACGGCTAGGTTGGTGAAGCTGAACTTAGATTGTGCTACGATTCTTTGTCACATGTAGAGCTGAAAGTGAATTTTACATTAAAATTCCCTTTAGATAATGTGCTGTAAAAGTGGCAATGATATAAAAACAGTTCAAACCTTGAGAATTGAGAATATGATTTTTAAAAAAAAAAAACAAAAAACAAAAACCCACGGCTCTAGTTAGCGAAGCTAAACTTAGATTGTGTTATGATTCTTTGTCCTAAGTAGAGGTAAAGCAAATTTTACTTTAAACTACGCGCTATAGTGCAGTGTTGTCTAAGGCGTTCCAGGGGCTCACCTAGGCATTTGGGCAAGGCACGGGCACCTAGACCATGTCCGAGCAAGGCGAATTGGCAAGGTGAGTGGCTAGGCTAGCTCCTAAAATAAGGCAATCAGGCACCTAGGTGCCCACTTTTATTTTTTTTTTAAATGTGACAGTTTCATAAAATATTCTAGCATTTTTTAAAGAAATTATAATATTATATTTCTTTTAAATATATTTGACCCTTTCATCATCACATTCTGCATGGCATATCTCCTCTCTCTCTACTATTTTATTTGTTCCACACAAAATATCATTGTTTTCATATTTGCGGGTGGTTGAGGTCATGAATGACAAATCTTGAGTGAAAATATAAGACTTGAATTCTAAAGAGTAGGTACAAAACTCATGAATTTTAGAGTAATAATAGTAGAGGAAGAAGGGGCTGATTCAGAGAAAATATAGTTGGATATTGATAGCCACAATTGTAATAGATTTGATGATAGCTTATTTGATAATGATAATAGTAATGAGGATGCTGTGGTGGATTTTAATTATGATTAGAATTAGAATATTTTTGGATTGTATATGCACTATAAGATAACATTGCAAACTAGTACTTTTGTTGATTGACAATATGTGTATTGATTTTATTTTTATTTTTTTTTATATAGGTATATTTATAATTGCTTTTAGTTATTTAAACTTTGATTAAAATTTTTTATATAGCTTGTGGATATATTATAATGTTTGAGTTTAAATTTTATCATAATTATAATTAATTAAATTAAAATAATTAAAATTGAGGTCAAAAGAAGATAAAAATTAGATCAAAAGTCAACACTAAATTGGGTCACATCGGGTTGATGAATGTCTGATTGGTGTCGAACATACGCCCATGCGTGGGATGGGCAGTGAGGTCAAACCGGAGCACACTTTCTAGTATGTTTACGCTCGAAACACGTTTGAAATGCACTATCCAGAATGTTTGCACTCAAAGTACACCCGAAGCTGCGCTCATGCGCCGCAATGCCCAGCCGTGGCACTTGATATATGCCCGACTAGCACTTGAGTGCCATTTCAATATGAATATTGGATCCTATTGATTTGTAGTCATTATTTATGTAGATTTGAGAGATGAGAGAGAAAGAGAAGAGGAAAAAAGAGAAATAGAGATGAAGTTAAAGAAGCTCAAATTAAATGAATTTAAGCAAGATTTTGAATAATTTAAAATTAAGGTAAGTGCATTCCAAACCTTATTTCTTTATTATTATTTTTTTCTCAACTCTCAGAGTATTTTTTGTTTCAAATTCTTATGTATAATATGATTTCGTAGCTAAAATGTATAGATTTAACATACATGTAAAATTTTCTTCATTCTTTTGTAAAAATGTATAAAATTCATATCTAAATTTAAATAGATTGTATCACTTAGCTAATTTTTTTACATTTTTTCTACATGCATGTGTTGAATTCATGATTTAATGATTTTATATATGATGAATTTCCTACATCTTGCTACAGTATATTAATATCTTAGGATTGTGCATGCACTATAAGATAACATTGCAAACTAGTACTTTTGTTGATTGGCGTTATGTGCATTGATTTTATTTTTATTTATATAGATATATTTATAATGGCTTTCAGTTATTTAAACTTTGATTAATATTGTTTACACAGCTTGTGGATATATTATAAGGTTTGAATTTAAATATTATCATAATTATGATTAATTAAATTGAGATAACTGAAATTGAGGTTAAAATAAGATCAAATTAGATCAAAAGTCAACATTAAATTGGGTCACATCGGGCTAATGAATGTCTGATTGGCGTCGAACATACGCCCATGCGTGGGATGGGCAGTAAGGTCAAACCGGATGGGCAACGAGGTCAAACCTGAGCACACTTTCCAGTATGTTTACGCTTGAAACACATTTGAAGTGCACTATCCAGAATGTTTGCACTCGAAGTACACCCGAGGCGGCGCTCGTGCGCCGCAGTGCCCCAGCCGTGGCACTTGATGTATGTTCGACCAGCACTCGAGTGCCATTTCAGAATGAATATTGGATCCTATTAATCTGTAGTCATTATTTCTATAGATTTGAGAGAGGAGAGATAAAGAGAAGAGGAAAAAAGAGAGATAGAGATGAAGTTAAGGAAGCTCAAATTAAATGAATTTAAGCAAGATTTTGAATAATTTAAAATTAAGGTAAGTGCATTCCAAACCTTATTCATTTATTATTATTCTTTTCTCAACTCTCAGAGTATTTTTTGTATCAAATTCTTATGTATAATATGATTTCGTAGCTAAAATGTATAAATTTAACATACATGTAAAATTTTCTTCATTCTTTTGTAAAAATGCGTAAAATTCATATCTAAATTTATATTGATTGTATCACTTAGCTAATTTTTTACATTTTCTCTACATGCATGTGTTAAATTCATGATTTAATGATTTTATATATGATGAATTTCCTACATCTTGCTACAGTATATTCTGGACTTTAAAAATATGCTTACATGTCTTAAATTGACCCTGCATGTGTGTTATATAAACTAAAATTGCTGAAATATCAACATACTTCTAATTTTTCTGCAACAATATTTTAAAATCACATAATATGCCATCACATGTTTAAATTTCTACAATAGCTTATAATACTTCATGATAAAAAAAATTGAGGTATTTAAAAAAAAAAAAACTCTACAATTATATTAAAAACTAAGAATATTTTTTTCAGAATGAAAAAATATAAGAATTATGAAGTATTGTATAGAGTTTTCATAAATATAAGTATCGAACCATTATCATAAAATTAGCGGGTAGTATATTATGACATGTCTTAATATATTATAGTAATAATCAAAATTTGAACCTATCAACTTTGTGTGAAAGTGGCGTCTAACCTCGTCTACAGAGTTATATATGTGATAGCCGAAAGATTGACAAGAAAATTGAAATGTGTCCAGCTCCAGTGCCATGAGAAAATCCAAAGAGTTTTTTTGGTAGGAGTCACAGGACGGGAGTAAGTTGACTAGATTCTCACATCTGTACCACTCAATCTGTAAGTTAACTTTCTTACTAAAAATCTTTCCTGGCTATTAAACTTCAGAGGATTTTACTCAATAATTATGGTTATTAATGTTTCTCTTCATCACCAAAAAATTGTACCTTTATTGTTATTCCTAATTATTTTATATTATTTGCTGTTTATCGGTTATTTTATTTTGATTTGAATATACTTTACCTATATTATATATTTGTATTTTCTTTTATACTACAAATTTTTTAAGCGGTCAAGATTATTTGTGATTTGGAACGTATAGTTCCTTTCAATTTGTATCAGAGTCTCACCTTGATCTGCGACCCCGATCTAAATATATACGAGTGGATCGCTTTCTATTCCTCCCTACTTTGATGGGAGTAACTGTGATTATTAGAAGGTATACATGAGAGTCTTCCTCAAATTCAGGGATAAAAGAGTATGAGCTAGCACTCAATTTTGGTGGACTCCACGCAAAAGCACTACGGGCAATGAACCCAAAATTCTATCATTATGGGCAAAATAAGAACTTGATACGTGTAACTAGAATAGTAAAAAATTGTATGCTACTTTTATAGCTGTCCCCTGAAGAATTTAAGTGTATTTTCATATGCGAGACCTCAAAAGATGTTTGAAATATTCTCAAAATCATTCACGAAGGAACAAAATTAGTGAAGAACTCAAAATTGCTTACCACCGGATTTAAGGAAATCAAAATGAAGGACGATGAAACTTTTAATGAATTTTATATCCAATTAAATAATATAGTGAACTCTACATTTAACCTAAGAGAAAGAATTTCAAAAAACAGAATTGTCCATAAAATTCTTAGATTGCTCCCTGGGCGATTTAGATGAAAAGTTACAACTATTGAAGAGAGTAATAATATTAATATTGTAAAGATTGAAGAACTTGTTGAATCTCTACAAACATATGAACACACCTTACCTCAGTCAAAGAAGACCAAATCAATTGCCCTTAAGTCCATTAAAGAACAGAGAGTCCCTAACTCTGACGAGGAGTTGTGTAGCGATGAAGATTTCACTTTGTTTATAAAGAACTTCAAAAGATTTTTAAAGAAAAATAAAACCTCATCTAACAAACAAAAAGTAAATTTAAAAAATTTAATTTCTCCCAAAAGTGGCAAGAAGGATAAACGCAAGATCAAAAATATCAAACTAAAAAACACTCAATGGGTGCAATAGCATGAATGTCAATATTTTGGCCATTTTTGTGCTAAATGCTTGAATTTTAAAAGCCAACAAGGTCTAATTACGAAAGCTAGTGCCACTTTAAGTAATGATGAAGATGAGAAGAATAAAAAACATATTAAAGAAGGCCAAGCAAAATATATGGCCTTTATGACCTATGTGTGTGGAAATGATTAGAAGTTAGAGGAGAGTCTTGATCAAATTGATAATTCTGAGAACAAATCAGAAATTTAGTTTAATGACCTTCAAGAAATTTATAACAAATTATTTAGGAAATGTTTAAAAAGTAAAGAAAATCAATAAATTCTTAAATAGTAAATTATCTTAATTAGAAAAAGAAAAAGCAGAATTAAAAACTAAATTAGAACATACCACTACCAAGCATCATGAACTGAAAATGTTGAACAATTCCTTAATTGCTAAAATCAAATCCTTAAAACTGGAGCTCGAAAATGCTAAGGATGATATTAAAAAGTTCTCAAGTGGTATTAAAAAATTTGAACACATGTTAGGATTAGGAAAGATTATAGGAAACAAAAAGGGTTTGCAATATGTTTAGAACATTTTCAAAAACGGTGAACATTCAAAAACGAATTTTGTTCCCGCCACAAATATTCTACATAAAAATATTAGCACATCGAAAATCTCTAAATATATATCTAAAAGAGTAGAGAAAAGAATTGGCTCAAACTTCTTGCCTAAACCCAATATCAAAAATATCATAAATACACATGCTAAAATTTATCAATCAATTGGGACAAATGCTTATTATGATATCAATCGAGAAATCCCAACTCTATCCCTAAGTTTATACCCACCTACCATGTGTGTAGATAAATCGGTCACATTCGTCCCCATTAGTATACCATCAATCTGTTGTACAACCAAAGATAAGGGGTGAAAATAAACAACCTTGTTAATCACATTTAATAGCTAAATGACCAAGTGAAAAAGATTAAATCAGAAAGTAAATTTTAAGAGAAAAATATGAATCAAGAAGAGTGATCTTGCTTACTATTGAGCTCCATTGCCCTAAAATTGTTCATGCTTCTCACATTCAGCGTCTTGATGACCGGCTTGCTATCTAGGAGGATCGGCTTGCTGATCTATCTATTTCCTAGTCGGCTCGTCGTCACTCTCCATCCTCCGGCTGACGCTCTTCCTTTGGTCATTCGTAACAACAAGGGGGGAGTGTCTCTATCTATTGGCATTTTTTTTTTGTTTAGGTTGTTTTCTTTAGAGATAGGTTTTAGGGTGAGTTCTTGTTATAGGCTATCTAACCTCACATTTTTGTCATTTCATTGTTATATACTCTTGATAATCTAATGCCGTTAATATATGTGTGCTTCTTTGATATATCTGCTCTACGTATACTCATGTGGCTTTATTTATGACTTGTTTGTATTTCTTTCTGTGTTAATCATGTCTGAACAAAAATAGTAGCTCATTTCTGAACCACAGCTAGGTCAGTTTGTACTGTATCTGTTATCCACTAGATATAAATTTCATGTAAACAGATTCTCTCTTGATGGTGTCTGAACCTGTAATTTATTTATATTTTTCTTTATTATTATTCTTTTTGGAGGTTTTGTCATAGAATTGCCAAAGATGAGATTATTAGATGTATTATTTATTAGTATATTCCGTAACTATGTCTGGCCGTTCGTTGGCGTATTTCCCTTTGTTCGGATGAACTGCATCAGATTCTCACTCAAAGATCGTCATCGTACATCTCCCGGTATCCATGCCTGCCCTTCAGTTAACCCATGCTTGAGCGTCAATTTCAGAGAAGTCGGAGCTTGAGGCACGCTCGACTTGCGCCCAAAGCTTGCCCGATCTATGCTTGAGCGTTGGGGCACGTCTTCATTGTAACCCTAAGCGCACCTGCTGCGCGCTCAGACTGTGCTCGAGTGTCGCAATGTGCATGTCTTCAACGATCATATTTTTGAACAAAATTTCGGGGATCTTTTATAAAGGGCTACCTTCTTCTCTCAGACTATGACTCTTCGACCATATTTCTCACAACTGCTAAGGGCAAAATACTCTCATTTAAGCTTCCAATTTGTGTCCAATAGAGAAAACTCTCCTTTGATTCGTGTGCTAAAATTTCAAAATTTTCTCATATTCTCTATTTTATTCATTACACATTTTTTGATCTGTTAACACTCGTGAGTGACACGAGTGGCATGGAAATTGGACTCCAATGGTGTGCGGTGATTCAACAGATCGTAAAGAAAGATTGACAAGAAGACAGGAATGCATCCAGTTCCGTTACCACGAGTAAATCCAAAAAATTTCTTAGTAGGGATAACAAGATGGGAGTAAGTCAGCTAGGTTAGCAAATTTGTACCATTGATTTATAAGTTGATTTTCTTAGTGCATATCTTTCCTGACTGATGAAATTTGAAGGGTTTTACTCAATAATTTTGGTTATTGAAATTTCCTTTTATCACCAAAAAATTGTGTTTTTATTGTTTTTCTTGATTGTTTTATATTATATACTTTTTATTGGTTATTTCATCTAAATTTGAATATATTTTACGTATATTGTATATTTGTATTTTCTTTTATTTCATAAATATATTAAGGAGTCGAAATTATTTGTGATTTGAAATGCCTAGTTCCTTTCAACAATGTTCCTATATACAAAGTTGTAATGATGGTGTAGTAGTGAAATAAGAATCTATATAAGAGAGAAGGGAAAATTATTTTAGTATACCATCCAATGAAAAGTAGTCAGAAAGATTGGGAAGGAGCTCAAAAGTTCTGAATAAACAAAAAAAGATTGTGTCAAAGAACTCAAGAATGCACCAATAATAAGAAATTTGTTGGACACGATGACATATTTGTTGAAGCTTTGTTCGGCAATCATAGGATGACATGGCTGACCGATCAATTTAATGAAATTATAGAAGCTAAAAACACCAATTGAGCAGGGAAAATGAAATTTAGTATTTATGCATTACAAGAGTAAAGTTGTGATATTTTAGTAGAACAATAATTACAGTGGAATCAAACAAATTAGTTATTCATGAAACCTCGAAAAGAAAATTTGAACATATATTAAGTTTAGAAATGTGGGTATCAAAACATCAATCTGTTTTGTGCCAGGTAGATCAAGTTCATAGTTGAGTCCACGTCTCCACTGTGAAGATCAGTGGGGAATGATTAGGATGTGCTCTCCAGGTACTTTTATGGCTAGTTTTAGATTGGAAGGGAGCATGTAAGAGATAGATACTTTCAAGGTATGTGTGATGAGAGAATTACTGATTTTAGAATTGTATGACAGGAAAACAGTTGAGTGTTCCATTACTATATGTTTGAAGTAGGTGTAGCCTACTCATGGACAGTGTTATCTAAAGGGCAAGGCGAGGCACAAGCATAGGGAAGGCAAGGTGCACATTTTTAAAGATCATATATTTATAAATTGCTTATAAATAGAATTTTAAGATATAATGAAGAGTAGTATCTGAAAGTCAAAGCATTCCAATTCCTTGGTAGAAATGATGGTAACTTAAATCAATAGTAGCTTCCTAAAACCAGAAAAAAAAAAAAAAAAAAAGGAAATACTGAACAAAATAGTAACTGAAGAATACAGACAAAGATAACCAGAGAACTGGGGATGATACTCTCAAGCTTTGGGGGCAGACAGAGAGAGGGAGAATTTCCAAAACGGGAAATGAAATCTTAGCTTGCTTGGTAGACATGATGGTAACTTAAGTGAACAGTAGCCTCCTAAAACAAAATAAAAGAAATGCCGAACCAAACAATAGCTTAAGAATAGAGACAGACAAAGAGAAGCCGGAGAAGATACTGTCAAAATTGAAGTTTTGAGGACAGAGCTTTGAAGAGAGAGGGTCGGTGGATGACGGGAATTTGTTGCAGCTGTGGGCTACGAGTTTGAGCTGTGACAGAGAGGGCATATTCGAGTGTGCAAAACAGAGAAATCTGTTTCATGTGCTGCAAAGTTCCCCAACAATTTGTATGTTATATTTTTTGTTCTTTCTTCTTCTTTCTTTAAAGATTTGGATTGGCCGAGAAAGTTACACCAAGCACACTCTTGGTGTGCCCTAAGCATTGCCCAGAGTCTCGTGTTCGTGAACGATCAGGTTGCTTCGCCTGAGTCTCTCATGGGAAGTTGCTGCAGCCTGCCATCGTTTACTTGAAAATCAAGAGACCGATAAAATTCGAATTAAAAAAAAATCAATTTTGGTATATTTCCTTACTCTCTTTTCGTTATTTTGTTTTATTAATTTGAATTATTTATTCCATGGCTATTTATGGTATTAGAGCCATAAAGCATATGATTTGATTGCGTGACTTAGATTCTAATTATTGTTGAAGTATACGGCAATATCCAATATTTGATGCATCATTTTCAACAATCATGAATGCATGAGGTTGAGGGATGCCTAGGCATGGTATGGTTTGAACCTATTGCTGAAATTGTTTAACATTTTTAATACGTTGATCCGTTCAAGGAATCGGGTTGTTTTAAAGTTTTTGATATAAATGTACACAAATCTGATAAAGTTTTGAAATAAAATTAGCAATATAATTAAGATAACCTAAAAATCATTAGAAAATTTATTAGTAATTTCAGTTACTTTTTAAATAAAAGTTATTATATCTTAATAAATATTGACGCATAGAAAACTAAATTTTGTTTGTTATGATATCATTTTAGCGGCTAAAACTACGAATCCATTTATTTAAAAATAATGATAAATTGGTGCAAATGCTTGAAATGTTTGATCTATAGATTTTGAGAATACTAATATGTCAACAAAAAGGATTAAATATTTTGTTAGGTATATTTTGTATTGGCATATTCTGTGATCGTATTTGATTGTTCATTAGTAAAACTTTCATTGTCCTGAAGATCTGCATCATATTTATGCCCGATGTTTGTCAATGCTCAACTCATAGTATTCACACTTGCCTAGCGCCTAACCAGCATTCGAGGGCCATTTTCCATGTGTCCACGCTTGAGGCGCACCTCATCCTCGCACAAGCGCCATTTCTTGAGTGGTAGCGTTCAAGGCGCCATTTGCCAAGTGCCAGCGCTTAAGGCACGCTCGATCCACACCAAGTGTTGGGGCGCATACCCAGTGCCAGCCTTGGAGCTCCTAACGTGCTCCCAAACAGTGCTCGAGGGTCGGAGCATGCAATTTTAAATTGTCATATTTTTTATCTTAATTTTTTAGCCTTCTTATATATAGCCACCTTCTTCTCTTTATAGCAGATTTCTAGAAAATATTTCTTACGGCTGCACAGTCCAAAAACACTTTTTTTATGCTTGTTAAGTGCTCCCAATTGAGAAAACTAATCCTTGATTATTTACCTTCAATTCTAGAGTTTTCTCCTTCTGTCTATTTTATTGTTTACATCTCTTTCCACTTGTTAACCCTTATATGTGATGGGTGGCGTGAAAATTAGGATCTAGTGGTGTGCAGAGATTTGATAACTCGTGAAAAAAGATTGACAAGAAGACCGAAAAGCGTTCAGTTCTGTTGTCGTGGGCAAATCTAAAGAGTTCCTTAGTAGGAGTCACAAGATGGGAATAAGTCAGCTAAGTTAGTGCATCTGTACTATCAAATCAATAAGTTGACTTTATTAGTATATTTCCTTCTTGTTCATAGAAATTTATAGGATTTTACTTAATAATTGTGGTTATCAAGGTTTTCTTTCGTCACCAAAATCGTGCCTTAATTATTCCTACTTATGGTGCTTATATTTTATATACTTTTGATTATTTATTTTATCTAGATTTGAATATATTTTGAGTATTTATATTCGTATTTATATTTATTCCACAAATTAAAAAAGGGGTCAAAAAAATTGTGATTTGAGACTCCATGTCCTTTTTATTGGGTATCAGAGAGACACCCCGATTAGCGACTCCGATCTAAATGCATACTAGCCAATCTCTTTCTATTTCTCCCTATTTTAATGGGAGCAACTATTCTCATTGGATGATGCGTATGAGAGCCTTCTTTAAATTCATAGATAAACATGTATGGGCCAGCACTCACTCTGAGTGTCCGAAGTACTACGAATGATGAATCAAAAGTTCTATCTTTGTGGTCAAAATAAGAACTTGATACTTATAATTGAAATAGTAAGGGGTTGCATACCATTTTTATAGCTATGTTCTCTAAAGAATTTAAACATATATCGATTTGTGAGACTTCTAAGATACATGGAATATTATTAAAATCACACATGAAGGAATAAAATTAGTAAAGAATTTAAAATTATAAAAACTTACTACTAAATTTGAAAAAATTGGGATGAAGGATGACGAGACTTTTAATAAATTTATGCCGAATTAAATAATATAGTAAACTCCACATTTAACTTGGGAGATTGAATTTTGAAAAATAAAATTATCTGAAAAATCTTTAGATCACTCCCTAAATAGTTCAAACCCAAAGTCACTGCAATTGAAGAGAATAAAGATCTTAACAAATTAAAAATAGAAGAACTAGTTGGCTCTCTATAAATACATGAGCACAGACTCTCATAGTCAAAGAAAAACAAATCAATTACCCTAAAATCTGTTAAGAAAGAGAGAGACCATAACTCCGATAAATAGTTATGTAGTGATGAGGATTTGTCTTGTTTGTTAAAAATTTTATTTTTTTAAAAAAAATAGAAGCAACAAACTAACTTCTAAAGGAAATGACTTGACAAAATTCCATCAAGAAAGATAAAAATAAAATGAAGACACCAAGAATAAGAAATCTCAAGAAATCTAATGCCATGAATACCACAGCTTCAATTATAATCAAATTGAGTGCCTTAACTTTAAAAGATAGAAAGAAAAAGTCTTAAATGTGTCCGTAATAGATAATGAAGAGGAAGAAAACCATGATGAAAAATCCTCGGAAGAAGATGAGATGAACTATACAGCCTTTAAGATTTCCATCATCAGTGGTGATGAAGTTACTAATAAGCAACTAGAACAATCTGATTCTTCTCATGAAAAATCTAATAATGAATTTGATAGATTTTAAGAAGTTTACGACAAACAGTTTAGAAAACGTTTAAAATTAAAGAATATTAATAAATTTTTAAATAGTAAATTAACTGAATCAGAAAAAGAAAATGCTAAATTTAAAGCCAAATTAAAATATACCACTGTTAAACATCGTGAGTTTGAAGTGGTGAACAGTTCCTTAGAATTAGAGCTCGAAAATGCTAAGAATGATCGTAAAGAATTCTTAAGTGATACCAAAAAATTTGATCATGTGTTAGGATTAGGAAAGATAATAGGAAACAAGAAAGGTTTGGAATATGTAGAAAACACCTCATTTAAAAACGATCTTTACTCCTACCACTAAAATTCCTCACAAAAATATAAGTACACCTAAAACTACTAAATTTGTGCCTAAACATGCTAAGAAAAGTAATGGTTCAAATTTCTTGCCTAAACCTAACACCTACAAGATGATGACTAAATAGGTTGAAACAAATTCCAAGAACACTTAATGAACTGATTTAAAAACCAATCTAAGACAAATTACACTTTTCCTAAGTTTGTGCCAACCTGCCATGTATGTGGGTAAATTGATCACATTTATCCCCATTGTCACACCATTAATCTTCTGTACAATCAAGGATAAGGCATGAAAATGAACAAACTTATTAATCATATTTGACAACTAAATAAACATGTAAAAAAGCTAAATTAGAAAGTTAATTCAGGAAAAAAAATATGAATTAAGAAGAGTGATTTGAAAAACTCTTCTAAAAATTATTCGTGTAAAGTTGCCAACATTGCTCTAAAACCCAAAACAATTCACTGTGATATCTGGACAATGGACATCCCAGACATCCTGATGGAAGGTTTCTCTCTAAAAACCCAAAACATTGCTCTAAAAACCATATTTTCGTCTCTTTCTAATCATCCCAATGGGAGAATTGTCTTTGTAGATGGAGTTTGGGCTCTGAGCATATCGGTATTTCTAGGCTCTCAAAACCTTGGGATGTTTTTGTATGTATTTAGGTTAAAATTTAACCTCCTTGGTATTAGCCAATTTTGTGATAAAAATTTCAAGGTCAGGTTCTTCCAAGGTAAGTGTTGTATTTATGACACAAATGGTACTATTGTATTAAAATGTAGAGAACTCCTGATAATCTCTATGGAATCGAGCTTAGCCCTATCCTAAGATGCTATCTCACTAAAATTGATTTAATTGAACTGTGGCATCAACATCTTGATTATTTAAATTTTAAACATCTATCCAAAATTTCTAGGAAAAATTGTGTTGAAGGTCTTCTAAAATTGTTTAATATCAAACACCTTTTGTGCGGTCCTTGCCAACTTAGAAAACAAACTAGGGCTAGTTATCCTTCATTAAGTAACATTTACACCTCGCGCCCTCTTGAACTAATCTATATGGATCTCATGGGACCTTCTAGGATTGAGAGTTTAGATTGTAAAAGGTATATCGTAGTGGTTATAAATGACTACTCTAGATATACTTGGATAGGCCTTACACGTGAAAAATCTGATACTTTTGACCATGTGAAAATTTTGTGCAAAAAAGTCACCAATAAAAAGGGAACCTCGATTGTACGAATTCACAGTGATCATGGAAAAGAGTTTGAAAACTCAAATTTTGACAATTTTTGTAATGAAGAAGGAATTCAACATGAATTCTCTACTCCAATCACTCCCCCAACAAAATGGAATTATGGAATGAAAAAATCAGATCATCAAAGAAATGACTAGAACTATGATATAAAGTAAAAATGTTGTCATACACTTTTGAGGTGATGCTATAAGCACGGCTTGCCACATAATCAGCAAGGTCAACCTAAGACCCGGGATAAATAAGACTTCCTATGAACTTTGGAAAGATAAGAAACCTAATGTAAAGTATTTTGACATTTTTGAAAGTAAATGCTACATATTTTAAGATAGGAAAAATTTAAATAAGTTCGAACCTAAAAGCGATAAATGAATATTTTTAAGATATTTCTTTTTCAGTAGAGCCTATTATGTGTATATTTTTTGTACTTAAACTGTAATGGAATTGACCAATGTTGCCGTGGATGATATCCCCAACGAATAACCTGAAACTAGTGATTGTCTGGAAAAAGAAGTTGATCAAATTGAATCCTCCCATAAATCAACTGCTGTTGATATTCCCGACATGACTCCTAACATCGTCCCAGTCAAGAAACATTCCGCTAGAGTCAAACTAAATCATCCCACTAGAGTCAAACTAAATCATCCCAGAGATTATATATTAGATGATCTGAGTTAGGGGTTGAAACTGCATCATCGAGTTTTGAATCGTCTCGCCTATATATGTTATGTCTCTCACTTAGAACTAAAAAAGGTTAAAGAGGCCCTGAACGATGAATGATAGATCAATGCCATGCATGAAAAGCTAAACCAGTTTGTTAGGAATGATGTGTGGACCTTGGTTCCTCGACCTAAACATACTAATGTTATTGGCACCAAATGGATTTTTAAAAATAAAACTGATAAAAATGACAATATTACTCACAACAAAGCTCGTTTTGTCACTCAGGGATACACACAAATTGAGGAAATTGATTTCGACGAGACCTTTGCTCCTGCTGCTTGTCTTAAATCTATAAGAATCTTATTGTCCATTACCTGTACTATGGGCTTTAAACTCTATCACATGGATATCAAAAGTGCTTTCCTTAATAATATCATCCAAAAGGTAGTTTATGTTGAGCGGCCAAAGGGATTTGTTGATACCATGTTATAGGACTATATATACAAGCTTAAAAAGGCCTTGGATGGCCTTAAACAAGCTCTAAGAGCTTGGTATGAGTGACTCACCTTATATCTTAGTGACCACGGCTTTGTTAGGGGCAATATTGATGAAACACTTTTTGTAGAAACTACTAGAAATTGTATGATTGTTGCCTAAATTTATGTTGATGATATTGTGTTTGGTGCTACCATAGATTCCTATACTTACAAATTTACAAAATATATGACTTCTGAATTTGGGATGAATATGGTAGAAGAACTTACATTTTTCTTAGGTTCGCATATTAGACAATTTTCTCAAGGAATTTTCATTTCCCAAACTAAGTATGCCAAAGATCTTGTTAAACAGTTTGGATTAGATAACAAAAAACATATTCAGACACTTATGAGTGTCTAATTGGCTCAAAAACACCTTTAAGAAATATGTGATATCCCTATCACTTGGGGGTAAGCTATGAAACCAGGAATATTTTTATTTAAATTTGACAATGATATAATTGAGCAGAACATACTCAAGGCATTTGCATTTTGAGAATAGGCCTTCAATTCTTATCATAGCCCCTCCACAATGATGTGGAGTTATTGAACAAATAGGAAGTCTGCAACGGAATTCAACTACCCAATTCACGACTGCAACAACTAGCAACAACTATGAAATAGTAATCCATAGCAAGATTTCAACTGCAACAGGGAAACTAGCAAAGGGAGATTATCCTATGTATACATAACCAGAAACTATTGCAATCAACATTTGTGAAAACATTCAGTAAAGCTAACCATGAGCAGCTGCAACCAACCAGATCTAAAAGTAAGTGAATGCTGAATGCTTGTACAAAATGAATCTGAAGTAGAAAGATGGTAAGGGTTTTTGAAATCAGCACAAATGAATAAAGTAAGAAGAGGTGTTGATGGAGATCACCATCAAGCCACATGTATCTTCCTAAATACAGTATTTTCACTTTGCCATAATCAAGAGTATTTTCACCACAGATTACAAATGTGAAGGGAAGTGAACAAAGTTAAGGACAATCTTTTTTATTTCTTTTTTTTTTCCTTAACAAGTAAACTAATTTCATTGATTGGTTGGTTAAGATGATAAGGAAGCATTAAACAAAGAAATAAAATCTTTAAATAGTACCTAAGCCGTGTCCTCAAAATCTGGCTGCAAGATTTGCATTTGATAGAAAAATTCAAGGCCTAAAAACCTAAATCCCCATAATGGAAAATGATATCATTGAATCCTCTCCAAATAAGGAATTGTTTACCAAAACTCTGAATAAACTATAAAATCACTAAAGCTTAAGAAAGGTACAACAATCTGCTGACAGCATAACACCAAAGACACGGCTGAAATGGGAAATGCACTAGAGGGAGGCGAGGAAGAAATCAGCAATCTAATCTACAAAATCAATAAGTTAAGATGGATCAGTTGCTGGAGTAGTAGGGCTTGAATAACCTTAATAGGAGAAAAAATTATCTAAAATATCTTAATTCCACTATTTGAAACCAAAACCAGGAGAATAAATTTAGGCCGGCAGAAACGCTTGTTGAACAATGGACATTTAATGTCCCTTATTTTTTGACTTAACCTGTTAGCTAAGATGTTAGGAATCCAGACCATTCATCCTTCTACTAAAATTAAAGCCATAATAGAAGATGCTGATGTCCTCGTAATTAAGACAGAACAATCGTACTTCAATCCACATCGAATATTATTATATCAAAAAGATACTTCACAGGCGATAGCATCAAATCTTGGCACAACTACAAGGTATCTAACATGGATTAAAACATTAGTATCGGTGTTGCCGTGTCAAGCGACACTTATCGGTATAGTGTCTTAGACACTGAAAAATCTTTTTTCTCGGGCCTATTAAAACAAAGTTACATACTAAAATTTGACTCTATTTGATTGTATTTTATATATTTGAACAACTTCAATCAATTTACTCAACAGATTCCAGACCTTAATGACAAAAAACCACTAGGAAGTAAATAATAATAATAACACGAAACAAAGTTCACTTTAAAAATAACTCTGCCAAAGCCTCTACCAATACGAAAATACAATATATATTACAAGTTAAAATTTGATTGGGCTAAATGTTTTGAGGCACCATAAGATTCATGCTTTTCTCTTTTGGCTTTTGAGGGTTTTTTGCATCTCATATATAGCTTAGGCACATCCAGGGCGTTCCATTAATTTATCTTTTATATCCACTTGTCTTCTTGTATATGTAACGGAGTCGTACTATTTTGTATATTCCCTCAATTATGTTGAATTCAACTAATCATTTATTGGAAGAAATATATAAAAAAAAAGAAAGAAAAAAACACACATTTAAACAAAATTCTTACCATTTGATCCTCCCAGGAAATTTTGGCTCCAAACTCAAATCTAATCTCTTGAAGGTCAGAATCCATCTGAAGTTGTTAGATTGAGGTTTAGGCATACTTTAGTTGTGTCAGATATGAAGAACAAAAAAAAAAAAAAATATTAAGAGGGCTGTGTTGGTTTCAGGTGGCTGTGAAGATGAACAGACACGGAGAGGGCTGACAATGAAAGTAAAAGCAGCACAGAGTGTCAATCATGTAAAAAAAAAGTATTTGCAGCCTCAAAATTTCAGTAGATATATTGAGGGTATTAGATGTAATGGATGATATTTCAAATATCAACCAATATATATTGTTGATATAATGACATTTTGAGAATTATTGCAATACTGAGAAATACTAGTGTCGGGATGCAAATACAAATATATAGCCCAATGTTTTACATATCGAGCAATATTTGTCAAATAGTAGCTAGAGATCATGAGTTCAAATCAATGATATAAACTCACAACATTACAAAGTAAAAGAATTTGATACCCTCGCACCAATTATTGTTAAGACCCTAAGACAATGCGAAAGCACAAAGTATATAAATATTTAATATATGTAAAGAATATTTGATCTTAGATGATGCAAATATGAGTCAATGAACCAACACATAAATCTTCACCAATATCAATAATAAAAGCACTACAGAAAATAAAATCACATAAATATTGGTGGAAAAAGAAATACCAAGAACGAAACAGTTCTTAAAAAAATCCTACATGCTTCTCAAGCTAGTAAAATCAAATTCAATAGTAAAAGTCAACTTACAACTCAGTGTACAATGTAGTAACTTATAACTGACTTACTCCTAGCTAATCAATAGTGAGTCTTACCAAAGAACACTTCCGATTTATTTCTAGCAACAAAACTAGATATCTTCTAATCTTCTTATTGACTTTGCTTTATAGACTCATAAATCACCAACAGTAGTGGAACTCTAGTGTCTAAGCCATCCATAAAACTCTGATGATTCATCAACCAGAACAAGTGTTTAAAGGATATAGACGGTTTCAGGAATAATAAAATCTAAATCTTTGAATCACTCAAACAAATGTGGATTTATCTTTCAATAGTATCTTCGCTCTTAACATCTCTCAATCCTTGGCTAAAGAAATTAGAGAGGGTTTCAGGAATAATAAAACTCTGATGATTCATCAACCAGAACAAGTGTTTAAAGGATATAGACGGTTTCAGGAATAATAAAATCTAAATCTTTGAATCACTCAAACAAATGTGGATTTATCTTTCAATAATATCTTCGCTCTTAACATCTCTCAATCCTTGGCTAAAGAAATTAGAGAGGGGCTAGGTTCAGACAGAAGACAGATAATTTTTAGTGGGGATAGAAAAACAGGGTTTAAAATGTGAGGGAACACAATATGTGTTGTGGCATTCAAATGGCAGTTCAAATGCCAACTTGGACATTCACCAGTGTTCGCATGAAAGCTTGAACGAGCACATATAAACGTCTCTAGTAAAACAGTGTTCTCTACACAGTTCAAACACAAAGTCGAAAGTAGCAGAGTTTGAATCCTAGGTCAGACTTCAACTCCAAGAGCAAAGATTTGAGTCTACAATTCCACCACAGTCTATTCCATCTTAAGAGTAAAGATTTGACCACACAATTCCACAACAGTCCATTCCATCTTAAGAGAGTTTGTCTTGAGGAACATAAGAGTACTAACCAATCAAAATAATGACTCAAGTGCAACACGACTATGACAATATTTTCGACAAAAATTAGCTAATACAACAAACCTAAATCAGTTAAAGAAAGAAGTGAAAAAATTCTTACTTTCAGATATTTCAATCAGTCAAATTTAAAATCCCCTCTAGAACCAAATGAAAAAACCTCAAATAGCATGCCTACATTTGGTGCAGTAAAAGATACTTCAATGTATCTGAAACAAATATAGAGTAATATTCAATAAAATAGTCACCTATATATATGTATATATTATATCATGATTCTACTTGTGCCAAAATATGCATATACAGAGGATACTAGATAGAAAACTGGAAAATTTTCTAGCATTGAAACCCACTTATTAGTAGAGCTGTAAGGTTCGAATTTAAATTTTATTTTAATCATAATTAATTATGTTGAAATAATTAAAGTTAATACGAAAGGAGAAAGAAACTTGGGTCAAAATCTAAGTTGGATTGGGTCATATCAAGTTCAATGATACTCAACCAGCCCTTGGCGCGTGCCTATGCATATTTAGGGCAGGTAGGTTGTGCCTAACTATCACCTAAGCAGAGCTCAAGTACATTTTCCATATTAGCTAGTGCTCGATGCACACTTAAGGGATGCTCGGGTGCATTAAAGTAGTGCTCGTGTGCCACCATATTTGGTTATGACGCCTGACACGTGCTCAATGTGCACTCGAGCACCATTCTGCTATATATGTCGTGTCCAAATCTTCCTTTGTTATTGATTTCTTCCACTTCCTTAAGCATTTATTATTTTAAATACTCATATACGACATATTTTCATAAATAAATTGTTCAAACTTCACAAGAATGAACTCACTTTTCTCTATTTTTTCTAAAAACCACATTCTTAGTTCATGTACATCAGTTTGACAAGCTATTTTTTTGCAAATATGCTTGTGCATGTATTGATAACCTAGTTTAATGCTTCAATATGACAAACTCCGTATATAATGTTCTTACATGCTTATAATTATTAAGTATATGACTTGCATGTTCTAAAATTTCATAAATTTGCTCCTACATGCATGATATTTAAACCAAAATGCTGAATTCCAATGATGATGTTGATATTTCTACAATTTTGTTAGAAAACTAATAACATGACATTACATATTTTAAATCAAATATGTTCAAGTTTCTACACATGATAAGAAATTAAAGGAAAATACAAGGATTAAGAATAGTTTCTACATATGTTAAAGAATTAAGAATATTTTTTTCCAGAATAAGGAAATACAAGAATTATGAAGAATTAAGTAGAATTTTTATACGTTTAAATATTGGACAATTATAATAAATTCAGTGGGTGGTATATTGTGGCAGGCTTTAGTATATTATAGTGGTAAATCAAGGTTCAAACCTATCATCCGCATGTGAAAGCGAAGTTCGAACCCGTCTACAGAGTTATATGTACGATGACCCACTTACGAGTTTTGAATAATAGCATAAGGTCTTTAATTATATGGAAATAAATATAATCCGGATTTCAATTATTTGTTCCTTTAGTTGGTAAGGCCCTACTAGCCCTTGATCCCTAATAATTAGTCTAAGTGAGTATGGATTTTATTGCACAATTTGAATAAGAACATAAACAGAAAATTTAATGAGCTGTGTATATTTGTCATAAAAATTTATAGTATTCCACTGAATTTGATACATTGATCCTTCTAACATGTTTGAACGAGGATTGTATGTTAAATTATACAAATTTATATATATTACTGAACTTTTGACACACTCTTATTTCTATTTTTCACTAACTCCTTTAAATTACCGGCTCGGATACTTGCAAAGGAGGTATGGATTTGGTCGGGAAGCTGATTGTAGAAATTAGATTAGGTTTTAAAAGAAAGTTGTTGTATTTAGTTTCCGAACAGTAACTTAAAATATTTATAATATTTAAACGATGGTTTGTAAATTATGATATTGATGTTGGCTTTCTATTATGGTTGTTCAGATAATCTAATTTTATTTTGGATTAGACATGACTCCTTATGTATGGTTCAACGTTTTGTTATGGTCGGTATTCTAACTACCTGATGACGTGGTATTCCGGGACCTGTGGTCAAATTATAATATTTTATTTTGATTGGTCGATTTATTGACATGAAGTTCACATCCATGGATAATTAGGTTGTTACTTGTTAATGTATTAATATCATTAATTATTAATGTCGGGATCAGATTTTAGGACGTGATAAGAGCGTTAGAAAAATATAGCCATAAAGGCTATCATAATTGCGTCATCAAAAATGCCAGGAGAAACTCAATTTATTATTTCATAATCATATTTTTTATTTGGTTTATTCCAAAACAATTTCAATTTTTTGTTAGACTAAAATCGGTCTTTTATGTTAAAATATTCATCAATGATCGAATGCAGAATTAAATTAAGGATCGAAAACTAACATCCTGCCATTAACGTTAACTGTAATTGTTCGAATTTCTATAAATTTTCTATTTGTTTGAATCTTTTAAATCCTAATACTTCTCAATAACAGTGTATATTTAGAGTTTTCAACTTAGGGTCCTAAAATAGAGCACCACATATATATAGACATTTTCTATCAAAGTGTCTTTGGAGTGATTACCATATAAAAAGAAAGTGGGTGAGAATGGTTACCCTAAAATCAAGAAAACATGGATCACCACTATTGATTCTATGTTAATAAATTTTAATTTTTTTGGGCCTGAAAAATCAACATTCTTCAACTTGGTCCATGTTTCATTAATATGATAATTAAAACTCATCTTTCCACATTCTTAAGAAATAAATACATGAATCATGGTAATAGATGCTTAATAAATGAGTAGTATCTTTCATGTGTAACAATTGTTATATTTTTTAAGACACTACTAAATATGATAACACTACTTAACGAATAAACCTTATGTTTATTTTAGGTCCAACTATTGATTTTCTCAAAATAATTCACTAATATGAACATAAAATTTTTGAAAAAAATATCACCAACAAATGGAAATTTTATTATAAATATCATTATCTATATAATGAAAATCATATGATGAAATTTAATCTCATTTCAGTTATATGATCCTTGAATCTTAATAGTAGCATGTCATTCATCAAAGGATCAGCAATTATCAACTCAGTGTCAATGGCCACTTTTTTTAATGCGCATATTTATAATTAAAACCTCAACATCAATGTATTTATTTTAACTACTATTTTTATTATTTTTAATCAAGAAAACAGAAGCTAAATTGTCATAATATATCTTCAATAGTCTCAAGATATAATACACCACCCTAAGTCCATATATGAAACTCATCATCCATACACTATACTTTGTAACCTCAAAATAAGAAATAAACTCAGTCTCCTTAGTAGAAGTAATAGTCATGGTTTGTTTTGCATTCCTCTAGGATATAAATCTACTGGTGAACATAAATACATATCCAAATGTTGATTTACATGAATCAAAATATCCAACTAAGTTTGAATTAGAGTAACCCAATACTTCTAGATTACCGGTCTATTTATACATAAGTATGTAGTCCTTGATATTTTAAAGATATCTCATCACTTTCTTAGTAATTCTTCAATGATTCAGACCTGAATTACTCTGATATCTTCGCAATATTTTCACTATAAAAGCAATGTCAGGTCTCATACATGCCTGAGCATACATCATATTTCCAACAACGGAAACATATGGAATGTTTTTTATTTATTCATTTCAAAATTATTTTTCGGATATTAGCTCAAATTGAATATATTACCCTTCATAATGGGTGCTTTACTTGGTGAATAATATTTTATCCTAAATCTTTATAAAACTTTATTGATATAGGTCTCCTGAGACAAGTCAAAAATAGTTCGCTATCTGTCATGATAAATCTTAATCCTAATAGCATAAGATGTATCACCCTTATCATTCATTTCAAATTTAACAGAGAGAAATTATTTTACCTCATGCAACAAACCCTTATCATTGAATATAAGTAGAATACTATCTATGTGAGGTTTCGGATTCCAAAATATAGTAATTAGGAGATAATTAAGTTAATATAATAAAAATTAGACTTAATTCATATGAAAAAATTTGATTTCGTGAGCGTAGGATGTAATGGCAGGGTAGGCCCGCCAGGTGCTCAAGGCCCGCTCGAGCGCCTGGACCAGGCGCTGAATCCAGTGGCGGGGTGCACTTGTGACGTTCCGGCCCACGATATTTAAGTCCGCGAGGGTTTTATTTCAGGCATTTTCACGGCATTCCAACGCAAAGAAGAGAGCAAGGAAGAAGAGAGAGAAGGAAGAAATCGAGGTTCCCGAGTCCGATTCCAGGCAAGAGCTAGTTAGAGAAATAATAGATCGAGTCAAGACAAGTGCACCCATATACTTTTCTTTCTCTTGTTGCACTTTTTGTTCCATTCCTTTCGGGTGCTTTCATTCCGATGCCCGTCTGCGTATATATTTTGTAAAACTCACGTCTTGAGCATGATTATTGATGATTTGGGGCTTGATTTAGTGATTTTATTTGGTATTTCATACATGGAAACCCTAACCCCACTCACGGACACTTTCACCCGTTTATTTTGAGATTTATGCACGATTTGGCTTTAGATAATTGAAACCTATGACTTAAGCATGAAAATTTACTGATTTAGTGTCTGATTTTTCATATTTTGTGCGGTTTGTCTCTAACGAAACCCTAACCAGCGCCCCGCGTGTTTTCTCTCATTTGCTTTGAAATTTATGCATAATGTGGACATGGAAAGTTGAACCCTAGCTAATGAACGTGAATGATTAGCATTAAATTACATGTATTATGGATATATTAATTTTGTATGTTCTAAAAATCACGTTGTGAACCATTTGTGAGAGAATTTATCGTCCATAAGTTCTAAAGTTATACTTGGCCTAATGTGGTAAGAAATTTCTAATTCTTTTAAACTCCAAAAGAATTTATGCATGTAATTAAGATTATGTGAGGACTTAAATTTACAAGAATATGAAAATATATATTTGTACAAGCTTTATGGAAAAGGGTCAAGGAGGAATATTCTACAATTTAGTTAATAACTTATGAATTGTTTTCCAAAAGGGCGAGAACTTAGACAGAAAAATGTTTATCAGATAGTATATTTTGGTATGCCTTAATACATTATAATGGAAGATCGTTGTCTGCTGAGGGCCATGTACAGCTAAAGCCCCGTCTATAGGAATTATATGTAAATGGCTTGCCTTTTAGTCTTGAATATGAGTAGATGGCTTTTAATTGTGTAGAAACAAATACAATTCAGATTACGATCAACCGTTCATTTAGTCAATAAGGCCTATTAGCTCTAGTCTCCAATGAAATAAATTTTCAATATAATTGGATGAATTAAGAACTATAAAGCGGGTTAAAGGAAATTAAAAGATATTATGAAAGCATTGTTTTCTAATTCATGTTTTATGATCTCTCATTCATCTATATTCCTTCCTACATGCATTATTATAATTTAATTATGAAATTTACAAATTCCTTGTTATATATGTGTATTGCTCAGCATTTAGCTCACTCATTGCCATTTTGTTACACCCTCAGATGGTCAGCATGAGTTCATACTCGACGAGAAGTAAAGGATCAATGCCTAGTTTTAAGGCTTGGGATGTTATATGTTGTATTTAGGATATTGTATTTTTTAATATTTTTGGTATAAATGATGATTCTTTTGGATTAGGATGATTGTATACATATATTTTGTTCTTTTGTAATTAATAGTAGTGGTCAATGCTTCAGATGGAATATGATATATTAGATTATGAAATGCTTCCGCAGGTTTTGTGATGAGTATTTTAAGGATTAGTGGCATCTCTGTTCCGACATGATGTTGGAGCCGCAAATATATTATGACATTTGTGGATTCTGTGTTGGTTAGGCATTTTTCTGCCTTTTGATGGATGTGTATATATATATTTTATAGCTTTTGTATTTAGCTTGACGGTCATTTTGCAAGTCGAAAACTTGCGATTTCCAATTAGGACATGGTATGTCTCAGTTTATATATAAAATAAGAAAACAGATCTTACTTTCACTGACCTGATATATACATTGATCCAAAATGTTCCCTTTAAAATCGAATAAAAAGATAACATCATCACATTTTAAACGCCACTGACGGGTGACTTATTTTAACCCATATATGGACTTCTTAAACTTGTATACCAATAACCAACTATTATTAGAGGAAAATCCTTTTAATTGTTTCATCTAAACCCCTTCCTCTAAGTCACTATTTAGGAAAGTTGTTTTCATATCCATTTGTTACAATTCAATATCAAAATGGGCAACTAATACCAAAACTATACAAAGAGAATCTTTGTTAAACATAGGAGAAAAAGTATTCAAGTAATCAATCCCTTCCTTTTAAACAATATCTCTTAACGAGTATTACTTTATATTTTTCAATATTGCCAAATAATTCCTTCTTTATTTTAAAGACCTATTTACACCCTATTGTTTTTGTCCTTTCAAACAATTCAACAAGATTCCATACTTAATTGTATCTCATACAATTTATCTCTTTCTTTATAGCATTATACCATAAATCAGATTCATTACAACTCATAACTTATGAAAAGGTTTTAGAATGATTTTCAGCATCAAAATTATAATCAGACTCTTAAAAATATACCATATAATCATCAAAAATTGCTAATTTGGTTATTCTAGTATATCTTCTTAATGTTATATTAATATTTTCAATAGAAGTATATTGTTCAACTATATCAGGCAAATTTTGAATAACATAATCTTTTGAAATAATATCAGTAACTTGTGAAACAACATCGCTTGGTTGTTTAGCACTAATTTGAATATGAAGGGTATTGTGTATAATAATCAATCTACCACTTGAAATGAAAGTTAAAAATTTATATAATCATTATTAGAAATCTTTATTTCTAGATCAATTGCTCCCACTTATCAAGTCATTCGTAAGAAATTTTTTATTTCTTAATTTCACAATCCTAGTACCGTGAGATGGACAGTAAAACTTCTATTCTTTAAACCGTTCAATATATCTAATGAAATACCCACTTACGGTGCTTGGATCCAGCTTTTTTTTTGTGAATTGTAAACTCTTCAAACAAACATCCCCAAACGAGTATATGTCTCAAACTCGATTTCTAACTTTTGTGTAACTCAAAAGAAGTTTTTTAAATAGTTTTCATTAAAATACAATTTAATATATATATATTATCATTTTAAGAGCTTCAATTGACAATGATTTCGGAAGATTGGAGCTTTCAAACATACCCTATACCATATACAATAATGTTTAGTTTCTTTTTTCTACTATACCGTTTTGGTTCAGAAAACCAAATATAATATATTGGGCAACTATTCCACTCACTTGAAGAAACTTTGCAAATAAATCAGACATTTGTCAATCCTCAATATATCTACCATAATAGTTTTTATATTTATCTAATCTCATGATTTTAATTTATTTTTATATTATTTCTCTATTTTAACTTTAAATATTTTAAAAGCATCTAATATTTCATTCTTATTATGAAACAAGTAGAGATACATATATCGTGAGTAATTATCAATAAAATTGATAAAATATTTTTGATCATGTGAGTCAATATCAGGATAACAAATATCCGTATGAAAAATCTCTAATATGTTTGAGCTCTTGATATCTTTTTTTGTCTTGTTAATCTGTTTCCCTTTCATGCAATCTACACAAGTTGCAAAATGAATAAAATTTAAAATATTAAATATTATATTATTTATCAATCTTTTAATTCCTTCCATGGCAATATGTCTTAATCTCCAATGCTACAACATAAATGAACATTTATTCACAACGCATTGTTTAATACCAGTACTAAGACACACAACATTGTAAGAGATATTGTTTTGTAAGTTTATACAATAAAAACTATAAGATAATTTATTATTTTCAACAATATTAAACCTATAAAATAAATTAAAGAATGAGTTTGAAAATGTAATGAAACATTCAAAAGATATAAGTTTCAAAACTGATATCTAATTTCTAGAAAAATTTAGAATATAGAAAGCATTTTTCAAATTCAAAACAAAGACACTACTTAAGATTAAACTGTATTTCCAATTACCTCCACACATGAAAAATCAAGTTTTCAAAAAAGATACTTTGCATACTTCCCACTGGCATCTTAAATTTTGCAAACCCTATAAGAAATTTATAATACGGATTGTAGAACTAGAATCAATCCACAATGGGTCATGAGAAATATTAACTATTTTAAATTCATTACAAACAAATGAGAATGGATTGTCTTTCTTCTCAAATTAATTCTAAAATTAACACAATTATTCTTCATGTGTTTCTTCTTTTTATAAAAGAAGTGCTTGGATTCCTTCTTAATCCTAGCTTGTAAAGCTATCTTACCTTTTTTTTTTAATTTGCTTGAGCCTTATTCTTTTCTTATTTTATCATAAATATATTTTCACATAATTCAATCATAAGTCTTCATATCTCTTGAATACATATGGTCATAAGTTCATATTGCAGTGTAAGTGTGCTTAGAACATAGTGTATAATAAAAGATTCAAATATATCCACATTAAAATTTTTTAACTGAGCCACTATATCCCACATCATATAATATACTCATGCATACCTCTAACACTAATAAGTTTCAAAGATGAAAACGTTATAACGAGGATGCTGGCTAGTACTTTATCTGAAGCCTCAAATTATTTATCAATAACTTTTAATAAATCCCACATATTGTTATACTAATTAATAGAATAACGAATACTAACAAAAATTTTAGTCTTTATAAATATCAAACTAAAGCAATTAGACCGCTCCCATTGTTCATAAAGAGCAATATCAACTGGAGTTCTGATTTCGATAAGAGCAGTAATTCATCTTTTTATATAATATAATCAATATCCATTTATCCTAAATGAATAAGAATTTTCTCCTTCCATCTTATATCAAAAAGAATAACAGATTGTACAACTATACAAATAAAATTACATGCTTAATATATAATAAATTGAAATTAATAAATACAGAACATAAAAATTACCTGTACATCAAATCTTTTTTAATTCAATAGATTCATGTGAAATCTTAATGATAGAATTATCAAATTATATATCAATTCTTAATCTCTATTGGTAAATTTTAAAAAATAATTTAATATTTTAACCTGATTAATCAATTTAATATAATAAAAATTTCTGAGAGAAATTTTTATTATATTAAATTGATTAATCACATTTAATATCTTTATACCATATATGATCATAATATATAATTTTATTAATTAAGGATACTATGGTTAATATCTAATTAATTAAATTATATCAAACACTAAATATAATTATATATGTATACATATGTATATGTTATGTATATATGTATATATGTATTTGTATATATTATAAAATAAACATTATATATAATAATAAATATAATTATATATATATACACACATTTACACATATTATATAAATAATATTCTAAACATTGGATAAATGAATAAATTGTGCTTTATAAGTAGCATGCGTGTGAGCCAGCACAACAGTAGCTACTCTATTCCCCTAATCAAATGACTCGGGTTCGATTCGCATTGCCTATAGCACCTCAATGATTTTCGAGTTTTTTGAAGTGGGTAGCGTCAAGCCCAGGACTAAAACAACATCATTGGATAATCGTCTGGATAACATAAATGACCTGCTCTATAGTTATCGCAAGGAATATGACAAATCAATGAGGATCATGCTCAATGTATAATATAATATCTCAACTATTTCCAAAACATAACAATGGGCATATATTCGACCAATCATAATATTCGAAGATAGCCTAAAACGAAGACCATCCATAACCATCGAAATACAGCTAACGTCATCTATATCTAAATAGATATAATACTCACCAAAAAAATATGACGTTGCATCGGACCTCGACCGGTTCCTACGATAAGTCCAAGCCTTCTACTTTGAAGGGAGAAAATAGAAATGCAAGTTTAAAACTGAACAAGTATCATTCACATATAAAATAATACATATATATATATATATAGAAATATATGTATACATATATAATATATGTATATACATATATATGTATACATATATATATATGTATATATATGTCTCCACAATCAGATGGAAGGTGAAATCACATAACAAATTATATAAAACAACTCATGGGGTCCGAAAATCCACTGAAAGTTTGAGGGTAGCATTGTACTCAAATCATATATCAGATCACACCGTCTCATTGGAACAATAATGGTTGTCAAATCTCATCAGACAACAAATTGCGATCTGGAGTCAAACCTCATATGTATAAATAATTGCTACAATTTAGGCCAGCAATTTCACAGCTATCTTTTATCATTATCATCGCCTACATTTTAGACATGCAACTTCTCGACTGTCTTTTATCATTATCATCGACTGTATTTTATGCTTGCAGCTACTTGGCCATCATTTATCATTATCGGCTTTATTTTAGGCGTGCAGCTACTTAGCCATCCTTTATTATTATCGATTATATTTTAGGTGTGCAGCTACTTGGCCATCTTTTATCATTATCGGCTATATTTTAGGCATATATCTACTTGACCATATTTTATTATTGTCTTTTCTTTGGATCACATATTGGCCCACCAAAGCCTCAGACGACTATGGTCTCCCACATATTTACCTACCAGGGCCTCGGACCACCATGGTCTCACACTATAGCGACTTCAACCCCTGACAGCACACATGTGTACCAATGCACGACCTGATTCATGCCCATTTCCGTATAAACATACTAATATATGAACATATACAGTCCAGATATTTTTCGAGCATCCATAAAAATAATGAAACCATTCAAAAATCATAAAACCATCAAATCGACCGATAAATTATACAAGTATTTATATAATAAACAGACAGGATATATAAAAATATCATGTATGTTAGTAAAATCTCCAAATAATAACCAAAACACATTAGATGCTGAGACAGACTGAAGATATGACTTACAAAAATTTGCCTTGACCTTATACCAATCAGATTTTATAAAAGGACACTCTAAAATACCCTAACTTCACCTTCTCTCTCCTCTTTCCCGAACACCCTCTATCTCCTCTCTTCTTCTTCCTCTTGCACACCGCGCCTCTCCTCTCTCCATCTTTCTCTTATCCGCCTGTGCATGCCTCTTCTTTCTCTACTTCCACCTCTCTCTCTTTCTCCCCCTCTCTCTTCCTCTTCTCGGCGCCATGCCTCTCCTCTCTCTCTCTCTTTCCCTTGTTTTTTCCTTCTCTGCCTTTGCCTCCCACACACCTGCTTCCCCCTTCCTTTATATTATTATTATTATTATTATTATTATTATTATTATTATTATTATTATTATTATTATTATTATTATTATTATTCCTATACTTTAATATTTAAATGGCGCTTGGGCGTCAACACAAGTGTGCCTTGGGCGACGCTCAGATGCTTCTCGGGCACACTTCAGGAGTCAGCTCTATTGATCCAAATATCCTTTCAAAAGCCACGATATATATATATTTATTTCAAACATCCAGTTAATCCAAAGTCATAATTAATATTTAAAATAAGCCAAATGAAGATTCGGGGTGTTATACTCTTCCCTCCTTATAAAAATTTGGTCCTCAAAATTTACTTACCACAATCCTCAAACAGATTGGGGCATAATCCCGAACTTCATCTTCGCGCTCCCATACCGCTACCCCAACCAAAAGGTCCTTTGAAAGCACTTTAGCCGAAGGGGATCACCTTATTTCCCAGTACCTAATCCTTTCCCTCCCACAATTCGAACCAAAACCTCAACATAAACAAAGTTTCTCATTGATTAACAATGGCTCCAACCCGAGCACATGAGAAGGGCCACCGACATATCCTTTCTACATACATAGAACGTATCACAACGATCTGTAATATCCCGAATTTTCATTCAAATTAATTTAACGTTAATTATAATTTTGGATAATTTGGGCGTGGTAAAAAATTAATTATTGTAAAATTTGAAAAGATATTTAGATCACTCGGGCTATCGCTCGAGGTGCAATAGTGCTATCACTCGAGTATTGATTTGGATTTTGGAATAAAAGAAAAAGAAAATAGAAAATATAAATATATAATAATAATAATAATAATACAAAAAAAAAGAAAAATGGAAAGAAATCAAAATCAAGGGATCAGGAAGAGAGAAAAGGAGGGGAGAAGAAGAAGAGGGGAAGCAGAAGGGGAAGACGGCCGGCACAAGAGGCAGCAGTCGACAAACGGCCGGTGAATTGACGTCAGAAATGGAAGCCCGACAAAGCCCACTTTGCAATTCTACCCCAAAATTTATGTGTTGGTGCGAATCGAAGAAGGATGACCGAGTTGAGGGTTTGCGCGAGGAGAAAGAGAGGCAGCAAAGATGCGGTGGCAGTGCTGGCAAGGTGATGTCGGGAAGGCCGACATGGCTGTGCAAGGCAGTAGCGGCACACAGGAGGCAGAGAAGTGTGCAAAAAGAAGCCACATGCAGAGGAAAGAAAGGCGCACCAGCAAGAGAGAGTATCCCATTCGGGTACTTCGGGGGATCATTTTTACAGATCTGCAAAGTATAAAGTCAAGATAAGTATCTGTAACTCCTTCTCTTAGTATTCGGATGTCTTAATATATCTGACAAGTTTGAGAATTGCACCCAAAACCGTGGGTCGTAAAACATAATAAATAATCTTATCCATGGGTACAGAGTACATGAGTGGCCATATATGTTGGCCTAATTTGCATTTGATTTGGCCTAAGACTACCGGGATGATATGTAACTCTTCCTCAGACTAGTTTTTAAACAATCGGAACTCAAATTTGATGTATGATTTGTATTTTTGTATTGATTTGTATTGAAATTTGATTTGAATTTAAATTTTGGATTTGGATTTGATATTCACTAATTTTGCCCACAGATAAGCCTTGGAATATCTTATATAAATGATTTTGATTATATGTTTTGATTCGGACCTTTGAATTATCTGTTGCAACGCTTATTTCGATTTTGTGCACGCTATTGGATCACCGACTTTCAGATTCTGCCCCAGAACAAGAGCTAATCGAGCCTTGGACTTAGACTTGGAATTGGATTGGACTTTGAAATTGGCTATTTATCTATTGAAATTGGTCAAGATCACTTCTATTTTGCCTATATATATACGTCCCGATGAGGACTATTTTCTTATTTAGACTTTTGTTTTGAATTTGAATATTTAATTTAAATACGAAACTACTATTGAATTTAGATTTTGAATATTAGATTTCTATTGGATTTATTTTATCGACGATTTGGATTTATTCTGTCATTTAAACAGATTTTTATCCATTTGACAATTCTTCTAATTTATTGGACTCTTTTTGTTTAAATATGGTACTTGTTGAGCATTAGGCTCATATTTTTTATTTTTGTCCCTTTAGAGAGTAGAGGATTGAACCATATTGTAAAAGCAGGATCAAGTTCTGATGCGGTATCGTATTTTTCGGTGAGTTTTATATTCATTTAAATAAATGGTATCAGTTGTATTTGATTTATGAATGAATTCTGTTAGATTGTCTTTGGCGGTTGGAGTCTGCTGCATGTGGGCCTTTGGATTGCGTATGGAGATTTCTTAGGTTGATTTTCTTATATGGATGTATTGCTGTTATAATTTGGTCTTTCCCTTACTACTATTTGGCGCAGGTCATGATTATTTTATCCGAACGGTTGTCCGACGAGGTCCTATGTCAATTTTTGATTTGTCGAGTCCTGTATATTTAATTTATCACACCCGAATTTTCGGATTTAGTGTTATTTATCGAATTTATTTAGAATTTTAAATTTTAAAAATTATAATTAATTATTTAAATTAGCTAGTACAGTATTGGTTCATGACATAATCTGCTGACTTGATGGCAAGGCTAATCCATAGGCCATCTCTCTAATCCAATGAGAACCTTGAACAACCCAAAACGAACCTCGACTTCAATTTCCCTTTTGTCCCCAAAAACATAAAATTCTTTTTCTCAAAGATACTTTCAGAAGCACTCGGTAACTCGCATCGATCCTCAAATCAGATTGCAATTCTAATCTCCTACTTCAATTCTCAAATCAAGCCTTATGACTGATGGATGCATGTCCACACGCTTCCGTTATGACACTCGATTGATCAATCTGTCTATGAGTTATCATCATATCAAATTCCAAGTTGGCGCCCAATTTCTTATGCGACTTTTCCCCCAAAATTGTCGATGCAAACCTCATATCACTATTATCGAAACTAGAATACCTTGCATCATCATTCTTCCAATATACCAACGGCCAACCTCGAGCATGACATCCTGACCAGTAAGCAATGAGCAAACTTTTTCAGCTCATCTATCATCACCCAAATTGCCACCAAACTCCTCACTATTTGAGGTATACCTAAAACAAAATCACGAAGGTTCCTTCTTTTGCTCAGCTTTCTCCTTTAGATATAGGATACACCTTGCTACATAAGCCGCAATCTCACGCCTCATATTCTGCCACCAAAAGGTCTTTCTCATGCCCTGATGCGTTTTTATTCGTGTTGGAAAGAATTGTATTTCTTGATCTGTGAGCCTCAATCAGAATTTCCTCCCTCAACTGCTTAAGATTTAAAACACAAATACTATCCCAAAAGTAAAGAATCTCATCTAATCGCGTAGGAAAAGCTGCTTGTGACTCATTATTCAAGCTCCCGGTAGTCTATGCCATATACGGGTTGCCCATCAACTTCAAAGACTTCTGACCCAAAGCTTAAAGAGTCATAAATGCCTTGTCGGGTTGATATAGAACCTCACCATATAGCACGAATCCACTAGAACCATCAGGGACCTACTAAAATCGGCATTAACGTCAATCTATTCTTCAATTCCTGAAAACTTGTCTCACATGCACCGTTTCAATTAAACACCGATCGCTTCTGCACTAAGCGTGCCAATAACACTACAATCCTCAAAAAATTCTCCACAAATCCCCCATCATATCCGGCCAAAGCCCAGAAACATTGACCTCTACGACATTAGTTGACCTTTTCCAATTTGCTATTATTTCAATCTTCTTCGGATCCTCAAATGTCACCTCATGGCCTAAAATGGTGCCTTCTCCAACCATAAGTCATACTCTTCCAATTTTGACAAACGATTGCCTTCTTCTCAGAACCCAAACATGGCCAAAGATTCGATCCACAATTTCAAGAAAAGATGACGGAACATTCAATAATCCAAAAACATAAACAAAATTTCGTAATTACCGTCCCTTGACCTGGGAGCTATCTTAGGCACATCCTATTGATCCAAATTTAATCTAGTCTAATACTTCAAGAATAAAACATCTTCGAATTCACTTACAATTGGAATGTCCTCAATAACCATGAAACGACTCCCAGACGTGGTCACATGTGCTAAATAAACTCAACACCCACCCTTCATTAAATTATTCGCAAGCAACACCAAGATCAATCCCATTGTCTCCCTATCAATTCTTCCCTGAATTTCAAAAGATTTATAATCCCGGATACAAAACAGATTGGTCCACACTAGTGCGGAAGCACGCCAACCTAATTATTCCATCAATGACTAAGAGTCGGCTCTAACATTACAAGTTGAAGTTGCAAACGCCCTACCAAGAACCACCTGACTCCTATCTAAATGTCTGGGATTCAGACAATCTTTTGACATGAGACTCATCTGATCACAATTGAAGTAGGCCCCACTTTGACGGAAATAAAACATGATTTTTCCATAAAACTTGTAGGCAAATCTCATGAACTAAAACCTCGGATGATAATACTTCACTTTAATTGACTTTTCTTTATCTTGACTTCTAAATGTCCAACGACATCTCAAACGAGAGCCTCCACCCTTTGAACACTGGCTTTGATGCTTTGATTTCTTCTAGAATATTTCTCCTGGAACTACTCCTATTGGATCAATAGGGTCCAGTCTAGCACCTTTCTATAAGTCCATAATTGGAGTGGCAACAACTGCTTCCAAACTAAATCTTGTAGCCTCTGCAGAAATTTTTGAGCTCTCCGGGCTTCATCTACAACCAAATGGGAAGCAAAACGAGATAGCTCTGAAAAATGCATATCGTACTTAGCTACCAATCTTGTTTCCTAGTCATAGCCTGCTGAACTCAACTCCCTTGATCTCCCGGATGCTTGATAGAAAGAACTTCTCCAAAATGCCTCCTAGAAGACACCTCAAACTATCTTTTCATTCTCCTATTCAAAATATGGCGCTGGGCATCCCATCATCGAGGCAGTCAATAATCTCAACACTAACTCCATCTTCTGCAGCCAATTTCTTGCTTTAATTAAATCAAACTCAACTTCGAGACAGTTTCACCTTAAATCGATCAAGGGTCGTCATGCCTTGTCCCTATTCTACCAACCTCCTCATAGCAATCAAATCCTCATTCTACTGCTGTATCATTCCACCCATTATTTCTCTCGTGCGACTCATCATAATCAGATGATTGTCTCTCCAATTCAAATCCAAACCTCCACAACTCGATCTTCGAATTTAAACTCAAGTCTCCACAATTTGAATTTTCTATTATTCGCCAAATACAATACTTATCATGCTCATCATCCAATTCATTATTTACCCAAATTGAGCCAAACGCCTCCCCTTATGACTTTTTTCTAATACCATTTGAAACGAGCTAGAACTAAATAAGTCAAATTAATAAATAATCGAATTCTAAATAACAGGTAATTTAATCTCAAATTAAATATTCATAATAATAATAATAATAACAGTTAGACTCAATAACCAATTATAAGACCTCATCAAATAACCGCCCGGATATTATAAATATGACTTGTTCTACAATTATCGTAAAGGAGATAACAAATCAACTAGGATTATGCTTAATGCATAACATAATATCCTAGCTACTCCCAAAATAAAATCGTAGGCCTATATTCAACCAATCACAACATTCAAAGGTAGCCGACGCATTCTATATTTAAATAGATATAATGCTTACTAGAAAAATGTGACGCCGTGTCAAACCTCAACTAGCTCCTACGATAAGTTCAAACTTTCTACTCTAAAGGGAGAAAACAGAAAACATGAATTTGAAACTCAATAATTATTATTTATACATAAAATAATACATATATATACATGTCCACAATCAAAGAGAGGTAAAAATCACATAACAAATCATATAAGATAACTCATGGGTCCAAAAATTCACTGAAAGTTTGAGGGTAGTATCGTACTCAAATTGTATATAAGATCATATCGTCCCATCGAAACAATACTCGCAACCAATCATGATCCAAAGTCCAACTTCATATGCATAAATAACAACTACAATTCAGACCTACAACTCTGATCCATCTCATATCATCGTTATAGATTATATTTTAGGCCAGTAGCTTCTCGGCCATCTTTTATCATTATCATTGATTATATTTTAGATCTGTAACTACTCAACCATCTTTTATCATTATCGACTACATTATAGGCCTCCAGCAACTCGGCCATCTTTTATTATTATTGGCTACATTTTAGGCTTGTAACTATTTAGCCATCTTTTATCATTATCGGTTATATTTTAAACCTATAACTACTCGATCATCTTTTATCATTATCGTTTTTTCATTGGATCACATATCAGCCCAATAGGGCCTCGGACTACTATGGTCACATGCACACACATCGACCCACCAAAACCTCGAACCACCATGGTCCAACACAGTAGCGACTTCAACCCCTAGCAGCATGCATGTATACCGATACACGGCCTAGTTCATGCCACTTTCGGTATAAACATAGTGATACACAAATATACACGGTTCAAGATATTTTCGAGCATCCATAAAAATAATAAAAACCCTCCAAAAATCACAAAACCTCCAAATCGATCAGTAAATCATACATGCATTGACAGAATAAACAAATATAATGTATAAAAATAATACACATGTTAGTAAAATCTTCAAAAAGTAGCCAAAATATGTTAGACGCCGAAACAGATCAAAGATATGACTTACAAATACTTATCTCGATCTTATATCAATCAGATCTGATAAAAAAATACTCCAAAGTACTTGAACTCCACCTTCACTCTCCTCTTTCCCGTGTGCCCTCTCTCTCATCTCTTTTTCTTCCCTCAGCACGCCGTGCCTCTCCTCTCTCCCTCTTTCTCTTCTCCTCTAGCACATGCCTCTTCTTCCTCCTCCTCTTCCCACATCTCTCTCTCTTCCTCCTCTTCTTCTCTACGCCGCACCTCTCCCCTCTCTCGCTCTTTCCCTTTTTCTTTTCCTTTTCTTCCTTTGCTTTCCGTACACCTACTTCTCCCTCCCCTTGTATTATTATTATTATTACTACTATTATTTTTTCCCCTATCCTTTATTATTTAACTAATACTCGAGCACCAATACAAGTGCATATCGGGCTCTGGCCCACTGGAATTAGCGCTCAGACACCTCTCGAGCATGTTTCAAGTACCAGTTCTACTAATCCAAATATCCTTCAAAAAATCACAATATATATATATTTATTCCAAACGTATCCAATTAATCCAAAATCACAATTAATATTTAAAATAAACCAAATGTAAATCCAGGGTGCTACAGGTTGGGATGAGTAATGACAACATTTTTGGACAATGCTCTTCGAATTGGTGGTACTCCTGAATGGAAAGCAAAGCTATGAGTAGGTCTTTCAACCATTAATGATTTGGGTGAGAATTTTGTAGTCGTCCATTTTGATAAAAGTCAATTGCCATGTATGGTGAAAATTATCGATAGGATTGTAAAAGGAGTCAAGAGCTATAAAACACGTAGGGGAACAAAGCAGCTAAAAAGTTGTTTAGATAAAAAGAAAACGTCCAAAAGTTAATCGTCTTGGATATTCTATATCAAATAGTCAGGTATTAATATGGTTTTTCATAGTGCATAACCAATTTATGTGATTCTATATCAAATAGTCAGGTATTAATATAGTTTTTCATAGTACATAACCAATTTATGTGATTGTTTTTAAAACAATATATTCATCTATTGATCTATCAATTCAATTTGTTAGTTATAATTGAAAAAATAAATATTGTTTGTTGATGATATTTTACTATAATTTGTAGAATACGGGTGTTGTGGTTTCATTATTAGGAGGGATGGACATGGACCAACAGAGCTTTCATTATCATCAAACATCTCAACAAATATTTATGCAAATACTAATAATATATAATATTAAGTTTTATTCAGTTTATATTCGTATATATAATATTTCTTTAATCCAATGTTTAAAACATGTATTATAGCACACGTGATTAGTTTAACCATCTTATTCACAAGCTTTTAACTTAGACTTTCTTAAAGATAAAGATCATACAAATTTATAAACATCATGATAGATGCTTACTATCTCAACAAAGAAACTGACATTAGGAAAGCCAAACGAATTAAAGCTGCCTTGATTAATAGCTATGCAATTTAGGCGCCATGGATGGGGCAAGGGAATTTATTATTATATGCAATATTGGATCGTGAGGGAAATTCTCTGGAGGCTAAATTAAATTGGAACTTTCAATTGTAATGGTATTGAGCAATATCGACTGATTTATGCAGTTTAAATTGACAATTAATATTGACGACTGCTTGAATTTTATTATTCAACATCTACAGTTTTTTTCCAATTGTTCATATACTTCTAGAATTGGTTGTATTTAATTCCAATGGAATCTACAAATTAAACCTTAGATTTGGAGTTTCCTCTGTGGAAATCAATAGCGTTAGAGCAAAAGAATATAAGTTGAAGGATATATCGTGAGCAAGTCAAATTAGCCTGATGAATTCCTTTCAAATTTACTGTCGTAAATATGTATTTTAATGCATTCAGAGCATTTCATGGGATGCTATTTTTAAACAAATTCAAATTAACCATGTTGAGGAATCAATTAAACCTAATGAATCCACATCCCCTCAAATTTAAGCTCTATTTGGAGAATCAAAAACCTGTGGAAACTATTAAAAAATACATAATCTTTTTCTTTTGTAAATATTATATTGGGATAGTTATATTTTAGGGTAGTTGTAATTTGGTTAAGATTTTATTTTTTGTATATTATAGGTAATATTACCTTCCTTGTAGGAAATATTTCTTTATATATTAGTGAGGATATTTTTATTAGGCATATTATTAGGAGATTTTATTTTCTGTATTATATATACTTGTCCTCCGGCAGCGTCCCTTGATATGTAAAAATCAGAAGCATTAATGAGAAAACACGCTTCACTATTTTTCTTGCCTTTGTAATCGATTCTCGTCCTTCCTCCATCGTCCTCTTCCTTTTTCATCTCCAGCCTGTGTTTTGCCTTCGATTTTTTTACATGGTATCAGAGTGTATCGAGTAACACTGCAATACTTCAAAAAACATGTCAAACACCGACAACTCAAATCCCGATCTCACACAAAATCTCTTACAATTTCAAAACCTTTCTGATTCTACAAACCCTTTTCAACTGGAGGTCAGCGATAGTCCGGTCATTACCTTAGTCGCCGAATTGCTCACGGTTGACAACTATTCCACTTGGTCCAGAACCATGCATCGAGCTTGAAGGGCTAAAAATAAACTACAATTCATTGAGGGTACTGTTCCTAAACCCATTGACTCCAGCAACCCCCTTTTTGAAGCCTGGGGACGATACAATGACATGGTGGTCTCTTGGATACAGAACTTCACCAGCCCATCCATCAAATCTAATGTTGTTTTTGTTGATGATACTTTTGAAATCTAAAAGGAATTACGTGACCATTTTATTCAACAAAATAGATCACACTTTTTTCAGCTGAAGAAATCTTTGGCAGGTCTAAGATTCGGTAAGTTTGTATTATGATAAATTGAAAAGATCTAGAATGAACTCCTCATATATATGACCCTCTCCCAAATTGTGACTGTGGTAAAATAAAAGTATTTATCGAGCGATATCAAAAGGATTGTGTTATACAATTTTTAATAGATTTGAATGACTCATATACTAATGTTCGAGACCAGATTATGTTGATGGACCCTCTTCCGTCTGTTAACAAAGTTTTCTCTATTATCCAACAATAAGAACAACGGTATCAAATGTTGTCCATTGTGCACCCTTTAGAAACAATGGCTTTAACTACTAAACGAGTTATTAGTAACTCTAAAAATACCGTGTCCATATGCCAAGGAAAGATAGGCCTTTTGTGTTTATTGTCATGTCCCAGGACACATTTTACAACAGTGTTTTAAAGTTGTAAATGTTGAAATGCCTATATGTTCTCATTGTAACAAACCTGGACATGTCATTGATAAGTGTTATCAGCTTCACGATTTTCCTCATAATCACAAACTGCATGGTAAGTCTAGGACTACAGCCCCTTTTGCTAACCATTCGAGTTTCACCACCATTTTTGACCAAAAGGCTAATAAGGATAACAAGGTTGCATTGATTAAAGTACAGTTCAAGCAACTCATAAATCTGATTCAATCCAAAGACTCTGCTGCTCCTTCACAAACAACTAAACGGATCTCATCTCCTTTTGATCCCATTTGTGATCAATCAAAAGCAATTAACATGACTGATACTGATTTCTACTCCTCTACTTCTTATAATAGAAAGAACATCTGAATTTTTGACACCGAGGTTACAAATCATATGATCTGCGACCCATCCTTATATCTTCATAAGAAGATACAAATTTCTTGTTCTGTTAAACTTCCTGATGGAAGTACAGCTCCTGTTTCCCATATTAGAGTCATTAAACTGACCAACAAGACAATACTGTAAAACGTTTTATGTGTTACCTCTTTCACCTTTAATTTGATTTCTGCGAAACAACTCACTTATTCTCTCGGCTACTGTCTATTTTTCTTCTCTGACATTTGCCTGATTCAGAACCTTACCTCCTGGACAACGATTAGGATAGGTGAAGAAAAAAATAGTTTATATCATCTGATGAATAACGAAGTTCATCCAAACACCTTGGCTATCCTTCTCTCTAAATTCTTCAATCACACCATAAAACCCTCTGCTAACTTTGTTTCATTGCCAGTAGATCTTTGGCATTATCGATCAGGTCACGTTTCACATTCTAGGATAAAACTGACAAATGATTCTCTTGTAAAATGAGTATTACATTCTATTAATGATAATCCCTGTCCAATTTGTCACATGGCTAAGTAACATCGCTTTCCTTTTACTCACAGCACCCATAGGTCACACACCTTATTTGATGTGGTTCATTGTAACCTACAGGGACCTTTTTCTGAAATATCTTATAATGGTTATAAATATTTCTTGACTATTGTTGATAATTTTTCAAGAAGTACCTGAATTTATCTTCTGAAACAAAAATCAGACACTAAATTGTGCTTAGAAGCTTTTTACAATCTTGTTGAAACACAATTCAATGTTAAAATTAAAGTTATTCGAAGTGATAATAGATATGAATTTTGTCTGGGAGATTTCTACAGTAAAAGAGGTGTTATCCATCAACGGAGTTACGTGAAAATATCACAACAAAATGGTGTCGTTGAACGAAAACACCATCATTTATTACACATAGCCAGAGTTATTAGATTTCAATCCGGACTTTTTCTAAAATTTTGGAGTAATTGTATACTTACTATTGCCTATATTATAAATAGGATTCCTACTCCATTGCTAGAAAATAAAACTCCATATGAAATTTTATTTGGAATTAAATCTAGTTATAACAATTTACGAACATTTGGTTGTTTATGTTTTGCTTCTACTCTCTCTTTCATGGGCAGAAGAAATTTGATTCTAAAAGTAAAACTTATATTTTTTTAGACTATCCATTTAGAATTAAAGGTTACATATTATTTGACTTGCATAGCCATGTTACCTTTTATTCCAGGAATATCATTTTTCATGAGAATGATTTTCCCTTCCAGGAAAACAAAACCAAAACTGCTCCTAATGCTCAATTTGATGCATTATCTCCTGCTGTGACAAATAATGATTATTTTTCTTCGACTCAATCATCACCTTATATCCATAAATCTGTTTTAAATCCTGCACCAGATGGAGACCAACCAACCACTGCACTTCCCCACAATGAAAAACAATCTGGTTTACCCTTAGTCCACGGTCGACTGCAGGATAATCAGAAGCCTTTGAGCAGTAACCCACACCCTAGTGTGTCCACTGATCCAACCACAAATATCCGATCTCCAGCAAGAGATAACACTCCTGTTCACAGAACCACTAGAGTTAGAAAAACTCCCCAATATTTGAAGGAGTTTTATTGTCATCAGGTGTCTCAAACTATGCCTATCAAATCAAAAGTCTAAATTTTTCTAGGTAAACTTTATCCCCTTGAAAACTGCATATCATATCAAAAATTATCCCCTGCTTATAGTTCTTTTTTATCCTCTATCTCATCTCAAACTGAACCACAAATTTATACTCAAGCTATTTGCGATCCCAATGGGCTCAAAGCCATAAAAGATGAGTTGAATACTTTAGAATCTAATAAAACTTGGATTATTACTAATTTACCTCCAATAAAGAAAGCTATTGGATGTCGATATGTATTCAAATTGAAACTTAATAGTGATAGGAGTATTGAAAAATAGAAGTGTCAATTAGTGGATAAAGGATACGCACAACAGGAAGGGGTAGATTACCACGAAACCTTTTCTCCCGTTGCTAAGCCTGCAACTATGTGATGCCTCTTAGCTGTTACTGCCATTAAAGGATGATATTTGTATCATTTTGATGTGATAATGCTTTCTCACATGGAGCCCTAAATGAAGAAATTTACATGCAACAACCTCCCGATTATACCAAAGGAAAACCATATCAAGTACGCAATTTGTTGAAAAGTATATATAGTCTTAAACAAGCTTCCAGACAATGATATTCAAAACTATCTCCTTCTTTTGTTGCCTTTGGTTTCATCTAATTCAAGGCTGATTACAGTTTACTCACTAGGTAAGATAATAAATCTTTTATAGTTCTTGTATATGTTGATAATATCATTGTTGCAAGTAATTGCTTGGATTCTATTGCCTTTATCAATTCTTTTCTAAATCAGGCTTTCAAGATTAATGATCTTGGTATTCTAAGATATTTTCTTGGCATTGAAGTAGCGCGATCAGTAAAGGGTATACATATTTGTCAAAGAAAACACACTCTTGATATTTTAGCTAATTCTGGCACTATTGATACGAAACCTTTTAAAATTCCCATGGATCAAAACTTGAGACTGAATAAGCAAACCGGGGTGGTACTATAAGACCCAAATATGTACAAAAGACTTATTGGTTGCCTTCTTTATCTAACCATCACAAGACTAGACATATCTTATGCAGTGTAAATTTTAAGCCAATTCATGAATCAGCCTACTTCTAATCATATGAATGCAGCATATCAAATTTTGTGATATTTGTAACTGAATCCAGGATAAGGAATATTGTTTTCCTCTAACTCTAACATATAGTTAAGAGCTTTTTGTAATGCAGATTGGGCTTCCTGTTCGGACAAATGAAGATCTATTACCGATTATTGTATTTTTATTAAAAATTCTCTTATTTTATGGAACTGCAAGAAACAATCAGTGGTCTCTTGCTCCTCAGTAAAGGCCGAATATAGATCAATAGCCACAACTTGTTATGAATTATCTTGACTGCGTTACATTTTGAATGATTTACAGGTTTCACATTTTGATGTAGCATATATATATATTGACAATCAAGTGGCCATTCACATTGCAGCAAATTCCATTTTTTATGAACGCACTAAACACATCAAGCTGGACTACCATCTTATCCGAGACAAAATTCAAGAAGGGAGTGTTCACACACATTATGTCAATTACTCATAATCAGTGGTGGATATATTCACCAAGGTTTTACCCTCACATTGTCTAAATTCTCATCTATCTAATATGGGCATTATCAATATATATGCTCCATCTTGCAGGGACGTATTAAAGAATACATAACCTTTTCATTTTATAAATATTATATTGGAATAGTTGTATTTTAGGGTAGTTGTCATTTGGTTAAGATTTTACTTTTTGTATATTGTAAGTAATATTACCTTCATTGCAAGTAATATTTCTTTATATATTAGTGAGGATATTTTTGTTAGGTATATTATTATGAGATTTTATTTTCTTTATTATATATACTTGTCCTCGGGCAGTGTCCCTTGACATGCAAAAATCAGAAGCATTAATGAGATAATATGCTTTCGCTGTTTTTCTTGCTTCTGTAATCGATTCCCGTCCTTCCTCCATCGTCCTCTTCTTTTTTCATCTCTAGCCTGTATTTTGCCTTCAATTTTCTTACAGAAACAAAAATAAAGACTTAACATTTATCATATCAAGCCAGCGATATGAATCTTCCGTGGCTTAGTTTAGGGTGTCATTCTATGATAAGCAAGAAATATTATGTCACAGTGAACTTATATACCGATGCCTCTTATTAATTTTTTTGAGATGAGAGAATAAAAAATATATATTTTTTTATTAATTGTTTATTATAAAGTAATATTCACAAATAATATTTTCTGTTCTATTCTCATAACTTGAGATTGTTTACTAAGCTCTGTTAATTTTTTATTGCTTCTTATTATTCATAAATAATATTCTAATACGGGCTTAGCCCACTAAAAGAATTTTTCAGAAAACTTGAGATTGTTTTCTATTCTATTATTTTCTATGATCCCTATGTAATGAAAAATAGCTCGATTGCATATCATTTTATTGCTAGTTTACTTACTAAACAATATAATATACATGCATGATGAATGTAAGTTCATCACTAAACAATTCTTTTTTGTAGGTCCATTATATTAATCATTTTCATATATCTCTTCTTTTCCAATAACCTATCCAAATGCCTAAACAAATCGCACATATTAAGATCACATCTGAGATGTCTCTTAAGATCACCATTTAGGTTTTCATTAAGTTGCGTACTTCGTCTGCCCAATGTCAAAATATTTTTTCATATAATATATATCCCATTTGTACTTTAAGTAGTAAATACCAACTAACTATAATCGTGCATAACTCCTATTTTCATTAGACACCATCTTTATTCATACCGATTCAAACTTATACTCATCTGTATAGTAAAACATACAACTCATAAATTCTGAAAGTAAGTCGTCATCTGCTGTTACATGCTTCATAGCATTCTGTGATATATGCCATCTACACAGACCGTGACAAGTAGTAAGTATGACTAGCTGCAATGCATTTGGCATAGCAGCATCCTGATTGGTAAATATAGCGATTGGAGCCCTCCTACCATGACATTTTAAAAATGTCTCAAAAAACCATACAAAAGAATTCAATGTCTCATTAAACAATTATACAGTTCCGAATATAATCATTATCCTATGGTAATTAAAATCAATAAACACGCCAAAAGGTTTCAATCCTTTATTCGTACCACATGTGATATCAAAAATGACAATGTCCCCAAATGATTGACCGTCAACAATCATCTCCACATCAATTTAAAAGATATTAATTATAAAGTCATCATAATCAAGTTACATATCCTGAAAAAAGGAGAAATTCTTTATTTTTTTCTTGAAAGTAAGTCCATATCACTCTAACCTCACCTTATTGCATCTGCCACTGTCTCATAGTGCAAAAATAAGATTTTTGGTCTTCACATATGCCCAACGAAATCCCTTCCTTCAGCCTCTCTCACAATAAATTCATGGGTCTCAATAGGCCTCAACCTAATAAGATGGTGATGCACTCCAGACATCACTCTCTGAGATCTCAGTAGGTGTTCTGTTTTTGAAAATTTAAGTTCATGGTTGTATTTCTTTACAAACTACTTGATAATAATTTTATTTGTCATCCTATCAATGTTAAATTCAATCCCAACTTCATAATCACAACAAGTTTCCCATCTATGTCGTACACGATCTCCTTTCTATTATCAATTTGAGATTTTTCTTCTCTAAAACAACAAAATATTTTAAAAATCTTGACATTATCTTTTCTGGATCTTTTTGCTTAACTCTTTCGTACTAAAAATTCAATTATGTTTTTATATGCATTCTAAAACAACCGTACATCATTCATACTATCAAATAATATTCCAATCAACGGTGTGCAATTATCCATATTAAATAAATATGCTAAAAATTTAGTCACTATTTAAACATAAAAATATGGAAATATTATTATTTAGTTCAACTATAAAATGCAAATATTAACACGTGACTAAAAAATGATTAAACAAAATCATGATAATGGATATTATTGTTTAATTCTATTTACATAATATTGTTTCATGGTTGTGCTTCTAGCCCTCATCGTTGTCCAACACAGAATATTACTCACGAGACGAGGGCTCAGGGATTTTCGACTACTAAAAAATGAAATTAACGTAAATGAAAATAAAACCAATACAAAATATTACCATAGATGTAGGAATTTATTAAACAAAAAATGAAAATAAATAAAATCAACATACACAAAACCAGATTTTTGACTATTTATTGACAGCCTAACAATACAAATGTTTCAACCAAAAAATGATGAACATCTCCACACAAATATAGGGGCTTTATAATTTTTATATTTTTACAAAATAATAAAATATTTTTATAATATCTCATCCTAATATCCTAAAACATTAAACAACAAAAAAATAAAACTAAAAAATCTGACATTTTGAGATCAATATAACAATGCTCAATAGAATAGGAAGAGAAAGAAGTGGAAAAATGAATATACTCACGATTGTAGTTGTAGATGGCAAACGAACAAGTGCACAGGCTTGAAGATGGAGGGAGATGACGAAGACGACACTGCTTTCTCTCTCTTTCTTCATTCGTCTACTGCTGCTTAGGGGTCTAGGGTTTTAATTTGTTTGTTTTGGTAGATGATTCACAGTCGTTGAATTAGAAACGAATCCAATAGCTGTAATTTTGATAAGAAAAAGAAAAACGAGCCACATGGACACAGTATTTATTTCAAATTATAAAAAGGTCGTGCGGAAGTTGGATTGAATCCAAGGGCAGCAAATGCGAGGCACAAGCACTGTGCCGTGTCAGTGAGCCCCTCTAGCCCACTAACTCGGCTCAAGACATACACAAATATATACAGATACCATGAATTGAGAATAGCACTTCAATGGTAACAAGGCATTCTTTGCCATTTCTGTTATTCCCAATGCCACAAAGAGAGCAGCAATAGACAAATTTTGCTAAGAGTTGGTCGATGTACCACTTAACAACCAAACATTGTACTTACCAAAAAAACCGAACATTAAAATTCAAAACATCAAAGCTCATTGCAAATAACTGATAAAAATAGCACTCAAAAAAAAAAAAAAAAAAGGTATTTTACTTCAGATAACAGATGGAGGGAAAACATTTAGATGACGTTGGCGTGTCAAAAAAACAGCAAAATGTGACAACTAGCCAATCAAATAAGCACCGATTCCATGCTAATTGAAGAAAGAGAACAAATACGTATGCTTAATGAACAGCCTAAATGCGACTGATGCTCTGAATCGCACTGTCGCGACTGTGCGGCAAACAAATGAAATGGACACAACTTGAGAAGAAATGAATAGAGAGAAAAACCTTCTCTAGGTTGCTTATCTCAGAGGAAATGATAAATCCAATGCGAAGCTTCTAAGCAATGCTATGCAACTGTCGAAGTTGTTTCAGGTCCACCGACATCTCGTCCGCCATATTCTTGCATAAACACTCGTTCTGCGCTAAATTTCTGCTCGGCAGACAAATGAGATAAACACTAGAGTGAAATCTAAACTACAAATTGAAGAGACAGTTTGACGTGGAAAATGGTAAAATCTTTGCAACCAGAGTTTGAGAATCAGAAATCAGATTAATATTGAAATGAATAGGGTTTGCCTCACATGAAGAATATTCTAGAATGTGCGACAAGCAACGGTCGAAAAACCACTCTTGCCTAGGTCATTGGCCCGACTTTGTACCGTTATTGGGCCTTCTCGTCTGGCATCGACATGGACATGCAACCAACTCAGTCCAGTAACAAAATCCTGGGTTTAGTGAGTTGGGCCTGCATTTGCGGTTTGTTTCACCTAATCTCTTGGGCCTCTCCTCATTGTTGCGTTTTCTATTTTCCCAATTTTTTGTTTAGACTCACAAAATCCATCCGATTTAATTGACTTAAAATTTTATAAAATTTAATAAAAATAAATAAATATCATGAATTAATATGATTAGAAAATTAGGCTTGATTATTTTGTTTTAGCCAAATAAAATCACGTGTAAAAGAGACCGATTGAGCCCTGCCTGGCCCAGAGCATAAATTTTTTATACATTGATTTTATATTTTAAATAAGTATTAAATTTAAAAACATATATATTTGATTATATTATATTTTATAATTAATAATACTTTTATATAAATATTCTTTATTTATATTTAAATTCAGGTGATATTGAATCCAAATATTATAATTTTTAAACCTTTTGTATTTTAGGCATATTTTATGTGAATATTTATTTTCAAATAAAATATTTTAAAAAAAAAATTTTATGGATTGGCCTCAATCAACCCGATTTAGATATCCATAATGCTAAACTCAGCTCATGCTCGGGCCAAACCTAATTTTTATCATGTCTATTTTTGTTGATATTGCTTTTTTCGAGAGGGGAGGGTTATCTTTTTAAGTAAAGTTTTTAATTAAGATAGATATGACACAGATTAAAAAATAATTCACAACTAGACCATGTATTATAATTTTAAATTTTTACCAAATTAAACTAAATCGCTAGTTATGATAAGCCATCAAATTATTATTATTATTATATGAGGTTAATTTGATTCGAGTGGTATATAAGATTTATATAATAAAATAATTTTTTAAATTTTATTTATTTAATTTAAAAATTCATGTATCATTGTTAAAGCTAGTAAACAATAATATTAACATAATAATAGCATCTTAAACTTGTTTTGAAATAATACAACAAATGTATTGAAAATTAAAAATGGATGATAAATTTATCAAAACACCAATCAAAGTGAAAAAAATAATCATTAATCAATGATGGTTTCAATGTCAAAGGTACTCAGATACCCCCCCCCCAACCAAAAAAAAAAAGAATAAATGTGTAAAATACTATTTAATAAGAACAATATGTAAAAATGATTAAACTATAGTACTGAAAAAAATAACTATTTTTAATGTAATTTCTTCAAAACTTTGACATCATCTAAAATAATCTAATATTCATGACAATTTACTTAGAACATAGCCAATTTTAATAATAAATGCCTCCAATTTTCAGGTGTCCATTAAAAAAAAAAAAACCCACACAAACTTAAGTTTGTGGTGATGATCCAAAGCAATTGCAACATATAATAAGAAATTCACATTTTTAATATTTTCATAAAATCTTTCAAATTTTCCTTTTCATCGGAACAGCCATAATACTCAATCATAAATTCTCACCAATCTTGTTATCATAATATAATTAAAATAGGAATAAATACAGTTTGAAATAAGCCAAAAAATTATATAATCATGAGTAGAAAAATGAAAAATTTTTAAGAACTTTACTAAACACATAGCACTTTTCCAATTATATTAAGTAGGTGAGCCTTTATTTAATCTTCGCACCATCAAATTAAATTACATATGAAGGATCATCTTCAACAATATGCTCATAAGCTTCAAACTTCAATGTCATCCTATGGCATCATATAAGTAGAAGCTCAATTTGTCTTGACCTGACTATCTAATAAACTCTTACTTTCAATAATATTTAGGGTAGAGTAAAAATTGACATAAAATATTTTACTTTATTCTGAATCTGATAAAAAAAGGATAATATCTTATTTAAAATTGATCCTTTAATCCTTAAGGTTTAACAAGATTGGAGGATTTAAATCGTTTAGCCTCGGTTAAACTTTGTTGTATTTAATTGTTCCGATTTACATTTAATTGCCAGCTTCTGTAATAACCAAAGGATTAGAGATTGCTAATAAGATAAACTTAGAGTCCTTGTAATGTTGGGATGTGGGTGAGAGGTTAGTGGCTGGTATATTGAAAAGACTAAGGGTTTCTTTACTAATTTGTACGGGCAAACAGAATGGAGGGCTATTATGGTCATCATAGTTACAAGATTTTTACATTCACTTTAGAGGCAAATATTAAACGTTAAGTAAATTAATAATGAAAAATAAATTTTTATTTAAATTATTTGATATAATTTAAACTATTTACTTATTTAATATTTAACTTCAATTGAGTGGATTTAAAATTATCTATTAAAAAAATTTTAAGAGTGCTAAGAGAAGCCGAAGAACAAAAAATCATATTTATTCTTATTTTGTTATCTTAAACCATAAATTTTATCTTGTTTTAATTATTTTGTGTGAACAGAAAAATTTTTAAATTGAAGCAGTGTATTAATAATTATAATGAGATCATTATTATGAGATTTTATTACGTATATATTTTAATTTTAAATATTTTTTATTGTAAGATCATTAAAATTAGATAATAATTATCCGATTAAACTATTATATGTTATGTCAGCCAGTTGATGAGAGTGTTTGAGTCTATGGTCACTTGTATGCTTGACAATATAGTAAATATAAAAGTATTTATTATAAAATAAGTTCACTGAATTACTTTAATTAAATCATTTTTATATGAAAGTTTTTCATGTCAATAAAAAGCCCTCACATAATAGTTACATAAATGATTCTTTAATGTAAAACACCTCAATATTATATATATATATATATATATATATTATTACAATTTAAAATGTGTCCAAAATTGGATACATAAAGATATTTATTAGGTATAATAAGAAGTATATTGTCATAAAAGAATAATTAATAAAGGATCCATCACTCCTAATAAAAGAATAGAAACATCTCATATAATTTGTTGAATTAATAATTCATTAAATCTTTAGCCATTGTATTTTATCATTTGAAATTGAGTTTCTAATTAGATGGATCATTTATTCAAATAACATATATGCATGCGAAAAAATCAAATAATTATTGACTTTTTCTATACTCTTACGTTGTCCGCAACGTAAAATGATGGTAGAAAAAAGTTCATGCAATTGAATCTTAAGATCATTTAACTCAACAAGAACCATTCACCAAGATACTTTTAAAATCGATGTAATCCCTGATAATAAATATATTGAAAACACAATCTCATGTACCTGGTACTCATGGCAACTCATTGGAAAATACGTCTACGACCTCCCGGATAACATTGATATCCACCTCCGACTGCTTGCTTAATGTTGTTGAAGATGTGAAAGCCAAAAAACCCCGGCACATGCCATGTGGAAGATGACAAGCATGTAGTGTCAAAATTATTGGAGCCATTGCATGACTCCCAATACCATGAAACTCAAACTCCATAATCCCAAGAATGGAAAAGGTCACGACCTTTTAAAAACAATCAACTCTAGTATAGTAGGTAGCTATCTAATTTATTATTAGAATCACATTAAAGTTCACTATTCATATAAGGGTCAGGTAAGTGGGTAACTCTTGGTTAACAACATGGACCATACAATGGGGTACGTCTCACACAAAATAACTATCTTGCCCACTAGTTTCGACACAGATAATACAAAATCTAAGTGTGCAACTCTCACCCCAAGATTAGTAGCAAGCTTCAATGCCAGAAATAAATATGTGAAATCAGAGTCAGTCAATACATGTAAAAAAACAAAAAAAAAGAAAGAATATATTTCATAACAGTTGAAAACATTTCAGCGCCTTGCTCTATTGCACAAAAACCTTTCCTTAAATTTGATTATTTGATTTCGTCGGTAGCGTAAATCTACTCTACGCATGACAGTTAAGAGAATAGTGTTCGATCTTCCCATAGCTGTAATAAATAAGTGGTTCAAACCATCCACGAGATGTGGGACCTATCAATAGTGTTGTCGGTGTCTAAGTAGTTGACACGGTCCTTGACTGTGTCTGAATCATTGACAGCTTAGCACGTTAGTCATTGGAATCATGTTCCTACTTTCTACACAATGAAACATGGCCTTCTCTTTATCCCTTGACTCGCTGATGGCCCAACAACGCCACCTGCAATTAGTGTAGATGTTGGCGCCCTACTCCTCAACAATTAGTAAAGCCTCCAAAAATAGGCTCCGAAATCCTTAAGCACAAAAGGGGCTCAGTGAAAATGGATGGACTTTGATAACCTTTGCTAGAAACCCCCTAACCTTTTGGACACCATCTGCAACAAAGCGAGGAGCATATCTAGAAAGCTCCATAAATCTCACATCATATTGTGATTGAGGTATAGAGTATTACTCTAATAAAATAAACTCTTTCTCCTTCTTCGTTCTCATTCTTTTAGAAAAGTACTTGTCATGAAACATCTGCTTAAAAACTTTCCAAGAAAGGGTCTTTACCTCCAATCCAAGCTCTCTCAGTTTAGCTCCACTGATAATTAGCCTCACCACTAAGCTTATATGAGGCGTAACAAATATAGTCCTCCGAAGGATATTAATCACAGTGAAGGCCTTCTCAAACCTTCCCAGCCAATAATATACTTTGGTAGTATGAGACTCTCCAAAAACTTGAAAGCCACTAATTCATAAAACTTTCAAAGATGTTCTTCTTTGCGGGTGCTAGCCCTAAAATGTGTGCTCTAATGGCATAATTAACAACACCGGTGAACTAATAAAGAGCACTAACTACCCGGCCATATCCACAGTTATTACCTCACTTGAACATCTTGATGAACCCAGAGCACGATAACTAGCCCCATTTGATGTAACTACACAAAATAATTAGAGTCAACAATGTAGACAATTCCCTAATCTCCAAAACATATAATTCTCTTCCTAAATTAGAAATATTAGAAATAAATCTAAATTTTTAATTTTCATCGAATTGTCTAATATTCTCAAAATATTAATAATTTTTAGGATTCTCAATTGATTTCACAAAAGCTGATTTCCCTAATACCAATAATGTGGTGACTCAAAAGTGACCCACGTCCAATACCCAAATCCAACCATGCAAAAAATTATAAGTCTCAAATCTAAAATATTTGATACATCAAAACTCATCTAAAAAATATAGCGGCAAAAATCATGAAAATAAAATATGAGTATTGAGTATATCTTTACAATATAAAATAAATAAATAAATAAACTCTATCTAGGCTCCACAAGACAATGAAGTCCATATCACTTTTTCTATCTCTTTAGTTAGTCATCTCTATCATGTGTTACTCTAAAAATAATAATAATAAAAGTCAAAAGTCTAATAAATAATTCTAAACTAAGTTGATAAAAAAAAAAAAAAACCATCTACGGAACTCTTCAGTCAAAATAAATCTTAATGCAATATACAATAATAGAAGCAATACTTGTCCATAAATATTAATAAAGTAACAACTATTGATAATATCAATAAATCAATCAACAAAAATAGTTCAATAAACAACGTGAATATATAGTATCCGTGATTTTAATTTTATAAAAGATCTTGATATCCCAATGGATATCTATTGGATCTTAACAAATCATAATAAGTATAACAAGGTCTTAAAACATTCTAAATACTAATATCCTTCATTGTGTTTTCTAGAAATTTAACCAAATATGAGGTCATAATAATATGATATATTAATAAATCTTTGTACATCTTATTCAACCATATGACCAAATGCCATATATTTACACTCCTATTGATTGAACAAGTACTTTGAGATTTTGACATTCCATGGCATTCCCATTATCCCTATAATCTTTTAAATGGTTATATTCATACTATATTCATACAATTTATGATAGCCATCACCTATAATATCACAAATATATTTCAATTTGATAATTACAATGTTTTAAGTATTTCATATTAAAAATCAATAGACCTCTACCATAAAAAATGGAATAAGTATCGAAATAATGTTAAAACACTAAGGTCTAATTGACTTTCACTCGCATAAACACCTTAAAGTTTTCATATATTCTTATTTACTTATTCATGGAGTATCAATGAATATATTCATGCAAATCAAAGTACAATACCAACGAAACCAAGATAATGAGAAAATCAAAAAATGAATATAAGTACCCAAGTATCCCACATGGTCACTTATGACTATGGTACACAACATCTTCTAGTACTCCATCTCAAACTAAAATCCCAATCATACTTCTTAAAACTTACAATTTAAGTTATAATTATAAATTTGCCCTCTAGCATTTGAACTCTAATCTTAGAGTTCAAGTGGTAACCTAACCACCATCCAAGTTGAGTATAAATTCCCAAGAAGAAAGGATCCATTTCATTAATTAGGTTATTAATTCTACTACTAAAGCCACATAACAACTTATCATTCGGTCAATCCTAAGAAAAATTAACCAGATTACGCGAATTTATGAAATCCTCCAATCCACCGTATGGAGTTCAAATGACCTGCAAATGACCTTCAAATGTTAAATATAATTCTCGTTTATAGATCTGCTTCTACATATAAAAATAAATATAGACTCCCACACTTATGTTCTACCAGTTAGTAGATCTAAAACAGGCAATATGCCTGGTAAAAGATACCATACTATCATGAACATCAAGCAATCAACATGTGTGAAGCAATAATATGGTCAATGTTCAAATGTGCTTCCAAACGTTGCAGCCCAAAGTAGTGACATTCGAATATTGCTTCAAGCGTCAATCAAATATTACATCTATCTTGAATGCCATACTTATTAAAATTATTCTAATTAATTATAATATTATTTTATTATAATTTTATGATTCCTCATGATTAAAAAGAATAAAATTTTTAATAATAATCAAAGAAAGCCATAAGATAAGTTACCTCAAAAGTTGAATGTTCTTCAATTCATACAGATGATCCTCTCTCCAATCAGCTTCTCTCTTTTCTTGGATGAAAATGAGAACCGATGGCAAGTGAAAGCCTCCAATAATTTAGACAAAATAGGGCTAAGGAAGAAGTTGGTTACAACCCTACATAGGTTTCGAAATAGAAGGAAGAGGCTAAAGACTTTCCTTCTTTAATGCAATCGACAGCTAAAGCCAAGGCTATGGACCAATTGGTAAAGCCAGTTAAAATGCCTTAAGCACCCAAACCATGAGCTAAACTAACTAACATTAGTTTCCAAGTACCCTAACAAATAGGCTTGTAAAACCAAGGTGGTTGTATTAATCTTCATTTTAGTTCCACAATTTCGATTTTTATTTTCTTAATAATAATCCCATCCACAATGATAATAATATTAGTATTTGCCATCAATTTTCTTATCTAAACCATCAATTAACACTCCTTTTAACCACTAATTAAAATTAACCTTCATGCATCCTGAATCCAAATTTCAAACAGTTTCGGATCAAGTCGATCATTGAGTCTGGCATCGTTCACCGAGTCTAGATCCTGCACATCACTATAATAAATAAGAAGTCAGATGTCGGCGGGATATTATCCCATCGAAAACACTCCGACGCTCAAGTCAGTAAATAGCCTTTAAAGAATCAAGAAGGTTAAGGAAAAGATAGAATGAGGAGAAATGCTGAGAGTGTTTGTGGTTAGCGTCTTACTCTCATCGTGAGAGGCTTGCCGTGGCTCGAAGGGAGCTCTAACTTCTGGAACTGTGTTCCTAAGGAACGTAGTAACAAAGAAGAGAGAAAGAGAGAGAAGGTTGGCGTCCCGTAAGCGTGAGAGCTTGTTAGGGATTCTTCTAAGAGAGTGTGTGAGCTTTTTTAAAGCAATTTCTAGCAGGAATGAGTGTGTTTGTTAGCCAAGATAAGAGCGTGCCCTAGAGTGAGGACTCCATAGGCTTTTATAGCTGATATGTTGGGTATCCTTCCTTTGACCGGAATGTTTAATTCCCACGCTCTGTTAGGCCAGCTTCCTTTCTTGGCGTGGGGCTTTAATAGCGGTAACGACTTATTAGGAGGATTGCTTTCCTTCTTTATTTTGTAACTGTTAGGGTTTGCTGCAGACAGATGAGAGAATTTGGCGGTTTCCTTGTGTGAGGCGTGCTGAATCTGCTTGTGATCATTGTAATGGTGATTGCCTTTTTGAAGACCAAGAAACCAGGGGAGAGAACCGTTACTGGTCGTGAATGAGAATGTGGGCCAAACTGGGATTGGCCTACGTGAGGCCTGTTCTAGAGCCGGCCTACTGTGGCACTTTTGGTCAACGGAATGTTGACCATATTTGCAAGTTAGTTTCTCGCCCTTTTGCTAGTCCCTTTTGGCCTTTCGATCGACCAATGGCACGCGTTGACCATCCAGGACTTGCAGTGCAATTTGCGGAGCCTAGCCTCCCATAACCGCTCAACGAATCCTGCATTCTTGCATCCACATTTTCCCCACCGCATCTTTACATTCACTCTTGCATCTCTCCATTTATTGTGGAAGATACCTGATTTGAGCGTTAGAGTGTTTTTGATGGGAGAACATCTCGCCGACCTCTAACATCTTGTTTATAGTTTGTATTATGCCAGTTCTAGGCTATCCACAATGGATATCAGACCGATCCATATCGACTCCCAATAGAATATTGGAAGGCTCCCTAATCCGTACAGCCATCAAAAAATTGAGGTGCAACATTGGCACCGTCTGTAAAAAATGCGACAAAAAGTCTAACCTCTCACTTCAACATTCACCCTCTCACACGAGAAATGGTCAATACTAGAGCGCAAGCAAGCGTGACACAGAGAGATACCGCCGTCGACAACCCTTTAATGGGTAGCCGTGCCAGCGAACGCCCAGAGCCAGACGTGCACAAGCTGGCTGCTGATGTAGGTGACACGAAGCAAATGCTTCAATTGCTGTGCACTCAGGCAGGAACACAGTGGATGGCAGCGCCTCCCCCGGTGCCCTGAGAGTCAACCTCAAGTCAAAGGAGGTGCGGAGCGAGGGCCCCAGAGCAAGGATGAATTGGCTTGACGACGCTGAGGCCCATGTGGTCTCAGGCAGTAGGGCCCAAACGACTACTAGGAGCCTCCCAAGCCGGGACGAATTGGCGGAAAGCCCAGAAACGCAAAATGGCGCGGCAGCAAAATGGCTGGGAGGCTCACCACCGGAGGAGAGGGCTCGTGCAGTACACGGCTGGCCCGCATGGGAAGCGCCGCATCCAACACGACCCGCAAGACTACTCAGAGCTCCATGACTTTATCAACGTGAAAAGGAGCAGGTCCACTCCCCGGATAGAGGAAGAGGTGGAGAATATATGGAATCACTTGTTCAAGGAAGAGCCCGGATGATCAGTGCTCGACCTGCGAAGGTCACCATTTGCTATGGGCATCCAGACTCAGCTACTCCCCCTCAAGTTCAAAATGCCAACACTGGACGGGTATGATGGAAGTGCGGACCTGATGGACCACCTAAACAACTTCCACAACTACCTATCCCTCCACAGGGTAAGTGAGATTGTTATGTGCCAATGCTTTCCTTTCACACTTAAAGGGGACGCTCTGCTCTGGTTCCACGGCCTCCAACCCAACTCCATCTGATCCTTCAACGAGCTCGCCGATTACTTCTTGTACCAGTTCGTCTCCAACCGGAGGGAGGAGAAGTAGCCCTAGCACCTCGTCCGCCACTACCAGCGGCCGGAGGAGAGCCCAAAGCAATTCTTGGCCGCTTCATCATCAAAGCCAAATGGATTCCCCAGCTCTTTGATGAGATGAAGCTCAGTGCTTTCATCGTCACGTTAGCCGCAAGGAAATTCTTCAAGCACCTGACGCACCAACGCCCTTAGTCCTTTCGGAAAGTCTAGGCCATCGCTTGGGCCTATATCTTGGCCAAGGAAGCTAACAAAGCAAAGCGTCCCAAACGCATAGATCGCCGCCGAAGGGGTCAATTGTTGGGAGGAAAAGGAACGAAGATAGCAGCCGCTTCCAGGAGCGCTACAAGCAACAACGGCCTGAACCGAGCTCTAGGAGGGAATACAAGCCGGTGACCCTGACTCCCCTGAACAACATCCGCTCAAACATTCTTGAAATGATCCAAAGCACCAAAGAACCCAAAGGCGGGAGACCAAATGAAGTACTGCCACTTTTACCAGTCTTTGGGGCACACTACGGAAGACTGTCGAACCTTGCAGAATGAGATGGAAGAGCTGATCCACCGCGGACACCTCACACTGTTCCTGAAGGACTCGGGTAGGCTCCCGAGACTTCCAAAGGAGAAGCAAGCGAGCTACCGAGGGACCACACCAACGCCGATGTAATCAGCATAATTTCAAGCGGGCGAACCAAGAATTGTAGGTAGGGACAACTCAAGTGCACTTCCAGTAGCAAGAGAGCGAGAATAAATGTTAGGAGTGATGTCATTAGCTTTAGTAGTGACAATATGACGCAGGTAACCTCTCCTCATTCCGACTTTCTTGTTGTGTCAGCCCTCGTTTCAAATGGTACGGTTGACTACCAATTGAAATGAGTTTTTGTTGATAATAAAAACTCTAAAAATTTACTGTATCTCAATGTATTTTTTAAACTTGGGTTGAAAAAGAACTACATGAGAGCGGCCGAAGGCCCTCTACATGACCAAGACAACGAACCCAAAGCCGTGCAGGGGGAGATACAGCTGGAAATTACGATAAGAACTTACTCGCGTATTGCTACGCGAGAGTTGATGTTCCTCGTCGTTGACCTACTACCTGTCTACAACGCCATCCTAGCCAGACCATTTCTTACAACCTTTATGACCATAACGTCGATCCCTCACTTAAAGATGAAATTCCTAACTCCGTATGGAGTAGGGAAGATGCTTGGCGATCAGGTGATGGGACGAACATGCTTTCTGTCCCAAGTCGCCCCTACAGTGCCAAAATGACTAGTTGAGGACCTGAATTTCTGCGACAAAGCTAGCTACAGCAATTCCAATCGAGTGAAATGACAGAGATGGTCCCTCTAGACCCCGTCAAACCTGAGAAATGCATGCATATCAGTGGCTCCTTGACCACAGCGGTTCGCGACTGACTAGTAAACTTCCTTAGGAAGAACTCCAACGTCTTTGCATGAGTTTCCGCTAACATGCTTAGGATACCGACCGGAGTAATGGTCCACAAGTTAGGCCACGATCCTGGCCACAAGCCAGTCAGATAGAAGCATAGGAATTACTCTGTCGAGAAGCTGGTAGCCGTAAGAGAGGAGGTGAATAGGCGGCTGGATGCTGGGTTCATAAGGGAGGTCCAGTACCGAGACTAGCTGTCGAATGTCGTGCTCATGAAGAAAAGCAATGACAAGTGGCGGATGTACGTTGACTTCACCAATGTGAAAAAGGCTTGCCCAAAGGACAACTTCTCGCTCTCTCAGAACAACAGCAAGTGGACTCGACATCCGGCCATGAACTCCTGAGCTTCTTCGACACCTACTTAGGCAACAACCAGATTAGGATAGACCCGGACGACGAGGAGCATACCTCCTTCATGACTACAAGGTCATGCCCTTCGGCCTCAACAACGTTGGGGCAACTTATCAGTGACTAGTGAACAAAATGTTTAAAACTCAGATCAGAATAAATGTGGAGATGTACGTAGACGATATGCTCATCAAAAGCAAGGCAGTCGATGACCACGTTCGTGATTTGGAAGAGACCTTTGAGATACTTTGGGCTTATAGGAAGAAGCTCAACTAGGCCAAGTACGTGTTCGGGATAACTTTCAAAAAATTTTTGAGCTTCATAGTGTCCCAACGCGGTATCGAAGCGAACCCAAAAAAATCATAGCTGTCCTCGACATGAGCCCACTATGGACTATGAAGGAAGTCCAAAAGCTCACAGGGAAGCTCACAAACCTATCACGGTTCTTGGCTAAATCCGCAAAAAAGTACCTATCGTTCTTCAAGGCACTCCGAGGAACAAAAGCATCTGGGTTCTGGTGGATGGACGAGTGCGAGGTAGTGTTCCAAGAACTGAAAATGTATCTCGTCAGTCCACCCCTTCTAAGCTCACCTTCGGAGGGCAAGGATCTATACCTCTACCTAGCTGTATCGGATACAGCTCTAAGTTCGGTGCTCATCAAGAAGCATGAAGGCACGCAATAACCCGTATACTACGTAAGCAAGGTATTGATGGACGTAGAGTCTCGCTACCCCCACGCCAAGAGGGTTGCCCTGGCCCCTATCTATTCCGCGCGAAAGTTGAGGGCCTACTTCCAAGTGAACTGGGTCATTATGCTGACCAATCAGCCCTTGAAGGCGATCCTCCAGAAGCTCAAGACATCCAAACAACTGGTCAAGTGAGCTATAGAGTTTAGTGAGTTCGACATGGAGTTTCAACCACAGCCAGCCCTCAAAGGCCAAGCCTTAGCGGACTCCATCGTTGAAGCGGCGACCCCAATGCTAGACACCCAGGACCATCCTGAAAGATTGAACGTGCTGGATGCTCCTATGTGGATCCTGAATGTTAACAGATCATCTACACAGATAGGTAGTAGGGCCGGAGTTGTGCTCAGAACTCCAGACGGATCGGAGATCAAATACTTCATCTAGCTCACCTTCTCGGCCACTAATAACGTGGTGGAATACAAAGCCTTTCTCGTGGGGCTCCGGCTAGCTAGGGAATGCTCCACGAAGGTTCTAATTGTGTGCGGCGACTCAGAGCTAGTGGTCAACCAAATCCAATGAGCTGTCGAGGCATCAAACCTGCAACTAGCTAAATACCTGATAAAGGCAAAAGTCTAGATCCAGGCATTTGAGAGTTTTGAAATTAAACACGTCTCGAGGGTCGAGAATTGGAAAACTGACCAGTTGACCGGGGATGTGGCAACGGGATCCCTGGAGTAGTACGCTATGAGCATACAGAAAATCCTAGCCGCCCCTAGCGTTGATGGCCCAAAACATGAAGTACTGCGGGTAAACGAAGGCGACAACTGGATGACCCCATACTACAACTACCTAACAAATAGAACATTGCCGATGAACGTTGAAGAGGCCAAACGGATAAGGAAGACAATAGGCTGGTGTACGATCATCAACGGTAGGTTATACTGGCAAGGGTATTCAACTCCCTACCTAAAGTGCCTAACTCCGGAAGAAGCCAAGTACACACTGAGCGAGGTCCACCTCGGCATATGCGATTCGCATATTGGAGGAAAAAACCTCGCATTCAAGATCATGCGACAAGGTCTATTCTGGCCCACGATGACGCAAGACGCCTTGAAATTTGTTAGAAAGTGCGAAAGCTGCTAGGTTCATGGGACCTTAACCCATCAGCCGCATACAGAGATACATGGCCTGCAATCCCCATGGCCGTTCGGGCAGTGGGGGCTCGACATCCTTGGGCCAATGCCCTTGGCCTCTAGATAGAGGAAGCTCCTTATCGTCGCACCAACTACTTTACCAAGTAGGTCCAATCGGCTCCCCTGGCACGGATAATTGAGCAGGATGCAACGAAGTTTGTCTGACATAGTATCGTTTGCCGATTCAAGACTCTCAAGGTCATAGTGACTGACAACGGAACCCAATTCACTGACAAACAGTTCACCAAGCACTGTGCGAGCTTCCGCATCATGTTGGTCCACACGTCCATGGTGTACCCTCAAGCTAACGGCTAGGTCGAAGTCACCAACCGGACGCTATTGCACGGACGAAAGACCAAGCTTGAGGACGCAAGAGGCTTCAGGGCTGACGAGTTACCCTTTGTGCTCTAATCGCACCGCATGACCCCACAGGAACCCAGAGGGAAACACCCTTTAGCCTCTTCTATAGGGCCGAGGCGGTGGTGCCCGTTAAAGTGGGGCTCCCCAGCTTGTTGGTTGAATACTTCGACCCCACCACCAACTCTCAAAGGCTTAGGGAATGTCTGGATTTGCTTCCAGAGGTCTGTGACACGGCCCGCTTGAGGACAGCGGCCTACCAGTAATACATCGCTTGGTACTACAACAAATGGATGAAGACTCGCCCACTCGAGGTTGGGGATCTGGTCCTCCAAAGCGTAGAGGCGGCGGGGAAGACCGCCAACAAGAGCAAGTTCTCTCTAGGCTGGGAGGGTCCATTTTTGTCTCGGTGATCCTCCAGAACAAAGCGTACAAGCAATGCACCCAAAACAGTAAGTTGGTCCTTCGAACCTGGAATGCCGCCCACCTCAAGAAATACTACCAATGATCATGCCCCAAGGTCAGGTAAGGTGTGCATACACGATGAGAAGTGCTTGTACATGTACCGCATTTTTCATTCATAAAATTGTTGCTTTTATATCTTTGTGTGACTGGTCATATGAATGTGTGCATACTTGTCATTTCTAAAGATAAAATGGCCTAAACTTCCCCTACGTTAGGAGTACCTTCATATGCCTATAAGCCAAAACCCTGGCTCCGTGCTGGGCCACCCTCAAGCAGTCGCACTCGAACTTCGGCTCGGCGCCAAAAGCCCCTAAGCGGCCCCAAAACCCTAGCTCCGTGCCAAGCGACTCTCAAGAAGTTGCACTCAAGCTTTGGCTCCGCATCAAGCAGCCCTAAAACCCTGGCTCCATGTCAAGTAATTCCCAAGTGATCACACCCAAACTTTGGCTCTACGCTGAACAGCCCATGTGTGACTAAGCGAACAGGCCTGGCAGCTTCGAAAGTTCCTAATAAACGACCATCAAAACCTTAGGGGGCCTAAATGGTAGGCGTGCGGCGACTTTCTAAGGAGAAGAAAGCACCCTCAGTCAACGACGGTCAATGGGCTAGGACCACGTGCACAGGAGCGACAACGTGTTGAGCGGGGCCAAGCGCCAAAAACGATACCGTGCATGCAACGGCCTAAGAGCCGAAGTTTAGCTGCTATGGCCTAAAAACCCAGCTGGCCCTTGTGTGGCTCCACCGAGTGTGCAACGACGTCCAACCCAATAGACCAAGCATCCCATTATGCGCAAGATGCGACAACATCCTCTGTCAAAGGACGAGTACAACAGTATAAGGCTCTGGATTCGACCCTTGGCAACTATACCCGAACGACTTAGCTGTCATTAGACAGATTACAATGCGCAGTAAGATAACATACACACAAAGGTACCCAACGCCAAACAGAAAATCATATTTCATTAATCATACATGCCGAGGGCTACAAGATTGCGATCAAACGGCGAAGAAAACACTATACAAGAGCTCCAGCTACCCTAGGGGTTCGACGGTCCGTCCCCTTTAGAGAAGTCAGTCAGACATGAACCCTCTAAAATCCCGTCATTCCTTGAGTCGAAGATCCCCACAGGAGTGCCTGGGCACGTGACGGATACAATACGATGACACAAGCGAGTGCCGTCCCACAATCTGGCCTCCAGCACTCAGGCCATCTCTTTCAGGCAAAGTCGAACCCTGAGGTCTGCCAAGGCACAGGAGCTCAGACCCTCCATGTCAGTGATTTGGCCCTTCATGACCTGAAGCTTGCCCGTTAGCCACTCGACCTTCTACCCTAGTGTCGCGGTCTCATCCTTCAATCACTTGACCTCCTGCCTTAGCATCGCGGTCACAACCTCCACAAGTTGGGCCGCCTCCCGTTCAATTTCCTCCCGGATTTGGCAGATGAGCTCGTCCAGTTGGGAGAATGCTGCATAAAGGAAGCGAATCGCTTCCAAAACTTGCAAGGAAAGGGCAGAGAATAATCAGGAACCAGAAAACCTCAACACATCCGACAATAGAAGTGTGCAGAGCTCAAAGAAATTATACCTGAATGAAGGGAGCGCCCATGCCGTCAAAAGCAACTCCGGGTGAAGGCACGCTGGGGGGCTCATATTGCACTACTGACTCCTAGATGCCTGGGGGCTCCGACCGCCCGACAGCCTCCTCTGTGGGGCAGGACAAATCTGGTGCCGCCAAGGGCGGAGGGACACTAGCAAACTTCGGTTGTTGCATCGCCTCTGTCAGAACGGCCTCCTAAAACACCTTGGTAGCGGGAACATCGATAACTCGCTCAAACGCATCGACCTCCATGACGACGGCAGGACCCTGGGTGAGCGGCTCAGGCAATGCCCTAGCCAATGCACCTACAACCTTTGGAATCTCCATCGACTCCGGCGCTTACTCCGGGAGGTCCACCTCCACAATCCCTGCAGGCTCTAGCACATTGGTTGCCATTTCCCCAACACTCACAAAAGTCAAGGTAAAAAAGAGCTCGATGGAGACTCCACACCGGAAGGAGCTCAACCAGAGAACTCCATACTCCGCCAACGTGTGTGGGAATCGGGGAGCGTTCGGTCGCCCGCCTTACAACTGAACAGCGGTATTCTGGCGTGCACAATCGACTCTGGCCGCTAGCCTCAACAATCTCTGTGTGGGGGTGCCCCTAGCGGCCCTCATCGTCTTCAGGGCAGCCTAAGGGACTCCCTCGAGGGTTCCCGAAGGGTGATGGCTCCGGCCTTCCTCTTTCCAACTGTGGTCATAGCCCCGCCACACACAAGCCCCCACTTGGTAATGGCAAAAGCGTCGGAAGTCAGGTTTAACCCCTGCTTTGAGAATGTTTCCATATTCTCTCGAATATGGTCAAGCAGTACCTTCTCCTCCTTCACCTCATCTGCGCTCACCTCCCTTCGAAAGAAGTCGCGCACTAGAGCCCACTTGTTGGGGATCTCCCAATCTAGCGGTTCCCTCAAGAAAAAGAAGCGGTTTTTCCAGTTCTTCACAGAATTAGGGTTCGTCCCCAAAAAATGGAAGCCAGCATGAGGAGATATCAAAATCTTATCCTCCGACTCTATGAGGTGAAAGATCACATTCACCGAACTCAACCGAAATGGACGAGGATGGAGGCGGGCGAAGATGCACACGGTGGCCAAGTATCGAAGGGCATTGGGGTGAGGTCGAGCAACAGGAACCTCCATCTTATCGATAATCCCATATAGATCAACCCGCAAAGGAAAGTAGAGCCCACCTCTCAGATAATGCTCATAAATGGTGATGAAACTCTCCGGGGCCACGTTTGCCCTTCCAGTCTGGCCAAGGGAAAAATAGGCCCATCCGCTAGGAATGCCGTAATCTATCATCAAGGCTGCAACAGCACTCATCATCAAGATGGACTGGATATCGCCAACTCCTCAACAAATCACGTGAGAAAAAGAGGGAGAGCTTTTCTTCTTAGCCATGGCTTCCTCAAATGCAAGAAAATGCAAAGTGTGGGAAGCCTGATGAAGTGTTGCTTAAATAGGCGACGACTGGAAGATGAAGTGGCATTGCGCGAGAAAACGCAGTGGACGCCCTAAATGATGGTCACGACACGCGCCTGTTCAGCAAAGTGCCACAAGTCCTTCGTAGCAGCCCATCATAGCGCCTGACAAACTGCCACCCCACTAATGCCACAGCTGTCTGCCAGAGTCCCAACAGTCACATCCTCATTTAATATGGTGATTCTGGCCATCAAAGGTGGTGGCGGCAGCCCTTCCAAAGCATAAAGTCAGGAAGAAAAATGAGCCATTCGAATGCAACAAATGGAAATAAAATCATTGCTCAATTAAGTAACAAAATTTTGTTAAGTATTTTCACTAATAAAGTTTCTTTACAGATGACCGCCAGATACAACTATCCATCCCCTCCAGGCCCTGAAGGATCAGGAGTCTCAAATTCCGTTAGTTCCGAGCACGTCTTGGCACCTAAATTTCAGGAGTCTAAAATGCTGATGCGAAAGCCTAGTACCACCAGCGAAGCTATTCTCTGACTAAGCCAGATGCCTTCCTGAAACCTCCCTTCCAACAAGGAAGCTAGCTCCTCAAGCTTGATTCTCGACCTCAGCTCCACCTCTTGCCGTGCACGGACGGCATATACCTCCCCGAGCTGCGCCTGAAGAGCAATAATTAGGTTTTGAGGCCCTAAATTAGCGCCAGCCAACTGTGACACCCTCGCCTTAGACTCTGACCATGCTTTCTCAAAGTGTGCCACTCGTGCCCGAGTTTGTTCGATGTCTCTGACAGTGACCTGCATGTGGGCCTCCGTATCCTCCACCGCCCTGAGGACACAGCAAAGTGACGGGCGGGTACCTCCAAGCCTTCGATGTCGCGAAGAGGTGGATGCCCCATCTAACTTGAAACCCAGTGATGCCCACAAGAACCTCATCAGCCCGATAACAAAAGGCTCTGAATGACAACCCTCCGTCACCGCCACGAAAGGAACAACCTCGTCATGACCCCTGAAGGCCTACGTGCCCCAACTGGATTCCTCAGAAGGCGATTGAGACTCCAAGGAAAAAGACGATCTCGCCACCAATGTCACCACAACGAAGGAAGAAGAAACAACTGCAGAACAAAATTTCGCACCTTTAAGTAAACAAAGGATGCGAAAGCTAGAGGGATTCTTAGCGCTTAAATAACCAGAATCCTCCAGGAAAATGGCATTGTCTGAACGATGGGACGCGATCAGCTAACCAATGAGATTCCCCCACATGGTGGCACTCTAAAGCGTCGTGCCTTTCCAATGGGAGCCATTGTGACACAGCGACCCCAGGGTTTCCAGCATAATAAATGCACCAATACTTTTGCTTCATGTGACAATCGTCAACGACATTCTGCCTCCCAAGGCAGAACACGCAAGCGACTAGTCCCCTTTTGGTCCTCCCGTCGATAGTCCCCTTTCGTACTCGAGGGACGAATGTCAGCCTAGGCGACCTAAAGTCACCAAGCGTTTGAAACAAGCTAACACTCAGATGCATATAGGGGCAAGAGGGTCCAGCGACCCTTAAGTCATACCATGAGAGAAGGAAAAGAAATACTCAAAAAAGTGAAGAATGAAGACAAAAACTACTACTTTTATTCATTAAAATTTTGCTTTACAAAGTATAAGGCTTGCAACAACAAAAATACAAAAAAGCAAAAAAACAATAGGAATCACGAAGCTCAGGATGGCGACGCCACCGAAGGGACTCGGCTCGACGGATGGATCACATCAGATCATTCTTGTAGCATCACCCCAACTTCGACCCCACTTTCGGGCAAGCGTCACCGATGCCGATCCACGACAGAAGGCGCATCTAGACCGCCACAATAGAAGGAAAGGCATCTATCATAAAAGTCCCGATGGGACTTCGACTAGCTTGCATGTACCCCAAAGGGACTCCAGGTTCCACCTCCTCTCCCGGCAGCATATATGAACTACTAGCCACGGTAAGAGTTGACAGCGACACGCTATCGAGGGAATATAGTCCCCCGAAACAGCGCCTCAACCTCAATGCGCCCCACCTACTAACTGGAGTCACCGCTGACCATGAAGGAGGCACATGATGATAGTAGAGTCACCGAGGCATTCTCGTTACAACGAGGAATCGCCAGCAGAAAGGGCGTAATGACAGGCTTCAATAACAACGCTGGATCTCCCGCAAATCCATCCGATCCCTTCACGGGGTCCCCACAGGAGAGGGGCGAGCCAAGGACTTTGCATCACTTCTCTGAAGAATGGCTAAGCACGGATCTCATCACTGGGAAACTCCCCTGTTTATGGTCAAGCTAGCGCCGAACGAACTCCCAGAGAGGCACGCCACCCAATGGTCTTCTATCATAGAATAGAAAAGCCTTCAATGTGGAGCTTGTTCCAATGGCGTGAATCCTTTCCAACAGGGCTCCGAATCTCTGTAATGACTGAAAAGGCTACATATTCACATGGGAAAGGGGCAACACCCTGATGAGATAAAAGCCAGCGCATCTTGAGGAGAACCATGCGAACAGCCAGCTGGACCCACCATGGGCATGCCGTGCCCCGGCTTTGCAAACCCCCCTGCATGGGGGCTATCATTGTTGGAGTCTGCTCGGAGACAGCCAAGAGCAATGAGGCCTCAAAAAGGAGCGGCCAACCAAACAACAAGGCCCAAAAACGCCAGTGAAGCCCGGCGGGTCCAAGCATACGACCTCACGCGACAGAACAACAACCAATCAAGCACTACTTTAGCCTGCTAAAGAATATATCAAGCACACGCCCGAGAGAATGCTAGCCAATAAGGAGAGAGTTAGCGCAGCAGGCCACGGCGCAAGCTGTCCTCCCAAGCTGCCCAGTCAATCCTCGTGCGAATAGTAGACCAAGTGTGGTCGACACTTGATGATGGTCTCTGCACCACCACAATGTGACAACTGACATTACTAGCTGCTGCCAACGGTCAACAGCCGGCGAATCTCAACTCGTCACATGTCGGAGGTTCTCGCGCCCAAGGATCTCCATCGTGAAGCCTATAAATATATTTTCCCTCAACAAGAAATGAATCTGAATCCTGATCCTCCGATCGAATTCCTGATCCCAGAAGAAAATCAAAGGTCGCCGACCCTAAAAGCATCTATCGAGCAACTTTAGTGAGCCACTCCCTATAATGCAATCCGCATAGCCTAGCCTCCTATAACCGCTCAACAAATCCTGCATTCTTGCATCTACATATTTTCCACGGTATCTTTACATTCACCACTGTATCTCTTTATTTATTGCGAAAGATACCTAACTTGAGTATTGTAGTGTTTTTGGTTGGAGAACATCCCGCCGACTTCTAAACTCTTATTTGTAATTTGTATTGTACAGGTTTCAGACTATCAGCGACGAAGACAGGACCTGATCCAGGTCAACCCGTAACAGAAGATTAAAAAGCTCCATAACCCGCACAACCAGAACCCGTGAAACCAAGAAAAAGCAATTTCTAAAAATATAAAAATTCATGTTTTAATAAAGAGAATAGTCAAAAATATTTTAAAGTAATAAGTATCTAGAAAATTTTGTTTTCATCAAATTAATATTTTAACATGGAACTTATTCAAATAGAAACTCATGTTAGAACTCATATATAATATAAATCAGATCAAATTGGGCCGATCAACCAACCCTCAATTTTCTTTTGAAAATATGAAAATAATATTTTATAAAAAACATTGCCCAACAATAAAAAAAATTAAATATGGGTTTAATAGTGTTTTGTAAAAACATATGAAAATCTATTATTGAATAAAAAATATGTTATCACACCCCCAATACAAGTAGGTAATAATATTAAATTTAATAATTAATCATAAATAAACATAATTCAACAATTAATGTTGGATCAAACATTATATACTAAGATTATAAGCAATATAGTTAAAAGCAATCATAAGACTAGCCAAACTAATTTTGACCAATCTTGAAATTATTTAAATACATGCTCAATTTATAAATCTCTGTAATGAAAAATACCTAATCATAATATTTAAATATATTATAGTATAAACCTGTATATAACATTTATTTGGTTCATCAACTTAAAATTTAAAGTGCAAAACTCAATAATATATATACCGTATATGGTACATAAAATTTAGTAATATTTAATTTTACAATTATAACAAAATAAAAGTCTTTAACAATACTTAATTTATATCTTATAAACACTACTACTTGCTAATTTGAAAAATAAAATAAAATATTTATAAAATATGAGTCTAATGTTTATATATATATATATATATATATACTACTAAAACAAATAGAATGATAGAAAATTATAAACTGCATCCAAAAACTAATTTTTATTAAATATATTTCAAATCATAATTTCATACAAACAATTTTGATCATACAAATATTCAAAATATGCAAATTATATGAAAATAATTGAATGCCAGATATATAAAATATGAAAAACTGTATCAAAAATTTATAAAAATTTTAGAATGTCAAAATATCTCAAAATATAAAAATACAAAGCATGTCAATACATAAAAATTAAGAACAATAACTTACACACTGACTAATTATAATACCAATTTTAAAGAATTTGTTACTTATATTTCTATTATCTTTTGGGCGATACACTATTATTAAGGCCCATAGATGGGCTACCTATATTATGTTATAAATGAGATCAAATTTAACTTTCTTTAATACACCTGCGGATGACAAATGTATTTTTTAAGCATGGTTAATATATTAGGATATGTTTAAATAGAAGTTATCAATTTAATTACAATGATTTTTATTTGTCAAACAAATGATTCTATAATAAACATACAAAAAATTTTTATATCTCTAAAAATAAGTATAAATTTTAGAATTCTCACCAAATACTTGTATAAAAATAACAAACAAAGTCAAAATATAGTCCTTTAAAATATCCATGTGTTCAATAAAAATAAGCAACATCCCAAAAATATTTAGTAAAATAAATAAAATTCTAAAATATTTGGTGAAACACATGCATAAAATAGTATTCAACAATGGACATAAATGATGATATATATATATATGTTCAAATAAGTATCGAAAGAAAAATTAAAATATTTTATAAATATACTAAAAAATAAGTTTAGGTATACATATCTTAAATATTAAATTTATCAAATCTGTCACCAAATTGCTCCTCATTTCCTTTTCTTATCATTCTCTATTCTTCTTCTTCTTCTTCCCTTTCTTCTCTCTTTCTTTTCTTCCCTTTTTGGGCACAATTAATAAAAAAAAATTGACAAAGGGGGACTTGTATACCCAAGCTAGCGCACGAGTGTTGGTTAAGTGCAAATCAAGCACTATGTATATACGAGCACTATATTAAACGCACTTTAGGTGTAGATTATTTTGTCCAAATCAGCACGAGTGTTTCATATATACCCCTTAGATACGAACATTTTGTTTAAAATATGCATGATTATGCCATTAAGTATATATTATACATAAAATGTCAACAAAAAGTGCGAATTAGGCATCGATCATGTTTCATCAAAATTTACTTTTTCTCAAATTTTTTATTATATAATTATTGTTCATATTAACTCAAAATATAATAATTATAACTTCATAAATAGAAATTAAGAAATTTAAAATTTATTTTGGGCTAACTAATTCCTTTTGTTTTTATTTATGGATTAACAATTTGAGCAAACTTCAATTTTTTTAGCTCTCAGTATTATAATTCCTCGTGATCCAAACGAATAAATTTAAATTTCATCCAATTTAAATTCCAATAAAATTATAATTATAATTATAGTATTAATTATAATTCTACAATCCAAATAAACCTATACATTCTCCCACTTTTCATTCTTGTTACTTCACGTAATATTATTAATCCAATTTATATATTCAAAACTTATCTTTTAGGCACCCTGTTTCCTAAACATTGTAACAAAATCTTTGGACCAACCTCATGAAAACCCATGGCTCCTCATTTTTTGATTTTTAAGATTTAAAGATCATTATTTTATATGGTCAAAAAATTATAGAATAAGTTATATATATATATATTAAAAATTATAAAATACTAAAATATTAAAATACCTATATTTTTATAAAATACAAAAAATATAACTCTCATCATATATTTTTTTAAAAAATTTTTTAAATATAAAAATAAAGTACGTTCAATTTTCGTCAAAATGTTCAAAGACCGTGGGATCCCCGTGGAGACAAACCTGCTGGGTTAGCCCCTTAGCGTACACACTTGCCCCTGCACGTTAATTTTTACCCTTAATTTTATCTCAATATTATTTATAGGATTATAATTGAAAAATACACTTAACCCCACTTCATTGTCACTCCTACATGTCATACATATATATATAATTACGTAGAACACTCATCATGCTTCTTGTCACGGAATCGATTAGCTACTCTTTATATTAAAGAAAATCGTGTACCTACTCCTTATCTTTTATTCATCATGGTAAAGCTTGTCCTCATCATTATTCTTATAATGAGAAAGAATTCAGTTCTAAATTCAAAAAAAAAAAAAGAAAACCACCTTAATATATTGTATATTATTATAGCCTTTTTTTTTACTAATTGGGTTTTCTTATTATTCTAAAAATTACATTATTTTATATATCAATGACATATAATGCATGCTTGGTATTTAAATAGTTGTTTGAATAAAATTGGATTGAAACTTTAAATCTTTTAATTTGGATCCCGCTCAACACTATAATTAACATATGGTCAAAAGATACAAGATTTACTCTGTGAAATACCCCATGACACTTAATTTAGGAGTCTTTTTATAAAAATGAAAGATAATATAGAATTAGGAATGAGAGAATGCATAAAAATTTTAGGATTATTAAAAGAGGTAAATGTATTAAAACTAATACTCACTACTTGCACATTTTTTCTTCCTAATTTTGGATTCTAGATTTTTTGACAAATTTATAATATTGCTACTGGTCAATATATTTTTCTAAAATTAATATAATTATGTATTAGTTGAAACATTACAACGGTTAAAAAACCCAAATGCTATGCAAGCTTATAATTATTTAAAGTTTAATACTAATTATTTAGCCGATATAATTGTCTATTTAATATAATCATTCATCTATTAATTTATACAACTACTCGTTAGAATTTAATACTTGATTTATCTTTTTGTTGGGCCATTGGGTGTCTTGCACTTGTGTATTTTTAACAATCCAACTATTCGAATATTCGATAAGTTAGATTTCCAGGCAGTCCCCATCAAAGATTCAAGGTTCTCCATTCCTACCCATTGTCCTCCATAACAGTCTCCCCCTTCAATGAATTGCAGGAACCCAGTCATGCGCCGCTCACCACTGAAATTTGCCCAGACTGTCCCTCCTACGAGTCAGCCTCCATCCTCCGCCCAATTCCTCTTGCTCTCCCGTCCATGCCTTATGCCTCCAGGCCCTTCCCTGGCCTTCCCACAACTATGCGTCAATCTAGTGTCCCTATGCCAATTATCTCCTACTCATAGTCCTCCGTATCATATGTTAACTGGTCTAGATTTGGAGCTCCCTACAGTGCAACTGATGTCCACATCTGACGACATGATCACACGTCTCCACATAGGCAATCATGAACCTAACCTCGAACATATTACCTTACACGCCACTACCTCTTTAATATAGGAATCTAGAAACATTCAATCTTCCCTCCACCACGAAGGATGGATCCAACCGTGTATGAGGACCACATAGCTTCAACCAAAATAATACTTGGACCTTAGTTCTCTTACTCTAGACATACATGTTATCGGTAATAAATGGGTTATTAAACACAAGCTGGATGCTCATGGTAATCTGGAATGCCTTAAGGCACAGCTAACAACCTTAGGCTACTACCAACTCATCCACGTTTATTTTGCTGAAAGGATCTCATCCATTATAGAATTCAATACTATTAGAATGATTTTATTCATTATTCTTGTTCATAAGTGGAATATTTGACAAGTAGGGATTAAAAATGCAACCCTCCATGGTACTCTTTAAGAGATTGTTTTCACAGAACAACCATCGTGGTTCTTAGACACCTCCTACCTTATTCATGTCTACAAATTAAATCGTGCCCCTTTATGGCTTAAAACAAGTTATGCATGCTTGGTTTATATCTTTAGTTCATTCTTGATAGAATTTGGGTTTTGTTGTTGCATCCCTAACGCTCTTTTGTTTATGTTTTAACTACCTGATTCCACTATGATTCTATTTTATATCTTGATAATATTATTTTCATCAGGTTTAAAGGTCTTTGTTTTGGATTACTTTGTTAAACTTTAGATCATGAGTTTAATACAAATAAATTAGGCCTCTTAGATTATTTCATAGGCATCCAAATTGCACATAGTATTGATGATTTATTGGTCTGAAATTCAATATGCCTTTGACATTTTACAATAGGTGCAAGGTCATAAACCCTATCACCTCTAAACTAAGAGTTTAAGTACCTCTCTCAACTTTACAAATCATTAGCTTTACCGTAATCTAATTGGCGCAATTCAAAATACCAAGCTTACTAGCCTAACTTAGCTTTGTCAAATTTGTAGCCCAATACATACACAATCCACCTCCTGACTCACTTTTAAACGGTCAAGCACATTCTTCGATATGTGCACATCATGATCATTCTAAGAACTCAACTTTTTTTCAATTCATTTTCAAATCTATATGCCCTTGTTGACGTTAATTAAGATGGTTATGCAGAAATATTATAGTCCACTTGTGACTTTTGCCCTTTTCTTCACATTAACTTTATCTAATGGAGTACCAAAAAGTAATTGTTTCTCATTCTCACACTAAAACCGAATATTGTAGTCTCGCTCATACCACAATCAAGATCACTTGGTTTACTACAATATTGTGTGAATTTGGTGTTTCCTTACTTAAGATCCTACTACTTCTCTAAAATAATATAAGCTCCATTAGTCTCATTTACAACCCTATCGTTCACTCTTGGAGCAAAGATATTGGCATTGACTACCACTTCATTTGATAACATGTTACATTAGGCCTCACTTAGACATGCCATATCCCCACAGCTCTTTGGTTAGTCGATATCTTTACTAAGCCACTTTCACAATGTCATTTGGTTTGCAGTGCAACAACTAAAAGCCCCACAGCACACTCTCCTAATCACCTCCATTGGATTAATATACAATGGTAAATATTTTACCATATAATTACTCTTAAGGTGGTTATTTTTAATATTAATATCCATTAAATATAAAATTTAAATTTAGAAAACTTTTAAAAAACATTTAGATGATTACTTTTAAACCTCAAATATTAGTCGTTAGATCTCCCTTGTCTGACAAATGGGATAGAGTTGCAGGCGCTGCCATGTATTTGTGCATTACAGTGCCTCTGAAATTTCGTCATATAAAAATCATACTTTTACTCAAAACAAAGCAAGCAAAGCAAAAAATAAAAGAATAATTGAGAAATATTATAATTTCTATTTCTTATTTTTTAAATAGAATATATATAAGGTTCGAGTTCAAATTTTATTGTAATCATAATTAATTAATTAATTTAATATAATTAAAATTGATATCAAAGAATTAAATGTATTGAATCAAAAGTTAAAATTAGATTAAGTCATATTAGGTTGATGGATGCCTAACCGACAGCCGAGGTGTGCCGATGCGTGGGATGGGCAGAGTAAGCTTGCCTAATGGAAGCCCAATCAGCGCCTGAGCGCATTTTCTAATATAGACGTACTCAATACATGCCCGAGAGACTTTCAAATTGAGCTGAGGTAGAATGTCCGTACTCGAAGTATGCCTAAGACGGTGCTCATACACCACAGTGTTAAGCCATGGCGCTTGATAGGCATTCGACTAGTGCTTGAATGCCACTTCAGTATAAATAAAGGATTTGGCTGATTTTTTGATCATTTTTACAGACTTTTGAAAGATGAGAGGAGAGAAGAGGAATGAAAAGAAGATAAATTCAAGTGATTTCAAACTAGATTTTAGATAATTTGAAGTTAGAGCAAGTATATTTTAAAATTTTCTTCCTTTATTGCTGTTTCTTTTTCAATTCTCTAAGTATTTTTTATTTTAAATATTCAAACATGATATATTTTTGTAACTAATTGATAAAGTTTCATATACATGTACTCTCACTCTATTCTTTATAATTTTTGCGAAGAATCATGTCATTAGTTCATATATTTTTAAAATTCAGTTATTTTTTTATAATTTTATTGCATCTATGTATTAAATTCATGATTTAATGATTTTATATATGATAAATTTTATATATCTTATTACATTACGTTTTAAACCTTTAAATATACTTGCATGTTCTAAATTTCAGTAAATTTGACTTTGTGTGTATACTATTTGAATTAAAATTGTTGAGTCATTTCTAAATTGCTGATTTCCCTATATTTTTGCTGAATTTTGTTGCACTACCATACTAACTTAGCATTTCATATTTTAAAATTCATCATAACTAAATTTTTACATAAAGTATAAATATTGATGCTAAGAATTCATAGAATTTGAACAGAAAACTCCATGAGTTTATTAAAAATTGAGTATTTTTGTCAAAATGAGATAATTATAAAATATAAAGAAAAGTGTAGAGCTTTTAAAATTATATGTAATGGACTATGGTTATAATTCAACGAATCATATATTATGACACATTTTAATATATTATAGTAGTAATTGATATTTGAATTTATCATCCAATAATGAAAGTAGCACTCGGCTCTATTTATAATGTTATATGTATGACTGCTCATCTACATATCTTGAATAATAATGTACGACCTTTGATTATGTGAAAATAAATACAATTCGGATTTCGATTATCGTTCCTTTAGTTGGTGATACCCTACTGACTCTTAATTTCTAAGAAAATTCATATTTGAACATAAATTTACACGGCACTTCGGCTAAATACTAAAAAGATAAAACCTGAAATCCACGTCATTACATATGATTGATTTATAATCTTTTTGATGTATTTTAAATGCAAATCATATATGTTTATTGTAAAATTGTATATCTTATTGAATTTTTAACTCACTCCTTATTTCTATTTTACTAAACCTTTCAAATGAGATAGTCAAATATTTATAGGAACATTAGGATTGAAGAAGAATCAGATGAAAGAAATTTAGAATTGAAAATTATGGAATTATAATGTTGTATTTTAATTTCAAACAATAGTTTAATATTGTATCTCAATTTTTTAGATAGTAGTTAATATATTTATGTCATTCAAATTTTTTGTTTGTACAGTATAGGTTGATTAGTAGTTTATTTGATATCTTATGGATGTAGTTTATGATATTTATGGTATGTGAGTAAGGGATGTTGGTCGTTCAGCAGTAGGCAACTGTGGATTTTAATTTTAGTCAAATTATGTACTTTGATTTTTGTAAAAATAACTATAACTCTTTACGTAAGATTTGACGTCACAGTTTGATCAATATTTGATCCACATGAGGTGTGGCATACTTTAAATTCTGTATATGGTTAATATAATTTTATTTGATTAATCGAGGTATCGACGTGAAATTCACATTTATGACTAATTGAACAGTTAATTGGTTAAATATAACTATTTGATAGTTATTAATGACGGGATAGAAATTTGGGACGTGACAACATATAATGTAGTAAATATGCACACCGACGCGTCTAGGGAAAAAAAATTCCATTAATATCTATTAAAAAATTATTCTGGCAATTTATATAAGAAGATCGATTTCATAAACATTTTGTAAAATATTCAATATGTAGCATCTTTTGCACGCAGTTTCACGTGAAATTTAACATTTTTTTTATAAATAAATAGTTAAAATTTATTTTTTAAAAAAAATAAAAAACCAATTAAAATTAAATATTTTAATTTAATAATTGAAATTTATTATATATACTCATGAATTGTGACTAAACTGGCCGTTTCAAATGTTGAATGTGCATTGATGGGATATGGTCATATACACTTTGTATGTATTTCCACACTTCCTACAATTAAATTAATCATCATCTTACGCACGTAATTCATCCACGTTTGTTTGCTTTTAATGTTCTAATAAATCAGTTAATGTGACACTTAATAGATTACTCAGTTTTATTAAACCCTTTCTACATAGATTTTTCACATTAAATATGTAAAAAACACACACACATACTGTAACAACCCAAATTTTTAAAAGCTAAAAAGGATTAGTAATTGGTCCGGTCCGGTCAATGCGGTTGACCGAGAAAAATTTTCAAGAAAAAAAAAAAAATTAATCAATGTTCCTTCATCATATCCGTCAACACAAAGTTGACCGGAAATGACAAAGGAAAATCTTCCTTCAATCCGTCAACGTAATGTTGACCTGAAAGTTCAACAATAAATAACCGGGTTTGTGAGCAGTTGGGCTGGGCTTCACGTGAGAATCAAGTTCGGCATAACGGATCTCGGAAATAGCATTTGATTTTCAGTGGCAAAATGGTAGTGAAGATTGGGTCGGGCTTCATAAGGATCGGGTTGGGCATAAAGGATCTCCGGAAACAGCATTCCGGATTTTCGTGGCAAATGGCGAAGATTGGAAATCTGATTTTCGGTGAGGGAGCCAAATTAACAGCGCGCATCTTGGAATCCACAGAATTAATGTTGTGGTTATTTTCAAAAATTGAGAAGGGACAAATATTAAATAACACCTTGAGAATAGTTGGCCATAAATAATAGCCTTGTTTATTATAAATCTAGACTTAGAGTATTAGGCAAAAGGCATCTGGGAATTTTGGGAGCTAAAGACCACGTAGGAACAAGATACAACACCAGGCAAGATACTCACCACCCTTTTAAAATTCATATTTGGTTATATTGTTATGAAATGTTATGATTTTGTATAAATTGTGTTTTAATGATTAAAATGCATGTTTAGAAGGAAAGTTTGTTATGCATGAGTTTGTTAAGAAATTTAAAACACAGTATTGCAGAAAGAAATTTCAAGTATTAAGAAAGAAATCATGAATCATTGTTACAATATTCTTCTAAATTTTTAGACCTCCGAAAAAGTAATATAGCATTTGGAAATTTCTAATTCGTTAAATAAAGACCTCCGGCAAATTTCCACTGTTTGTGGAATTAAAAGATCGCAAATTTCCACTATTTTGTGGAATTAAAAAAGATCTCCGCAGAAATTTCACCTTTGTGGAATTAAAAGACCTCTCGGCAAATTTCCATTTGTGGAATTAAAAGACGTCCGGCATTTTCGCTTGAACCTTCATCAAGTTACTATTTATGGAGTCAAAAGATCTCTCCGAAATGTTCGATAAGGGTCTCTCGCAAAATTCCATCTCTCATTTGCTGAATTGAGTAAAAGACCTCCGGCCGCGTTCTATCGTATTAATCAAGGTCAGGAAATTTCAAGGTCTCCCGAATTTTGGAAGATCTCGGAAATAGTACTGCTGGACGTTACGCAAAAGACCTCCGGTATTTGAAGTCTCCGGATTTCAAAATGATCTCCATAGATTTTGAAACCGAAATTGCATGCAGGCACTTCTCCGTCATTTGAGGTCTCCGGATTCGGCACGATCTCTAAGGCATTTTGAACCCGATCTTGCTAAAGACCTCTCCGCATTGAGATCTCCGTTTTCGAGAAAAGGTTTTCGTATTGTTAAACCCAAATGTGTACGAAAGCTGCTTTTGAATGCGCTGGACAGCTAGAAATCCACTCCGGCAATTGAACAGCTGCGAAACGACCGCTTTGTACAAAGGCGAAAATGCACTCCGGCATTTGAACCCCGAATTTGCATGAAATGATCCCCGCTTTGCCTGCCGAAATCAATCCCTCCGACTTTTACGAATTCCACTCCGAATTTTGAATAATTCAATATCACTTGGCTTTTGAACAAGAAGAAAGCCTCCGACTTTGAACCCGAAAGTCGTAATTTACTCTTCGGCTTTTGAAACTAAAAGGCGGTAATCGCCTCCAGACGGGAGGCCGAAAATTAGAAGTTTACTCGATAATTGAGCCCAAATTAAGAAATACATTTTATTTGAACACTCCAAATGTCACCTTCACACTCCGGCATTTGAGCGAACGGAAATACACTCCGATGAGGTCTCCGGATTGAGTACCACGAGTTTTCTGAAAAGCTCCTCCAATGTTAAAAATGCACTCCAAGATTTTGAACCATGACTTTTCCGACAAAATTTCACTCCTTGAATCGAACAGTGAATATCACTCCGGCAATTTGAGAATTTGAAATTACGGAAATACCCTTCGCCTTACGTTTCGGAAAAATTATGAACAGTAATTATTGTGATGTGAGATTTGAATTTGCTTTGACTTTTAATAAGATGAGATGAACTTTATATATATGAACTATGGATAGCAAGTGGAACTCTTTTGACTTTTGATATTTGATGAATGGCCAATAAGAACATGAACTATGAATCGAAGTTCATTAAACTTGCCGTTAAAGAATGGATGAAGGATATCGAGTGTGACACTCAAGGATGCCTCCCGGGCCACGAGGAGGGAACCTTTGGTGGCACATGGACTTTGGCCCCGTATGCCGGGTTAAAGGCATGACCTCCGCCCGGGAGTATAATGAGGGGTTTTGGCTTTAGGTTGTGGGGTTATACACAACCCGTCCCGATGTCAGTCCGCTCCGGTCCGGTCCCTAAAGATGATATGAATTATGAATGTTTTTGATAAGATAAAGAGAATAAGAATCAAGTAAAGATGATATGACATTTGTTATTATACTATGCTTATGAATGTATATTTGCTTATAGAATGAATTTTGCGGCATGTGAGTATCCGGCTGGGCTTGGAAGCTCACTCTCTTGTTTCAGGATGAATGATAAACTCATGGATGATGAAGCCGAGTAAGACTTTATGGTTTAACTAATTTGAGCCGAGCCAAGAGTTTTATTTTGTTACATCTATTAGTTGAAAGACTTTGTATTTTGTATTCCGCTGTTTTTTTTGATCATTAGATGTTTCCGTTAAACTTTTGGAAGTAATGAATGGTAATTATTATAGTATGCATCTGGTATTGTTTGAGAAGAAAAAAAAAAAAAAAAAAAAAAATTTTTATATCCACCTATTAAATAAATGTTAAGGTTCGGCTTTATGTTTGACGACGATTTTTGGGTAAAAGCTGAATCACAGTTGGTATCGTGAGAGAAACCAGAGATGCTTTAGGACAAATTGAATCAACACGGAAACATAGGACAGTAAATTAGGAATAGTGTTACACTAACTTATGTTTTGGACAAAGTGTTTTATGATAAGCATCTTTGACCAATACATTTGTTTCTTTCAATAAATGAAATCATGTCAAGAAGAAACATTCAGTTAATAACTCTCCCCGATAGGGAGGCACGCTTACGCAAACTTTGGATCGAATGGTGAGGTTATAGGAGCTCTAACTCCACCAACCCCACCACCACCTCGGCGATTGCTCCAGTTCCTATCCCTCATGAAAGGTGTATGATCGATTCACCAACGAACGAATTCCTGAGTTTTTGGGTAATCCCGATCCATTGAAGGTCAAGTGTGGATCCAACGACTCAAGAAGGTGTTTCTTTGTCATCAGTGTCCCCGGGACATGGTGCTTTATGCTACTCATAAACCGGCAGTGAAGCTCACCATTGGGTGGGAAATGCGAGAAAAGAATTTTAATATGCCTGAGCGTGATATTGGTTGGGAAATGTTGAAGCAGCCTTCCCAGGGAAAATATTTCGCCTAATATTCGTGGGCGGATGGAGGATGAATTCCCGTCTAAGGCAGTGACTCGCTCCTCGGGTGAAGTATGATTCAAAATTCTCAAGTTATCTCGCTTGCCCCGTTTTATGGTGGATGATGAAAGAAAGGAGGATCAAGATTCTTTGGGGCTTAAGGGATGAAATCGAAACATCTCTCCACATTAACGTTAACAACGTATGGGGAGATGCTTTCAAAGGCTGTTATTTACGAGAAAGAGCTGGAAAGAGGAGCAATGAACAGTAAAGGACTCTAACCTAAGAATCACGAACAGTCTTTGGTGGAGGGCCTTCTAAGAGCAAGGCCCAAGAGGCTTCAATGGGGATCAAAATCGATCAGGGCAAATTCTCGATCCTCAACGAATGATACTTGTGATCATTGCGGAAAGTCTCATGGTGGAAGGCCTTGTTACAAGAAGCTAGGGGCTTGCATTTAATCAAGGCGTAGACAGGACATATGGTCGAGACTGTCCTCTTGCTAAGCCAAACCCGAGGATTTAAACCTTCGATTCGTAAGAGTGTTTGCCATCATAAGGAGGTCAAACTTCTAACTGATGCGGTGGAAGGTACAATTTCTATTTGTGGTATTTCTAGTCATGTGCTTTTTGACTGGGAGCTACACACTCATTTATCGCTCATGAATTTTCAACGCACCTTACAACTCGCCCTAAAGTTCTTAGTTGCCCTCTAACGGGTCAACTCACCCACTTCTTGGATCATCCGTAATTTTAAATGTTGCTTTTCAGATAATGTCCGATAGAGATAAATGTTAACAATACTCATGACTTGGTTGTATTAGAAATGAGTGATTTTGATGCAATCTTGGGATGAATTGGTTAGCTTGAGATACCATGCCAAGATTGATTGCTTGAAAAAGAGTAGAGTTCGCCATTCCCCGGAATCACGCCCTTTCTCATATTCGTGGTGTTCAAACTAAAGAAAACTTCCCTGTTTTATTTATTTTCTTCATGCTAGGCATTTGATAAATGATGGATGCCAAGCCTATCTAGCTTTTTACTGTGTATCTACCGAAAGTCAGAATCTCTGACTAAGGAAATTCGATGAAAATACGGGAATTTGAAGATGTATTCACCGATGACTTACCTGGTTTGCCACTTGGCGTGAGATAGAATTTGGTGTGGAGCTAACACTGAGTTCCGGCACCGATATCGAAACCACCTTATCGAATGGCACCTATTTGAACTCAAAGTTGAAACAGCAGACTTGTGGGAGTTGCTAGATAAGGGTTTCATTCGCCAAGTGTGTATCACATGGGAGCTCCTGCTCTTTTTGTTAAAAAGAAGGACGGAACCATGAGATTATGTGTGGATTATCGAGAATTAAACAAGATCACCATCAAGAACAAATATCCTTTGCCGAGGATTGATGATCTCCTTGATCGATTACAAGGAGCCTCGCATATTTTCAAAGATTGATCTTAGATCCGTGTATCATCGGATAGGATCAATGGTGAAGATATAGCAAAAACGGGCGTTTGAACTAGGTATGGGCACTACTTAATTTGTAGTAATGCCGCTCGGATTAACCTAATATCCGGGGCTGTTTTATGGATCTCGATGAATCGAATTTTCCAACCATACATGGATAAATTCGTGATCGATTTATTGATGATATCCTCGTATACTCAAAGAGTTCGGAAGAGCACGAGGAACATTTACGCACTACACTTCCGGATCCTTAGGGAGCACCGGTTATTCGCTAAATTGAAAAAGTGCGATTTTGGTTGGAAGAGGTTGGATTCCTTGGACATCATATCCAAGGAAGGAATCTCAGTGGGATCCTATGAAGGTGGATGCTGTTGTAAAGTGGAATGTTGACCTCTCGTGATCAGGTGCGAAGCTTCTTAGGTCTCATTTTGGGTACTATAGGCGATTTGTGGAGAACTTTTCGAATCGCCGTGCCTCTCACTCATTTAACTAAGAAGGATGCCAAGTTCGTGTGGACCAATGATTGTGAAGAGAGTTTCCAGACGCTTAAAGAGCGGTTAATCCTCGCTCCAATCTTCACCATTCCAAACGGTTCGGGGGACTAATGGTATATCTGACGCCGAAGATTGGATTGGGTGTGTTCTAATGCAACACCGTGGAGAGTAATTGCTTATGGTTCATGACAGTTGAAGGACCATGAAAGGGAATTACCCAACCCACGATTTAGAATTGGCATTGATGGTGTTTGCATTGAAAACTGGAGGCATTACTTATATGGTGAAAGATTCTTGGTCTACTCGATCACAAGAGTCTAAAGTATTTGTTCTCTCGGAAGAGCTAAACATGAGACAGCGTTGATTGAATTTCAAGGATTGTAAATCCGATCACGAGAAACGTGGTTGCCGATGATTCACTGGGTTGTTAGCAAGAATGCAAGTTAAGCAATTTGAGATGGCCGGATTGTTTCATGAACTATGATGTCCAACGCTATGTGGTTGGGAATCGGATGATTTTGGCACATCTACAAGTTCAGCCCGAATGTGTGTAATGAGGTGAAAGAGTGTCAAACGAAGGATTCAGAGATTTCTTGATAAAAAGATTTTCTATGATGTTAAAATGGGCTATGTGATCAGGAAATCTTGAATCAAGGGAGAAAATTTAAGGAAGCCCATCGATCATTTCGATCCACCCCGGAGCTTATAAGATTTCTCAAGAAAACCGGGTGGAGAAATATGAAGAGGGAGGTGGAAAGTGCCTTATATGTGAAAGAAAAATTAAGGAGAATTTCCAGGGCCGAAATGGGAGAGGAAAGCCCATGGCTTGATGACACCAAAGAAGCATGATGCTATTTGGGTGATGAAGTCTCAAGTGATTTTGATTTATAAGATGGATCAGATCCGATAGAGATCTGAAGAAAAACGGTTATGTCTTGAATTAAAATTTAAGCTTTTCATCACAAATAATGAAGAGGGACATCTCCGGAGGATATGTTGGGAGCCCAGTTTTTACGATGAATGCTTATATAATGCTATCCACCCTGGAGCTTATAGGAGAAATGAATCGGGATCTGAAGAAAACTTTGATAACCGGAGAAATATGAAGGAGACTGAAAAGATCAAAATAGTGCATGAGAATCTTTGCTCAAAGTGAAAAGTTATGCCGACCAAGAAGATCAAAGATTAAAATTTGAGGAGGGTGATATCGCCAAGGGAAACTTTTTGTGACTGGTTTTATCGGTTTGACACCTCGGGAAAGGGTTGGAGAAGCATGATGTGCATAATGTGTTTCATGTGTCCATGATTCGCCATGGATGATCCTACCAAGTCAGCCTCACTTTCCGTATCATATGTAGAATTTGGGATTTTTGATCGTTGACAGACTAACCAAAGCCTCTAGTAAAGGTACTGGAAGAATCAAATTTAAGGAAATGGAAGAAGAAACAAATACCCATTTTTATTTTCCCAAGGATAAATTTGGAAATTTTTATGTAGGGAGATTGTAACAACCCAAATTTTAAAAGCTAAAAAGGATTAGTAATCGGAGGTCGGTCAATGCGGGTTCCGAGAAAATTTTGTAATCAATGTTCCTTCATCAATCCGGTTTTGTTTGACCGGAAATGACAAAGGAAAAATCTTTTCAACTGGGTCAACGTAATGCATCGGAAATTCAACAATAAATAACCTGCGAAGTAAAATTTGCCAGTAATCAAGCATCCACAAACCGACGTGATTGGTGGGCTTCATAACGATCGGGTTGCGGATCTCGAATCAGCATTTCAGATTTTCGGAGGAAATGGTAGTGGAAAGATTGTGAGGAAGCCAAATCGTTTTAGAGGAATCGAATTGGTTTGATGAAATTGATGCATTAAATACATAATAGCTTATCAAATAAATAATACGGCTTATTTTATTATAAATCTAGACTTAGAGTATTAGGGAAAAGGCATCTGGGACGTGAGATTTGTATGGACAAGATCCAACCGGGATACTCACCACCCTTTGGGAAAAGATCTTATGGTGAAGCATGTTGGAAGTTTATTATCGATATTATGAAGGAGATGAAATTTCAAGTGAAAAGATCAAAATAGTGCATGAGAATTTCGGATATTTCAAAGTAGAAAAAAGATAGGGGAAATTAAAGCAAACATTTTGAGGAGATCTCAGCAAATTTTGTTTCCTAAAATTTAAAAGGCTCCGGCATTTTTTTGAACCTTCTAGTTAAGGGAAAATATTTGGGGTCTAAACCTTGAGAAAATTGAAGCCTCGTTTTTATCGAAAGGTCTGAAATTTTGAGAGTCTATCTTGGAAAATCTAAAGATCAATTTGAAGTCTCGGTTTAGATCTCGATTAGCAAAAGTCATTTATCAGTTCGGAATGATCTGCCGCAATGTCTTGTAAATAAAAAGGTTTTTGTACATGTGTGCGGAAAGCTTTTCTTGTGTCCATCTGCTAACAAGTATACATGCACCTACTCAAGATTACCACGTCACCCTTTTAAAAGGAACTTATCATATGTAGAAGAATTGGTTTTGAAATGTTAAGGAGATTTTGTATAAATTGTGTCAGTAAAGGTACTTACCTGCGGAAGAATCACGTCCCGGTGCAGTTTGTTGTGGGGAGCCCCATGTTCGAAGAAGAAATTTAAAACAAATACCCATTTTATTTTCCCAAGGTTAGAATGTTTATTCTAAATTTCCAAAATTTTTATAAGAGGGGAGATTGTAAAATAAACCCAAATTTTTAAAAGCTGGAAAAAAGGCATTAGTACTCGGGATTTTTCTAATCCGGTCAATGCGGGTCCCTAAAGATGAAAGAATTTGAATGTTTTTGATAAGATAAAAGAGAATAAGAACTGAAGTAAAGATGAAAAATACATACTTGAAAATAATTAATCAATGCTCTTATTCCTTCATCATATCCGTCAACACATGGATGTGGGTAAGAATTAAAAGGAAAAATCTTCCGCAAACTTTTTATATTTGTGTTCTGTTGTTTTTTTGGATCAACATTAAACTTTTAATGTAATGAATTAAAAGTATGCATCAAGAAAAAAAAAAATAAATTTTATATCCAATTAAATAAATGTTGTTTGCTGGGCTTCGTGAGAATCAACGTTCGGACAAATTAGATCCACGGAAATAGCATTTTGATTTTCTTATGTTTTGGCAAATGGTAATGAAGCATTGGGCTGGGTCTCCTTCAGATCAAGTTACTATAAATGGATCTCAAAAGATTCGATTTTAGTGGCAAATGGCGGTGAAGATTAAGGGGAGCCAAATTAACCCATCTTTGGGAATCATCATTGAGTGGATTTACGAGAAAAGAATTTTAGTGCCAGGCGTGAAAAATTTCAAGAAGGGACAAATATTAAATAACATGAGAATAGTTGGCCATAAATAATAGGCCTTGTTTATTATAAATCTAGACTTAGAGTATTAGGCAAAACAAATTGGGAAAAGAGCTAAAGACCAGAGCTTTGAACAAGATACAACTCCAGGCAAGATACTAAATGATCATCCTTGGTTATATTGTTATGAAATGTTGGTGATTTTGTATTGATTGTGTTTTTAATGAGGCAAGAAATGCATGTTTAAAATTCATATTTGGTTATATTGTTAAGAAAGCTAATGATTTTGTAAAGAAATCTCAAGTATTAAGAAAGATTTTGAACCCGCAAAATTCTTTTAGAATTTTTGTTCCTCATGATTTTGTTAAGATTTTGATGCAATCTTGGGGATGAAAGCATTTGAGAAATTTCAAGATTGAAAGAAATTCCCAAATGTGTAAGAAATTCTGTTTAAGGCTCCATGCTGGCATTTGATTGATGGAATTAAAGATCTCGAAAGGATAGCATTTCAAATTTGAAGATGTATTCAAGAATTAAAAGACCTCCGGCAAATTTCAGAAAGACTTTTGTGGAATTAAAAGGGTTTCACGTTCGCAAATTTCGGAACCATGAGATTATGTTTGGAATTGAAAAGATCTCGAACGCAAATTTCCCTTGATCGATTCCTTCATAATCAATTAATTCCGCTCCCGGATTTGCGGTGAAGATACGAAAATGTCCACTCCGGGGTTTCAAAAAAACCTTCATCAAGTTACTGGAATTAAAAAGAAAAGCATTTCCCTTTTGCCGGACCTCAAGGTCAAAATTGAAGAACATCTTGGGCCCCTTGTCAAAGATCTTTGAATTGTGTAAAAGGCGTAACTTCTTAGGTCTCCCGAAGGTCTCGGATTTAAAAGGATCCGAGTTCATTTTGGAAAATTAGGAAGTTTACATTCTCCGTACCTCCGGTATTGCGCGAGGTCTAAGAAATTTCAAAATGATCTCCTAGCCATGATGAAATATTGATTTTGAACCCGATTCTTGTCTATAAAGGTCTCCGTCATTGAGCACCACTGAAATGATTTTACAGCGTAGTTGAACCCGATAAACCTAAATGTGTTATTAAAGACTTTCGCTTTGAATGCTCGGTTTCGCGAACTATGAAGGAAATCCATTTTGAACATCCAACGATTCATTTCTTACAAAGATCTTTGTAAAGAATCTAAAAATTTTCGGCTTTGGAGCCGGGTTATGATGCGAATTTAAGGAAAATGAGAATGATCCCCCTCTTAAAGAATCGGAATTGAGAAAACTTTTTGGTGGAGAAATCTTCGTGGAAAATCCTCCTTAAAGGCTATCGTTTATTACAACCAATGCACTTTGAATTTGAATAATGGATTTTTAGGCTTTGGTTCAATGCATGATCTTTATTTTGATTGTTGCATGAAATTTGAATTTGCTTTTGAATAAGATGATTCCACTCCGAACTTTTGAATAATTCGAATAATCTATGGAAAGAAAAGCCTCTTTGACTTTTGATATTTGATGAATGGGCGGCTTTAAAACCAAGAACATGACTCTATAAGATTGGATCGAGGAATTAAGTTTACATTAGGTCTCAAAGTTTGAGCTTCACCAAAAGTAAAGATTTGAGCGAACAACGGAAATACACTCCGGATGGAAAGGGTTGATTGAAGTGGGCGACCCGCATTTTGAGTTTCTGACCCTCCGAATGATCCTGCACTCCGCCTCTTCAATCGGGAACTTATCATTTTGAACCCACATGGATCACGCCAAAGAATTTAAATAAAAGAACTTGAAGAATTACGGAAAGGCATGACCTCCCCGCTAAATTTCGATTTGAGAATTTTTATGCGCTTTGAGATTAATAAGATGAGATGAACTTTTTGAGAATTATGGAAAGTTTTGACAAGGGAAAAATCTTCCTTTACGTTTACCCGGCCGGTTGTAGGCGGAGTTAGGGCTGACCCCGTGGAATGAACTTTATGAATCTCCAATAACCCGTGGCAAAATGAACTGATGATCGGGTTGTCCGCATTGATTTTTTAATATTTGATGAAGGATTTTGGTGAGGCCAAGTGACACTCAAGCATGAAGAATTAATGCCACGGATTGCCAAAAAATTGGAAGACCTTTGGCACATAAAGATTTATTTATTATGAATCTAGTATTAAACATGAGCTAAAGACCACGTAAGAGATATAATGAGGGGTTTTAAAATTATACTATGGATGAAATGTTATGATTTTGTATATTGGTTTTAATGACATGTTTAGAAGGAAAGTTTGCCTCTGAGTTTGTTAAAATTTTAAAACACAGTATTGAGAAAGAATTTCAAGTTTGTCATGAACACTGGACTGATATTCTTCTAAATTTTTGACCTCAGCATTTAAATTATGAATTATGAAATAAAGACCTCAAGCAAATTTGATGGCTTTAGATCTAAATTTCCCCGTCCTTTGTGAGAATTAAAGATCTCAAGCAAATTTCCCTAAAGATTAAAGACCTGATATGACGTCCCCATTTTGTTTTTATCATCAGATTACAGATAAAGATCTCCGGAAATGTTCGATAAAGATGATTCCATGAATAAAGATATTATTATAAGGAATGTTGTTTTTTAGAGTCTCCAGTTTAATCTTGTTTTGAATGAGTACCTCCGTCATTTTTGGGCTTGGAATGATCTCGGCATTTTAGACCCGATCTTGTAAAGCCTCGGCAAAGATCTCGGTTTGTAGGTTTTGTGTTAAACTCAAATTTCTGTTTTTTTTAAGACTTTATGGTTTAACTAATTTGGATGAGCTGAAGAGTTTTATTTTATTCTGTCTATTTATCTTCGGCTTTGAAAGACTTTTTGTATTTTGTGTTCATTGTTTTTGGATCATTAGAAGAAAAAAAACTTTTGGAAGTAATGAATGGTAATTATTATAGTATTAATCTCAGTATTGTTTGGAGAAGAAAAAAAAAATTTATCCAGATATTAAATAAATGTTTTGGTTAGTTATGTTTGTGATAAACTCATGGATTAAGACTTTATGGTTTTTTGGGTGGTTTAAATTAGTTGAAGACTTTTGTATTTTGTGTTCAACTGTTTTTGGATCATTAGATCATAAACACATACATTACACATCGGGAAAAAAATTTATATCCACCAATTCATTCCATCTAAAAATCAAATAACGTTGCCATTCTAAAATAAAAATACCTCTAGTTTAAGAAAAAAAAACTTATACTATTACATTTTGTATTAATAAAATCAAATCAAAAATTTTAATTATAATAGAAGTATTCAGCACTTAAAATTTTATTTTGATAAATAAATAATTATTTCAAAGATCTTATCTTTGTTATGAATTGTTCTTGTTGAAAATTGACCGTAAATGTCTATTTATAGACAAATATAACATATAAAAAATATATCTAATTAATTTAAAAATCAGTTAACAGTTGATTTAATTAAAAGTAAAAACGGCTAAAAATTTAAGCATGATCTAGTCCAAAGTACATGTTTAAAAGTATAAAAAATTTACGCATGCGTACCCTCGATCATATATCAAATTTACGCATGAGCCATTACTTGATATTGATGATTTCATTACATTAACTTAGATGATTATGATTATAAAATAGGTCAATATTTTTTGGTATGTTATTATAATCCTATTTAATTAGGTTGTAAGGGTAAAAATTTTACCGTTAAAAAGATAAAGAAGGACAATTAACAAAAAAATCCAAGTAAGACTCATCTGTCAAGCACTTTTTTCAGCAGACTAAACCACCGTATTACCTGTGATGAACAAGCAACGAAAGCTAAACGAATAGAACTTAAATCTCGGATTTACACTCGACCACCGCATTAATTTTAATAGTTCTACAGTAGCTTTCCGAGTTCAAAGAGGCAACAAGCAAACAGAAGGTTTCGGGAATTAGATAACTGCCCTACGAGATCAACCACCACCCTGCAGCCCTGATCAAACCTTAAGGAATAGAGCAATCATAGAAAGCTGAAAGACCCTGTTTTCATTCTTACCTTAATAACCTCTACAGTATTCACAAAACAGAGCAGACATCAAAATTGATATTTGTCATTCACATATATAGTAAGTTCAGAACTATTTCAAAAAGCAGCATTGATGGTTACATACATGTCATAATAACTTCAGAAGTTGGATGGTAACATAAGGAGATGCCTGGAAGCATGATCTACCCATCACTCAGGTTAATGCTCAAATGCAACTAAGAATCCTAACACTTTCCTGAATGCATTGAGATTATGATTTGGTAAGAAGATGAAAATTTGGTAAGTTCACGAGGAAATGTTAACAAAAGTATAGGCTTCTTGTGCTACAGATAATGGACTTCTGGCTTGAAAATGTGAAAAAAAAATCTGGAAATAAACCTCCAGAGCACATACATAACAAGCGTGAAATTGCTTGTGTTGTTGCATTAGTACGAACAGCTTGCTTAGCGATAAAAGTAACAGTCAGGAGAGATATTACATACTGCCAATCTTGGTGATCACATTACACAAGCTAATCAGTCTGAGTTGAGTAATGGATTGAGGACTTGGGACCACACGTAAAACAGTTTTATTTATCAAAAAACTCAAAAAAGAAAAAGAAAAACAAATTACAGTTATTCTAATGATACAACAACAAAACTAGCATAAAAGACTGTAAGAGTGCTAAGCAAAAAGAACTTGTGAGCTTGAAGGTGTCAAGTCAGATAAGGCCTCAGGAGCATCTATCACATGCCATCGGACAGAAAATCTCCATTTCTTCGCATGCTGCTTTCTGAGGACGTAGCCCACAGCTACATGAAGATTCCGCCCAACAACATAGATCCTGCAATCACTGGAATTCACCGAAAAGGGCTTGCATATTTGCTCCGGCAACGGAGGACCTTCAACTGTTTCCCAGGAATCAAATTCCCCATCATAAACCTTAAGCTTCATCCTCTCATGCTCTGAGACAACGAATAAATGCCCATAAACCACAACGCTCGAACCAGTCCAGCCTTCTCTCAACCCGACCGCCATGTTCTCCCAATTATTAGTATGTGGGTCATAAACCTGACCCCTTGGAGAGACAAAGAAAGGCCACAGCCAGCCTTCTGTAACAAGAAGCTTGCCATCAAGAACCGCTGCATCATATGAAGCCATGTTTGTTCCCATGCTCGCTATAGGGCACCAATATCCTTTCATGGGGTCCAAAACTTCAGCTGAGTCTAGCTCAAAGAGATCGGTGCTATTACCGCCGGCAACATAAATCAGTCCATTGATAACCCCACTAGCGAAAAAAGACCTAGCTGTGATCATCTGATTCATGACAGTCCAACGATTCTTATGCATTTCGAACTTCAAGACTAAGTCGAGGGGGCAATCCACATCAGACACCATCCCCCCACAAACAAAGAGCATCCCTTCGTGAGGCATAGCAACACACCTTAATCCATGAGGGCAAACTTTGTCCTTGCAAGGCATCAATGGGATGGTGTTCCAAGTGAAGTGGTTGAGGTCGAGGACTTGCCATTGAATCTTTCCAGTGCATTTGTGAAAGGCAAATACAAAGAGCCAGGGATCATGAAAGCCTAGCTCCTTTCTCCTGGTGAAAAACTGCTCCTTGCTACCAAGCAACTGATGCCATCGCTTGCACACACTTCTGCATGCCGCATGGCTTTGAACTGGAAGCCGGAGGAGACAATTGAGGGCAACATCATCTGGGAGTCCCGGGATTAGAGGCTGCCCATTTATGGCTAATTCAATTCTGATGACGATCTAATCATAGCTAACCTAAATTTTGGGGATAATGACACTTGAGTATCACCGAGCTTATGTACTGGGGATTGATGGGATGAAATCTGGACTTTCTGCATATTTCTCTATTTGACAAAACAGCAAACACCTTAAAGGCAGTTGACAAAGCCCTTCTGCCCAAAGTAAAGTTTCAGCGCAAGATGCCAAGCACAAAGCGCCTTAACTTCTTTCTTAACTTGGGCAAAGATGCTTAGAGTGATTGATCTCCAAACAGAAAAGGCAAGGCTTCTCGCCTAGGGAATCCAAACAAGAACACTCAAAACAAGATAATATAACCAAAAATCTTCATGCCACTTAATGATATGCCTAGAGCCTAACTAGATGCCGCCTTGAATTTCTTTCCACTAGTTCTTGAACTTCGTAAAAAATCTGATGAATAGCACACCAATAAAGCAAGCAGGCTCGAGAGGCAACAAAATCTGAATCAAACTTCTGATCATCAAAATATCACAAATCCCTCAAAACCCAGATCATAAATCAGATGAAGATTGAACTTTTATGGACTCCAAATTGCAAATTATTGACGATCTTACAGAAACTATGCGCCGAACCTAACCAGTCCTAACAGTTGAATGATTAAACCCACAAGCCAGAAACAACATAGACAGATTGAGATACAGAGGGAGAGAGCCAATACAGGTACTTACAGAGAAGACTAGCCGGAAATTTTGAAAAAGTAGCAACTTGGAGAGGTTAGAGCTGCGGCTTTGCAGACAAGTGAAGGTGTGCTTTGCGAGCTCTTACTGCAGGATTAAGGAAGATTTATATTGATTCTGTGGAGTGCTTTCCAACTTATAGATGAGAAACACGGGTCCATGATTTTTCGGGAAACGAGTCCACGCGCCAATCACAGTCCCACTACAGAAAACTAGGGTTGGTCCCGAGGAGAAAAATACGCAAGACACAACATAAAATGAAAACGACAGATAAAGAGAGGAATCGGTCCTTAAAGGATGCCAATTAAATCTCTTTGCAAGGACGTCGAGACCTATACTTGTAGGGATGCCAGAATCGAAGCTGAGGCGACTGGGCTTAGGTTCTACCACAATCGCATGCTTTTCTTATCAGTAAAAAGACATGATATTTCATAATTAAAAAATGCAATTTTACACATAATTTAAATTTTATTATTTAATATCAGATTAAATTAAAATTTTTATTTCACTTTACAATTTTAGAATTTTAAAACAGTACATAATATCTCTTTATAATTTTTAAGTTATACATAAAAAATTATAATTAAAATTTTTTTAATTACCTATCAATTAAATATAATAACATTATAATAAATAAAATATTTATAACCGTTTAGATTAGGTAGAAATAAACAAACCACAATCTAATTTACAAATTTATATTTCTTATATTTAAATAATCAATGTTATCTAAATATAATTTATTTTATTATGTATCTAAAAGATATATTTATAAGTAAATATTTTCAGGCAGAACCTATTCTTCTGGCCAAAACTATTGTCGGCATTCTATTATGTAAATTAGATCTAAAATTATATAAAAATACAAAATTATGGAAAAGTATTCAAAATATATATATATATATATATAATATTATATTATTTATATAATATTTTATAATTTTATGATTTTATGTTTGTATAAATTTCATACTCTAAAAAATTAGGAATTTAAGTTTGACACCTAATTTTAAACTTGTTATAGACCGATTGATTAGCAGGAATCAGACAAATCAATACTTCGCAGCCCTCAATTGAATTGGGATGCGGCCATAAATGAACGATAACGCAGGCTGGTCGTGGTGTGCACGCCGTGGAGTGCGGTTGGTCGGCTGTTTATAATATTGTAATCTCGTGTAATGCTCATGCTTTCTTGCGGGCATGCTTCCGCAGCAGTTAAAACTGATAGCCAGCCATTTTTTAGGCTTCACATTCACATCAGAATTAAATATTTTTAGATAAATAATAAAATTAAATAATTATTTAAATTATTTAATATAATTTTTATTATTTACTTTTTCAAAATAGTACTTAATGAATATAACGGCATGAAGAATAAAATATATGGCCTCATTGGTCAATGCAGACTTTTGCTGAGTTGGGTCGTTTTTGGCTTGAAAAATCAAACTTCTGTCGTCTGAAGCAGGCGTTCAAACTTGGTTTCCTCTCCCTCTCTCTCTCTCTGTCTCAGAGAGGAGCGTTCACATGTTAGTTAGCAGGTCACTAGCAGTAGGGTCGCCAAGATAAAGTCAGAATGTCACCAACAAAGGAAGTCGACTTGCACAGGGCCACCCAGAAGAGGAGGGGAAGGTATATGACCAGGGATGATGATATTGTGCAGAGGCCATACGAGAATAGAATATGAAACAATACAAACAAAAGGGTTTGAGTTTATATTGCTTGGGTTTGTATTATTAGTATGGCGATACATTTATAACATAAAATAATTTTAACATGTTTTGTATGGATATGTCAATTAAGAAATGACACGATATGATAAAATTGATAAATGCATTGGGTTTGATGGGTACCAGAACCGAGGGCATGACAAGAAATAGTATAGGGTCTTGATTGTGTCCTTATAAAAATATTATGATATTTAAGATAGTACTAACTAAAATTGGTAAAATAGGGATAGAAGATTAAATATTTATTTGATTAGAATGGTGAGATTGTTATTTTATGTATGGATGAAAGTGACTGAGCTATTAAATGAAAGTCTCGATCAAAAAATTGGCTAATAAAACAATAATTCCTTTCAACTAGATGAAAATATAGATACATGTAGTGCCCATGATAGCAACTATTAGATTTTTGTGGTGATGTGAGATGCTTGATTCGGATAAACTACTAAAAAATGGTTCAATATATTTCTCATGATAGACATTTGATTCTACACACGCTCAAAAAAATAGTCTAGTGTTGTTTGAGTGGGAAGTTTTCCAAAGTAATGACCCTTGGAGTTCTTGGAATTGAAACCCTAGCTAAATGGCCAAGTGCGGCATGTTAAAAGAGCAATAGAGTCGTTGAGCCACACAAGCGAGGGTCAACAAGCCGAACATCTGAGGGTCAAATCTCAATTGAAAAATGGGCGAATAAGATAATAATTCCTTTTGACTAGATGAAAATATGGATACGTGTAGTGCCCATAATAACAACTATTAGATTTTTGTGGTGATGTGGGATGCTTGATTCGGATAAATTACTCAAAAAATGGTTCAATATATTTCTCATGATAGACATTTGATTCTGCACATGCTGAAAAAAATAGTCTAGTGTTGTCTTAGTAGAAAGTTTTCAAAATTAATGACCCTTGGAGTTCTTGGAATAGAAACCCTAGCTAAATGGCCAAGTGCTGCATGTTAAAAGAGCAATAGAGTCATTGAGCCACACAAGTGCGGGTCAAGAAGCCGAACATCCAAGGGTCAACGCCATACACTTGTCCTATGATCCAATTGGGCTATGTTGTCTCATCTACTTAGCTTTCATCCCTTGTTTTCCTTTTAAAATTATAGACAATATTGTATGACGTGTCAGGCATGTCTTATTAATAATGTGTCATTATCATAGACTCATGTTTTGATTTTTAGTTTCACCACATACCTGATTATGTGGTCGGTTTCTTATAAAGAAAAAAAAGAAAATACGAGTTGAGCCAACAATTTCACTTAGAATTGAAGTCAATGATTCACTTGTATTTAGGTTAGTGAACTCATATTTTAAATTTACTATACATACGAATCCAATAGGTCTAATACGATAAAAAAAAACTAAAATGTTTAAAATCAATTTATCAATCCAATTTTTTTAGTATTATAAATTGATATTATAATTGTTTCTCATGGTTTTATAAGTGTATTCTCATATAATGGGTTATATATATATTATAAGTGAGTCTTATCCTTTTTAATATGTTAACTTCATCTTCTCATATTACATGAGAATGCAACTTAATGAGTTATGTGTTATGCCAGGCTATTCATTAATATAGTGAGTCATATTTATGTTTAATTTACCAACATGATTATTAATCTTATTGTATTCTTATTAGTATATATGATATTAGATGTATATTTTGACAATATTAGAATATCAATTGTTAACACGAAATGACTAAGAGAAATGATATAACAGATTTAATATTTTATCATTTAGCACGTGCTATTTCTTCTGATTAACAAAAATGTTACACGCTTTTTATTTTTTTCTTTTCTCTTTTTTTCCTCTCCAATTTTTCTAATTTTTTTTATTTTTCTAATTTGTTAGCCCATAGCACCTCCCAACTAATTCTGTTGAGTTTTAGTTATAAAATTACTATAAATGCACTGTGCAAGGAAATAAAAGGAAGAAAAAGAAAATTACCTTAATTCTCACGTCTTCTCTTTTCCTCCATGATCTCTCTGCTTTTCTCTCTGTCTTGGCTCTGCGACTCTCTCCTTCTCTCTTCTTTGTCACTCTCTTTCTCACCTTGTCTCTCTTTTTCACCTTGCCTTGGTACCTCAGTTTTTTCCTTTTTGTTTTTCCTTTTCCCTCTCTGCTTCTCTCTGTCTTTTCTCTGCATCTCGACCAAATTATGCAACTCGGCCTCTTTTCACCGCTTGCCTTACTGTTTTCCTGAAACAACCAACCGTTCTCCTTCTTTCTCCCTATTTTCCCTCTATTTTAATCATCTACCAAACTCTAATTCATCGGCCAACATCTCTGTTTTTGCCACCGTCATTCACTTGCCAGAGCCGTCACCACTAGTGCACACATATATAAATGGTAACACTTTAAAATAATTTGAGGACAATTATGTAGCATTAAAAATACAATGACATAATACAAAATCAACACCAATATGACTCAATAATAAGAACTAAAGTCACTAGTTGGGGGTGACATTAGGGGCATGATGCAAAATTTTCATTGATAATTATATGTGATCAATAAAAAAAATAATTCAAAAAATTTTAATACTTTTTTTTTAATGAGATCTTGGGAATTACTTAATTTGGGATTTTAAAACAATAGCCCTTCATTTTTGCGTACCCAATTAGTTGTTAGGACTATCATATAAATCGAATGTTTTAGTTTTATTTGTTCTAATTTTCATCAAATATACATCCTTTTTTTTTTAATATTACATTGTAGAGATAATTTGATTGCATTATATGACTCATCAGCCAAATATACGTTCATTTACAAATACTATTTTTACATTATAACTTATCATTAAAAAAAACTATAAAATAGAGTCATAATCGATTTTCTAACAAGTTTTATTTAGAAAAAAGATTTAATTTATAATTTTTTTTCAAAAAGTTATTTCAACACTTTATTATTATTATTTTTATTTTTCAACAACCGTTGTATGTTTCGAGGAAGGCAAGACCAAGTTATGGAGTATGAAGATGCCTCTCTTTAATTTTCAATTAGCCAACCAACTATGCCATGCCCTAGCAAACACAGCATTAGGGCGAGTTTATTTTCTAAGAAAGGCTCGGCCTATTATAAAAGTCCACAAGGCAAAACTTCAAATACATAGAATAATTATCGTATTTATTGTTTTTACTTATAAAATTATTATTAGAAATAAAATTTTAATCATTCCTAATATGCTATGAAAGCAAATAGGTCAACGATCTAGATAGTAACAATAAGCTTAAAGGCATGCTTGATGCATGAAAAGATTCATATTTTAAAAAAGAATGAGACATAAAACTTTGTTCAATTTCTTACTATAGTAAAGTCAATTTCAACTTCTTTTAAGATAAAGTGCATTTCGTAATAGATAAACTGTTTTAAAGAATTTGACCTACTTTCATATTAACTAATATTTATTCTGTATTTTACATACAAAAATATTTGAAAGGCATTTAATCAATCTTATTAGAACAATTTTGAATATTTTTAAAATATTCATTAACACACCTTATGGACTTTCTTTATATAGAAATTGGATAACACATAAAATCATCTGAAATATTTTCAAAATATTCAAAAAATGTCCAGCTAATTTTATCTTTCATATCAAATACTCAGTCTACAATATAAAATAATAATCTTGTTATTACATTATTATTATCTTTTATGAGTAGTGCAAACCATAGTATTTGTATATATTATATTAATCATGACTTGAATTATTGTGTACTACCAATATTGACAATTATGATTGCCCTTGGAGCAAGCTAACAGCCTAAGAAAGTGATGTGTGCTAAGACACGTAGACATCAAAGCCACAGCCTGTGAACTCATTGACTTTATTTTCATGATTTTTATTTTTCTTCCAATTCAATATGATTTTAGCCTTTCTCACCCTTTTCAACACAATTTAGATATGGGGTTGGTGCGCAGGCAAGCTTATCTCTCCTTTGATTTGAGAATTGCTGAGTTCTCACTGTCATAGTAGATAATGAAGTGAGCTAAGTTAGCCCTAGAAAAACTGCCACAATAGGCCCTACCATTACAAGTTGTTCATTGACTAAGTCATTATTAAAGGAACCCTTTATATAGTTTTAAAATAATTTTAGAATTAGTTTTCATTAATTTAGACAAAGTGGGGTTTTTTTTTTTTTTTACTATATTGATCGAAGAGCATGAAAACCATAGTTTCAAAAATATATAGTTGGAAAATTTTGATATTTTAATAGTAAAAAATTAAAATTTAAAAATTAAAATTTCTTGGATATAATCATGGTACCTACCCATTTCTGACATTTTAGCTTTGTTTGATAAGCCACCTACAAATTTAAGAGGAGTAATGTTTGTTACTACTGAAAATGTACTTTAAAAACTCAATTTATAATTTTAATTAAAATTAATTTTATTTCTTTAATTAAAATAGTATAACTTGTAAAAAAGTACAATAAAAATTTGTAGAAGATCTTAGTCGGTATTTTTCATCATAGCTACACTATAACTATATATATATTGTAATAATTTATGAGATTTAAAATTATTTTATAGATTATTAAATTACTATATTATTTTATAGCTCAATATTATGAAATTAGACATTAACATCTTATCAAAATTTATATTGAGCATTCCTTTTTCAAAAACTTAAAATTAATTTTTCTCACTTCACTTCACGATCATCTTTTTTTTTTTTTAAATAAAAGTTATAAAAATTTTTTTGTAATAATTTGTCTTACTATTTTTTTTTACTGAAAGGTTATTAAATTCTAAGATTTAAATAAAAGTTCACAAAATTTCTTTCAACTAAAATCTAAATAAATTTCCATCGTTATCAAGAAAAATTGTCCATTGCTATTCATAACACATATTATCATAATAAGAAGAAGAAATTTTTTTAATTATAATAATATAATTTTTTTTAACAAAGATCAACCCATTAAAAATAATTCTATAATAAATATAATAAAATTATATAAAATTATAATGATTAATCATTTTAATAAATTAGTAAATATGTACACATATAAGGTGTTTCTAATAATCTTTTACTTATACCATATGATAATAATGTAATTATTAAAGACTTGGGTAATTAAGCATATATTTCAATCCCTCAACAGTTAAGTAATTATAATATTATGATTAAACAATCTAAAATACGAATCTTAGAAGTTCTATATGACAAGTGATATGGTTCATTTTATGTACTACAATACTTGTAAATGATTTGACTATTCTAAAATAAAAAGTATCAATAATGTTTAATAATAATGCATTTATTAAGAATATTTTCTATTTTTATTTATTCACAAATATAATACTATAACATAATAAAAAAGTAAAAAAATCAAAAAATCATATATAGAAATCTCAAATATTAATAGATACAACGTAATATAATCTGATCATACATAAATTACACCAAAGACTGTGGCATTATACATGATTCTTATGAGTCTTTGGCAGTAATTCTTTTATTAATGAATTCATAATCATTAGATCAGTGCCAATAAATATATCAATGTACAATACATTTAATTTTATTTTATATTTTGCACCTTTTTAATATTTGTTATTTTAATATAAGATAACTACCGTAGAGTTATCATAATTAATTTTCAATGATTTGATTATATTGTTCACAATTTTAAATCCTGATATAAAATCTCATACTTATAATATATAAATCATTGTTTCAAGGCACGTTGTAAACTCTATTTTTATAATGAACATAACAATCACAAATTGTTTCATACTTTTCTATGACGTTGCTCCCCTAGCCAAAGAAAATATGTGACTAAAGGTATATTTCCTAGTACTCAGATATTCATTGATACAGCAACAAATTGAACCAAAGCCAATAATAATTCTCAACGAGTTTATAGACGGGTGAGAATAATTCCTATAATCAAACCCTCTTCTTTTAGTAAAATATTTGGTCATAATTTTAATTTTATATTACTTGATATCATCTTTGATTTTAAAAATTTATTTAATTGACTATTCTACATCTTTTATCACGTGCTTCATTATGGTCTATTAATTTTAACTCATTTTTATAACATCAAATCATTTAAAAAATATTTATATTCTATGATTTGTTTATATGAAATCGGATCATTAAGAGTCCCTATAATAAATTGTAATTCTTGTTGATATACCACATGCTTCACAATAATTGATCTCATATTACTATGAGATCTTTTTAATACTATTTTTTATATATATTTTTTCAGTTGGATCAATGGTGAGAATCTCATTACTTAATAACATTAGGAACAATAATTTTCTAAAGTTATGGACAAAGAGATTTATATTCTAACTTCTTAGATTTTCACATTTTTTGGAACAATAGTTTCACTCTTATTACCAATCTCAATGAATTTGGTATTTTCTATTTCTATGATCTTTATATTATAGTTATAATAGTAAAATCTTCATAATTGTATTTCTATAGATAACCAATGAATTATCAACTTATTATTCAGAAAGTTATTTTCTTTTATGTAGATTATACATGTTAAATTTAATTGGATAACCCCAAATGTGCAGGCATCTAAGACTTAATTTGTAGTAATCTAAAAAAAGACTGGATAATCCTAATTAATTATAATTTAGACTATTTAATTATGAGGGAGTATAAATTATACAATTATTCAATACATGCAAATGTTATTTATTTCTAAATATTACGTATATAAGTCAAATCCTATTTATATATCATCACTAATATCAATTCTAATTAAGATGTAGAAAATAAATTAACACCGGATATGGTGATAAAAAAATCTCAATAATCAAACAATTTTGAATAAAATTTTTTAAACTTCTCAAACCAATCAAAGTATATTCACTAATAAAAACAAATTTATAAACTAAATAGTATAGATAAGCTAATCTATCGTAAGAGGTTTGGAGATGATAGAACGATACTTTTTGATCACATATAGTGTAAGAGGTTTTCTCTTATTTCTATACTTCTCTAACTCTCTTGTTCTTCAATATTGATCAAGGTGACAAATGAATTAAGAGGTAGAAATTTATTTATATGTATAGTTTAAATTAAGGTTTGAAATGCAGAATTGGTGAAGGTCCTTTACTAGCATTCGAATGCAAGTTCAAATGCTAGCGCACATGAGCGTCTTTTATGCACGCTTTGTGCTTAGAGTTGCTAAAAATTATGCATGTGCATCCTTTCTGTGTCCCTCACATATGAAGTTGCTGGAAATTACATATGTAGACCCTTGATATGTCCCTCATACATGAAACCACTGTCCAAAATGCACATGTGCATTTTTTATATGCATGATTATTTTCATCTTATAAGTTTGAGTCACAATTTTACACTATTAATAAAAAATTTAAATATAAAACAATTATAATAAAATTTTATAATAGAAATAAATCAATATAATAGATCTAATAATTTTTTTTCTTGGTAAAGTCTCTTATAAGACTCAAACAAAAAGTAAACTCTAATTATTATTATATTAAAGCCTATAACATTACAAATTAACAAACCCTAAATAATTAAACATGATACTGATGGTGTGAAACATTTGATGACCTTGTTTCCCTATAAAACAAACATTACTAGATAAATATTCATAATTTATCAAACAAATATTATATAGATATAGTAGAACATAATAAACTTCCATAACATAATCAAAAAGTAATAACTATTGGTATAGTCAAAGTTTAAATTACAATATCAGCAATAAAATAGAGTACAACACTCTCCTTAGAAAATGTTGCTACACATCCCCTGATTAAATATCAAACTGAATGTCAGCATAAGTCTCGCAACTCTCCTCTCCGCCTCAATAGCATACACATACAAATCGCTTTCTTTTTGACACAAAGTGTCAAGGGGCAGCAACCTAATAGTTAGTCATCATAAGTCTCTATAATATCGTAGGGCAACACTTGCCTAATATACTAGTCTTGCCGGTCAACCTTACATTCAAGACGAGCAATCTGAGTCTAGAGAACAATATGAGAAGAAGCTACTTGCTCGATACTACAACCTTGTTGAAACTCAAATTGAAGGTGGTCATTTGCTCCATCTGGTGCTACATGCTTGCCTAATATATAGACTAAGATGTGGTCATCTACTCCATTTGGAATGAATATAGTGCCGAGAGTCCATAATAGAATCAAAACAGTTGAGCATAAGAGGGACCTTAAGATGACTCACCAGTAGGAGGAGATATAAAGTCCTCATGAAGAGAGATTTGGCTAGGCATGTGTGTGAGTGAGTTTGGGCAATAGTAACCTCCACTAATGGGGTGTCCAAGTGACATAGCGGTGAAAAAGGTAAGTGGATAGAAAGAGAAGATAGAAGGGTTAGATTAGGCAACCATAAGGCAATTGGGTTGACAAATGAATATCTTCAAATATATATATGAATTAGTAATAGATGATAATTGAGATGCCTATAACATCACGTCAAAGTACAATATAAAAAAATAATGCTATAAATAATAGAAAGGTCGATAGATGAGATATTGAAAGAATATTATTGCTCAAAATGTGGTATAGAATGGAGAAGTCGATTGCTAAGGTTCTCATCGGCTTTCATGACCATTATATCAAGTGGAATGTTGTAATAGATAGACTAAGACAACACCTAGAGATGGCATTGTCTTCTTGAGATAAAGGTAGTTCAATGATGGAACAATGAGAAGATCAAGAATGTCCTGAAACATATTAGACATGACATAAATGGTTTGATTACGGATATAAATAGAAAAATTAGTTCTTGAAGATAATTTTGGTGAATATGTGAATGAAATTTTTGGACAATAATAAATGAAGGTGGTGATAAACTAGTAAAAAGAGAAGTACATTTTGTAGATATGAATATATGTAACGTATGGGGAGAGAAAGACAGAAGTGATACCTCACAATCCAATAAATGGTGCCTAGAGCTAAAGCTAGATGTATAACGCTGTGTAGCATCACTACTCTAGAATATTGGGTCAATAAAACTTGAGTAACCTCTTGGGTATTTTGGTGCGTTCTTCTTCCTGACCAATTTGGGGATCATCTGTAACAAAATTCCATGAACCACCTCGATAGGGGCTAGTTATCACACACCTTTTTCCAAAAGCTGAATCTATTAACACAAAAAATGGGTACATATTAGGCATTTGAATGTCGTATTCGAATGCCGAAGCCCTAGGTCTCGTAAGCATGCTAGAAACCAGTAGGCCTAGCTAAATCATCAAGGAATATAATGCATACTTTAATCCTAAGAATAATTTCAACAATTATTTTGAAAAAATGTTGGATAATAATCCAAAAATTAAGGAAAATTTTAAAATATGAAATACGTTTAAAACAGAATAAAACTTCAAAATCAAAAGAAATGCCTTGATAAATGATAAAAGATGTGCAATATCCACTAGAATAGGAAGGAAATCATTGATTCATTGAATAATTTGAGGAAAATATCACTTGAAATAAGGGAGAGAAAAAGATAGAGGCATGGCGTGAGGAAAGGGGGCGCTCCAAACATGAGAGAGAGGAGAGAGAGAAATGTGACCTACAAGAGCTAAAAGAAACCCATGACATTCAAACCTCATCTAATGTTAGAATGTAAAAATTGATGTTTAAACGTCATTGGCGTTTCATTCGAACACAATAAAGGGAGTTCGAACATGACAATGAACTAGCAGTAGAACAACTTCAAAAGTAAATGCCTTAGCATTCGTGCTCCAAAATTGACATTTGAACATCAAGGGCAAAGAGGAATATATATAAAAACAACAGCAAAATTGGTTATCAAGACATATATGATAATGAGTGATATTAATAAAATTTATTATACAAATTACATTTTTTTCATAAATTTATAATTATGAGAAAAATTCAATCACTAATTTTTGAACAAATTATATAGGATGAGACATATAAAATGATGTAAATAAAATGACATATTATATAGTTAAGAAACCCCACAACCTTAAATTTTAAAGAAGATTAACTATGATTATAAAATGACCAATATGTTTTGAAGAATCTCAAAAGAAAAAGTTAGAAGCTGCGTTACTAAAGGAGATAACTCATTTAACAATGTTTCTCCCCTTAATAAAAGTCCTGACATTAAAGAACTCATTTTCTATAATATTTTTGTTCTCTTACATGAGCCATAATTAGGAACTCATTAACATTCAAAATTTTCTATGATGTTTATTTTTTAAGCTTAAGTTTAATTAGTCCAAAATCAATTCAATTTTAAGGTAGTTCAAGTACATAGAATTTTTGACTCAATGCACGTAAACTCAATCAAGGTCTTAATGAATATAGTATAATGTATGCAATAAATATGTATATAGAATAAAATATAACAAATCTTATAGCGATATAAAAATGAGATGAATGAACAAACAGACACTTCATTAAATGTATAATAAAATATTATCTCTAAATAAGTTTTAAATTAATCATCCATTGTTGAAAATTTTTTAATTTTTTAATTTTTAAAGTTTTAATTAAAAAAGACATGCAGCTATGCCCCTAATATAAAAACACTCTAATCTATATCCAAAAAGTATGAGGTAGAAGCTGAATATTCCTTTAACCCAAACCTATTTTTTTCAAGAATGGGTTGGCCTTTTTGAGCACATGAGTTAAATCAAACTCATTCCTTCAAGGTCATGATTGACCATCATAATCAAACTTAATACCATCTCTTTCAAATATTACATTTCAGTGTAGGCTTTATCTCTTCGAATGATCTATATCGAGACTCTCCAAAAAAAAAAGGTTAGGCCGAACATGGCCATGTTCATTGCATGAATAGCATGTAAGAACATATCTTAAAGGGAGGTGAGACACATGAGAGGATAATCTAGGCATCGTTCTAGAGAGAATAGCATGTGGTTTTCTAACTTACCCATTAGAGTTCTTAGATACTTTCCTAGGATTTGCGCAAGATGACATTCTTTTTTGATTACTCTTGTTCAACTAAATTCTTGCATTTAAATTATATCTAGGCTTACTAGATTTTAGTAGATGACAATAAAATAAATGAGTCCAAAGTATTATAGTGGTGACAATTAAGTCCTAGTCTAATAGAGGTAGAAGATTTGAGTATTCTACTAGGCCTAATGGGTTAATATCTCTATATAAACTTGACATAATTTGAGCAAATGTGCCTTACCTTACCACACCGAACAAATGTGGATACAAATTTCTCAATGGAGAGAAGTCCTAACAATATGATTCCTAGGTTGAGTTTTAGGAGGAGCTTATTTAGGCTTCTTTTCTTGCATAATCGAACTACCCACCTCTTTTTTTTACTACTCTTGGTTGTTGGTACAAAGCTTTTGTGCGGTGGATCACATGAGAGTTAGTTTTTTTAAAAATTAAGCTCTTTCTTGCTTTTGGCTATCATGTTAAGAACAAGTATATGATCAAACTTTTTCATTTGTAAAGATAATCAATAGTGCCTTAAATTTTACAACTTTAATTTCAAAAGATTTTATCTTGCCTTTAGGATTGAGACTTTCATTATACAAATTTTTCAAAGCCTCTTTCTTTTTATTCAAACAATCTTTTAAACTCTTACCCGCACTCCAATTCTTCAACCATGCTTTAAAAGAGACTTGTTTGTTCATTTCACCATAAAACTATCATGGTTCAATTTGTTAAAAGTCTCTCACAAGTTATCCAAACTATTTTCTAATTCAGAGTGTGAATGATTAAAAATAATACTTGCCTAATCATGACATATGATATGCTCGTTATCATTTCCAACATGAGATACTAATGTCACATAATTGGAGCACTTTTAAGAAATAAAATACTCACTATCACTCTCCTTAGCCTTCTTATCAAAATTAGTGATATACAAGTCTTTGTCCTTATTTCGTTTGTTTGAAGTTAGGACACTTAGTCTTATTATTATGCCTAAATTTTTGACATTCATGACATTGAACATCTTTAAATTTTTTATTGTTAGATTCATTTTCCTTATCCCTATTTTTCTTGTGATCAAAAAAGGCTCTAGATTTTTTATAAAATTTTTTATTGCTCTTCAAAAAAATTTTTAAATTGTTTAGCAAAGAGAAGAATTTTCTCATCATCCATAGACTTATCCTTCAAGTCATCATAAAGTTTTCCTTTTATAGATTTAAGGGTAATAGATCATTCTTTTTTTCTTATGCGGGAGAGACGATTCATAGATTTAAAGAGATCTAATCAACACTTTAATTTGAATATTATCAAAGTCCTTACTCTTCTCAATAGTTGTGACTTTCAATCAAAACAATTCAAGCAAGGATTTTAAAACTTTTTAGACAACTCTTCTTTCAAGAGTTTTCTCTCCTAGGTTAAAGCTTGAGTTAGCCATGTTGTTCAACTTTGCATAGAACTCACTAAATATTTTATTATATTTTATCTTAATCTTTTTAAATCTAGTAGCTAACATTTACAACTTAGAGTTTTTAACCAATTTTATGCTTTTATGTATGATTTGAAAAATATCTCATACTTCCTTAGCAATCTCACATATAGACACTCATCTAAACTAATCAAACAAAATTATTAGAAAAATGATATGGATGCATTTATTATTCTAGTTGTAGTAGTTTAAACCGTGTGATCAGATCTTTGGGGGTATAACCTTGCTGATAGTTGTGGTGGGAGGAGTCCATTCTCACTCCAAACATAACAAGATGAGTTTATATAGTGATTTTAAAAAGGTTCTCATATAAATTTTTCAATAGGTATAGTTATTTCTATTAAAATGTGATAAAATTGATAAGAAATGACTAGTAGTCATCGAGATACAAAAGGGGAAAATGATTAAGGTAGTCTCTGATACTAATTAAAAAAATTAGGTAGTCTTAATTGACTAAAATTTATATCTTTTAATAATACAGAAATAATTATTATATGAATATTTAATTCCTGTTAAAAATATTTATTTCTAGATAATATGAAAATAAGTCAATAATCTTATTCATGTATCATCGCCAATACCAATCATATTAAAAAAGATGTAAAAAATGAATTAATAAAAATATGGTGATGTAGAAAAGTTTTAAAAGACAAATATTTTTTGAACAAAATTCTCAAACATTCTTAGCTAGTTAAAGAAAATCCATTAATTAAAGTCAACTTATATATCAGATAGTATAAATATATTAATTCTTAATTGACTTACTTTTAACAAATTACCCTTAATGAAGAACTTCTCAGATTTACTCCCTTATAACATAATTAAATATCTTTTAATCTTTTTGCCAACTTTATTTTATTATCTTAGAATGTCCAATGCTACTGGACTTCCAGTATTTAAGCCACTAATGATACTCTGAAGGCTCACAGCATGAAACAAATGTTTAATAATGGTAGAAAAATTTTAGGATAAAAAAACTAAGTTTTTTTATCAAATATAATGGAAGAGCTCTTATTTTTCTCTACACTTCTTTAGCTCCTTCTTTTTTGTCAATATTGACAGAGGTGACAGCTATATGTGTGGCTGCAAACTGGCATTTAAAACACAACATTGACAAAAGTCCTATGCTAGAGTTTGAATGCTAGTTTCATCAATACGCATGAATGTGTTTTATGCATGCTTTGTTTATAAAGCTGTTAGAAAGTGTGCTTGTGTGTCATTCAAGCATCCCTCATGTATATAACTACTGGAAAATATGTATGTGCATCCTTTAAGCATCCTTCATGGGTAGAACTATAATCCCAAATGGACATATGCATCATTCATAAGTTCTGTCATTTCCATCTCAGAAGCAATTATTTTAAGCCATAATTAAATACCATTAAAATAAATAAAAAATTTTAAATATAATTTGATTGAACTAAATTTTATCATAGAAATAAATCAATACAATAGTCATAACACAATTTATAAATTCAAAAGGAGTCTATGAGTATACCGACTTAAAAGATGTCAATAGGCTTTATTGTGACCCTCAATAAGTCTTTATGAACATCAATAAATTTCACTTAAAAGATATCACTTAAGCTAAACTTGGTATGACGCTGGAGAAAGTCCTTCAAATAAGTGACTCTCTAAACAAAATATCCAAAGTCAAGAGCAAGTCCAATAGAAACTTTCTCCCCCTCGTCTCTCTTATCAACATATTAATTTAATTAGTGATATTCTAACTTAAATATCATAAAATAAATCAGGAAGTGAGTTTCTTCTATTTAAATTTTTGTTTTAATTTATGGTGTACAGGGTCTAAATAAAATCTAACAATTTAATTTAAAATCTGTAAAATTAGATTCAATGCTACGTTGCACACAACTCATTAAGTGGGTTTTTAAGTGGCAGGAAGTCTTGGAATAATATGTGACAGAGCTCAGCTTCACATCTTAGACTTTAATTTCCAATCTCTGCCTTCTAAGGAGGAAAACGACTTAGTTATTTGCTTTATTTTGTGCTTTTCCAACTGCCCATTTCACAATAATTCCTCCAACAGTTCCTTAGTGTAGAAGAAAAGCAAAAAATTATAGATTCTGATAGATCTTAAAAAGAGAAAAAATTAAAGTTCTGATAACACAAATAGAAAAATTGAAGACCTAAATATAAACGCGGCCAAATGTTCAGCCTAATAAATTAGAATTAAAGATCGAGCCAAAGACACAAAAATAGCTCAAATGAAAGGGTCCAGACCACCAAGCCATGGGTTGGGGTAACTCTATCTTTTTAAGAGATAGATGTTATTTATCTTCATATCCCAATCATTTATTTTAAAATGAATGGTTATAATTTAATAACTGATTTTAACTAATTTTTTTTATATTTTAAAAATAGTTAAATTACAATCATTTATTTACATATCAACGTCTTAAATTAAAAAAAAGTTGAACTCCATCTTTTTAAAAAATAGAGCCTCCCTAATCCCCCAGGTCATTGGTGGGCTAATTAACTACCCAATCATAAAATACTAGCTTAAATGAGCCATACTAGTTTAAATGAGCCATACTAATATGGCACAAGATAAAAATGTCTAACCCAACACAACCCTTGGCCTAACTATATTGGGTCAGACTTGTCTTTGGACCATACTAGTTTAGGCATGGTTATAATAAAAAAATAAAAATATATGTATAAATAAAATTATATAAAATATTATAAAAATATATTATATTATATTTATGTTGTCCAATATTTATAATGTTACAATTTACAAAAATAAAAAAAAAATACGTTTAAGAGCTCACTATTACTTATATGCCATAATTAATTATTATGCTATAAAATAATTATACTAATATGTATTACAGATAAAAATTAATAAAAATAATATAATTATATTAGTATCATATTATAACTTATTATACAATAGTATAAGAGTAGAGAGTAAAGAATAGAGTGGGAGTAAAGAGATGAGTTTGTGTTGGTAAAAAAAGATACGGATATTCATGATTTTTTTAATTTAATTAATTATTTTTTATATAAAAACATATTTATTACATTTAAAGAAATTAAATAACAGGTCATGTCATATATAGATTATTAGTGTCATAGACTGACATGACATGCAAACCAATTAAAATGCAACCTCATCTGGACCAAAATATTAGACCGTGCTATAAATGGTACGGCCTAGTTACCACCTCTATCCCGAGGTGACCCTTATACAATTTGCACTATGAATTGCACACTCTTAAGCAATGAATTCCAAGTTGGATCACGTCTTCCCAGAATTTCTTGTTGGTATACTTTCACGTCTTAACATTATTCAACGTCTTTTCTCTTGCATTTAGGGGATATTTTTTAACCAAATCATTAACATAATGTTGCATTACAATATAGAGTACGTGTTAATTATTTAAATCGTTGTGAAAATGGTACGTATTAATTGTGAAGCACGCAACCAAAGAGAGAAGACAAAGTTGGATACACTGATGTGTTTTTGGTTAGTTTTCAAGCAATACCAAATTCTGCTAAATGGGTGGCTTGATCCTTTGCTTGGACGCGCAAGTGACTTGAACTTGACTAGTTATGATGGTTGAAAAACATCTGGCTCACCTCAATCTTTCTGGATTGATCGACAGCATTAGAGAGTTGCTTTTTTAAAAAAATTAAATGATATGATATTTTATCATTTATTTATATGATCATCACTTTGGTAAAAAAATATATAAAATAATGTTGTGAATAAGACTTATCCTAATAGTAGGAGAAGATCATGTATTAAAACCATTAGAAAAATCCAATAAGATCTGTGAAATCTTAAGAGATGGCTACCGCTCTAGTGGTTGGTTTTAAATCATATAACCTTCTCAACAATAAACCAAGTATATGATAAATTATCTCTGACTAATATTTAAACATTCATACTCATGTCAAATCATGATTGAAGGCACGTAACCATGAATGCATACATCCTCAAACTAAACACTTTTCCATAAATTCTTAGTCATAGCATCACTAGCTGTCTTTGTATTGTATCCTCCAAACCTTGAAGAAACTTTCTTACTCTTCTTGTCTCATCTATCGTTATGTGCAACGCAAATCGAGTTGATTTCAATAAACTCGGTATCATATTTTGCCTTCATACAATTCCATTACCTCAATCGAATGAATTCGTCTTTCTTATGTTTGTAGAGGCTCATTGCAAAGATTTATTGTCACATCTCAAAATTTAATAATTCTAATTAATTATTATTCATATAATTAATATCTTAAATGAATTCAACAAATAACGTTAAAACATAAAAATTCGAGTGTGATAAACCAAATATACAATACTTGATAAAATAAAATATACATAGGATCTAATCAGACAATCATCCTGATAATAATCACGACCTGCTCTAAATAGTTATAAAGATAAAATACTCACTAAGAAAATGTAATGCTGTGCCGAATCTTACCCAACTCCTATAGCAGATCCAAGTCTTCTACTTTGAATGGGAGAAAATAGAAAAATATGAGTTGAAGGTTCAACATTTATAGTCATATGCATGAATAAAATAGCACATATAAATCAGGAGAAGAACTCATATAAAATCCGATAAACTCCGCCATATCAAAACCACTGCACACCTATAGCAGATGCAAATCTAAAATTCAATCTGAATATCATACGACTAAGTTTTGGGCCAGTATCTCTAGGCCATCACATATCATTATTGACAATAGTTTCAGTCTGTAACTCTCGGCCATCTTTTTATTATCATCGGTTGTATTTTAAGTTTGCAATTCTCTACCATCAAATATCTAATATTGGCTACATTTTTTATCTATAACTCTAAGCCATCCAATTTTTAATATCGGATATATTTTCGACCTACAAATCTCAGCCTTCCAATTTCTAATATCGGCTATATTTTCGGCCTACAACTCTCGCCTTTCCAATTTTCAATATCGGCTATATTTTTTGCTTGCATCTCTCAGCCATTCAATTTCTAATATCAGCTATATTTTCAATTTGTAACTCTCGGTAATCCAATATCGACCCACTAGGGTCTCGAACCACCATAGTCTCACACATACACTAATCCACCGGGTCTTAGACTACCTATTATCCATACAACATATTGATATAAAATATACATGCAGAATATATTAAATGTTAAAATAAATCAAGGATAGGATGAAAGAGGATACTTGTCTGGACCTTATATCAAACTTGTTTGCCAAAAGAATGCTCCGAGGTACCTAAATCGAGCTTTTCTCTCTCCTCTTCTTGTGTGTCCTCTCTATTCTCTTTTGTGTACCCTTCTCTCTCTTCTCTTTCTCTCTCATGCCATGAGGCTATCCACCGCACTGCCCGGCTGCCAGAGCCATGGCTCTCGATTTCATCCATCAACCACAATTCAATTGATGTTTTTCAAAATCGGTTCATGCAAACCAAGAATTAGTATCAATAAAAAGAATGGAAGGATTGGTTGTTTTGATTTTATGTATTTTATCCGATGATAGCATCGGCGCTCCTCTTAGCTCGCGATTTTCTTCCTCCACTCACACCATTGTACATATTTGAGGTTAACTAGTCGAAAGGACTTTGTTGGCTCCCATCTCCAACATCGATTCCTCCTAGCCAGCGATTGCTATAACTCCTCACCCCGTCTTCCCTCTCTCTCCTGTCTTTCTTCTTCCTCCCCTCTTTCTTCTCCTTTCTCTTCTTTTTTTATTTTTCTTTCTTCTATCACCCCCGCATCTCCCCTCCATAAATAATAATAATAATAATATTATTATTATTATTATTATTACTATTATATTTTTATTTTTTTTTTTTATAATTTATTATACTCAAAATAAATTACATAGAAATTTGAGATATTACATTTATTAAGGAACACCTCAAAAAACATTTCACAAAATCTCCTTATTTTTTAAGCCTGAAATTCTCTTCTTAATGTCTCACCAATTATAGGCCTATCATCTAACTTATAGGTGATAAACTTCATTTTATCTTTTTCAAGAAAATTAAGCATCATAAACACCTTTTTCACTCAATAGATCCATATTACGACATTCACCGGACTTGGATCTTTCAAAAACTCAGGGACACGCTTATTTGCAAACCAATTATAATCAATCAAATCATTTCCTAGATTTTCACCTTGATTCGGGTTCGATTGTCTTTTGTACCATTTAGTTTATAAATTCTACCATCCTTACCATGATAGAAAGATAATCCTCCTCCCAACCTAGTCCATCACAACATTGACCTCCTAACATCTATTATATCACAATTTACAAAGTTTAGTTCCTTAAAATATTTAAGGCATTTTACCTTACAACTTGTTTTGATACTAATCTTATCATGACCCGAACACAAAATATTAAAAAAAAATAATGTCACTCAAAACATCCTCAAGCTATTCCTTCATAATATTCCTCCTTCCAAATATTTCATAGGATGTCCAAACCCATTAATCTAAAAAGTTACATAATATGACAATAGTGAGCCTAATATTTATCAAAATATATATAAATATATTTGGATATATATAATAAAATATGAGAAAGGATAATAATAATCAAATATAGAAATATCAAAAAGTAAGATAAGATGATATGATAAGAACTTGATGACTAAGAACCTGTGATAAATTCAACAAATAAGGTCAAACATTAAAGATTGAGTTACAATTTTTTTCATATCATGAGCCATATATTACTATTTTATTATTCACTATAGATATGATCAAATATTAGATTTTGTATCCGTGGATATTAAGTAACGATTTTTACTTATAAATTAATATATTTAGACATATTTGAATATATTTTATTAGTTCAATAACACCCGATTTTTAATTAATTGATTTCAATAATTGTCAATTTATTTTGAGTTAATTTAAAAAATAATTGTATAATAAAAATTTCGTTGAAAATCAATTGAGGGCATCAGGCTTGGCGCCTCATATAAATTTAATGTATACTTATGTATATTTTAAATAAATTGTGTATGTCTTTAAAATATTTATTCATGTTTCAGGCGTACTTTGTGGCACCTAAAATGTACCACTAAGAACTTGTGCACAGAATTTACAAAATGCTCTCACCTGAGACACGCTTGACACGGCACTGGTGCACTCTTGACGGTTCAAGGGGTTTTTAATATGTGTCTGACCGATACTCATACATCGATTTTTTAAATAAGACACGCGGGCATTATTTTCAAGCATTTTTGTAGGAAAGAATAGGAATGAGAGAGAAGAAAAGAATGAATGTAATTTTAAAATACCATTTTGTCATACCTATTAGATTAAATGGTAAAGATAAATATTTTTAAACCCAATTTTTAGTTTATTTCAATTTTCTTTTACTTTTATTTATGTTTGGTTGTTTATCATATATGCATACTATATTTTAGTTTCCCCACTTTAAATACATGTGTATAAATATAATTTTACCGGTTGTTTTAAAATTTTATTTTTATTTTACCGAACATTTAAGGTTTTTGTTTTATTTGTAGAAAATATGTAAATATTCAAATTATTGTGTTAAATATACAAATATTTGTGAAATTAAAATCATAAAAGTTTACATGTGGTATTTTATATATATATATTTGGGTCAAACTTTATTTTGTTATTTATTTTAATATTTATATTTTTTCACATAATTAAAAGTTTTATATTTCTACTTTTTTAGAATAAAAATTATGTATTTTTTGTTAAGGAAAAAAGTTTTGAGCATCTATCATAGAGTTTTTTGATTTTATATTTTGTTCAAAATCATCATGAAGAATTAAACAAAATTAATATATTTAAATATTTTAATATATTCAGATAAATTTAAATATTGTACTTATCATCCATAGTTAGTTAAAGAAAGCGACATTTAACCTCATCTATAGAAAAAAATATATAGACGACCCACCTATTAGTATAAATAGTAATGATTCAGCTTTAAAATTATTAAAAATATGTGTAACCATTAGTTTTTTAGTCTTCGGTTCTTAAATTTGACATGTTTTAAATTTTTGATATTTTTTCCACATTTGATATGACATTTGAGATATTTGTCCTTGAAGGTTCATGGATTTGCTCAATATTTAAATTTATCTAATTTTTGGCATTTGAACTTCGAATTTGGAGATAAGTTCACACATTTGGACCATATGCATTCCCGTACAATTTGTAAATGTTGCATATAAAATAATATTTAGATATTAAATAATTGAATGTTTGATACCGTTGGACCTTTGGTTAGCATTAAATTTTTACACATATTTTGATTATTTTTATTTATTTGTTCTGATTTATGAATACTTTTATTTCATTATACATGTATATATGTTGACACTTATAAACTATTCGACTCATAATTTTATTTTTTCTAACTATTTCAGACTAGAGGGCAATCAGAAGCTTAAGGGATCAAATGGTTTTGCAAAATTTATTTCAAGTCAATTTTTTTTTTTTTTTTAAAGAGGCTTTATATAAGTCTATAAAATACTTAAATGTATAACAAGTACATGATCAATGTCTAACTATACCACATCTATAGCATGCATTTTTAGATTTATTCACAAATTTATTATGAGTATTTTCATGGTTATTTTTCACTTCTTGTTGAAAGCTTCATCTCATAATATTAAGATAATTAAAAGGCTAAAAAAATATTTTTTTAAAAAAAGTTAGATGAATATGAACATGATTTTATCAACTAAAAATTTCAAGAGATAAAAAATTTAATAATAAGAAAAATAAATAGTTATTCACCACCCTCAATAATAAATTTATTACTATTTTAATTAATTTATTTGCATAATATTTTGAGTAGAGTTGATGAACTCTATGCTCTTGACACATACATCCAACAATGATGAAATTGATAATGATAGAATTTTTTTTTTTTTTTTATCAATGGCTTAAGAACATATTCATTTACTTTATTAGAGAATTATATCCATTTAAAATGAAGAATTCTGCTTAATCAATCGATATTTGACCTATTAATATTTTTCAGTATTGGCCATTAATAGTCATTAATTGGAGATATAAAAATTCATAGATTTTTAATTAAAATTTAAGTAGTTTTATCAATTATAAAATTTAATTATATAAGAATTCAAAAAATGTAATTATCATACAAGCATAATTTCAATCAAAATAGAAGAATAAATTCATCCATGGGGGCCACCTAAAATGTTTTCCATTTCGATACTCTCTCTTCTTTTTTACGAGGGCCCACCACGCATTTATACTGAAAATTGAAATCTGCTTTCACCAAAAATGACACAAAATCATTAAATTTTATTAATGAGATTGAATTTAATTGTAGGCATCCATTCTAGTTCGACTTCATGCCAAACAAAACGGTATTAAATAATTAAATTACAATAAGAGTTATTTACTTACATTTAATATGTTTTGTCTGATTTAATATATTTTTTAAAAAACATATATATATATATATAATTTAATATTATTTTATCATATCACTTCAAATTTCTTAGTGCCTTCATCTTTATTTCTTCTATATAATCACAACTCTCATTTCCCTCACAGATAGTTTCTCTGACTTATATTTGAATGCCCAAAACCTCTTTAAATATCTTTTCATCATCTTATATTATACAATATCATTATTTATTATCTTATTTTAATATTTTACTCATTTATTTTAGTATTTTTATCATCACGCTTAATCTTATATATCTCATTTAGTGGCTCAATATTCTCAACACTAATCGTCGGATAGGATAGACCTGCATTGCTCAAATTTAGCCTGCTATAAAATAAAAAGAAAAAGGCAAACAAACAAAAACAAATATCAGACAAACATCTCCTGTTCGAGATGAGAATATGGAGCCAGGGGCCGCACCGAGACCTCGTTGCAGAACAATGGCTGAAGGTCACGATAGAAAAATGCATCTTCAAACTCATCTTTAGACCAATTCTTTCTCATTGTCAGATCCAACCCATTGAGCTTATGAGAGACGAACACCATAATCCTAAATTATGGATGGGGGTGCTACTTGATCACGAGCCGCCTAATATCTTCCGTGTCGTTCCAACAGGCATGGCTCGAGATTGTCCCAACCCAGTAAGCCACGTAGCCCCATTTAGATAACTGAGGCTTTACATGGCGCACCATCATTAGCATGGAATGAAAGGAGGATTAACTGTCCTTGTGAGAAAACAACATGGGTATTTTAAATCCTAATATATCTTTCTTAAGATGCAATAAAACTCATTATTTGTAGCTTTACAAAGAAATACATATTGAGAGGAAAGGCAAATCTAACACTAGAAATGGATGCAATTTTTTGATTAGTCATCATTTTTCTGTTAGATTGCATAAACATTTATCATTCATTGCTCCTGTCAATTTCGGTTTTGATTTGTTTCAAGCTTATGTTGATCTCAAGTTGGCTTTAGAACAATTAGGGTTTGGGTTATATTGGGTTCAGGTAATTTTCAAGAGTTTGATCCATTTGGGTTTCAGGTCAAGGCTGTACAATCTAACTTTGAGACAACCAATTATACAACCCAAACAACATAATTTAAATTTAAATTTCAATTTCATTGGAACTGAGATTTTGATATTACTTCAATCCAAATTTTAGGCACCAAACAGAGCAAAGAGATGCCAAAAGGGGGGAAAAAGGACATGGCCCCACTTACACTATCGTCTTTTACAGTTGCAAAAGGGGGGGGAAAAAAAAAAGAGTACCTCTGACTTGTGAAACCCAATTAAAAATGAAGATAAAATTTACAGCTACGTAGTTAGAACCCCAGAAAAACACGAGCGAGTACACTGTACATATTACCTGACAAAGGGATATGATGGAAGTGTGGGTTATGCCAAGTAGTTGTATATTTGGGGGTTGTTCTTGTCCCTCTCCAGGTACTCTCTGTCAATAAGACTTTCAATCCTCTTCTTCAGATCAGCTGGCTTTATTGGAAACTTCAGCTGTTTTCACCACACAGATTTTTTAGTATGCTTGTGATTTTAACCTTCCAAGACATGTTTTAGCAGCAAGCATAACAAATCTCTTGAGGTCATGTATCACGTTTAGCCACCCGGGAAATATGAGACAATTTCAATTGCTCTACAACAACAAAAGCTTATGTTTCTACTAAGTGTGTTCAGTTATACAATTTGTTTTCTTCATTCTACTCAATCTAGTACTATATTCTTCTAAAACAAAAGTAGTTTTAAATAGTTTTTTTATCACATGAACCTAATTTTTTCTTCGGTCTATCTATTCATATATTTACTCTAACCACAACTAACTCACATTTTTTTCAAATGTGAGTCTATTGGCATACTTTTAAGAGTTCAAACCACCTTAAAACTGCTCTACGTTCTAAGAGCACTTTCAACTGCTCTACAATTCAAGATTTAGTGATCCCAATGGCAAGTCATGGGCTCGACTCTACCAAATAACCCCTTCTCCATCCAAACTCTCGATTCAGCAGTGGCATTCCAAATGAGAGAGATGTTTGGGACAATCTTTAGTGATGTGGCATCACATCCATCCATCTACACTATGAGACCCATGCAACAATAGTTGCATATAGATGGGACGCCACATTACAATAAATGTCTAAAGGGTATCTCGAGGATGACCAATGACAATCCACTCCAGATAAAGTGGCTAATACACTTAAGTGACGTTAAGATGCTAAAGGAACTTGTAAGACAAAGTTTTGCATTCTGGGCAGACGGGTACTATTTGCAACAGAAATTTGATTCTACCTGCTGGAAGAGTTCAGTTATTAAAAGTGTGTGACTGAGAACCTTCCTCGTCTTCATTATCCGTACAATAGCAGCATCAACCTGTTACGCATCCAGAAACAATTTCGAAGATCGCCTTTCAAATATCTCACAGCCAAACAACTTGGAAGAGCAATTGAGTGTCTTTCTTTTGAGAGGAAAGAGATAACCAAGGGAGTGTTACCTGATATTGCCGGTCCTGGAATACTCGCTCAGTCGTGCTCGAATTCTCCTCCACTGTTTCCTTCATCTGAATTGCATTGACCTGTGCCAATTCAAAAAGTGCCCACTTCAATGGTTACTCAAATCATAGAAGAATTATGAATGCAAAACTCATCAGAAGCAAAAAAAAAGTAAGCTCAAAAAGGGCAGGACAAAGTATCAGTAAATCATCTTTTTCTTCACTGTTATTGTTCTAGCAAGCTTAGGCAGTTGTGCTTGGTTTGGCGAGTCTTTTTGGGTATCCACTGCAAATGTAAACAGGAGCTTTCAGCACGGGGACGCTTCTTCAAGTAGAATAAGGACGATCTATGGAAGCAGATTAAATTGGCAATTTTCTGATCAGTTTGATTTAAGGAAATGAGTGGCTGTCCACAATAATTGTATTCCTTCCTTGACTTGGGTGGTTGCATTTGCTGTTTCTATTGTATATTAGTATGCTCCATGTCAAATTTGTTTCTCTGAGAATCTAGCGCTGGATTTTTTTAAAAAAAAAAGATTTCTGCTGCCTTCTGCATTTATATTGTAATTGGGCATTTGCTCTCTTAGCACAACTATCAATAAAATTAATATGTAATTATCAAAAAGGAGGGAAAGAGAGCTGGAGAAGATATTACATCCATTCAAATTTTCCGCAATTACCAAATTGTCCATTGAGATCATTTATTTTCCAAAAAAATATATTGGTTAGGTAAAATGAAAGATGAGGAGAGGCCATCAGCAGGAATTATACAGAAGTCACTGGCTTGGCAAACGGGTAGCCAACTGCAAGACCATCTTCAAGTTCCAACAATTTTATTCCAGAAAGTTATCAGTAAATATATCAGATATGTACCTTTATGCGATAAAGTGGGGCAGTAAATCCTTCATTGAACACAAAAGAATCATCATCATCCACTTCTCTGCCTTTAGGCCACTGTAGAAATAAAATCATTGCACAATGAAGGAGGAAAAAATAGGAAATGATATTTCATAGCCAACTCCTGCAGGGCATTACCTTCTGAAGGGTGCGGACCTTTCCACATGCAAGAGACTGCAAGGTCCTCCGCAGTTCCTTATCCTCTATCCTAGTAGCATCCTTGATATCTTGGAAATTATACTTATCAGCATCATTAAACAACATCAAAACAACAGCCTGAAGTAAAACAAATAATTCAATTTTGAGTCATGCTGTGATTATGAGGAGATTTGACAAAATAAAAACAAACCAGAACCAACAAATTGAGAACAGGCACAGAAAGAGACCAACCTGAAAGAGAGAAACTGCAAGCTCCTTTCTACCTTTTGGGAATTCTGCTTTCAGTACACAGTGACCAAGTGAATTTTGCCACATCAAGCGTCTCCCACTGTACTTGCTTAAGTAAAACCCTTTGAATATGTCCTGTTCCACATGACAAAGAGTCATGAATCATGATACATAGGGATGCAATGAGCATGTATCGGTTTCATTCTTTAGCTTGTACCCAACCTGATATTCAGTCAACTCCTGAGGGAGCTGAACATCCATTGGACAATATGTTGGCCAGTAACTGCAACCAGCCATGCAAATGTTATCAAGTTAAAGATCAAATATACGATTTGCAGCAGTGAAGCACATAATTGTTTTCTCAGTTTAAACAACAGAACTGGGTAAAGATTGTTTGAAAGATTGTTACCCAGTAGTCAAGACATGGACACTCATTTCAATTCCCGAAGGAAGTTTTGTCCTGGCTTGGTGTGATTGTTTGAAAGACTCATTTATTTCTTTGGACAATTCAATATCCTGCAAATGCAAAGATTATATTACAGAGAATAACATCTAATGGCATCAACTAAAACATACTAAAAACAACATATAGTCACCCCCAACCACCAGCCCACTAAAGATTGTAGGAGCTAAAAGACAGTTCTAGCGAGAACATTTCCAGGCTCCTAAATGTTCAATTGCTCAGAGACAACACCTCAACCAGGGTCCACCATATCCAACAATCAAGGACATCTGTGCTCAACAAGTGACCAGTCATTTGTTTCCTTAAATTACACAAATTTTTCTTGTTCCCTTTTCATGATCCATCTGCTTGAGGTTGAAAGATCTACTGAGCATCAATTTGTAATAAGTTCAGCATTCATGCCCCACCAATGGGGAAAAGGAAAGAAAAAGAGCTCCTTTGTTACAGAAGCATGCCTGACCAACTCCCAAGGAAAAAAATCAGTAAAAAAAAAAACACTTAAATCATACAAGGATGCCGTGCACCCTCAAGGCTACATTATGTGGGCCACCTGACGTAAAAGAAGGTAAATATGAAAGCACACAACAGTGTTTGAATTGTGTTGCAAACATATGAAAATTCAAGAAAAAATGGAGAGAATAAATGAATGCAAGGTATGAAGCAAAATAAAGCGTCTCCTCAAATTTTCCATTGGTAGTACATTCACATTTTTCACGTTCATAGTTTCACTCTTTTGTAAGTAATTCAGATTCCCTTTCTTTTTTAAGGCTGTCACCTCACCTTCAACTGCCTAACACAAACAGCTAAATAAAGGTTGTAAATTTCCCACTTTTCCTTAATCGTAAATTCAAGGACCCACTAACAAGGATCATTTTAGAATTACATTACATCTACAAGGATGTTGTTCTCTCTTCACAAGTTTTAACTGTCCAATCAGGATATGTAAAAAATACTACATAATGAAGCACTCAGCAGTTGAACTGTCATCCCTAGAATATGAATCACAACTCTCAAATCATAATCGATTATAAGTTGATCAGGTACAAAATATTTAGGGCTTCCGAGGTCTCTACATTTTTCTTACTTCGAGTAACTGGGCTTGCCATTTTCAAGCAAATAAAGTTTCCACATCCCTAAGAAACTCTGCCATATATTTACTTTTTCTCATGATTCTTTTCCATCATTACATAATTTACCCTCAATTTCTCTATCGATGTTTACTTTGAAACATAGGAAGAAGGTCAGGCAAGTGGGATAGTTTGTACAGTCATCAGCCATAAGGGGAGACACAATTTAATTTAGACAGCAATAATAACAACTTCCTTAGTTCAACTACAACATTATTTGTGTCCATCTGCATACTGAAATCAGGAGCAGAATGCACACATCTGTTATATGCATCACCAACTTACAGAAATTAAAATTAGGAACAGGTTACCAGCCAAAAGCATACTACTTACCATGGGAACAAAATGTGCCACGGAAGGCTAGTTTCTGTAATTTGCTGTAAACTATACCACATTATTGTCTTGCTTTTCAATGGTCAGTTTTTTTTTTTTTTTTTTTTTTTTTGGGGGTCCATGATATGGTCTGGTTAAACTAAACAACTACTGAGGCCAGATAATCATTTTGGAGACCAAAAAATAATCTGATGCAACATTGAGAAGTGTGCTAAATGATTGATTTTATCTTACTATCACTATAATTTCTCTAAAAATATGGAATTGACACAATTCTTGCTACATTATAAAGCTCACAAAATTTAGTTTTAAACAGGAAAATACACAACATATGTTAAGATTCAGGATAATAAGCCATTTGAAAGACGAAAATAGCTGCTGAAAATTAAAACAAAAAATAAACAAAGTTGTTGACATAACTATGGAGATTAAACTGTCACCCAGATGACATCAAATAATCCACAATAATGAGAATAGAGCCTGAGGATAGCAATTCGTTTCAGATGCTTCTTGGAGTTGCTTGAAAGGCTCTAGTAATTTACTAATAATACACATTTATATATCTCATCAATAAATTTTGACAGTATTTCAAGGTTTACTCACTACCACATATACGAGTAAAACTTAATTTATTCACTCCTAGTTGTTGCCATAGCTAAGGCTTTACGTATATTGGTCCAAAAAAGAAATAATAGAGGAATGTTCGATTTATTTGCTCGACTCCCTCTCTCTTAAAATCATTTTCTATCTGCTTCAGAATTTAATTCATACTTGTTGAACTAGTCCTTTTTGATGATTGTGTGAACTGACAGCCATGCAAAATGCCACCAACCAAATATCCTCCCTTTCCCTTCATCTCTCTCTCCCAATCCCACTCCCTCTCCCTCCTCATCTCCTATCTGTGTATGTGTGTGTGACTGTGCCCGCCTCTTTGTCCCTATGCAAATATGTGTGTGTGTGTGTGTTTAGTACTTATCTTTTTCACTGCCATCCCCTCCAAAATTTTGTTGAACTAGTATTTTTTTTTATGATTGTATGAGTTGACAACATTGCAAAATGTGACCAACCAAATACCCTCCCTCCCCCCCCATCTCTCTTCCACTCCCCATCTCCTCTATGTGTGCATCTGTCTATCTTTTTGTGCCTATGCAAGTACGTGAGTGCGTGTTTAGTACTTATCTTTGTCACTCCCATCCCCTCCAAAAATTGTGTAGTAAACCTAAAAGCTTTGGTCGATTGATTGGAAGCAAATCACCACAAACCACACAGAAGATGGAGCACAATAGGGGACATGCAACTGGGAACATAGCTCAAAGGAGAGTACACAAATCCAGTAACTGGGTTTAAACTGGCAGCTAACATTAAGGACAATAAATCCAAGGAAACATCAGAAGCAAAAGCAAGCTCTGCATACCTTGAACATTCCTTCAAGTTTATTTGTAAACTGGCTGCCACACTCAGTCTTGAGCTGTAATGGTTAAAGGAACTTGATAAATGATGAGCCACTAAATAGAACATTACCGCGTTCAGATAGATTCAGTAATCACATCAAAACAAAATATACCCTCTCACCTTAGAAATCATTGATTTCTCAGCATCAATAGAAGCACTCTTTCCCAATAGCAGTCTCTTTGCAAGATCTTTTTTGTAGAATGCTTCAAACACATCCTTACCCTAAATTAAAAGGATAAGTCAGATATATAAATTAATATCCCTTGGAGGATTAACATCAGAATGAAAAGGAAAAAACTTTGTAGCAGGAACAGTTCATAACAATGAGAAAGCAGCGCGTCCTAGTCACCTTCATACAATAGTTGGTTACCTGTATAAAACGAAATAATACCAAGACTTTATCAAGTGTGCCCTCCAGCTCTTCTTCGGATGTCCCTTTATTCCCAGCACGAAGCTTTTCATCCAGAAACTTTGCAATGAGCTCCGCAGGACGGTTCTATTGTAGTCATCAAAAATTTAATTAGCTCTGATGTTGGCAGGGTAGATGAGTGGTAGTTAAGTAGCCACTAACTCAAGATCTCTAAAATCATATTGAAGCTAGCTTCCACAGTAAAAGGAAAACAACATAAACAGGCCAGGGAATTTATATGAACATTAGATGGCAACCCCTTTCATCCCCTTTTTCTGAATGCAAATGATATACCAAGTGAATAAAACTATTTTCTATTATGTTGATATGGCCAACTACATATAGTGAGACTTAAGACTTTCTTGATGTCGTCCATTATGAGTGAAAGCTTATTATATCATACAAATCTAGTAAATGGGCACAGAGTGCTAAAAACCTCCTTAAGTGGGCCTAGTATACCAACACCTCCAAAGATACAACTGATGTTGCAGGCTGGACGGACTCTCTGTCTTTCCAGCACAAATGAAGTATTCAAACTTCTTTTCCAACTTTTGGGCACCTTAATCAAGGAAATCTTCTCAATACGGCACTAACCACGCAAGGATTTACAGAGGCAGATAAAATTCCCTTTCTTATCTCCTTTTTAGCAAGGACAAAATGAAAGATGAGATCAGATTCCACTCCACTTGATATTTTGAAGTTACCTCAAAATGGAGTTATCAAGAATTCACAATCATCTTGTTTATCATGAATACTCTTCATCATCAATGATTTAATTGCCCCAAAATGACCCGGCCAGTAGAAAAATCCCAAACACCATGATTGACTAAATCCACCTCTTTGTTGCTAGTTAAGGACTCCTAGCCCCCTTTCAAACTCCGATTTATATCACTTAGAGAAATCAATGATTGATAATAGAATAGATCCGTTTTCAATCCCAAGGATTCCTTGATTCAGGCTGAAAAACTAATGTCACTCGATCAAATACAAAACTTATTATCAATTAGGATCGCACATAAACGCCTTCTACTTCCAATAGGTCATAAGCAATGCAGACTGATTCTCCATAAGTTCATATGAAGTGATCCCCATTTTTCATTAGATTTGGATAAAGAACAAAGATCTTGAGCAATTGATCCAGCAGAACACCTCACCATAACTGTCCCATCCCAGAGCATAGAACAGCTTACTAAAGACACTGAAGACTAAATAATTAGACAGGAAAACAGTTTTCTGAGAAAGAAGTACAATTTGATGATACAATTCAATACAACAGCATTGCTTTACTATTTGGGTATGGTTTATAGTCCCCATCCCCTTCTTGTATGGCAGAAACCTTATAATACCTTTCATGAGCATCAAGCACATAAAAAAAAAAAGAAAAACAATCTAATATATTCATTTTGGACAGAAGTAAAGCGATGGAGGTCACAGAGAACCCTCACTCCAACCTTTTTGTGTAGCACTAATTTCTGTTCTCAGGGATCATGGCCCTTGGACTGATGGTGAAAATGGTTAACAAGCCCATTCCAAACCTCACTCTAGGTTCCAAATGTGGCCATAAAATATCATTAACAACATAAAACTTAAGCAGGAAAATATCGTTGAAGATGTTGACCTGACGTAGATTGATAAGATGCTCGAATGAATCCTTGATAGTGTTACAGAAGGCTTCATTCTTGGAGAAACTGTCTTCCCATATTTTATCTAGTGATGATTTAAATTCTAAGAGAGACGCAACCATATCCTTATCTTTCTCTTCATCCATAACTATGGCCTGCCCAGCTCTCCTGATGTACGAACCTAATGCCTGCCTCAATGACTCCAGGGCATTTACCCGGGAAAACAACAAATGCATTCTCCGAAGGTCCTCAATACGACTCCCGCCCATTAGCATTGTGAAGCCCTAAGTCAGTAGGACGGCAGATAGTTAATCATAATATCTTGGGTATACACAAGGGAGGGAGAAAGGGATGAAGAGAGTAAATTCATACAGGTAAATAACCATCTAACCTTGTCCAATATTGCAGAAATATGACGCTCCAGGAGTTGCTTTTCTGCAGTTGAAATAAGTGGCTTTCTAGTACTCACATCCAAGTATATAACACACCTTTCATGTTCTTCATGCAACCGCAACTGCACAAAACAATCAACCTCAGATTCTATGGTGACAAATCACACCTATTAATTTCAATTTATAAGCAAAAATAACATTTCCAAACAGCTGGAAGGTGCGCTCTAAGTTTTTCATGAAAAATGGCAATTACTGAATGGAACAGCACAGTGAAGTAACTCAGTGGATGTAATAAAAACGTAACTCAATAGGAAAGTGGAAGCACAAACTCACCTCCACATGCTTCAAGTAATCTGGAACATCTGACTGCTGCATATATTTCACACCTTCTGCAGTATAAAACTCCTCAGTACACACAAGGAAGGGTTTCTCAAAGCTTTCTTGATATATGCCTAGAGCAGTAAACATCTTCAATAGATGGTTGAGAAGAGTTCTGTCAACTGCTTCCCCTAATCTGAAAGACCAATAACAAGTATACAGCTATTTAAAAGTGTGGATTCAATCATCTTTCACATAATAGTATTAGAAAAACACTTCCAGTCCACATCAGTTGACAAAAGCAAAATAGAATTACCAAAGAACTGATACTCCCTGAGCATATACCTCTTTTACAAATAACCACTGAACAAGATGCAAAACAAAAACAGTTTTTCCATTAAGTTTATAATAAGTTACAAAAAATATATACATTCAGCCAGATCATGATATAGAAATAAGTATTAAAGCAAAAACTGATCCCCAGAAGTTTACAGAGAATACAAATGATATCACATATTTATGGGCCAAAAAAAAAAAAAAAAAACTTAAAATTTGCTCAATAGATGATCTCCAAATGAATTTTTATTTGATAGACACCAAACACCCAAATTCTATTCTCTTTCACTAACCAGAAAAGAACTTTTTTAGACACATAGAAAGTCATTTACTTAATCAAGAGACTAGATGCAGATGGAAATGGCTCACCAAGTTTCACATACTTTCAATGCTCCATAACATGCATGCTAAGATTGATTTATTATGGCTGTACAAGAAAGACAAACATACACATACTCAAGACTTCAGATTAGAGAGTGCATTCATACCACCCATGCCTATGTTATCAGTACAGAGTTTCTGGAGATAATAAGGGCTCAGAATTACCTTTCCCTCTCAATCAGCCTCAACAGGCCCGTTACAGTTTTGTGTTCAACTTCAGGAAATAAGGAAAGATGTTTGCAAAAAAGCTGCAAGCCCATGTCCCACAATGACCGTACGTTTGGGGTTTGTTTCACATAGGTTCTGTCAAGATATAAAGCTATACCACGGATCATTAACATTTGATCACAAAGATCCTGCCAGCATTTCTCTATTAATGACAAGAATACCACCAAATCAGGACTTTGGCCGACCAAAGATTGCAGCACCGCAGAAATGTGAGCTTCACACTCCTTTTCAATCCGTTGATAAAGACTGCCCCCCATCTTGTGCAGGCAAAGATCATTGACAGCCTGTAACAACACAGTTTTAAATGTAATGAATCACAGCGGTTTCAAGTACAAATGGGATCTCTTATTTTTATTTTCTGTGGGACCACACAGACAGACTCCTATTGATCAAATAAAGTCTGCATTGATGCCAAAATAAAATAAGCATACCTGGTAAAGCTTCTCCAGATCACATGAATCTGGCTGCTTCAAGAAAATAGCATTTATAGCCGACTTCAACGTTGCCCAAGTATCTTCCTCAAAATTAGTAGGCAGTGTTGGCTTAGCTGTCCACAATAAATATAAAAAGGAATTATCAGTATCATATCAAAACCAAAAAATAACCACCATTGCTTGTAAGCAATGCTTCCAAAGAAGCAATTTAAAATTAGAATCATTTAATAGCCATAAAGGACAACCCAATGCTTCCACATCGTGGGGTCAGGAGAGGTCAGATGCACATATTCTAACCACTACATTGCAGAGACGCTAGTTCTGTGGTTTACACCTGCAACTTCAAGTCCATGATAGAGCAGCCTTTCACCCTCAATCTGATACTAGTCATCTTTTCCTTTAATCAGCTATAAGATTGATGTTTGAACTATAGTTCATTTTTAATTTGATACATGGAAATGTATATTATATATGGGCAAAGGAACATTCTTTCTGAATTACTTTTCCTCCTCTCCATCATTCCTCATTACAAGTCAGCTCCAATTTCCCTTATCATCTTACTGGTAGTACTTCTCTTCCACAAAACGTTTTTGAATAACAACAATTACAGAGGAATAGGAGTCTACCTTATTGATCAACACCTCCATTGCTCAGATTTTCACTCCCCAAATGGCAGGAATCAGAGGGTAGATACTTCCAGAGTTTTACTTAGCAATTCTTCATAACACAAATGCCTGAACACTCAACTATATCCTTTGTTTCGCACTAACCGGAAAGGTGGGTCTCATTTAAATTACGAGAAATTCTAGGTCTCTGATCCATAGCAAATGCTTGTGAATGCTTGTCGGTAAGGATGCCTATAAGGCTGTCCCCAGACAATGGATGCAAATATCGCATCCATATCAGTCACAATGTTTGCATTGGAGATATCTAACAATACATCGCTATTAAATATATCTGAAGATGATTGGCAAATATCAACTATTATATTGACGAAATATTAAGTATATCAACTAATATATTGTAATATATTGCTGATACAATAACATATCATGATATATCGCCGATACAATGACATGTAATTTTACCATGACATCGAAAAATACTGATAAGGGGCCCCGATAATGAGATACTAGCCAAAGTTTCATTCCATGCCCCAAACATCTATTAATGAATAGAAGAGTGAGTATAGCGCCCATCTTTACCTGCATTTTCTGGTTTCTCCTTTTGTTTCCCTTTTTTATTGGTGGGGGGAAGGAAGCAATTAGAATTGCAGCCAATGAGAGATAATTGCACTGGAAGAGTGACAAGTTTGTTTTATTCCAGTACTATGCTGAAGGATTACTAGGATCATTACGAACGAATTTCCCACCTCTCGTAAGGAAAACCATTTACTTCATTTCAGTGTATCTTGCTGGAAAAGTGTAACAGAAAGATCCAACATAGATTTCTTCCTCATCAGCTTCCATATCGTACTGATCCCCTCTCTTTGGTCTTCAGCTATTGAGCTTGTACGAGGCCATTTATCAGATCTCCAGGAGACAGGAAGGCAATCTTATTGACATTTTACAATTTTCTTCTAGTCCTGTAACTCCTTTCCCTAATAAACTCTCTCTCTCTAATTAAAAGTAAGACAAAGAGCCATATAAATATTGACAATATGTGAAACTGCAGATAGTACCTCCCCCTCTTAAAAAAAGAAAACAATAAAATTAAAAAGAAAAGAAAAGTAGTATCTGCAAACTAATATTTAAAATAAAAGTACTTTACAATGAGTCCAACACAAGTTATGCCTCTAATATGTAAGAGATGAAGAAAATGATTTTCCAAAAAAAACAAGATAAAACTTAAGGCCCCTTTTGGTTAATATACCAAACAAGGGGCCTTTACAGCTTCACTTTAAGGGATGAGTGACTCCATGCAGTGATATGTAATCCACCAAGGGGTAGAACAAATGACTCTTTGCCCTGGGAAAGTAAAGTTATAGGGAAAACATAGCTTGTCCCCCATAACAACCCCTTCTACATTGAGCTGCCAACAGTGCCATCAGGCCATCACTGCTGGCCACCACCCTCTCTCTCTCTCTCTCATGCCCCCTCTACTCTCTCTCTCTCTCTCTCTCTATTTATCTTCATGGCAATCCCACACCTACCCTAAACCCCTACTTCCAATTGCATTGAGGCATTTGGCCTCACCTAACAGCATCAAGGCTTTAGCTAGCCTCTCTAGCACCATGGAGGCCTGATTAAAGGGAAAGATAGAAGGTGTTTCCGGCAAGGTAAGGCTTGGGAGGGGAGAGAAAATTCTCTTATTTCTTATTTTTGGATTTGTTCAATAATGCTGTGAAATTTATTTGAATCAAAGAGTAAATTCAATAATGGGATTCTATTCCATAACCCCCTGTTCCAATTCCCTTTCCATTTCTGACTTTGACATGTGAACAAAACAGCTCCTGCAATTGCTTTTAAATATGTTCCTCATATGCCATTGACCTTATTCCTCTATGAGCCAATACCTTTGAGTTTGTTGATCTTTTCACAACAGATTGCGCAACATATGGTCAATTACTTCAATGTAGATGTTATGTCATGATTCTTGCTCACAACTTGACAAATATCCTAAGCAATTTCAGAAATTCATGTCAGAGCCATAAATTGCCTTTCCAGTGCACAGCTAATGCTTATTTACTTCATTTGCTGTCATTTGGCAGGTATCACAGTTCCACCATCAGCTCAAAATGGCAGAGGAATGCCAACATAAATGTTTCATCCCCAAGTATCAATGTTGTTTACAATAAGGAAACAATACAACTAAACAGAATGAGTTCAATTCTGTGTTCAATGATGAGAATATAACGGCTCTGAATTCAGATACCTAGGTTCCTCATCAAATGAAGATGGAGAGGCCATCAAAATTACAATTTTACGTGAAGCTTAAAGTTTCACAATTCATATATGGAACCTCCAATGTTTAGTTCCTTCAAAGGCAGAAAAATAAAGCATTACTAGGATTTGCATCCTTTTGGATTATCCATTTTTCTTTATTTTCATGGATTCTGTTCTAATGTAATGCCCATTTAAGTGGGCCAAAAAATCAAGGTATTATTAAGCTGGCAGAAGTAGCTGATGCAGAATTACATAGAATTATTAAGACTTCCCTTCCTCTTAGTCTGATCTCCAACTCTTCCTGCAATACTTCACTGTATACTTTTTTATCGGTGTCTAAATAGATTATCATAAAAGTGGCCTCACCCCCATGCGCCAGAAAAAACAAGACTGAAAAAAAAATTTACAAAGATTACAACATTAAGGAAGAAGTTCTAAAGCACATTTTCAGGAACTGGATGAATTTAACCAAAAGGAAAATGTCCTGGAAGTAACATCAAAAGGAAGAAAGTCTTGAGTTCCACTAAATAGAGTTTGCTATAAAAACATGCTTCCACCATGGCTCTTGGTTTAGCTACATCCTGAGCAATTTAGGTGGTTTGATCATCTTAAAGCAAAAGCAATTTCAAATCCTGCAACTTCTAATTAGTTAAGAATATATATATTTTTTAAAATTTTTAGTTACACTGCCCATCCAACTTAGCATCCTCATCTCAACACTTACTTTTGGGGAAAAAAAGGTGTACAGTCATTAAGAAAAAAGGGTCATCTTCTCAAAAGCCCTTGAATTCAGCTCCTTCCAAATCATCCAAATAATAGCAAAAGAAAGCAGCCAGCAGGATTTTATCTTTTTTTCTTTTTCTTTTTAACTCCTAATAAACCATTCTGCACAGAATCAACCTGAACCGCAATAATCGCCAGAAGGGCAAAAGCAGTATGACATAACTGCCATGACTGACTGAAGAAAAAAGCTACAAGTGGTGCACTGACCCCAGCTGCTGTTCACATAAGAAACACATGTTTACCTGTGAAAATCCCCTTTCATAGAAGTCATTCAAGTGAGAAAGTGTAGTGTACTGGGCTTATAAAGCCTATTCTTCAATGACGGAAACACCAACTTACCCGTAACAGCTATGATGTCACTTGATGCAATGCCATTCTTGTGCTGTCATTTCAATGTTCTTACAGTTGTGTGAGTTAGTTCCAGATCAGTTCAGCCAGGATGTTAGTACTTAGCGAGGATACTTTCTGTTAGATGGTTACCATAGGTATTTCAGCCTATATAAGGAACATCATGTACCAAACTGAAGTATGTCAAGAAAGGAAATGCAGTGCTGCTCTTTCCTGTATTTTCTCTAATTTCTTCTGGAATCTCATCTCTTTTCTTCACTCTACCTCTGATTTGGTCTCTTACTCTAGCTGATTTCACAGATATTATGTCCCTCAAAACTCTAAGACAAGAAACATCTACCCCAAGTATCTTCCCATGACAAAAAAGAAACTTAGGAAGGCAAATCCGACTTACAAATTAACTCTTGCAAGGAATAGAGTCTTCTTTATTGAAATTATAGAATATTGTAGAGACAATGATCCTCCAGATCAATCTATTATCATCAACCAGTAAATTGAGATTTACAGGGTTCAAACTTCCGTTGTGAGAAAGAACAGAATGCCTAGCAGTTCCTGCACTTCTTTACCCAAGCGTGCCCATCCTGATCAGCAGAAGGCACCAGACCTATAATCTCATCTTCTCTTTGATAGTAATTTGAAACAATAGCACTTCTAATTCACTCTATCTATGTTTCCCTTTCTTTCATTTTTTCCCTACATTCTAATTATCCAAGCGTAGTTCACCCCAAGCTACTATAGCACTATTAGTCTTTTGGTTCCCTCCAATTTGACAGCCAAGCAACTGGGATCAATCATCCAATCCTCCAATTTATTTATAACTTTTCAACAATAGCAACAAAGCTTTAAGTCTCCTAATATCAGGAAACTATATTCCTCTACCACCACTCCACTGGAATTCGAAAAACATTTGAGAGTTGAGGCACGCTCAAACCTTATTTTACCACCTTTCATCACATTTACTTTCTCAAGTTTAATTATTATCCTCTTATCATGTGTAACTCAATGAAATCATTTTTTCCCTAACAATGTACTGCCTTAAATGCATTTCAAGTACCCATAACCTCTGAAACATCATTGCCTTTTTTTGGGGCTCGCACAGGCGTCATTGCATCGATGTCATTCCTAACTTGCTACAAATGTTTTTTTTTCCTCACGTAATAGAATTTTTGAATTCCAACTGTCATCCACTTAACACTTAATTTTTCTGTGTTGTTTTCAATTATTTCGATTCATACATTTGGTCTTGTAGTCACCCTACAAATTTTTCCATTATAGTGGCATTTAGTACTTACCAAACACTCCAAATATATTTTTCCTTTATAATCAGCCAACTTTATTTTATGTTGTTGTAGAACAATTTCCAAAAACTTTTACTTCAAGTAATATTATCTTCTACCATTAAATTTATCTAGAATTTCTCATAAATCAAATCCTTTTGGAATTTGAATATGCAGACATAATATATTGTCTTTTATTTTTTTGATTTTCCTAGATTTTTTAGAAATAGGGTTTCACTCATAATATATTATCTAGACAGTGTTTACTATCTTTTATCTTCAGATCTATTATCATTTAGTTGTACTAGGACTTATTTTGGGAGAGCCCTTTATTATCTTTTTCCTAGGACTTTTTAACAATAACATGTCATGTAAGCCTCTGGCCAAAAAGAGCTTGGAACATAATAAACAGTTGCATTATCTTTTAGAAATTGTCTTCTATGTTCATAATATAGGGACATCTAGGGTTTGGGATTGATACCCTTGGGATCAATTTCATCAATTACATTACTAGCAATACTTCCAGCAACAAGGCTTCTAAAAGGGTTGAGTTGTAGAAGCTACTACAGGAGAACAATAGGATGATGCACATGTTACATGCCACCATAACTCTGGTTTGCAAAAACCGTGGAGAAATCAGGAAACCCCATGCAGCATTCTCATGCATGGCGACCTGCAGGACAATTCCCTAATCATCAGTTCTTATGGGATTTGATTTAAGTTTGCTGTTCCAGTTTTCGGGCATTTGGATGCTGGCTCACAACCTTTTATTAGTGAACCTACATTTTAACTAGGGAATTGGGTATTAAAATATACATTGTGCAACAAAATATCATTTCTGTGGTGATGAAACAAACCCGCGAGATGGACATTTGACATTCCACGAGCTCCAGATACAGACAGCAGGTCAGAGGAGATTGCTCGAGCAATCCACAACAGTTTTAGATACACACATCAGTTCGGTTGAATCAAATTCAAAATTCCAGATTAATAAGTTGTTATCCACGCTACTGTAATGAAAGTTTGATTACAACAATACCATAATGCATGCACCGGTTTATAGTTTCTGGCATATTGTTTTCATCACATCATCAGTTCTGTAGAACAATTATGTTGGACTTTAGTAACTGATTTCATATAGAACTGCTATGTTAACCTGCACTGTTAGGACAGCAATCCAAGACAATATCAAACAAGTAGCTAATTGATTACATTGATATTCCACGGATCCAGATTCATCAACAAACACAAAGTGTGTTTCCCATGTATCTATATTTAGTATAAATGCATTTTCAGATCCAATGTAAGCTTGTGTTTCCCAAATCTGAAATGTGTGCGGAAGAGTGGTGAAGAGGGTGACCAGGTTAATTGCTTGGATGAGTTCCTGATGATTGAATAGCTTGCATTAGGAACTAAATTGAATTGATGAAGCTTCAACACAGTGAAGAGGAAGAACAGGGTGCACAGACAGATTTGAATAACATTGCAGAATCATAGAAGTGATGCATCATGTAAATAATCAGCTTATAGAGCCGTTTGTGTTTTTATTAATTCAAAAGCTTAGCCATTACATCAGATAAGGCCACCTATATAGTGGTTGTAATCTAATTACAACCACTGGATAGAAATCTAAGTTTGCAAATCTCAGCCTTACGTAAGGAACACAAGTTCACATCAAAATAGAAATTGTATATGTATCAATTATAGATGCATGGGAAGCACCCTTTGTGTTTGTTGATGAATCTGGATCCCTGGCTGATCAATTAGGCAATCATGTTCTAGTTTGATATTATCTTCAATTGCTATCCTAAGATTGCAGGTTAAGGTAGCAGCTGCACATGAAATCAGTAATTGAAGTCTTACAGAATTGTTATACTGCACTGATGCTGTGATGAAAACAAGAATAAACTATTTAAGGTTTAGTATACATATTGTTTTTAGGAGAATCGCTAAATTAAAATTCAAAGGGGTGCAAGAGTCCTTAAGCTGGAAAATATCGAGATTTTTGTCTTATATGTCCCCTATCCCGTCTTGGAAGGTAGTGATGAAAAAAGATTTAGTGGTGATACGACGGGAAGCAAGTGAAGTTCATTTTTCTGGATACATTATTTGTAAAACATAGCCTAGGAAAAAGCAGATAAATCGCTCTAGGTTAAAATAGAACCTACTTCTTTACTTACAATCTTGAGGAGGATATTAAAATATATATTGCACCATAAATTATCATTTCTGTGATGATGAAACAAACCCACAAAAGGACAGCTTGACATTCCACAAGCTCCAGATACAGATCATAGGTCAACCACAAGATGACCATTCAAATGGCCTACAACAGTTTCAGTTACACATCAGTTTAGTTGAACAAAGTTCAGACTTCCAGATTAACAAGTTGTAGTAATCCACATTAACTGTATGGAATTTGATCAAATGAGGGACATTCAGGAAGCAAGAATTTCAAAGATGACGTTTTGGTATTCTCTGATGTACAGATGTACAAACTCAAATAATGGCATTTGATCAAATGAGGGACATTCAGGAAGCAAGAATTTCAAAGATGATGTTTTGGTATTCTCTGATGTATAGATGTACAAACTCGAATGAAACAAAATATTTTTATTTATTTTGAAAATGAGAGGCTGTAACAGAACAAAAAGATATAAACTTTGTTGTTATGAATGTGGGATTTCTTCAGGTTCAGTTTGAAGGTGTGAAAAGCAATCAACGATGACTGTTTCAGTAGTCAAATGAAGTACAATGACTTCTTGAAGAGTGACATTGAAGTTTCAAGACTTCTTGTGTATGAAGAATGAATCAAAATGCTTCATTGAAAAAAGAAATTGAAGTTGAATATGAATTCCCATCAAGTGGTAATTCAGTTCAGTTGGTTTTGAATTCATTTTATGAATTCAATTACCTCTTGAACAATGGTGCATCCTATGGACAAAAAATTACAACTCACAATACATCCAGGTTCTTAAGATCTTGGTTGGAGAAGTTCCATTTGGAACAGTTTTGAAAAAATGGATCCTGTGGCACAAGACGCACAATGGTTCAAAACGCATCCAGTTTGTTTTCTTAGTTGAAATTCCAAGATTGGATGAAAGAAAAAAATTAAAAATGAAGTCAGCTCTCTTTGAATTGGAAATCTGAAATCACGTTCTTTGAGTACCTTAATGCCCTGATAACATGTTCGAATTTAGGATTGACCAAAACCTGAAATGTTTGCAGAAGAGTGGTGAAGAGGGTGACCCAGTTGATTTTTTGGATGAGTTCTTGATGATTGAATTGATTGCATCAAGAACTAAATTGAATTGAAGAACCTTCTGCACAGTGAAGAGCAAGAACATGTTGCATGGACAGATCAGCAAAACAACAAGAAATGTCCTAGATAGAATTTATAACATCTTACATGATTTATTTGCTTCTAAAACACATCTCAGACTTTCACAAGTATCTTCCTAGGCATTACTTGAAACCCACAAACCCTTTCTACCAAAATTATTCCGGTAACCATATAAATAGATATCCCTGACAAAAAAAAAAACACAAAATTTTCAAACTTATTTCATCACAAACCCCATACCCCAAAATTGTATCCTAACATTTTCCAACAAGACAACTCGAGTAGCATAAGCACTAACTACATATGTCAATTCAATCCCTCGAACCAACATAATTTCTGACTCTGGCTCCTATTCATTTTTCTTCATGAAGATTTAGAGGAAAAAGTGTACATGTAGATCCATGTGCTTCCAATATGGTCCGTATTCCAAGTAGCCAATTAATCATATTTTTCTGAACTTTCTTCTTTAGTAGTCCATGCCTGAATGGTGTGGGAACCCCAGCATACTTGATGCCAAAACAACATGGTACATTTCTTCGAAAGCCCATCCATCCAACATGAGGATATATCCATTTAACATTTTCAAAATCTATAACACCTTTAGTTTTGTGCTTTCAAGAATAAATCAGATTCATCAACAGCAAATATAAGTCAACAAGATATAAAATGAAGCTTATGGAGGAAGCATTAATTTCCATATATTCCATAACCAAATCTCTTATTCTCTTTGCTACCATAGCATCTGAAAGTTAAAGAGCTTTTCTCCTCCTAGAACATCATCAATAAATACTCACCCTGATTCATTGTTGACACCAATCGCAAAAAAGGAAAGGCCTCTCAACACATCTCACAGTGTTCATATAACCACTATTACAAACTATATATACAATACAAGGTTGCATGCTCAATGAAAAACATCAGCTGGATCCATTAACCATGACAGAGCTACCGAATTGGGCTTCAATCCTTGCACGCTCACCAAGATCCATATTTGCAGATTATACACCCATCAGACGGAAAACTAGGACCATTCACAAAGCTCCCCAGATCATGAAACTAAACCAATAGTAAAATTTTGTCCTCAAAAAACCAAAATGAACACTTGAAATAAATTATGCAAGCAACCTCATGCTTTTCTGGAAATTTCAACCACCCATAAAGACCGGCCATCAACTCTAATTTATTAGTACCGAACGTACCTAGCACACTCGCACTCACAGCAGATTATTCAATTTCTATACATTCACACACAAATCGAACGACATAAATAACCGATCAGTAACAGATCGAGAAAACAGACAAAAGTCTAAATTCAGCATCCTAACACTAAAATTTGATCAAAAACGGAAGAGGAAGAAAGAAGATTCCAAACCTTTCACAAGCTTGATGACAAACTTCTTAGTAGGGTTGGGAGGCGTAGCCTTTTTCCGTGACAAATTGGCAGTGACACCGCCGGTAATCGAAGCTCGAATGTTTCCGGGAGAAACAATATCATCAGACTTCAGATCTTCGTCCACAATCACCGAGGACGGGTCCTCGTCCTCATGATTGAAGTTGAACTGGAGGCCGTTTTTGGCGTCTAGGGAACAGGGAGCTGGCTGAGACTTTGGCTTTTTCATCGCCGGAAAATGGATATCGACCAAGGATGTGTTGGCTACGGAGGTGGAGATGCTTGTGCTCGCGGAAGCGGAGGCGGCGGCGGCGTTGTTGCTGGCTGGGCGTTTGTTGCTAGAGTGAGACATGAACAGTGAGTTCAACTGGACATTGTGTGGTCGACAGAAATCGAGGAGGGAGTGCTTTCACAGAGAGATTGAGCAGCAAGAGAGAGCCCTCCCGCCTCCAGATAGAGAAGCTATTCTCCAGCCTCCAGGTAGAGACGCTATTCTGCAATTTTACTTCTCCTTCGACATCCGCCTTTTATCTACACGCTCTTCGCCACTGGTATTATTTTCTCATTTGACAACGATGAAAAATCAGCACTCTGTCCTCTCATCTATTTCAAGGTAATAAAAAATATAAATTATATAAAATAATATATTTATTTTTTTATAATATTAATATATTAAAATATTTATATCAACAAAAACAAAATATTTGCATATTTTAATTTTTAATTTTTTTTAATTTAAATTTGGATTCATGAGTCTAATAATCTAAAGGACCTTCAACACTTCGCATAAAGTCCACTCCTGCCAAGGTTTATTTTCTAATTTTTGTAATGAACTCATTGTTAAAATATCTGAAACCAATTTAAGTGAATTTTATTAATATAGTTTTGCTTGTTACATAGAATATAGGTCCCTAATGAATTGAATTCTTAACTTTAGAGAAAATTAAATCCAAACTCGAATCAATTAAATTCTAAAAACTTTGCTGTCTCTCTCTAATCATAAATGAAAGTAGACACTTCTCCCAAATGAAATAACTAGATGATACCTGATGAGTATGTCGGTAATTGACTGACCTAAAAAAAAAAAGAAATGGTCCAAATCCACAATTATCCATTTGTATCTGGACGGTCAACGCCAATCGTTGATCGTATGGAAGGCTAATGAGCCAGTAAAAGCCCAAGAGTAAAATGGCCTACTTGGACTTAAGACGGTCAACGCTTCTGTTAACCGAAAGCGTAACCAGTTGACTAGCTGAAAACCAGATCTCACACGGCCCAAACCCAGATTGGCCCACGCATCCGTCATCGTGCAACAATGGTCTTCTCCCCTAATTTTGCACTCTCCACAGAAGGCAACCTCAATTATAACGGTTGCTCTCATAATCAAAGCGCGTCCCTAAAAGAATATACTAGAATCATTTCCCTATCTGTTAGAAACCTTAGCGATTACAAAACGTAAAAGGAAAGCAATCAATTCAACGGCCATTACAGTCATAAAGGCAGCACACCGGAAAAGGTAATGATCCCAGTAGGGCGCGGGTATCACATTTTTCTACACAAGGAAGGTAGCCCAGCACAACGATTATAAAAGGTTATGAAGTTCACACTTTAAGGTACGTTCTCGCTTGCCTGCAAAAAAACATTCTCTTGTAAAAGTTCTCATGCTTTCAGCATTTTAGCACTCTCTATCTCTCTCTCTTTGCTATTACGTCCCCAACGAACACAATACTTAAAGATTTTGCTCCTCACGAGCAACCCAAACCTCTCAACCTACGAGAGCACCCTTACAAAACAAACACTCTTAGCATTCATATTGCATCTCATTGTATCCACATTTTTACTTCGAATGCAGTTTACTGACTTAAGCGTCATAATATTTTCGGTGGGACAACCTCCTGCCGTCACCTGACCTTTTGTTTATAGTTATAGTGAGCAAGATCCAGACTCAATGGACAGAACAAAATTCAGACAAACGACTTAACTGGAATGTGTTCGAAACTTGGATTCAGAACGCATCATTGGCGTCGTTTGTGGAAACATTACGAAATGCCTATCGCTTTTCACAACCACTTTCCTATTCAATTCCACAATCAGTTTCATCCATTAGAATGGTGAACACCGAAGTGCAAGCTAGTAGTCTCACTAGAGACGCAGCCACACCCGACCAGAACCACTCTGTTGGTAACCTGATCAACAGGGTGGTCAATGGAGTACCCGCTCAATTTTTTTAGAACTTGACTAAACAAATGAACAACATGAATCAAATGCTTCAGATGCTCTAGACCTACTAGGAAAATACAAAGTAGGAGGCTCCGCTCGCAGCAGTCCCTGCTTCAGCCTTCAGGAGAGGAGGCTAGAAAAAGAAGAAGCCATCCAAGAAGATCAGGAGGCCGGATGACACTCAAGCTCTGAGGCCCTCACACGCCCAAATCCATCTAAGACTCAAAGGACGTTTGAGTAGTAGGACTCCGAATGAGATCCAGAGTGAAGGAATCCCCAATACTCTCGGGCGAAGACTAGACATCAGTCCCAAGAGGGAGCCTTTAGGATCATTAAATCCACTGGTAGTAGTAACCAGCCGGCTACTCGCCATGTCGGAGAAAGAACGGAGTTGAGAACCTACCTCAACTCCAAAAAAATAGCAACGCCACCCGCACAAATTCGAGAGTGGAGAAGATCTTGAACCGCGTGTTCAAGGATGATGAATACACCATAGATCTTGACACATCACCCTTCACGGTACAGATCTTGAATCGTCCTTTGCCAGCAAAGTTCAAGATGCCAACCATTGACTCGTCTGATAGGAATGCCGATCCTATGGATCACCTAGGTCACTTCTGCACCCATCTGAGACTCCAAGGGTTGGAGAACATAGCGATGTGCCATTGCTTCCCTCTTACGCTGAAGGAAGACGCCCGCATCTAGTTCCATCGTCTCTTGTTAAATTCAATCTGGAATTTTCGAGAGCTCACTAGTCTCTTCTTGACGCAATATGCTCCCAGCCGCCAGAAAGAGAAACAGCCATGGCATCTCTCCCACATCAAGCAGTAATAGGGCAAGAATCCGAAAAGTTCCTAGATCGCTTTGTAGAGGATGCTAGAAAGATTCTCAGGCTTACGGAAGAGATGAAGTTTGAAATTTTCATTTATGCTTAACGCATGGGGACTTCTTCAGGCATTTGGCACACACGAATTCACAGACCTTCTGGAAAATGGATATCACCAAGGCCTACGCAGCGACCGAATAGCCTCACTCTTTCCAGGGCAAGGGAAAGAGGAAGCACAATGGAGACGATCACCCTCGCAGGAAGCAGCACAGGTTCGGAGCACTAGAATGAAGGGATTACGGGCCGATCAACCTGACACCCCTGACCGATACGCACTCCAACGTCCTCATACAGATCTATGGAAAGAAGTTTCTTAAGTGGCCCAAACCACTTAAGAAAGCGAAGTGAGGAAATCCAGCTAAATCACTGTAATATCTATCGATCTTTCGGACACTCCATGGAGGACTGCAAGACTCTTTAGCGAGAGATCGAGGAGCTCATCAGGAGGGGACACCTCACCAGGTTCATCAGAAACCCTAAATAGAGTTTTAGCAGCTTAGGTGAGGAAGGACCAGAGCCTTCCCAACCACGGAACCAGGTCGCGGCTAGAGTGGTCTATATGATCACAACCCAACCTGCCTAGACCCCAGCGGATCGCAAGGAGTAGTAGATTGGGAGGAAGAAGCAGCGCACAGGGGACAATGTCATTAGCATTAGTGATGATGACATGGAACATGTAATCTCCCCCCATCCAGATCCTCTTGTTGTATCCATACTCGTTTCGGACAGTAGTGTTGATCACCACCTAAAACAAGTATTTATCGATAATGAAAGTTTTGGAGATTTGCTTTATCTTGACACCTTTTTGTCAAGGAGGACTATAGCCTTGACATGTCAAGAGTCCGAGGAATGATTTAGTTGGAGGTCACTCTCGGCACATACCCAAGAACGGCGAGTCGTACACTCACCTTTTTGGCTATCGACCTACCTTCCGTATACAATACTATACTAGGCCGCCTGTGCCTAATGATGTTTGGAGCCGTCACTTTAATACTGTATCTCAAAATGAAATTTTCAACAGCGTGCGGAATTGGTGAAGTACTAGGTGATCAACTCATTGGGAGGACATGTTACATGTCTCAGATTACTTCAAGTGACAGCACAAAGACAGCAAGAAAGCTTGACCATTAAGATGAAGTAACCTTGCAATAAGCGTAATCTGGTGAGGCAACCGATCTAATCCCATTGAATCCGGAGGACCAAAAGAGGTGCATACAGATTGGGAGCTCACTCGTCAGGACACTGCGTGACAAGCTGATAGCAATCTTATGACAGAACGCTGACAGCTTCGTGTGGACTCCTGTTGACATACCTAGGATTCCGGTCAGAGTAATGATCCACAAGTTGGGCCTTGATCCCGACTGCAAGCCCATTCGGGAGAAGCAGAGAAATCACACCGTGGAGAAACTCACAGCTATCCAAGAAGAGGTAAAGAAGCTGCTGGATGTCGGCTTCATCAGAGATGTCTAGTACCCAAATTGGCTCTCCAACGTCATCCTAGTAAAGAAAAGTAATGGAAAATAGTGAATGTACGTCAACTTCACCGACGTTAACATAGCCTACCCAAAAGACAGCTTCCCTTTATCCCGGATTGACCCTTTGATGGATTCAACATCTGGACACGAGCTACTGAGTTTCATGGATGCATACTCAAATTACAATTAGATCCGGATGAGCCCAGAAGATGAAGAGCACACCTCGTTCATGACGGATCAAGGTACCTACTGTTATAAGGTCATACCTTTTGGTCTGAAGAATGCTGGTGCCACTTATCAGAGGCTCATGAATAAGATATTCGAAAAGTAAATCGGTCGCAATATGAAGGTGTATGTCGATGACCTACTCATTAAGAGCAAGACCACCAGTAACAATATTCGCGATCTGGTTGAGTCCTTCGAGGTACTCTACGCACACCAAATGAAGTTAAACCCTTAGAAGTGTGTCTTTGAAGTATCCTCGGAAAAGTTCTTGGGTTTCATCGTCTCTCAACGATGGGTCGAGGCAAACCTGGAGAAGATCAAGGATCTCATGGACATAACTCTACCATGAAGTGTTAAAGATATCCGGAGGCTAACCGGACGACTAGCAGCCTTGTTCCACTTCTTGGCAAAGTTGGGGGACAAGTACCAACCTTCCTTCAAGGCTCTGAAGGGGACAAAAGTGAACGAATTCTAGCGGACTGTGGAATGTCAGGCAGCCTTCGATGAATTGAAGTAGTATCTGGCCAGTCCACTATTACTAATGTCATCCAAGGATGAAAAAAAGTTGTACCTCTACCTGACAGTGTCAGATGTTGTTCTTAGCTCTGTCATCATATACCAAGAGTCCGACTCTCAGTGGTCGGTCTACTATGTGAGCAAGATGTTGACCGGCACAGAGACACGTTACCCACACGTTGAGAAGTTAGCTTTAGTTCTTGTCTTCTCCGCCCGAAAATTGAGGCCTTATTTTCAGGCTCATCACGTGATCGTTCTAACCGACAAGCCGTTAATGAGCATTCTCCAGAAATCCAACGTTTTTGGATGGTTGGTTAAGTGGGTTATCAAGTTGGGAGAGCTCGACATTAAATTTTGGCATAGACTAGCCATCAAAGGGTAGGCTCTTGCCGACTTCATTGTCGAGACCATGATGCCAATTCCTGATGAACCACCTACTATGGATGCAAAACATGGGAAAGAGTTAGAATGGGTTATCAACATAAACGAATTGTCAACAGATTCAGGCAGCGATGCCAGAGTGGTCCTAAAGACCCCAGATGAGTTTGAGGTTAAAATACTCCCTTAGATTTGACTTTTCAGCCATCAACAACGTTACTGAGTATGAAACTCTATTAGTCGGGCTAAGACTAGTCAAAGAGTATTTAGTTAGACGACTGGTCATCTACAGCGACTCAGAGTTGGCTGTAAACCTAGTTAACAGGAGTTTTGAGGCATGCAACCCTCACTTAGCCAAATACTTGGCTAAGGCAAAGGACGCCATCTAGAGATTTAACTAGCTGAACCTGGTTCACGTCCCTTAAATTGAAAACTGAAAGGTCAACCAACTAAGCAGAGCAGCGGCAGTCGAAAACCCAGAGTAGTACTCAAGGGACATGCAGAAAATTCTGAGCACTCCCGGCACTGAGGAATAAGAAGTAATGCAAATCTTTGACACAGAAAGTTGGATGACGCCTTATCAAAAATACCTGATGGATGGAGCACTACCAAATAACGTAGACAAGCTAAGCAGATCAAGAAGACGGTAGGCTGGTACACCGTGGTCGATAGATGGCTATATCGTTATGGTTACTCGACTCCATACCTCCGGTGCCTAACTTCCAAGGAAGTTGACTACGCCTTGAGAAAAGTCTACCTTGGAATATGCGGATTGCACATCTGCGGCAAAAACCTGTGTTCATGATCATGTTCCAGGGATAAAACTGGCCGATAATGAAGATGGATGCCCTTGAGTTCGTAAAGAAGTGTGAGAATTGCCAACTCCATGCAATCTTCACCACCAGCCTGCCACGGAGTTGAGATTTCTTCAAGCTCCATGGCCTTTCGCGCATTCTTGGCCCATTTCCCATCACGACAGAGCAAAGAAAGTTCATCATTACGGGCATCGATCACTTCACCAAGTGGGTTGAAACCACCCTCCTGACTAAGATCATCGAACACAAAGCCCTAGAATTCATCCGCCAGAGCATAGTCAGTAGACTTGACGTTCTCATGGTTATTGTGACCAACAATAAAACCCAATTTTTAGGAAAATATTTCACCAAGTATTACACCTGTCTAAACATCGATTGGTCCACACATTGGTAGCGTAGCCGTAAGCAAATGGACAGGTGGAGGTCATAAACTGCACGCTACTCCACGGTCTGAAGACCAAGTTGGAGGATGCAGCGAGCTCCTGGATTGACGAGTCACCCTCCGTCCTATAGTCTTACCAAACGACTCTAAATGAACCAACTTGTAAGACGCCCTTCAGTCTCTACTACGGGACTGAAGCGATAATTTCGGTTAAGATCGGCCATCTAAGTCTTAGGGTTGAGTCCTTTGACCCACAAAGTAACTCTCACAAAATCAGGAAACACCTAAACTTGTTGGATGAAGCCTGTGACACTGCCAGAATACGAACAGTGCCCTACCAACAACGAGTCGCCCGCTATTACAACAAGACGGTAAAAACGCGGTAATTCAAAGTTGGAGGGTTGGTCTTACGAAATATCGAGGCTACGGGCAAGACCACCAACTAGAATAAGCTTTTTCCAAATTGGGAAGGTCCTTTTCTAGTCTCGATTGTTCTGTGAAACAAGGCATATAAACTCTGAACCCAAAACGATAAGTTGGTTTCACGGAGTGGAACGCAATCCATCTCAAGTGTTACTTCTAATAAGGGCACAGGTAGATCATCCATATTGCATGTGTATGCTTGTAATATACATGTTGATATTAATGAAACAATAATGCTTTTTCATTTGTGCCATGTTGTTCTTTTTTTTTCTTTTCCTATTCCATGTGCATGTGTGTGAATTTGTAGGATTATACAAACGACCTAGACTATCCATGTTATTCACCCGTTCGTAATTAAACCCTAGTCATCCTAGCAGCCCATAAACATTGAATCAAATCATGGTCATCCAGGTGGCCCATTGGCGGTCGAATTAAACCATAGTCATCCAGGCGGCCCGTTTACGATCAAAATTTTAGAGGACTAAAGTAGCACACGTGACAACCTCCTTCACAAGGAAATAGTGTAATCAGTCAACGACAGTTGATAGGAGCAAAGTATTCTGTCCAAAAGCTGGCCGTCCAAGTTCACACCTGGGCAGTGCCACCAAGCCTATACTCACGCATTAGTGTAGAACAGGCTTGGCACGATATCAAGATTCACCTTGATGCCTTCTCCAGGACATAAGTCCATCAAAGAATGACACAAACGTCTCAAGCGAGACGAACGGCTAACTTATGTACAATACACCAAGTCGGCTAGCCAACACAAAGAGAAGTTATCGAAAAATGGTAACGAATGCAAAGACACAGAATATCAGCAAAGTGACCATTTTATTGATTATATCTGTGCATTTACAACTACAAAAAAGCAAAAATTATAAAAAATCTATGGTGGGCAGAGCCCTCGGTAGGAGGCGGTGGTGGCCCCTACTACTCCTGCACAGCCCCATAAAATTCTTGCGACTGCTGGCAGAACGGCTTGTGGGGTCAAAGACATCAACTAGGAAGCCAGTTTCAGCCATTCATGCAATGCATTGACTAAAGTTGACACGTTCCCACACCTGTGCCCACAGCATATTGTCGACCTCATGGGCACGAATGCGAGTAGACAACTCGTTCTCCAGTGATGTAATCTATCTTGAGAGTTAGTCAGGGCGGATCACTGCCCATTCAGCTTCTTCTCAATCTGGTATTATCCTCTTTCAGTCTGGCATTTTTCTATTTTAGACTTGATAACACAAATTGAAGAGTAACTGTGTCCTCCTGGTGCTCCAGCTTGAGTAACTCCATCTCCTCCTTGAACCAGGCAATCTCTCTGTCACGGTCTGAGATCATCAGATCCTTTTGGTGCAGTCCCTTGCTGACTCTGCCCATTATTCTCTCCTCCTACAAAAGCCAAAAGCACTAAATAACGGCAACGGAGGAAGAAAAGGAAAGAAAGGTTTTGAAGGTTTACCTGCCAAACTCTGCGACCTGGCCTCACTGACCTGCTCTGAGACCTTGGCCCTGGTGGCAGAGGACTAGAAACAGTAATCTCCTATACAGGCTCCACAGAAACCTCCGTTGCAGACTCCTCCGGCAACTCCACAGTAAAGCTAACCACCTCAGCAAGCTCTCCGGCGATAGGCTCCTCCGTCAGCTCAACATTGATGCCAACCACCTCTAGGGGCTCTCCGGCGGTTGGCACCTCAGGTGCCTCCAGGAGCTTACCAGCAGTTGGCTCCTCAAATAATTCAACAACCTGCACAATTGGGAGCTTAGCAAGTGACTCCAGATGCACTGCCAACTACTCCGACTGCGGTAGGGCAAGAACAGCGCCACTCGTAGTGGAGCGCAGCCTGGCCCTTTACACCTCCACAACAGCCTCAACACCGCAAACAATAGAGCTATCCTCGACTCTTATGAACCGGCTAGCCAAAACATAATCTGGCTTTGTGGAGGAAGAAGAAAAAGGCATCACTGTTGCCGCCTTCTATTGCCTTGGACTATTGGGAGCCTTTCAGTGGAAGGTGCGCCGCTAGACTTGATCGTAAGGGCCCTAACCTTCCTCTTTTGTGAAGAAACCTTCATCTTCTGGACCAAAGAAGGTGGCCCCCATCGTGCCCTCTTAGCAACCTACCGAGAAACCAAGTGATCTCTCCAAAACTCAGAGAGGTAGTCCTCCACTAGCTTTAAAAGCGGCCTCATAGATTCGGTCTCAATAGTCGTGAGCGTCTCGGTGTAAGTATCAAGCACCCTACCCCAATCCTTGGCAAGAGGCCATGATTCATCAATGTGAACATAGAAGAACCTGTTCTTCCAATTTTTCAGAGAGTTATAGATCACATTGCTAATTTGAAGCCCTCGTGGGGACAGGAAAGCCTACTCTTTACCTTGGACGAAATGAAACATCACCATGACCGCCTCCACCATCAACAGCTTCGAATGGTGATGAAGAAAAATACAAAGCGTGTACAAGTATCGCACAGCGTTAGCATGGAACTGTGCGATGAGGGTATGAAGAGTAGTAAGGATGTCCAATAGCTTGTCAGGGACCGGGAGACGTAGCCCACTCCTCAAGTGAGCCTCTTATACGGTGATGCAGCCCTGAGGAGGGGAGCACACCCTGTCTCCCTCACCAGGCATCCTGAAGACGATTGTATTAGAAATGTTGTACTCAACATGCAACTCCCTCACTTCACTGGCTTTAATCATTAAAACAATCTAGGTTAGAGAATGCGCTATGGAAATGGGAGAAGGAAGGAAGAGAAACACTTAGAAAATTTTCAAGAAAAAAGCAGAGGAAGTTTGAAAATAAAACAGTCAGAGTACTTAAAGGCATATGAATGCTAAAGAAGGAGAACCGTCTTAAAAAAGCGCGCCCATCACTGTTGACACGTGTCACTTTCGGAGAGGATACAATCGAATTAGATCCTCTGCCACATTAATTACCGGGAACACAAATTAACTGCATGTAGACACGTGGCCAACTTTTTGATTGACAGTCCTGCAGCATAATGGCATGTCACTAGTTCTCTGGATTTTAGTCAAGACAGTCATCGAATCCAGTCAACACTTCCTTCAACAATTCTCCTAATTTTGGCCTAGATAGTCAACGAATTCGGTCAACACTTTCTTCAGCAATTCTGCAGATTTTAGCCTAAACGATCAACGCTCTCTTTAGCAGTTTTTCAGATTTTGGTCTAGACGGTCAACGAATCTGGTCAACGCTCTCTTCACCAGTTCTTCGGATTTTGGCCTAGATGGTTAACAAATTTGGTCAACACTTCTCTTCAGCCAATTCTCCGAATCTTGACTTTATGGACAACAACTGCAAGCAATTCGATCGATAAACCTAAGAGCCATTGCCAGCTTCCCCATCGAGCCGCCTCAGGCAAGTAATCCAACCATTCACGTCTCATCTTGAACATGTTGGAGGCCGGAGTTTTAGACCACCAGTATGGGGGCTAGTAATGGGCACACCAGTAATGGGCACATCAGTAATGGGCTGACCTAAGAAGAAGAGACGGCCTATTTGTATCTGGACGGTCAACACCAAGTATTGATCGGACAAAAGGCTAATGAGCAAGTCAAAGCCCAAGAGCAAGACTAGTTGGATCGAAGCGTGACCAATTAACGGCTGAAGACCAAGCCTCACGTGGCCCAAGCCCAAATTAGCCCATGTGTCCGTCCTCATGAAGCTAACGGTCTTCTCCTTGATTTCGCGCTCTCCATAGAAGGTAACCTTCACTATAATGGTTGCTCCCGAATCAATGTGTATTTTTAAGGAAGACACCAGAATCCTTTTCCTATCTTTGGAAAACCCTAGCGGTTATAGAATAGAGAAAGAAATCAATCAATCCAACGATTGTTATAGCCATGAAGGTCAGACGCTAGAAAAGGCAACGATCTCAATAGGGCGTGTGTATCAAGCCCTTCTGCATAAGGAAGGTAGCCTAGCGCAGCGACTATAAAAGGCCATGAAGTTCACACTTCAAGGCACGTTCTCGCTTGCTTGCAAAAAAGCCTTCTCTTGCAAAAGCTCTCACACTTTCAGCATTTTAGCGCTCTCACTCTCTCTTTGCTACTACATTCCCAACGAACATAATACTTAAAGATTTTGCTCCTCACAAGCAACCCAAGCCTCTCAGCCTACAAGAGCACCCCCCCACGAAACACTCTCAGCATTCATATTACACCTCATTGCTTCACCTTCTTTCTTCGAAGGCAGTTTATTGATTTGAGTGTCGGAGTATTTTCGGTGAGATAACCTCCCATCATCACCTGACCTTTTGATCGCAATTCTGGTGTCAGGATCGAAACTCAGTGGATAGAGTCGGATTCATATGAATGATTTGACTCAAATCTATTCAAAATTTGGATTTATGACGCATCAATATCAAACTATGCCTTTATAATATTTTTGATTAGTGAAAATAAAAAATTTTTTTCATCTTATTACCAATAGAATAATAATTTTACTATTTAGTTATTATATTAAAAAATAAAAAAATTTTAAAAGAATAAATATTTCACCAAATTAAAAAATACAATGTCTTTATTTGTATTTTTTATTCCTTATAGTTAAGAAATATATATTACTAAGATAATTACTCTTTTACCAATTATCTTTTAAAATAATTCATCATAGCCAACTATTGTTCATCTAGCCTTCAAAATATCATCACCCATTTAATTCTTAATTACCTTTCACATTCTTAATCTTGTCGCTCTTAAAAACTAATTACCTAACCGCTACTCATTTGCCCATTAAAATCTCGCTACCCATTCACTTCAAAATTTTATTGATCTAAACACTGATCACCTAGTCATCGCTCATATGCCATTTGATATATCATCGCCTCATTCTCTTTCTAAACTTACCACCACAATTACTCATTATCTAACTAATGCTTATCCACCCTTCATTGTGAGTATCTTATCACCCCAAATATTATCCAACTCGTCAGAAGATTTTGTCTCAATCCTTTATTGGATCTCTCATAAAAGTGCTTAAAACTTCTCTCCCATAAAAAAAAATTGTTTCCCTTCAATTTAAATAATATTTTTAAAAATAATTTATAATTTTGGCCATAAAAATAGTTCACACTCGGTTGTAATTTTTATTCCATATAGTATAGAGGCAGTCGATAAAAATAATTTAGCATATGTTGAAATATTTTATTTGAATATGAGTAAACAAATTAATAGCATAAATTTTTAGATTATTCTACGTACTATTATTTGCACATCAAATATTAAAAATTAATTCTTAGTATAATTTTAATTATTCTAAATAACAAACTAAATAAAAAAATGATAACTTTTATCTCTATTTTTATCTTATTTCTTTCATTGAGAATAATTATTTTATTCATACATTATTTAATTTTAATAATAAAATATTATTATTTTTTTCTAAAATATAGTATTGTAAAATAGTAAATATAAAACTTACATTTATCCTTTTTGAAAAAATCATATGAATAGTAATAGGTTCAATCCGTCTAATCTAGGAAGAGGGCTCATAAGTAGAAAGGACAGACTTAAGATCCGAATAACGTCCCAACCGACCCAATCACCCCACACAGTCTAATCAGCCAAAATGAGCTCAACGGCCCAGTCAAGACGGCTCACGACCCTCTTCCTACAAGCTAAAAAAACTTATAATAACCGTCGATTAATCAATATTCCCTTATCCATCTGAACAACTCAATGGGCGGTTGTCACCAGTCACAGAAGATCAAACCACTCACCAATACTATAAATATCTATTCACTACAGTAGAGAAGAAAAAGAAAAGTAAGAGATAGACCAGAAAAAAAGACTATTAAGACGCTTCCCTCTGAGTGCATTTCTCTCTCAAAAACGCTTCCCATCGAACACACCACACTCAATCCCCTAACACATGCATTAGCACTCTTATTCTGCATCCTCCATCTTTTTTTTCTCATAAAAAGATTGTTGACTTAAGTGTTAGAGGATATAATGGCGAGTAAGTTCCATCAATCCTCTGACATTTTATCTATTAGTTGTGTTGTGTAGGATCTAAATTGAAGGATACAAAGACTGAACACGCTTTGATCAACCCGACACGAAGATCCGATCCACGACTCTCTAATCTGTATAATAACGGGGACCCGGGGGTGCATCATTGGTACCGTTTGTGAGAAGCGGTTGAAATGTCCAACTATCACATCCTTGCAAACAATAATATGGTAAACACTTGAACTCAAGTCAGTGCACCGGTCAGAGATGCCGCCTCATGTGGCAACGAACCCCTTACAGGTAGTCATGTGAATGAGCATCTCGACCCCTGCATATGAGCTCTCGTTATGCCGGTGGACAACATATCCAAGGTCATCCAGACTATTTGCATGTTCCTGGAAGAGCATCCAAGGGGGGCTCCCTTTGTCGCCTCCCAAACTATGACTTCCAAACAAATGAGTAGGGGAAAGAAGCGCCCAGTAAAGAAGAACCATTAGCCTGACAACCTCAAGACCCAATTGGCCTGAAGCAACAGGGCCCCATCTTGCCTGGTGGGCCACCTAAGTCACGAATCCCGGGGGAATAGCCCTGACCGGTGAAATCTCCGCTGCTCCTATGACGATAAGAGACCTTTGGCTCAAGGATAAACCTTCTACGGTGTTTGGCCTCCTAGGTTCGAAAATTGCCCATCCTTTTGTATCTCTCCGGGCCACATAGAACTAAGGATCTTCCTCAACGCCAAGAGGAAAGCATCCTCCTCTGGGCTAGACGAGAGAATGAGGAAGGTCAAAAAGCATGTGTTTTGAGAGAACACTGACGGGCTCGACCGACAAGGTCTTCTTTCACTAAAGAAATCTAGACACAGCTGCTATCCCACAAGTTCAAGATGCCAACCTTGGAGCATTACGATGAAAGTTCAGACTCGATGGACCATCTAGACCACTTCCACACCCTTCTCGACCTCCAAGGCCTTGATGACTCGATCATGTGACAGTGCTTCCCCTTGACTCTTAAAGGGGATGCCCGCACCTAGTTCTACAGCCTACAACCAGACTCCATCCAATCATTCTAGGAGCTCACTAACTATCTCTTGTCACAGTTTACCTCCAATCGAAGGGAGGAGAAGCACTTATGGCTTTTGAGTCGCCTCCAATAAAAGAAGGATGAAAGCCTGAAGCTTTTCCTTTGTCGTTTCACCTCTGAAGCCCAAAAGGTATTCCGGCTAATTGATGAGGTGAAATTGAGCTCCTTCATAGCAACTTTGCAACTAGGAAACTTCTTCCAACATATGGCATACCAGAAGCCTTAGACCTTTCAGGAGGTAAAAGCCATCACCCAAACTTACATAGCTACTGAAGTGGCCAACAAGGTAAAATGATCAAGCATGAAGAACTGACTCTTTGAGTGACTAGCCAACGGAAGGAAGAAGAATGAAGATGGAAACGACTCAAGGAAGTATCAACGGATTGAGTTAGGTGCTCGAAGGGAGTACAAGCCCCTAAACCTGACTCCCCTAAACAACACTAGCACCAATATCCTGATACAGATTTGGGATAATAAATTCTTGAAGTAGCTGAAGATATTGAAGAATTCAGATGGAGGGGATCAGTCGAAATACTACCTGTACTACTAGTCCGTAAGCCACAGCACTGAAGACAGTTGTAAACCGTAGAAAGAGATCGAAAGCTTGGTTCGAAAGGGGCACCTCACTTGATTCCTGTGAAGACCCAGACAAGCCTCCCTGAAGCAGACAAAAACAAGGCCAAGCAGCCAAGAAATTGAATGGCGGTCGAGGTTGTTAATATGGTGATGACATGATTAACAAAGAACAACACCTCAAATTGTCAAGAGATGACCGTGGGCAATAAGAAGCCAATGGTAGGGATTAGAAATAATATTATTAGTTTTAGGGATGAAGATATAACTCATGTAATAACTCCCAACTCTGATCCCTTAGTTGTATCTACCCTCATTTCAAATGGTACCGTAAACTACCAACTAAAATGAATATTTATTGACAATAATAATTTTCAAAATTTGCTTTAGCTCGATGTATACTTTAAATTAGGTCTAAAGAAGAGTCAAATAAAGCCCATCGAGGAATCCTTGTATGGGTTGGACAAGGAGCCAGTATCTGTCCAGAGGGTGGTCCAGTTGGAAGTCACACTAGGGCTTACCCGATGAGGACCTCCAAGATGCTCACCTTTTTGATAATAGACCTTCTGTCCATCTACAATGCCATCCTGTTCCAACTCTCCTAACTTCCTTCTGAGCGGTAACGTCAATCTCACATCAAAAGATTAGTTTCCTACTCCGTACAGAATAGGAGAGGTCATCGGTGATCAAATAATTGGCTGGACATGTAACCTATCCCAAGTCACTTAGGTGTGTCCCAACTAACCAATTGAAGACCTCAACTTCCTTAATGAAACCACCCTACTACAAGCCCAGTTTGGCGAGTCCATGGACCGAGTCCCCTTGGATCACGACGATCCCTGAGAGATGTGTGCAATTTGGGAGTTCCTTGCTGGAATCCCTCCAAGACCATCTAACAGGCTTCCTAGATGGAACTCCAACGTTTTTCTTGGACGTCCACTAATATGCTAGGGATAACAACCAAAGTAATGGTCCACAAGTTGGGGTTAGGTCCTAGTCATAAACCAATTAGGCAGAAGCAAAGAAACAAATCCATTAAGAAACTAGTTGGCATTTGTAAGGAGGTAAGAAAGTTGGTCGATACCGGGTTTATCAGGGAAGTCCAATATCCAAATTGGCTGTCCAACGTGGACCTGTCAAGAAAAGTAATCGGAAGTGGAGGATGTGTGTCGACTTCACCAACGTCAACAAGGTATGTCCGAAGGATAGCCTCCCGCTACCAAGGATTGACTTGCTGGTGGACTCCACATCCGACCATAAGTTGTTGAGTTTTATAGACACCTACTCAAATTATAGCTAGATTCGAATGAGCCTGAAAGACTAGTAGCATACATCGTTCATGACCAACTAATGGACGTACTACTACAAGGTCATATCCTTTGAATTTAAGAATGTTGGTGCAACCTACCAGCGACTTGTGAATAAAATGTTCAAAGCTCAAATTGGTCGGAACATGCTCATCAAAAGCAAGGCTACTGACAACCATATCCGCAACCTCGATGAGGCATTCAACGTCTTCCGAACACATCAAATGAAGTTAACCCGGCCAAATATGTATTTGGTGTGACCTCAAAGAAGTTCTTAAGCTTTATCGTCTCATGAAGGGGATCAAAGCAAACATCGAAAAGGTAAAGGCGATCCTCGACATGAACCTACCTCGGACCGTAAGGGAAGTCCAGAAACTCACGGGAGACTCACAGCACTCTCTTAGTTTTTAACAAAATCTGCATAAAAATATCTATCCTTTTTTAAGGCTTTGAGAGAGACGAAGGTTGTCAGTTTTTAATGGACGGTTGGCTGTAAAGCCACCTTCCAAGAACTAAAAGAGCACGTCACCAACCCTTCTCTTTTGACGTCTCTACTAAAAGGCAAAGAGTTATATTTATATCTAGCGGTGTCTAACACCGCGTTAAGCTCGGTCATGATCTGACAGTTGCCCAACGAGTAACAGCCGGTGTATTATGTCAATAAAGTTTTGATGGACTCGGAGACCCACTACTCACATGCTGAGAGAATAGCCCTGGCACTCGTCTATGTGGGAGTTGTGCCCTTACTTCCAAGTGCACAAGATTATAGTTTGACTGACAAGCATCTGAAAGAAATCTTACAAAAGCCAGACATATCTGGGTAATTTGTCAAATGGGCTATTGAGGTGGGTAAATTTGATGTGGAGTTTCGACCACGGTCAATCATGAAGGGTTAACCCTAATGGACTTTATAGTTGAGATGACAACCCCAACTTCGGCCGCCCTCGACCTTGCCGATGATGGCGGCCAGCAAAGGACACTAGTGTGGGCTCTACATGTGGATGATTCCTCGATACAAGTGGACAGTGGAACTGGCATGGTCCTTGGAACTCCTGATGAATTAGAAATAAAATATTCAATGACCCTCAATTTTTGGCAACCAATAACATCGTTGAGTATGAGGCGTGTTGCTTGCTAAGCGCGGGTAGCCATGGAGTGTTTGGCAAAAAGCCTGATCATCTACAATTACTCAGAGATGATTGTTAATTCAAGTCTGAGGAAATTTTGGAACATCAAATCCTTTGCTCTCCAAATACCTCGCCAAAGTTCAGAGCCTAACCCTGACATTGGACAACGTGGAGGTAATCCACATCCCAAGGAAAGAGAACAAGAAGGCCGATCGATTAACAAAAGCAGCGGCCACCGGAGACCCGAAGCAGTAGGCATGGGAGATGTGTGAAGTCCTCAACACCCCAAGTATAAATGACTCAAAGCACAAAATGATGCCGATCGCCAACACTGAAAATTGGATGACCCCATACAAAAGGTATTTGGCCGACAACACACTACCATAAAATCCAAAAGAGGCAAAACGAGTAAAAAACACAATTGATTGGTACACCATCATGAACGGAAGGCTGTACCATCACGCGTAGTCCATCCCATACATATAGTGTCTTATGCCAAAAGAAGTTGACTATGTGTTGGGATAGGTGCACCTCAACATCTACGGATTGTCAGGGCAAAAATTTTGCCTTCAAACTCATACGACAAGGCTACCATTGGCCCACTATGAAGTGCGACATCGTGGACTTTATACAGAAACTGCGAGAACTGCCAGATCTATGGGAACATCCCTCATCAGCCATACACAGAGCTCTAATTGCCTTGGTCGTTCAAATAGTGGGGGCTTGATAAATTCGAATTCCTACCCATCACGTCCAAACATAGAAAGTTTTCATAGTCGGCTTCGACTACTTCACAAAATGGATTGAGGCCTCTCCACTAGCATGGATCACCGAACAGAATGCAATGGAGTATGTCCACCAGAACATTGTGTGTAAATTCGGCAATCTAGAGTTTATATTGACAGACAATGAAACCTAATTCATTGAAAAGCAATTCACTAAGTACTGCACGAGTCTGAGGATAAGGTGATTCACACCTTTGTCGCCTACCCACAAGTCAAGGGGCAGATAGAGGTGACCAACTGCATGCTGCTGCACAGGTTAAAGACGAAACTGGATGATGCTGGGGGTTCCTAGGTGGATGAGCTACTATTCGTGGTTTGATCATCCAGGATGACACCCAAGGAATCAGTGCGTAAGACGCCCTTTAGCCTACACTATGGAACTAAGGCAGTCATCCCAATAGAAGTAGGATTGCCCAACCTCTAAGTCAAAGGTTTCAATCTGCTCATCAATTCCTAAAGACACCAAGAACATCTTGACCTACTCGAAGATGCCCGAGATGCTGTGCATCTTCAGACAGCGGCCTACCAACATCGAATTACATGGTATTACAACAAGAAGATGAAAGCCTACCAATATGAGATAGGAGACCTAGTTCTACACAGTATAGAGGTGGCCAATAAGAACGTCGATTGAAACAAGCTTTCCCCAAACTTGGAGGGACCATTCCTCATCTTAACAATTCTCCGAAACTAGGCGTATAAGTTATGCTGTCAAAATGGAAAACTTATCCCTCGAATATGGAATTCTTCCCTCTTTAAAAAATATTACCAGTAGGTCAGGAAATGTAACCGATATGTCTTGGGCCTAGGTAAAGTTAACATGCATCATTCAGACTATTTGTAAAATGTATCACGTTTAATTAATAAAATGATTCTCTATTTGTTTACTCTTTATTAATTTCTCATGTGAATAATTATTTGTCATCTCATGTAATCGCACGACCTAAACTGCCCTTAAGTCTGGTGGGCAATTGTAGCACCTAGCCAACACGTTAAAAAAGAGAAAAGAAAAAAAAACTCAATACGAATGCAAAAGTATCAGCAACAGCAATCTAAGTACATTTCCTTATGAAAATTGGTGCACACAAGTCAGGACAATAATATACGGTAACACCCTATCGCTCCGATGGAGGACGGTCATGAGGCTGGGAGGTTCCTGGCGGAGGCACCAAAGAGTCCACATCCTCTCTTGGACAGCCCAACACATCTGACCGATACTGGGCACTCACGTTCCTTGGATGGAAGATGGAAAGGAAATGCTTGGAGCCACCAACTTTATTAAAGGCTGATGCCATCCTAGCATTTATGGTCCAGCGCTTGCTTGATATCGTCTGGACTGATAGAAGTCCTGAGCTTGTTCTCAAGCAGGAGGTTTTGGTCCCAAAGGCGAGCATATTTCTGCTGATACTCCCGAAGCAAATTCTCTACGAAGTGGACCTTGACCTTGGTCTCAACAGTTCGCATTCGAGCAAGGAGGCCTGCTCTTCCACAACTCTAAACTTGTCCATTTCGACATGAGTTTGAGTCAGGCAATCGACAGAGGAGGTAAGTTGGCGGGCCAACTCATGCAATTGTAAGTGGAGTGCAAGTTAGTTAAGTAATAAAAAAAAAATAAGGGAAGGAACACAGAAAATACTCTGTTGGTACCTCAAGAAAGGGTGAACTCCCTGTGGAATGATCACTCAATGGAGCCATCAAAACTCCTCAGGCTCCGGGACTCTAAGCAGGCCACCTTGGCTACTTCCATGGTTCCTTTGGCCATAATTTCCTCTCAGGCCTCGGATGTAGGGGGCTCAGGACAGAGCGCATTGGTCATCTCCATAACTCCTTCGGCCACAGTTTCCTCTTGGGTCTCAAACGTAGGGTGCTCAGGAACAGGCACATTGGTCATCTCCATAGCTTCTTCGATCTCAGCTTGTCCTCGAACCTCGAGTTCTAGAATCTTGGAGGAAGGTCCCTCGGCAGCCTCAGCTACCTCGCCCACCTCAATGACCCCACGGCTTGACCTTTGCTATCAAGTTCTCGTGGGGGCCCTTCTCAGTAAAGTTGGCTAGAAGGTCAGGCACAAGCTCCTCATGCAGCGAAGAAGCAATGACTACAACCCTGCATGCGGCTAGGGTCAAAGCTGGGATTTGCTCATTCTTTGTACTGACTCCCTATTCATCCTCGGTCATAGCAAGAAGGAAAAAAGGCTCACCTCCCTCAAAAGACCTGACAACTTCAGGAACCTAGACCGATGAGAAAGAAAGAACGGGTTTGCCCTCCTCGAAGACTTCTTTGCACTCTCCAACCACTCGGTGATAGCCCAATCATCATTGGAGGAGGACACGGATGAAGCCACCTACCACTTGGATTTCCTATCAGGGGAGTCACTGATACACAACGGCCTATGCTTTCTCTTGGGCTTCCTCTTGGGTTCTGAGGGCACAGGGGGCACATCCGCCCCCTCTAAGTGGGGTTCCTACTTCACTTGTGCTAAGGCCTCAGTTAACAGTCAACGGTTCCTTTTATTCTTATGGAAAGTGTTGGTATCTACTTGAATAAGTTCTGTCAGCACTTTCACCAATTCCTTGTCATGGTTGAATACCTCAGTGGTAAAGGATGCTTGTACCGTGCCCCACTTGTTGGAAAGGTCCAATCCGAAAGGAACTGTCACAAAAATATACCGGTTCTTCCACCTTTTCATTGAATCAGGGGTTTCCCCACTCAATACGAACTCCAGAAGGGAGAGATCGAAATCAAATCCGCTCCCTAATGAAACCGGAAGATCACCTTTACGACCTTACCGTTTAACTCGAGGCCATTGTGGTGGGCAAAAACACACAAAGAGACTAGATAGCTGACTGCATTGGGGTGCAACCACACAACTGGGACCCCCAAGGCCACAAGGATTTGGTGCAGCTCCGCCACCATCGAAAAATGAAGACCCCTTTTAAATGGATCTCATACACATTGATAAACCTTTGCGGTGGGGAGCAAGCATTGCCACCACTACTTGGTAGCAAATCACCATGGAACTTGGGATTCTATACCGAGCACGCAAAGAGTTGACATCCCAGAAGTTAGGATGGAGGTGCCATTGAGAAACGAATAGCATTTGAAACAAGAGAAGAACAAAGAGATTTCAAAATAAAGGAAATGTGGGGACAATGAATCCGAGCGATTTAAATAGCTTGAGGCCTTGGATCGAAATGACGCCATGAAAGGATGTTCAAAGACGCGCCTCATGATAGCCGCGACACGTGCCAGCTTCGCATAGGATCTGTTGCACATCAATCGTCCAACACCAGTAATGATGGCAAGCATGGAGGCCCCATTTGCACAGCCAAATGGACTCCGAGACGACACGGGTCTCAAAGTTGCCTGCATTTGATGCTGCAACTAGCGGAGCATAAGTGCAAAGCGACACCGTTCGGGCTGGCAGCACATGTCCAGGCAACCAAAGACCCCTTGGTAAACATGCTAGAAAGCTAAAATTCAAGCCTCCTAATATGAGGGGTTAGTGATGGGTTCGGTCTACCCAATCCAGAAGAGGGCATACAAGTAGAAGGGATAGACTCATGATCCAAATAACATCTCAACTTGCCCAATCAACCAAAATGACCTCAACGGCCCAATCATGACGGCCCATGACCCTTTTTCCACGCACTGAAGAAACTTACCCTAACTGTCGGTCAACTAGTATTCTTTTATTCATCTGGACAGCTCAACGGATGGTTGTCATTAGTTAGAGAAGATCAGACTGCTCACCAACATTATAAATATCCCTTTACTATAGCAGAGAAGAAAAAGAAAAAGATGAGATAGACCACAAAAAAAACATTACTAAAATGCTCCCGTCTGAGCTCATTTCTCTCTCAAAGACGCTTCCCATTGAACACACCACACTTAGTCCCCTAACATCACTTTTATTTTGCATCATCCATATTTATTTTCTCATAAAAAAATTACTAACTTGAGTATCAAATGATATAATAGAGAATTAGTTTCACAAATCTTCTGACATCTTGTCTGTTTATTGTGTTGCATAGGATCCAGGTTCAAGATTATAAAGATCGGACCTGCTTCAAATCAACTCGACATCAAAATCTAATTCATGACTCATTAATTTATATAACAATTCAAACCCATGAACACATCAAATAGAATAATAAGCCAACCCAAAATAGACTTTATAAAAATTATTTTCAAGAAAACTGTATTTGACTGCTACCAAGTTTATTAATGAGTTTCATTCTATTTTAATAAATACAATATGACAATATTTTATCTTTCTAATTTACCTTTTTTTCTATTTAATTGATATTTTTATTCAACTCTCTATCTTGACTTTTATTTTTTAAATTTATTATTCTAAAATATTTACTTAGCACCCATTATAAAAATGAGAATTTCATTAACGTAAATATATTACATCTACAATAAAAAATATTATCCTTATATATTAGTAGTAGAGATACTCCAAAGCATGTTTTTAACATGGTATTTTACATTTAATCTACTATTGAATAAAGTTGAAAATAAAAAAAATATTCCAAAGGAAAGCGGTGGAGAATAAACCAAGATGATGCATTTAATCATAAAATCTGATGGGTACAGCGATCCAAGGGTTGGTTCAAAACTCATCCTATTAAAGAAAGAGAAACCCAGTAGCGGTAACTCACCAAAAGACCCTCCAAATCCAAGGTTTAGAAAGCATTGTCGTCAACCCAAGCTGTTCAATACGATACTATCCAACAAAAAGTGGGCTATTAGGACAAACCAATAGACTGTCCAGGTGGCTACAGCTCCAACTCAGCAATTGACAACTTTTACAACTCATTGAGTACTTGCAAGCGACAATTACCAGCCTATCATCCTCGCAACTATTAGAGCCCAACTAGTAGGCACACTAACTACAGCCAACAGCTGCATGAGTATTGCTCCACTAACTTGCAGAGCCGTAATACCCAAAAACGGCTAAACTAACATTTCCTCTATAAATATCCCATTTTCTCTATAAAAAAAGGGGGGGGGGATTGACCTCTAACAAGAAGCAAAAATGCCTAGACAAGCAAAAAGTCACTCTTCAACAATGCATCTCTTTCTTTCTCAGCCACTTTTCGACGAGTACATCTCTTTTCTAAGCCGCTCTCTCAACGAGGGCAATATTTTAAAGCCGCTCACTCCTTTATGCATACTAAACAAAGCGCAATCTTCAACTATACACTCAATCTACTTACATACTTGCATCTACGTATATTTCTCCTCTTATGTTTCTCTACACGTTGAAAAGATTACTGATTTGAGTATTAGAAGACATATTAAAAAGTAAGTCCTGTATTCTTCTAACATTTTATTTATTAATTGTAATATACAAGATCCAAATTTAAAATAATGAAAATCAGACCCATTTCAATCGGACTCCGGATAGGTGGTTTTCTAATTTGTTTAATAATTCAAATTTAAAAACATACCAAAATCATTTGGGCTTAATTCTACTAATCAAATTCAACAAACTCATATGGAATTTAATTAACAATAAAGTTAATATTGTATAATCTGATAGTTATGGGTTTGAGTTGTGAAAATAATCTTTTACATAATGTAATATAATTATTGCATATAATAAATATTAAGTAGTCTATCATTTTAAGTAGCAATAATAAAAAAACAAAACAATTATGACCTATTGATATAAATAAATAAAATTTTATCTGCTTTAATCAAATTTATATTTAAATAGGACAATTTCCTTCAACAAATGTTGTTTAAATGGATCTATTGACCCTCATCTTCTTTCGAATTCAAACAGGATAACTTTATAATTGGGTTTAATTTTACTATACTCCAATTTAAACCTAACCTAAAATAGTAGATAAATAATATAATATTGAAAGCATATTAAAACATACTCAACTTCCATCTATATTTCATTTTATTCAACTACCATGGAATATAAAGTTAAATGTTTATTGATAAATTGCATAGTCGATTTAACTTGCTAGAAACTATATTAATATTATCATTTTGTTTTTATTTTATCATTAACAACAATACCTTGGTCTTATATCACGTTTAAATGTAACCCAAATTATAGAAATTTTGCCAAAGCCAAAGTATTTCAGGTTAAATTTAAATTATAAATTTAAAAAAATTGGATAGAAATTTAATTTGATTCTCGGGTCCTAATGTGTCTCTGGATTTGAATTGTTGAACCAATTAGAAAGCCGTCTTACTTGGGTGATCAATTAAAAAATAGGTCCAATTTTCATTACTTTAAACATGAATTTTATACACTACCACCTACAAACAAGAGATAATATGATTACGGGACTCGCCTCTACAGTTATGAGAGAGGTTATTCTTGTAACTGTCGCCTACGTTTAATGCTTGGATCATACGGTTTTTAATCGTTGAATCAGCGTAGTAACCGCCTGTAACAGTCCACTAAATATCTATTAATACTAATTTATTACTGGACTGTTTGGATCATACCTTTTAGATTAATTGCTGCGCATTTTGCCACTTGGGCTCATAGGGTTTTTCAGGTAGGTTGTTGTGCTTTTCTTTCTTCTGTATACTAGGTTCTGAGTAGGCCTGTGTACTATCATACACATCAAATCCAAATTTACACAAATTGTGATCCCTATCCACGAGCTTTCTAAATAGCCAAAGCCCCTAAATCCAAGCATGGGAATCAACATCTAAGAAAAATATTAATTATATGTCAAGTTATATATCTAATTATATCAAAATTATTAAAAATAAATATCAATCTCACTCTATTTTAATTCTTTTCTCTTTTTTTCTATCTCCATAATAAAAATAATAATTTAATATAATTAAATATACAATTAAATATATGAATAATATTCCTCCCTATCTAATATCATTGAATTGCTTCATTCAATATTTTAATAACACGAGCACGGTTATACAAAGACAGGGTAATACTGGATCAAGGAAGGTTCCATCTTTTAGTCTTTACGATTCAAATAATTAAACCCTACATTATTTTTCTCTATAACTAATTTCATCAGCTTAATAGAAATTGAGATCATAATTGAACCAATTAACCAATTTTAAATATTATAGAGATATAAATATAAAATTTATAATTTTAAGATACATATAATATATTAATGTAGTAAATTATATCTTTAAATAATAATTTAACAATTAACTGTCAATAGTTTAAATTTTAGAAATACAAACACTAACCTTTGTCAATTCCAAGTTCTCTATAGATTTAAATCCATTCAATTAATCATCAATATCAATAAAATTATGTTTATTGTGTAAAATATTTCTTTAAATAACAACCAGAGGCATATTTTAAAATTCATACAACAACATTATTAACATTTTACTTTCTACTTTTTTTTTTAGACTTTTTGATTATATATATAGTGCGTCGGAGTAGCTACTATTTTGCCCGTCGATGGCCTAAGACCAAACCAAAACTCTAAAATCAAATCGAATAATTCAATTATCCTATTTTTCAGTTTGCTTTTAGCTGATTAGGTTTATGTCATCCAACTAAAGGTCTTTTATCAACCCTAACTCCAGTGCATAAGTGTGTTTTGAACCTCTCGGAGGTTCAAAATCAGGCAGTCTAAGATTATATTGTTAGAAAAAAATTAAAAATATATAATAATAATTTTTTATTATTAAAATATAAAAATATACATACATACATATATGTATATTAAATTTAACCCAAATGAAACCAATTTATTAAATCTGAACCGTTTGGATCAAATTTGATCGAGAGTTCCCAGGATACACGTCTCAGATCAGCTTTCCAGGACCAATCGAAAGGAATGAGAGGGCTTCCATCTCGAATTGTTTTTCAAATCTGAGTTATCTATTTTTAAATGAATGGTTATAATTTAATACCTAATTTTTTATTTTTTTAAAAAATAATTAAATCATAACCATCCATTTAAAAATAAATAATTTAGTTTAGATCTGCTGTCTCTTTAATTGATGTATTCCCCTTACAAGAAAGAAAAGGAAGAAAGAACTTTGGGTGCACATTTAACAAATAAAGGGGACGGCAAATTCCAGGGAAAATATGCATGGAAAGTAGAAAAATATGAATCAACACATCCCAACTTAACAAAAGAATTGGCTTTTGGTTAACATCGGACGGCGTGGCTACCATAATCGTCATTGAATTTTTCATAGCGGTGGGCTTGGAGATGAGCAGATGGCCGTGTGTTCCTCAAGGCAAGATCTATATCTTCATTACTGATCGGTCCAACCGGAGGCAACTCTGCATCACAAAGAGCAGTCACAAAGAGCAGTAATAACTTGATTTATAGCAAATGACAATCAGTAACTCCCACGCTTAAAAATGACCTATGTATGGTTCTTATCGACTCGCATGAGATCAATACGAGTAACTCCCATTTTCCGTGTGCCACAATTAACATGGTTGTGCCATGAGCAGTTAGAATCCTCCCATTTTACAAGTCTCCGATACTCCCAGTCGACATGATTTCAACATGATAATTTTAAGGGCTAAGAATATAAGATGAGTCAACCGTCTGAATTGCTATAACGAAATTCTCACCTTTACTAGTACAAAGGAATATGAAAATGAGAGAAATAGGCAAACAGCGAGGCCAAACCAATGAACCCCCGATGGGTGGAAGACGTGCCAACCAAGGATCCGAATTTTCCAATTCCAAAAGAGAACCAAAGAGTGACTTATGGGCAAGTTGTCCCTCAGCTGAAGCTAGAAAGTAAGATCGGAGGAGATTAGGCTTTCTGGAGTATATGCCCCTTAGCCGTCTACCCAGTTTAAACCATGATACCCGAGTCAGTTCTTTCTCCCATCTCTTCTATTCATGGTTTCTCTTCTCATACAAAAGCCAACAAAATTCACTCTTTTTTTTTTCTTTCTTTCTTTGTCCAAATCAAAAACAATTTAATCATACCTAAACTTTAATCGTATAATTTTAAACATCTTTTATTTTTCAAAAATCTCAGCTTTTGGTGTTACTTTTGTTGTTTTACTATTTGCTGTGTATTATTTGTTGCTAAGGTGTCTATTCAAATGAGTGAAACTGTCTAAAACACTTTAAATATATAAAATATGATCAAATAGGATTAAACTTGGTACATCACTCATTCTTGATGTGGTTACGAAACAAAATCATCCAATATGGCCGAGAGCGATATATATCGCTTGATATGACCAATATTAGTATGGCTAATATCGATAGTCATCCATGACCTAGTATGATAGTTGCAGGCTCATTTAGCCCAGATCATGAGTCAAAGCCTTGATGAACAGAATGCGTAAAGTTGCTGTCTAATTACATACCGTGCTCAGGAACCACTTCTGGCTTCTCTTCAAGGACTGCCATCAAACGTCTAAGAGGCTGCATGGCAGCCTCTTTGCAGACCAATCGAATGTCTGAGCCTGAGAATCCTTCTGTTCTTTCCACCAACAAATCATATGGAAGCCGATCCACCTCAGATGCTGATGGCAAGAGTTCCTCGAACATGGCTCTCCTCGCCTCAGGGCCAGGAAGAGGTACAAGAATCTTTTTTTGTTGAATATAAAAGAGAACAACTACTGATGCATGGAAGGATATTGGGGAAGACAAGAAGGGGGAAGCAACAAGAGATGGGAGGGGAAGAAGCAGCAGAGTTGTTATGGTCTCCCCACTCCTTTGACTCTCATATCTGCCTAGGAGTCAGGATTAGAAATTAAAAAATGAAATGTGAAGATTTGGGTAGATATGGGAGCTGAAGAGTGGAAGGATCATAACAACACTTAAAGCGACAAGGGAGCAGAGAGAAACAATTAGGAGATACCTATACTGATAACATCATTAATTAAAACCACCTAACATAAAAATTAAGATCTATACATTGGCACCCAATTCTTAAATTAATTAGGAAATAATTATAACTTTCTAAATGACCATGGCCCCAAATATAAAAATAATAACTAAGAAATAAAAATAAATTTCTAAACAATAACAGTCAAAAATATGAACATAATGGAAAATTTTAACCTTCCTATATATCTTAAAAACTAATAAAATTACAAAATTGCAATAATTTCAGTGCTATAACGAAATATGGGAACATTTATAATAGTTAAACTAATGTTCTGAAAAACTGTTTCCCAAAAAATGTCTGCAAGTCCAGTGGCAACAGTTATTGGTAGGTCCACTTGCCTACTTAAACTTTCCAGTGTCCAAAATATAACTGACAGAACCCAACCAAGAGATCCTCTATCAAACAATTCTTTAGTGACAACTTATGGACAGGCTGCAAGTTTTGAAACTGAATAACTTATAAACAGTCTAATTCCTGAAGTTGAGCCTTACTTCTTCATTTGACCAAAGACCAACAAATACGACAAAACTTGGATTTTTTTTTTTAAAAAAACTGAGTGTTGAATCAAGAAATGGCAGAATCATATCCTAAAATTTATTAGTGACTAGAACTATCTTCAAACAATATAAAAAACATGCTGATTCCAAAAGTGAAGCCACAAATTCTTTTTTCACACAGGTTACGGCAGCACAAATCCCCACCCCCTCCCCTCGCCCCAAAGACTCTGCAATGCAGGGCATAGTGAAGAAAGCCACCATTTTCTGCAAATAAAAAGTATTTACCACTACTTTTTAAGTGTAGGGACAAAATTCAGGTTTTAATTAAGCAGTCAATCACCAATCCATGTGTTACAAGTATATTCTTATACACCTGTCAAAAATGCCATTAAGCAAATGAGAAATTAAATCAATTAGAAGCAAGACAAAGGATACTCGCTTCTCAAGACGCCGAAGCATAGCCGCATCCAGTTCCCATGGAAGATTTGTTGCCGCCAATACAAAAACAAGTTCATCAGTTTTCATCAAGCCATCCATCTGCAATTTGAGACAAGTTAACGACCCAGAATGTTTGGTCAAACTAACAATCTGAACTTATTAAAAGCCATTAGTTAAAGTGTCCATGAATTTGTACTAACAAGGTGATTGAATCTTTATTCATTTGATATTTGGTCTTGATGGTCAAAATTGGAGATCATGGAAAATAGTGATGAGGTGTTAGGCCAAGTGGATGATCCCACTTTCATCCATCTTCATCTGGTCTTGTAGGTTCAGAATCAGAAAAACTGACGCCATGCAGGATGGAAAGAAAAGCAATGCCACTCAAATCACCATTAATTTTTCTATTTTTTTTAATAAAGCATTGATTGTCCTAAAAACCAGTGTGGATTCAAGATCTCATCCAACTGCGGTACCAAACTTCCAAGAAGTGATGCAACCAACTTTATGCAAATAATGTATGATGAACTCTTTTTGATATATAATATCCACAATGAACTGGGAACTTATCCTAATTGTCAGCACCAAACAATATCATCTAAACCCAAAATAATGTAATATGGGTTTTTTTCTTTTTGGATAGGTTAACTTAATATGATTCAATTTACAAGAAAAAGAAGGCCAACAATGTGCATAGACCTACTGAGTCACTATTTATACATATTTAACAAATTAATTCATTGAGATCCAATGTGAGGGATTGGAGATGGTCCTTGAAAAAGATGTTCTAACATGTGTATGTTGAATTTCATGCATTTTGTTGTTGTAGAAATGTGGGTGAAATTCGATTTATTAGTTAAATATTGAACAAAATATGCTAAGTGATGCCCATTGTTTGATAATAATCAGACAAGCATGCCATAGTGTTGTTCAAGGAATAGCTTCGACTACCGTTATAGCCTAGTTTGCTCATAGATAAATCTCAATTGTGGCACACGTTCTATGTTTTTGGTTTTTATTTAATGAAAAGATTGAATGGGAATCATTGCAAAAGCATTTTGAGAAAGATGTGAGTCTATTTTCCTTGTTGAGTCACCAAAACCAGCTGTTGGAAAATTTATGATAAATAGACAACCCAATACAAATTAGAGGATGGTCCATAAAAGTTATAAAATCTCTACAAGTCTTGCAGTGCTGCAAGTGCATCATCAACAAACGTAACAAGCTTCGCAGCGTTGCAACTAATTCATAATAGTCCCATCACATGTCACCACCTGTATTTAAACCCATGAGTACAAGTCTCCTTCCAAAAGGGAAAAAAAGGGTTTTGTAGAGAGCAGCTTCGAGAAAAAGTTCTGCTCGATTTACCAAAGATATGCAATGCTTCCAGGAACAGCCTCAACTTATGTAGGCCACAGCCGACAAACTATATCCATGATGTCCACTAGCCATTACTACAAACTTCACCAAAACCACACCATATCTTTATATTGTTGGCAAACAACAAATAACTCATTTTGAGAAATTTTTGCAGCTATACAATGTTTCATTTTTTTGCGACCATATCAAAGATTGTTCCAGACCAACGACACGATTCCCAAATGAGCACCATAAATATTCCTTGAGTTACTCCTAAGTGATACAGAAGTAATATAAGGGTGGCACATTGATCAGAATCGTTATTCCATTAGTTTTAGATAAATATAAAATTGATTGTCATTATTCTTATCCATGCAATAATAGAAAACTCAATAACTTTTTGCTTTCCAAGTTCTGTGGAGGGCAGATTTAAGCAGTGTTATCCTTGCATTGTTGAGAAGTTTTTCCATAATTTGGACGTGTAACTCCCAAGTCACAATTAGACAACTTGACTATTATGCTAAGGCTCATTCTCTTATACACAACAATTATACTGAAGAAAGAGATTCTTGGCTGGATATTGGAAATCTAAGGGACTCTTAGTACAAGGGCCTGGAGAGTCCAGGAGAAATTCACAATTATAAGGTTTAATTTTGATGCATAAAAAGCACCAGGTTTGGAATTGAGTTCACAAAACACAATGAATTGGTATCAAATGTGTGAAAAGAACAACTATAAGATTATTGAAATCATAAAGGGGAGCGCTAGGTGCTGGGCGAGGGCTGGTTGTGTGAATTAGTACAAATTGAGTTCTGCAACATCTCTATCTCTATCTCACTTCATCTTATTGCTCACATTGATTCATGATCTTGCTTAAAAGTTGTTTGAGCAACACTAGTTTTCGATTCTTCAACCATTGAATATTTATGCATCAATTACTGACATACAGAGAGATATATAGTTTGTAAAAATTTGATTAGAGCACATCACTCAATTCATTCTCTCTATTGGCTGTCCAGAGGTCATCAAAATTTGTCCAGGGATGCTCCAAACTTCACTTAAGGGATCCATATTGTACATTAAATGGTGGACAGTACCGGAAAATATGAGATGGCATAAGCACACAAATACATAGTCCATGGTCAGGGCTTAACCATGTGTGTGTGTGACTTTTCCCAATCCCCATGGCGTAGGACGATGGGCCTATTTCACAGAAGCCTTCCTAGCAACAAAAAAGAAAGAAAGAAAAGTTACCTGTATGAGTAGCTCAGTTTTCAGGCGCCTACTAGCTTCATGTTCACTACGTCCTTCACCACGTTGACTAATTATTGAATCAATTTCATCAATAAATATGGTGGACGGTGCATGATGCCTAGCGAGCTCAAATAGTACTCTCACTAGTTTCTCTGAGTCACCTGATGCCAAAAAAAGTTGTAGCACACTAAAGTTTAGTGTCAAAATTACACCATCATTTATTCCGAAGCATGAAATACAACACAGAAGAATGTGGTTTAAATAACAAAATTATATAACCATGTATGTACAGTTCAACTCAAGCAAATTTCCAATATATTCAGCCATCCTTTAGATAAATTTTTCACATAATTAAACCGGAACAAACTTTGATTCACTTGGTCGTATTTCACTAATCACATTAGTATACAAGAGCTACTGACATTATTCCTCAAGCTAGTATAACCAAACAGACACTACCAGTCCACTTCTGAAAAGATCTGCTTGAGAGCTTGCAGGGGTTGATGTAGGACATCTTGTTTTGATACCCTTAGCCCTGAAGAGAGAAGATAGAGAGTGACCTTTGCTCTTTAAAACAGCGAAGGAAATATCCTTACCCCATTTGCATTTTTAATTTTTTTATATTATTTGGTTTTGTTTTGAGTTGGAGAGAGGGGATGGGGGCAAAAAGATTTCATTTCCATCCTTCAGTGCTATGATATTCCCATCAATTTGTTTACGTGCTCTGAATGGCAATGCTGCCAACAAAGCTTCACTTGATTGGTTCCAATCTTCCTTGGACCATGCAAATAGCGGGAGTTTTATGTATAGTATTTCCCTTATACCATAGTATCTGCCAACATGAGATCTATGAACAATATTTTAGTATTTGTTAATATGAGATCAGTTTTTTTTTTAGTGTTTTGAGAACTATTGAGTAATCACAAAGCAAATACAATTATATAGCTAGAAAGGAGTCAACACATACAACTATGAAAAGGACAAAGGATAAATTACAATAAATTACCATTTGACACGACACTAAGTAAACTAAAAAGAATCACTCGTACATAGATTTATCACAACAATAATATATTAACTGATTGGGACAAAAGTTTCACTGGATTATCAGGTCCAACCAGGTCTTAAGAGAAACCAGTTCGTTAAAATTTCAAAAGCAGATCGTTCCCTTTGTGTTTACTTTTGTAGATGCAGAGATATGACTGCCTCTGGAATCTGTTTGGACCAGATACGTTGGTGAAAAATGTTGTCCAAATCAGTCAAAGACAAAATGTCATGATAACTATGGGCAAGAGTGATGCTTTAGAATTTACTTAATGCCCTTATGATCGACAACTGGTCCTTGCTGTGATTAATCCTTTGCCAATTTTATAATCAATGCACTGACTTCTTTTTTGGCTACACAATTTTATGTCTTGTCTTGAAATCTTAATTTTGGTGTCAATTGTCTGAAACAACATTCGACAAGGCTGGGGAATCTGTAAGGGTGGTGGTGAAAAAACCAATTGCCGATGATGATTGTTTAAAGCTAACTATGGATGCTGATGTGTTGGAGCAGATAGATACAATAGATAAACTCCCCATTTGGCATTTTTAGTTCTTTACATTACTACAAAAAATAAGAAAATACAGACCATTTCAAGAAGGGGGCAGGATTAATCTCACAACATTCTTGGGTATGTTTCTTCGGTTCATCATGTTTCATGAACATGTTTTTGATTGCTTCCAAGTTTCACTCTTCTTGATACAAAAAGCGTATTATATTCTACTGTTGGCATTCCATAAGTTTGTCTTACTTTCATTCCGTGCGATGATTGAAATATGTTCATTTTTTTGGTTTGAAGGATACAGCAGGGGAAGGGGGGAGGCCGAGTTTGACTGTGGTATCTCCTGCCTCCAAGAGGCAGCATACCACTAGTAGGCATGTATATATTCATTTTATTTTTGTGGAACAAGATAACATTTAATTGATGCTGCTTATTAATTTAGCCCTTGTGATTGTGTGCTCGGATGACTAGTTTCTTTCTAGGTTTGGAGAATCAAGAAGAGTTGTTAGCTAATATATTTAGAAAGACAAACAAGCTATATATAGTTTGTATGTAAATAAATGTGTTGATACGGAAGATATGGAAAAGGCAAAGATATAGGCATTGCAGAGAAAAATATTTGTAGTTTATAACTTACTCTATGCATCACAGATAATGGGGGATGGTAGAAGCCCGTGAGTGGGTTTTATTGGCTAGGAAGGTGGGATTAGGATTCATGTTGTTCATCAGTATGTGGGTTGAGATTAGGTTTTGATAATGGGTGATAAAAAATTATGGGGTGATGGGGGATTAACGGGCAGCCATTGTGTAGATGATCGGTAATATGAATATATTTCTGCATGGAAATTGTGGAGGACGATTGTGCATTTAGGAATCTTTGTTTCGACTGGTAATTTGAAAGGCTTTTATAGTTTGATGTAAAGGAAAATTTGTTTCTTTATAGTCTCACAAATTTTAACCTATGGTGCATCTATAATACCCGATTACTAAAATATGTTTTATGACGCCAGTTTTTAATAAAATAAATGACTTGTTAAGGAAAATCGTGGTTTGGGTGAAAGGTTTAAATTGGATGAAATTGAATCTACGCTTGATGGGCACAAGTCTAGAGCTGATAGAAGTAAAGGGACACCTGATGGGTGTTTGTACTGTGCTCGTGTTGATAGCACCAACTCTCTGCCTGAGGTCATGCATGACAGGGCGCTGATGTGCCACCTGTTAATAGCCTTGCACCTGATGTAAATGGGTTCTTCTGTTTTTTGGTCATTTTGCCTGATGTTTTTGAGAGAGGAGAGAAAAAGAGAAAAGAGACAAGAGAGAGAGAAGAAAAAAGAAGATTTGAGATGAAATCAAGAAAGATTTTCCATAAATAATCATAAGGTAAGTGCTAAGCCATTTCTTTTACTTTCTTGTAGAAATTTCTTAAATCGGTCTTAATTTATGTTCCAAAATCACATGCACGTACAATTTTCATGTTTCTCTTGAGTTGGCTTGCATGCACGTTGAAGTTTTTCAAAGATCATGAGATTTTAAAGGATTATATTCACGTTTATTAAATTATTGAGAAACCCTAAAATTTACTGGGTATATTGTCTTGCATGTCTTCATGCAAAAATTTGATGAAAAACTCCATAACTAAATTACATTATTTGTTTTCCAAAGCTGAAAATTTGTTTATTTATGAATAAATCTTTCCTTTGTTTAAATAAGAACCATCATAGGAAATTGACGAAATATATTTGGATATGTCCTAGTATATTAATTTTACCTAACATCCACGAAATAGAAAAATGATATTTGCTCTTGTCCATAGGGTATCATAATAGTCAGCATACCCACAGATTTTTAATAGTAGAGTATGACCTGAACAATGAGGCAAGAATCAGTAGTCCAACCTTTGATGTTTGATCCTAGTTGGTAAAATTTATCACTGGCTCATGGTTTTTACTTTCCAATATTTTGCATGCAACTAATGTAATCATTCTTCTCACATTTTTGTCATATAAATCCACATATTTGTGTGTGTGTGTGTGTGCGTACACGCGTTTTACTGAATTTTAAGTTCACTCTTGTTATGTTCGTCACCTTTCAAATTAGCGGGCTTGGATTACTTATAGTGTCTCAAACTGCTAGAGTTATTTGGAGGACTAACTCTAAAAGTTGTTTTAATTGTATTTTGAGAATTATACTATTACTGAAACAATTTAAAATATATTTCTTTTGTGGCCAAGGGGCCTTGAATCGTGGATTGTATGATGATGTTGTTAGACCATATATTGTAGATGATTTTCCTTCACGTTTTGTTGGAATTGAGTAGGTTTTTGGTTTAGGGCCAAGAAAGAGAGTTTTGACCGAATCCTGATACAATAATATTCTATCTGAATTTTATTGCGAAACTAACTAACAATGTATTCAATGTCTCAACCCAATTCTGGTTAATGTTTATGACGTTGTTATATTTATGTTTTAATATCAGGGTAATGACAGCTTGTAATATCAGAGTAAGTCGTAAAGAAAACGTCTTATTTAAAATGAGCCAAACTTTGTGATTTGTGATGTAATAGGTATAGAATATTAGGAGACTAGGATTACAATATCCAGAATATTTCAATGATTTGTCAGTAGCATTAATTTTATGAAATTCATAATCGATAACTAGCGATAACTAATACTAACATATTTTGGATGCTTTATATGTTATTTATGATTATGTGAACTTACAACATACTAAGTATTTTAATTATAAAATAATTTATGTCAAATTTTATTTTTAAAAAAAGGTAATTAATTATGTGCAATCAATGAAAGAATAAGAACCCTAGTGTGCAAGGAAGGCAGTTGAAGAGGGTATTGTGGCCACTTTTAGAGTCAAATTTTACTAAGTATGAAACCCTATTGTGGTGATGGTAGGACCATGTAATCAAAGGGTATAATGTCAAACCCTAATCCTCTTAATTAATCAATTGGAGAGATAGTTCATTGTAGGAAATATGAACCCTAATTTTGATGAGGTTGGCCAACCATATGGTGTGTGGCAACATAGGCTTCTCTAGTGTAGTAAATAGAGGTAACTAATGTGAAGAGGTTGCATTCTTTGTGGTGGCTGGGGTTAATTGGATTCTTTGTTAAGTCATGATGAGGCTAGCCTTGCAAGTCTTGGGGTGAATCACAAAGGCGATCATAAGAGCCTTAAAGTGCTAATTAGGTGAGCCACATAAGAGCTTCGGTTGACGATTTTACACAAAGGCAAAGAACATAGGATGCTTTCTAGTTAATGCTAGAGTGAAGTACAGTTAGTTGTGTAATAAGAGAAGATTAAAGTGGATGGAGTTACAAAATTGAAACAGTGGCCGAGTATGTGAAGAGATGGTGTGTACATGGACAAATCAAAAGCTAGATGCATTCCATTACGGCTATTAATAGCTTATAATGGTGAGACTTGAAGTTATACTATAATGCCCGATTTCTAATTAATTTATTCTGATATTATTACTTTATTTTAAGTCAATTTGAGAATAATCATACAATAAAAATTTGATCGAAAATCGGATATGGATATCAAGCCTACTACCTGAAGTGCACCTGACACGCACTCATGCTCATTTTAGGCAAAATGTGCATGCCCGAGGAGTGCCTTTGGAGCACTTATGCATGTTTCGTGCAAATTGTGCAATGCCTGAAATGCCCCCTGCAATGGTTATGCATAATTTTGGTAGATTACTCACGCTTGATGTGGTGTTTATGCTAGACCGGGGTTTTGTTCGATGTCTGATGCACGCCTAATCAATACTTGTGTGCCACTTCGTTTATATAAACCATGCTGACACTATTTTCAGGCATTTTTCAAAGGAAAGAAAAGAAATGAGAAAGAGAGAGGAAAGAAAGAAAGGCAATTTTAAAGTGATATTTTGTCAAATTTGTCAAAATTAAAGATTAAGATAAGTATTTCTAAGCTCGATTATTAGTCTATTTCAATTTTCCTCTACTTTCGTTTACATTTAGTGGTTTATTGTACATACGTATTATCTTTTACCTCCCCTACTTAAAAATACGTGTGCATGCATGTAGTTTTACTGATTGTTTTGAGATACTGCTTTGGTTTTACTAAATATTTGATAACTTTATCCGTCTTGTAAAAATAAACGAGTATTTGAAATATTATGTTCGTATATGAAAATATTTGTAGAGGAAAAATCATGAAAATGTGTATTTGGGCCTTGCTTGTAGTATTCCATATATGTGCTTTAGGTCAGACTGCATTTTGTTGTTTGTTTCAGTGTTTATACTTCCTTACAAAATGAATACTTTTATATTTGTACTTTCCCAAAGTCAAAGTTTTGTACTTTTCAAAAGGGAGAAAAAGTTTTGGACATTTGTTATATAATTTCCTGATTTGGTATTTTTATTGAGAATTACTGTAAGAAATTGATTGGAGCTAATATATTCAGACTTCATAATTTATGTAGATAAACTTGAGAATTGCACCTATCATCCATATAAGATAAAAGTGGTATTTGACCCCATTTATAGAAAGGAATATATAGACGGCCTGTCTATGCGTCCAAATAGAAGTAATTTGGCCTAATGTTACCGGAAGCTTGTGTAACTATTCCTCAAAGTCAATTTTTTAGTCCTTGTGATGTAGGGAGGGGGGGAAAAGTAGAGAGAAAAATAATAGATGCGTAGAGACAAGAACAAAGGCTAGAGGTATAGAGACAAGAAAGAAGTCAAACTAAGGGAGAGAGGGGGGAAGTCACGAATAGCCAATTGCATTCGATTTCTCAAAACATTCATTCATTCATCAATTCCGCCTCAAACAATAATATTAAGGTCCTTATATAAAGAACTTTAGTCCTAAGATAATTTAGAAATAAATATAAGTTCTTAACTAAATATGACAAAACTTCCTAAAATAAAATAAAATCAAATCAAGGTAAATCAAATAAAATCACAACATAATAAAATCAAATAAAATCGTAATCTTTCAAATAAAATAAAATCAAAGAGAATCAAAGTAAATTTTTTCTAATTTGGTATAATTTGGATGTCTGCATCAATTCTTCTCGAGTGGCTGGAACTCAACTCTGCCGAGTTAAAAATTTAGTAGTGAACTTCCCATCTGCAAGCCGAGCAACGATGCAAGCAACCGCTAACGTTGATAGATACGTGGGAGAGGAGCCAAAATTGGACTGAGCGGCCAATGTCATCTAAAGATGTGCAATCAAAAATGTCATCTAAAGCTGCATAACAAGGTTTTTTTTTTTTTTGTCCTTTTTTTCTCTCCATTTTTTTTTCTCTCTTTTTTCTCTTTTTTTTTTTTTCCTTTTTTCGCTTTTTCTTTCCTTTTTTTTTAATTTTTTATTAATTTTTTTTCTTTGCTTCTGTTTTCGCCTGCTGCCTTTTACCTCACTCGGGCTTCACATCCCACTTCACACCTCGCACAGAGGGTGAGGGTGTGAATGCTCTACTTGTAGCGACGACGGCGGCAGCGACACGAGTGACTTCGAAAGCATTGAAAGCGACGTTGAAGATGATGACGAAGAGGATGGTGAGGAGGTGAAGACAATGAAGATGCAAACGGAGAATCGACTCAATCCAATTCCGATTCGGGCCTTCTCTCTCGGCTCCTCTCACTCTTTTTTTTCTTTCCTGAAGGAAGGTGAAGGCTTGGGTTTTGGGTTAGGCTATGGTTAGGCTTGACTTGACGGCGACTGGAGTGGTGGTGATTGCGGTGGTTAGCAGCGGCGTGGGGAGGTTGGTGCTCCAGCCTCTGGCAGTGGCGGCTCCAATTGGCGGCAGCAGCAGCGGCCGCTTCGTGCTTTTCTGTCACAGTGCTCTCTCTCTCTCTCTCTTTTTAACAGAGACAGTGAACGTCTCCTTCGTCTGCTGCTTCCTTCTTCTTCTTTTTTTCCAAAACCAGAACACTTATTTTGTTTTTTTTTTTTTTTTTTTTTGTGTGATAGCGGGGGCACTCAAAAAAAAAATCACCTTTTTTCTTTTTGTTTTTGACAATATAAGAGGCAATGGTGGTGGAGATGAACCGGCAGATACACAGTAAGACCTTGTAGGGTGGCCAACGGGTGGTGGGACAGCAGGCGGCGGAGTTAGTGATGCTGCTGGTTGCACGGGACGAATATGGCAGGCTGGACAGTGGCTGGCAGTGCTGGTGTGGTGGTATCGATGCTGGTGGGGATGTGAATGTTACTAGTGGAGATGATATAGTTGCTGGTGGGGTGGTGATGGTGCTAAAGGCAAAAGGGTAGGATTTTATCTCTGATATCAATTTGACATAGGGATGAGGGGAAAAGTAGAGAGAAAAACAATAGAGGGGTAGAGACAAGAAAAAGGTCAAACTAAGGGGGAAAGAGAGAGAAGTTACGAATAGCCAATTGCATTCGATTTCTCAAAACATTCATTCATTCATCAATTTCACCTCAAACAATAAAATTAAGGTTCTTATATAAAAAACTCTAGCCTTAGAATAATTTAGAAACAAATATAAGTTCCTAACTAAATATGACAAAACCTCCTAAATTAAAATAAAATCAAATTAAATAAAGGCAAATCAAATAAAATCGCAACATAATAAAATCAAATAAAATCGAAATCTTTCAAATAAAATAAAATCAAAGGGAATCAAAGTAAATCTTTTCTAATTTGGTATAATTTGGATATCTGCATCACCTTGGTTCTCAAATTTGACATGTTTTAGATTTTTGATATTTTTTCTACATCTGATTTGACAATTGAGATGTTTGAACTGTAAGTTTTGCAGGATTAGATCGATACTCGGATTTACTCGATTTTGGTATTTGAATGTTGGATTTCAAGACTTTGGACAATTTTGTACGTTTGGACTATATGGCATTCAAATATAAATTATGAATTTTACATATGAAATCACCTTTTGTATATTCAATAATTGGATATTTACTATAGTTGTATTTGACATATTTGGACCTTTGATTCGTATTAGATTTATCGTAAATATTTTATTATTTTTGCTTCTTCATTCTGATTTATGGACATTTTTTTTCATTACATATATATATCAATACTTGCTAAGCACTCGACTTATGAGTTTATTATTTATAACCCTTTTAGGTTAGAGAATATGGATTACTTGCAGGGGACTCAAATGAGTATATTCAAAAGAATTTATTTATGTTTTATTGTATTAGATTTGCATTTGAGACGGCATTTATATTTCGCATTTATTTTGAGAGGATTATGTATATGTTGATGACAGTTCGTTGTATTATGATAGAAACTTATCTCAAATTGTTTTGGTATTGGGATTATAGTATTGTATGTATTATGCAGGATCCATGTCATAAATTTTTATAGGGTCTAGATGGTTGTTTTCCTTATAATTTGTATAGCAGGTTATAGTCAATATTTTAGAATTCAGACAGATAATTCGAAGTGATCCTATGATCGTCATAATTGCTGATGATATTTTGGTGTTTTGATTTTTGTTAGATTCGACCCGGTATAGGGTATTGTATTCAGGTGTATCCCTTTACGACTGGAGATTTAATTTGGAGTTTTAAATTTTTACCATTATTTATTACCAACTTTTGGTCCAGGATTCTGACATATACATATTGTTAGAAAAAAATTAAGAGAGAGGAAGAGAGATCTCTTGGAGACCGAAGCTAGGAAGAATATAAATCATGTACAATCATACTTCCTTCACATAATATTGGGGGGAAAAATTACCTAAGAGCCTCGACCATGATAGAATAAAGCATGAAGAAGAAATATTATGCATGATTAATAGTAAATCATGTTACAAAATATATAGATCTTGTATATTTGTGAAGTGATCTTGAATTTCATAAGGGTAAAACTATAGAGATTCATGAAGCATGTATATCATTTCATAGCATGAGTAGATCTATGTGTTTTCTCACATTTCATTGAGCTTTGGAATTAAATTGTAGATTCGTGGTTTCTAAATTTTGATCTTAGACACATCTAAAATATTATGTTTAAAGAAGAAAATATGATGATGAATGAATTACCAAAATACTTTTAGCTATGTATTGAGCCGAGGGATAAAACGGTCATTTTAGTACAAAATCTCAAAAACACAAATATTACTTTGTAGATGTGTTTTATGATGATTAATAATATAAATGTAAGTACCTAAAGTACCCCTGTCCATGGGTCAAGTTGAAAGGCGAAATGGGAATTTTACACATAACATACTGTGTATAATTCATGTCATATGCTTATTTACTTACCCAAAAAATATTTGATTGTTGGCATTTCTAAGTTTATATTTGTAAAAATACCCTTTGATCTATAAAATAAGGAGGTGGCCTAGTCTTAGGGCAGGCCAAATAATTCTAGAGAACTTTTAAGAGAATTGTAGGGTATTGATGCACAATAAATGCTATAAATTAAGTGGAGACTTAAGTGATGTTTAATGGTAATTACAAGAGATTGTAATATGAATTTCTTAAGTCTAAAAATTTTGGAATTATGCTGGCCGTTTGGTTAGTTTGGCCTTTCATGGAATTAGTGATGTTATTTGGTGCATTAAATGTAAGGAGACACTAATTAACTGAGTGTAAATTAATGTTAAGTGGGAAAAATGTAGTGTAGCTGAGAAAATATAGGATTGGCCGTGACTTAAGATGATCTGGCCAAGTGTGGGAATTGTGGTACTTTAGTGTTTGGAAAATTAAATAATACATCTAGAATGTAAATTTAAGAAAAGATGGAAATCGGGTGAAGTAGAGTAATTGGAGGAAAAAATTTGTAATTTTGTCACTAAAGGTTTGTTTGGTGAGTAGCTCAGGATTAATTACTCTTTATACTAATTCTTGTATGATTATTTACTTCTTAATCCACACTTAATTGAATTATTATTGTTGTTTAAATTTTATAGATAAGTTAAAGAAATCAAATGAAGACACTACTATATTGGAAAATACAGAACTCAAAAACCTTAGTGTAATATATAAGTTTTCAATACCAATTCCATATCTAGTGGTTAAAGTCTATTGATATTGTAGAATGATTCTTATAACCATGTGACCATCATAAATGATATCAGGGATATTTACAAGGAGCATTGGGCTTGGACATGTTATGCAACGAGTGCTAGAGATTCTCTGAGCCATTGAATTGTGGGGAGGAGGTGCCAAAGAGTATAGACGGTTGCACGCCAAGCACTAAATGTCAAGACCTTGTATGAATGATCCAAATACGTTAGCTTTTAGTTCACAGTGGTAGGATACGATCTGAGAGAAGTTTATTAGCATCTCGATGTCATGATGAGTTGTGATGAGACCTTCATCGTATTAGGATTCGGAGGGATCCATGTCGTTGATGATATTAGATTCGATAGAATCCAACTGATAAATGATTCGGTGGGATCATATTACTCTTGTTTCATAATGAGATTTAAGTTTAAGCTATATATCTCAAAAACTAATGTTACGATTTCTACATTATTTTACACTGTTAAGGTTACGTGGATTTTCCAAATTTATTGATATTACTGTTTTATTGTATGAACACAATTCATTTACTAGATATTCGACTCATTCCTCGTGTTTTCTTTCATTCCAGACTACAAAGGTATGTGATGGATTCCAGACTACACTGTCACGATTACATGAAGTTTCCAAGTTTATTGATATTACTGTTTTATTGTATGAATACAATTTATTTACTAGATATTCGGCTCATTCCTCGTGTTTTCTTTCATTCTAGACTACAAAGGTATGTGATGGATTTTCTTAGGAGGACTCTTAGTGAAGTAGAGTGGAGATCAAGGAATTCCAAGAAGTCTATTATGCTTAGTTTTTATCTTAAAGATTTATTTATGGAATAAAAATAATATTATTTCCAATAATTTTTGGCTAAGTTTAGGATTTTGATGGATCAAATATTTATGGTTTACCTCCTATATTTAAGGAGTTTATTTACGATGGTTTAATGTCATTGTGAGATTGTATTGAAATTCAATTATTTGGAGTTAGCGTCACAATCCGGGTGGTCAATGGTTAATTTATTAGGAACTCAGCCAGGTCGTGACAAAGGTGGTGCTAAGTCTAGTTAAAAGGATGCTTATCTCATTGCCATGGAGAGAATGGCAGATGTTATGAATTAGATTGTAAAAAGTTCATTTATGTTGGTTTAATGTCATTATGAGAATGTATTGAAATTTGACTATCTGGATTTAGCGTTGCAATCCAGGCAGTCAACAATCAATCTATTAGGAATTGGGCCATGTCGGGACAAAGATAATGCTAGGTCTAGTTGGTAGGATGATTATCTAGCCATCATGGCGAGAATGGCAAATGTTACAAATCAAATGGTGAAAATATTGCCAAATCTGGAGCAAGGTGGGAATCCGAGGGGCTCCATGACCGCTTATGGACAATTTACAAATGAGCATCCCTGAATTTTTAGGAGATCCGTATAATATCTTGGATCCCCGTTTGGATTATATCTCCGTTTGGATTATTTTAATATTTATTATGATTTTGAGTATTTCGGACGTGATGAAAATAAATTAAAATATTATAAAATTTTGAAAAATGATCAGAATTTCGGAGCAGCACTCGGAGCGCGCCCGTATTGTTATCCGAATACCGATTTGGATTTGGAGTAAAAGAAAAGTAAAATAAAAAATATAAATATATAATAATAACAAAAATAATAATAATAAACAAAATAAGAAAAGGGAGTGAGCGGTGGAATCAGGAAGAGAGAAAAGAGTTTCGTGCGTGGAGAAGAAGAAGATGGGGAGAGTGAGGAGGGAAGAGAAAAGGGTAGGAGGGTTTCGCGGCCGTTCAACAGTGGCGCGCAGCAAAGGAGAAAAGAGTTGGGTCGTTGACGGTGGCGGCGCGCAGAGGTTGTGCGCAGGTGGTCGGCAGTGGCCGTGGGAGGCGGCGAGACGGGCTCACGCAGGAGAGAGAGGGGCAGTGGCGTGGGCTTCGCATTGACCAAAGAGAGAAGATCGGTGCGGCTGTGGCTGATTGGCGTGGCTGTGGCAGGCAACACGATGGTAGCGCACAACAGAGGGCTCATGTAGAGAGAGGGGGGGTTGGAGCGCGAGCAGCACGTGCGGCAAGGAGAGAGAGAGCTCACCAGGGGAGGTCGGTGGCCGTGATGGGAGGCAAAGGCGGCAGCAGCTTGCAGACAAAGGCAGCGGCAGCCGCGGGCGAGGCGGCACACGCGGCAGAGGGTCACGTGAAGGAGAGATAGAGTGGCAGTGCGCAGGTGGCCAGCCAGCAAGAGAGAGAGTGCCCAATTTAGATATTTCAGAATATCCTTTCTTCAGATCTATAATGTATGAAATTGAGGCAAATATCCTCTAACCCTATCCTTGGTCTGATTTAATTTCTGATATATTTTGACTACTGTTGGAGATTTTACTATCATCATGTATTTTTATATACATCAAATGTACTTATTCTGTACATGCATATATATTTTATTGGTCGTGCGGTGGTATTACACTGGTATTTGTAATTTAGAGGATTTTCGGACACCCAGACGATATATATGTATATTTGTATATCACATATTGTAGAACCATGAACCAGACCGTGCATCGGTCCACATGCATGCTGCCGGAGGCGGGGTCACTACGGGACCATGGCAGTCCAAGACCCAAGTGGTTGTTATATGTGATCCAAGGCATAAGATATTGGAACCGCTCCTGACGGGGAGACAATCCCAACGGGGACGTATGTGGTATATTGTCTTACTTCCACCGGCAGGAAAGTTGAGACATTTAGTATCTGAATGCCCCACTGTGTATTTAAATAAGAGCCATCGTAAGGAATTGACGGAATAATATATTCGGACGCCTTAATATATAACTAAAACTTAAGATTGCACCCAAAGTCACGGGTTATAAATCATAGTGAGCAAGTTCCTAATCTATGAAAGACAGAGTATATAAATGGCCTTGAACTGCTGGCCTAAACCGTAATCGAGCCTTAAACTGCTGGCTTAAATCAAGACCGATATAGCCGTGGTTACCAGATGAGGGTAACCATTTCTCAAGTTGATATTATTTATCTTTGGTTCTCCGATTTCGTGCATATTTTGTATTTCTACATGTATTGCATGAACTATGATTTGAGATATGTGGTTTACCTACGGATGGGCAATAAGAATGTTTCGTACGTATTAATATATTAAGCCGGAACATGTTTAATATTTATATATTTTGGTTCCGATTCATTTGATTTCAGCATATAATATATGAGATTTAAATCCGGACGATGGCATGTGGCCCACACGGATGTGGTGACGGTCGTGATTATACAATGTGACCTCGAATCATATGATATGATATCGTCTATGAGATTTAACCAGATCGTTATTTATTATGATTATGTCCGAGAGGGACTATTTAATACGGACGACGATTTAATACGAGATATCGCTCGATTTTTCAGGGATTTTACGGGCATTGTGTTTTGTTTTACGTGATTGTTATGTGATATCCCTTCCTCTAATTTGTGTACTGTTTTATACGATGATAATACATGCTGAACCCTCGACTCACATTTTCATGTTTTATCCTTTCAGACTAGTGGCATGGATATGCTTGTAGGAGTTTGGATGTGATTTGACGCAGCATATCTCAATTAGTGAGTGGAGATATTTATGTTGGGTATGTTTCTAATCTCCATGATGTGTTACGGTTATTATTTATGGCCGGATGAGGGCTCTAATCCTTGTATAGGAAATATTGGAGTTGTAAATTTGGATATCTCCCTTAAAATATTTGGATGGCAGGTCATGTATTTTGTTTGTCCGGATTTATATCCGATGAGATCTTGTGCAGGTTTTATTATATTAGGTCCTATGTGTATGGATTGTCATACCCGGGTTGGATTTTTATAGTTGATGGAATATCTTATTTTAGATTTTATTTTGACCTGCATATATCGTGTTCCTAGGTCGTGACAATCCGGATCCAACAAAGATTGAAATACTTATCCGTAAAGTGGAAAAAGTATTCTAGGTGATTGATTACTTGAGGAGGAGGTCAAATTTGCCACCTACTAGTTGAATAGTAAGGTCGACCATTGGTGTGTAAAGAAGAAGAGGATTTTGAGTTAGGAGATCATGTGAGACATGTTTATGGAGACATTTCTTGATTGGGCGAGCTTCTAAGAGCAAAAGGAGGATGAATTTTCAAGGCTAACACAAGGAAACCATACATGGGCAGAATAGGATGCCAAATTTACCGAACTAGGACAGTTTGCTTTACACTTAGTGATGGACGAAATGATAAGGTGAGGAAAGTTTTGTAAGGCTTAAGAGGATATGATAAGAAGACAATTAGTGCCGTTTTGTCTGAGATCTTATAGTGAAGTGCTCAATCGAGTTTTGCTCATTAAGCAAGAGCTAGAGAGAGAAAAAATTTTCAAGAAGATGAATGCTAGAGAGGGAGGTCAAAGCTCGGGATAGAAAGGATCTCATAAAAAGTCTAAGTATCCTGACAACCGGATTGGAAAGCCCACCGAAATACAAGGAGCCCCGGGCAAACAATAACAATTTAAGGCGGAATGTGATGACTATAGGAAGCTCCATGGAGGGTGGTCATATTGCAAGCAAGCTGGAGCATGCTTTAACTAGAGCCATTTGCATGTCCCACTGAAATTTTAGATTAGGAATTAATAGTATCTACCCTAGTGGGTAAATCTATGGTCGCCAATATTACATACCCTAGGTGTGCAGTTAGGTAAATGGGTTTAAATTATTGATAGACTTGATGTTGTTAGACGTGGGTGATTTTTATGTTATTTTGGATACGGATTGGTTTGTGTGTTATTACACTAGCGTGGATCATTTCCATAAGAAAGTACGTTTTTTATTTTGAGTTATCAACCCTTTGAGTTTCATGAGGAGTTGCCATGTTAAATTTCTGCATTGCATGTATGTCACAATGCGAGATGAGTTTCAAGTATATTTTGCCTATGGCATCTCTGCCAAAAATCATAATGTGCCAATCGAGGAGATACCAATGGTACAAGAATTTGAAGAGGTTTTTCTAGAGGATTTGCTTAGTTTGCTGCCAAATTAAAAAATTGAATTTGTCATCAACTTGGTGCCTAAGTCAGCATCGATTTTTAAAGCTCCATATCGAATGGCCCCATTGAAGTTAACAAAACTAAAGCAACAATTACAATAAATGCTAGTGAAGAGATTTGCATGACCAAGTGTGTTATCTTGGGATACTCTTGTACTATTTACGAAGAAGAAAGATGGGTCAATGAGATTTTGTATTGATTTTTGGAAGTTGAACAAGATCGTGATCAAGAGTAGATATCACCTGCCAAGAATAGATGACTTATTTGACCAATTGCAAAGAACGCATGTTTTCTCAAAAATTGGTCATCGTTTAAGGAACCATCAATTGAGAATTGGGGAGGAAATACTAAAGACAACATTTCAGACGAGGTATAGCCATTATGAACTTTTAGTGACGCCTTTTGGTTTAACTAATGCTCCTGCAACATTTATAAATTTAATGAATTGGGTGGTCCAATCGTACTTGGACTATGTTGCAGTGATTTTCATTAACGATATTTTAATATACTTGAACAGTTATGAGGAGCATGAGATTCACTTGAGGATCACTTTACAAATCTTTAGAGAAAAGCAATTATTCTCAAAATTGAAAAAATGTGAGTTTTTGCTTGAAAAGGTTGCCTTATTAGGTCACATTGTTTCAAAAGGAGTTGCAAGTTGACCCAAAGAAAAATTGAAGAGGTCACAAACTGGGAATAACTGATCAAAATTATTGAGGTGTGTAGTTTCTTTGGGTTGGCTAGATATTATAAAAGATTTATTGAGAACTTTTTAAGGATTGTGGTGCCTTAGACTCGATTGATCCAAAAGAAAGTGGCATTCCATTGAGATGATAACTGTGAAAGAAGCTTCCAATAATTGAATGGTTCATATAACTTCAGCACCAATTTTTGTAATTCCTAAGGGAATTGGAATATTCATAGTCTGTTGTAATGTATCAAAGAAAGGTTTAGGCTATGCGTTAATGCAGAATGAGAAGATTATCGCTTATGGGTTAAGGCAACTTAAAGCCTATGAGCAAAATTATCCCACACATGATTTAGAGTTAGTAGCGGTTGTTTTTGCTTTGAAAATTTAGAAAAATTATTTATATAGCAAGAAACATGTGGTATACTCCGACCACAAAAGTTTAAAATGTTTATTCTCCAAAAAAGAATTGAATATGAAGGAACAACATGGGACAAATTTGCTTAAAGGCTACAATTGTAAAATTCAGAACCAACCCAAAAGAGCAAATCCAGTAGTGGATGCCTTCAATTAGAATCAGCCAGCATAATGGCACACTTGATGATTAAAGAATGGGGGATGTTGAATGGGATGAAGGATTACAATATTCACCTGCATTCACAATGTACACGCATAATTTTGTTTTATTTTTAGGTGCAACAGGTGATCATTGAAAGGATTAAGGGAATACAGATATAAGACCCATCCTTGATGGATATTACCAAAGATTTGAAAGGAGAATTGTGAGCCGATTTCAACATTTAGGCAGCTGCCCGATGTTAAGGAGATTAAGGAAGAGGTTTTGAATGAAGCTCATAAAGTTAAGTATATAATTCATACTGGAATTAACAAGATGTATCAAGATTTAAAAAAAACTCTTTTGGTGGAGAAATATAAAGAGAGAAATTGGGGCTTTTGTGGGTAGAGTTCTTATTAGTCAACAAATAAAAGCTAAGCACCCAATGTCAACAGGACTTTCACAGCCATTGCTTGTTCCCAACCGGAAGTAGGAACATATTCCGATGGATTTCTTGGTTGGGTTGCCTAGGATGACTAGGAACCATGATGTAATTAGTGTTACAGTAGATCGGCTAACCAAATTAGCGCATTTTATTGCGATTAGAACTATGTTTTTAAGGAATCGCTTGGCATGACTCTATATTAATGAAATTGTGAAATTGCACGAAATTTTGGCATCTATTGTATCAAATCGAGGTTTGATATTCATATACAAATTTTGGGAAAGGTTGCATAGAAAATTGGGCACAAAATTGAAATTCAACAATCTTTCATCTGCAAACAAATGGACAATTGGAGCGAACAATTCAAATTTTGAAAGACATACTTAGAGCTTTACTTTTGAATAATGAAAGGTAACTAAAACAATTATTAGCCGTTGGCCAAATTTGATTATAAAAATAGCTACCATTAAGTATTGATGTTACACCTTTTCTAGTATTATATGGAAAGAAATGTCAATATCCAATCAATTCGGAAGAAATTGATGATTGAACGCTTTTGGGTTCAGAAATAATTCAGAAAACTTTAGAGAAGGTCCAAGTGCTTCGGAACCGCTTGCAAGTTGTCCAAAGTGGACAGAAAAGTTATGGATTATAGCAGATTCATATTGAGTTTTGAAATGAGCGATCATGTGATTTTAAAGGTATCTCCATCAATGGGAGTTTCAAGATTCCACTTGAGAGAAAAGTTGAAGTCAAGGTTTATCGGACCGTTTGAGATCATACAGCGAGTCGAAGAAGTGGCATATAGGTCAACCTTACTTCTTAACTTAACGGATTTCATGATGTCTTCAATATTTGGATACTTCGAAAGTGTGTATTTGACCCTCCCAAATTATCAAGCATGAGCTTTTGAGAATTAACAAGGATTTGACATATATGGAGGAACCAGTTCAAATTTCAAAGAGGTGAGATCAAGTTCTCCGTACCAAGGTGATCCCTCCTATAAATGTGCTGTGGAGGAATTACGTATTTAAAGAAGCCACTTGGGAGTAAGAAGACTAAATTCGGGAGAAGTATCCATACTTGTTCAATCATCAATGCAAGTAAATTTAACGGATGAAACTTTAAGGACAGAATTGTAACAAGATATATTTTATGACATCAAAGACTAATTAAATGAATTGTTAAGGAAAATTGTAGCTTTAGTGAAAAGTTTATATTGGATAAAATTGAGTTGGCACGTGATGGGCGCAAGTCTAGAAGGAGAATGAAAAGAGAAAAAGAATGAGAAAGTGAATTTGAAGTGAAATCAAGAAAGATTTTTGGTAAATTATATTAAAACAAGTACATTCCAAGTCATTTCATTCACTTTTGTGTACAAATTTCTAAAAATCTTTCTTGATTTATGTTCCAAAATTACATGCATGTACTATCTTTATGCTTCTCTTGGCTTGCATGCATGTTTTAAGTTCTTCAAAGATCATGAGGTTTTAAAGGCTTGCACCTAAAATTATGAAATTACTGAGAAATTCTTAAATTTATTGGGTATATTGTCTTGCATGTCCCTTTTATGAAAGAATTTCATGAAAAATTCTACAACCAAGTTAAGTTATTTGTTTTCAAAAGTTGAAAATTTGTTCATTTGCATAGAGTTTTTCCTTTATCTAAATAAGAACAATCGTAAGAAATTGATTGAATATATTTAGACATATCCTAGTTTATTAATTTGTAAGCGAATGTCATTACTAATATCCATGGGTTAGAAAAGTGGGGTTTGTTCTTTTCTATAGTATATAATATATAGTCAGCCCACACACAGGTTTTGAATAGTGACGTATAATCTAAATTATAGGGTAAGAATTAGAGTTCAACCTTTCAATGTACTACCCTTGTCGGTAAAGCTTATCACTAGCCATTAGTTCTTACTTTTTTAGTATTTTGTATGCAACTACTGCCATTGTTGTCCTCACATTTTTGTTATACATATCTACATATCTATGTGTATGTGTGTTACTGAATTTTAGGCTTACTCTTGTCATGTTTATCACCTTTTAGATTAGCAGGCTTGGATCATTTGTAAGATTTCGGATGGTTGGAATTATCCAAAGAACTAACTCTTAGAAGTTTTTATTCGAGGAATTGCATTGTTACTGAAATAAATTAGAATATATTTCTCTGTGGCCAGTGGGCCTTGAATCATGGATTATATGATGATGTTGTTGGACTACAAACTGTAGAAAATTTTCCTTCACGTTTTGTTGGAATTCAGTATGTATTTTTGGTTTAGGGCCAAGAAAAAGAGTTTTAACCGAATCCTATGATAATATATATATTTTATTTGAATTTTATTATGTGATCAACTAAGGATGTATACAATGTCCCAACTAGGTTTTGGTTAATGTTTATGACATTATTTATGTTTTGGTACTAAGTTCATGACAGTATCAAGCCCAATTTTTTGTTAATCCATTTGGAATGAATTATAATGGCCAAGATGCAATTACAACAACCGGCCCCTGACATCCTTTTAGTATAAGTGGGTTCCCCCTTCCAAATGTTCCCTTTGTCCATCCGAAGAAAAAACCAATCTTGTGTACTGCTCATTGACTCATTCATGAGTTGAAAAGTTTTGATCAATTTTTTATAGCAAATTGATTTTCCAGCTTTTGCAGAATTGGCAAACCTATTTTGAACATTTTTTTTTACCTAAATTACTCATCAACTTCCAATTTGCAAAATACAATAATTACTCCGTTCCAGCTAAAATCAAATAGACCCCAATGACCAAATAGTTAATTAGAACTATATTTTTTTTATCTTTAACAAGCCCCTATTCTGCCTCAAACAACAAAGTAACAGTTACAAAATTAACTGAAACTTTAACTAACAAATATATTGAAAAAATCCCTTCGCTCCACCCAACCCCCTAAAACACCCCAACTTTGATGGCTATTGGCTGTGGCAGGAGCCCGAACCACCCCTTCACATCCCATATTTCTTCCTCTCCTCACATCAACACCCCATTACTTCTGCTGGCATCCCTTCACTTTCCCTAACCACCAATCTATGGTAGCAGATTAGGAGGTTATGTTTCTGCAGACCAATGGGTTCACAAACAAAGCCTCCTCTTGCACTTTTTAATCACGGCTTGCAAGTCCTCCCTTTTCGGTCGTACTTACTCAACTACACAAAATGTAATCGCAAATTGGAACTTTTAGTGACTTATGAACTCATTGCATTAACTAAACATTAAAGTTTCCATTGTCAATTGCTTTGGCAGAATAGCAAGGTCACTCTATTAACCTACAGATCAATGGTGAAAATATTGGAACATTAATTTGTAAGAGATGATGGAAGTGGGAGTTCATCTTGGCAATGGTACTAGGAAATGGAATCCTAGAATGTCACCTTATGTCTCTGCAAAGCATAAAGGTTTTCATATTACAAATCTTACTCAAACTACTCAAATTTTTATTAGAAGCTTGTGATTAAGTTTTTGATGCAACAAGTAAAGGAAAACAATTTTTAATTGTTGGGACAAAAACATTGCAATCGATTAAGTAACATTGACTGCAATAAGGGCTTGGCGTCATTATGTTAAACAAAAATGGTCTTGTGTCATTACGTTACACAAAAATGGTTGGGGGTATGTTAACAAGTGATTTCACTATAAAAAAGAGACTTCATAAGTTTGGGGACCTGAGAATAGAACAAAAGGCAGGGAGACCTGCCTGTCTTCCAAAGAGAGATGCAGCTATGTTGAATAGACAATTATCCTACTAGCAAAAGTATTTGGGCAACAGCTATGAAAACAAACTCTCTGCAATAGAAGAGGTAATGCTACATTCATTGACTCTCCCAAAACCCTAGGGAATGTGTAATGGGCCACATTTTTAACTAAAGAACTAACTGCAATTTGCAAATGAATTATTGAACTAACTTAACATTTTTGCAAATTTGTATAACAAAGTTTTAATCAAGATATTGAATTTCATGCATATTAAGATGAGATAGATATTTGTATAACATTTTTGTATAAATAATCAAGACATTTGTATAACATTTTTGCATAATTTCATAAAACAATATGAGATAGATAGATCATTAACCCTCCCAAGTCCCAATACATGCATTCATCTTTTCCTTTTCTTCCTTCATTGAATTGGCAGCTACTCAGATTTTAGATCGGCAAGTTCAATATACAACTTAAACATTAAATTCCAGAATAGAACTAAGATAACCAGAAAGAACAGCAATCTTACATACAAAGAGTACATAACCATATTTCTCTTACATCAAATTGTAGGCAACCAAATTACTGAGAGAGGAAAAAACCGAATAATAAGAAAGCAGCAAACCCATCAAAGCACAACAACAGCACTTTCTACAATAATATTTGCCTTGCAAAATTACACAAAAGCTACTGCTAAGATGCAGTCAAAAGAATCTCGAGTTGATTAGTCAGATGTTAGAAAGAAAAAGTACATTGTAATAGATGCATACATAGCCACTGTTACAGCAGCTACAATAATTAACAATTAACAAAACAACTATCATATTGAAACAAAAGAATCAACATGCTACATACCCCGCCATTTGCTGACAACAGAAGATGCTGAAATGTTGAAAAATGTGGTCTTGCATTCTGTTGCAACAGCCTTGGCAAGCATAGTCTGCCACATTAAATGGTTATCAGCACTTGGAATTCAAACCAAAGAAAAAAAATTAGATAAAGCAATAAAAATTAGACAAAAGGAATACAGATGCAACTTTCTTCATCACACAAATCAACTTTATCAGTTAAATGAGGCTGAAACTTGAGTTCCATTCATGCACAGGTGAACAGCAAAAGGCAATGACAAAGATGAGTCAAGGTAATCAACAATTTAGTCCCAGCATGGGTCAAACTAACGAAGCAAAAGTCACAATTCTCAAGCACAGCAGCTCACAAAGAACATTATTAGCCATCAATCTATATCAAGCTACAGGCATAGCACTAACAGTTTGTACCATGCCCTCATTCATGGCATGCAAATATCAGTTCCAATTGTATATGACCATTCACAAGATGATCTAATTAAACAACTTAGTCACCAACAAAGTCTGGAATCATGTCACATCGCCATCTGGGTCGACCAAGAAATCATTGCATCTATGACATCTTCCATTATCCACATCTATTAAATAGACTGAGGTAGATGCATTAAAAAGTGGTCACATGGACCTAGCAGTAGCACAGCCCCACAATCTGTAATATCCAAGTACCTATATTAAAATAATGATGCTTGATTGAAATGATTTAGTAAACTATTACGGACAATTTCAGGTTCGGGCCAGGGCCTTAAATATTCAACCATTTGTTGATGGCACCTAATGAACACATGCGCGACACATGTGCTCAATTAGACTATAACCCCACACCTGATGGAAGCATATAGGTGCATCAACTTATTTTAGACAGTATCTCCATGCCTAACGAGCACAATAAGAGCACCTGTGTGAAATTATGCTAGTATGTTTGCATCTAATGTGCGCAAAAAGGACGCACATATCTCATCAATTTTGGCCTTCATTCCTGATGGGCGCATGCAATCTGTGTTTATAAGAGGCATTTGCCTTTTTTCAGCTCATTTCTATGTGATTTTCGGAGAGATGAGAAAAGAAAGAGAGAAGAAGAGAGAGAGGAGAAGAGGGAAGGGATCTTGAAGTGAAACTTGAAGGATCTTTAGGAATTAAGTTAAGAAAAGTGAATTCCAAACTTAGTTCCTCATTCTTTTGCTAAAATTGCTAAATTTCTTCTTCATGTTTGTCTCAAATCTAAGATTCATGCTCTTTTACTCCATGCATGTGTTCATTCATGCCCCTTATGAAGCTTGGCTAGCATTCATGCCCCTAATTCTTAGATTAAGTCATTTGTTCATGTTTGAGAAAGACAAGGTTTAAACTTACAGACATCTAGAGTGGTGTGAATAGGTGTCTTTTCATAAAATTACTAATTTTAAAATTATTAGATTCAAATACAATATGCATAAATTATTTGCAGATCAAGATGAGTGTAAACATCAGTCATCAACAAAAATTTAAAAAAACAAAATGTAAGGAATACGGAATTTGGTGATGAAGGAAAACTTCTAACGTGTTCCAAGAAAACCTTTCGGGTTACTAGTAGCCAACTAAAAGATTTCCAATGTTAAGAAAAGTCAACTTATAGACCAAATAACAAATGCGCTATCTTAGCTGACTAACTCCGAACTAGTGACCATCTAAGACCCTCCTTAGATCTACATCACAATAACTACCCAAGTACTCCAAGTATCTCTAAGTAATCTTCCGTTGTTGAACGCCTTCATAGTGAACTTTAAAAAATGTGGATTTTATTGTCTTCCAAAGAGACTTAATATTCCACAAAAATAAAAGACTCAATTGAGGAGACTCATTCCTTCAAATCTCCAATAAAATAGATACAAGATTTTCACTCTTTATAAAACAAGTGTTTAACCTTCAAGAATTCTTTCACTCTTCAAATACTTGTTCTTCTGCCTTGGCAAGTCTGATGACTCACTCTTCTATTTGTAGAGTGTCCAAAAATGAACTTCAACCTTCAGTCAAGGCAATTCATCTTTTTGAAGTAGTGGAAAGTAACAATGTCTTGCTTGAGTATCAAACTCATAGTTGGCCTGTAATCCCTTATGTAACTTGATCGCTTGAGCTACCAACATGCCGGCCACTTGCGGATTCTTGCTGGTAATGAACAGTCTTCTTTAGCATAAGCACCTATCTCACACTATACTTGTGGTTTGGCTCTAGAAATGAAACTATCTCCTTGAGCTTAAGCACTCAGCTCGCGCACCACTTGCGGTTTCGTTTTGGAGATAAAATAGCCTCCTTTAGCTTAAGTGCATAGCTCGCAGGCTACAGATTGAATCTGGAATTAAAAGAACCTCCCTCAGCATAAGCAACTAGTTAGAAACCTACTTACGTGTTAAACTTGGAATTGAAACTTCTCTCAACTCGAGTGGCCCACTAGCGACCTACTTGCATGTTTAATCTAAAACTGAAACAAATTCTCTCAGCATGAGCGATCCTCTTGCTTGAGACTTGCAGCTCATTTCTCAACATTGAATTGAGTGTATTTGTTTAACATTTTATAGATGCATCACTATGTAAATGTTAGAAAACATACAGTCACGGAATATGTTAACCAATGAAGATCAAAAAATTTTCATGATAATTGTTTGAAAATCCAGAAAATTATTGAAGTATCCTCTTACATGTCCTTGTAAGAGTCTTTTGAGAAATCTCTACACCAAGTTAAGCTAAGCTATTTTGTTTCCATTTCTAAAAAATATTAGTTTATTTTGTAGAGCTTTCTACAAAATGAAACATCGTAAGGAACTAACGGAATATATAGTGACACGTCCCCATATATTTTGTGTTTGTGAAGGTCATATGCCTATCATTCACGGGCAAATAAAGTGGCATCTAACCCTATCCATAAAGTATAATATCTAGACAGCCCACTCACAAGTTTAAATAGTGCCTAATGGCACAAGTTCCTGAGATATAATATGTAAATCAATCTTCAAAGGTTTGACTCTAGTCAAAAAGGTTCATCACTAGCCTTCAATTCATATTTTATCTTCATATATAATTTGTATCATCTTCACGTGCTCTTCTGAAAGATGTTCAGTTGAGCCACCTCTTTAGCAAGGTTTTTCAAGCAAAGTGATGGCCTCATCAACAAAGCACAAAGGTGATGTTAGTTTCATTCACATTTCGTCCATGATTCTGATATTCAACCTTTTGAATATTTATGGTGATTCACATTTTATTCTTCGCATTTTATTATTGCTAGCTAAATTTTTAGCTTATACTGGATTTCACCCCCTTTTAGATTGGCAGGCTTAGAGCACTTCATGGACTTAGAGAGGTGGGTGCTCTTTTCAGAAGATCTTTTGCAATAATGTTGTTATTTATGTATTTTGTCTATGTCATTGGGAACAATTTAAACAATTGAAACATTTGGCATGTATAAGTTGTTCTATTGAGTCGGTGGGCCGTCCATTTCTTCAGTTTTTATGTTATTGTAATTTTGCAAAATTTTGATATTGGATGTGATGCGGACATCCAAGACGAATATTTACTTTGATTTTCCTTCCAAATTAGATTTGATTTTATTTCCATAACAATTTTAATTATTAATTTGATTTGATTTGATTTGATTTTTATTTCGTAGAAATTTGATTTTATTTCTTTTTATTCTATTTCCCAATTAGGAGTGTTGCGCCCTCGAGTTCCGACCGTCGTACGATGAGAATCCGAGTTCACACTTTGCACTCTTTCGATACCCTCGGTCGGACGGACGGAATCGTGCAACACAATAGTAATCGTTAAACTCAATGAGAATGACATTACAGGAAGGAAAAAAGGGAGGAGGGCACAATGCACTAGGATTTTACGTGGAAAACCCCTTCTTTAATGATGGGGGAAAAACCACGGTGATGGACTATGGGTCCGAAAGGTTCCACTATACTTAAAATGGGTTACAACTAATTACAGTGGCACTTTTGATAGCCACACAGGATTACAACACGTGAGATCTTATTCCCTCTTCACTTTTCTAGCTTTCTCTCTTGCGCCTGTTTCTCTTTTTCTTTCTTTCTTTCTCTTAGACGCTGTTCACAATGTGTATGCAGACTGCTAGCCGTTGGAATCCTTTTCTCAGTCATTTAGATGAGGTATTTATAGGGAGAAACATGCCCTTGAAATAGGGACACGTGGCGTTGGTGTTGGCGTGTGCTAGAAAGCCAACCACCAACTCTGCTGATTTGGCGTGTGCTGGGAGGCCAGCCGTCCACTCTACTGATTTGGCATGCACTGGGAAGCCTACCACCAACTCTGTTGATTTGGCGTGTCAGGTGACGTTAGTCCCGTAATGATTGAACATACTCTAAGCGCCATGATTTCCTGTGGAAGTAGCATGTTGCAGAGAACGCGTGCTCCATGGTAATAGTGAGACGTCTGAACTGGCGTGATCGATCACCTTGGCCCCCTTTTCCCTTGATCTGATGATTCAGAGATGAAGCGATAGTCCTCGTGCCAAAAAAGCCTTCTAGGTTTTTGCCAAATCCTCAAGCTCAGAGTTAGGTTCTCGGACGTTAATTGGGAGTTTCACTTGCTAGAGGCCCTCGGGATTTCAGTGTTGCGTTCTTGGCTTCATGTCCTCGGGATTTTATTAGAGACATAGGTCTCTTATAGTGTTCTCGGGCCGCCTGGGTTAAATTGGTCTCTCAGACCATTGCAGCCATTTGGGCTTCTTGGGACGCTGGCCCATGTCCTCAGGCTTCTGAGGCCAATTTAACCTCTTAGGCTAAGTTGGGCTTCTAGGGCCTCTTAGGACATGACGGACTGCTTATGGGCCTCTTGGGCCAAATCATCCTCGTAAGCCCCTTGGTTTGTAGACTAATTTTTTTGGGCCTTTCTTTTTGGGCCCTGGGTGCCGGGACCCATCAAGGAGTTATTTGGTAGTGATTTTATTTTCAATTTTATTAGGTATCGAGTTCTCTATATAAGAACCCCTACTTCTATTATTTAGGTATTAATGATTGATCAATGAATGAATGAATGTTTTGAGAAATCGAATACAATTAGCTATTCGTAACTTTCTCTTCCTCTCCCCATTGGTTTGATCTCTTTCTTGTCTCCACCCCTCTACTCTTTGTTCTTGTCTCTACCCCTCTATTACTCTTCTCTCTACTTTTTCCCTCCTCCCTACATCAATTGGTATCAGAGATAAAATCCTACCATTTTGCTTTCAGCAACAACACCACTCCACCAGCAACTACATCATCCCCACCAATAACATCCACATCCCCACCAGCATCAGTACCACCCTACTAGCACCGCCATCCACTGTCCAGCCTGCCACGTTCGTCCCGTACAACCAGCAACATCACTAACTCCGCCGCCCGCTGTCCCACCACCCGTTGGCCACCCTACAAAAGTCTTACCGTGCATCTACTGGTCCATCTCCACCACCACTGCCTCCTCTTATATTGTCAAAAAAAAAAAAACGTTTGTTTCTGTCTCCATAGAAAAAAAAAGGTGATTTTTGTTGAGCACTGCCTCTGTTTAACACCCGTGTTCTGTTTGTAACAAAAAAAAAAAACCCAAAAAAAAGGAGGAAGAAGCAAAGAAACAAAGCATCGAAGGGGCTAAACATCCCAGGAAGCAGCGATTCCCGCCCAACTGAGCAGTTACAATCGTCACCGCCACCACAGCAAGAGGCAGAACCCATCGCCGCAACCGCAAGCCATCCTCTACGTTGCCGCTGACCATCACCTCTCCGGTTACCACCAATCCACCTCTAGCCCAACACAACCATCCAAACCACCCACGTTCAATCTTCTCTAGCCAAACCACGCCCAAGCCCAAACCCAAACCCAAACCCAGCCCCACCATACTACGACCCGACCCGAACCCCTAACCCGAAACCCTAGCCGGGACGCCCGCGCCATAGCCCCACCCAAAACCCTCACCTCCACATGCCTTCAGCGAGGAAAAAAACAAAAAAAAAAAGAGCGAGGAGTAGAGAGAGAAATCACGAATTGAGTTGAGCTGATTCGTCATCTGCATCTTCTTTGTCTTTGTGTCATCATCCTCGTCTTCATCTTCTTCGTCTGTGTTCGTGTTCGCCTCCATCATCACCTTCGTCACCGTCACCGTCGCTGTCGCCTTCATCGTCGTTGCCATTGCAGCCGCTGCCTTCATCGTCGTTGCCATCGCAGCCGCCGCATCCCCTCTCTCTCTGCGTCTGTGCTTTGAGGCCAAGCGAAAAGGTAACGAAAACAATAGAAAAAAAAGGGGGGCGCATGAAAAGGAAACCAAAAAAAAAAGAAAAAAAAGGAGAGAAAAAAAGAAAAAAAAAGGAGAGAAAAAACAGAGAGAGGAAAAAAAGGAAAAAAAAAAAAAGAGAAAAAAAGATAGAGAAAAAAAAAAAAAAGCAAATAAAATTCAAACAGTAAAAGATTCTAATCGCAAGACAATTTTAAACAAGTAGATCAGATCATCTCCAAGGCAACCTCAACAAGTGGGTCAGATCATCTCCAAATGTGTTTGTTCCATGTTCTTTTTGGATAGCATATTTTATTTATCTGTAATAGTATTTAGTTTTATTTACACGTTTCATTTTATTTCTGATTAAAAAAAAAAACACACAAAACACAAACCCTTTCTTTCACATCCTATTACCTTTATAGTGTTCCACTTGATTCTCATTTTATCATTTAATAGATTAGCAATACTAATTTGCATGATCTGAACTATACAAATCTCACAGAAAAAAAAAAAAACAAAAAAAAATTTTATTGATCTCAATTCCGTCAAGTGTTGTATGCACTTGCCTAGTCATCGAATTATTTTCCAGAATATCCCTAACCTAATCATGGCTTCTAACCAATTTGAAGCTCTCAATCAACAGTTAGCCCACTTAGTTTCCGATTAACAACAATTACAAAACCACATGATTGCCATTCAAACTGACCTAGCCATTGCTCAACAGACAAATTTGGATCTTGCAAATCGGATTGCCATTTTAGAACTAGGGCCTCACTCATCAGATGCTGAAAACTCTGATGTATCACATAACAAAGCTCACCGACGAAGGCAAAACAGACGAACCCCTAGCAGACACGATCGCAGGCCTCGATACTATGATCAAGAGCGAGATCCGAATGACCACCTCTTCAAAAATATCAAACTGGATACTCCTACTTTTGACGGCTGCTTGGACCCTCGAGTTTTCACTCAATGGGTCTGCGATATGGATCGTTTCTTTTAATAGTATGATGTGTCAGAAGACAAGAGAGTTTAATTTGCCAGCCTTAAGTCGACCGGCAACGCTCAATTATATTGGGAAAATGTAGAGGACCTCCTAATTTGACGTCAAACCATCCCTGTTCGAAATTGGACTGAAATGAAACGACGCCTTCAAGAGAAGTATTTACCCCGCTCTTACAGTAGCAACTTACTCGACCAGTAGAATTCCCTTCGACAGGGTAATCGATCCGTAACTGAGTATGTGACTTAATTCGATGACTTCCAAATGAGATGTCATATCATTGAAAACGAGGCCATGACGTTGAGTAGGTTCCGGCAAGGACTGCACGAGGATCTTAGGAGAGAACTTGTCCTTCGTGGAGTTACGATTTTGGACTATACGTATAATTTCGTCCAAGACTTTGAGTTAGTTACCAGGATGCCGTATCGTCAATCCACATCACACACTCCTGCCACCAATTCTAAATCTGTCTTAGGAACCCCTCCCTCCACCGTTACCCCTACAAGGGAACCTCAAGAAAATGATGTTGAAACCAAAAAAGAAATTTTCAGTTACAGTGTTTCAACTGTAAAGGTTTTGGGCATATTTCTTCCACATGTCAGAGTAAAGCTTTATTAATTGACGGACAAAATGAAATAAATAAGGAACTCCTTAAAGAACAAGTCTATGAACCCAAATTAGAGAAGTTTGATGACTTGAATGACGATGACCTTGACACATTTGTGAGCTGTATTCGGCCTACTTCCTCTCATATAGACTACAGTTCATCCTTCCTCAATACACTATTTTTAGGCATTGTGCGATACACATTGACACAATTTAAAGAAGCTGATCATTGGCATCGTCACGCTACTTTTCACACTTATATCAAAGTGAATAAGAAAGCTTGCAAGGTAATTGTAGATAGCGGTAGTTGCATCAATGCGGTCTCTGCTAATACTATTTCTTGTTTGGGATTAAAGGCGGTCCCACACCCTAGTCCATATATCGTAGATAGCGATAGTTGTATCAATGCGGTCCCCGCTAACACTATCTCTCATTTGGGGTTAAAAGCGGTCCCACACCCTAATCCATACCGCGTCTCTTGGATTGATAAATCTTCTATATCTATGCAAGAACGTTGTCTTGCACCCATTCAATTTTTAGGGTACAAATACCACATTTAGTGTGACGTTATACCAATGGATGTGGGTCATGTTACTCTAGGAAGAACTTGGTTATACGCCTTGGATGTCACAATTAAAAGTCGTTCTAATTCCTATTCTTTTATTCACAAAGGCAAGAAACTTCATATCCATCCTTTACCCCCAAAACCGATGCCTCTCAATAGAACAAAGGCTGTAGTAAAGACAAAAGGATTACATATTATTAGTCTCACAACATATGATCGTGTAGCCATCATTAAGCCTATTATGTTTACTGATATTGTTCTCGGAGCTTTTCCAAAATTATTAAGCCTTATCCTGATGTCCCCACACGTTCATACACCCATGTTGGCCACAATATTTGCACCACATCTTCATGATTTACACATTGAGATCAGTACATATTTGGAAACAATTCAGACCTCATGTCAATTTCACATTGATGTGCATAAAATCCATGTTGCCTTTTATATTGGAGGTTCTGTTCTAAGTTGGATCATACCACAGCAGCGTCTATATGGGCCCGTTTCTATATTGCATACTTGTAGTGCTAGTCCATTTAAAATTTTACAGCGATTCGGGTCAACTGCATATGTTATTGATCTTTTATCTCCTTTTGACACTATCTTTTATGTTGACAGTTTTCTCGGTTTTCACCCATCAGTTGATTCTTTTGATGGGCCCCCTGACATACCACATATTGCATATCGACCTATTTATACACACTTCTCCACCCTCCCGGCACACAATAATAAAATTGATACTATTTTAGATGAGCAGCTTATGTCGCCCAAGGATAGAACAATTCAGTGTTTTCTTGTCAAATGGATTGGCTGGATTGAGCCCGAGACTGCTTGGATTGCTAGCGAGCCATGCCACCAGTTTGACCCCGGCATATTCCACCTCTATCAACATCCACAGGATTGCACATCTCTAGGCCCAAATCCTATTCCTTCAAGCAACATTGGTGGCTTAGTTCGATTTAGGTTCCACTCCCACGTGTCTCTCAACATTGATGGCCGCTTGCACCAATGCTCAACTTGCGCGTGGGAAGTTCACTACAGAAGTTTAACTCGACGGAGTCAAGTTCCAGCCACCCAAGAAGAATTGATGTGGAAATCCAAGACGAATATTTGTTTTGATTTTCCTTCTAAATTAGATTTGATTTTGTTTCCATAATAATTTTAATTATTAATTTAATTTGATTTGATTTTTATTTCGTAGAGATTTGATTTTATTTCTTTTTATTCTATTTCCCAATTAGGAGTTATTTGGTAGTGATTTTATTTTTAATTTTATTAGGCATCAGGTTCTCTATATAAGAACCCCTACTTCTATTATTTAGATATTGATGATTGATTGATGAATGAATGAATGTTTTGAAAAATCGAATGCAATTGGCTATTCGTAACTTTTCCTTCCTCTCCCCCTTGGTTTGATCTCTTTCTTGTCTCTACCCCTCTAATCTTTATTCTTGTCTCTACCCCTCTATTACTCTTCTCTCTACTTTTTCCCTCCTCCCTACATCAGGATGACTTCGGCATTATAATATTATGTTGAGCAGGTACAAGAAGTTGGTGATGAAAAGAAACAAAATGACCTTATCCTAGGACAGATTGATTATATTTTTATAGTTATTAAAGTACTAATGGTACTTCATGCAGTGTCGTGACCTGAGATTAAGGTTTATCAATGTTTATAATAAATTCAAGTTGCGACACAATTGGTCTCCAAAAAGCAACCAAAAGAAACAAGGGGAAGGGAGCATCAAATAGTGCTTTTCCCTAGAGTTAACATCTAAACTTCAAATATAAAAGGTAACCCATTTCCAATAAATATCCCCCCTCCACCACCACCACAAAAAAAAAAAAAAAAAAAAAAGAGGGCAACAGCGAAAGCATGCCGCAGGAAAGAAGAAAAAATGCCAACACAAGCAATCCTCTTTTCACTAGATCATATCCGGCTGCAATTGCTACTACCATGAAACTACACACGCTGAAAGGATCTTCTTAACAACACCAACACTCAATGGATGTATGACGGAATTAAAGGCATGTGGTCCGTGACATAGTTCTAAATTACATTCCCCAATACATAGCCATTCGCCGGTGGTAATAGTACCCAAAAAGCACATTATACTAACATAACAAATACCAACACTTTCACAGGCATCCAAGAAAAGAACCAAAATTGCAATGTGAATACAAATTCAAAAAAAGATCAATAAAAATCATAAGGTAGCATTAAAATCAATTTAACATACCTACTCCAAATCAATATGATGTGGCATTATAACTACCAATGCAATGTAAAAAACATAACAATGAAACAGAAATATCCAAAATGTCATGGAGCTAAGAATACTAACAAAAATCACACATACCTTACCTGTCCCTGGAGGACCGAATAGAAGTATACCTTTCCATGGTGATAATAGACCAGTGAAGTACCTTGAAATATGGCAGGAAAGATTAGAAATGATTAAAAGTATAGATCAAACATCAGACACAGAAGAACATAGCACATGATATGCTTATCGCCAGGGAGACAATATATTGGAAAAATGGGATACAAGTACAACACACACTATTTTCCCATATGGTACTTTGGAAGTAAAATGTCAGAGCATTACAAACCAAGAAAGCAATATGCATAATCCTGTCATCCTTCTAGCAGGTAGAATGCAGAGCTGGCATCGACTGGTGATGGAATAGACCTTATACTGGAGACCTACTCATGTTTAACTTCTGTAGTGACATTAAAAAGGTTCTCTCAAAGCCAAAGGAGACTAAATAGTCCATGATATATGCAATAAAGAATTAATAAAACCGTTTAAAAAATGTAATGCAACAAAAGGAATGGAAAATGTGATACCACTAAGACCAAGCAAAGATGCCCAAGTAAATTAATCATAGCTAAACCTTAATCGTACAGTTTTAAACATATTTCATCTTTCAAAATCTAGTTTTGTTATAAATATGAGATTTTGTTGTATTAAAATGTTGATTCAAATGAGTAGAATTGCCTAAAACACATCATTGTCTAAAATATGATTAAAGGGGGTTAATTTTAGTATATAATTCAATTTTGATGTAGTTATGAATAATTACATCTGATATAACTGATATTGCTATGCATTGCCCGATATAGCCAACAGTAATACGGATGCGACCGATATCGATACCAATATTTTCATCCATGCCACTAACTTCAAGAGAAAGAAAAGTGATGATTGTATTGCACCTTTACCATATATCTAAAATAGCACGCGACACATGTCGCAACCTAAAATGTTAAATAACAAAAATTAACACTGAGGAAATCAGCAATGTTACTCACTTTGGATATTTTATTGGCATGACAACCGCTTCTTTAAGCAAGGGTTTGGCATTCTCAAGACCCTTGATGCTTTCCCACTTCACATCTGGATTCCCACGAAGAATATCTCTGTGCAGGAAACAAATAAACAAATGTCATGAGTTTCTAAAGTCCATAATGGAAAAAGAAGACAATCTTTCTATCTGATTATTTCTTTTTATGATATTTTATAATATCCTCAAAGAAAACTATCTGATCAATCAAGGCAATCTAGATCAAGCCCAGCCAATTACCTACATAGGCCCTCTGCTAAGGTTCGTGTTTCTGCATCATCAAGAGGAGGAAGCAAAGGCTTCTGACTGAGAAGAAAATAGCAAAGATCAGCACATTCCTAATTTCAAAAACAGGGAAAAGTTACACAGTCAGGAAAGAGTTCAGCCCTACACCAAGAACAGATATGATTGAATAAACAAAAATATACAGGCCCAAAGACAGCTGCAGTCTGTTATGATGCAAGGAATTGAAGTAGCAAGTGAAAATCCTTGAGACATTCATCCACTTCTTTACACAAAATTTATGCAACTTTATGATTTAGAAGCAACAGGCATTGTTTTTTTCCTTTATTAAGTATGAGGGAATAAATTGCTTGTGTACCTACTCTCTCTTCCTAGTGACAGTAGAATATGCACAAGTAACAAATAGTCACCTAACATAGTTTCCCCACTCTTCACTTGCATCCTAAAGTACCTAGTTGGACACTCAATAGTCAAACACGGGTATGACACAAACAAGTGGAAAAATTTATGAAAACTTTGAAGAATGGCCGAGTTGGACACTTTGGCATGGCCCATGTCTGATAATCATACCTGAGTCGTAAGCAAGATAGACTGGTCGTCCTATCATAGCTGATAGTGATAACCCTTCATCACCGATAAAATTCAGACAGCAGTTGCACATCCCATACTAAGATGAGATACACAAACAAGATTCTGATCAAAGTAAGCCTAAGTCATCGAGGTCATTAAAGTTCCAACGGATGGAAAGAAAATTAAAAAAACATAGTTTAAAGACCAATGGAGCAACTCCAAGTAGTTCTACTTGACTTTTCCAGTCAAGCTTCCCAATATTGCCATAGCAAATTAGCGTGGAATGGGAAATTACTAAATGTACAAAGAGCATTTATAAAGGGCAAGAAAAGATGGAGAAGAGGCCATAGCATTTGTTTATTTTATGTACATCTTTGTACCTGTCCTTCCCTGTACATTTAGTGAAACTCAGAGAATTGTGATTATAATAGTGTTCCTCCAGCTCTGTACCATCATAAGGCCCTATTGAAGGTAGTATATGCAAAAACAAAGCTACTCCAGCTTCACTTGACAATGGCTTCCAAAATAGTATTTCCATTTTACTAAAGCTCTATCAACCATTTTTTTCAATGGAAAGATAATTGAACAAAACATCAGTCCATCCATGTATTTAGAACATTTTAAGGAGCCTTGAATTTCACAGAGATGGAGAAAACTGCAAGTTTAACTTAGATCAAAATCTCAACTTATCTGCTAGTGCAACTATATTGAGGGTTGATAAATATGCATACATAAATTAAATATGCCAATCTAAATCATATACCTGAGTAAATATTCTTCATATGATATATTTTGGTATCCAAATTCAATGTGTAATCAGATTTCATCTGAATTTAAAAGAAACCACTAGTTCATCTTGCTGATGTTTTCCAGGAAAGCAACCATAGAACTAATTAATTGACAATGTATTATACAGAGAAAGGCCAATGGTCAATAGACTACGAAAATCTTACGGTTTGTCATCAGGTCTGTTCGGCCATCCTCCATTGGCATGGACCATAGCATTGCTCCCCTGTCATTAATCCAACCAAATCAACCATATCAAACAGCTAAAACCGGCAGTAAAAGAAAGAACCCAAACAACAGTCAATTAATAGTAACACACAAAAAATTACTTGATTCTGAAACTGCTCGTAAATCGCTAATTCAGTTTTCCCGGTAACAATTCCATTCCCATTCGGTAAATCCCCATTATTATGGGCCGAACTCCCATTACTTCGGCTACTCGAGGCTCCCATCACGTCTTGCTGTTTCGGCTCCCTCTTTCTTCCAAACTTCGCATCATAAAACAACTTAAAATCCTAAGTCAGACAAACAATCGCTTATAATCTCAAGCACATGTCTCAATTCAAGATTCAACTCAACTCTATTCGGTAATTTGCAATCAGCATACATAGCAATCATCCATCAAACGCATCTTAAAGAAGCTATTTATATTCCAACATTGAACTTAATCAAACATTAAAAAGGAAAAATTAACGAATATCTTAGAAAACAAGATTTGAGCCGTCGGTGAAAGTTGAAATCTCGAAGAGGCAGGAAGAGGCCTAACCTGGAAGCTCCAGCGAGTGAGAGAAGGCTCGTCGGACATCGACGGCGAACTGAAAAGAGGATAGAGAAGAGAGAGAGATCTGCCGAGCCGGCTTTCTCCCTGCCTCCGCTCCTCTGTCACGAACTTCACTTGCTTCCGCCAGACTGGAGATACCAGTTCAGGAGAGCACGTGCTCGAATATATATCGTTCGTTTTCGCCGTGTCGAATTTCTCAGACGGAACTGTCACTGGCACGGACTCCCGCTTTGCGACACAGACTGTGCTTACCGCTTCCCTGCCCGTTAAATTTAATCCCACGACTGTGGGCTGAGCTCCCCTTTCTTTTTTAAAAAAAAAATTATTTTTTGTATTGTTGTTTTTAAAATTTTATTTTAATTGTATTTTTTTTTGTTTTTAAAATTTTTTATGAAATAAATATACATAATCCTTATCATCTATTTTAATTTTAAAATATTTAAAAATATCAAAAAAATATTTTTATAATCTTTAAATATTACATGTATAATAATAATTTAAAAATATATGATTATAAAATTATCATTTTGTAAGTTTATAAAATATAATATTACTTATAAAATAATATTTTAGTAATATATAATTATAAAATTATTATTTTATAAATCTATAAAATATAATTATACTTATATAATAATATTTAATAAGTTAGTCTTTTATAAAATTAATTAAAAATATACAAACAAAAATGTAAAAACAAAAAATTGGGGACTAAGTCATTGTTGTGATTGGGGCCAATGACTAAAGTTCCATTTAGAATCGCACCTTTGGAGTTAAAAGCATTGAAGGATCATTTGACGACCACTTTAATCTTAACCATTTTAGAAGGATTCGAGAGATATGTAATTTACTGTGAAACATCCATAAATAGTCTGCGGTATGTATTAATACAATATTGTTTGCAAATCAAGACAACTAAAGACTTATAAAAGGAATTATCCAACCCACGATTTGTAATTACCGATGATCATCTTCATATTAAAAATTTAGAAACACTATTTGTGTGGAGAGAAATTGTTGGTATGCGAATGTTTTAAGTCACAAGACAATAAATTTAATCGCCCATTTGAAGATTAAAGAAATGGAGATGCCTAATCATATAAATAATTGTGAAATTAGGAAACATTCTTAAGGTACGCATATAATTTTATTGTACTTTCAAGTACAACTGGATATATATATATATATGTTCAATTTTTAAGAATTAAAGGAAAAAATTTTAAATGAATATCATTAATTCAAGTACACCATCAACTCAATTTAGAGATTAATAAGATATACTAAGATTTACGAAAAATATTTTAGTGGCAAAACATAAATAGAGAAATTATAACGTTTGTAGAATAATATATAATTTATCAACAAGTAAAAGTTAAGTAACAGAAGTCACTAGATTTTTTTGTAACTTATGCATACTTTTAGTTAGAAATGGAAGATATAATGATTAGTTTGTTGAGAACATTAAAGAATCTTGATACAATATGGATGATCATTGATCAACTAATAAGTCATCCCACTTCATCATTGTAAGAATGACTTTTTTAAGGAATTGATTAGCGAGGTTATATATAAATGAAATAGTTAAACTTCATGGGATTCCAACTTCAATCATGTTAGATAAAGATTCAAGATTTGTATCAAAATTTTAAAATAGTATATGTCAAAAGTTGGGTATTAAATTAAAATTCAACATGACATGTTATCCCCAAATGCATGGATAATCAGAATGAATTATCCAAATTTTGGAAAAATGTTGAGAACTTTAGTTTTAAAATGAAAGAAAATTGTAATGATTATTTACGGATAGTTAAGTTTATCTACAATAATAGTTATCATGCAAGTATCATTATTGCTCCTTTTGAAATGCTTTATGGATAAAAATATTATTCACTTATTCATGGGAAAGAAATTAGAGATGCAAAACTCCTGAGATTCAAAATAATTTAAGAGACATTGGATAAAATTTATTTAATTCAATATCAATTTAAATTTATTTAGAGTGGACAGAAGAATTATGTAGATCGTAGAAGGTTAGAGTTCAATTTTAAGATTAGAGATTATTTATTTTTGAAAATATCTCCATCTAAGAAAATCTCTTAATTTGGGTTAAAAGGATTGAAGCCAAGGTTTATTGGAATGATTGAAATCTTGGAGAAGATTAGAGAATTATTTTATCAATTAGCTTTGTCTTCTAACCTTGAGTAATGTCCATAATGTCTTTTAAGTCTCAATACTCTATAAATACATTTATGACCCTTTACACACTATTGAGTATGAAATGTTAATGGTTAATAAAGATTTAATGTACATCAAAAAAATTGGTTTAAATTTTAGAAAGACAAGATTAAATGCTCCATACTAATTTTGTCATGTCCTCAATCTCGAAAAAACTTAATTCATCATTTATTAATTTAATTATTATCTTAATTCATTAGTAATCTAAAAATTTAAAAATTCACTAACAAATTTTTGAAATTCTAATTAAATATTAAACGTGAATTGCAAATTGAAAACCAACAAGCAACTTGAAATAAAGTAATCAATCACATTATAAGACATGAAATGCCACACTTATAAGTAGCTCAAAAAGTTGACAAAAATTTTAATCTCGAACTATTCGTAAAGACAATCATCTTTTTAATATCAAAGCATTCAAATATCACAACTCACCCAAATTATTCAAGACAACCAAATGCATTATACTACTATTCAAGATTTGTAGGTAGATCCTCATAAATATAACTTTATAGACAGGGTCAAATATCACTTTCAATCTACGGATCATAGGTTTAAATTTCAATTACTATTATAATATATTAAAATATATCATAATATATCACAGTTGATTTTGGTAATAGTCCATGCACAATAAATAAAAAATTTTATATAAATATAAATAATCTTTTATGTTTTCTCATATTAGAAAAAATATCCTTATCTTTTTATAAATTGTAGAGTTTTCTTTATAATTTTTAAATACCTGTCATACAGTGCATCAAAATTTCTATAGGAATTTAAACATACAAATTTTCAAATATGTAAAATTTGCATTATAAAATTTTAAACATGTAAAATTGTTCACAATCATAATTGCAGAAATATGAATAATATTCTATGATTCTAACATTTCTTTTCAATTGTCAAGTATGTAAGGATAATTTAAAATAATTTCAATGCATACAAATCATCTACTTAGGGATTTAGAACATACTAGAATATCATATATAAAAGTCAAAGTATATAACATCATTTAAATAAGAATTCAAAACATATATGGGCTCCAATGCGGAAATTAGTATATATGGATTAAAAATATAAGTTTCATAAAAATTATAGAGAATAAGAATAGGATCACATGTATATAAATTATTAACTTTTTAACTATAAAAATACCATATGTATAAGTATTTAAAATAATAAATAATTAATAGAGTGAAGAAAAATTAACAATAAATAAAAGATGATTTAGATTCATTTGCCTTAATTTAATTTTGCCCAAATATTGCTTAATTTTACCTTAAATTTTCACTTTTCTTCCTTATTTCCCTTCTTTTCTTACTTCTCTTAGTCCCTATCTCTCTCCTCTCTCAAAGGCTAACTTAAAATGACCCAAATTCGATTGAAAAGCACATTTTTACAACAAGATGGCACGTCATGCTCGAGTTAGGCGCAAATTTAAGTATGACTGCACATTTACATCAATCAGGCATACATAGACACTTAGACAATGGCCAAACAACACATGAGCATCTCTCGGGTGCGCATTAGATGCTAGTAATTTGCCAAAGTATACTCGAGTGCTAGTTAGGCATCTTTTAAGCATGACTCTTATGTCTAAATTATGCATATGTACTTGTCAAGCATTGACCAAGCATCACTCAACTTGATGTAACCCAATCAGAATGTTGACTTTGACCAAATTCTTCATCCAATCTCAAAACTTCTCTCATTTTAACTTGATTAATCATAATCAAAATTATAAATTAAAACTTACACATTATATTTTTCCATCCTCCATAAAAATTTGATCCTCAAAATTTAACGTACCTCATCAAAGAAATAAATGAGGATGTTTCTCTCAAATCTCATCTTCTCTTTTCCACATAGCCTCTTTATATGAGTGATTCCTTCGTAAAACATTTACTAATAGAATTACCTTCGTTCGAAACACTTGATCCATTTTTCTCAAAATTTGAACCTATTCTTTACTATACATCATGTCATCATTTATACTCAATGAATTGTATTTAATAATATGTGATAGGTCGTAAACATATTTCTAATGTATTGACACATGGAAGACATTGTTGACATTCCCCAAACTTGGAGGTACCGATCTTCTCTAGAATCTTAAACGATTCAATAAATCTTAACTTTAATTTTCCTCCAATCCAAAATTGAGAGATTCTCTTTGGCGGAGATATCTTCAAAAATAAGTGATCCCTGAGTTGAAACTCAATTCCAATATTGTCCAATCAATATAATTTTTCTAACAATTTTGGGCAATTTTAGTTGATTGTGCATCAAATGAATCTTCTCAAACATCTCTTGAATAACTTATGGTCCTAAAAGTCTTTGATCTCTGATCTCCTCCCAATAAATAGGGGAATGACATTTTCTTTCACATAGAGATTTGAATGGAGCCATACAGATGCTTGATAGTTGTTAATAGTATGTGAATTTGGCTAGTGACAAATAATCATTCCAATTGTCTTTTATTTTTAAAACTAAAACCCTTAACATATCTTCTAGAATTTGGATTGTCTATTTATTTGGAGATAATAAGTTGTGTGAATTTCAAATTCATTCCCAATCTTTGGTGTAAATTTTCCTAAAATTTTAAGACAAATCTTGAATCTCAATATGATACAATTAAAATTGGCATTCCGTGAAGTCCAACTATCTCATTTATATATAGTCTCACTAGTCGGTCTCTAGAGAATGTCATCCAAATAGTAATAAAATAGGCTGATTTGGAAAGCTAATATACAATTACCTAAATAGCATTATAATTTCTTGACGTTCTCAGCAAACCCATCAAGAAATCAATTGTTATGTTTTCCCACTTCTAGTTGGGGTTGGCATAGGTTGTAAAAGACCGGTGGTTTCTAATACTTGGCCTTTAATTGTTGGCATGTTAAGTATCTTTTCACATAGGCCGTAATTTCTCTTTTCATATTACACCATCAAAATAAATTTTTAAATCTTAACACATTTTGTTAATTCTAATGTGGATAGTATACTTTCACTAGTTAGTTTCGTTCATAATTTCTTCTTTCAACTCCTCAACATCTAGTACATATATTCACTCTTGAAACTCAAAACTCTATCTATTTGTATTCTAAAATCTACTCTTGACTCCTTGTTTAAGTCACCGACAATGTCTACTAAGAAGGGATTATCTATTTGTACTCATTTAATTCTTTCTAAAATATCTAGTTGAACTTAAAAATATGACAATATCATCCATATACCTTGGGAATACGTCATAATATCATACTCTCTTCATGCAGTCCAATGTTTCCATCTCCTTAATCCTCAAATAAGTCATTAGGTTTATCGCTTGATAGCTCGAAGCATCCACTACCATATTAGCCTTTCTTGGTTAATATCTGAATCTTATAATCATATGATTTCTAGAAATCCATCCATCTTCTTTAACTCATGTTTAATTTCTTCTGAGAAAATAAGTATTTTAGACTCTTATAGTCTAAATATATTAAGAATTTCTCCTAATAAAGATAATACACCCAAATTTTTCACGCAAAGATTACCGTTACCAATTCTAAGTCATACTTCATATAATTCTTTTCTTGTGTCTTCAATTGCCTTGACTTGTACACAATAACCATCCCATGTTATATCTAGACACACCGCAATCTAATCTTTGATGTATCATGACAAATTATGAATCCTCTATATCCTTCGAGAATCGTCAAAATTGGGACTATTGTTAGATGGGCTTTAACTTATGAAAACTTCTCTCACAATCATCCACCCAATTAAATTCTACTTCCTTCCATGTTAGTTGAGTTAGTGGTATAGCAATCCTGACAAAGTTCTCTACAAATCTTCCATAATAACCCACCAATCTCAAAAAGTTTCTAACTTTAGTCACCAATATCGGTCAACTTTAGTTGATTTACTACTTTAATCTTCTTGTGATCAACCGAAATACCTCCCTTTGAGATTATGTGACCCAAAAATATAACTTTTTTAAAACAAAACTTATACTTCTTTAGTTTGGCATATAAATTCCTTTCTCGAAGTATTTGGAGAGCAATCCTTAGGTGCACCTCATGCGCCTTATAACTCCTCAAGTATATTAAAATGTTATCAAAAAATACTACCATAAACTTGTTGACATAAGGTTGGAATACCCAATTCATTAAGTACAAAAAAATTATAATAATATTAGTTAATCTACTGTACATACCTCATTTGAAAAGCTATTTTTATCACATCTTCCTTCTCAATCCTCAATTGATGATAACCCAAATAAAGATTAATATTAGAAAATACTAGAGCTCATTGCAATTGGTCAAACAAGTTATCAATTTTTGACAATGGATATTTATTCTTAATAGTGATCTTATTTAATTCTCAATCATCTATACATAGCTACATAGACTTATTTTTGTCTTTACAAATAGTACCGGAGTATCCCATGGGGACACATTTGGCCGAATAAAACTCTTCTCCAGCAACTCTTGTAATTATTTTTTTAGTATTTTGAATTCTGACGGTGCCATTTTATAGGGGGCCTTTGATATGGGTGCTACTCCAAATATGATCTCAATCTCAAATTTAATCTCTCCGTTTGGTGGTAATCCTAAAAGACCTTCTAATTTTTTTTTTTCAAATTTACATACCATAGGTATTTCTTTTGTTTGAACATTTGGCTCCCAATGGTAATTGTATAGGCCAAATAGGCTTCACATCCTCCCATCATCAAATGGCAAGTATGTAATGCCAAAATCAAGTATGGGAATTGATTTTATATTATTCCTTATAAGTAAAAATGTTTATAACTTTGAATTAAAAATACACTTGCTTATAGAAATAATCTACACTAACATGATAATCGGCTAACCAATCTATACCTAGGATTTTATTAAAATTATGCACATCCAAAAAATAAATCCACCATTAATTCTAACCTATTGACCCAAACAATACACCTAAGGTATATAATATCTATTACCAAAAAGATTCCGTAAGTGTTAACACTGCTAATAAAAAATCTATGATCCTTAGGGGTGACAACAAATAACGAACAAATTTAGAAGATACAAATGAATGTGTTGATCCAAAATCCAAAAATACATGAGATGAAATCTCAAATATTATAAGTTTATCTTCAACCACTAATGGCAATGCATCTACATTTTGACTATCATAACAAAAACTCTTTTTGAAATACTTGACTTTCTTACCATTTACCTCAAAAGATGTGGGTAGTCTTTAATCATGTGGCCAAATTGGTCATAATGAAAGCATGCTCACAAGAGCATATAGTGTAGTCTTCCTCTATGAGATTTTTCACAATTAGGGCACAAGGTCTCTAATTATTGAGAGCTCGAGTGTATCTTGAAGTTTATCTCCCTTCTTTCTCTTATCCATCGATTTGGATCTATTGTGAGATCTTCCCAATTTCGAACTTTGGCTTCCTCTACTGGCTAAATTCTTCTCAAAGAATTCTCTATTATCAATTCTTATTCAAATAGGAGAATTCGATCCAACACCTTTCTATATGTCTTCAACCTCAAGATTACAAGTTGCTTCTAAATTATATCATTCAAACCTTTTAAAAATTTTCTTACTCACCTTACCTTATTTGAATAATGTGGAAAGTATAGCGAGATAACTTGGTAAATTTTGTATTATACTCCGTCACGGTTCGATTTTCTTGCCACAAGCAAATAAATTCATCCTCCTTTTACTTCTTAAAGCTTGTTAGAAAATATTTTTCCATGAAAGTATTTACGAATATCTCCCAATAATTTTACTTATTTTCTAATCTTGAAATTTATTTTTTATAGACAATCAATAGTATCTCTCTCCTCTAACTTATAAGAGGCAAAAATAACTTTAACCTCTTTCAAATAGTAAATAATTTTAAAAATATTTTCAATTTATCAAATCTAACTCTGAGCTTTTATAGGGTCTAGGTTGCCTGTAAATTTTGACACTCTTTCATTAGTAAACCAGTCGTATGCTATTGTGGTTGCTGTTGGGTTTGCTATCATTGGCTCCAGGTGTTGTGATCTTTACGCCATTAATTCTATTACATCCGCCATCCTAACCCTCATGACCAAATACGCCTTCTTGTCAAGGCAAGAGTTTGGTCAAAAGTCACCTTGTCCAAAAGACATTTTTCAAATCCTATCCTAAAAAAATTAGCCAAATTAAAATAAAAACTCCCCTTATGACCTCTTTGATACTACTAAATCAGTCATATCCTTGATCCCAAAAAACTTAATTCATCATATATTAATCCAATTATTACCTTAATTTATTTGTAATATAAATATTCAAAAATTTACTAACAAAATTTTAAAATTCTTATTAAATATTGGGTGTGAATTGCAATACAAAAATCAATAAATGACCCAAAATAAAATAATTAATCACACCACATGACTCAAAATGCCACACCTACAAGTGGCTCTAAAAGCTGATAAAAATTCTAATCTCAAAACATTCATAAGGGTAAGTATTTTATCAATATCAGAGTATTCAAATATTACAACTCAACCAAACTATTACAAAGAAAACTAAAATCACTATGAGATTGACTTCGTACATTGTAAACTCCAAAAATTATAATAAAATATTCAAATAACTAGAACTAATAATATAAAATATTATTTTTGTTGAATAATAATATATAAATTGAACAAAAAATCCTAATCTAACTCTCCGCCAATGACACTGATCTAAATTTTTATAAGTAATCCAAACTTGATATTCTAAAAGGGGTTAGCAAAAAAAGTAAAGATGAGTCAACTGCTCAAAAAAATATATAAATTTTCATAATCAAATGTATAATTTATATTATGAAAATTTTAAAGATATGGAATTGTTCACAACCATAATTATAGAAAAATTAGTAATATTCTATGATTCTAATATTTTTTTTAATTATCAAGTATATAGGGACAATTTAGAACACTTTCAACACATGCAAAGCATCTACTTAGAGATTTAGATTATACTAGAATATTATATATGAAAATCAAAGCATATAACAGTATTTAAATAATAATATAGAATATGCATGGGTTCTAATATAGAAACTAGTTGAAAATTATAATGTATATAGATTAAGAACATGAATTTTTAAAAAATTATAGATAATGGGAGTAGGATCATAAGCATTAAAGTATAAACTTCTTAACTAAAAAAATATCATATTTATAAATATTTAAAATAATAAATATTCAAGAAAGTAAAAAAAAAATCAGTAACAATAGAAAAAGAATTTAGATATACTTATCTTAATTTGATTTTACCAAAAGATTGCTTGATTTCATATTGAATTTTCACTTCTGCTTCTTTTTTCTCTTCTTTTAGACACATTATCTCCCCTCTCAAAGGCTAGCTCAAAATGACCCAAATTCAGCAAAAAAATACGTTTTTATAGCAACGCGTCATCTTCGAGTCAGGCAGAAATCAAGCACAACCACGTATGTGCACCAATAAGACACACATTAAGAGCCCAAATAGTGGCCGAATGACACACGAGCAACCCTCAAGTGCGTATCGGATATTAGAAATTTGTCAAAGTCACATATGAGCATTTTTCGAGCACAAATTATGTATGAGCAATTTATCAAGAGTATGTTCAACTGCTAGTGAGACGTCCTTTAACCATGACATTTCTTTCAAAAATATGTATATGCATGTGTGAAGTGTTGGTCGGGCATTACTTAACCCGACGTGACCTCGATAAAATGTTAATTTTGACCCAATTTTTTATTTGATCTCAAAATTTTTATTATATTAATTTAATTAATTACAATCAGAATTATAAATTGAAGCTTATACATTACAAAGTTCATTCTATCGATTAATGTTTTATTGAAGGAACTACTAATTTGAATAGGCCAAATGGGAGGAAAAAGATAAAATCCGGGAGAAGTATCTATATTTAATTTTTCATTGAGGTATATAAAATATTGAAGACAAAATTTTTATTAAAAGGGAGAAATATTAGATATTGTTGGATGTGGCTCAAGATAAATTGGCCAAATATAAATTTGGTTTGAGGCCCTAGTCCCAGCGACCCAAACCTAAAAGCAAGAGATAGATAAGAACAACTAAACAATGGTCCTTCGACGGATTAACTAAAAGACTCAATCCAAGTTGGTTACTAAAATATTGAAGGATAATAATGAGCCAATAATTAACCCTATCTAAAAATGGGTGAAACAGTCCACAGTTAATAGCCAGACGATTTTCTCATTATACATACTAACAAGTAACACCTTATAATAGTTGTTATAAAACGGCTCAACGTATGGACAAGAATTCTGACAATAACTACCAATCCTCCCAGAGAGAAAAGGAGAACACAAAAAAGTGAGAAAAAAAATTCTCTGACGTTCGAGTGCATCAAGTTGAGCGAAACCCTCATAATTCACATTCATCCCCATCCTCTTTTCATTTCTAGTACTATTTTCTAATATTTCCTTCCAATGAGAAAGATTACTAATTTTAGCGTCGAAAGATATATTTGGAAGTGAATTTCGTATACCTTTTACTTCTGGTTCATTTTATTATAATGCATAGGATAAGGGTTTGATGTTACGAAAATAGGATCAGTCACTATACAAATCCACTGAGGCAATACTTGACTCCCTGATTCGTACATTAATCCAGGTCCTATGGACGCATCAGATATGATTCCCAAAAATCATTTTAATGATCCTTAATTAAATTAGATTAATAAAATTTTTAAATTTGGGTCAAAAATCAAATGTTAGATTGACACAAGTTAGGCTGAATAGCGTATTAACATACAATGATCCACACAAGAGTGTGTTTTTAGTAAAATGTTTGTACCTAATGTGCGCTCAAATGAGGCTTGTGCATATTTGAATTAGAATATTAATGTCTAATGGAAACTTGAGGGTGCTCGTGTGCTATATATATTGCCTCTATATTTGAATCACACCTTACCGATGCACATTTACTAGTTTCTTCGAAAAAAATCCTCTGGACGATTTCAGCTTAGTTTTGTTAAAATTTTAAGAGAAGATATAAAAAGATAAAAGAAAAGGGGAGAAAAGAAGAGAAAAAAGGAAAAAGAAAGTGAATTTAAAGATAAATCAAATAATCTTTAGTAATTTCAAGTGAAGGTAAATAAATCTAAAGTATATTTTACTTGTTGCTACTTATTTTTAAAATTTTTGAGTATTTTTAATTTTAAATACTTATATATATATATATGATATTTTCTTATTCCTATATTTATACCTGTATTTCTATATGTTAATAATTCTTACATTATTATTTTTACATATCATATATTGATAAGAAAAATGAAGAAAACTCTATTTTGACTTTGATGGAAGGTATTAATTTTTTAGCATGATGGGTCCAACAACCATGGGCTTAATGGGCTAGGTCCAACAGCAGGCTCACAACTCAATTTTAACCCAACAAAATTTTTTCAATGTGAAATGTCCCACATTGCCTAAGTAAGAGGAGTACATTTGCGGATCACACTATAAAGTCAGGCACCCTCGAGCTTAGAAAGACGAGTTTCAGATGACTCGACATTCCCAAGAAAGGGGCATACCCTCCATCAAGAGCTGCCCTCCTTCCAGGAGGCCTACTTGCCTTCCAGGAGTCGCCCTCCGTTCGACAGCCAGGAGCCCTCCGTTTGAGAGTCTGGAGCGCTCCGCCTCGAAGCACTTTGCCCTAGAGCAATGAGTCCTCTATACTTGAGCCAGGAGCACTCCATCTCGAAGTCAAGAGACCTCCGTCATGGATCTAGGAGCACTCCATCCCGGAGTCATGAGTCCTCCATTTTGGAGCCAACCCTCTGCCTTAGAGCTAGGAGCCTTCCGTCCCAGAACCACGAACACTCCATCACGAAGCCATGAGCACTCCATCTCAGAGCCACGACTACTCCATCCAGGAGTCATGAGCCATCTGTCCAGGAGTCAGCCCTCTATCCCAGAACCAAAAGCCCTTTATCCGAGAGCCAAGATCCCTTTGTCCTGGAGCCAAAAGCACACCGTCTAAGAATTAGCCATTCGTCCTGAAGTCAGGAGCACTTCATCCAGCAGGAGGCCAACCCTCCTTCCGGGCCCCATCTAAGGGGTCCACCCTCATCCATGAGCTCAATCTTGCATCTCCAAGACTCTTTAGCTAGGTGCACCTCCAAAATGTCCCTCTATAGGTACTCCTCTAAGATGCCACCCTGCAGGGACCACCTCTGAGATGTTCATTTACCTGGTGCACCTCCAAGCCATCCCTCAATCGGACATACCTCCAAATTGTCCCTCAATCAGACGCACCTCTAAGACACTCCTCTGTCGGACGCAACTCTAAACCGCCCTCTATGGGTGTTCATCTAAACTGCCCCTCTACCGGGCGTACCTCTACGATACCCCTCTACCGGGCGTACCTCTACGACGCCCCTCTACCGAGCACACTTCTAAATCGCCCCTCTACGAGCGCTCCTTTAAGTTGTCCCTCTACTAGTACACTTCCAAGCTGCCCATTAGTTGGGCACACCTCCAAGCCACCTCATAGTGGGCGCACCTCCAAGCAATCCCTCAATCGGGCGCACATTTAAGTTGCCCCTATACGGGTGCTCCTCTAAGCCACCCCTTTGTCAAAAATACTTTCAAATTGTCCCTTTGTCGGGCGCACCTCCAAATTACCCCTCAGTAGGCGCATCTTTAAGTTGCCCAGTATTTCTAAGCCTCCATTAACTAGTGTATCTAAATGCTCAATCCACCACCATGTGTATATATGTATTTCTCACATCTTTCTAACATCTTTTTATTCTAAAAAAAAATCTGATTTAAGCGTTGGAGGATATACGGTTGGGACAATTTCCGTCGTTTTTTGACCTCTTGTTTTCAATTGTGGTATGCAAGATCTAGGTTTTGAGTTACAGTCCTATGCCTACTTTAATTCCATCTAACAAGGGAGATTAAGTGGTTTTCTGTCCTCAACAGTAATTAGGATCCAGGGACGCATCACAGCATGAGAAAATATCTGTATATTTATTTTTTTGTGTAGAATTTTTAATTTTAATCAAATAAGAATTATTATACTGAATTTATAGAATATATTAGGACATATCTTAATATATTATTTATAAATTGAATGTCTTACCTAATATTTATAAGTGAGAAAAGTAGTACTTTATTCTGATTATTTGGAATAATATATAGTTGATCCATTTATAAGTTAACTATTTAAAAATAAATATAATTTAAAATTTAATATTCAACTCTTATTTGTAAGGTTATTAATGATAATTGATTTTTATATGTTACTATGATTTTTATATATCACATATTTTCATACATATTGATTGATTTTTGCATGTCCTATATTTTTAAGTATTTATATAATTTTGACATGATTTCTGCACTTGTATAATTTTCAACATGATTGTTTATTAATATATGGTTTTTGGCATGTCTTTTATAATTGTACAATTTTGGCATGTTCATTTATTAGTATACGACTTTCCCATGTTTTATCAAAAATTAACATTATCAACATATCAAAATTTAATTATGACATCATCCTTCACGTATTTTGTTCAATATATATCCACAAATAAAATTTATATGTTTTATTGAGCGTAAGTTTATTAATACCATCATTTGCTAATTTTTCATATTAGAGAGTTTAGATAAACTTGTAAATATTTTCAAAAAAGAAAAAAATTTTTAGTAAATAATCTTTAGGATATTCAGATTGATGTAATGTAAATTTAATGTTTCAAATCAACAGTTGTCAGGTTTTGATTTTTAAGATATTTGGTTTTATTCTATATATGGCCATCGGCCAATCCATTGTTAAATTCAGATATCATTTGTAGTTATTATTAGATGAATACTATCATATTGATTAATATGCTTTTCCTTACATATGATTTAAAGTTGAACAGTTTTTGATATTTGAAATCATATGTGGCTTCTAAATCCTATAATTGGATAGTTATATTATTATTCAAACCGTTTAATGACATTTGATATAGGTTTGTGTCTCAAATTTGGTTTGGATTTAAGTAGATTAACTAAATAATTACATTTTAGGTCTTCATTTAAAGCCTAATTTAAAATTAATTTTGGATTATAGAATTATTGCGTCCCGGGTCCCGATTGTTGTATGGATTAGGGAGCCTTTAGATTCCATGTTGTTTGGAGGCAATCACGAACGGGTACGGTCTCCGTCCCTGTTAACCTAATACCTACACAATACAACTAACAAACAAGAGATCAGAGGTCCAACAGGAGTTCCTCCACCGAAAATACTCGACACTCAAGTTAGCAACTTCTCACAATAAATGGAAAGGGGTGCACGTTTAGAGGTGAACCGAATTATGCTGCAAATACGTTGGGAGTGTATGAATGCAAATGTGCGAGATGAGTGAGCGGGTATTGGGAGGCCTGGATCCCGGGATGCACCGCAGTGGGTGGCTAATTCTCGTCGCCTAAGAAGGCTGAGAGAGTCGGACCTAGAAGAGGGTTTTTGAGCTTAACTTGCTTGTTCGACGTATAACCAATTGTTCAAGGATCCAATTGATCAATCCCTTTCCTTATAGAAGGGGAGGGATTTTATAGGCCCCTTGGTTGGGGGCTTTGGGCGCGAGAATCCCCAAGTACGGGTTCATTGACCATTTATTGTTGTCGGCAATTGCTAGTATGCCAATTGTTATCTTGCAGTGGCAGTCGACCGGGAGCTGGCCGGTCACGCTTGGTCTACCCCTAGTGTTGGGATTGGCTAGAGAACTGCAAGCAACGGTGCCAATCGCTACTGGAAACGCTAACTCTCTCCCCATTGGCTCGTTTTTTTTACACCACCACTGTCCCCCGACAGCCGTATTAATGGGCCGCTGGCGTCGTTTATTGGTTGCGAGTATGGGCTGCCACGTAAGCCGCTCTAAAGCGCAAAGCTAGATTCCTTATCTGGGCCGTTGCTTGGTGGGTTGGGTTTCGTATCTCTTTGTGCCTTTGCACTAGACCCAACACTAAACCCCCATGCCTGGGCCGAACTGTAGTAGCAGCTTGGCATGCCTTTCTTGGTCCAATTTGCAGATGTTGCGTTTCCCTCAGGATGCACCAATGCTTGTTGTTTTCCCACTTCGCGCCTTCCCCAGGCAGTTGCGCAGGCTTTTCTGGTACCGCAGTGATTTGGCGCTTCAAATGGAAGGATTCGCACACCTGAGGTTGTATCAGATTTGAGGGTTTTCCTGTTCCATGAAAGACGTCCACAGGATAGTGTGCCCCATTAGGTGCTGGGAGGACGCCAACTTGCCCATAAATGGGACTCTTTGACCGATGTGGCTTATCTCTCGACTGGATTTGGAGGAGTAATGCGAGGGTCTTGGCTCGCCCCATCTCTAGTGGGAGTCCTCGAAGGAATCAGATGGCTTAGCTGGAGATCCGAAACTCTTGACAAAGACTTCTTCATGCCCTCGTTGTTGGCGATTCCTCATACTGATGAAGATGGCTCGGCCACTCTGTTGTCGTCACGTGTCCCCCCCATGAGGCGACGTCCTCCAATGTGTAGTGGGACTATGGCGGAGCCGTCCCGGAGGCCTTACCACCGGTGTATGGAGCGTCGCTCATGTCTCCACTTCACATGGACCACCGTACGCTCTCTCTAGAAGGGAGGCGAAGGGCGGAGCCTCCATTATGGGAGTGTAGCCCATGGCGTCCTTGTCGGAGGCTCCTGCCGTTGGTGTCAGTTTTGTCTTGGCGGTTAAAATTGGGGTCATTTTCCCACCGAGGCTGATCGACATCTGGCTGCTCTCGGTGCTTTGGCTTGTTGGGTAGCTAGCGGCGGGGCCGTGGTAATCTCACGTAGATAACGTTCTCTAGCGCACTCGAAGCGGCTAGGGCAGTCACCTAGGGGCCTAGGTCCCTTGCCATATTTTCTTCCTCTTTCTTATACGTTTGCTGCTGCAAACATTATACTTTGTAGAAAAAGCCTTGATTAATAAAAGAAGTAACCCTTTGCCTTTATCCTTCTATCTTGTGGCATGCTTATTTTCTTATTGACTGCTTTTCGGACCACCCTATTTGGTTAGTTTGCTTTTCGATTGTGTCACGCTCCGTTCCGTGCATTTGAGCGTCTCTAGACACTTGCGACTAAACCCCTCGATCCAGTCCCTCGAGTCACAATGTTGACCGTCGATGGGAGGATGCGGCGGGAAATCGGGAAGAGATTCTTGGTCACATCTTAAGGGTCACAATGTTGACCATCAGTCCCACGATTAAGCTTAATCACCACAAGTGGTTGTCACATCTGCCTGGCCATTTGGTGCATTAAATGCGTGGGAAATCTTGGGGCGTTGCGCCATAATGATGCGCCTTGGAAAGGCGTGAAGCTTCAGGAATCTACCACGTGGAGGGCGTCTGTTGGCTTTCTTCCTGCACGTTTTGCCTTCAAAACGTCGCCGTTTAAGTGGGTGAACTCAGCTTATTTAAACGTGTGAGTTCCCTCCAAGATTGCATGCTGTTGCCTCTTCGATGGTGTCAAGTTTAATGCTGCCCTTTGAGCCCTTTCCCCCTTTTTTTCTTTTTGTGTTACGGCTCCAATGGAAAGGTCGTCCTCGTCATTCGAGTTAGAATCATCTTCCGAAGAGCCTGAAATCGGGACCCATGCCTTTGGGATCCCTGGCGCGACTATGACCGGCACAACGACAACGGAGGGATGTTGTTCAGAGGCCACTGTTGTGAGTCCAATGCGGTTTTTAAGGGTGCCTCCAAGCTTTGAAACAGAGGAGATGTTGCTTCCTCGCGGGATCGTAGACCTAGGAGGGCAGATCCATTGCTTCATCAAGTTTCCAGGGACATCAAAGGCGTCAGAGCTAGGGTGCAGGTTGCGGTAGGAGAGATAGAGCAGTTGAGAGCTCGTGCCACACACTTTGAGAAAGCGTGGGCTGAATTAGAAGCGAGGGAGTCTAGACTCATTGGTGCTAACGTCCAGGCCCGTGCCCACATGTTGGCTCTCCAAGAGGAGCTTGAGCGGCTACGACTACAGTCCAGGGAGGAGCTCGCATGGATGGGGACTCAGCTAAGGTCGAGGTTTTTGCCGAAGGAGGTTAGTTCTACACTAGAAAAGAACTTCAAAGACGGCATCTGTCTCAGCCGGAGACTAGTCTCGTTGGAGGATCCGAACTTCCGCATCAGCATCCTGGACTCTCGGAACTCTAGTGCCCTAACACGAGTGGACCTGTTAGAGTATCTAGCTCCCGATTCTTCTGAGTCCAGAGGGGGCCATTAGCTGTACCTTGTGGCTGGGGATTGCTGTAAAAGAGAGTTGTTAATGACCATTATAATGCAATTCTATACTTAACTCCGCCGTTTATTTTCTATCACTAGATGTATTCAAATTGTCTGTTCACTCTCTCGTGCGTCTATCGTAGAAGTCCCTCTGCCGAAGTCCCTGGCGATTAGGGTTCTCGCATTAAATGCGGGTTTGACAAGGGAGATTCACTGAGGCAATAGTGACCTACCGTCTGACAAGAGGTCATAATTGGCTGTCGTTTAGGATCCATGACGCTTCTGTTGAGCCAACGTGTGGCCTGGCCATTTGGCAAGGGTGTTGTTTGGGTTTTCTCGCGTGCTGGTGCCCTGCTGTCTATTTAAGTGACGTCTCAACAAAATCCTTTCTTCTTTATGCCTTTTCATACCGCAACTCTTCCCAAAGTGAAAGAGAGAGAGGTGGCCAAGAAGAGAGAATCTGCTTCCTCCTCACGAGTTTCCAAGTTAGGCCGCCATAGTGTAGACAACACAGGTTCCGTCCTAACAATGAATGCCATCACCGCTCTGATGGTGGACTACGGGATCCCCAGTGATTGGGCCTGTTGTGCTCTTGGTTCTGCTGGTAGAGCCGACGCCTTTCCAGATGACTTCGTGACCGTTTACGAGTGACATCTGAGAGAGGGGCTTCGCTACCTCATGCCATGCACTCTGTACATGCTGGTCGAGGCATTTGGAGTTCTTGCAATGAGGTTTCATCCCAATGCCATCCATTACCTAGTTTCACTTTGTATCTTCTCCCTTCTTCACACCAGCGTGTTCGATGCAAAGGCCGTGAGGGTGGTCTTTCATTTCACGGAGTCAAATGATTAGATCTCTATGTCTCCAAGGACCAGTTTCCATTTCCATGGGACCAATCCCGATTCGGTGAAAAACTGGAAGGTACGCTTCTTCTTCCTGCAAAAGCCTTCCGATTCAGAGCTCTCGTGTGAATGGGGTCCCATCTTAGAGTACTTTCACAGGAAGGCATCCTTGGAGGACACTAAGGATACGGCGGAGTTAGTCGCTGCCATTAACTCTAAGATGGTGACATTCTCCGTCTAGGGCTACTACCTAATGCCCCTTATGTTCGAGGCCTCTAGGTGGGGGCCTTCATCCGGTGGGGCACCGTTGGTCCCTTGAAGAAGAAGCCCGAGGATACCGTGATCCCCAAGTCATCGAAAGGAGATGCTGAGGAGAGCTGCTCACTGCTGGAGTCGTCCTCAGATGAGAAGGAGGTTAAGGCCTTGCTGAGAGGTTGAAGAAGGCCGAAGGTACCTCCACAAGAAAGTTACCGAGGTTGGCCGTAGGGTTCACCACATGGGTTTGGTGCCCAGTCTTGAGGCGACGGCAAGTGTCGAGCCACGGAGGGAGCTACCAAACCCATTCCAATTCCTGATGTAGCATTGGCTGAGTACGGCGTTCCTGCGGTGGAGCTTTATTCCGGTGATTGGTCTTCTATAGGTCCTATTGCCTATCTGGGGCCACAGGAGATGATCGTTGAGAGTGATCCACTGGCGGAGGGTGGCGCATTACTTCTTGAGGAGCTGGAGGGAGCGTGGTTGCTGGAGTCAGCACCAATTCTCGTCGGACCTTCAGAGCTTGCTGGGCCTCCAGCTGGACCGTTTCTGAAGGTTGGCATCCAGGAGGATGCCCCCGTGGTGTTAGAGGTCGAAGCCATGTGGGAAGCTAGTTCGCCAGGTGCTGATTTGACTTTGGAGACGGCTGCTGTAGGCACAGTTCAGGGGTCGGAGCCCCCAAGCGTTCCTTCGCCTCTCGTGGCTCCACGCCATCCAAGTAGCACAAAGGACGAGGCTGAACATGGGGAGCCCCCAAGCTTATCCGTGCCAAGAGACCTTGCCTATCGTCTGGACGCAACTTCGGCTCAGGTATAGTCGTCTTGAGTCGAGCATTCATCTGTAGTCTGAAATTCTGAGAATTTCTGATCTTCTCCCCTCCCATGCAGGCTTCAGAGGAGGTTGACTCTCTCGACAAGTTAGCAACTCAACTACGTGAGAACTTCCACTGCGGGCAGAAGATTGCCCAGCGTATGAGAGTCAAGGTTGCTCTCCTCCACGAGGAGAATGAGTGGCTACAAGGAGAGAATGGCCAGATCCAAGAAGAAATCAGGCACCTGATGGAGGACAGCGGCCAACAGGCAATGGAAGCTAAAGGAGATGGTCACTACTCTTGAGGACGACAACTCCCGTCTATTCAGAGATATGGAGTATAGGTTCTAGGACAGTATCCACCTATGCTGCAGGATTGCCTCGCTTGTGGTTCCCAACGTTCCGGAAGGTGTCTTCCACCCAGGCAACTCCGTGGTCCTTGACAAGTCTCGCCTGAGGAATTTTTTCGAGGAGGCCGGTCCATCAGATTCTCAGGAGTAGCTTTACTTGTTTATATTGCTTCCTTCCTTTTGCGGCACTCATTAGTGCGTTGTATAGATGAATAAGAAATAGCACCTTTTTTGCATTCAATGTCTTCAAGTATGACTTTAGAGATAGTATCTCGAGTTTAACGGCTAAGCTTGTAAAACTATTGTCGCCAAGGCTTGATTCGGCGCATTCTTGCGCTGTATTCGTCCTCCTTTAGAAGACGTCGTCGCATCTCGCGTGTTTAATGAGAATCTCAATCCAGCAGAGTAGATGTCGTTGTAAGTCCCATGGAGCCACACTAAGGGCCAATTAGGTTTTCAGGCCACAACAGCCGGACTTCGGGTTTAGACCTTTTCATACGTGGTTCCTACATTAGGTGACCCACCCTCGCTCAGGGCGTCGCTGCTATCCAGTGCACGGTCCTAACCCATGACCATTGTAGACTAAGGGTGCTCTCTTCTTTAGGAGAAGATCACTGCACACCTGTGGTTTTTGTCCCCTAAGATTTTTGTGGCCATAAGTTTCGAAACTTTAAAAGCCCCCATGCCTTTAGTTTTGACCGCCTGGGCCATTTGGTTTGAAATCACGATTCTGTAGGCTGTACGGGCCCTACAGCACGGAGCCGTGATTCGATGGTGATCGCTTTCGGGTCGTTCGGCGCAAGACCAAATTAGCGGGCTGCTTAGGGCTCTTTCAACGTGGAATCGAAGTCCGAACGCGGCTATTTTAGCGTTGCTCAATGCATGGTCAAGGCTGGACAATGCCGCAAGTGAGCCACTTGGCACGGGGCCAAGGTTTCGATGCTACTTCGAGCCACTCAACACGGGGTTGAGATTTTGAGGTGGCCGCTCTTTGGCCGCTTGGCACGGTGCCAAGGCCTTGTTTTACGATCAGACAATAGTCCTCTAAACTTAGAGGTAGCCTAGGTTGTTTTGTTTTTTTGGAATACCATACATACAAACACTCATATGAATGAAACATAAGCTAACAAGAACTACTAATTTTATTGAATGAAAACATAATGCATATACAAGCATCCCCATGGTGTGCGTGTACGTTTTACCTCGGCAATGCCAGGTTACTGGTAGTAGTTTCTTAGGTTGGCGGCGTTCCAGGTCTGAGAAACCAGTTTGTTATTCTGGTCACATATTTTGTACACTCCGCTCCGGAGGATTGCGATTGCGGAGACGAGGAACGAGCCTTTCCACCTAAGGGAAAGTTTGTTCCTATTCGCAGCTTTTCTTGCGACCTCTATGCTCTAGGGGACTAGGTCTCCAACCTTAAGTAGTCGTGCCATCACCTGCTTGTTGTGGTACCGTGAGATGTGCTGCTTATAAGTTGCAGTCCTCAGGCGAGCAGCGTCTCAAACTTCTAGGAGCAGGTCCAGGCATTCTTTGAGTCTCTGAGAGTTCGTAGCAGAATCGAAGCGTTCGACCAGTAGGCAGGGCAGCCCTACTTCAACGAAGACCACGGCTTCAGCCCCGTAGCAGAGGCTAAAGGGTCTTTCCCTCATTGATTTCCGTGGGGTTATTCGATACGACCAGAGTACGGAAGGAAATTCATTCACCCACGAGCCTCCTGCGTCTTCCAACTTCGTCTTTAGCCTGTGTAGCAGCGTGCGGTTAGTTACTTCGACCTGCCCGTTGGCCTGAGGGTATGCCACAGATGTATGGACCAGTCTGATGCATAAACTTACACAGTATTTGGTGAATCGTTTATCAGTGAATTGGGTTCCCTTGTCGGCCACTATGACCTCAGGAATCCCAAAGTGACAAACGATATTTTGGCAGAGGAATTTCGTCGCGTTTTACTTGGTGATTTGAGCCAAAGGGACCGCTTCTACCCACTTGGTAAAGTAGTTGATGTCGACGATGAGTAATTTCCTTTGTCCGAAAGCCAAAAGCACCTGTCCAAGGATGTCAAGGCCCCATTGTGCGAATGGCCACGGGAACTGAAGGCCGCATAGCTCCGTATGTGGAAGGTGTCACGAATCTGTGGACCTGACGGCTTTCACATTTTTTTTTTGCGAATTCCAATGCGTCTCGCTTCATCATGGGCCAGAAGAGACCCTGCTGTATGATCTTGAATGCGAGATTTTTCCCTCTAACATGCGAGCCGCATATGCCAAGGTGGACTTTGCTTAGGGCGTACTCAGCCTCCTCAGGGGTCAGGTATTTTAGGTAAGGAGTGGAATATCCTTGCCTGTATAGCCCCCCGTCAGGGATTGTGTACCAGCCTGCCGTCTACTTGATTCGTTTGGCCTCGTCGAAATTTTTTGACAATGTTCCATTCGTTAGATATTTTCTTTACGGGGTCATCCAATTGTTGCCCACGTCGATCTGTGGTACCTCCTGGTTTGAGGCGTCAACACTGGGTAGGGCCAGGGTCTCCCACCGGTCCCTGGCGTACTGCTCTAGAGATCCCACAGTTGCGCCCCTAGCTAGCCGGTCGGCTTTTTAGTTTTTGACCCTAGGCACATGTTCAATCCTGAAGCGTCGGAAGCCTTGGATCTGGGTCTTCGCTTTCACCAGATATTTCGCAAGTTGAGGGTTCAATGCCTCAAAGGTTCATTGGATTTGGTTGGCCACGAGCTCTGAGTCACTGCACACGATTAGCGACTTGGCGGAGCACTCCTTTGCTAGACGAAGTCCTGCAAGAAGTGCTTCATATTCCGCTACATTATTAATAGCGGGAAAGGTCATTACGACGGAATACTTAATCTCCACGCCATCTAGAGTCCTGAGCACGACTTTGGCTCTATTGTCTGTTTGAGTGGATGATCTGTCCACATTCAGGGTCCATGTTGGAATATCTGGATCGTCCACACTCCTCTGGCCGTGAGGGTCGAACAGAGCTAGGGTCGCCGCTTCGATGACGAAGTCCGCTAGGGCCTGACCCTTGAGGGCCAACCGCAGTTGAAACTCCACGTTGAACTCTCCCAAGTCTATAGCCCACTTGACCAATTGATCGGAGGTTTTTGGCTTTTGAAGGATCAACTTTAGGAATTGATCCGTCAGAACGACGATCCGGTGAGCTTGGAAGTAGGGCCGTAGCATTCGTGCTAAATAGTTGAGAGTCAACGCAATCCTTTTGACATACAGATAGCGGGTTTCCATGTTTGTCGGTATTCTGCTCACGTAGTACACTGGTCATTGCGCTACCTCGTGCTCCCTGACTAGCAGGGAGCTGAATGCCATGTCTGATGTAGCCAAGTAAAGGTATAGGTTCTCACCTGTGCATGGTGAGCTCAGGAGAAGTGGGCTGATGAGGTACGCCTTCAGCTCTTTAAAGGCTTCTTCGCACTCCTTAGTCCGGTAAAATCTGGACGATTTTATCCCCCAAAGCACCCTAACGAGGGGCAAGTATTTCTTTGCGGACTTGGCTAGGAATCGCTAAAGGGTTGCCAGTCGTCCTGTGAGTTTCTATACTTCCTTCACCATTCACGAAGGGTTCATGTCGAGGATGGCTCTGATATTCTCTAAGGGGTTCCTGCACGACGCCTTCCCCGCCTGGAGTAGGTCGCCTGAGATGTTGGAAGAGCAGCCCCTATCCATGGTGTGCCCATCCGGTTACAGAGGGCTTAAATCACTAGCCTCGTATCGTCCATGTCCACTGTTAAGCGGTGAACGTCGGGCTTCGAACGGACGTCTGCGCGGCTACCCACTAAGGGGTCGTCGCTGCGGGCAACGGCAGCTCTTGCTGGGGCACTAGCTTGTACCTTAGGTTTACCATCTTGTTGTGAAGGAATAAGTGTGAGAAGGAGACATTAGGTTTCTTGTCTCGTTTCCCACAGATGGTGCCAATATTGTGTCCCGAGTCCCGATTGTCGTACGGATTAGGAAGCCTTCGGATTTTACATCGTCTGGAGGCAATTGCGAGCGCGTCCAATCTCTATCCCTGTTAACCTGAGACATATCCAACACAACTAATAAATAAGAGGTCAAAGGTTTGGCGGAAGGTCCCCCACCGAAAACACTCCGACACTAAGTCCAAGAACTTTCCATAATAAACGGAAAGGGGCGCATGCTTAGAGGTGCGCAAAAATATATTACAAATACATTGGAAGTGCGTGAATGCAAATATGAAAGATGAGTGAGTGAGCATTGGGAGACCTAACTCCCGGGATGCACCGCAGTGGGTGGCTAATTCTTGTTGCCTGAGAATGTTGAGAGAGTCGGATCTGGAAGAGGGATTTTGAGCTTAACTTGCTTGTTCGACGTATAGCCAATTGTCCAAGATCCAATTGATCAATCCCATTCCCTATAAAAGGGAAGGGATTTTATAAGCCCCTTAGTTGGGGGCTTCGGGCGCAAGAATTCCCAAGTAGGGGTTCGTTAGCCACTGATTGTCGTCGGCAGTCGCCAGTGTGTTGGTTGTCGTCTTGCGGTGGCAGGTAGATTGCCGGGAGCTAACTCGTCACACTTGGTCTACCCCTAGTGCTGGGATTGACTGGAGAACTGTGGGCAATGGCACCAATCACAATTGGCAGCGTTGACTCTCTCCCCATTGTCTCGTTTCTTTAGTGCCACCACTGTCGCCCGATAACCATATTAATGGGTCGCAGACGTTGTTTATTGGTTGTGAGTATGAGTTGTCATGTAAGCCGCTCTGGAGCGCAGAGCTGGATTCCTTATCTGGGCCGTTGCTCCATGGGTTGGGCCTCGCATTTCTTTGGGCCTTCGCACTGGACCCAACAAGAATAAAGTAATTTGAAATTTTAGGTATGATTGACATGTGACTGCGATACCTCTAAACATACTTTAGTATTTATTTATTTGAAAGTAATAGATATTGAGATAACACTTGAATTAAAGTTGAGTAATAGGGCATTGTAAGAGAGGCCCAAGGCTCCTAGCACATTGCTCGTTTTTTTCTAAAAATATCACATAACCTATGACCATGAGGTACATGTCCATGCGCATCAAATGAGAAATCAATCAGTAATCACATAAATTGTTATATTCCTTCAAATGGCCTTGTTATGTCTGCCCACTGTAGAACAAGCTTGATTCCGGTGAGCAAGTCCACTACCTCCACTCAATAGGTTCTAAAAGAAGTTTCGTAACCTTTTCATTCTCATTAAACAAAAGACTACAATACATGTCTTTTGTTGGCAAGCTACCTTCACAAACATGTGGACATAAATAAGGAATTAATAAATGAAGATTCATATGTACAGGTTAGGCAACTTCCTGCATTTTCACATTTAATAAAGTATTAATTTGAAAATAGAATTAGATATTCTTTCTCTTCGTTCAATTCAAACTTGGACTTGGCATGGACCTATGAGGCAATACCTAACATTGGCATACTTTGAATAAAGAGTTCTCTTCCCTGACCTGCCTGACCTATGGCCATGACTCCTTCCTTTGCTTTAGTGAGTGGGCAGTGTAGATGAATTTATAGTTTCCAAGGTATAGGAATCATCTTAAATGGAAAGTACCTTCCAGGCAAATCTAAGAACTCATTACTCATAGGAACACTTTCCTAAAAAAAGCTTTACCGTCGTTAGCTTTCGAACACTCACATGTTTGTTATCTATTAAAGTTCTATTCATTATCTTTATCCATCAAGGCATTTGCAGGAGGTGATATCTAATAATTTTGCATTTAATTTGTCTCCATTTTATTGTGCATTGCTCATGACATTGCCATCAACTTACAATACAGTAATCATTGCATCATTGTGAAAAGTTACAATATTTGTACCAACATTATGGAGAAATGATTTAGTCACTGGTCTCCATCTTTTCACTAATAATATTATTTAGTATCAATTTATTTAAATACTATTTAAACATATAATTCTATAAAAATTACAATTTGGTAATCCCTATGATGGTACATCGTAGCTGGACTAGCCAAACGGTCAAATAAGGTCTAAATAGCCTGTTGGACGATCAACTTCATTGATGGCCCAACAAGAGGTAAAGGCCCAAATCCTGAAAGGCTCGAAACGTTCCTCGATGGTCAACGCAAGTGTTGACCGTCAAAACGCAAGCACGCGGCCAACTTGAACGGTCAACCCGAGTGTTGCAGGAAGTACTGTAGCAGCAGGCCCAAAAAGGGGGTAAACCTGATACGGCCCAGGCCCAATTTGACAGGCGATCTCGAACACGAAAAGTAACAATCATTTCCTGATTACACGCTTTCCTAAAAGCTGATCTTCTCCAAAAAGGGCAACAAGGAATACGGCGCCAACGATGGAGTCTAAACAGTCACAAGAGTATGAAAGGAAAGCAGGTGATTTGAATATCCGTTACACTGTTCAAAAGGAAAATGATCGATCAAATCACGCCTGTCATGCCCACCAACTTAGAGAAGGTAGCCATTGCCAGATTAGAAGAACACACTACATTGACCAATTGAAGGTGGCTCTCTGCAATCTATATAAGCTTGGAGTCTTCATTCTAGAAAAGGAGGAGGCTCTCGGGAATACGCTCTATAACTCACCCTCAAGAAAAGCTCTCGAACACGCTTTCTAAGACAACAAAGAGACTTCCTGAAACAAACCACAAACGCTTACAGTGCTTGAACAAAAAGGCTCTCCTTCTCTCTCTCTCTGCGTACAGCGTTCACCTTCAAATTCCACCAAAGGCCTCCAGATTAGAGGAGTCCTTTCCGGCTCTCTGAGAACTGTCCCCCAAAGCTTCCACGCTTTCAGGACACCGCTTCCACTCGCTCTCTGTGAGCAGTAAGCGGGAACTCACATTCTCAACGGGCCAACACTCCCGACAAACTTATTCCCTTTACTCTCTTTTACTTATTAGTTCACCTTCCTCGATTCGAAGGCTTTTTACTGACTTGAGCGTCGGAGTATTTTCGGTGGGACAACCTCCTACCGACACACTGACCTCTTGTTCACTTTAGTGGTGTGCAGGATTCAGACTCAATGAACGGGGCCGGGTGAAACCATCCAGAAGAATCCGAATATGTTCGAAGTCGGATTCAGATATGCATCATTGGCGCCGTCTGTGGAAAAACGCTACAAAAAGCCAACTGCGTTTTCAAGAAACTCTCGCCGATCAACTAAATAGTGAATACAAGGGCGCAAGCAAGTGAGCCTGCCCAAGACGTGATTTCCCCAAACCAAGACCACACCATCGGCGCTGTGGTCAACGGGGTAGCCAATGGAATCCCGGCATCCTTTTTCCAAAACTTGGCAGAGCACATATACAATACGGACAAGATGTTCCAAATACTCTGTGCCCGCCAGGAACAAGTTCAGCTGGGGATTGCTCCTGCAATGGCCCCAACGCCGGCATCCAGAAGAGGAGGCCAAAGAAAGAAAGTTCTGGCACAACGGATCGGAAGATTGACCAGTGCTCATGTCCTCACATGCCCAAAGCCGTTTAAGACACGAGGAGCGAGAAAGCTGCGCAGCTCCAGATGAAAGTCCAAAACGGAGGAACCCCAGATATTCCCGAGAGGAGTCTAGGGCCCATGCTCAGGAGGGAGCCTCCCAGGACCAGAGATCAGCCAGGGGCAGCAGTCATCCTGCTGCTGCACCAGCCCGAGAAAGAACAAAGTTGAGAGCATATCTCAACTCCAAGAGATCCGCTAACGCCGCTCCAGTAGACCCAAGGTTGGAGAAGATATGGAACCGCATCTTCAAAGACGACGAACACACTGCTAACATCGACAGATCTCCCTTCACGGTGGAGATCTTGAACCATCCTATGCCGACGAAGTTCAAAATGCCAACCCTTGACTCTTACAATGGGAGTGCGGATCCTGTTGACCATCTCGCCCACTTCCGCACCCATCTGGGTCTACAGGGGCTCGACGACAAAGCCATCTATCACTGTTTCCCCTCACACTAAAAGGGGACGCCCGCATCTAGTTCCATCATCTCTCTCCAAACTCGATCTAAAGCTTCCAGGAGCTTGTGGATCTCTTCTTATCTCAGTACGCCTCCAACCACAGGGAGGAAAAACAGTCGTGGCATGTGCCGCATATCAAGCAGAAATACGGAGAGAACTAAAGGAGATTTCTAGATTGCTTCATAGCAGAAGCCAGGCGGATTCCCCGACTCACGGAGGAAATGAAACTGAGCAGTTTTATTTCGGCACTGGCGCACGAGGAGTTTTTTAGGCACCTGGCGCACAAGAATCCGCAGATCTTTCGGGAAGCAGAGGACATCACCAAGGCCTACGCAGCAACAGAAGAGGCTAACGAGGCAAAGCGTCCAGATCAACCTGAACAGCCTCGTTCTTTCCCGCCGGAAGGAAAGAGGAAGCACAGCGGTGGTCATTACTCCCACCAAAAACGCCACAGAGCTGGACCACCGGAGCGCAAGAACCACGGACCCATCAGCCTGACGCCCTTAACTGATACGCGCTCGAACGTCCTCATGCAGATCAGCGGAGAGAAGTTCCTTAAGTGGCCGAAACTACTTAAGAAGACAGAGGGAGGAAATCCAGCCAAATACTGTGATTTCCACCGATCTCCCGAGCACTCCACGGAGGACTACAAAACTCTTCAAAGGGAGATTGAGGAGCTCATCAGGAGGGGCCACCTCACCAGGTTCGTCAAGGGCCCCGGTCAAAGCTCTGGCAACACGGGTGAAGAAGGATCAGGAGCCTCACCACCATGAAATCGGGTCGCGACAGGAGTGGTCAACATGATCACCACCCGGCCAGTCAAGACTCTGGCGGACAACAAGGACCAACATACAAGGAGGAAGAAGCAGCACACTACTGGCAATGTCATTAGTTTTAGTGACGATTACTTAGTGCATATAGTTTCCCCCCATGCAGACCCCCTCGTTGTATCAACACTAGGTTCCGACGGTAGCATAGACTATCCATATGAAATGTGTATTTATTGACAATGGAAGTTCGCGTGATTTACTTTACCTCCATGCGTTCTTTAAACTTGGTTTGAAAAAGAGTCAACTAAAATCTGCTGAATGACCATTGTATGGCCTCGACAATGAACAAGTGCCCATTCAAGAAACGATCAGACTTGAAGTCACCCTAGGAATGTACCCAAGGACCGCAAGTCATACACTCACCTTCTTGGTAGTCGACTTACCCTCCGTATACAAGGCAATACTAGGCCGGCCATGTCTAACAACGTTCTGGGCCATCACTTCAATACCACACCTTAAAATAAAATTTTTGATGCCATACGGTGTGGGCGAAGTGCTAGGTGACCAAGTCACTGGGCGGACATGTTATATGTCCCCAATCGCTCCTAACGACAATGACAAAACGTTGGGAGAACTTGATCATCGAGACGAGACAACCTTGCAACAACTGTAGTCTGGTGAGGCAACCGACTTAGTTCCACTGAATCTGGACATCCAGAAAGGTGCGTACGAATCGGCAGCTCACTCACAGGCGCGCTACGCGAAGAGCTGATCTCGTTCCTACGGCAGAACGCCGACATCTTCGCGTGGACTCCGCTGACATGCCCGGGATTCCTGACCGGATAATGGTTGACAAGTTGGGCCTTGACTCGGATCGAAAACCTGTCAAGCAGAAGCGGAGGAATCACTCCGTGAAAAACCGATCGCCACCCGAGAAGAAGTAAAGAAACTGTTGGAGGTTGGATTCATCAGGGAGGTTTAGTACCCTGATTGGCTCTCCAACGTCGTCTTGGTAAAGAAAAGTAACGGGAAGTGGAGAATGTGTGTCGATTTCACTAACGTTAATAAAGCTTGCCCAAAAGACAGCTTTCCTTTACCCAAAATCGATCTGCTGGTGGACTCGACATTCGGACATGAGCTCTTGAGCCTCATGGATGCCTATTCAACCTACAACCAATCCGGATGAGTCCGAGGGATGAAGAACACACCTCATTTATGACAGATCAGGGAACCTATTGCTATAAAGTAATGCCATTTGGAATGAAGAACGTGAGAGCCACCTACCAGGGGCTAGTGAACAAAATGTTTGAAAAACAAATTGGTCGCAACATGAAAGTCTACGTCGACGACATGCTCGTCAAGAGCAGAGTTATGGGTGACCATATCAACGATCTAGCGGAGTCCTTCATAGTGCTCTGTGAACACCAAATGAAGTTGAATCCAGCCAAGTGTGTATTCGGGGTGGCCTCCGAAAAATTCATGGGTTTCATCGTCTCCCAACGAGGGATCAAAGCAAACTCGAAAAAAATCAAGGCTCTCGCGAACATGACTCCCCCACGAAGAGTAAAAGAGGTCCAACGACTAACAGGGAGATTGGCGGCCTTGTCCCACTTCCTAACGAAGTGTGGCGACAAGTATCAGCCGTTCTTTAAGGCGCTGAGAGGAACGAAATCAAACGGCTTCCAATGGATGCCAGATTGCCAGACGGCTTTCGATGAGCTGAAGAGGTACCTGGCTAGTCCGCCTTTATTAACATCGCCCAAGGTAGGCGAGGAGCTGTACCTCCACTTGGCAGTATCAGAGACATCCCTCAGCTCCGTCCTCGTAAGCTATGGCACTGATGCCCAATGGTCGGTCTACTACGTGAGCAAAATGTTGACCAACCCAGAGACGTGCAATCAGCACACGAAAAAACTGGCCTTAGCCCTGATATTTTTCACGCAAAAACTGAGGCCCTACTTTCAGGTGCATCGCATCATAGTCCTCATCGACCAACCTCTAAAGAGCATACTCCAGAAACCCGATATTTCTAGACAGTTGGTAAAGTGGGCTATCGAGTTGGGCGAGTTTGACACTGGATTCAAGCCCAGGCCTACAATAAAGGCGCAGGCTTTGGATGATTTCATTGTGAAAACCACAACCCCGATCCTCGAAGAATAGCCCACGAGAATGAAGAGCAACGCCTGGGGGCTCCGGAGTGGATGCTCCACGTAGACGGGCATCCACCGACACAGGCAGCGAGGCAGGGGTGGTCCTCATGACCGACGGGTTCGAGGTGAAATACTCCCTTAAACTCAACTTCCCAGCAACCAACAATGTCGTCAAATATGAAGCGCTGCTGAATGGGTTAAGATTAACAAAAGAATGCTCACCCAAAAGACCGGCTGTCTTTAGCGACTCGAACTAGTCATCAACCAAGTCAATGGGAACTTTAAGCGAATAACCCGCACATGGCCAAGTAGGAGGCAGTCCGCAACTTAGACAGTTTGACCTTGGCTTATGTTTCCAGAACTCAAAATTGGAAGGCTGATCAGCTGGCAAGAGTAGCAACGACGAAAAATCTAGAACAATACTAGAAGAACATGAGGGAGATCCTAAATGCACCCAGCATAGAGGTGCAGGAGGCAATGCAAGTCTCCGAAATCGAGAATTGGATGACACCTTACCTGAGATTTCTAGTGGATGAAATGCTGCTGGAGGAAGCAGAAGAAGCCAGGCAAATGAAGAAAATGGCCGTTTGGTACACAATAGTCGTGGCGGCTGTATCGTCGCGACTACTCAACTCCGTACCTCTGTTGCCTAACCCCGAAAGAGGCGGACTATGTCTTGAGTGAAGTGCACCTTCGGATTTACGGATCGCACATGGGCGGCAAGAATTTAACATTCAAAATCATGCGGCAGGGCTACTACTGGCCCTCGATGAAGAAGGACGCACTCGAGTTCGTAAAAAGGTGTGAAAGCTGCCAACTTCACGGCAACTTTCGTCACCAGCCATCTGCAAAACTGAAATCCCTTTATGCGCCTTAACCCTTCGCACAATGGGGGTTAACATCCTTGGCCCGTTTACCATTGCCACCGGGCAGAGAAAGTTCATAATAGCCGGTATCAACTACTTCACGATGTGGGTCGAGGCCGTCCCACTTGCCAAGATCACCGAATACAATGCACTCGAGTTCGTTCGCTAGAACATCGTTAGTAGGTTTGGCATTCCATAGGTCATCGTGACTGACAACGGAACCCAATTCTAGGAAAACGCTTCACCAAGTATTGCACCAGCCTTAAGATTAGGCTGGTCCACACTTGGTGGTGTACTCTCAGGCAAACGGATAGGTGGAAGTCACGAACCGGACGCTATTCCACGGGCTCAAGACTAAGTTGGAGGACACAAGGGGCTCTTGGGTAGACGAGCTCGCCTCGGTCCTTTGGTCTTACTAAATGACTCTGAAGGAACCAACGCGTGAGACAACTTTTAGCCTCTGTTATGGAATGAAGTGGTGCTCCATGTCGAAATCGGGCTTCCGAGTCTAAGGGTGGAATCCTTCGACCCACAGGTTAACTCCCAAAAGATCCGGGAACACTTTGATTTGCTAGAGGAAGCCCGCAAGGTTGCTAGAATATGGACCGCAGCCTACCATCATCGAGTCACCCGCTATTATAATAAGAATGTGAAAGCGAGGCAATTTGATGTCGGAGACTTGGTCTTACGGAGTATCGAGGCCACGAAAAAGGTGGACGGCCGAAACAAGCTCTCCCCAACTGGGAAGGGCCTTTCCTAGTCTCCACCATCCTACAAAACAGAGCATACAAACTCCAAAACCAGGACGGAAAGTTGGTCCCACGGACGTGGAACGCAATCCACCTCAAACGCTACTACTAGTAGGGACCCCGGTACGTGCCTTGCAAACTACATGTGACTAGCATTTGTGTGCATGATTCGACTAAGTAAAATGAGTGTTTCCTTACTATGCTGCATGTACGTGTATATATGTGTGTGGTTTTTCATTACAGGTTCAAAACGACCTAGGCTGCCCCTAAGTCGGGAGGGTCTCCACCCTCTCGTCACCAAACCCTGATCATCCAGGTGGCCCGTGAGAGGTCGAACCCAAACCCTAGTCATCCAGGCGGCCCGTGAGAGGTCGAACCTCAACCCTGGTCATCCAGGAGGCCCGTGAGAGGTCGAACCTAAACCCCGATCATCCAGGCGGCCCGTGAGAGGCCGAACCTAAACATTGGTCATCCAAGTGGCCCATTAGCGGTCGAAAAAAAAAATCTTAGTGGGCTAACACAGCACGCAGGATGACCTCCTTTATAAGGAGATAGCGCGATCAGCTAGCGATGGTCGATTAGAGCGAGACGCCAAGCTATACTCATGGGCAACGGCCTAGAAGGCAACTTTGATGCTCCAAAAACAAAGCTGGCGGCAAACTAGTAACTCACTCTGTTGAGTTGACTGCCAAGAATGCCAAAGACACAAAGTACAAAGGCAGAAGCATGTCTACTTGTTTTATTGCTGAATTAAGATGTACATCATAAAATTTAAAAAAAAATGTATAGCCACAAGAGCTACGAGGGCAGCGGGGGCCTTTGGCTGTCACGAGGCTCCCCTACAAGACTGTCTCTACGCTACGCCGACCGGTTTGATAAATTAATGAGATCAACGGGGAAGTCGGGATCAACTAGCCGCACAATGCGTCGACTAATGTTAACCCCTTCCCACAACCGTGCGAGCATCATACCCTCAACCTCGTGGGGGCGGATTCGGAGACTCAAATCATTCTCCAAGGTTGCCATTTGCCCTGCAAGTTGATCGATACGCCCTTTGGCTCATTCGTTTTCTTCCTTCAAACAGGCAACTTCAGCCTTCAAATTCGTGTTCTCCGCTTCCACACCCGCCAATATAGTCTCCAGTGCAGCTGTTTTCTCATGGTGCTCCGCCCCCAAATCCGCCAACTTCGCATCTAGCAAGGCGATCTCTGCCTCCCTGTCAGAGATCGCCCGGTCCCGCTAGTTCATCACCTTGGCAATAGCAGCAATCACCTTCTACTTCTACACAAACGATAAACAAAAAACAAGTTAGAAATTCTGAAAGGAGAAAATATGCAGAAGGCATCGTGAAAGATTATACCTCCCAGACTCTCCACGGGCCTCTCGGGCTGGCCTCAAACACAGCTCGGGCGGCATGTGGGTGAAAGTGATGCCCTCCCAACCCGGGCTCGGTAGGTGGGCGGCCTCATCCCGAGATCTCGGGCAGTGTCCCCCCGGATCATGTCCAAGAGCCCCTAATCAATGTCATCTGCAGCGGCAGCAGGCTCCCCGGCCACTGCCTCCGCAGCGGCTACCGGAGGATCAAGATCAACCACTGGCTCCTCAGCAGGCGTCTGCATAACTGGAGAGCCAACAAATGGCTCCTGCGCCTCCACCGGCGGCACACAGGCTTACTCCGTAAAGGTCTCCATTTACACCACTTGAGGAACCACCTACGGCGTGGGCTGCGCCAGGATAATGCCTTCTCCCCTAGCCTCCAGCAAGTCCTCAAAATATTTCTCCATTTCTGTGGTGCTGCCGGGTCCGCTGTAAATCTCGGTGGTAATATAATCGGGCCCCAAAGACGACGAGGAAGGCGTCTCCAACACCATCCTTTTGGGCGCGGGCCGATAAAATCATCATCTGTTGGATGGGGCGGATGAGTAGTCCTGGACTCCTCCGGCCGCATCATCATCCCCTGCAGTCTGAGCTTCTGAACCGGGAAGGCAGCCTGAATTCACCTTCTTGGCCTCTATCCTAGAGACCAAGAGATCCCATTTTAAGTCTAAAATGTGGTCTTTGACCAATTTGGTCAACCACTTTAAGGACGCCGTCTCCGCCATAGATGGTGTGTCCTGTGTGCACCTCCGGCACCTAACCTCAATCCTTCGCCAGGGGCCAGGTCTCCGCCACGCTCACAAAGAAGAATCGGTTCTTCCAGTTCTTCAGCGAGTCGTAGATGGCCGTGTTTATCTTAAGGCCAGGATGGGGAACGAGGGAGATCCACTCACCTCCCTAATTTATTTTAAAAAGTCCCTTCACCATGGACATTGTAAACCTCTTAGAATGTTTGCGAAGAAAAATGCAAATGGTGCAAATGTACCGTACAGTGTTAGCGTGGAGCTGGGCAATAGGGACTTGAAGAGCTTGAAGGATCGACTTCAAGTCGTCTGGAAGAGAAAGACGGAGACCGTTCCTCAGGGGGGCCTCGTATACCGTCACGTGCCCTGCTGGTGGAGAAAAGGCCCTGTCATCATTGTCCGGGACCCTCCACACAATATCCTTCGGAATGTTAAACTCGACACACAACTCCTTCACATCACTCTCTCAAAGAACAGAAGAGATGTCGGCGACGAGGGTTGATGTAGGGTCCCACATCGGATGGGGAGGTGAACGAAACGTGCCTTATAAAGGGGGTTACCTCTTTGTGGGGAACGGGAATGGGGTTGAAGGAAACCTTGAGGCCTCGCGTGTGGCAAAGCCGTGAAGTCCCAGGCTAAAGAGGACACTATCTACACGAACAATGTGTGAAAAACGATGGGTGGGAAAAGTGTTTCCCCGTGTGGACGCGTTTTGGGGGCTAGGCCTCACAGAACAAAACACCATCGCGGCTGCGTGTTGGCCTCCGTAAGTGGCCCCTTATAAAGCGGATCTTCTAACATTAAATGGCCGGGGATAGCGATTCCAGGCCATGGATAAAGACACGTATCCAGTTTCTTTGGGAACGAAAAAGGTTGAAGACAAAGAAGGCAAAGTAGGAATCGGGAATAATACTTAACAATGAGAAAGTTTTTCAAAACGGCAAGGTGTGAAACACTTCAATCGAGAAGGCACACGATCGATCTTCATTCGCCTCCTAATGGCCCCTTATAAAGCGGATCTTGCGACGCATTAATTTTCTTAGCGGTCCAACCAAGAGAAGACACGTATCCACTTTTGGCGATAGATCCGGCAAAGGTTTTCTTCTTTTTTTCGGCAAAAAATGGTCGATGGAGATCGATCTTATTTCGGATGACCGGCAAAGGCGGTCAATAGATCAGTCGATTTTCTTCTCCGGTTTTCGACCAAAGACGGTCCAATGATTTGGTCGATTTTCTTCTTCGATTTTGATTTCAAGAGATGGTCAACAGATCCGATCAATTTTCTTCTCCGATTTCGACCCAAAGGCGGTTGTGGATCCGGTCAATTTTTTTCTCCGGTTCGACCCAAGACGATCAATAGATCCGATCAATTTTCTTCTCGATTCGACCCAAGACGGTCAACAAATCGATCAATTTTTTTCTCGGATCAAACCCAGAGGTCATTTTCGGCGGATCGACGAAAGACTTCCGATCAAATTCCTTCTCGCTTTTCATAAAGTCCTCCGGGATCCTCAAATAACGAAGGACAGTAAGGGGCGTCCCATCATGAACATGCCAGAGGCCAGAATTCTGGCCATCGACATGGGGGCTAGTGGTGGGTACACCGTAGTTGGGCCGGCCCAACGGTCAAAGAAGGCCCAAATAACCTGTTGGATGGTCAACTTCAATGATGGCCCAACAGGAGGTAAAAGCCCAAATCCTGAAAGGTTTGAAATGCTCCCTCGACGGTCAAAGTCAGTATTGACCGTCAAACGCAAGCAAGTGGCCAACTCAAACGGTCAACCTGAGTGTTGATTGGAAGTACTATAGCTGTAAGCCCAAAAAGGCGGTAAACCTGATACGTGCCAGGCCTAATTTGACAGGTGATCTCGTACACGAAAAGCAACGATTCTTTCCTGATTACACGCTTTTCTAAAAGCTGATCTTCTCCAAAAAGGATAGCAAGAAATTCGGCGCCAACGATGGAGTCTAAACAGTCACAAGAGTATGAAAGGAAAGCAGGTGATTTGAATATCTATTACATTGTTCAGAAGAAAAATGATCCATCAAATCATGCCTGTATGCCCACCAACTTAGAGAAGGTCACCATTGCCAGACCATAAGAACACGTCGCATTGACCAGAGAAGGTGGCTCTCCTACTATCTATATAAGCTTGGAGTCTTCATTCTAGAAAAGGAGGCTCTCGGGAATACGCTCTCTAACTCATCCTCAAGAAAAGCTCTCGAACATGCTTTCTGAGATAACAAAGAAACTTCCTGAAATAAGCAACGAACGCTTACAATGCTTGAGCAAAAAGGCTCTCCTTCTCTCTCTCTCTGCATACAGCGTTCACCTTCAAATCCCACCAAAGGCCTCCAGATTACAAGAGTCCTTTCCAACTCTCTAAAAATTGTTCCCTAAAGCTTCCACGCTTTCGGGACACCGCTTCCACTCGCTCTCTGTGAGTAGTAAGCGGAAACTCACATTCTCAATAGGCCAACACCTCCGATAAACTTATTCCCTTTACTCTCTTTTACTTATAGTTCACTTTCCTCGATTCCAAGGCTTTTTATTGACTTGGCGTTCGGAGTATTTTCGGTGGGACAACCTCCCGCCAACACATTGATCTCTTGTTCATTTTAGTAGTATGTAGGATTCAGACTCAATGAACGGAGCCGGATCAAACCATCCAGACAAATCTAAATCTATTTGAAGTCGAATCTAAATATGTATCACCCTAAATGACAAACTCATCTTCAATGAAATTCTACACCAAATATCAAGCGAAAAATGTGTGCAAAAATTTTTTCTACCAAATGGCGTGATGACATATATAATAAAAATATATGAAAAATTAAAACTAGATCACATTGCCTGTGACTGTCGTACACTTTGCAAACCCCACAAACTCATTAATTTTGGGATTTACTGTTTTTGGATATTTTTATTTACATTTATATTTATATTTTTTTAATTATTTAATGCATTTAAGAAAATTTTAATTTCTCGGATCTCGTAAACCGGACGTGTACTGTGTACCTCGGGTTTGATGGACAATGCGCTCACGAGATTTTGTCTTATGCTTCAACCTCGAATACGTGGTATATTTTAAAGTAGGTTTTGTAATTACTTCAAAAAATATAATATTTTAATAAATTGAACAGTAAAATTCTTAAAATATATAAATATATTTATAGATTTGTCCATTAATAAAAATATATAAAAAAATGTTATATAAATTAAGAAGATAATAAAATTACAAATTACAAATTTTAAAAAGTTAAATAATATTTAATTTTTTTCTGCAAACAAAAAGCAGTGGAACGATGTGGTAGTAAAACAATTTGCGGCAGAAATAGTTTCGTCACATGGACTGGCCGGCCGGAGGGAAAGCGGATCGGTTATGGGGAAGGCGAAAGCAACGTCAACGTCGGCGGCATCTCCCCTCCTATTCCAATCAAAGCCGCTCTGCTTCTCTTGCCTTTACCTCTTCACCTCCCTCTTCATCGCTCTCTGTCTCTCTCTCTCCCCTACCAAATGCATTTTCCGATCATCTCCCTTCGATCCCATCCAATTCCCTCTCTTCTCTTACCCATCTTCCTATGGCGAGCACAAGCACTCCCTCCCGACCTTTCGCTCTTCCTGCTCGTCCCCTGTCTACTTCTCCGGTAACCATTCTTTCTTATTCACTTAATTCTCTGTTTAATTTTTTAGATTATTGCTAGTGATCTACTACTTTTGCATTTTGATCAGATTATGGGACAGCTTTGAAGGAGATCCGGCAATCTTATTGGAATTCGACATCTTCTTCGACGCTAAGGTATATGGCAGGGGAGGCGGATAGTTTCGGAGGGAATTTCAGTGTGCGGAGGAGGATTTCGTTTTTTGATCTGCGAGAAAATGCAGCAGACGTTCCTTGTGGATTCATGAAGCCGTTTCCTATCAACGTTGATGGTTAGTTTCTACCTGACTTCTCAGGAGAACTGTTTCGTTCTTCTCGCTGTTCTATTTCTCCGTTGATTGTTTCTTGGAGAACTGGAATCTTTGGTAATCAAAATTGACTTACTCTTTTTTTAGTCTTCCTCCTTATATTTCTAGACATTAAACTAATGATGTTTCGAAATTGAGAAATCTCGATTAATTCGAATAATAGCTGTACAGAAAATGTATATACTTTGACATTCATTTCATTCGGATGATAACTATCGAGTAAGTGTTAGCCAATCCACACCCTGTAAATCTCTGTAGTATTTGGTTTGTACATTGCGTTTGGTTTTAAATTTTGATTTAAAGAAAACTATTAGAAACTAAGCAAAGTAATATTATTCCACAGAGTGATCTTTTATTTTGTTTGCCTCTCTTGGAATGGATGAAAACCGGGAAAATGATCTATCATCTATAAGTGCTATAAACTTGGCTAGAAATTCTTATGTTGTGCATAATTATCTCGAAGATTTCATAAGAAGTCTGGAAAATTTAGACGACAAAATTCACTTGTAAGATGCAGCGGATCTCTAAATTCTATATCCGTCAAATAATCAAACTAGGGCACAATTGTTGACTGAAAATTTGTCTGAGTCTCTATCTCCACAAATGTACACAATCGCAGTGTTCATGTTTTTTGCATACTGGTAACCAAACACCAAATGAGAATACTTACATTTTGAGAAATTTAACCGCTATTTCGGTCATTAAAAGCTGGAAACACAGCAATGATTGTTAGCTCCCTAACTGGGATTTGATGTTATGATTGCCAAAGTTTAGTTAATGAATCTAAAATCTGAACGGTTTCATTTTTCTTCAGATCAAATCGCCATGGAGGGTTGCAATGAAGTGGTGGTTGTATCAGCTATTTTTGGTGATCATGACAAAATCCGGCAGCCAAAAGGCATTGCCGCAAAGACACTTGACATGGTGTGTTTCTTCATGTTTGTGGAAGATTCAACTCTCAGAGGACTCCTACGCCAAAATCTTATTTCGGGACAATCTCATGTATATAAGATAGGTGCATGGAGACTAGTAAATGTTTCTGTTGATGGGTTATACTCGAGTCCATCGCTGAATGGGGTGATACCAAAGTACTTGGTTCACAGGCTTTTCCCTAATTCTAAATACAGCATCTGGGTAGATGCAAAGATGCAGCTTGTGGCTGATCCTCTGCTGTTGATTCATTCCCTTGTTATGAAGGAGAATGTGGACATGGCTATTTCAAAGCATCCGTACTTTGTGAACACCATTGATGAAGCCATGGCAACAGCAAGATGGAGGAAATGGCTGGATGTTGAAGCACTGAAGATGCAACTGGAGACATATTGTGAGAATGGCTTGCGGCCATGGTCACCTAAGAAGCTCCCTTATCCCTCAGGTAGAAACTCTCTCTCTCTCTCTGCCCTCCCTTTTTTGTTTGTGGTGGTGTTCTTTTTCCATAAATTGTTTAAGATAACATCAAGCGTGAACCAACATGAAACAATCACTCTTTATGGCCTTCTAGGATGCCTATCTTTAATTTTGTGACAACCCTGATAAAATGCATGCGGCAGGGAAAATTGATAAATTGCGTAAAGTAACTTGTGGGCTCTTACATATTATTAATAGAGAACCATCACCTAAAAATGGTGAGCTGAAGACCTAATTAGTGGTATTAAATTGAAGTGAATTGTCCTAGCTAAAAAAATGGAATTGTATTGGATAGAAATCGATAGTTTTTAAAACAGGTAAGTGTTGAGTTTTGAAGAAGGTAAAAATTAAAGTGCTAAAATCTGAAATATGTGCAACGATGCTTATGCTCATTTTTATATTAGGCCTATGATTTTTTTCAAAGTTAGAAAGTTTCAGATCACCACATTTTAGAAGTACCCACACTGGGCATTTTGAACTCTTTGGGACTGATTTTACTAAGGGAGGTTCTTTCTTGTTTACCGATGTAAATTGTGAAATTATTTATGAAAATAAGCAAAAACACTAGGTAGATAGGAATGAATTAAAAATTTAGGATTTAAATTAAGTCTAAATTGATGTCACTTGGAATGAGTGTTGTCCTCGAGTCTCCTACATGATCGTTTTGCGTTGAACTGTTGGGTTTTGTTACATTAAATGGTTGGCTTACAAGTCTCACATTGACCAAAAAATATGTATTTTTAATTTTTTTCATCTTATAAATGCTCCTTTATCTTAATCTTAATCTCGCATTGACCAAGAATAAGTTTTTGGTTCTTTATATTCATTGCCGAGCGAAGCTATCTAGAGATATTGATATTAGTTACCAAAAATATATATAGAGAGAGATATTGGTCAACTTAAAGAAAAAAAATAGAGAGATTGGTGATATTTTTCTTTTATAATAAACATCTTTTAGTTATCTTCACCCACAAACATTTGATTTCTGCCAAATTATATTAAATTATTTTGTTTATACAATATAATAAAGCTGTTCTATTAAATAGAGTCGGCTTAAATCTATTTTTATTATTCAATTTAATTTAGTATAATATTATATAGAAGTAAAAGTATTTTTAAATCGGTTTTTGTTACATTATTTCACTTTTTTAGGTCTATTTTTCATTTTTTTTTTATTCAATTACAAAACTATTTTATTTGTCAATTTCTATGCCTCTATTATATGTGCCTGTCTAACATAAATTATATGATCCCGGCTTCAATTTTAGGCTAAAAATCTTCATTTGGCATTTAGAGTTCATTCTAGAAATAAACACTTTAATGGGTAAAGGAAATATGATAATGTGATTCCGATCAAGTTCTCTTGATAGGAAATGGGAAACAATGAGGATTCCAGTTGAAATTGGCAACTACTTTCCTTTCCTTTGGGCTCTCCTTTTCTTGATAGTTGTCATGACCTGTAAAATGTGTAGCTGGCATGTCACGTTTGAGGGGACCAGGCCCAGAAGAGGGGCCTCTTTTATGAAATTATTGGTGCATTATTTGAAAATTATAGTACTTTTTAATTAGATCTAATGGCTATTATTAGATCCATTTGAAAGTTTTTTTTTTTTTTTTCTAAATTTCACTAAAATTGTTAGATTAAATTTATTAAGGTATTAAATGGTCAGTCTGTGCACCGAACTGTCTCGCCCGCCATGAGCCGTGCCTAGCACAGCCCATTTGGGTAGGGTTTGGGGGAGAGTGGGGAAGCACCAGAGAGAAAGTGAATCAAAAATAATTTTATTTTTAATATGTATATTTTTATTTTTTAATATATAACTTGTATCATGTCGACTTTTAGCGTAATAGGGCCTATAGGCACGCCTTGTTCAATACACTACAAGCTATGTATCATGCTAGGCCAAGACTTTGAAATTGCATAATGTACTTGACACGATTCATTTATAAGCAAATGATCTGAACAAATAGGCTATTCCGATCTGATACGGCTCATTTAACACATTTATAAGTTTATTTTTAAACTTAAGCTGTAAGCACAGCTAAATAAAGATAAATGAGAGAGAGGGAGCCTTGTTTGCTTGAAAGGCGATGACTGCAATGCTAGTTATCGTTGTGTGCCCTATGGATTGCAATTTCTGCCCAATGTGAGGGACAAAACGGTCCATTGGTCAAATTGTCAAAATTAAATAGAATTACGATAAATTGTTGGATCGCAGATGTACCGGACAGCGCCGTGATTTTGAGGCGGCACGGTGTAGCCGGCGATTTATTCTCGTGCCTCATGTTCAATGAGCTGGCGGCGTTCAACCCGAGGGACCAGCTCGCCTTCGCGTTCGTGAGGGACAAAATGCGCCCGAGACTCAGGATCAACATGTTCGACGTGGAAGTACTTGAAAAGATAGCCGTGGAGTTCAGACACAATATAAAACGAGACGGGCCCATTGGGCCCCCAAGTGAGCCCAAAACGACGAGGGCCCAGCCAGATCTGTCCGTCAGTGGAGGCGGCGTCGGCAGTTGCAGGAAATACCTTATGGAGATGTGGGGTGAATCACACGATTGATAATTCATTCCTCCCAGCAGATAGAACAAACCAGAGGTCATAAAAGGATGTCTGAAACGCCTACGTCACACAGAGTATACGAAAGGTATTAATTATTTTAAAAAAACATAGATTTATTTTTTAATAGCTATCAGAGTTGTCTATTTATTGATATAGAAATATTATTGCATACACCCTGTTACATTGACATTGTTAAAAATAGGTATAAATTTTATCATATTTGAATTTTGACTCTCATCACACAAAATAATAATTTCGGTATAATTGAATATATAATTGGATATATGAATAATATTGCCCATGTTGTAGTATAATTTTTGGTTGGCAAGGGTTGTATAATAAATTTGTGAGGTGATGATCATGTGTATTTGAACTGGGGTAGGCATATTAAGATTGTCTTTTTAGTAGCTTGTTCAAACATTTAAACATTGACTCAATATTATTATCATCATCAAGGAGGTTAAATGGAGTAAAATGCATACAAACATTGGTGAATTATGTAAGTTTATAAATAACTCTGGATTCCCCCTATTTTCATACCCATTTTTTAGAAATTCACTCTATGAGTTCTTGATAGTCTTACATTCTTTTAATTTTTAATAATTTGAAGAATCAATCTTAATCAATGCAATGATGCAAAATATTAGTGACTCTACCGCCAATGAATTAACATTTTATTGTTTGACAAAATATTGGTATGTTAATGAGTCTAAAATGATGGTATGTCAATGCGGGGATAGATGAGAGAATATTGCAAAGAAGGGAAAAGGCGTGATAGAAGTGGTGGAGGACGCATCTTATTTGTAGACAAATGGGGTTAGGGTTTGAGAAATCATACTAAGGAGGAAGATGATTTAAAAAAAAAAAACAGAGAGAGAGAGGGAAGTTGTGTCTCTTATGTCTCAAAATCAAATTCTATTTTATAAGATGTTTTAGGACATAATTAAAACCAAATTCAGGTAAAAAACAACTGATAAATCAAGTCGAGCCAAATAAGTTTTAGTTATTTGAGCTAAAAGTCTTAATTGTACTTGTTCATAAGCTGAACTGGGTTGGTTGATGGATAGATTTTTTACTTTCAGTGTGTATTTAAAATTATTAATTATATAAAATTATAATTTATTAAAATATTTTTTTTAAAATTTAATTTTTATTTAAAGTAAAAAATATTTATAAAAAAATTTTAGTTTAGGTTTGGCAAGGCTGAATTAGATAATTTTACCTGTAATCATTCCCAATTCAAAAAATAAATTGGGCCTAAATTGTGACCGTACCCAACCATAATATTTTTATATATTAACCTAACATTATAAAATTTTGAATCGATCGGATCAGACCAGCCAGGCAACTTAATTTTGATCAAGTTTAGTTTTGAAAAATCACCCTCTAATGAAAAATGTTTTTTTTCTTTTATTAATTTTAGTGAGATAGAGCATTTTAAAGCATAATTTACTTGTATTATGATTAATTGATTTATCTTATGTTAGAGCTCAGTGCACTATTACAATAATAATGTCTCATTAAATGATATTGGCTATTGAATTCATTTTTACTTTCTACATAATTTTTAGTGTAATGTTTTCTAAGAGCACAAGTAGTCATATCTTTTTTCTTCTTTTTTTTTTTTTTTTTTTTTCAATAATAACTAACTTTTATTTTTTTATAGATATTTTATTTGATCTATATTTTAAAACCTTGAGCCATCTTAAATACCATTTTTTTATCTGAATTATTTTATAGGTACAATATACAAATATTTATAAATATTGTTGTTAATTATCTTATTATTTACTTTGACTTCAGCTTTTTTTTTTTTTTTTTTTTTACATGTTGTTACTTGATTGTCCAACATTTTGATCTTTAAGTTATAGTATGTTTTATAGTTATCTTATAAAATTTTAATTTTAATTTTAATTTTATATTTCAATTGCATAGAAGACTTAATTACTTATATGTTACCTATATGTTATGCTAGCATTAGTCTCTTTTTTTTTTTTTTTTTTAAGTTTTAGGTCCAATTTAATGCAAATATCTTTTTGAAGAATATCTTAATTATTAATTTTAATTTATTCATTATTATGTCTAAAATTACTAAACTTAAACTTTTTATATTTAATTTTTTTATTTATCTCAAACCTTTTAGTTTTAGGAGCTTTAATCTAACGTATAAATTTTATCTATGTTATCATTGTACTTTCAACTATTAAAATAATATCATTTACAAATAATATATATTAAAGAATCTCACATTGGGTATCTATAGTAAATTTATTTATAACTAAGATAAACTGTTAAGGACTTAAAGTATGCCTTTCATGTTGTACATAATTTGAAAGAAGTTACTATTTCCTCTTATGTTTTTAAAATTAATCATTTACCTTATAATGTGTATTTTAAATCTGGATAATTATTTGAATGGAGTCTAGTTGAATCTTCAAGTTTTAGTATCTAGATCCAACATATTACAATATTTAATAAGGGATTAAAAAAAAGGAGACTCACTCCAGATTATTTTTTGACACATAAAACAGAAATCTTTCTTATAAAATTTTAATTTTAATTATTTTATAAAATTTTAATTTTAATTTTGATCTTTAAATTATAGTATGTCTAATAGTAATCTTATAAAATTTTATTTTTAATTTTAAATGTATATTTCAATCATGTAGAAGATTCAATATTGTTACCTAATTTGATCTATAAGGTATGACTTTTAAATTTTTAAATTTTATTAATATTAAATTAGATTTAGAAGAAAAAGACTCAAGGTCAAACGAAAGATTTGATCAAAGTTAATTTTGAATCAGGTAACATCGGGTTAAATGATACTTGAACGATGTCAGATGCACACCTCCATGTTCTCGATAGAGAGATTGTGCCCAATAAACACTTGATCGGTGCTCAAGCACACTTTTGGTAGAATGCTCACGCCCGGTGTGTGGTTGTGCATGTTTTAGGTAGATAGATCGCGTCTGAGGAACACCTGACTGGAGTTTGAGCGCATTTTTACTAGAATGCTCATGGTCAATGTACGGTTGAGGGATACCTAAGCGCACTTTCGGCAGATTGTTTGTGCTTGACAAGCTTCTAAAGTGATACACGTGAGCCACAGTGTTTTGTTGTACACTTGATAGGCACATATGCACCAATATTTTAAAAAAGTTATATCTTATTGATTTTCAGTTATTTTTTATAAAATTTTTTAGAAAAATGAGAGAAGGAGAAGAAGAGAATGAGAGAGAAAGGATTAAATAATGTTGTTTGAAGTAAATCTAATGAAGATTTTGATAAATTTAAAATTATGGTATGTATATTTCAAGCCTTCCTTCTTTTATTATTGATCTTTCTCTACTCTATTAAGTATTTATTATCTTGAATAGTAATACTTGTTATATTTTCATGCTTAATATGTTTATTTATCACATGCATGTACTATTATCCTCATTTTTACAATATTGTATAAAATTCATATCTTAATTTATACACATGATATTATTTATCTAGTTTTCTGTACTACAGCATTTACATGTTCTAAAATTTGAAGTGATGCTCTTACATATTTGATTTTTATACGTAATGTCCAGCATATTCACAATCCTTAAGTTTATACTTTATATGCCTTGAAATTATTATGAATTGCCTCTGCATATTTATAAATTAAAATTAAACATTGATATTAAGAATTCTCTACTAATTTTCTATCATTTCTTACTAAAAACAATGCATGTGTTTGAATACTTTAGAATATAACTTTGTATGTTTTAAAATGAGTATGTTTAAATTCTCATAGAAAGTTAAAGGCATTGTATGACAAGTATTTAAAATAATTTGAAAAAAAACTCAAAAATTTACGGACAAACCAATGATATTTTCTCCTAAATGAGAAAACATAAAAGATTATTTATATTTGTGTATAGTTTTTCTTTCGTTATATATCAGACCATTGTAAAAAGTTAGTTATGATATATTATGACATATCTGAGTTTATTATAGCAGAAATTGAGGTTCTAACCTATCATCATTAGGGTAAAAGAGACATTTAGCCCTATCTATAAGGTTACATATATAATAACCCATTTACGAGTCTTAAATAATAGTGTAGGGCATGTAATTATGTGAAAATAAATACTATCTAAATTTTAATTATTCACTAATTTATCAGTAAGGTTCTACTGGCCATTGGTCCCTAAGATTTAGTATGATTTGAGCATATTTTCATAATTTATTGGTTAGAATAAGAAATTGAGTTGTCAATTTAAAATTATGCCTGATTGTTATAGAAATCTTTTGATCTTATATTTGAAATGTAATCATATTCCTTCCCACATAACTTTGAGATCAATTATATATTTTAAAAATAAAGTATCTGTTTTACCAAGTAATTATCTCGCTCGCATTTTTATTTTCTTCTCTAACTCCTTCAAATTAGCAGACTCAGGATATACTTGCAGATTGAGAAGGTTGGTGATGAGGTTGCTCAAGGAAAACTAGAATTTGTAGTTGAAAATAATTGGATATTGTACTATACCTAGAACATTGGCTTATGATTTATAATTTCATTAAAATAATGAGCTGTATTAGATAAATGTTGTGACGTTTTCATTGGCTATATATATTGAACATTAGTTACCTTTTAGTAACTAAATTGATTCATAATTTTATAGAGTATTCTGATATCGACAAAATACTTGTCCTTAACAAATATTCAAAATCAGGTTATGGTTGAAAAAATTTTAAATTTTTGATGATGTAGCATTCCAAATTCTGTAATTTAGTTGATTATTTTATTTGTAATAATAAAAGGGATTAGATTTTAAATTAAGATGAATTAAGTCTTCTTGGGGATCGGAAATGTTACGTGATCACCTACATTACATATATGTTATGCTAGCAATAGTCTCGATTTCTTTTAGTTATAGTTCCAGTTTAATGCAAATATCTTTTTGAAAAATATCTTTTATTAATTTTAATTTATTCATTATTATGTCTAAAATTAATAAAATTATATTTTATATATTCAATGTTTTCTACTTATATCAAATTATTTAGTTTTAGGAGCATTAATCTAATGTATAAATTTTACCTATATTATCACTATACTTTAAACTATTAAAATAATATCATCTATAAATAACATATTCCAAAAAACCTCAAATTGTGTATTTATAGTAAATTTATTCATAACTAAGTGGAACAGGTAAAGATTCAAAAGCATGTCCTTGATGTCATACATAGTATAAAGTAGTTACTATTTCCTCTTATATTTGTAACATTACTCATTTACCTTGTGATGTATACTTTGGATCTAAATAATCATTTGAATATAGCTCGGTTTGATCTTTAAGTTTCAATATATAAATCCTATATATCATAATATTTAATAAGATATTAAAAAAAATATTAGACACACTCCCGATATATTTTTTAATGTACAAGTTAGAGATTTTTTTTTTTTTTTTTGAAATGGAAAGAATAATAAGGAAATTAAGGATAAAAGAGAGAGATTTAAAAATTAAAGGGTTATACTCTGTAATATGTGGGATGTGCATGTGTTTAGAGGTCAAGAGCTCCATACTTGCTTTTTTTGGATTGTTCTCCTCAACCCTCATTTTAAAAGAAGTAAATTAATTTATAAATTTGTCACTAGCTTGTGGCCATTTCTGAAAGAAAAAATAATTGTTCATCATTTTGACCGATTATATTCATTGGGAACTGAATTACCTAATCGTTTCATAAACTTTGAGTTAATACTTTTCTGTTAAATATATTAACTGTTTACTTGATTTGTTTATTTATTGCTCCATTCATATAATTATTCATCATGATTGTCATTTCATTCAATTAACCATCTAATCATTCGATACCTTAGCCTTTAATATTTTTAATATTCTGGTTTTCGATTACACGATAATTTAGTTAATTGGTTGAATTCATTTATAATGTTAGTCCAACAACTCAACCAATTTATCTCTCTTTATGGGTTCCTTGTTTATGAGCTCCATAAATTAACCAATTGAGGCGGTCTTATTTTAGATGACACCTAATACTAGCCTCCATACTCAAATGTTGAATTCAAATTTCGAGTATATTAGAATAAGAACTAGTGTATTCTACTTTGAAAATCTTTTGAATGCATCTTCCTAATAAAATCTTAGTTAATGCCTATTTCTGACCATCAAATTTTGTCAATCGATGCTTATATTTTTACATTTATAGTGATTATCTGATCGTTTGATTACTTTTTTATACTCTAAAACATGTCACTTTATGGCTAATTTTTTGTTATAAAAAGAATCATTCTTGTTCGATCTTCACCCAAATTTCAAGTCTTGAAATCTGACGGAGCCTCTCACACTCGGCAGGGTGAAGAGAAGAGAGTTCATTTGGATATTTTGGCACTCCTTTGAGAGATATTTCTAAAGACTACTTTGATTACCTTCTTTTACTTAGTAAACCATCTTGATTTCTCTATTTTATGTGACATCCTAAATTGGATTGATTCTTTGCTTGGGTAATTAACTTTGATACCCTTCACCATCCATTGGGAGACTCTAGGTTCCACAGTTTCTTGGAAGGGATCATCACCTGGTTCAATATCTCTTCCCTTATGCGATGACATCTTCGAAGACATAATATTAGTCAAAGTCGAGTGATTAAATGTTATATTTGGGAGAGGTGGTGAATATTTTAGATGCTCTATTTCTTCAATTGTGGTTCATCCCTTTCTTCAGTTTTCTTTAAGCTATATGACTCTTAGAGTCTACCTTATAAGAACATACATTGTACAAGTGCGTATCTATAAATAAAGGAATAAAATTTATTTTCTTATTTAGATCGTGGTTCTTAATTTATTCTTTCTTTTCATATTTTGGATTTGTATTCACTATCATGGGATTGTAAATCGGCGAAGGTTTAGATTAGTCAAACTATTCGAATAATTTTTTTTTTTCAATCGTTGATCTTGATATCTCAAATCTCTTGGATATTAACTCTACATAGATTGACCGTATGACTTTCTGACGGTTTTGATTTCTAGTAATTCAGATTTCTGACAGATTAGCTTTCCGACAATTCAAATTTCTAACAACTTAGCCTTCTGATAACTTGACTTTCTAACAAACCAAGACTTTTTATTGAATATTTAAAATTTTGAATTATAAAAGTCAACTAGAATTTTTTTTAGGCTAGTTGAACCTCCAGAGTATAATCTTGAAAATTTGCTTAACGAAAGCAACCCCATTAACAGCATATTTAATGCCACAATAGGTGGTTTGTAAATTACACCATTTTAAAAACATTTCAATATGCAACATTTTGGTTTGTAAATTCATAGTAAGGCGTGTCACTATCTAGTCATTTGTTGGGAATGCAAGGCATCATTTGGGTTAGTGTTACTATTTAAACACCTTATTTCCAATTTTGGCTAACCTTCAGATTATAACATCCATTATCCTTATTTTTAAACCCTAACTGTGCTTTTTTTCACTTTGCATCAAAGAACTGAATTTTAATTTCTTTAATCAACTAATTTTCAATCTCTCATCGCTGTGCAAAGTTACTTCTTGTCAAACTACAGAAAAGTAAACTATGGAGGATATACTAAACATTTATAGTAAGTATAATATTCCTCCTACTAGTCCTTTTCAAATCCTTTCGTCTGAAGAGAGGATATACTCTCCAAGAGATGGCTTCATTACTATGTATGAATCCTATTATAAGGACAACTTTTGGATTCCTTTAGCAAGGAAATTCATACAAATAATAGAAGTTCTAAAAATTCCCATCATCTATCTCCATCTTAATATTATTAGATATATTATAACTTTATATGTCCTTTTTTAGCATTGGATCTTAATCTAGATACCCGAATGATGAAATTTATTTTTTGCTTTAACCAAGAAAGTTATTAAATTTCTTTGATTCTAAGAAAGGAATTATAAATAAGTTACGAAAATCCAAACTCAAAGAATTGGAATTAGATTCTTCTTAAAGGTTTTCAACCATAGATTTTTTATCTTTAGATGTAAGTTAAATCTTTCTTTTGTTTGTGAGCACGGCCACCAAGATCTTGATTGATTTAATAAAAATCAAGTTGCATAAAAAAATTTTTTTCTAAGCTACCTTGGATACTATCAATTGGTATACTGTCATTGGAGGGAAAGTCATTGTTGATATGCCTCCTCATCCTTTGAAAAAGAGGAAGGGCATTCTCATTGGTTCTCCTCATAAGGTGGATATTCATCAGCCCAATGTTTAGACAACAACTTTACCAGCTCGTCATTCGAATGATGTTGAGGTTTAAAAAATTATTGATGAAGTCTTCGATGAATACATGGCTGATGATAGAGCTAGGTCTAGTTACACATCAATTGTTGAGAATTCCCTCTTTGCAAATCTTTAGAGAAAATGCCCCTTTGGAATTTTGAAGAAGGTGTCTCCATTATCCGTTTAAGTGAGGAGCAAAAATCTTTTCATTATTCCTTGAGGATTGCCCTTTCATACTCTTGTAACATCCATCATCCTGACTTTTTAACACCTATTGAACCATTACTTGGGACTTTTATAACTCGATTTGCGTCTTTCAAACCAAAAAATAATATAGATACCACTAGAAAGTTTGATATTCATTCATTTCTATCATCTCCAAGCTACATGGGTTTTAAAGCTCTGCATGGAGCCCCACATTTTAAGCTTCCTTTGTATAGTAGAGTGCTACCTCTCCTTTCCTAGAGACGAAATTACCAAATCTTGTCAAACCTAGATCAAGAATATGCATAAATATTTGACTCAAGAGGTAGCCTCTAAATCTTTAATTCAAGCCATTTATTTGCATTTAAATTTCTAATTTAACTTTTTTGCAATCGAAAAACCTAGTACAAGGGATAAAGAGCAGGCCATATAGTCAAAATATGAAGATTAATTGCCTGTCTCGTTAACAGATTGATCCTTCTATGATCTGGGATTTAGAGTTTAGAATTATGGTTGCTGAGGTTAGGGCATCAAAATTTGAAAATCCATCTTCCTATCTTGAGAAAAAAGTGGTAGAGTGGATACATAGGTTTATAATTATGTGAACTAAGTTACCATCATTAAAGACCAAGTCAATTATTTTAAGAATAGTTCTTTGATTCGTATTTTTAATCGAAAATAGAATTCAAAATAAGTCATACAAAAATCCAAACTCTATACAACAACCACATAAAACAAATTCTTCTTCATCAAATGTTGCCACATCATAATTGGGTTTTATCAAACGGATAAGATCTACTAGGTATCCACAATTAACATAAAATCTTGCAAAAACACTTTATTCAGATATGCAAAATCTATAGCATATACATCATCATCATCACTAGATCTTATAATCATTTAATACAAAAAACAATCTAATATCAAGTTCATAAAATAATCCCAAAGGTTCTTCCATCTAAACTACCTTGGATTCTATCAATTGGTATATTGTCATCTAGAAGGAAGAAAGTCATTGTGAGCCAAATATTCAACAAATACAATATAATCAAAGGAGGAAGGGCATTCTCGAAATAAAGTCTGCCTCCTATGGGTTAATATTCATCTGACCCAATGTTTAGACAACTACTTTACCATTTATCTTTCTTCATTTGGAATGTAAATGATGATAATTTCAAAATTATTGATGAAGTCTTGAGGAAAAGGTGCGGGAGGTGATGAAATATATTTGTTTCTACACATTCTAAAATCGTCGCCTCCTATTCAAGACCCAGAGGCAGTCTATTTATATATAATCTCTTTTGATAGGGCCTTATCACATATGCCCCCATAGCCTAGCCAAAGTATTTTAAGAAATATCACCTGTTATAATATATAGTTAGAATAATTCTTGAGCATCTACTATAATATCAATGGCATGTTAGGGGATACTACCCTCTAAAATATAAATTCATAATCATGATTTCATGGTTCTTATTCTTTTAGGAAAATCTCTAATTTCTTTTTAACACCTGAGAATGAACTAACGTAACAAATTATGGCACTTTTATAACCTTCATATTTCTTATGAGTATAAATTTTTACATGACTTAAATTATATGTATGAATATCATAAAGTATGGAAGAAATAGAACTCTTACCACCGGGAGTCAAATATAACTCTAGAACTTTCGGACGAATAATCTTTCACAAATGATTAATAATAATATTTTTTAAAATATATAATTAAATATATACAATTATACATAAATTAAATGTCAATGAAACAAAATAAAATCATACAAAATTACCAAGATGGCTCAAATGAACAGTGTCCGCATGATGAACAGTGGATATGTACAAATTTAAACATCCAATCGATAAATTAACATGTTCATGGTATGGATAATAATATTCTAAAGTCAATTCATGTATGGACCTCAAAATAATTGGTTAAACGAGGTCGGGTCCGACTCAAGAGGTAGGTTCTAAGTCTTTAAATTCAAAGACCATTTATTTGCATTTAAATTGTGGGTTCCACAAAATTTAACATTTTTACTGAAATAAAAACCCGATGGGGATCGAGCGAAAATCAAAAAGAACAAAAAAATATTTGTGTACAGGTTCTATATCACTTCTTTAATTAGCTCAAAATTAAGATTAAGCCTTGATCTCTATCTCTCTCTTCTCCTTGACTTCCTCTTAGCTCTCTTGATTGCTCGACCTTTAGTGTTTAGAGTGCGCTGCCTTGGTTGCCAAGGTTAGGCATCACTCTTTGAAAATCCATCTCCCCGTCTCTTAGTTATTATATATATATAATTTCTTATATTTTAAAAAAAGTAGAGGAGTAATAGTAGGTCTTATTTCGGGCGGACTAAGTTACCAAAATATCATTAAAGATAATATTTAATTCTTTCAAAAGAATAATAAATAATTTCAAGTTAAGCGATAAAAATACTATAGTGGCTGGGGATCATGGACCATAGATGGGCTAAAATTTGAATGTATAAGACTTGAAGAGTTACTAAGAAGGAGTATCCAACCTAAAAAAATTGGCTCTCCACTTGACTCTTGATTCAATGAGGGAATCAATCTTTGCAAGAGGATAGTCTCTTTATTAGCTCCAATTAGTTGTTTGAATATTAGAAATTTTAGAATATTAGAAATTTTATAGTTTCTTCGATTGTTAAGGTTAGAATTTTCAAAGAGCAACCAAGCTCTCAAGCTTTAGGATCCTAACACCAGTTATAGAGTTGCTGATTTATTTTTGGTCCTTAAATCTCATAAACCCATGTGGTAGTTTTTGCATGATGTAAATAGATCTCTAATATGTATATCTACATATCTTTCAAGCCTTTCAATTTTTAAGTATTTATTGCATTTTAAATCAATCTTTATCAAGCAATTTAGCCTTCTAGCATATATTCTCAAATGGTTGACCATAAGAAGGTCAATGTTATTCCAAACTAAGTCCTTTGACTATCGTCGCCAATTGGAGTAGGACCCTTGTCCTCGACTGTTTGATTGATTGTGTATATCCTGTAAAATGGAGTTTTGATACTTATACGAATGTAGCATCCTTAAGGTTTAATAAATTAGATAACCATTATTAATCAAGTTTCAATTGATTTTATCCAATCTATCATTTGACCTTTTAAGGATTTTGAACAATTAGTTCTCAACCTTGAGTCTTTTGGAATTTTGGTGTGTCACCATACTTGAAGCCGCATGTTCTATTTAACCCACATCGTGTAACCATTCCCATAAATCAGTGCAGTTTAGAGATAAGGTTTGTTTAAACTAATTGTTTAATTCAGTGTTAGTTGTATCTATATTGATAACACACATGCATGCAAATAGACAAATGTTGCATTGAAATTATATTATTAATAGCATGAAAGAATAATTTACAATACACATGCATTCCAAAGTTAGTGGTAGGCCATAATGATATATTTATAAGCTAGCTTCTTTGTTGATAATACCTTTTATAGTGAATGACGTTTTCAGGTTGAGGGACTAGTTTTTCGTTTTAGGTACATAATTTTTACATCCCATTACAGAGTATTATAAATACTATAAATGATCCTTCCCAAACTAGGTATAGTTTATTCCGATGTGTAAACTTTGCGGTGACTTTAATATTCCTTAATATGAAATCACTAATCACAAAAGTCCATGCATTCACCATCTTTTTGTAATATTGAGTGATTATTTGTTAATAAGCTATTGCATGAATGCATTCCACGTCTGTAACTTTTTTTAAAAGATCTAAATTTTACTCAGAAGTTAAAAATTTTGACCCAAGGTAAAATTTTCTATCGAGTAACTTGAAAGCCCTAACTTTGTTGGGATTACCACTTTTGTTATAAAATAGACTGAATATTGTCTCCTAAGTGACTTTTCTTGGGTTCATTCATAAGCCCATAATACAGATGGTGGTTTGTCTACCCAAATACTTCCAACTTTATCTAATTTGGCATTTAACCTACTGATTATCATTTGATTTATCACTTTTATATGACCACTTATTTGTAGATATGATATTAATATATAGAGTAATTTTATATCAAGGCCATTATAATATTTTATTAACCTTTAATTGAAGAATGCCATTTCTTTGAGGTTAGAGTTTTCTTTTTATTTATTAAAAGTTCTATTATCCTTCTTTAAATTTTTTATAACTTTTTTTTTTACAAATAAAACTTCATCTCTACTAATTCTTCATCAGATCCACTATCTATTTCATCTTTAATGAATTTTAAAATGATAAATTTATTTTTTCTTTAATTGAGGTCAATATTTATTTATAAGTTTTAATGAGCCAACAAATTCATCAATTTTAACTTTGTCAAAATCATTGCTCTCTTCTACAACTCTCTTTACTAATATTCTCTCATTCTAACTTCTTCAAATTTAATAGTAAGCATTTATTATTTTGAATTCTTAATCATTTTAGTGCCTCAATGGATAATTGCTAGAATTTCATACGATTCCTTTTAGGTTTTACACATGGAGGTACATTTAAATTTTTCTAAAAAACGGTCATAAAAATAGCACATAAATACTTATTATTCCAATTACATACTTTTAATTCTTCCTTAGTCCATAAAAATAAAACTTTAATTTTGTTATTGATTGTACTCTTGGATGATGTCTACTCAGATTGTCTACTATCCCACACTTGTTCAACCATTAATTTTAAGAATACTCTTATTTGAACTTTCTAATAAGTATGATTACTTATATCAAAGTAGAGATGAATGGATAAGGATTAACTTGAAGGTATCTAGTTAATAGGGTCAAGGATCAAGGTAATTCTCTTATACTAATTGAAAGGATTAGAAGACCCCTAATATAACTAGTTTAGACCCTATAAAAATAATAAAAATAAAGTATGTATGAATATATAATCCATATTATTTATATTCTTTATTGGATGTAAATAGAAATTGATTTCCACAAAAAAAAAAAATTATATTACCAAAGTAAATTTAAGACATAAAGAAAAATAGGACATAGATTATGGTGGCAAAAGAAAATATTGATAAACAATAGTTTTCATGTAATATCTTTTAAGCTTTTCCAACTAAATATGAAAGTCAACTTATAATTTAAATAATACAAATACTCTAAATATTAGTCAATTACTTTTAACTTATAATCTTTACCAAAGAATTCTTAAATTTTACTTGTAGTAACAAAATTGGACACTATTTCAATTTTCTTATCGAACTTACTTTTCTTACTGGTGAATCTCCATACTCTATTGAATCCAAATATCCATGCCACTAATGTATCAGTGAAGGTTTACAAGTTTGAGCAAGTATGTAAATAACGGAGGAAAAGTTTAGGTAAAAAAACATTAATAATTTATCCCAGGAGTATTATTCAGTTTTCTCAAGTAAAGGATTGATTTTATATTAAAAAATGAGAGCTTTAACATTGCAACTATTTTTCTCACTATATATCTCATGAATGAAGAAAAAAAAGGTATATATAAATAGGGTTAATAATTGAGTAAAAAAACATGTGACTATTTAGAAAATAGTATCTCAAAACAAATGTACTATGTGGGAGCACATCAGGTACAAAGGCATACAAGAATGGCCATGACCTAGGGCATGTGCACGAATATTCTAGATAAAATGCATTCATATTCGGATTAGGCACACATTAAACGTTTGTATTCTCATAAAATACGATTATGTGCAGAACAAGTGCACATCAATGATTAGTATTCTAGGTAAGATACGCTCATACGCTTATCAAGCAAACATTGAGTTTGAGTGTATTGAACAAAATGTGCTTATGTGTGACTCAAACATAAATCAAGCATTGAAATTGGGAAAATGCACATTTATGTATAATTAGCATGTAATCCAACGTTCATCTTTATTGATACTTAAGAATCCTTCAGATCACTTATTTATCTAATTATGATATATCAATACAAAATATTTTTAACACTACGTAATATCAATCCCAAAATGTCTTAGTTCCTACACCTTTCATTTCTAGTGAAAAAGCGAGAAATATGACTTTAAAAATGAAGTCGTATTCTCACACTTCTATGACCCAGAATGTGTCATTTAAGAATTACTCCTTGCAACACTCCCAAAAGACTCCATCTCAATACATGAAGGTTTCTTTAAGAGTCAATTCTTCTAACAATTAAACTAAACTCATTCCACCTAGGACTCAACTCTCTTTTCCTAGACAATCAGGTCAATTCAATAAATGCTTCTTATAGACCTAAGTTTAAGCCTATGTCATGTATGTGGCCAATGTAATCATATTCTTCCCAACATTGTAGATTCATTCTTAGAAATTCTTTTCCTAATCTAATCAAATTCAAGAACTAGTGCATCCAATTCATCTTTTAGAGTGGTGTGTCTAATTTGATCAAGAATGTCAAAAAGAAAGGTTGATTTGGATGTAAAGAAAAAGGGCTTTGTCGGGGTTGGTTCAGCTCATTGAGTAGAATTTACACACAAACATATAGATTGGGCTTCATCTTTTGGTTATATGCATTAGATTACTTTGCATTCTAGTACTATGTATTTTTGTGTTATTTGCATTCAAATTTTTTTGTAAGTATTTTATCATTTGAAAATGATATGCCTTAAGCAAATTGATGTGAGTATGCCTTACATTTGAAAATGTAAGTATTACATTTGCTCTTTTGTGTTTATCATTCAAAATGTGATTTATAAAAATTGGCACTTTAATTGATGTGCCTCGGGATGATCTATAGATACTTTTAATATCTTGTGTTATATAATTAACACATTTTACACACTCTATTAGTGGTGACTTAAACAAATTTCGATCTATTTTCTTCTATCAACGAAATTTTTGGCAAATGGACGGATCAAACACAAACCTACGCCACTAGTAACACAAAAGAGTAGCCTATTGTGATGGCCATCTAAGGTGTATTAGATTGACATTAGATTTACATTAATCTCAAAGTAGTTAAACCTTATCTCAAGTAATATCCTAAAAGAGATAAAATTATAAGAAAAAACATATAGTGAAAAGTAAGAGCTCCTATCAAAAAATTCAAAAATTAAAAAATATAAAAAAAAAAAGAAAAAAGAGCACCATAATATGAAGAAACTAATGAATGATTCAAAAAAAAAGGGGAGGGAAAGAGGAGATGTAGCTCTTAATACTATCAAGTTTGACTTTTTATTTGATAAATATATTGCAGCACATTAAATAAAACCAAACCTTATGTATTATTTTAGATTTTGAGTCTCTTTATAAGATATAATGCTCATACTCATTGTTCATAAACTCTAGAATAATTTTTTATGAGTATGATGTGATAATAAATGATTTAAAACTGCCTATATTCTTGATAAAACTTACACTAAAAAGGATTGAATGATATAAATGAATTTATATAGTCAACTCGCCCAAAAAAATAACAAGCTTTCTTAGTATATTATACAATCTATTTGAGTGGGATCATCCTTGAAATGAAATTATTATAGTAATATTGAATTAATGATAATTGAATATTTTGGATTTGATGACCAAAATATTTTGAATTAAAAATTTTGGATTTGGTAATTTAATAGTTTTCTTGTGAGTATTTAAATTATAATAATTTTTAATTTGTATGTTTGGATATAAACACAGCATTCACATTCTCTAAATAATTGGGATTTCTAATGTTGTTTTACCCTTCTTAAAATAGCAATACGAAGAATTTTAATGGGTAAAAAAGTAAAATCAAATTTACATAGCAAACTGCTAAATTTGAGATCTCATTCTTTTAAAAAAAATATTAATTTAATTTTTTTATAATAATAATTATTCAATTAATATTAAAAGGCTATAATTTTTTAAAAATTTAAATTTTTTATTTTTTAAAAAATAATATAATTATTTAATTAATATTAAATAATTATTATCAAAAAATATTAAATTTATTTTTTTTTAAAAATTATATTTTTAGATTGTAAAAATTGATTGGTCTAACTTTCCCTTCGTCTGTTTAAAACGGTAATAAAATTTGTCCCACGTGCAATCTGACAAGCAGTGAGGCAGTCACGTCCTTTTATTGCACGATTTAATGGTCCAGATCTCATAAGTATTAACGGTCCAGATCTTTTTTCTAATAATTATTAATGGTCCAGATCATGCCATGCCGGTTTTGCAGTAACAAAATCCCGTTCTAAAATCTCGGGATTGAGGAAAAGATAGAGTCCATGTTTTTTATAGTTTAAATTATTAATATTTAAATTAATAATGATAATTTAATTATTTTTTAAAATATAAAAAATTAATTAAAATTAATAATTTAATTTTAATTATTTTTTTAAAATAAATAATTAAAATATAAAAAAATAATATCTACTTTAAAAGAATGGAGCCACTCTCAACCGTTAAAATCTCTGCTGTCTCAAATAAATGCAGGGTCTTTTCAGTAAATTCACTGCAGTCTCACATAGAGGAAAGTCGAATTCCATGTTTTTTAAGGCAATAGAATTCTAATTTTTAACTAGATAATCAAATTAAAATTTAATGATTATAATTTAAAATTAAAAATTCTAAACATTTATATCTTATTAATTTTTATAATATTAATATCTATTTAATTTTAAATTTAATATTCAAAAATTTTAATAAAAATAACTATTTAAAATTTAAATTTAAATTTAATATTCACTGGGTCAAATCTCAGAAGAAAAAAATAATTTGAATTCCAATCAATTTACATTTATTTTCAAATAAATTGATTTTATTTTTCTTGTATAAAATGAATTTTATTAACTATTTTTTTATTAAATTGATCAAAATCAGTTAAACTTTATTAATAAACACATTAATTGAGTTGAGTTATATACTTAAATGCACCAAATTGATAATAAAAATTTTAATCGATAAAGTTATTTTTAGTTGGTAAGTAAAAAATTTTAATTAAATATAACTATAATTCAATTTAACTGAAAAATAAAATAAAATTATTAAATTTATCACAAGTGAACTGTTCATATGTAAAGAAATTCTACTTTACACAAATTATTATATTATGATTTTAATTAATGAAAATTATTATTCATACTCATTATTATACATATTATTCATATTTTGAAAATAATGTGATCATTATCATATTATTAATTAAAAGAAAATTTTTTAAAAATAATTTTGATGCATACCGGAAATTAAGATAGTCATCTTAATAAGATTAGGTCAGACTTTCAAATATTTTAATTTGAATCTTACAAATCATAATAGTTAATAAGAAGTAAAAGAATACAAGATTTGTTCTGCGATATATTAGTGATAATAACTGTAAGTTTAATGCGATCGTTCATCTTTTAATTTATGCAATTGTTAATCAAAATTTAAAGACAAATTTAATCTTTTGTCGAATAATTACGTGCCTCAATGTTACGTATTTCTATAATTTGGCTATTCTATCATTCAACATGTTAGGTAATTAGACAAATTTCTGATTTTCTTCCGTGTTAGAAAACTTTAGTGAGATATAACTTTAATTCACTAAATCTTCATTATTATAATTCTTCAATTAATTAATCAATTATAGACAAATTTAACGTTCCTGGATCCATTAGCGTTAATTCTTATACAATACAGTAATTGTTCTTGTTTTGAAAAAATATGAGATAATTTCTCCCTCTTCTCTTTATGATTCGTAGAACTTTAACAAATCATGTGTATCTTTAAAATGATAGCTAATGACATCCTTTTATAGATTGAGAGAGGATTATTTTCAAATTACTAAAATGCTCATCCTTTCGTCTAAGAGATATGTCATGAATAGTCATAATCGTTGAGAAGTGATATCCATTCGCTCAATAGGTACGTCTCAAAGAGACATATTTATTCACTAAAGAACATATCTATTGAAAAATAATATATCATTTACATCAAAGGATACGTATTGAATGGGCAAATCTTTTAAAAAATTTCTATTTATTATATATATAAACCAATAGAATTATTTAATCAATTCAATAAATCAATAATTCATATATCATGTGGGACATATTTCTAATATTCCGTTCCAAATCAAATAACTCAATTGTTTTATATTTTTCCATGAACTTGCAATCCAAGAGCCCCTTTTTTTATTGAATCTAAGTGATTTTATTTTAGACCATAGTCTTCAAAATTAGTTGTTAAAAGTAACTATTTTTTTATTTTTGTATATATATTTCGAATAAAATAGGTATAAAAAGGTAGTGCAAGTGTTATTTTTAGTGATTTATTAATGAATGCAACATAATATCTTCTTGAAATTTTAATATATATACGTGTGTGTTAAAATAATAATATATTTTTAATATCATGAGTTAGGTGCGATCTCCCGTTCAAATTTCATTTCTCTTATTTAAGGCTCGGTCGGAGAAGAAAGAGAAGGCACAATCCTTTCAAATGCTCAATCGCCGTGAATTTCTCCCGTATCTGCTTAACAGCCACCGCCTTCAACACCAGCAATGGCGTCGCAAATAACAGAAAACCACCGGGAAGGAGCCCAGGTATACCACGGTGCCGAAATCTGCAAGCAGAAATCTCGGGAGTTGCTCGAAGAAATATCGCTTCCCAAGGGCCTGCTCCCCCTCAACGACATTGTAGAGTTTGGGTATGACCGCTCGACTGGCTTCGTGTGGGTGAAGCAGAAGTCAGCCATCAAGCACCACTTCGCCAAGATCGGGAAGACGGTGTCATACGGCACGGAGGTCACGGCGATCGTGGAGAGCCGCCGGATGAAGCGGCTGACTGGTGTCAAGTCGAGGGAGCTCCTGATTTGGGTGACCGTGAATGAGATATACGTAGACGATCCTTCTTCCGGAAAGATCACCTTCGGTACGCCAACCGGTATTTCGAGGTCCTTCCCGGCCTCCGCTTTTGAGGGCGACGACGTGAAAAATGATGGCAAGTAGGACGGTAAAATGGGGATTTTCTGTATCGTCTGCCATCAAAGCTTCTCTGCTGTACTTTTTGCTTTCTTCTTTTTTTTTCTTCGGACGAAAATTTGATGTCTTAATTTTAAAAATAATTATATATTTTTAATTTTTTATAATATTAATATATATTAAATATTAAATTAAATATGTAATAAATTTATAAAAATAATTATTTAGATTATATTTGATGGATACACCAAAATGGATTTACATGAAAGTCAAAGACCCAAGACAATCTATCAACACTCTCTACCGATTAAAACGGACCCAATAAGCTAAAAAAAAACCCGGGACGGTCAACTCTGGCGTTGGCTGGCCGGGCGGCCAACTCTCAAAGAGGTCAACTCAAACGTTGGCCGACTCGTCACCAGGCATTAGGCCCAAAGGGGCTCTTCCACGATAATGGGCCCTGTTTCACTCAGGCCATGGCCCATCCGGCTGCGACGACGAATATCTTTCATAAGGCGTTAACACGCACGCATGACGGTCAACTCGAATGTTGGCCGTCAGCGTTGCACGTTGGGCCCCAAGGAGCCTTTTCAACGATGTGGGCCGACCGTTTGGCCCATGATCATTAAAAGGCCAACAACGATCCTCCAAGGATATTCCACGATCTCGACTCAGACCAAAAAGGACATTAACAAGATTGGCATCCTTCAAAGAAGGAAAGCGCCAGATCTTCTCTATTTCTTGTCAACCAAGGCACTCCAACGGTAATATGCTGAGGAGGAAAGAAACCAACTTAGAAAGTTGTTGGCCGCCTCACAAGGAAACAATCACGATCAACATGGCAATCGGCATCTGCTCCATAAGGCAAGCCTGCTAGCAAATGAGGAAGGCAATCGCTCCTTCCAAAGGAGGAGGATTGTCCTCTCAGCTACAAAAGAAGCCATTGAATCATTATTCAAGGCATGCTTTCATTGATGCTCTGATTGAGGCTTTCATCGAGGCTTTCATTGATGCTCTGATTGAGGATTTCATCAACACTTTCATTGACTCACGCTTTCTGGAACACTTCCAACTGCCTACGCTTTCTGAAAGACGATTGTGTGCTTAGATAAATCTGCCTTCTCTACCGCCCACATTTTCAAAAAACCCTAAGGCAACAAGCGAGCCCTCACGGCTGTTTACTGCCTTCCCACCTCCCAAATTCAAGAAGACCTCACGTCTCTCTTACATCTGGGTCAAACACTCAAACTCTCTCTCTCTATTTTCAGTTTCTTCCTTTTAAAGACTGTTTTACTTACTTGAGCATCGAAGTGTTTTCGGTGGGACAACTTTTCGCCGATAACGCTAACCGCTTGTTCGTTTTAGTGGTGTGTAGGATTCGTACTCAGTGAACGGAGCCGGTTCAAACCATCCAGAAGAATCCGAATTTGTTCGAAGTCGGATCCAGGTACGCATCAATATTATTTAATATCTAAATTTAAATCATTAATTTTTTTAATTTAATCATATAGAAAAAAAATATACAATCCTACTTCTTTTCAAAAGAAATATAGTCCTTATACCTGTTGCATTCATAGATCACTCTTGGTGTTGGTAAGTTTCATTTGTTACCGCTATAATATTTGACCCACTAGACATTAAGCAAAACATTGATCTCTTGTTCACTTGAGTTGTTTTGTTGATAAGAAAATATCCATTGCTTATTGAATTTTGTGGCTTACTTTTCGTAAGTAATGGAGAAGAATTGATTTGCTTTATGATAAAGAAAATATCCAATGAAAAATGCTTGAGTTATTTATCTCATCCTATGATCCGATTGAACATAGTCTTAATAAATATAATAAGTTTTTCGCTATAGCTACAGTTAAAAATGAAAAGTTTAAAAATGATAATATTCGCGATACCTAATTTGTTCAGATAACGATGTATGAACTAAAATATCAAATAAAATAAAAGCAATTTACTATCTATGGTAATAATAAATAAAAAAATTAAGGTAAGACAAGATAAATATATATATATAATAAAGATGAAATAAAATTAAAAAAAAAGAATTTAGAGATTATAGCACTAAATTATCTAATCAAAAAAATATGGCATCAAAAATAAATTTAATTCAAAACTAACTCTAAAAAATCATGTTTTTCATTCACAATACTAAATTATTGTTTCATCAAACTATTATTGAATATGATGATAAATCCACGCACAATATTGCAACAACAAATTATACAAATAAAAATAAATAATCTTTATTGAAAATAATTAAGCAACACAAAATTTTATAAAAAAATGTGACTGAATCTACATAAATGGTACCAATTATCTAGATATAATAATAATAAAGAATGCTAAGCTAGGGTTTTATCAATATTAAAGAATCATATATGAATCAAATAAGATCAAAAGTATCATCCCTAATCTTAACACTCGAACATCATAGAGAACACTACCAATAACTTGCCAATCCAAAATGATTTCCTAGATAAAAGAAAATCTTTGGTCAAAGTATTTAATTTTTTTATTGGGATGATCCTTATTTGTTCAAATATTGCCCTAACCAAATAATAAGAAGATGTATTCCCATTGATGAGATTACTAGTGTCCTACAGTTTTGTCATTCCTGAGCTTGTGGAGGCTACTTTTCTATAAAGAAAACTATGGCAAAGATTATGCAATTCTAGTTTTATTTGGTCATCTTTATTTAGAGACACTAATGTTTATCATTGTTCTTGTAAGAGATGTCAAAAGTTGAGAACTTTGCTGAGATGTGAAATGATGCCCTTTAACCCTATCTTGATTATCAAAATTTTTGATTGTTGGGCTATTGGCTTCATAGGACCTTTTCCACCAACCTTTGGTTATCTATATATATTATTGTTGTTGTAGATTATGCGTGTAAATGGGTTAAAGCGACAACTTATAAGAGTAATGACAACAATACAATAATTAAGTTTCTAAAAGAAAATATGTTATTCCATTTCGGTAAACAACATGCTATTAGGTGACCGGGAACAAATTTTTACAATAGTTCATTTGAGTCCTTAATGAAAAAATATGGGGAAGTGCATGAGATTTCAATAGCCTATCATCCCAAATAAGTGGACAGGTAGAACTTGGTATAGGAAGATTAAGCAATTTTTAGATAAGATAGCCGACCCTAACCATAAAAATTGGTCGTTGCAACTATCCGACATGCTTTAGGCTTATTGTACGGCTTTCAGGATTATCCTAAGCATACTATTTTATATGCTCGATTTAAGTTTTATCATTCACTAAGTGCGAGTTTATTATTCTAACTTTGGTTATAATATCTATTATTGATTGATACTCATTTTTTTAGTAGTACTCTACTCTTGTGAGAATTATATTTGACAAGTTATTTATACAAATTGTTATGAATGGATATTGAAAAAAATTATTTAGTTTTTCATGCTAATTCTCTTGTGTAATTTGTATACTTAATTGTATATTTTTTTTATTCTTGTGTTCAATAGGAAAAGAATGATGATTAATAATTAATGGGGGATTCATGTTTGTTGCGTTGTAGCATAGTATGCATGTTTTGCATACTAGAAATAACTGGTTAAAAAAAATATTGTAATGCTAGATTTTTTATCTAATTAATTTGGTATTATTAGTTTATTTTGGATTCATTTTGGATATATTAGAAATATCTGTGTAATATAAATTTGAAGAAAAATTAGAGCAAGAAAGTAGATTCAATGCATGAGACACGCTCGACGTGCACTCGTGCAATTTTATAGATTGGGCGTTCCCAAGGAACACCAGTGAACTACTTGAGCGGAGTTTGGGCAGATTGGAGGATGCTTGATGTGGTGCTCAAGCATGATTTACAAATTGCTTGCACTTGAGGAGCACCAGATGCGACGCTTGAGCACAGTTGGGGCTAGGCATGGCACTTAATGCGTATTTGAGGCAGCGCTAATGCATCAGTTCATTTATATAAGAACGATATGCACTATTTTCAGTTGTTTCGCATGGAAAAAAGGAGACTTAATAGAAAAAGAGAAGGGAAGGAAGAGAGAAGAAGAGGAGAAAAGAGATTTTAAAGCATCCTTTGTTCATATCTGTAAGATTAGATGTTGAGACAAGTATCCTTAAACTCTATCTTTGGTGTATTTTTGTTTCCATTTAGTTTTGTTTATATTTGATAGATTTAATATAAATACATATCATTTTACTTATCCCACTTGGATTATTCTTGCATGCATGACATTTTTACTGAATGTTTTAAAATTTTACCTCTATTTTATTAGTGTTCGAGAATTTTTACTTGTTCTATAAAAATTGATAAATATTTTAAGAAGTTATATTTATATATAATATTATTTGTAAGAAAATGTCATAAAAAATTATATATGGGCTTTACATGTGGTATTCATGCAGATGCTTTGTGTCGGGCTCTATTTTTGTATAATCAATTCAATATGTGTACTTTTTCTTGATAGAAAGCTTTATATTTGACCTTTCTGAGTGAAAATTTTATACTTTTTTAACAAATAGAAAAAGTTTTAAATTTTGCTATAGAGACCCTTCCCAATTTGTATTTTTATAAAAATTATCATAAGGAATTGAACGAAATTAATATATTCAAACATTCTAATATATCCAGATAGATTTGAGGATTGCATCGCATATCCACCATTGACAAAATAGAGCGACTGTTTCCCTGTATATAGAAGAGAATATATATAGACGGTCCACCTATTGGTCTAAATAGTAGTAATTTGATCTAAGATTACTAGAAGTATGTATAACCATTCCTCAAAGTTAGTTTTTTGGTCATTGGTTATCCAATTTATGCATATTTTAGATTTTTAATATATTTTTAATTGCATCGGATTTTGGATACTCGAGACCTTGATTTGAAATTCGTAGATTTTAATCGACATTGGACTTGGATACCGGATTTGGTTGGTCTCATATATTTGGATCGTTTGCCATTTTCTTTGCATTATATACTTTGTGTACAAGACCATATTTGAATATTTTATTGGTTTGCCATGCTATGTTGGTTTGGATTTCGATTTCATGGATTTTATATTGGTTTATCGATTTATTTCTTCGCTTTGATTGTGGACACAATATTTATTATATATTATATGTCGTTACTTGTTGAGAATTCGCCTCACATTTTAATTATTTCTTATCCCATTCATACTAGTAGGCTTCGAATATCTTATGAGGAGCTTGGACGCGATCACTGACGAAGATTTTGTTTCTATTTTGTGAGCATTAGTCCTATAGCTGAATTGTATGTGTATTGACTATGTTTTGGTGTCGAAGATACGGCGGATGGGTTGATGTTGTTATATTTTATTGTTATGGAATCAGGGTTTAGATTATTTTACTATTTTGTCACTGTGACATTCGATTTGTGTTGGATCGATGGGTTGTTTGTATTGTGAGATATCACTTTTTCCTTATGGACATTGGAACAGGTTATGCACATTTATTGTTAGATAGGTAATTCAGAGAAATCCTGTGATATTATATGTCGTTAATCCCTTGCCGTCGCAAACCCTAACCGTCTCTGTTCAATAGGCAAGTAAAAATCCTAATTCCTGCTAGTAAATTCCTCCTTTCTTCTCATTGATGCTAATCTTCTTACTATGGTTCCGTGATTTATGGAAGTCGACTGTAATTCTGCTGTAAATAGAAATTGGTTGTATTTCGGTTAAAAAGAGAAATCGAGAAGAGCAGAGCATTGGCTCTGAACAATAGCAGATTTGTTTGAGGGGATTACGCGAGTATGAGGCTTGGGAAATGACGTTATTTATGCTGCCTAATTGTGGTGTTTCTTGTTGAATTATAAAAATTTGAGATTTTCATGGTTAATTGTGGGAAGTCGAAATGGGTACAAGAACAAAGCCTCGTGCTGTGTTTATACAGTTGAGCACCTATATATGTGATATATGTGTATTTTGTTTGGTGCGTACGTATATACTGTGTGGATATATCACAATGTATATATAATCATGTGCATATATATATTGCGGCTGAGTATGTGCAGGTGTGGGTGAGCTGTGCATTGTGCGCGGGAGTGTGCGGCAGTGTGTGTGCGTTGGGTGCTGTTGTTCGTGTGGGTGAGCCGTGAGTGTGCGCGCGCAATTGAGTGTTCGTGTGTAGCTGCGTGTGGCTGTGTGGTGGTGTTGGGCCGTGGGCTGGCTGTTTTGGTATGTGTGTGGAGTGGTTGGCAGTTGGTATGTGTATACGTGTGTGTATGTGTATGTGTATATATATATTTATGTAGTGATGTATTGATATATATATATATATATATATATATATATATATGTATGTATGTATGTATGTGATGGCATATATGTGTGGGTGTATACGTGTATATATATAAATAATTATGTATATGTATGAGTGTGTATATATATATATATATATATATGGATTGGAACAATTATATGAATACTTATATATATATATATATATATATATATATATATATTGGTGATAGAACATGGACTTATGCATGTGTATTGATATGCCTGAAATGTTAATAGTCGGTTACGTGATTATTGTATGGGTGTATATTCATGTGGTGGGTATATGTATGGATATATATATATATATATAATTGTACTTATGCTTGAAATATATGTAAGGGATGGTATATGTCTATATTGATATATATGGATGGTAGAAGATGTTTATATGGAATTATGAATGTAAGTGGGTATACTTGAAGTACTAATAGTCGGTTACGTGATGATTCCTGTATTTCATTGATGAAATCCGATAAATGATTCTTCCCGTTAATCTTGGTGGTGTGCGTATGTTTTATTGGCACTCTATGGATAAGTAAAGGAGAGTGTGCGAAAACTCTACAGTAACTGGTCTAATGGGAGTTTGTGGGACCGTAGAGTAGTCTATACTCTTCCGATACTGAATCCATTCTGGAGATTGAGGTCGTTGATATTAAGGAGGGATGCTTATAACCTAGTGACCATCGTAGAGAATGATATCTGGGATATCATTGACGAGGGGTATCGGAGGTGGTATTGGCATACTACGGGTACAGCCTCTGGAAGGATTGTAGGGGTAGTTGGATACTATGGATAACCTCGTGGTACTTACCCAACCGTTAGGGGTGTAAATACGCGGCCTTTGGTTCACTATGATAGAATGAGATCCTGGGAGACTCTTATTATCTTTATAGTCGTGACCTCAAATTGGGTGAATAATCGAATTCTTGTTATCTTGTATAATTAGTCAAGGTCGTTAATATGGAGGAGGGATACTTATAACCTAGTGACTATCGTAGAGAATGAAATCTGAGATATCATTGACGAGGGGTATCCAAGGTGGTATCGGCATGCTACAGGTACAGCCTCTGTGAGGACTGTAGGGATAGTTGGATACCATGGATAACCTCGTGGTACTTACCCAGCTGTTGGGGGCGTAAATACGCGGCCTTTGGTTCACTATGGTAGAATGAGGTCCACGGAGATTATTGATTATTCATACAGTTGTGACCTCGCATCCAGATGAGAATTGGATTCAGTGGAATCCCTATTGCCTTCTTGATATTCCGTTATTCATATGGCCTTAGGGTCATAGACCCGACTCGTTGTTGAATCTCGGACGGTAGTTGGTACATCTCCTGATATTATAAATTTTACTCATTATTATATCGCCTAAGATGTGTACTATGCTCATCTATTATTGTTATTTCTACTTATTGGGCATTCGGCTCACTCTTGTGTTTTGTTGGCTCCAAATTAGACAGGTTAATATCAGGATCAAGGAGATCACGTGACTTTTGGGTAGCCACCGATAGAGGTAATATCAGAGTTTGAAGTTCTCTGAATGGGGATTTAAGATTTTTGATTTAGTTATTGTTTGACTTGTATTAGATTTTCTTTATGAGAATTGATATTTTGGGACATCGATGTCATTTATTGAAGTTATTATTATTGCTAATATGGATGTTTAATTTATGATACATTTATGAGGATCATTGATAATGTTTTGATGATGTTGAGTTCATTGATGACGTATAATTGATGATTTTGGATGATTCGAGATTTTTACCATGACGGTCCGGGTCGGATTCAGGGATCCGAGCTCGGGTCGTCACAAAGAAAAGAGAAAAATCATGAATAGAAGCAAAAACGGCTGCCATCCGTTGTCGCCATTCTCGGAGAAAATTGGTGAAATCAAGTCAAGTAAATCGTTCCCTTCTCCTTGTGGATGCTGATTTTCGGTCGTATGTGCCGATTTTGAAAGAAATTGGCTGAATTGTAGTAAAACAGGTGGATGAGGCACAGTAGAGAGAGAAAATCATCGCTAGTTTGCTTGTGCCATCGTTTACCGTCGTGCCATCATTGGGTCACTGCCACCATTGTTGCCGCAGTCGTCCGAGCCGGAGACACTGCCAATGAAGGAGGGCGTGAAGAGAGAGAGAAGCAGAATGTGATGCGGCCGAAAAGAGAGAAAGGGGTGCGCATGAATTAGGAGAGAGAAAGTCCGAGTCGGGTACCTTGGAGTATCCATTTGACAAATCCACTTAGAATAAAGTCGAAATAAGTATCTGTAACACCTTTTTCTTAGTTTGATTTAATATCTGATATATTTTAGATACTATTTAAAATTTTTACTGGCATGCATATATTTTTATACACCTGATTTATTTATTCTGTGCATGTATGTATGACTCATTGACTGATTTGGGAATTTTTGGTACGAATTTTATGATTTTGAAGGGTTTAATATTTTTCTAAAAATCTGAATAATTTATCAGAAATTGTATATGTTTGTATCAGTATCTATATACGAAAATGTGTACGAAATTCGAATAGGCCGTGTATTTTTACATACATGTGTCGGGTTGTGGTCACTACATTTGAATTTATTATTGGATATTCTAGCCAACTTACGATGGGGAGATATTTATTATTTAAAATTTTTTTTCTGTCAGTAGAAAAGGTTTGGAGTAGTGACCTTTTCCATTTAGATGATTTGATTTGACCTTATAATATATTCTAAAATCTTAATATATCTGACAAAGTTAAAGATTTTATCCAAAGTCATGAGTGATAAAATATAGTAAGTAACCTTACCCATGGTTGCATAGTATGTAGGTGGCCATATATACTGGCCTAATTTACATTTAATTTGGTCTAAAATTATTAGAATTATATATAATCCTTCCTCAAGCTAATCTTTAAGTAATTGAAACTCAAATTTGATATATGATTTGTATTTCTATATAGATTTATATTGGACTTTGATTTAAATTTAAATTCGAGATTCACCAATTTTGCCCAAAGTTGGGCATTGATATGCCTTGTACAAATGATTTTGACCTTATATTTTAATTTGGACTTTTAGATTATTTGTTATGACACTACTATAGTTTCTGTGCACGCTATTAGATCATCCGATTATCAGATTCTGTCCCAAATTACAAGCTGATCAGGCCATAAATTTGGACTTAGACTTTGATTAGATTTTGAAATTACCTATTTACCTATTGGAATCGGTCCGAATTATTTCTATTATATATATATATGTACATCCTGATAAAGAATGTTTTCTGATTTGGACATTTATTTTTAATTTGGATATTTAATTTAAGTGTAAGACCAATATTGAATTTTGGATCTTGGATTTCTATTAGATTTATTATATTGACGATTTGGATTTATTTTATCATTTGAATGGATATTTATCCATTTGACCCTTCCTTTGATTTATTGGATTCGTTTTGTTTAAATATGATACCTACTAGATTTTAGACTCATATTTTATGTTTTACCCCTTCAGAGTTGAAGGTTTGGATGCATTGCAAGAGTAAGGATGTAATCTATCAGCTATTCATTTGATTTAATGAGCTTTAGTTTTATTATAATTTAAATTGATATTTGATGTGATTAGATTATGAAATTGATCGGGTATAAACCTATAGTTATATTTTGGGAATAGTTTAGATATTGTATTATGTTTGATTATTATTATCTCTCTTACGATGATTGTAGAATAGGTCGTATTTATTTTATCTGGACGATTCTCTGACGAGGTCCTGTGTAAATTTTGATTTGTTAGGTCCTGTATATTTGGTTTGTCATACCAGAATTTTTGAGACTTAGTATAATTTATTGAATTTATTTAAGATTTTTAATTTTAAAAATTATAATTAATTATTTAAATTAATCTGTTTGATCCGAGTTCGTGACACTCCATGTCTAGTAGGCACTAGATCATATTCCTTAAATTTTGATTTAAAAAAAAATTATTATATAATAATTCTCCACATTTACCCATTACATAAATTATGATGTAAAAAATATAAATTAAAAATTTGAGTATTACAACTCTCTCCTCCGTATAAAATTTCGTCCTCAAATTTTATGTACATTATGAACAAATAAATGTTGATACTTCTCCCAAATTTTGTCCTTGCATTCGCAAAATGCTTCCTCAATTGAATGATTTCTTCATAGTATCTAAACCAACAGAATTACCATTGTGTGCAAAACCTAATCTCACCTACCTAAAATCAAAATTAATAGTTCTACATATGTCAAATTCTCATCAATTTACTGTGGTTTGTATTCTGTGATACATGAAGAATCAAAAACATATTTCTAAAGTATCAAAATATGAAATACGTAATAAAAATTAGCCAAATTAGAGGGTAAAACTAATCTATATGTCATAATTTGTACTCATAGAAAAATCTTAAATGATCCAACAAATCTCAATTTTGACTTTCCCTACAACTAAAATCTCAAAACACTTTTCTACAAAGACACTTTCAAAAGTATATGGTCACCCACCTCAAAGCTAAAATCCAACTTCTTACAATCTACGTTACTCTTTTGTCAACTCTAAGCAATTAGCAAGCGATCCTGAATAGATTTAATCTTATCCAATGTCTCCTAAAGTATATTAGCAAAAGCTTATGATTATTAATCCCTTTCCATTTGACAGGAGGCTGACATCTCTTTTCATATAATACTTCACATAAAGCTACCCTAATACAAGACTACAAACTCGGCTAATGACAAATAATTATCCAAATTACCTATTATGTCTAAAACAAAGGCTCTAAACATATCTTCCAGGGGTTGTATCATTTTTTTTTCCAAAAAAAAAAAATTATCCATCGATCTGTAGATGAAAAGCCATACTAAATTTTAATTTCATATCCAAATCTCTATGCAAGCTCTTCCAAAAGTTAGATATGAATCTTAGGTCTCAATTAGAAACAATTAAAGTTAGAATCCCATACAACATCACAACCATGTTTATGTAGAACCTTACCAAATAGTCTCTTCAAAATGTAGTTCCTATTGGAAGAAAATGTGCCAATTTTGTCAATCGATCCATGATCACCACCCAAGCAAAATCATGATTACTCACCATCTTAGGGAATCCTGCCACAAAATCCAATATAATATGTTTTCATTTTTAACTAGGAATGGAAAAATGTTATAAAAATACTACCAGTTTTTGATGTTTAGCATTGATCTGTTGGTAAACAATACATCTACCTATAAAAGCCACTATCTCCTGATTTATATTTCTCTACCAAAAAAGCATTTTCATATTTTGATACATATTATTGATTCCTAAATGAGTAGTATACTTAGATCTATGGACTTTGTTCAAAATCTCCTCCTTTAATTCTCCAACTTTAGGTACATAAATATGATCTTGAAAATGAAAAACTTCATCTGGCTAAATATTAAAATTCACTTACAATTTTTTATTCAAATCTTTGATAGTATCCATAAAAAATAGGTCCCCCTGGAACTCATCAATCATCTCCATGATCACTAGTAGTATTTGAAAATATAATAATATCATCCTTGAACCTTTTGAATGAAACCGAATGTTGTAATTCTTCATTCCTTCAAACATTTCTCATTCCTTAATTATCACATAGGTCATCATATTAGATGACTTCCGACTTAAAGCATCTAGGACTACATCCACTTTCCTGACCAATGCCATTGGCCCAACTAACACGGAAGGAAGTGGAATTTGATTGGATCGGTAATTGCAAGAGAAATTTTCAAGAGTTGAAAGACCGTCTAGCCCCAATTTTGATGATTCCTAAATAATCTAATGGATTCATAACCTATTGTGAAGCATCGAAGATCGGATTAGGGTGTGTCTTAATGCAACATGGGAAGGTGATTATGTATAAATTAAAGCAATTGAAGATGCACGAAGAGAACTATCCGGCACACAGCTTGAAATTGGCAGAGTGATTTTTGCGCTAAAACTCTGGAGACATAATCTTTATGAGAAGAAATTCTTAGTATATTCAGATCATAAGAGTTTAAAATATTTGTTCTCCAAAAAAATTAAACATGAAACAAATAAGGTCGATGGATTTATTAAAGGATTACGTTTGCAAGATCCAGTATTAATCAAAAAATGTCAATATAATAGCGGATACTTTGAGCCACCAAACGATGAATCTAATGGCTTATTTGAAGATCAAGAGGGTGGAGATGCTAGGCTTCATAGAGGACTGTGTTGTTAAAAGGCATTCTCAAGGTATGCAGATGATCCTATCCTATTTTTAGGCACAATTAGAAATTTTAGAAAGAATTAAAGGAGCTCAAATTTATGATCCCTTTGTGGTGAACATTGCTGGTGACTTAAACAAGCAGTCGAAAGCAAATTTTAGTGTATAGATAGATAGAGTTTTGAGGTTTTGGGGGTAGATATGTATACTAAATATTTAATAATTGAATAAAGAAATTGCGAATGAAACCCATTGATCAAAGTATATTATTCACTCGAGAATTAATAAAAATATATCAATATTTGAAGAAGCTCTTTTAGTGGCATGACATGAAAAGGGAAATCGTGGCTTACATAAGAAGATGTTTGATTTGTTAACAATTGAAGGTCTAGTAAAAGAAATCATTAGGCCTTCTATAACGTATGCTAACCCCCAACTGGAAGTGAGAGAATATAACGATAAATTTTGTAATGGGTTTATCGATGATGCTAAGAAATCATGACGCTATTTGAGTAATTATAATCACGTTCCAAATTTCGATCCTCTTATTAACAATTATTTAATTATTAATTAACCAATTAACTATCTAATCAATATTAGATGTGAACTTTACATCGATACCTGTAAGGATCGAGTTTCTAAATTATATTAATCATGATTAATTAAATTGATATAATCAAAATTGAGGTCAAAGAATATAAAAAATTAGGTCAAAAAGTCATTTTGGAACTACATGATTCATACGCCAGACGCAGGCATGAGACGTAATTTTGCACCTGAAGTATGCTCGAATGGTGCTTGAGCACGATTACCAGAAAAGCCCCACCATAGCTGCACTCGAGGCACGCTCAAGCGCGATTTTCAGTAAGGTCATGCTTGAGCGATGCTCAAATGATGCTCGTGCAAAAGATAGGTATAAAAGTGTGCGAGGGATAAGTTCCAGCCATTTTTAGTGGTGCAACGCAGAGATAGAAAATTTGGGGAGAAGAGAGAGGAGAATTGATGAGGTTCCAATAGCTCAAATTAAAACAATCAGGGTAAGGATTTGGGTAAACCAAATTGAGATAAGTGCACCATAAACTTTCTTTTTTACTTATTATTTATTGCCATTTTTCTAAGTATTTTTGTTCTAATACTCGCCTAAACTAAGATTTCAAAGTTAAGATATGTAAATCATGTATACCTGTCGATTTTCTATAATTTTGTAAAAAATATTTCTCTAGAACTCATGTTTAAATATTTGTATCATATAAAATATATTGTATTTAGAATCTGAACTCTTTTTCATATATATTGTATAGAGTTTTTCTAAGTAAAACATTTGATCAAGGTTATAATTCAGTGGGTAATATATTATCGCATGCCTTAGTATATTATAATAGAAAATCAATGTCTGAACCTATAAAATCACGGGTTAAGAGATGGCGTCTGACCCCGTCTATAGGGTTATATGTAAACGACCAACCTCTGAGTTTTAAATATGAGCGTATAACCTTTGATTATGTAAAAACATACACAATTCAGGTTTCGATTGACAGCTCCTTTAGTTAGTAAGGCCTACTAGACCTGGTCCCTAAATAAAATAAAATTTAAGTATATTTTGATGACTAAGATTAGAAAAGAATAAAATAAGAAATCCAAAAATACATCACATAAGTTTTCCAATTCGTGTTTCATGTTACTACATTTTATTATAATCTCTATTCTGTCCGATATATTTTTAAGTACAAGCATGTATGTTCCTTGATATGTATTGTAACTTACTAAATATTTTGCTCACTCATTTACTATTTTACTAACTCTTAGATGAATCGTACAAGTTCTTATCTGATGAGTAGGAGTGAAGACCGAAACATTTAGTATATGTTTTTGAAGATATTCTATGATGATCTATATTCTAAATAATATGTAAAATATTTAGATGTCATCTTCTAGTTTGATATAGGTTATGGACTATGGTGAAAACTTTGTAGGACTTTTGGACAGTGTTTAAATATCTAGGACGATGTTTTATGGGTTTTAATATCGACTATTATGTTAGATATGTGTAGTAGCTTATGAATGTACGTAATGATGTATTCTAGTCGATGATCTTAGTTTCAGTTGGTCAAATTTATAGATGTTTAATTGTTTTCGCAAGTTGATATATGATTGATTGGCATCTTTCCTTAATAAAATCCGATGTCGTATTATTTTGGATCAGTGTCAAAGTTACCGATGATGTGATAATATATTTGGATCCTATGTATAATATTATTTTATTTATGTGTAATTAGTCATGGTATCGACATAAAAATTTTCATATGGATGGTCAATTGATTATTTTATCGGTCAAAGTTTGTAAATAAAAGATAATTAGTTATGATTATATTTAATGACAAGGTGTAGGACGTCGTCTGTCACAATACCTCAACTGACTAAAATATTCTACGCAATCATGCGGTTTTTACACTGACCCATATTAACTCATTGAACCTTACGTAAGAAGTTATATTTATCCAATACAAAATCAGAGTAATATAATTTTGCTGAAGAACTAAATTTTCACTACCGTCTATTGCCGAATAGTCGATAACTGGAAACGACAAGCCATAATCAACTTAAACTATATCCACATAATACTAAAAGCATTAACATTCATCCTGAAAAGATTATAGACCAATATCCAATAATATTAACCTTTAAATATTATCCGAAAATCAAATATAATATTAACATTTTATCATTTTAAATCAAAACTCTTCATAACAATTTATCATTCAATCCCAATCATCCTGCAAGTATTCAAACCTTTCATCCAAAAGAGTTAGTAGAATAGAAGTAGTTTGTAAGTCAAAAAATTCAGTAAGGTATATAATTCACAGTTAAAATTACATAATTTGTATTAAAATATATCAAAAGGATTATAATCAAATGAATGAGTTATGAACCAAATTTTATATGCAGTGCACTTTAACAAATTGTTTCATGGTTTCGAGATTATCTTTTTAATGCATAATCAAATGTGCCAAGCAAATTCATGCTCAAATATGACTTTCTTAAGAACCAAGTACCCATAGAGTCTCACTAACAAAATAAAAGGATAATCAATGCTCAGATTATATGTATGACACATTGTAGATGGGGTTGAATATTGCTTTCATCCATGGATGATACATTTGAATCTCAATTTACCACTATAATATATTAATGTATGGTATAATATACTACCCACTGAAATATAATTATAGTTTAATACATATTCTTATGAAACTCTACACATTTTTTCATATTTTTTAGTTTTCTTATCCAAGAGAAACTACTCATAATTCTTAACTTAATTGTGAGTTTTTTCTTCAAATTTTATAAATTCTTAACATATAATACTTATACTTTTGAAAAAAATTAAGTTATGATGAAATTTTAACACATGGAATGCTAAATTATACTTTTGAAAAAAATTAAGTTATGATGAAATTTTAACACATGGAATGCTAAATTAGCATGATAATGCAGGAAAATTCAGCATTGTGTAGAAAATCAACAAACTTCATCTTTGTTAGTAAACATGCAAAAGATTTTAATAAATTTTAGAATATGCAAAATATAATTTTTATAAATTTCTAACATATATAAAACTTATACTTAACAATTTAAAATATGTAGAAACTCATGTGCAAATTTGAGATATGTGAGAGTCATTTCACGTGCAAGATAAAACAGTACAAAATTCAGCTAAGTGTTATTATGTTCATGAGCTTAGATATGAATTTCATGCATTTTTGTAACAATATAAAAAGAATTTCACATGCATGCTAAATAATACTATCTTAGTTTCAAAATTATGTCACAAATGAGTATTTAAAATAAAAAAATACTCAGATAATTAAGAAACACCAGCATTAAGAAAAGAAATGCTTAGAATGTACTTTAACTCCAAATCACTAAAATTATAGCCTGGAATACTTGAATTCGGCTTCCATGGCTTCGTCTCTCTCCTTCTCTCTCTTATCCTCGTCTCTTTCTCTCTCATTTCTCAAATTCTATTGAAAAATGATAAAAAATCAGCTGGATATTCTACTTATATTGAAGTGGCGTTCGAGCATTGGTTGGGCATGCGTTAGGCTCAACAGCTGGATACGGCGGCACACGAGCGCCCCATCAGGCGTACCTTGAGCGTAGACTTATTATCTTTTACGCTAAGGTTCCGATTAGGCGTGATCATCTGCCTTCCCGTGCACGGGCGCCGGTCGAGCACTCATCAACTTGATGTAATCCAATTTAAATTTAACTTTTGACCTAATTTTTTTTATCGTTTGATCTCAATTTTAATCATATTAATTTAATTAATTAAGATTATGATAAAATTTAAACTCGGACCTTACAATTGTATACTAACTTACCAAGTCAGCCAACTTCATTACTATTCGAATAACATTCTCCAGAGATCAATTTTCAAGACTATAAGTAAACAAGATAGTTAGACTTCACAGAGTATCTGTGATGATCCTAACCTAAAATCCACAACTAATATCTAAATTTGATCACATAAAAAAAATTTAAATCTCACATTAATATACAGCACATCTACAACTGATAAAAGTATAAACATAATAATCTAAATATCTTCATACTAACGATAAATTTGAGAAAAATATATAGCTCCAAAAATTCCAACAAAATAAAACAAGATATCAAGGGGTATCTCTAGAGCATAAAATCAACACTCTCTTCCACCGGGCCTCAATTTCTCTTGCCCAACCTTTTATCCAACTCTAGAGTCATCATCATCTACACCAACTACTCTGGAAGAAAGAAAAATAGTAAGAGTAAGCCAAATACCCAACAAATAATAACAAATCCAAAAATAAATAAAGAATAATAATAACGGTACGTTTGGTTGTTGGAATGAAATAATGTGAGAATAGAATAGTTATTCCCACGGAATAAAATAGGATGGGAATAGAGTTAAAATTATTATTCTTATATTTGGTTGTTGGAATAGATTAAGGTAAAAATTAGTATTCCAGTATTTGGTTTGTAGAATAGTACGATGAATAAGATTAGAATAGTAATAATAATAATAATAAAACATAAAAATAATTATTATTATAAATAATAATAATAATAAACATAAAAATAATAAAATATAATAATTATAATTATAAATAATAATAATATTATTATTATTATTAATATTAATAAAACTTAATAATAATAATAATAAAACTTAGTAGTAGTAGTAATAATAATAATAATAGTAATATTTTCCACCTTTCATGTGAGAATAAATATTTCCTAAAAATATTTAGTCCCGACTAATTTACCAACTAAATAAAGGAATTGTAATTTCCGGAGGAATTAACCAGGAATAGAATTACAATTTCAGTGAACCAAACGTGAGGTAAATGTTTCAAATATACAACATATAATGTATTCCAAGAGTCATAAACAATAATACGATATCCAATAGATAAATATATCCAATAATTTATGTCCTATCGCATCTACGATTCAAATGAATAAGAAAGGTAGACCACTCCAAACCCTGATGTGACAAAGATCATAAGATTTTACCAATAAGATGCGAAAATCCCTCAAAATCCGTCCTCATAGGCATAGCCCGTACCTGTGGGCTAGCGCTCGCCGGGAGCTCGAGCGCCCGGGGCGAGTGCCAATTCTAGTAGCTGGCACGCCTGAAGCGCGCTAGCTACCGGCTCGAGCGCCGGTCTGCATTAAAACCAGGGGGTTTTCTGTCAAGGCATTCTCATGGCTTTTTCTCATGGGTAAAGGGAGAGGGAGAGAGAAGAGAGAGACGTGAAGAACAAAGCTCTTCGGGTCCGATTTCGAGCTCAAGTTAGTTAGATAAATGGTAGATCGGGTCAAAACAAGTATATCCATACCCTCTTCTTTTGATTTCTTACACTTTTATTTTGTTCTCATCAGATATCCTCATTTCAATATCCTATTAGATTTATATTTTATATTACCTATGTTGTGTGCTTGCTTATATGTTAATTCCATGTCTGAATTCAAAATTTTTGTTCCATTTTCGTACTCAAACCCTAACCCCCAGGCCCGAACCTTTTTACCCATGAAATTTTGGGGCTTTTACTTAAATTGGAACTAGATTATCATTACCCATAACCTATGTATGCTAATTTATCAATCGAGTATCCGATTTGGTGATATTATGTAAAAACCCATTCGCTGGAACCCTAGGATGCATCCAAACCACTATTAATCAATTATTTCAAATTTAATGCATGATTTAGCTTTAATTATGAAATACACATGTCTTGAATAAGAACATTTATCGGTTGGGTGATCGAATTCCAAGGTTTTACCCATTTGGTGCGTCTGGGAGTCCTAACCGGCGCTCTGGCACTGTTCATCCGAGGTAATTGGAAATTATTGCAAGATGCCGCCTTGTTTAATTGTTAATTATGTTATATATATTTATATATGCTCAAATGTTTATTCTAGAAATATTAATGTGAACCTTTGTGAAGGAATTATCATCCAAAAGTTTCAAAGTTATGTTGGCCAATGTGGTAAGAATTTTTCTAATTGCTCCAAAGCATTATATTGAATTATGCACATGTGTGAAGTCACATGAAGACTTAAACCCTAAAGGAAAAATGATAAGATACAAAGGGAAGTCACAATTTGTTATATGAATGATCCGTTCTCCAGGTGTGAGAACTATGCGAAAGAAGTATGGTGGACCTTCCCTTAAATGAATAAGAAACCATGAAATTAGGACCATGGAATTTGTTACAAAAAGTAATATCCCTTGGCCCACTATTAGTATTACAGTAGAGATTTAAGGACAATCCTAATCGAGTATTGTAGCGGATAATACTCTTAGTAAGCCTTAGAATGTTACTGAGAAAGAACGATGACTGCCTCTGGATCCCGGAAGACATGGAGGCATATGTTTATGGCTTGTTTACAGGCAATATGTGATGGTCCGCCTCCGGGTCGATAATAGGAGCTAACACCTTTAGGTCATGTAAATGACATAACCCTTTCATCGTTCTCCCGCACTTTTAATTAGTAAGGCTTACTGACCCTGATCCGCAAAGGCGAATAACAATATGTAAGTTATATTCAAAAAAGAAGTAAATAGTATTTCCAAACATATCCAAATATGTCTCTCTTTATACACCCCTCTCATGATTATATGTTTATTATTCATTTAGCTTTACTTATACTGTTTACTACTTTTGATTATGATGCATTTATTGAGCTGTTAGCTCACCTTTATTTCTTTTTCCTTCCAAATGAGCATATTATTATGCCTAACAAGTTCGAATAGGCTATAAGCGCAAGATAGGCAGCTGATACAAATTGAAAAGCTTTAAAGAACTTAGTTTTATTATTTTGTATAAGGCATGGATATTGCATTATATATTTTGATACTCGTGGTCATATATGCATGTTTGATGATAATGGATGTCTAGTTAGTTTTTACTATTCACTGATGGCTGTAATAACTTCCGTAGATATCTTTTATAGTTATGAATGGTTCCTAATTGGCATCCTTTCTGAGCTGGCGTCATACCGAAATCATGATGTCGGTACCACCCGTGCGTTTGTTGTGGTAAATGGGATCTTGTGTGTATGTTGTATGTATATTGTGGATTCTGTATAGGATTTTATGTAAATTTTGTATTTGATGGATGTCTATTTTATAGACAAAACTCTATCAGATTTTTGATAAAATTTTCGATCTGTCATAGTTGGTATCGGAAAGAGGGATGTGTTAGGTTTGATCTGAATCCTATGTAAAAGTTTAGGTTAGAATAAGATACATTGAATAAAGTAGATGAGGTGTAGTATAATTAAGAAAGGTCGGATAGCTCTAGTTGGCCTAATTTATATGACCTAGGCTAAGATTAAGTTAGGATTAGTAGTTGAGTCTGGATTGTCTAGTGCGGTATCCTAATTAGTGCCTTAATCAAGATAAGTTGATTAACTTAGGCTAGAACTAAATTAGAAATTAGTGGGTTAGTCGGGATGTCTAGGTTACACTATTCTAGTTAGTGCCTAAGATATGAACTAACCCACACTATTTTTTATTCCAAAAAGGATATCCGTAATAGATCGTGTTGCCTAGGTAAGGGTCGAAATGTAGAAGTGGTCAACCACGTGATAGAGAAGTTGGATATCGAAATCTGTTGAATGAAATAGCGAGACTTGAAAGTCTTAGAAGGTCTTGTTCGGGAGGGAACCGGGAGATGGGATGTTGAAGAAGGATACCTTGAGGATTAACTTAGATTGACCTTGGTTGGATGACCTATGATTGGGGAAGCTTGCTTAGTGTAGCAATTAAGGTGGATAAGGTGAAATCGTGGGCTCGAGGTTCGGATGACTTGGATTCGATTCCTGGTGTTTGTGAATCTGAGGATGGCGTATCGTGATCGATATAATAATGATCAAGTGTTTGAATTTTAGGTGGCTTGGATTCTGTAAAAGTTGAGATGTGGATCCTGAGTATTAAAATGGTATTTGCGGTGGTTCAATGTTCAGGAAGATAAGAGATATTATAGAATATCTTCGTGGGTGTTCTTTTATGAATAGGTATTCTTCCCGAGGAGTTTTGGGAGCATGTTTCTGATTATAGCTAGTTCGATTGCAAGATTGAGAATTGTCCTTATTCATGGGTCGGACAGTGAAGAGGTCTGGTGTCTTGAATTGAGATTCTGAAGTGATGACACAAGGTGTGGAGTGTCACCTATCGTGATGGAAGGCAGGATTCCTAGATTTGATGTTGTAGCCCATGTATCGTTTGGGATCTCAAATCTATATTTTCATGTGTGTTTTCAAGTTGTGTAGTTTGAGGACCTAGGCTTGGGTCTAGCGGTATTAGGATCCATGACATTTTCTTGGGTCCGTTGGTAACACCAATTAGGTTAATCTGATTTATTTTGTGGTGCCAACCTTGATGTGACACTAAGAATGACTTGGTCAGCAAGTCACCGAGCTGACATGAATTGGATTAGTAAGCACATTATGTCTTGTAATTGAATTGTGCAATTTTAAGTATAAACCTGAGTTAGTCAAGGTATCAAGGAGTTATGGGGATCCGTGCTAAGTTTATTTAATAATGAGACCACACTTAGAAGTCATCTCATGGTCGCTAAGAGGTTTTGGTTGCATAAGCATTTGAGGATACTTCTTAAAGGAAAAGATTAGGTGGGTTGATCTTGGATCGGTAGATTCAAATTGTGTTGATATCAACATCGATCTTTAAGGATCTCATAGTTGAATCGTTTGATCTTTTGTAAAGAATTGATGGTTTCTAAGATCAATCTGTGCCTATAGCGTTATTAATTATGGATAATTGAGAAATTGTGCCCGTGATAGCAATTGAGATAAGATGTGACCGTTGCAAGTCTAGATAATTCCGTTTAGGTTTGTAAATTCATTGGCATATATATAAATTTTATAGGTTGGATCTTTCGGCCATATTTGGGTCCAAAAATTTATAGAGAGTGTGAACATTGTTTGAAGGCTGTTAGCCGTGTGTTCGATTGAGGTCAAAGTGTGAGTTTAGGTAAGGGAAGAGGTCGTATTGGGCATGTGGATTCTGCGGTAGCACAAATATGGTCCTGCAGGGATTTGAGCGATGGCTAACTTAGGGAAGACTGAGTGTTGTCGCGTGGATACATAGTATTCCTTGGGTTTAGTTGAGACCGACAAAAATCCATTAGGTGTCCCTCGAGATTTTGCAATGTTTGCAGGGCCTAGACTTAGAAGCAATCAGCATCCGTCAGAAGTAAGGTATATGTGACAGTTATCTGTCTCAGTTACATTGATCCCTAATGGATTAGGGGAGTTGTAGCAAAATATAGTACTTTTGAAGAAGGTTTCGGATTATGCTTTTCCTACATCATTTGTAGGTGGTTGCCCTTTTGATTAAGTGGAGAGAAACCCATGATCGGAATTACCCCAACCGTAGTTTGGAGTTAACAATTGGGGTCATTACTTAGAGGGTTTATAGGTTTAACTTATAGATGTAGTTACTGTCTAGTTAATTCTAAAGGTCTAAATAGTCATATCATGTAGAGGATATGATCTTACTTTAGCGTAATTGGGTAATCTATTTAAGTACTGTGAAGATGAACCTCAGTATCTTTCAAAAAAATCGGACATTAGGACCAATATTATGATGTTGGGAGTCTTAAGAATTAATATGCTTTCGATGCGTTGTAAGAGAGGTGAATCGTGAGCCACTAGTAGTCCCAGTATTTGGGTTTATGGGACGTCGTGCTCTTGATTTGGGAGATCGAATTGTACTCTAAGCATTGAAGTTATGGGATTATGAGATGAAAAATCTTTGTGATTTTGCTTTGAGGTATTTACAATGATAAGAATTTTGAGAGCTTGAATAATCATGAATTAAATTTCGAGGACTTTCCATGCATCCCAAAATTTGGGAAAGTGTGCGGGTCAGATATGTTAACTCGTTGGTATACCAACGGGATAATAAGTTTGCTGAGTATTTAGGTTCCAAGACCTAAGTAGTGATTTGAGGCTATGCCGAATATTCGGATGATTGTCTCAATTACAATTTCTAAGTTAATCGTGATCTAAGGATTGAAGGCCTTGCCTTGGTTGTATTGTTATCTTTAAAATTTTCTTGGATTTTTAGCTGTCGTGTAGCCTAAATGTCTAATATGAATCATTGGATAATGATTGCAATTGATTTTAATGTACAAATAAAGGGTCGATTAGTGTAGCATAGTGGTAGCGTGTGATCCATGACTTAGAAATTTTCAAGTAAGATCGAGGATCTAAGTGAACGGTAAATTTTGAGGCTCAAGATGAACTAAAGTAGGAATTCATAAGTTGCTCGAGGTTTCAAATAATGTCGAAAAAATAGCTAGTGATTTTAGTTGCCTACAATTTTGATAGACTATTATGAAGTCTCCCCTTCATCGAGAGTTGAGGAAGAAAGCATATGATCGAGTTGGGCCTTTATGGGAATTAGGCGCTTGTCTTGTAATTTATTCCTACATAGATCTAAATAGGAAGCATTAGATGTAAGGCATTTGGGTGATTCTTGGGGCTGAGTTCCCCTAGAAAGACATTTTCTTTAAGGATGTAAAGTAGGAATTTGAAAGGATTTTTTTCCATTTGTAAATTTTGAGGTTTGTTAAATTTTAAAGACGAAATTTCTATAAGTTGGGGAGAATTGTAACGTACCGATTATCAAAAAAATATAATTATAGATAATTGGGTTGATTTAAATAAGATTAGGCTTAATCTATATGAAAAAATATAATTCCGTGGCAGTGTGATAAATCGGAGGCGTAGGCTTGCCGGGTGCCTAAGGCAAAGCCGCAAGCGCCCGGACCCATGGGCTGGCACTCGCCAGGCGCTTGATCACCCGGGGCAAGTGCCAATTCCCGTAGCTAGCACACTTGAAGCGTGCCAGCTACCGGTTTGAGCATCAGTCTACATTAAAACCTGAGAGGGTTTTCTGTTGGGGCATTCTCACGGCTTTTTCCCACAAGTAGAGAGAGAGAGGGAGGGAGAAGAGAGAGAAGTGGAGAACAAAGCTCACCGGGTCCAATTTCGAGCCCAAACTAGTTGGAGAAGTGGTAGATCGACTCGAGGCAAATGTATCCATACACTCCTTTTTTCATTTTCGTACACTTTTGTTTCGTTCTCATCGGGTATCCTCATTTCAATAGCTGATTAGATTTATATTTTATGTTCCCCATGTTGTGTGCTTGCTTATATGTCAATTCCATGTCCGAATTCAAAGTTTTTGTTCATTTTCATGCTCAAACCCTAACCCCCGGGCCTGAACCTTTTTACTCACAAAAGTTTGGGGCTTTTGCTTAAATTGGGACTAGATTATCATTACCTATAACCTATGAATGCTAATTATCAATTGGGTATTCGATTTGGTGATATTATGTAAAAACCCGTTCGTTGGAACCTTAGGATGCGTTTGAACCATGTTTGATCAATTATTTCAAGTTTAATGCATGATTTAGCATTAATTATGAGATACTCATGTCTTGAATATGAACATTTATTAGTTGGGTGATCGAATTCCAAGGTTTGACCCATTTAGTGCATCCGGGAGCCTTAACCGGTGCCCTGGCACTCTTCATCCTAGGTAATTGAAAATTATTGCAAGGTGCCACATTGTTTAATTGTTAATTATGTTATATGTATTTGTATATGCTCAAATGTTTATTTCGAAAATATTAATGTGAACCTTTGTGAATGAATTATCATCCGGAAGTTTTAAAGTTACGTTGGCCAATGTGGTAAGAATTTTTCTAATTGCTCCAAAGCATTATATTGAATTATGCACATGTGTAAAGTCACATGAAGACTTAAACCCTCAAGAAAAGATAATAAGATACGGAGGGAATGCTACAATTTGTTATGTGAAAGATCCGTTCTCATGGTATAAGAACTATGCGAAAGAAGTATGGTAGATCTTTCCTCAAATGAATAAAAAATCATGAAACTAGGACCATAAAATTTGTTATAAAAGTTAATATCCCTTGGCCCGCAATTAATGTTACAGTAGAGACTCAAGAATTATCCTGTCTACGTATTGTAACAGGTAATACTCTTAACAAGCCTTAGGATGTTACTGTGGAAGAACGAGAACTACCTCTAGGGCCCAGGGGATATGGTGGCATATATTTATGGCCTGTTTACAGGCAATATGTGATAACCTACCTCTGGGTCAATAATAGGAGCTTACGCCTTTAGGTCCTTTAGATGACATGACCCTTTTCTCGTTCTCTCGCACCTTTAGTTAGTAAGACATACTGACCATGGTCTATAAAAACGAATAACAATATATAAGTTATATTTCAAAAAGAAGTAAATGGTATTTCTAAGCATATCCGAATATGTCTTTGTTTATACACCCCTCTCATGATTATATATTCATTATTCGCTTAACCTTGCTTATACTGTTTACTTCTTTTAATTATGATACACTTGTTAAATTATTAACTCATCCTTATTTCTTTTTCCTTCTAGATGAGCACACTATTATACCTGATGAGTCCGAGTAGGCTGTAAGTGCATGATAGGCAACTAAGACGGATTGAAAAGCTTTCAAGGATTTAGTTTTATTATTTTATATAAGGCATGGATATTGTATTATATATTTTGATACTCGTGGTCATTTATGCATGTTTGATGATGATGGATGTCTAGTTAGTTTTTGCTGTTCATTGATGGATGTAATTGCTTTTGCAAGTATCTTTTATGGTTGTGAATGGTTTCTAATTGGCATCCATTCTAAGTTGACGTTGTATCGGAGTTACGATGTTTGTACCACCCGTATATTTGTTATGGCGAATGCGATCCTGTGTGTATGTTGTATATATATTGTAGATTCTGTACAGGATTTTATACAGGTTTTGTATTTAGTAAATATTCGTTTTATAAATGAAATTTTGCCGAATTTTCGATAGAATTTTCTGTCTGTCACATAAAGCCCGCTTGCCCTCATTGTGGAAAGTCCCATGATGAAAAATCGTGCTATAACTTTTGAGAGCGTACTTCAATTGTGACCAATCCAACCATATGATTAAAAACTGCCCACATTCCCTAAAGCCAACAGTTATGTTCGGGTTTAAATTTTATTTTAATCATAATTAATTAAATTAAATTAATTAAAATTGAGGCCAAATGATAAAAAAATTTAGTCAAAAATCAAAATTGGATCGGGTAATATTGAATTGATAGATGCCTGACTGACATCTGACGTGCACCCATGTGTGGGATGAGCAAACTGATCACACTTGATAGACGCCTAATCAGAGCTTGAGTGCACTTTTCAATATATTCGGGCTTGAAGCATGCTCGAAAAACAGTTGAGCGCGCTTTCCGATGGGATCAGCACTCGACACCCCCGAGCGACGCTCGTGTGCCGCTCAGTTTGGCCTAGGCGCCTAACACATACTCAAACGCCCTCTGCTATAAATATGATGTCTGACTGATTTTTAATCTTTTTTTACAAAGTTTTGAGAGATGAGAGAGAAGGAAAAGAAAGAGAAGAAGAGAAGAAGTTTGAAAAGCTAAATTCAAGTTAATCCAAGCAAGATTTTTGATAATTTGGAGTTAAGAAAAGTGTATTTCAAACCTTCTTTTCTTTGTTGCGATTCTTTTCTCAATTTTTAAGTATTTTTTGTTTTAAATACTCATACATGACATGATTTCGTAATTAAGATACTTATATTTAACATACATATAAAATTCTCCTTATTTTTTAAAAATTATGCATAAAATTCATGTTCAAATGCATATTTATTATACAGTTCAGCTATCTTCTACAACTTTACATGTAAGTCTGAAATTTATGATATAATGTTCTTTCATATTTGATTTTCATTTATAAGTTTCTGCTTGTCCAAATTTGTTAAAAATATACTTTGCATGTCCTAAAATTTTAATTAAAGTTTCATGCATATTTACAAATAGAAATGAAATTTGCTGTAGTATCTTTAAATTGTTGATTTTTCTGTAACATTTTATACTAACAATTAAATATGTTATAAATTTCATAATATAGTTTTATACGCTTTAAAAATTTACATGTTCAAATTTTTGTATAGATTTCATACACTGAACGTAAAGAAATTGATAGAATTTTGAAAAAAAATTCTACGATATGTTAAGAACTAAGAAATATTTTCTTTAAAATGAGCAAATACAATATTATGAAAAGATGTATGGAGTTTCCATAACTATAAGTATTGGACTATTATAATAGTTCAACGGGTAGTACATTATAATACATCTTAATATATTATAATTGTTATTGAGGTTTGAACCTACAATCCACAGGTAAAAGCAACATTCAACTATATCTACAGGGTTATATATATAACGACATACTTACGAGTCTTGAACAGTAGTATACGCCTTCGATCGTATGAAAATAAATATAGCCCGGGTTTTAATTATCTATTTTATTAGTCAGTGATGCCCTACTAGCCTTTGGTCCCTCGAAATTTACATAATTGAGTATGATTTCATAGCATGGATTTAAATAAGAACAAGATAAGAAAATTGATAAGCTACATGCATGTTTCATAAAATTTTATAATATTGTACTAAAATCTGATGCATTACCCCTTCCTATATATTTTAATGCAAGTTATATGATAAATTATGAAATTATATGCCTTTGTAAACTTTCAACTCATTCTTAGTTTCTTTTTTTTACTAATCCCTTCATATAAAATGTTCAAACACTTGTAGAACAATTTAGATTGAAGGAAGAGTTGATTGAAGTGATCTAGAATTAGAATTTATAAAATTTCTGATGTTGTAATTTGATTTCAGACAGTAGTTTGATATTTATGATATTTAGACAATTTTAGTGCTACATAAATTTTATTACGGTATTGTAGTATAAATGATGCAGTTAGATTATGAATTTTATTATGATTGATTAAGTACTCTAATTTTTATATATATTAGATATAGCTCTTAACGTATGATCTGATATTACAGTTTGGGTCGGTATCGAGCCATATATAATGTGACAATTTGGGTCTTGTGTTTAGGTTATATTATTTTATTTTGGTTGATCAAGATATTGACGTGAAACTCACGTCAACTATTAATTAGACAATTAATTAATTTATTATTAATATCGATAATTATTAATGACAAGATCGGGATTTGAGATATGACACAGACGGTAAGGAAGCCAAGTACTTTAGAAAGAGTTTTTGTGGTAATGGCTCAAGATGTGGATAAATATCATCAATAATTGAAGGTAAAGTTATAATTTTTAAAACTTTAATTCATGTACGTTTAGATTCGAGGTCAACACATTTGTTTATATCTCCTAAATTTATTCGTCATTTGTTGTCACCCATAAAAATTATGGATTTCTCATTAGTAGTGTCAACAATGACATATTTCTTGGTGACAAATATTATGTACCCTAAATATATTATTTTGATAAATAGATTGGATTTAGAAATAGATTTAATTTTGTTGGATGTGCATGATTTTCATATAATTTTATGTATGTGCATGTGCATTTTTCAATTTCAGCTTGTAAATCTTTTTACTTTCAATGAATAATATAAAAACAATCCCTATACATGATTCGATATTGCATACTTGCCATTTGATGTAGGGTGAATATCAAGCCTATTTTGCATATGTGATTACCATCTAAAGTTATAGTGTTTCGATGAAAAAAATACATGTAGTATGCAAATTTGAGAATATGTTTTCAGATGATTTTTTTAGATGATCTTCTAGAATTGCCACCCAACCATAAAATTGAATTCGAAATTGATATTATGTCTAGAACGATACTTATATCAAAGGCTCCGTATAGAAAAACACCATTGAAATTCAAGAAATTAAAGAAGTGATTGCAAGAACTACTAAGGAAGGATTTTATTCGACCAAGTGTGCCCTCATGAGATACTCTAGTGCTATTTGTAAAAAAAAAAAAGAGGCTTATGTGGCTGTGCATGGATTATCGGAAACTGAATAAAATCAATATAAAAAATAATTACCTATTATCGAGAATTGTATTAAAATCCCATTTTTACTGTTACATCTAATATTTTAAAAAAATTGATTCTACTATTGCTTTTAACTACAAGAGAGTGGTAGAGATTTCAGTAAAATCGGATAAAATAGGCAAATTTTGGCATGCCAATGTAGAAAATATCCCACCTCTACTTAATAAGCCTTCACTCGTAAGTATCCTATAAGGAGACGAGGGACCTTACACCACACAGTTTTGACCGTTCGGATCAAATGTGATAGCTGAGTTTTTTTTTTTAAAAAATACAAACAAAAAAGTTTAAAAGAAAAACTTTGCACAATCCTCAGTCGTTGAAGTTAATTCGGACGACCAACGTCATGCAAAGCAGACCCAGTGCGGTGTCAGGCCCCTCGGCCTATCCTATAAGTGCTTGGATGAACCCATTTGGTCCCGAGGTGGCCGATTATCCAACTGCAGATGCCTGGAGTGAGAACTTGAACATATCTGGGACTCGGAGGCACAGCAAGCTTCCTGTAGGAGCATAATATATGTGAAATAAACCTTGTACGCGGAGGAGCAGGGCCAACTTGGAGGAGAAAGGTTTATCACCCATCTTCTGCTGGTTTGCTCTTTCATCTTCTGATTTATACATCTAGTGACGACAGATTATTGTATCATCAATTTATCATCGATCACCCTCCCTGATAACCATGAAAAAGTGGCTCTCCGAATTTTCATATGAGGATTTTGTATCGCATCACAAAAGACCCAAAGTTTATGTTTACTTTTCGTGTGAGAGTCTGTACCACGGCAGATTCTGTGAATGGGGATGGCAAATTTTTGAGGCATCTGAAAGATATACGCCGGTTAACTCTGGTGGGTAATGTTCTCTCTCGATGTCACTGTGCTTACTCTGCATTGAAGAGCGAAGATGGAGACATTTCTCTTAGATGAGAAGCTCAAGTATTTTGCACCTGTTCATGGACAGCATGTTTATTTTCATTCGACATTTTTTTTTTCTCAACACGGAGGCCCATTCTTTGCCTATTGATAACTACATTAAGAGGGAGTGATTAATTTACAGTCAGTCGTAATTGGTAAACGGAAGAGTCTACAGGAGGGGAACCACTTTTTTATGGTAATTAACTTACATCTGACTCTCAATTTCCAGTTTGAACATAAGTTCCCCGGAAGTTATAATCTTTTTCCTATCTGCTGTCTGGTTCTGTAAATTTGTTTCACAATCTTTTTAGAGCTTTTCTGTTGCTCTATAGGAAAGTAAGATGATCTCCATCTCTGATGACAGTTATGTCATCTATCTCTGCATTCTCTGGGTTGATGACTTTTGTGAAATTGAAACCTCCAAGCTTTTCACCTGCAATTTCATATGGTTTTGGATTGTTAGGGGGCAAACAGCTTAGGGAGGTTGGAAAAAGAAGTTCTTCGGATATTCTTTGCTGTTGAAATTTCCTCTCTTTTAGCTTGGTATACAAATATGTACATTTCAGTTTACAAAATGATTATCTTATCTTTGCATTACAGATATTCCACAGAGAACGGAGCTTACCTGCTATTCTGAGTAGCTCTTCAATTGTATCAGGTAGGATGATCAATTTGCTGAGATGCTTCTGTGTACTTGCATCTTGAAACCACATGTGGATGGTGACTCTCTTTCTGTTTGATTGTAATATTCGACTGTCAACAGGGCGGCTGCAGCCAGAAATGAAGCTTGTGGTTACTTCACTATTCCAATAGTTGGAGGATTTGTGGTTTACTCCTCTTCTATGTTTCCCTAGTGGTTCTTCTCTATTGACTTCCATCTCATGATCATTGATTTGAGTTTTGGCTTCTTGATTTGATAGAAGCTGATATATGTTGCTGTTAATCTGTTTCATTGATCCATGCACTTCTTCACCATGCACATCTGCGCTGTTCAACTGAATCTTAATCATATTATAGTCCCCCGTGTGAACAGCTGAAGGATGCTTCAAACAATCATCTTCAACTGTTGAATGTATATCTATGGAGCGTCCTGTAGAATTGTAGGGTTCTCGACGCTCCATCTCTTTTTCGCTCTTTAAATCTCCTTGCTTTGATGAATTCTTGTGCCAGAGATCTTGAGCTCCACTGTGCAGATTCTCTCCTTCCATTTGTCTCCTGTAGGGCCATCCCTGATAGATATCTCTGGCACCTGTTTCTGTTTCGGGAAATTCTACACTTCCTAGAGCTTTCAGTTTCTGGGAACATATTAGAAGTTTTAGTTAGCTCTTTATTGTGGGAAATGTGTAACCAATTGCGATGAGCTCAAAAAGATTTCCAACATACCAGAAATAGATTGTTCAACACAGTCTGTCCATCTTCCTCATTGGCTTGAAAAATATTCATCAGAGAAGTCCTATTCAGCCTTAATATCTGGGAGAGCTCAACAGTTCGAACTGTGAACGGCTGTGGCCTATTAAACAGGACCCCTATCTCTCCAAATATGTCTCCAGCAAATGCTTTTCCAACAACCTGTATAAATTTGCTGTCAGTTTGAAGACAGTTTACCTTTCTATGATTCGTAGGGTCCCAGTATTGAAATTACACACCTTTTCTTGACCATTTATGTTTGTTATCATATCCTACAAAACAAAACATTGCCAAAATCCGAGTTACTAAAATTTATTTGGAATGAACTTCTGGAATACGTGCAAGTAAGTAACTCACCACTTCTCCAGAGACCAGTATGTAAAGATCTGTTGGAGCCTCATTTTGCAGAATCACATCCTCCTTGGGCGGGAAATATTCTGCCTCCATTTCTGAAACCTTTCTTGTAGGAAAACATGATATTAGCATTTTGACAAATGTGAATGTTACAGTGGTTAACATATGCATTGTATTAATATTGACATTAGTGAATGTTGGGAAGGTAGTTATAATGAGTTAAATGAGCTTCTGAGAAGTATCACCATTTGGAACAGGAAATCATGTGAGGCTCCGTGGAAAAGTGGGACTTTTTGAAGAGTGTCAAAGAAGAGATAATATGCAATGCTTGAACGGACAGCTCTTGGTAGACCATTCAAGGTCTCCTGCTGCTTCAATCCTTCTGTTTTGAACTTTAAGCATACGTGTGATAGCATTTGATCCTGTATCCGTGGGGGCAGCTGATTTCTTGCTGCAAATTCTGTACAAGATGTAACTGTGTCTCTCTGCAGCATATCAGTTTGAATATCATCATTTACTAGCTAATCTCCTTTCGTAGGCAAACATATCCATCATATTGTAAAGAACTGTTCAGAAGATTCATTATGTGGCTACATTGTTTAACATTGTTGGGATTACTATGAACAGTGTTCTTGTTCCAGTCATTCCCACTCTAATTGCATTTTTATTGTGAATCAGAGTAACCCATTTTACTGCAGGGAATTCCTGGACAATTTAATGTGTATATTGTAACTATTGGTTTGTCCATGTCTTTTTTTTCCTAACAGTAATAGTTATGTTAAAATGAAGGACATCTAAAGTGATTTGAATACTTAAAACGTAAGCAAAATAAAATATAAGGGAGTGCGAGTTAGTTGTGGTAGAAGAAACAAAATAATAGCTAGTCCTAAAAAAACTCAAAGTGGGGTAATAAAAAAATAGTTTAAACTACTTCTACTCTTAAAAGATATTCCATTAGATCAACCGCAATGACAAAAGTTGATTCATATAGCGGACTCAATCAATGGGACATGGTTTAGTTTCTCAGCGTGATCCCATCTCCTATGAAGATGTCAACCGAAAACATGTTAAGACATCAATGGGAATGAGATTTTCATTTTGTGTCAGTCTACTGTGAAACAAATGCTGCCTGCATCGTTTCGGTTTTCCAAGGGACTGTTAGCTCATATTTCTCAGAAGAACATGTTTTCTGATCTTTTTTAAGAACCACACACATACAGGCATCATGTGATTCATTATTGCTTGGACACATATATTGATTTTTATTCAAGAATAAATAATGTTCAAGTTTGTAGCCAATTATCCGAAGAAGTTCAGCTATGTTTCAATTCAAACTGTTTTTTCAAAGATTCCATAATTGGTCATTCAACCCATTTCGTAGGGCAATACAAAGTTGAAGACAAACTTACAAAATTTCTGGTGCGACTGGTCCAGTGAACCACAAGATTCGTCATGTTTCCAATGAGGTATGATGTCAAACCTAAGTTGAATAGCATGTAAAAGATATTAAATAGCATCTCTCTAGTATTCTCAGCATGCAGGTCTCCATAACCAGTGGTAGTCAACGTGACTATTGACCAGTAAATTGAGGTTATGTAATTGTTCCATACACTATCTTCTTTAAAATTAGGGTTTACTGCACCAATCCAGGTTTTCTTTGGATCTGGGTATCTGTCTGCTATCAGATAATTGATGCATCCTGCACAGTGTACAGCAAACAGAGTTACCTGCATTTAAACAGAAGGAGAAGTGAATCACATTTTAATGGCTAATACAACCAAGTGTTTTTTTTTTCCCTGTAGAAATGAAGGTATAGTCTGTAATGGCTTACTGAGATGAGCTTCGTACAACGGGTCCAAAAATAGTTGAATCGTATGTCTTTCTCAAGTCTGAAGAAAAGCAGAACACCTTGTGAGTATAGTATAGTACTCCCCTCTTTTACTTTTGGAATATAGGATTTCTTTGGTTGGAATGGACTGAAAACTTTTTCCCAGAAATTGTTTTTCTAGATTTCCATTGTTTGATTGGACATATACTTGCAAATGGGAAATGATTCCAATCTGGTTAAGGCAATTGTTTTGTTTTTCTTCTGGAAGATTGTTGACTTCCACTCTAAAACATTCTGGCCACTACCATCTCAAAACCAGTACCACTGCCACCCCACCACCCGCACTATCACCAAAGCAGCTGCTACTTCCATTCTGCATCACTATAATCTCACCCCACCACCACCACCACCACCATGGCCATGCCACCACGCAGCCCTACCGCTGCGATGACTACTGCTGCTGCGGCCCACTCACTCCACTACCTCCACTTTCCATTGCACAAAACCAAGGAAAGTGTTTCCAAACGGAGATGTTTTCCACAATCATATAAAAGCAAATTATTAGAAGAGTGCAATTTCTTTGATAAATTATCTTCTGATGGTAAATGTTCCCCATCCAACCCAAAAAAACCATAGAGGAAAAAAAAACTGAAGGTCTAATCTGCATTTTGGCTTTTCACCTTGCAAAAAGGGAGCTGACTCGTCGAAGACGCCAGAGCCTAAGTATGTTAAGCGCTTTGAAGCCAAGTCCACTAATGTGGCCTGTAAACAGGAGACTGATAGACTGAAGTGGTGCTGTCGAACATACATCAAAAGCAAACCACGTCGATAAGTACCTGTAAGTAGCATTTCATCACCTAGATCACTGATCGTTTCTGTCTAACATGCAAATTTATCACCTAGATTAAAGCCCAATGACAAGGGAGAATTATCTTCACTATACCTGATTGCTATTTTCCCAGGATTGTCAACTAGAAGATAAGACCGAGTGTCAACATATGCTACGAAGAAGGTGAGAACGATGTCAACGGCGAAAAAACCATTGACAATGTGATCAATAACGAAAAGTGCATTCTGTTTGTAGGTGAGGAATGCAAACTCAAACGAGCAGATCCAAGCCGAGTAAATGACCAGAATTACCAGCCACATCTCCCAAGCCCTGAATATCAAAATAGCAATGAACACTGAAACTCCAGGCTATATAAAGTGCATATTTTTAAGCTAATTTATCATTTTGTGTGATTTTGAGTCATATGCTCTCACCTGTAACGAGGATTATACGGTGAGATTATATACTTGCGGAGGTTGGTTGTCTGATTGATTCTAGCTCCAAGCGACGGCAGCACATCGCTAGAGAAGAAGCTGCCATAGTTGCTGCCATCAATTTGGAACTCATCCGTGCAGAATCGCTTGAAAAATTGTTTTGCAGAAGAAAATGGCATATTCTGTGCTTGAATTGCTCAAGCTCTATGCTGGGTGTGTTCAACAATTTTCACAGGTTCGTCTGCCCCTCGTGGGTGGCTATAAATACTGGGACAGAGAATCTTTTCCTTTTTTTGTGGAGCGTGTGTTGTTAGTCCTCTTAAGGTATTTTCTTTTTATATTATAACTCGTAATTCTAACAGTAAAATTTCTATCCTAACAATTAAGGCAAAAAAACACAAGCAGTGACAGATGAGGGTTTTCCATTTGAACTTTGAATGCAGCATGCAGGCATATCTCTGTTTGTGGGGGGAGAAAGGAAACCGGCTTTTGTCCTGCAGCAAGGCATTCTTACATGAAAAAATGATCCAAAAAAAAAAAATTATATGGGTGGAGTGTTCAAAATAATAACCTATATGGATTTAATATATTTTTTGGGGTGGGGTTGGTATGAGACCAAATTTAAGTCATATACTGTTTATTTATTTATCTAATTTTTTGTAAATTTAATAAGAACAGTAAAATTCTTTTAGCTGCTGTTGGATTTTCTCTGAGGAGAGCATATTTGGGTGGAAAAGTACTCTCTTGTTTTTGAGTTTTCATTTGAAAATTGAGAGAGAGAGAGAGAGAGAGAGAGATTGGACCAGAATGGCCTAGTTGATTCCTGGAAAGAGGAGGAGCGTTTTTGGGTGCCACGTGGACCAATAGAAAACCTCCTTGTAGGCATGGAAACTTGTATTCTATTTTGCTTAGTAAGCTCTTCGTTCATTATGCCGATAAGGCTTGTTTGTTTGCTTCCGTTACTCAATCAGGACCATGCATACGGCCGTATTCCTCTCTCCCTCTTCTTTTAAGAGCATATCACTTTATGTTATCATTAATTATTAATAGATTAATTTTTCTTAAATTTTTTTGTTAAATTTACTTAATTTTCAAATATTTATATATATATATATTTTTATTATTTTTTAATAATTAATGATACGACATTTTAGTATATTGGTTGATTTTTGTCTCACATTAAAAACTTGTTGTATGTCCTTATATCAGTTAGGTTTATGGAGATCTAATAAGTACTATTATATTTAAAAATATAGTATAATTTTTTATTAATTTTTTAAAAAATATTAAATATTTAAATACTCATGATATGAAAAATTAAAAAATATTATTTTTATATTTTTATTAAGATTAAATTTTATCCGTCTGATCTTTATTTAAGATGCACCTAGGGCGGTGTCTTTTTTATAATCTTATTTTTTTATTTTAAATTTTAAAAAATAAATTTTAAAATAAATTCAGGGGCTGCTGCTTTTTCAGAAATGTTGAAATATATTAGTAGCTAGACTACAAAGAAAGTCCTGGCTGCTAGCACACGTGATGCACGTGAGTATGGCTCTGCTTCACATGAGGCTTGCTTGGTTGCTTGCCATCCAAACGGCTTGCTCTAAGCCACAAAAATATTGGTGTAACGCCAAAAAATAATAATAATAATAATAATAATAATAATAATAATAATCACCAAATATATTATAAATTGTAGCGGTGATAGAAATAATAATTTTTAGAGAAATTAAATTATTTTAAAATAAGTTTAGCTTGGATTCATTCATGAAAGAAGAGTGAGGAAAATAACGAATAAAAAAAATCAATAATCCATCTGATTTTTTTTAAAAAAATATTTTTTTTATTTACCTTTATTTTAAATTTTAAACTCTCTCCATCCTTTGATTTTATGAGTGATATATTTTTTAATTTTAATTTAATTTTATTTTATTTTTTAAAAAATAATTATTTTATTTTTATTTTAATTTATTTTGATGATTAGACATGATATGTTAAAAAAAGAGTTATTTATTATATCGTTTAAATTTTAAATATTATTTTTAATGATAGAAAAACACTGCTTAATTTAGGCTCGGGTTATAATATTAATTTTTTTAAAACTTATATTTATACCTTATATATAAATAGGTTTGTGTCTATCAATTTGAACACTTAATAAAGTCTTATTTTGGCTACATTTTATATTGATTAAAATAAACCTAAAATTTTAATAAAAATATGATTTTTTGGCACTAAAAATTTATTTTTATGAATAAATAATTACTTAAATAATTTAATTTTTATTGTGATTTATTTTAATCCAGAACTAGCTGTAAATATCTATTTATAAACAAGTATGATATAAAAAACATGTGATAAATTTAAAATAATAAGTAAATGTTATATTAATTGATGAAAATTATAAAAAATAATTTCTAAATAATAAGTAGGTACTATGTGTATATCACATAGATCTATCAATTGTGACTATTTTGTCGTTAGATTTGATTAAAATTGAACTCAAATTAAATGTAATATTAAATTTAAATAAAAATTTATGATTAATAAATTAAATTAGACTAAATAAGACCCAATTAGTCTACCGAAAAGTCTTATTTATGCCTGTCTATAAGTTAAATTAAACTGATTTGGGCTAATAGATATAATTTTTTTAGTGTATTTATTTAAAATTTTATATTTATATAAAAATAACTAAAAGTATATAATATTTTAAAATTATAATATTTAGAATAAAATATTAAGTAAATATATATTTTAATAAAAAAATTTACTTAAAATTTATTAATTACATAAAAAGTTAATTTATTAAAATAAATTTTTAAATTTGATATTTATTTTTAAAAAATTAAAATTTCAGTGCACCAAATCGAATACTTTTACTTATGACCGTGTCTAGCTCAGATAATTAACTAGGTTTAATTTTATAACTATATTCATTTATAAAACTTTTATATTTTTATTAAACCTTATAAAATTTCGTATAATTTGATTTTAATTATATCTCCTCACTGTATATGTATGCAATTCTAAAGTAGCATAGTTCTACTAGCAATAATTTAAAATATAAATAATCACTTCATATATATATATACTCATTTTTTTTTTTTTTACAATTTCAAGTCGATTTTTCACTTTCCTACAAATTTAAAAATCTACGATAATTTAAATAGACGAATTGTAGCTTATCCTACACTTACACCATAGTGCAGGAATTCAATTTCAAGCTTAAAATTTTAGTAAATGTTTTGTTTAAAAAATTAATGTTTTTATTTTTTATTTTTATTTGTTTGTTTTTTTTATCTTGTAGTTTTTTAAAAAAATATATTTATTTATTTATGTCAAATATCAATCACTTGACATGAAACTAAAATTATTAATCAAAAAATCATTTGATGAATTTTTTCCATATATTTATATATAATAAATTAAATAATCAAACTAGATTTGCCAATAGTGAGATTTTTAGTTATAAAAAAATTCTACTTATCACATACTGATATATTGTATACCATGATTTTTTATAATAATTTAATATATAAAATGATATATATTTATATATTTTATATTATTCATATTGTACTACTGTTATAACCTTATTATGAATCCCGTAATTTTGTTTGTTACTGTTCAGATAGAAATTTAGTTGGGCGCCCAACGATTTAGTTGAGCCTGTTAATTGCTTCATATTATAACGTGTACTGTGGCTACTAAGAAGGTAATGAGATAGTTCCCTCTTCTTCCTGAACCTCTGCTCCCTCTCTGTCCTTCTCGGTCACTCTCGCTCTCTGTCATCTTTTCTCTCTTGCATTCTATTTCCCCATCCTCTTTCTCTGTCTCATGTTCTTCTCTTCCTTTTCCTCTGCTTGATCTCCCCTCCCCTGCTTCTTCTTCGTGCTGCCATCTTCTTTCTTCATGTTTTGGCATGTGGTCATCGCTGGAGCACGTATCATTGGTGCTCTCATTGAGTTAATGGCAGAGGGCTTGACGATGCGCTACAACACTCTGGAAGTTTCCATTGCAGGGCTTTCGCAAGTGGTCACTGCAACCGTACAACAACATGAAAAGGAAATCGTTGCCCAAGCTTTCCTCACTGAACAAATCCAACAATCTCTCACTAAAATCCTTCAATCCCTACACCGAATCGAATAACAACGCCAATTGTCCTCACATTTCCCTTTGTTATCCACCTCTACATCATTTGCCTCTTCAACCCGGGTTGATTCTCGCCCTCCACCGCAAACCCTACCCCTATTGCTCACATCACAACCAGACAAACCAATCTCATTGCCCATAGTACCGGAAGCCAGCAACATGACAAATTTGGTGGAGGACATAGTGGATGCTAGTCGAACGAGACCGTAAACACCAATGCAAACCCTACCCCTCCCTCCACAAGCATCTTCGTTCGAATCTAAGAAAGACAACGGCGATGCTGAACTAGCTAAGACGGTAAAGCAGATTGAGTCACTACTGAGCTTAAATAGCCGTGATGGATCTAAGGCTGTGCCGAAGCCTAAAGAACTGACTCTTGCTCAAGCCTTGCCATCTACCACCTCCTCTGTTCTTCCAACTCCCTCAGAATCCATCACTTCTTCCTCCATTCTTCCTCCAAAACTGCCAGTGAAGAAAATCACCCTAGTCGAAATAGCACCACGCCATGAGCTCCTCTCACCTAATGCCATCAGCTTGACCAAATTGGTGAAGAACAAAGGGGATACAGATCGAGCGTGTGCTCTTCGCCCATCACTCACCAAATGCTTTGACAACAAAGGGTTTCAAGACAACTGAACGCTCCAATGTTTGCAGGTGATCATTTGTTCTTCCTCATTGTGAAGCTTTGCAATGGTAAGCTTATTCTTGTTAATGCCTACAAAAGAGGTTTTCTAAGTTTTGGAAGGCATCACATCCTCAGCCATAACTTTGTTGATTTCCTACAATAATATAGTAGAACTTTTGATAAAGCTTATGATGATTTTATGAGAGCATTCACATAATATAACCGGTTTGGTAATCTTCTATTTGGGCTCAGAGCCAACTCCTGGCTCCATTTCCTTGATACAGCACCGAGACCATTGACATTTCCTTCTTCCTCTATCAAGGACGAAATTGGGGAAGGGAAGGTTAGAGGCATATGGAGAGGTGATAGAAGTGATTTACAACATTGGGCAAATGGGTCCCAAATTGGTGTAGCTATGCCTTTCAAAAATGTTGAAGTGAGACGACTATGTGATAGAAAGGCTGTTATTCTTCACAATTTGTTTATAAATGTAGCAATGTTCATAGCCACCTCCTTCCCCTTTCACTGAATATTAGTATGCCGGCTATTTCCTAGTTGCATTTATAATCTTGATCTTCCTCTTCCTTGGCTCTATGAAGACCTTCAGTACTAGCACCCAGCCTGGCACATATGATAAAACCCTAATGTACACGCCAGCTTTTGCTACAACAGCCTTCAGCACAGTATCTCTCTTTCTCAGTGCTATCACTACTGTGATTTTTGGTTTTCTTGGAAAGAAAATTGCTACTTATGCAAATACCAGAACCACCCGAGAGGCAGCCAAAAGGTTGGTAAAGTTTTTATCATCGCATTTAGATTTGGAACTGGGATGGGTTTCCTTCTTGCTGAAAATGGTCCATTGATACTTTGCATTACCAGCAACCTCTTCAAGCAGTACCATGGTGATGACTGGGGAGGTCTGTTTGAATTAGTGCATGGTTATGGTCTTGCTAGATCTTCCATGGTATTATTTGGTAAAGTTGGTAAAGGTATTCATTCAAAAGTTGCCGACGTTGATGCAACCCTTATAGGAAAAGTTAAGGGGAACAACCCTAAGGATCACCCAAGAAATTCAGTTGTTATTGCTAATAATGTTGGTGGTAATGTCGGAGATATTGTTGGCACGAGGTCAGATCTTTTTGGACCCTTTGTTGCCTTCATAGTAGATACTGCTTCCCTCAAGAGCCCTGAACTTGACTAGGATGCATCATTCCTTGATGAACCGGTCATGCTTTTTGGCTTCGTGCTTCTTGGATGCTCCTTAGAGGAGGGAGCAACGATAAAGACGTCTAGTGATATGCATGAACTGTCATCATTGGTAGCTACGCAGTCACAACTTGTAATTACTCCATTTGAAAGTGTTAAACCGACCAATTCATTACTTTCTTCTAATGCTGTCTGTATTGAAGTCCCAACTGATAATTTATGTGTCCAAGATTTTTTGTTGGTTGTACCTAGGGAAACAATACCTATAAACGAAACTATTCTTACTAGAAGATGTGTTGTGGCTAAATCTACGCTTACGGGAAAGTCGCTCCCTGTCTTCAAGAAAAATAGTCTCAAAATCTCTGCTAGAATAGTTAACTGGGGTAGTCTGTTAGGAAAAAACACCACCACCAATGGTTCTAACTCTACTAGTGGAAGATGCTTGCAGATGATGGAAGCAGAGATGGTTCAGATGGTGGAAGATGCTCAAGGTCAAAAAGCACCCATACAAAGGCTTGCAGATGCAATGACTAGACCATTTATTAAATGTGTGATGGTTTCATCTGCAACAACATTTGTCTTTTGGTACTTAATTGGGACTCAAATCTACCCAAAGGTTCTGCTAGATGAAATTGTTGGCCCTGATGGAAGTCCTTCGCTTTTAAGCTTGATAGAAGGATCATACTATTTACTTTTTATGTCAATCAATATAACTAAAATTCTTAAGTGCATAAAAATATAGTTCATATAATAAAATTTACAATATAATTATTTTTTATATTACAATCTTTTTTAAAATTATGGTTAAATATTTAATAGATATTAATATTATAAAAATTTAAAAAATATACCATATATAACTTTTTTATATTTTAAAATTTTTATTATTCAATTTTTGTTTAATAATAAAAATAAGTGATGTATCAAGTACATCACCATTAAAAATATTTGTCCCACACATCCCACCCGTAGAGGGGTAGCTTTGCCGGTGTTCCATTCCTGTATTTAAATAAATAGCTAAATTTTAATTATTTTTAATAATTAAAAATTTACTAAATATAAATATTATAATTATTTAAATAATAGCTAAATTTTAAATATTTAATTTTAAATAAATAACTAAAATTATAAAAAAAAAATAGATTCTAATGGGCATGATTTAAAAGTAAGCTTGTAGAGAAATATAAAGTAATCGAGTTATTTTAACCTGAACGAATAATAATTAAAAATCTGTCTAGACACCCGATTTGCTAATTAAATGGTCAAATAATTTAAAATACTAAATATCAAGATAATTAATAGTTCAACAAAATATTAAATTTGATATTAAATCCTAATGAACGATTACATAATTTAAGAGCTAAACAATCACATTAAATAGATAATTATAGTCATTAAATAATGAGTATTAAATATTGAGTTATTATAAAATTTGAATAATGGTTATGTTAACTGATATAATACCTTAAATAAATAGTCATGCCGATTCCATAATCTTATATATTAATTAGTAATCAAACTATAAATATGTCCATTTTGCTTAATCAAAGGGGTAAAGGAAAACGAACAACACAAGCACAAATTTTTAATCTCAATACACTTAAATCATTTCATCATCACGGAACCCAGTCCTTCAATTCGATTAATCTCTCTTACTTATACTCATATTCAATCCCTTATAATAGTTTATTTTAAAATATTTATAATTTAAATATTATAAATTAATTATAATTTATATATTTTTTTATATTTTATTAATTGTTAAAATATGTATAATTTAAATTAAATAATTTAATGGACAGACCCCAACGTGAATTCCGGATAAAGCATCAGATTCCATTTCGCGTAAATTAGACCTCTCAATCCGATCAACGTCGCAAAGGCATGCACGTACTTACATATGACGCATGCATGACGTCATTTCACGGTCCTCATCTTGGCTAGTGGATGTCATTCGCTTACCCGTCAACGTGATCTTCCACGTGTTCGTCGGCTTACTCGTTAGCGCATCCATACTTATTTTACACCCTTTTTTTTTATTTTGAAAAAAAATTATTTTAAAAATAGTTTTTTTGGTAATTAAATTATTTTAAAAATTCATGATAAATAAATTTATCACACTTTAAATTTCATCAATCAATCTATTTTATACAAGTCTATTTATACGAATTGATAGATATAATTATTATCCGAATAATCAACCTCATAGGGTGGATGAATTCGTTTATTTTTTATTTTTAATAATTTTAATTTGCTTGAATATTAGGTATTTAAAATTAAATAAAATATGATTAATTAATAAAGAATAAATAAAAAAATTGACACCATATTTTATATTAATTCAGCCATGCTTAAAATTTTAAATTCAGTAAATTAGTCTTTATCTCTTTGGTGAAAATCAAACTTTACAATATTAACACTATAACCTTAAAACTTTTTCTAAAAAATAATACCTTCATTATGTCACTCTAACAAGAATACGATTTTAAATTTTTTAAAAAATATATATATAATTAAGTAAAAGTATACATTTTTCTTAATAAAGATATAAAAACTTTATACTCAATAGAAAATCAATATTTCTTAATATTTGCTCTGATTTTTCTAGTTGAAGAAATCTGCCTTCAACTTTATAACTATATTGAGTATTCGTATTAAGAAATGGTTTTTTTCAAAATTTTATGAGCTTTCATTTCAAACATATTTAATATATTATAATTACAATTTATTATAAATGTATTTATTATCATCAAAATAATTAAAATATTTCAGATGTAACATGAACAATACTTTATTTAAAAATCATCTCAAAAATATTTACTAATGTCATGTATGCTTTTTATAGGAGATTGATATTTAACTTTTGTTAGGATGTTAGAAATTTGGTAAGAACGATCAAAAAAGGCATGATCTAGTGAAGAATGTTATAATTCATAATCTTACCAAGTATCATAGAGAATATTTTTTTATTTAAACATATAATCATTAAATTACAATAATATAATAATAGTTACATTAATAAATGTCCACCCTTAACTAAAATGAGCACAGATACATAAAGAGTCTTGTTAGGACAACATCATATGTTATAGAGATATGTTCAAGATGTCTTGGCAAGCCTTTACAATCAAAAAATACAGGTATCAATATGGGATGTAATACAGTTAAAAAAATGACTTATAGGAATTTTTTTAAATTTGATCTATAATAATAGGTTTAATTTCTAATATTATGTGTTTAGATTTACCCAATGAATGATAATTTTAAAAGATATCGTACTTTTAGAATTTGATTCAAATCGATCGTCAGTGGATCTTGGATGGTTCAACTACGAGGATTTAATTTATTTTAAATATTTTTAAATTAAAATTTTAAAACTTTATTTTTAAATATCAAATATTAAAATAGGCATATTATAAAAAAATTAAATACATTGCTATTATCATATGTACATAACTATGTACAAGAAGTACGTTAGTAATTTTCCACTTACCAAACTTCAACATTTTTTATTTAAAAAAAATTTTTAAAAAAATCAGAAAATAGTTGATATCTGTCATTTTATGACCTATTGATGTGATTTTTGAAATAATTTTTAAAGTAAGTTATAAGTTAGATTTTACTCAAAACAAACATATGGGGGCTTTGATAAGGCCAAACAAATAAGCAAAGCTAGCATAAAATGACTTTGCATACCATAAAAAAATGATGATTAGAAGATGGTGAAAAACTAAATAATCGATATGTACATTAATTTATATGATTTATACTAATTCTTTTAGTAAAGTTGCAGTGGAATAAGAAAATAACAAGAAACTCCTTCTAGAGAACAAGAGAATTTTATACGTGAGATGAGAATTAGGGTTTCTCATGCTACATATATATATATATATATATATTTTTTTTAGAGACCAATAATTATATTTGTTTCAATATGAAGAAACATACCCTTTTATAAAGAGTTGTGTACTTTTATTTTGTCTTATCAAATAAATAAATAAAATAATTTTTACTATTTTAAGTCATTTAAATTAAACTTTAAATCATAAATCGTTAATATAAATTTAAATTTTAAATATTATTATCAGTATGGTCTACAAGTAGGGTCCAATTAAATAATTGGTCTAACATTCTTCTACTTTGACCATATTGATAAAGAAAAACTTTATGCCAAGAATAATATTAGTATGGTATTTAAAATTTTAAAACTATATGTTAGCAATTTTTATAAAAAATATTTAAATTTATGACTTAATTTTAAATTTAACTATTTGAGAATGATAATTCAAACCATAACGGTAGTGTTACAAAAATGTGGCATGAAATCTTCACGATTACAATATCAGCATATTTTTATAATCAGATCAAACTTTATAATGGTATTTCTCATAAAATTCATTCGATGGTCAAACATAATAATATCCAAAATCTTAGAGATATGAGTTATAACATCTTAAATATTTTTAAGTCATGAGAATAAAATAATAAATTAGATATAATAATTTTTTCATGATATTTATAATTAATATTAACTCATTTGGGATTTAGAATACATTTGAAATTATTTAGGAGAATAATTATAAAATCAGTTGCAACTTTTAATGTGGCATTCAAACGGCTCCTTAAATGCAAGATAATTGCTTTGAAGGCATATTAGTTTTTGGTGCCAATTTTGTGATAGAGCTATGTTTTTGACCGTTGGAAGTTTAGTCAGGACATGCTTGATTGAATTAAATTAATACATGTTGAAAATTCTCTAAATCAATGTCAGTCCTGGCCTTCCACATTTCTCTCCAACATTCTCTCACAAGAGAAAAGTTCAAAGAAAGAAATAAGAAAAATATGAGAAGAAAGAAAAGAACTGTTCAACTTCTAAATTGAAAATAATTATAAGAAAAGGATAAGTTATCATGTTTATCATTCATTCATTCATTTATCTTCTTCTTCATGCCATGATTTTGATTTCTCTTCATGAAAACTCGAATCCTCCTCATGTAAAATGAATCTAAGTGTTGTCATTATCATAAATTTAAGTTGTAATGTTCAAATATCTTCCAATTTACTAGTTATATCTGTTCTTATAAAGTATGTTTTAGTTTTGATTAATATTTTTCTTCGTTCCAAACAATCATAAAATAACATGATCTTTTGCAGTTTCCTTTAAGAAATTGAAGCATGAAATGTAAAAGTCAAAGTATATGCAAATTCATAGGTAATAGTTTATATGATTCATGGGAACAATGAAGGAAAAAAAAAAGACCAAAAAAGTGGATGTAAAGAATATAATTGCATGAAATATATAAATTTATGTTTATATTTGGTCTTCATCCAATTATATTGAAAGATAATTTTACTTAGTTGATCCTTCAATTTTATTCAAAATTTTTTCGTATTCAAAGTTGTTTTTATCTGCTTCTGTTCTAGTATTAGATGTACCGTTCCATTGCCAAGTGTTTGTTCGAACAATTTTATCCAATTTTTAAATTTATTTAAAATTTTCATTAGATTTGTTGTTTTAAACAAATAATTCTTGTTAATTTTGTGATGATCCCAAAAATCCTAATTGAAATTCGGTAGAATTTTGAATGTAAAACGGTCGTCAAACTAATATAAACCTATATGTTATCCTTGTATAGCATATATATATACATGACATAACAACAACCAACATAGAACCCAATAGCTACAATATATTCGTGACTCCAACATCGCATCTTTGGATATAATATCGGACAGAGAGATACCATTAGGTACCAAAATACAAACAATAATAATATGTGGAAGCTTATATATAACCATCAACATAACAGTGGAACTAATTCATCAAAATATAAAAATTTACTCCTCAAGGTACAAAATTATAAAATCTAAGTCCACAAAGTTATCTTCCAAAATCAGCAGCCTAGCCAACTTCTAATCATCTACCTTGCCTCATCAGGTCTTAAGCTCATGCTTATTTGAAGACAAGAAAACAGTAAAGGGTAAGTAAAATGTTCAGTAAGACATAATATAATCAGGGATAGTAAGCAATATACTCAAAATAAAACAAAGGAAGAGAGTAGGAGTATGATATAAATGTATAAATATGAAACATGATCAAATACACTTTTTAGAATACATTTATTTTTTTACATTTTATATCTGATTCATTTAAATTCTAAAATATGTAGAAATTTATTTATTTTTTCAGACTAGAGCCAGTAAGCCTTATTAGCTAACGATGTAGTCAAATAAAAAAAAAAGATCATGTTAATCCATATGATCTAAGGTACTAACCACGAACCTCAAACTTTAACGTTCCGTGGCGGACAGTATACCTATAATCCTGGATATATTAGGCCTACAGTCTTTATTCTTATGCCAGCATGTCTCCTGTTGCTCAGAGATAATTTTTTAATTTACTATTGTAATATCTTAATGTATATTAGGGAATACTACCCTATGATATAAAAATTCTTGATCTATTACACGATTTCTTTTCATATTTTATATTAGAGACTCTACACGAATATTCATACTTCTTTTTCTTTGAACTACCCACATCGAAAGAAAGTTTCAAATATCAGATAACAGATAACAAATTGTAAAGTTCTCATTTCCTTAATACTAATTCACAATTCCATATCCTTACAAATACGAACACAAATTTTATATTCTGATAGATATAGATATATATTTTTCATATTCTTGTGAGCTTACATCTTCACATACCTTTAAATACATATATAAATTATCTTAAAATTTAAAATAATTAAGAAATTCTTACCATAACGAGCCAAACATAATTTTAGAACTTTCAGATAACAAATTCTATCTTAAATACATGCAACATAATTTTCAGAATATATGAAATTAATATATATAAAAACTATGTACATAATACCAAATATATGGAGTACCCACGTCCATAAGGTTAGGGTTACGAATTTCTAAAGACAAATTATATATAAATTATAAATAATTCGGGTAAAATCAAAGGGGCGCAGGTTAGAATTTTCGGCAAGCATAGTCTCGTATAAAATTATCAAATCGGATATCTAATTGATAAATTAATATGTTCAATGTATGAGTAATGATATTTTAGAGTCAATTTATGCAAAAGTCTCAAAATAAACGGTGAAATCATTCGGGGCGTAGGGTTAGGGTTTCACGTTCGAAAACCGGTCAAAACTACAAAATCAGGCATGAAATTTACATATATGCATGTTCAAGTCATGGGTTTTAATTATCTAAAATTAAATCATATATAAAACTCAAAATAAACAGGTAAAAACCATCCGGGCGCGGGTTAGGATTTTTAGGTGTGAAATATAGCACAAATCGGATATGGAATCAAAATATTTTCATACTTAGATCATGGGTAATATAAAATGTAAATTTAATCGGGTATCGAAATGAATATACCTGAAAAAAATAGAACGAAATTACAAATAAATAAAAAAAAGGTATGAGTGCACTTACCTCGAACCGATCTATTACTTCTATAACTAGGTCCAAATCGGATTCAAACCCAAGAGTCTCTCTCTCTCCTCTCCCTCTCTCTCATCTCTTTTCTTTCTCTTTTGCCGAAACCCTCTTGATACCCGTTTTATTTTATTTTTCCTCCTCTTTTTTATTTTCTTTATTTTTTTCTTTTACATATATATATATATATATATATTATATTTTTTTCTATTTTTACTTTTCTTTTATTTTAAAATCTAAATTAGTACTCGAATAATAGTACGGGCGGGCTCCGGGAGCTACTCCATAATTCCGATCATTCCTTAAAATCTCATAATATTTAATTAATTTTTATCACACTCATATTACCCCAAAAAATAATAAATAATCTCAATTAAATTGGATAAAATTTTGAGATATTATAAATTCTTAAGCATAAAATCTTCTAGAAGTCATTTGAGTCTCAATCTGTTTAAAGTTCTCACTTTGTGAGGAGATATTTGGATTTTTACTTATTAAAAAATCAAACAAATAGTTTCAGTGTCACGGCTTTTGATTAGTGTGCAACTTTTATTTGAACGCTAGTTTCTATTCTTTAGCATGCGAGTTAACGCTCAAACGTCAACCTCATAATTTGTTGTCCAAGGCTTGAAGTTGTCTTATTCTAGGATTTCAATCTGTGGCCTCAACACTTGATTTTTGAGTATTGGAATTGCTTTTTTTGACTCATGATTAAGTAAGGTTAATAATTATAGTATTAAGAAATATGAAACAATGACATTATTATATAGTTTATAATTGTTTGATATTAATTTTTATGTTTTGGTGGATGTTGAGATCATATTATTGTGGTGGAATGCTTAGAGCTATCACTATATTATAATATCGATTGAATATTGATAAAAGATATCAGATCTTATTGTATGCAATGTGATCGGTTGCTAATCATTACGTTGCCATATGAGTTGGCATTAGCATGTGAATTGGTATTGCCATGTGAGTTGGCTACGTGAATGATTTTAGGATGTTGGTTATCTCATATTATTCACCTAATTAGGTGAAAATATAAATACATTAGTCTTTGGTCAATAATGAATAAGGACCATATTAGATTATTGGTATATCTTTTAAGCTTATGACCTCAATTATATAAGATGGTTAGATTCGGTATTTTTACATCTTATGTGAAATCTCAGGTCTTTTTTATCGTGTTACAGTTTGTATGTCTTCTTGGTGTATGATTGTCACCTTTAATTTTCTTACTCTTTAGTATTCTGATATCTTTATTATTTTGATATATTGATATAAGTATGGTTATATTATATTATTATTTATATGATTTATTATATATTTGGTCCACTTCTAGTTATTTTGTCAAATTTTACTAGAGTAGATATAGGTTTGTGGGAAAACTTAGTATAAAGTAGCAAAAATGATAAAATTTACAAGAAGTTTTCAGTTAGCTTAGTTAAAATTTATTTATGTTATATTATGTTTTAAAACTATAGTGTATTTGTATTATCTTATAATTCAAAATTTTAGATTATTATGTATTTTAAAGACATAGAATTTAAATTTTTCTAATAAAATGATATGGGTGTTTCTCTATTATTACGGTTTTTGAGATTTGTGATTTTAAAATTTTTTGTATTATGATTCGGATGTTTTGTATTTTATGAGTAGATAGGTCGGATTGTGGCATGAGTAATAAAATAATGCAATACAACAATCATCCCAACAACTTGTATATTATCAATTAAAAAATCATAAGAAACTTATACAATTTACTCGATATTATAATAATCTCGAAGACAAAGCTTTAGCCAAAAGGGTATGCAATTATGAGCACAATATTGATGTACTAGTGATACCTTATGTTTATCACATATTTCTTTCTAACAAGATACTTCAATATGCTTATTTTTATGAGATACCTTACCATTATTTATAAAAAAAAAGTATTATAGAATAATTACAAAATGTTCTTATAGGTCTAACAATGGAGTCAATGACCTTCAATCATGTAATTAAGTTCCTTAACTAAATTACATGTTTAATAGCCTCATAATATACTACCAACTTGACTGTTATAATAAAGGTTATAGTCAACTTTTATTTCATACTATTTCATGAAATTGCACCTCCAATAAGTAGTATTATATACCATAATATTGACATTCTATTATCTAAACATTCAAGGAAGTTGGAATTTGTATATCCAAATATTTTAACAAATCTATTTTACTATATGAAAGAATATAATCTTATATTTCTTGAAGATATCGAAGTCGTTTTTTCGCATCACTCCAATGATCTAAATTGGGGTCGCTCTGAAATTTTCACAATACTTTCATTACATATATTATATTTCACTTAGTGCAGGTTTGAACATATATTAACATCATACAAGAGAAATATATGGGTATAATTTTATTTGCTTTCTTACAAGCTTTTTTTAGGTATTATGGCTTACTTAACTAGCTATCTTTAGCAATAGGTGCCGGGTTAGGTTTTGAATTCTCCATGGCATGTCTTTCTAGCACTTTCTTAATGTAGACCTTTTGAAACAAATAATTTTTTTCTTGAGATCAATCTTTGCAATCCTTTATGACATAACATATGAGACTTTACTCTTATCATTTATATCAACATGGCTAGAAAGAAACACTTAGCCTCACTAAACAATCTAAAATCACCACTAATAAGAAAAATATCATCTACATAAAGAATAAAAGAAATGAATCAGCTCCCAATAACCTTGAGGTATGTACAATGTTCAAAAATATTTTTTTATAAAATAATATGTAGAAATCACATCATTGCATTTAAGATATCATCGATAAAAAACTATTTAAACTCATATATAGACTTATTTAGCTTGCAACTAAATGACTCTTTTTATTTGGAATGAAACCCAGTTTGTTTCATGCACATATTAGTTTCTAAATTACTATTGATAAAGTTATTCTCATATCTATTTGATGAAATCAAAATGAGTTATCAATACCAAGATTATCATTAGATAATCTTTCTTTGATATAGGAAAGAACATCGCATGATAATCAATACTTTTTTAAGTAAATCTTTTATAAACAAATTTGGCCTTATATAACTCTATATTATATTTGGAGTCTCTCTCTATTTTGTAGACCCATTTATAGCTAATTGGTGTAGCCCCATGTGGTATTTTAACTAAATTTTAAACATTATTTTTTCAATTAAGTTAATCTTCTACTTCATAGCATCATACCATTTTGAGGAATTTAAATAATTGATGGATTGTAAGAAACTAATTGGGTAATTATATTGTCTAATATATCAAAATTAGACTCTTAAAGATACACATAATAATTAAAAAAAATTGGTCATTTCTCCTTTCTTGTTAATCTTTTTAAAGTTTCTTTTTGATTTAGTGTTGGTAAAAATTTTCAGTGAAAATTGGTCCAATAATAGTTGATTTAGTTATCAATGGTGCATTTATAATGGGTCCATAATTCTTAAGAAATCCTTATTGATTGTAACCGAGGGAACCATTAGCCATTTAATTGAACCTTGCACATTTATAAGAATTCATTTTTCCTAAAAAAATAATCGTTAAAAACTCTATACTTTTACTGGTTTGATCATCTTTAAGAAATTTAACATTCTTTGTAATAATTATTAAAGAGTAATTAAGACAATAAAATTTGGATCCCTTAGACTTTTGTAAATAATCTATAAAATAGTTATTTATGTTCTTGAGTCTAACTTTTTCTCTTATGGGTTCTACACTCGAGCTTCAGTCTTACAATTTTAAATATTTAAATAGCATAAACCAAATTTTCTATATATCCATATATCAAAAGGTGTCTTTGGGATAGCCTTAGTATAATCTCAATTCAAGACATATATGATGGTCTTTAAAGTATTGCCCCACAGATTGACAAGAAGAGTGGAATAACTCATCATACTCTTTACCGTATTTATTAAAGTTTAATTTTATTTTTCAGTAACTCCATATTGATCTAGAGTGCCCAGGATTGTGTATTGTGCCATAATATGATATTCTTAAAGATATTAAACAAACGGACCAATTTGTTATCCTAATTAAATGTATCTACTACAATACTCACAACATTTATCTGATACCATAACTTTAGTCTTTTTTTATCAAATTATAACTCTATCGCTACCTGAAAAACTTTAAAATTATCTAGTACTTGATCTTTATCAGATAGTAAATAAAGATAATGATTGCATAGTCATTAATAGAATACTCATGGCATGTAAAAAACTTAGGATCATGAACGACTCTCAAATGTCTATTTGTATACAATTCAATACATTTGAACTTCTTATCAGATTGTTTTAAAACTTATTAGTATGTTCATTCTTTAGACAATTTATACAAGTATCAAAATCTGAAAAATTAAATATTGATAAATTTTATCAGCTATTAATCTCTTGATTTAATTTGTGGAGATAAGTCCAAATCTCCTATGCCACGTCTTAAAGGAGTCTTTATTTAGCATGTCATGTTTTAATCCACAACTTTATTTTTTTGGTTAGATTAAAATGGATAGTTTAAAAAAATTATCAAGGTTTAGTTTGAACAAACTAGCTACTAAGATACCAATTAAAAAAATAAGATTATTTTGCTACAAATTTATAAAAGAATATCCAAAATAGATACAATATCCAAAAAATAGTTAGCCAAGAAATAATAAAATGTTTCTTAAAAATTTATGTACATAGAATATATTAGGTAAATATATTTGCAGCCAGTCTTCAAAACTGATCAAAACATTCTAATAATTTCTACACATGAATGCATAATGCTATCTATTATGATGTAACACTTACTTTCAATCGAAATTCTTATATTCATCAATTTTTGCATGGTTTTATACATATAGATAGTAGTACTAAAGTCAATCCATCATATGTTATGAAAGGCTTTACAAAATTTGTTCATAGCACATGAAGGAAAGGAGCATACCTTTCCTTTCAAGTCATTTCTTATATTTGATGCAATTTTTCTTTAAATATATCTTTTTTTTACAGAAAAGCACTTCCTGAAGTTATTTTTCCATCCGAGTTAGTTCATATTTTTATATTATATATTTTTTTTATGGAATTGGCAATTGATATGATCTTTTTCACAATAGCTTTTTCTCCTGTGAGAGGCTTGAAATTGATTTATAAATTATTTATTTATATATATATTATATAAAATTTTAAATAGTGTATATTCCATATAAAAAAACCAAGGACAAAGTAGATAGGAAGTCTCTGAGAATATTAAGTGATAATAGCTACATTGCGACATTATATAATTCTATAATGTGTTTACATATGTCACTAGAGATATCATAGTTTAATGAGGCAAATTTTGTTATTAGAGTGTTAATAAATGCTTTATAAGAACTTATCAATCATTTTTCTAATGAAGTCTTAAACTCTTTAACAGTTTTTAAATTAGAGATGGAGCCTTTTTTAAATTTAGATGGTTAGATCTCTCCACCTCTCATATAACTTTTTATCCTCTGGTGTGCGTGATTTTATAGGAATAGGTGATTTATCCTCATGGAACATTAGATCCATATCCATATACATATGAATGCAATTTTATCTTTTCATTTAGCAAAATTTAACTCATTTAAGTAGAAAAGTATGAGATGCAAATTTAGACATAATTGTAAGAAGTAATACTGCAAAATAGTAATTATATATAACTAATAAACATGCTAAAACTTTATATCCCATCATAAAACTTTATGATGAGAAAAAAAATTGAGACATTTGAATAATAACAATTTAGTTTAGACTACATATACTATGCTACCTTATATCCCATCATAAAACTTTATGCCTACTTTCCTTTAATATCATGACATGATTAATATTATAAAATAATAAATATAAAACATTTTAAGATAAATTTTAATTAGAGATATTAAATTATGGAATATTTTGATTCATCACCATAATATTAATTTAAAGATATCAACCTTATGCTTTCTATACAATATATTGCGTTCTCAAATCCTGATTTCAGTATGGACGATGACCTGAAAGTAAAGCAACACTAATACAGTTTGCAAATAGAAGGAAAAGAGAGAGAGAGAATGACACGTAACGATTTTACGTGAAAAATCCTCTTCTAAATGAGAAAAAAAAATCATGGGATTTTGAATTCGAAAACCGTTTCACTATTTGGATGTGTAAGTACAAAAGGTAGAGAATAAAGTATATGGTGACTCTCAGGGGTTACTATTACAAATACAGGTATTCTTTCATTTGGCAGTATGAGTGACTTACTTTTTCTCTCTCTTTGAGCATAAATGCAAGAGCTTGAAAGCTTGAAAATTTAGATCCTTTTTTAGGTACACAATAAATGTTTATATAGTGGTCGAGTCTTCCTGCGTGGAGTACCCACGTGGAGCTGGCGTGTGTAATGGATTCTACCACCAACTTTGCAAAACTATCTTGCCGTGTCAGAGACTTTGCATGCATGCGGGTTGTGGGATGTCACTTCTGCAGTGATCACACCTGCTTTGCAAGCCATCATTTTCTACTGAGATTGCGTGTTGTAGGGTGTGCGCGTGCTTTCGCAAACGTCACCCTTTGGGTAGGAGTCCTCAGTCATTCTGTCCGCCTTTGTCTACGTCACATCCTCGGGCCTTAGTGCCCCTTGGGCTGAGTAGGCTTTTTAGGCTTTTTTAGGACTTGGACCCATTTCACAAAAAGGGGTTACTTAATTGGACCTTAAGTATCCACAATCCATCACATTAAAGAAATCTCAATATTATGGGATGAGGTTTGAATTTCAAGTGACTCATTTATATAAATATAATATAACACCCATAGATTTTTAGTTGGTGCCCTCCCACATTTTAACGTTGTGCGCCCCAAGAGCATCACGTGGAAGATCGAAGAAGAAAATGACATGACCATAAAATCATCATACGTTGAGAAACATGTTAGAAACTATAAGGTAAAGTAAATTATTGTATAGTCTCTCCCCATTTAAATAATTGTGAGAAGAGATAAATTAAAATTAGACCACATGACCGGCTCCAATACTAGGATATAAGAAATCAAAGTATCAGTGTATAACTTAATTCATGTAATTCATAATGATTTTTCTAAAAAAGTTAAAGTGCGATAAGAAAATAGAATAATATACAGTGATCCACATGGGGTACCTAGCACCATTTGATCGTGGATGAGTGATGGAATTGGTGCATGCGGCTACATAACATGAAACAGTTGATATAATACTAAGATAGACGGGTAGAATCTATTATTATTCGAAAAAAACACACAATTGGCGTAATAAAATAAACCTGAATCTCCCGTCTATCGTCAAATGCAAAACGTTTAAGTATAAGAAAAATAATGTAACCAAATATTCAAAATTGTATAATGATATTTGAAGTAGAAAAGTATTCTCAATTAAGAAAAAAATTATGGAAAACTTTTAAACAAATTTTCTATAATAATAGTGCCGATTATAAATATTATCTATTCTGAAATTCAATTGCTACAATCCAAGTGAATGACCAATTTGACACGACTCTAAACATACTTAATAGTCATAAGAGATAAAAATATAATAAAAATAATAGCAACCAAATCGTAATATGTCCGACAAATACATTATAATAATATACTCGAATAATAAACTCGATCTTGACGAAAAATAGAATTCAAGTCGGGCCTCAATTGGATGTAAATTTCTTTCTCTTCTCTCTTCTCTCTTTTTTCTTTTCTTTCTTTTGTGCAATACTTCTTCTATTACAAAAAGATTTTGGATTACCTTAAACTTATATCAGGTATGACCTTATAGCAGTATTGATGCACGTATACTCCTCACGTGTATCAGGTATGATCCCTCTAGTTAATCTATACACATTAACTTCCGGCATTGATTCCTGTCATGGTTCACATGCCACCAATTTCAAATAATTAGCAAATTTAATCTATTTTATTTAATTATCTAATTATTAATTTGATTTATTTCAAATCCATAAACTCCAAAAATAAAGTTGACAAAACTCTTAAAATCTCAAATAAAAATCAACATCGAACATGAATATAAAAATTGAATGTCAACTGCTAACCCAAAAATAAAGTAATAAATCATATCATAGGAGCTAAAATACACACCGTCCAGTGGCTCTTTGATTGACAATAATATGATCTTAAAATAGCCATAAGGACAAGTATCTCATCTATATCAGAGTACTCAAAATTATAACTCAACTAAATTATCAAAATAATAATCAAAATCGGACTATATGACCAATAAGAACATCATAACTTTTATGTAATATAAAAATTATTATCTGAAATAAAATTAAACGTCGTAAGCTATTTCTCTAAGGCATAATATAACATTCGAATCATTCCGATTTTCTAATTTTAATATCTCAAGTAGCTCGTCCATCAATCCTTCTTACTTATAAGTGTGACCTGAGCTGCTGATCTGAAAAAGTTAGTAAAAAAAATAAAGTAAGAGTGATCCAATTATTTAACAAAGTATATAATATTTTTTCATAATACAATAAACAATTTACGTTAAAACACGTTCGAAAGGATAATGATAAAAAACTTAAATGCAAGACTATGAATTTTTATAACATTCATAAAAAAAGGTTTTAATTTCCTTTTTTCAATTCTTAATCTATAATGTACCGTGAAAAATATATTTAAACCATACTAATTTTTATGAATCAAGTAACAGTAAGGCCTCATCGACAAATAGACAAATAGTCAAAACACAGGTTATATATTTTTTCACCTAATTAAAGGTCTTACGCTACTATTCAAGATTTATAAGTCAACCGTTATATATAACTCTGTAGACGGGGTCTAACACCGCTTTTAATCCGCAATGATAAATTTGAACATTGATTATCATTATAATATATTAAGATATGTTATAATATATTATTACTCATTTCTTACAATGGCTCGTGTATAACGAAGGGTAAATTCTACATAATTATAAATAATCTTTTATATTTTCTTATATTGGAGAAAATATTCTTAATTTTGTACAAATTATAAAATTTTTCTTCAAAATTCTTTCAAATACTTGTAATGCAATGCCTTAAATTTCTGTAGAAACTTAAATATACTCATTTTAAAATATATAAAAGTTACATTATGAAAATTTTAAACATGTGGACTGATTATGGTAAGAATCTGTGGACTGATTATGGTAAGAATCTATGGAAAAACCAGTAAAAGTTCATAGTTTTACCCTTTCATCTCAATTAATAAGCATATAGGAGTGAATTATGACAATTTCAAGACCTGTAACGCATATATTTGATAATTGAGAACATGTTATACATTATATAAGAAAATCAAAATATGTGAAAGTTTTAAATCAAAATTTCAACACATGTATGAATATAAATGTAGAAATTAGTTTGACAACACAATATATGTGAATTTTATATATAAACTTTATAAAATTTACAAAGAATGGGAATGAGAGTCCATATATGTGGAGTACAAATAGTCTATTTATAAAAATATGACAATATATGTATTTATAACAATAAATACTCAATATAATAAAGAAAAAATTAGCAACAAAGAACAGAGGCTTGGGATGCCCTTAGAGCACTATCACATGTGGCCTAACTCAACGATCAGGTTGTCAGCATTTTAAATCACAAATCTTAGATGATGAACGCTATAATTTCTTTTGTTCAGATGCTCGAAAAAAGAGAATAGTCAACACCAATTAGTACAAGTTCCAGAATCAAACAATCACCGATTTCAACATCTAAGTAGTAAAAGACTAATGGGATTGTGGCAAATGAAATTGTTCGGATGAAGCGATAGTGGCCAAATAGTCAATGGTTACAAAGTAAGTGTGTTAGTAAATACTGTAATAGCACCCTCGATGAATTAATTAGGCCCTCAATGTTGTTTTAATTGCGATAAGTCAGGGTATATGACCAAGCAAAATCGTACATTAAAAAAGACACCAACCCATCCAACAAAAGCAGTTAAAGATTTTTAGAGGGGTTTTTACTGCTATCAATATTGAAGTACAAACTTTCTCGCCTATTGCTAAAAGAGGTCTTTTACGGATATTTTATGGCCCCTCTCTTATTGCAATTCTTCTTACTTTGTGCTCTAACTAGAAGTTACTTTGATACCAATTTACTTCATTTTAATGGTATTCACTTAAATTGATGAGAATTACAATTTTTTGACCTCAAAGTAGTAAAAAGATAGGACGCGTGTTCATATATATTAACCATACATGCCTGATATATATTGCAGAGTGAGTAGAGAGAATTCGTAACCTTTATGAGGAGCTAGTTGGACTAATGATCAACAGCTGAAAGTTAAATAGTAAATAGTCAAATATATGATTGTGTGGATAAAAAAAAATTTCACTTTATAGATGGCAACAATTTTGAGAGGTCTTTTAAAGTGCAAGTGCGAATATTATGGGCCAATAGATTATGTATAATCAATTAGGATCAATGTGTTGAGGAGGCTATCAATGACATTAATGACATGTTTGATTATTGAAATGAAATAAGATAAGAATATAATAATAATTATTAAAAAATGAAGTAAGATCGGAATAGAGTTAAAATTTTTTATTTTCATATTTGGTTACTCATTTAAAATAAGTTAAGAATTAGTATTCTAATATTTAGGATACAATAATAATATGAATAATATGGTTAAATTTATACTAATAACTTTTTTAACTTTCCTAATTTTAAAAAAATTTCTAAAAAGTTGAAGCAATTTCACAAGAGAGAGTTACTAATTTTCTAATAAAACGAAGCAATCGAAATAGGGGAACGTCCTTACCGTTCCTATACAACAGCGATTCAAATGTGAAGAAGCGAGGATGTTGTCGTGATGTGTCGATTGTATGCCTAGGTTTTAAAGATGCGATGAATGAAGAGAGAGATATTGGTTTTTGAACGACGGTTTCAAAGGAGGGAGACAATAGAAGAATGGAGGCAAAGGAGGACGAGTATGGCTGGAGATGAGAAATGGCGATGGCAGAAGACGTCATATGCTAATGTGGAAATGAAGAAAGATATAGAGGGACGAACGGCTGGATGGAAAATGAAGAAGGAGGCAAACGAGGTAGGGTTTCGAATACAGTAGAATGGGGTCAAATGGTATGAACATTGAGGGGGTAAAATGGTAATATTTTCAGGAATAATTATTTCTTAAACATAATGAATAAATAATACTAATAAAAACTTGATATTTTTTATTCTTTGATTTGGAGAAATATTTATTCCTTCAGAAATAATTATTCCGTATAATAAAATAATCAAATATGGGAATAAATATTTCACTTGTAATAAAGTGAAAATAAAATTTCTATTCTTATAAACCAAACATGTCATAAGGCTACTCTAAGCATATATCGATATAAGAGTATTTGAGGATTGATTTTCTAAATTTTAAGGTTTGTACTTAATTGATAATTTAATATTTAAGTTAAGTGAAAAATGACATTCCTGAGTCATTATATTTGAGGATCAGATCCATTAGTGAATTTATCTAGGACCCGTAATTTATTTTCTAATAATTGGGTGACGTTTTGGTTGAGGTATTGTTAAAGTATGTTCTATTATTTCGGGGATGTATAAGTCAAACATTTAAGATCAAATTAACTTAATAATCAACCCATAATATGAATTAATTGGGATTATGAATGTCTTAAAATTTGGTTTCAATATTAGGTGATGATGCAAAAAAAAATAAAGGGAAACTATAATAAAGGAACTTAAACTACCAAAATGAGTTAGCCAAATTAAAAGGAAAGGCTTGGAACTTCAAGTTGAATATTAGCTGGACTGATCAATATAACGACCGATATTAAATAGTTTGAGAGTTATAAGAATTGTTAAGTTATTTAACATTATGTTAAGGACTTTTGGGCTTACTCAAGGAATACCCTAGTGTGGGTAGAATAGCTAAATTATCCACAAAAAATTTTGAGGATGATATTTGTTTGATCAATTTTATGGCCTAAATTTTGGAATTAAGAGATGGCACACTCACATAATCTTAATTAAGAATCAAGCATACTCATAAATTTGTCAATGGTCAAAGTAGTGATTGATTGGGTTTGGCTCAAACATAACTAAGGATTGAAATTTTGTAGATCTTTACTTTAAATGATAAGAAGAAGCTAACAATGTTAATATTTATGACTATTGGGTTGTGTGCAACTACTATTTTGGGAAAATGAGTTTGATATTTAATTAGATCAAAAAATTAAAAAATTAGTCTATGATTTAAATTAACAATAATGACAATTGCCTTAGGATTTTTTAGATCTCAATATTGGATATGGATGGAATTTAATTTTGGAGAACTGTTAAAACTTAATTTGAGTCCAAAGGTGGAATAAACTATCAAAAAGAGAGAAAGGATTCCAATGTGGTACTCACCAATAAAATTTAGACTAGAACTTAGGTGGTAGCTAAAGCATGGACCCAAAAACGATGGCATTAATTGATGTTATAAGGACTATTACAACTTTGGATTGTATCCATTAAGGATTGCATGGTTTGTAACTTTGAAGTTCGAACGGTTTGAAATGTATTATTGGAATGTAACGATAATCAAGTTCACGTTAGTAAAAATTAATCATCAATTAAATAATGCTAGAATTTAATTATTAAAGCTATTGAAGGTTTATGATTCAGTAACTCGTCGAGGATTTTAGATGGTTATATTATGAACCATAATTTTATGGAGGACTTTAAAAAATTGTATTATTTAGGATGATTTGTAGAGTTAATTCATATGAGATAGTCGAGAGTATGCTTATGTTGCGAAATAATTTGAGTTCTGAATATCGATATGGTTGCTAAGGTTGTATATTTATTTATCGGTGACTTATGTATATATATTTGTCACGAACTCAGATCAAACAGGTCAATTAAATAATTTAAATGGAATCCGAAATATTACAATATTGATGGTATACTACTATGTCAAATAAAGGATCAAGTTGTATGTTAAGGTTCTACAAAAGTTGCAATTGGAGAATAAGATAACTAGTAATTTGTTTTCATTACTAGTAATCTGCGAAGATATTGAGATCATAAAATAAAAAAAAATTAAAAAAAAAAACTATGAACTCAACTTGTGGAGGAGGTGTAAGTGAGAAAGGTTCCTTTTGTTTTTGTTAAAATTCTGTGCTCTTTGAAAAAAGTAAAGGTGTGATGAATGTTATCTTAAGGGATAAAATCACATAATGGTGAAGGCTTAAAGAATCATCAATTTGAATAAACAAAAGCAGGATAATTGAAAAAAGTAAAATGCAATATATTTAAAATTGATTCAATGACCAAAATTCATATTTAAAAAACGAAATTTTTTTGAGAGGATAGATTGTAATATCTTCGATATCTATGTTAATTATTATGTAGTAAATATTAGATTTTTTTGGGGAATGAAGTTAAAATATATAATAATAATAATAATAATAATATAATTAATTAATTAATTGATAAAATCTCACTCCTCCGCCGCAAGTCTCTCATCTCACTCGAAATCCATGCCTTGCCCCAATTAACCCCCCCAGCCATCTCTCTCACTTGCTCCACCCCTCTTGATTCACCTGCTACCATTATATCAGAAGATTTTTTCCCAATCAATTTCTATACTGCTGCGCTTACTCCTGCTAACTTGCTTTTCAAAATTTTATTTAAGCCATGGATTGTGTGAGAGTGGTGACACCAGAGAGAGGATGAAGAGACAGAAAGAGAGAGATAGAGAAAGAACAGTGAGAGCTAAGTCAAAGGAGAAGAAGGAAAAAAGTAAATCGGTAGTATACTCCATTACTGTCGGTTGCTACCATTGCTGCCATCGCCAGAGGCATCGTCGTTGAAGCTACTGCCATCACCGTGGAGTAAATTTAAGGAAATTAATTTTGCCTATTTTACTTATTTATAAGTGATTTTCATATTTTACACATTTATAAGTAACTTCCTTTATTTTCACAATCTCCTTTGAATTGTAAGTGACTCTTCGTATTTCACCCGTTTTTCAGTGTACAATTGATTTCCTTTTCCATAGCTTTATGGGAAGAAAACAATGAGTGTTGAGATATGAATTACTTTCGTATGAGCCCATATTCGATTGACAGACATATGTTGGTCGAGACTACTGGATGGATGCTGGCCGGGGACGGCCAGGATGGAGTTTTCTGGACTTCTAGTTCCAAGGCAACCGAATAGTTTATATTGAAGGATGACCGATTGTCAATTTCAAACACTTAAAATGAAAAAAACACAAGCACAATACACAAAAAAATAAGTGAGCAAGTATAACAAATCACCTGCAAAGTTTAGAGTAGGTGACCGATTTACAGAGTAGGTGATCAACTTACAAAGTAGGTGCCACCAGTAAGGAAACTCATCTCTACATATATATATATATATATATATTGATATCGCTATTACTTTGGATGATAATAAAAATATAAGGAGTTGTGTTTTATTCTTATATTTTATTCTCTAGGTTTTCTGTAATCAAAATTGATATAGTAAAATTTGTGGATTAAATGTCCCATGAATTTTTTTTCATATTCAAAAGAGGATTTTTACGCAAAATTGTGTATCTCATTTCTCCCTTTCTTTTTGTGATTTTTGTTCGTCATTATCATCATAGTGTTCTTTCCTCTCGGTCCAACTCTAGGCTAGCCGACTCTGATTAAGTGGTATTAGAGCGAGGTTGTTTGTGCCGGCTATTGAGTTTCATTGAAATTGATAGAGGCTGAAAATAAGATGATTTGCCTGAATAGCACAAATTACAATATTTGATAGAGTAAAATAAAGGACCTACTATTTGTCAAGACTATACACCTTCCGGTGTTCACTCCTTAAAAGCCCAAGGCAAAGTCAGAGGTGGAATGGGACTTTGAGTATAAGCAGGTCTATGGCTTTATTCGACAGTTTGTGGATAACTATGTGTATAATCATATCCGGAATGAAACAGATGTAAAGACGTTGTGGGAGAAGTTGGAGATACTCTACGCTTCCAAAACCGGCGACAATAAGTTGTTTCACCTAATGAAACAGATGCGGGTGTGGTATAAGGACAGCTCGTCCTTTGCCAACCACTTAAACGAGTTTGAAGGATATGTGAATTAGTTGAGTGGCATGAACATCAAGTTCGAAGATGAAGTGTTGGGTTTGTGGCTCCTGACAATCTTGCCGAACTCTTTGGTGATGATAAGAATCACCATCATCAATACTGCGCTGAACGGCGTGGTGTCTCTGAAAATGACAAAAGAAGTTATGCTGAATGAGGAAATGAGACGTCAGTCGTAGGGCTCATCTTCCTCTCCGCACTCCGAACTATTGGTTATGGAGTCATGGGGAAATAGCAAAGGCCATGGACCTAAGTCCGGAGAAAAAAATCGAAGTAAGTCATGGCCAAGGTACAAAAACCTTGATTACTACTATTGTGAAAAGAATGGTCATATTAAAAGGTACTGTTATAGGTGAAAGCGTAAGAACGCGGACAAGGAGTACAAGGTCAAGAAGGGATGAGATAAGAAGAAGGCCTCTATCTCATTCGTCATTGAGGGTGACCGCCTGTTCACAAATGAGATGGCCAATGTGGTAAATTTGACCGAAAATGAGTTTGACTGAGTGGTAAATACTAGCGCATCACTTCATGCCATGTAGAGAAGGGGACTGTTCAATTCTTACACTCTCGGAGATTTCAGAACGCTAAGAATGGGAAACGAAGGGACGTACCGGGTTATTGGTAGAGATGACGTGTCCTTTATCACTAACAATGGAATGAGATTATTACTAAAAGACGTGCGACATGTGCTAGATATTCAGTTTAATAGAATTTTAGCCGGTAGATTGGACGATGACAGATATTACAACACTTTTAGTGAAGGGGCGTGGAAGTTGTCCAAAGGGTCTCTAGTCACTACCCATAGAAGAAAGCTCTTCGACTTGTATGTGTTGCAAACCTCTGCTATGGTCGGAGAGGTGCATGTCACGAGGTGTGAGGAGTTCCCAGACTTGTGGCATCGACGGTTGTGCCACATGAGTAGAAGGGACTAAATAGTCTAGCCGGGAAGGACCTTCTTCGAGGTATAAAAGAAGCCAAACTGAGGATGTATCCCCATTGCAAGGTGAGGAAGTAAATACGAGTTTTATTTATCAAAAATCCGTCCACTAAGATGGCCGAACTGCTTGATTTGGTTTACACTAATGTATGCGGCTCATTTAAGGAGAAGTCATTCGGAGGAGTATAGTATTTTATTTCATTTATTGACGATTGTTTAAGGAAACTATGGGTTTATCCACTTAAAACGAAGGATCAAGCTTTCGGTGTCTTTGAGCATTTTTATGCTCTGGTGGAGAAACAGATGGGTATAAAATTGAAAGCATTTGAAGTAACAATGGAGGTGAGTACATCGAAGTCTTTGATGCATACTATCGGTCACATAATAACACCAAAAGACTCTACCTAAGATATGATGAACTGAGCCCGAGTCCTCAGACCCAACTCAGACCGTCTCTATGGAAACATCTCAAATCATCCGAATTCATCAATTATCCAACATAAATTCTAAAATCCATCGATGCATGTGAACTCAAAATTATGAAATACTAGAAATTATCATACCATTAATGATCATCATAAATATATCAATTAATAGAACATTTATAATCAAAGATATATTTCTCACCATCGCTCATATGCTATTAATTTCAAAATTGCCTCAATTTGGTGCTCAATAATAATCTCATAAATCTTGACTAGCACCTACGATACCTTTTCAATCTAGAATCAAAAAAATATAAGAGTGAATCAAATACTCAATAAGTAAATATAAGCAATAATATAAGAATACAAATGAGCATCTCTGATCATAATATTAGATACATAAAATCAAAAATAACATACGGTATACAATTCGTTATCAGAGATTTAATAACATGTCGTGTTTACGATCTAAAAGCCATACAAACAATTGAATAACATGAATGTAATATGGATTCCACCGAATCCAATTATCAGCTAAACATGAAGTCACAATTATACGAGATAAAAATAATCTCCTCTGTGTAAGATAACAGTAATTTCCATAGACCTTATTTTGTTGTAGAGAACCAAAGACCGCGTATTTATACCCCCAATGATTGGATAAGTACCACAAGGTTATCGATATCTATGGTATTTTTACTACCCCTAAAGTCCTCCTACAGGTTGTACTCGTACCATACTCATACCATCTCTGATATCCTTTACTAATGATATCATTGATATCATCCTCTATGATGGTCACCAGGTTATAAGTATTCCTCCCCAATATCAACGACATTAACTTTTGGAATAAAATAGGTGTTGAAAAGGTATATACTACTTTAATATCTCACGAACTCCCATTTGTTTAAATATCGTAGAATCTTCGTACACTTTAATTTACTTATTCATAAAATACTAATAAAATATATGCACGTGACCAAAGCTAATATAAAGAATTATTTATCATGGAAATAGGAGAAAAATCCAATGGAACACTGAATATTCGTCCAACCCCTTGTTTTAAAATATTATATTCGATCATTATCGGCTCTCCCGGTATACTAAATTTTATTTCTAAGGCCATAAAATACATTCCTTTTTTTAGTTACCAAACAAATAACACAATCATCTATCTTAATCAACTATTCTGACTAATTCCATAAGGGTCCAATCAAAATAATAACTGCCACTAATTTCTTCCTCAATTAGCTTATAATTTCAATACATATACATCTTGTTTTTTTTTTTTTTGGGATTAACTAATACATACACCAACCAGTATAAATACGCACATATATTTATATACATATAGCCCACAACCTCTACAAATATACATATATCAACACATCCTATATACCTATATACATACTTAGCTACATATATATATATATATATATGGCTGTCTATATATATATACTCAATAATGGTACTATCAGTAGCAGCACATGAATACTCACCCATGGTCGTATAACATACGCCCTATATACAACATTCATATATACTGCCCAGGGCATATACAAACCCGATCATATACGTGTACATACACATACATATCCATCTTCACATACACTTCTCACTACCATATATATCATTATATATGTATATACCCCTATATATCATATATTTAATATATTCTCATGACGCACTGTATACATGTGCACACACACACACACACAACAACACACACACAGCAACACAACCTCACACATACATACGCACATACCCACTACTATGTATATATATATATACATTTTTATGTACATAAACAACTAAGTGCCCTGTACACACATACAAATTTATGCGCTTTATATACACTACCATAAACGTATGGCTCAAATACAGCTCCATAGACAGCATATTATAAATCCACATCTGTATAAGCTAGCCCATACACATGTATATATATATTTGTATACTCCATAATTGTATATATGTATACATACCCATTTTGTCACTATCTATAGATTCTGATCACCCAAATAGGATGCATACTCTGTTTCTTTCCTCTATTATTTTTGCACCAAAAACATAAAATTTAAATCTTGAAAATCTCAATTTGAAACACAAAGATTGTTTGTAGTATAACTCATTAAATATCATGCCTCAAATCATTATAAACCTTCGAATCATCCATTGTTTCTCACTGCCTCTGTTTCTTCCCAATGTTTCGATTCACATAAACAATTGCCAATTTTTTAAGAAAATCAAGACATGTAAGTAAAGGAATGTGTCAACAAAAAGATAGAATGATTTGACTGTAAGATAGGGAAAAATTTTACTTGTAAGAGAGAGTAATTTTACTTATCTGATTTGTAATGATACTGTAATAACGACAAGGATTAACGACAGCGGCGACTTTAAGAAATCATGGTGACACCCTCTTTGGCATCGATTAACGATGGCAACGGCAACAATAACAGTAGCCTAACCTTACTCTCTCTTCTCTACTACTCCAAGGAATCTCCCCTCACAAATGGAATGGAAGGCTTGTATGTATAGAGAAAATGAGGTTGGTCACCAAGAGAAAAAAGGAGATCGGTTTAGAAATTCGGGTTTTCCTAACCATTCGATTGGAGAACTGATAATCATTACGGAGCAAGGACTGGCCAAAATTCTTTCCCTATCTCCTCTCCTTTTCCTCCTTATTCCTCAATTTCCTTTTCTTTTTTTCTTCCCTTCCTTTTTCTTTTCCTTCCTTTTCTTCTTTCTTTTCTTCCCAATGTTCTCATTCATTCACTCATTCATTATTATTATTATTATATATAAATATAAATTATAGTTATTATTTATTTTTTTATTATATTATATATGTTATTATATATATATAAACAAGAGAATAAAAGACTTAAAGTGTACTTGTCTTAACTTAAATTTACTCAAATCCTAATTTAAATTATTTCAAATTCGAGCTTCTTGGTTTTTCTTTCTTCTTCTCTCTCTTCTTCTCGTCTCTCTCTCTAGCTTTGAAAATCACAGCTGAAATGATAAAAATAAGCACAGGAGTCTTATTTATAACTGAGTAGCACTCGAGTGCCATTAGGCGAGTTTTAGGCGTTGCGGTTTAGATTCAGTGCTCGAGTGTGGATCAGGTGCTCTTCAGGAACAGGGTTTCTATTTTTTGGACTCGAGTGCGCTTCAAGCGTAGGGTCTCTATTTCCTGGACTTGAGCGTAATTCAGGCCTACTCAATCTCAAACACAGATTTGGGCACGTATTACACTTAGATTTAGCCGGTCCAATTGGACTCTTTTAATCTAAATTTGTTTTACATCCTTTGACCTCAATTATAATTTTATTAACTTAATTAATTATAATTATAATAAATTTAAAAATTTGGGCATTATAGAAAATACAAACAGATCCATGGAAATTGTTAGGAAAAATCGAGACCTTTGAAAATCATTCATAAATTAAAGAATATTTTAAACATAATATTTTACGGCAAGCCATGTTATAACCTCATTTTTTAAGACATTATTTGTCTCTTATTTGTGTAAACAAATTTTTACAAATCATCTCGAGGATTAATGAAGCTTTGTCGACTAAGTTTTGACCAATGAAATCAAATCTGAAGTCTTCATCCAAAATAAAATTGTGTAATCCTTATTATTTATTTTATATAGGAAATAATTACTAAGAATAGTCTTATATGTGTAGTATTTTTCTCTCATATTTTTTTCTTATAATTTTCATTCTCATTAAAAACTAACCGCAAATATGATTTTTATAGAGGGTTGCATTAAAGACTACCACAGCCCTAAATAATTGCATCTTTTCGTGTCACTATTGATATGTCTATTTCCAACATTATAATCTATTCTAATCAATCATCATTCAAACAACCAATTTCAATAATTGCACTTGTTCAAAACATTTCAGCTTTCATTTTGAAAATATCCAAAAAATTTGTGAATTTGTCCAAACTTCTCAGTAACAAATTCATTCTATCTTGTAGGGTAGGGTTGATAGTTAGTTATTGAATGCTTAACCTATCAAATCTAAAATTGAGCCGGGTGGGTATATATTAGTTTTTCTTTTATTAACTATTGTGTTGATATTAACTCACATCGTGAGAACGAGTTTTTAGCATAATAATAAGCTTAACCTATCATAATTTGAAAGTTTGTGGTTCAAATTATGACAATAATATATTTTTATAATTTTTTAATAAAATTGTATACATTTGATTCTACGCAAGATTAAGAATTTTGCTATTGTTGAACAAAAAAAAAATATGAATCTGAGTGTGGCGAAGGGAAATGTCAAGATGAGTATTGACTTCTGTACTTAAATTGCACAAGGGAAATCTGAGTGATCAATTCTTATATCCAGAATGGGATGAAGAAAATTGTTAGGATAAGTGTTAGTTCCGTTATCCAAATTAAGTGAAGAAAATTGTCAATATGAGCATTGATTTTTATACCCAAATTGAATGAAGAGGATCTGGATAAGTAATTCTAATATCCAGATTGGACAAAGGAAATTGTTGCATGTCAAACTTTTTAGTATTGGTTACCTCGTGTTATTAACCCAACTATCGGGAACAAAAATACATGGCCTTTGATTTATAGTGGTAGAATAATATCCAGAAAGATTATTCGTGATATCACATATTCTATCAATCTTTGTTGAGATTGGTTTGGTAAAACCTATGATTTTATTGACATTCGGATTTTGAAGAATGCTAGTTATATTCATGATATTTCGAGTTTAGGATAACCCTTGGTGGTTAATTTTTTTGTATTCTTGAGTCGTGACTACAATTTGTCGTAGAGTCTTAGATTGAGTATGGTTGACTCATGATATTGTTATTTCTCTTGTATATCACTATTTTGTCATCGAGATTATTGTTGATACTACATTATTGATTATATTACTTGTTAAATTTTAAATTCACAATTACGCTTTATTAACTCTAGAGTAGTGCAAGTCCATAGAGCTAACCGGCGATCGAATGTTGCCAAGGAGCTTGCAAGTAGAGGACCCAAAATCTAACTTTTCATATTGAGAGTTTGCAATAATTTACTTTTACCGCACATAGTAGAGACACTTCGTTATCTTTTGGGATTGTGTTTCTTTAATTTTGGTTGCACTGGGTCTTATATTTTTATCTCATAGTTCAAGGAGTTGGATATATGGATGTTTTATTATTATTAAATTTATGATGAATATTTATGGCTATATTGATTGAGATTTCTGCATGACCGATCCAAGCTGGTTTTGGGTATTCTAGATCTGGGTCACCACAATGTTACTTCGATCCAAAGATACTGTAACGACACCGGACGAAAAATGGGGGAACGGCCACATCACTTGTTCATATCCAAGTGATGCCACCTCACCAATCCATCTAATAACAAGTTTTCAATTCACGTGGCTAAAAATAATTAAATGAAATCCATGTCATCAATCAATATAGCTAAAGTAGTCAGTGCTGTGTGGCTGGATGTATGTGTAGTTGTACTTAATGAATGAATTAATTGCTTGAGTGTAATTGTCCCCTGTTGTCCTCTTTGTCTAAATCTCCCTGTGATCCCTCTCAGCTTTCTCTATTTTCCTCTAATTCTCCCATGTTGTACATCTACTTCTCTTTAATTCTATGCAAAATTAACTTGCAGTTGGTCTCTACTATCCTGGGACATTACATCAGAGAAATGTTCTTCCTTTATTTAGATACTGACATTACACCATTTTATTTCTAAAAACAAAAAACAGTTCTGCTGCGACATTGATTTGAGGGGTTTCCGCAACAACTCTTTGATTTCTGCAGCTGAATCAGAATCTGAATCAACAACTCCTCATTCTCGAATTCTAACTTCCAAGTTCTGCACTCTTGCATTCCATTCTGTTAGTTCTTGATTCTCTGCATTCTAGTGTTTCTTTATTTGGTGAATTTCTTGATTTCTTGTTCAAGAAATGCAGCAACCATCCTGAATTTGCACCAGCTTTAGCAACATAAAATTCCAAATTCTTCTTCTTCTTCTTCTTTTGCGATTCAAATACTTCACTTCCAATTTCTGATTTGGGCTTATGGTCAAATTCTTGATTGCATCTATCGACTTACTGCCATCTTGGGGGCCATGAGCAAAATACTGTATTACGGACATTACATTCTCCTTAAATTAGAAAACATTACGATATATATAATATTTTTTTCAAATTAGATGATTGATATCTTTTAATTTAGGTTACTTATATAATTACCATTATTATAATTTTTCTAATTTGAACCGTCTCTTTCTCCTATAAAAGAATAACCTATTATACAATTGCATACATATAAATATAGAGATCATTCATTTCTCTTTTGTCAATATTTTTACTGTCCCTCTTTTCATATTTCTATAAGAGGAAGCTTCTCTTCAGACATTCAACTAGCTGTAGTTGCTGTCCTCTCGCCAAAAAGACTGAAATTGAAACTCCAACTTTGCCAATAACAGAAACTGTTTCCAAATATTTTCCAGTTTTTGACAACCAGCCTAGGGACAATTTTTGGGAATTCAAGAATCTAGTGACCACCTTGTTGAATTAGACTACCTTGGAGCTTCTATTATGTGCTTGTTTCAAGCTCAACCGACGAGCATTCATCAGTAAGTATTGTCTCAAATTTCAACTGCCGGTTTTAACAAAGTTAGCAAGCTAATTTTATTTATCTTATCAAGAACAATCTTCAAAGCTATTACCATTGTATTATGCTTGTAGAGTATAGTTTAGCTAGTAGTAGCTATAGTATTTTCATTTGCATTTTATTTCTTTCTTTTGACAACTTACAAGTGTTTATCCTGGAGGATAATGTTAATTTTAACCCTCGAAATATTGTCATGACCAAGGATGAAGAATACGAGGCCAACCACATCACTTGTCCATATCTATGTGATGCCACATCGGCTATGCAGGTAATGACATATTACCTATCCCTATGATAACAAGTTTTCAATCTGCATAGCTGAAAATAATGATATTTATATGATGACAAGTCATTTATCTATATAACTAAAGTACTTAGTAATGTATGCTTATGATGTAAGAAGTTATGTGATTGTAAATAATTTTAAGGAATCTATATAGGAGAGAATAACTAGATGTATGATTACTTGTGAAGTAATGAATGAATTAATTGCCCAAGTATATTTGCTCCCTCTGGCCCTCTTTGTATAGATCTCCCTATGACTCCCCCTCTAATTCACCCTTGTTCTACGTCTATTTTTCTTTAAGTCTATCAAAAATTAACTTGTAATTGGTCTCTACTAGCCATGGACATTATAGGCACTAAGGTCCAATTTGTTCAACTCAAATAATCGTTACATTTTAAAAAAATAAAAAAAAATCTAGTTTAGAAAAGTCAAATTTAAAAAAGATGAACTACTTGAAGAACAGGGATCTAGTAGGCTTCATATAGTAACTAAAAGTTTTAAAGGCTTGTGAGATTCAAATCTTCAAAAAAGGTGCCCAATTTCACTATCTTATATTTAGCTAAATTATACGAATTAGGACTGAATAGTTAACGTCATCACTATTGAAAAAGCAATTGAACTACCCAACAAATAATATAAAAGAGTAAGCCTGTAAAAGGGTTTTAGGCACCAAAAAGATAACAAGTATGCCACCCAATTTACCATAGCCATTGATGGTAGAGGAAAAGGGAAAGCAGTGAACAAACCAATGAGGCACCACTCTACTCTCTAATAGGAAGCCCTCATAAATGTAAACCTTCTCAATAAATAGTTCCTTTGGAGAACTAAGGGAAAAGAGAAATCTCATAAAAATGGGAAGGAAATAATTTTTTAAGAAATTACCATATAGAGAAATATTATTTTGACTGTAAAATTTAAGACAATTACTTACTGTAAGTAATCTCTACATGCTGACTGATTAAAAAATATCATATATAAAATTTATTTTTTATTTGTGATCAATTAAAATATCAAATTAGTTGTCTCAAAAGATTTCTATAACTAATTTGGTCATGAAGCCAATCCTCCCACTAGTTCCTAGTATTTTATTGGGGCTCTGAATTTGTCCTTTTGATAGTCCATTTACACTCCTTTCAAAGAAAAATCTCAGAGTCTTTAGTTATATTTTAATAAGCTAATGCCCAAAGGTCGAAACTCTAAATGGCCAAACTACCCTTCAAGTGCAAAGTCGGAGAACGAGTGGGAAGGTTTATGGGATTCCGGGGGCGTCCAACGCCTCGTCCGACTCCAGTTGTGGACCGTCCGATGCGAATCCGACGGTCCTACGTTTCTACGGTGATATTTAATCTTGGCCGTTGGATTTTAAATTTTTTTCAACGGCCGAGATTAAATCCAACTTGACAAGATCTTGGCCGTCCGATTTTTTAATCCGACGGAGGAAAAAAGCCTGCACAGTAACCCTGAAATTCGAACTCAAAGACGAGAGAGAGAGAGAGAGAGGGAGGGGGGACGATAGTGATTTTCATTTTCTACCTCCTGTCCTCTCTCCTCTTCATCTTCATCTTCAAAGGAGAAGCCAGCGAAGAAGATGCAAATCTTCGTCAAAACCCTCACCTGGAAAACAATCACTCTCGAAGTGGAGAGCGATGACATCATCGACAACGAATTTTCTTCCCTCTTCCTCTCCCGTTCTTTCCAGCTTCTCTCTTCTTCCATCTCTCTCGTCTTCCCGTTCTTCTCTTTATTTGCTCATTTAATCAGTGGCCCCCCGAGCCCCTCTCATGGTGTCGGTGGTAGAAGCTTCCATTTGTTCAGTTTTTGAGAGTTCTAAAATCAGTGTCGTCTCTCTCTCTGTATGTGTTTGTGTGGAGCATATCAGTCTGCCAGACTAGTATGAACTAATCAACAGTATTTCATCTTCAATTCATTTGATTTTGTTTACCAAAATGAGTATAGCAAGTAATTAGCTCAAGTACTTCTCCACTAGCTGCTCTGAAAATTTCATTCTACGCAATTTTGTATTCGAATTTTGTAGCTAATTGATAATCTTTGTTTGCGATGTCGTATTTTTATCCGCAGGGAAGCACAATAATGCAGAGATCGGAGGGGGACATCGTAAAGGAAGAGAAAAGAAGAGAGAGACAACAAAATTAGTTTCTTGCTGGAGTTGGATCCCTAGCACAATGGTGGATTCCAGGCAGATATTGGCCGGATTTCTTGCTCTCACAATGTTTGCTCTGCTTGCTCATATGATCAAAGGGAGCATTTTGATTCTGTTGCCGAGGTTCAGTTTCCTTAGAGTTGTTTCTTTTTTATGAAAAAGGATGTTGAAGTTGTAGCCGCTGAATTCGATGACAGCGGTGGACCGCGGGTTGACTCCTCAACGTCTTTATGGTGATGGATCATCAACAACCACGCATTCTCAAACCAATTGCTGCACCTAATCTTTGAATACCTGCCAACCTAGATTGCCAAGCAGGCTAGTCCCGCTCTAACTATATTACTTCTCTCAATCTTAGCTTGTCAAAGAAGGAAAAGGAAATTTCTTTTGCTTACATTGGATTTGTTTGTTCGTTTCTGCTTTCTTGTTGATTTCTAAGACAATGCTAGTTTAACGGTATGGAACTCTAAGGAGTTGTAGGATGAAATGAAAAGTGTGTCCTGGGTTTGTTCTAGTTCCTCAAGAGGTTTGAAACTTATGCTTAAAGCAGGGTTTTTAATTTTTGAACTAATGGTATTCAGGATTGATTGTATGCAAGTAATTAAGGTTGTCTTCGTTGTTGTCTTCGTTTGCGAAGAAGTGTTAGAAAAGTGCACAAGCAATTCAAAGAATAAAATGTAATGTTTTTTTGTACTTGGTTTGATGTGGTGATATGATGTCATAGTATCAGCGCATGTATCCTCTGCCTTCAATCTGCTCAGTGTAGGACAATGCCAGACTAGAAGCAATTTAAACCCTTCTTTAACAGCTCAACTGATTGAACCATTATTAGCTTTTTCTTTATTAGCTAAACTCAAACCAAGTAGTTATTTTAACCCTTCTCTATTAGCTAAACTCAACTCATTATTAGGTTTTTTTTTTTTGAGCTACCACCCTCGTTTTGTCATTCTTAAACTGGTCCAAGTCATCTCTTCTCAACAATGTGTTGAGTTAAAAGAGAAAAATTTGGAGTATTTTTCACATTTCTTGTTTTAATCAACTTACATCAATCATGTGTTACGACATCATTGATCTCTTTGTTTTCTTGGATTCCAATGTAATGAAACAGGTTGGTTTTATGTATATCTTAATGATATTTTTATTTGCTCATTTTTTTCATTTGGATTTATTAAAATTAGACTTAATGTGATCTATTTTTTTCTTATTTATTTTATGCCTTTTAGATTCTAGAGCCTTTGTCTATAATTCTCACTTTGCTTCCGCTACTATTCTAGTTTTAATTATAAAAAAAATTGTCTGCAAACATCGCTCCAAGGCACCTCATTTTGAATGCCTCTCAAGAATGTCCATAACTGAGGTAATTAGGGAACAATGCTGTTAAAGGCATAAGGCGAAGGTTCCCTAGCGCCTAGGAGCAAGGTGGAAGGTGTAGGCATAGGCATAGGCCTGATGGAAGTTAGGTACACATTTATAAAATATGTATTTAGGATGTTATTATAACAAGTTCAAATTGTTAAAGCTACCAACAAAATAAGAAATGCCCAATTTTATTTTTTCTATAATAATCTTAAACTTATAGTTCATCCAATAATATAAAAGATGATAATTAAGGAATACAAATTACCACAAACGCACAAAAATAATTAATTTATTAACAAACTTGAGGTATTGTTCTCAAGATACGCATAATAATGATTAAATTTGTCATCATTATCAAATAAAAGTTCATTTTATTATTCTTCCTTAGCTTATAGGTTTGAATGACTTCTTTAACTTTATGTCTTTCTAAATTAGAATTTTTATTATTTATAAACTTTAATAGAGTAGACCTAATGGCATTTATAATTTATGGTTTATACTGTTTTATAAATTAATATAATGTATAATATCATTTACTCTAAAAATTTGGTTATAGGACCCTTCCTTGGTAAATACAAATTCATTTCCTTCATTATAGTCTTCATTTATTTTTTTGATCAGCCACCCATTATTTTTATTAAACTTATCTCACAAATACTAAGTTAGTACTAGATGTAACAATTGAATGTGATGGTGAATTTGAAAAGAGAATTCAATTTCTTAAAAAAAAAAAAAATCTATGAGTTATTCAAGGAGTGCACTTTGAGCCATAAAAAAGTCATGCACCTCTTGGAATGAGCCTCGCCTAAGTATGCTAAGGCACTTGGCTTTGAGCTCTTAGCCTAGGCGCTCCTTTGCTAACATAGATAGGAAAGGACTCAATGTTGATCATTTATGTAACCATATAGTAATAGAAAAATCCTTAGTATCCTCTAAAAATTTTGGCACTCGTCACTACCCCCACAATCATATCCTTGATGAAATCCATATATATTTTCTACTAGCTTCTTTCTTTTCTGATACCCAAGGCAAGACTTTGCTGAGCACCCAATCAAAAGTCTTCTCTAAATTAATGAAAACCATGTGTATATCTTTTTCCCCCCTAACTTTCTCTGTTAACCTTATTATAAATGTATAGCTTTAGTGGTTTAGTGCCCTAACATAAAACAAATTGATTTTTGGGCACATGCATTCCTTGTCAGTGTTTATTCAATTTAATATCATGATAAGTATTACACAATATTGCCCTTATTTTTATAAAGTGCTTCTCGTCCACTTATTTAGTATTCTTTTTGATGCAGACATCTAAACTATATCAAATTAGAAGAGATTTACTTTAATTCCTTTTGATTTTATTTTATTTAAAAGATTATAATTTTATTTATTTTTATTGTGTTGCAATTTTATTTGATTTACTTTTATTTGATTGAGATTTTTTTTTTTTATTTTAGGAACTTAAATCATATTTAGTTAGTAAGTTATATTTCTTTCCAACTTAGTTTAGGATTCGGATTATCTATATAAGACCATATTTCTATTATTTAAGATATAAATGAATGCTTGAGAAATTGAATGCAATTGAGTATTGTAATTTCTTTCTCCCTCTCTCCCTTGGTTTCCTTTCTTTCTTGTCTCTACCCCTGTGATCTTTATTCTTATCTTTACCTCTCTAATCTCTGTTCTTGTCTTTACCTCTCTGTCTCTCTTCCCAAAGTTTCCCTCCCTACAGCACTTTTATTTATTAAAATTATATTAAATAAGCTAGTTAACTAATAAACTCATCATCTCCTAAATATTTCTGAACTTTAATAGATATTTTATATGATTTTGTCAATTTACCTTTTACATCATTTTAAGTCATATTCGACCTGAACTCCAATTTCTCCAAGATGATTGAATTATGTCCTTTTCTCTTTAACTTTCTATATTTTCGTTGAATTGTTTATTGAAGTAACTTTGTCATCTTTCTTATGTGGCATCTTTTTTAACTATTTCGCAATCATCTTCACGTTTTGTGAGTATACTACCTATTCTCTATTCTTTTCTTTCAACTAGCCAACTTATAAATGTAGTTCTCTCTGTCTTTGCTTCTTAACTAAGCGTATTATAAGATCTAAACTTACCATCTCTTACTGCTTTCTTTGCTAGCTTTTGCCTTATTTTATTTTCGAAAGTTTTAAGGTACACCTATGTATGATCCTTCCCAGACTTTACAATGTCGAAATCTTGGGCACAGAGCTGCCTCCTTCCATCCCTAAGCGTTAACCATGTTAGCTAGATTTGAGAACAATCTTGCATAAAAAACGATAATTGGTATGCCTTTAAGCTTCATATTGTTTATTAAAATTTATTTCTCTCTGATAAGTAATTATGATTAGAAGTGAAATTCCATGTCGGATAAATTCCAACCTGTATAAAGGCATAACAATAGAAAAAGTCAAAGAAAAGGGAATGATTCAAATCAAGATTTCTCAGGTGGCTGATGTCAAATCATAGTACTCTTTGACCCCCAAATTTGGAGTATCCTACTTTCATGCCATTCACAAGGTTTAATAAGCAATCAATAACGGATCATGTCTCTCAAGTTGGACATTGCTTTCTACCACATTGTTTCAAACAAAGTTTTACCATGACATTATCTTCTATTACACTGATGATATTTGATGGAGGGACAACTGTGATCATGTGTAAAAGCAAGGAGGGAAAATCAAGAAGTTATATAATAAATGGAAAAAAAATTCTTTCAGGTGTATATTTTAATGCAGGAATATGATAACATTTTTTTAGACTAGTCTAAAACCACAGTCTTTGCTCAAATCTATATATAGGCCTATAAAAAAAATAGTCTTTGTTAGCTTTGGGAGTATAATTGTCTTGAGCAGTGTCTTTGCTTATTTTTCTATAGAATGGAACTTATTCACTTGCAGTTTTGTAAAATGTTTTATTTTATTGCATATTTGACTTTAGGAGTTGTTGTATTCTCATGCATCCTCTAAAGTTGTGAATCCCAAAGCTGATGATGACACCATTTTGGAAATTAGACACTAGACAATCTTTGTTTATTTGGACTTGGGCAAACAGGTATTTCTTACAAATTTTGCAGTGGAATTAGCCCAACTATGCCTTTAGCCTTTGAAGATAGAATGCTGGACAGCATTCGGAGTTAATAGCCTTAAGGAAATAGAGTTGCAGATTCACTCATCTTTTAATCTGCTACTCATCCCCCCAACCCCCCCCCCCCACCCTGCGCTAGAAAAAACTGCCAATTTACTCGATTTTTTGTTTTAGAGATGAAAAATATGCCCAATGACAAAGTTTTGATGAACTGTGTAAATAGGACAAGGAGGGTTTGGTAAGTCTACAGTCTACACATTGTGCTTTCTTACTAAGTCTACCATTTTCTTAGATTAACAATTTTCTTAGCTTTCTTTCTACATTATGTTCTTTTTATTTCGTGGAATATTACTAAATGGGGCTTAAATATTGGGGATGGTTTTTTTTATTGTTGTATTAACTCTTGATTTTTAAGATCTTATATATCCCCATTATGGTGTGATAAGCGCTGAAATTCCCCAAGTAACTATACTCTCAAAATTCAATTTATTGAGCCTTGGATATTAGCAGTTACATGTTTCATGGACTACAAGCTTGGGACTAATAGACATACTTTTCCTAATCAATCTGAACTTCTAAAACTCATCTGAAATATATGACAAAATAATGCTAAACTCAGTTATTCCTAGAGTTGCCTCCTAAAAGCAGATCAGGGCTATTGGCCTCGATTTTACACCAAGATGGGTTAGGAGGATGTGAACCTGGACCATGGTGGTCCAACCTCTGTGCCGTTTTGCGTCTGTCTTGCTCTCTTGAAAATAGTTGGACTTTAAACCTTGTTGTGGAGGCCCCACTTATACAATCTTCACTTGAAATAAGCAGGACCTGAACTGGTGGAATCAATTAGTGATAAGGTTGAAGAATGGTGGATGACAAAGAATCTCACAATTTATCTGAAGAATGGGATATTCTTGCTTCTCATGCACATCATTTGGGATCAGTGCTCAAGGAAAAAATCACATCATGTTGTGACCTTTGAGTTCAGATTACATCATGGCTTTTGCAGCTTGCTCACATAAAGCCATACATTCCCTTTGATATCCTTTGATATACGTCACAAATAGAACCTGAGTAGTTATAATGACATAAGCTGAAACTTTGGAGCTATAAATGGATGCCTCAACCATTGTGTGCACTATTTAGGGTGCTTATTCCTAGATAACTTTTTGATTTCATGATATGTAGGCACTGTCATCTCTTACACACACTGACGTCAATGTTATCCTCATTGCATGTAGCATAAGCAATAAAATCCATATTATATAAGATCGTGACTGGAACTTGAGAACAAGTGAATGGAAGTTATATGACTTGAGCAAAGGGGAATTGGTAAATTAGAGTACTTTACTGACAAGAGCAGAAGGCAAGAAGACAGGTTGAATCTTTAGTTTGGTAACGAATCAGGATCACAGCCTGGATCATAGAAATTAGTGATCGAGGCACAGTGCTTTCAAAGAGCTGAATTCTTGAAAAGCTGCTGGATCCACTACTATTCTTGTTGAAATTTTCAATTTGTAAACTGCATAGAGTAATGATTCTGTAGAATTCCTAGGCAAAATTTCCTGATGAATGGAGGAAAAGGCTTGAGCTGCGATATATGAAAACAAAGGAGATATCCCAAGTTGCTATATTCACTTTGGAATCTTAATCGTTGCTTCAGTTACAAATCATTGGGCAAGGCCTGAAAGAAATGTATTTGAAAATCTAGGAGGTATTGATCATCTAATCTTTCCCAATATACCATTTTTCAAATTGTTGCAATTGATGTTTGGCATCAAAGAGAAGGAAGAGATATTTGGAATGTCGGTTTTTATGATCCGATACAGAATCAAACTTATTTAAATCTCCCCTTTTTTATGTCCCCATGTCCCCCTGAGGCAACATGTGGGCAAAAAAGGAAAGAGAGTGATGGGTTGGCATTTAAGCATCCACTTCAAAGGAAACTTGTCTAGTGTCAGACTGAACTACTTAATGTTTTACATGAAAGTTTTATATTTGCTCTTCTAAAGGTATAAAAAACTTTTTTTTTGTGATAAGATTAGGACCGATTTTGGATTACTTAAGTTAAATTCTTTATAGATAATATATAACTAAATTAAGGGATTTCTCGAAATATTTATTGGTTCTATCTCCTATGTTTTATGAAAAGAATGAATCTTTTTATCAAAGGATCAGAAACAAATGGCTTTGGATCTCCTGTGGGAATCATTTGGAAGATACAAAGCCAAAAAAAAAAAAAAAAAATCAGGATGAATGCTGGCAGCATGCTTAACACATGCAATTCAAACGGGAAGTGGTGTTTCCAGGGGTGGATGGGTGAATAACGCATAAAAACCTTCCCTTGGAAAGAGAACAATATATGGAAATGGCTGCTAATGCCTTGTATGCTGAGGAGCAAAAGGAGGTGCCTGCCAAGGAGGGGCTCGTGTCTGGTTTAATTCCTACTAGATGCATGTTAATGGGACTTCCAAAAAGTAAAAGTCTATTAGAATTGGCTTAATATGAATGGAATCTCATCATTTATACATAATGATTGGTGAGTTGGGTTTTATGTCATGTTTTGATTATCAATGATACAAGGATAGAGGTCATGAACATGATGAAATAAAGCAGGTACTTAAGACAGCCTGCCTATCTGGATGTTTTCCTGGCGCGCCGCAATTATTTTGGCTGTGTCGAGCTTCTAGAGTGGGTCTGAATGAATAAGAAACTGTGGTCTGATTCCTGCTCTATTCTTGTAGTCATTATTTGTCACGTGCTCTACATGAGCTGCTTCCAATAGTTTTATGCTATCAAATTTCATTTGTGCACCATTCATGTGGTCTGTTGTAAGCAAAAACAGTTGGACAGGTTAGCTCTGTTTCACCCTTCTATTTTAGCTTCTGTTTTGAGTGTCTTTTTCTTTTACTCCCATTGTGTGTGCTTTCACATTTTATACACAGAAAAATGAATCTTTCAGCTGTTCCAGATGCTTTCTTATTACATTTTTTTTCCTTCGAATTCTTTCAATGTGTATCTTTCTTCTTAGTTTACTTTGTGATGTTAGTCAACACATTTGAGGCACAGTGGCAAGTTTATTGTGATGAATTTTTATGTGTGGGCAGGTCCATGAACTGGTTCCCCCATGAGGTTCCCTTTGGGGGGGGGGGGGGAGACTTGTTTGAACACAAGTGATGTCTATGTGAATTCATAATTTTATCTTCGTTTTAAAATTAAAAATATGGTAGCTTCAAAATAAATTAAGAAGTCATAAAAAACAGCAGTAAGTTTTCTGATATTATCTTTCTCCTCCTCGGAACTTTTGCTGTATTAGATTAGGAAACAGTTGAGAGATGCATTGAAGTCGTTTGATTGTGTGAATTGAAAATCATAATGAGGTTTATTATATGAGTAAGGAAGACAGTACGTATGTTTGAAGGAAACCATCAAGGATTACTTGCATACAATAGAGCTAAATAATGATGAAGAAATTCATGTTTTACTTGACATAGCAAGGAGAAGGCTAGTTTGGTTCTGTTTTATTTACGATCTATCAGGACTTGGTGAATCTTAATGGAAAAGGAAAAAGTAGGGAAGTTTTCTTTGAGAGGGAATTAAGTTTTGATCATACTTCAGTTAATGCTTCGCTTTTCTCTCATTTTTTTCTAGGATCTAAATATGGGTCTATTGTTTAATTAAGCATCCAATGAATGTCATCTCTAACGTTGAGTATGCTTATGTCCTGCTGAGATACATCATTTCATTCAAATGAGAACTCTTTTGTTTGGTTTGCTAGTCCGATGAAGTTTAGGTGAGTGCCTCAGGGAGACTGTAGTACAATTACATTATTCCTTCTCGAGTGGACACTAAAATTGAGGAAAAAGAAAATTCTGAACTCTGATATTATTCCACACAAATCTCCAATCTACTCTGAAAAAGCCTCCAATATGCATTGTATAAGTCTCAATGTGTTTGAAATTGAGATAAAGGACCTGAAAATGCTGAACCCACTGAAGTTGTCTCTTCTCTAAGATGAGAAGCAAAGTTAGGTCAGTTATACATTCTCCAAGTGTTTCTGTCCCTTTATGGAAGATCTGCTTTGAATTGGTGAATTGATGCTGCGTTGTCATTTGCTAACTGTGGAGTAGCAACTGAAAGCCTCCTGTGTAAAGGAGAAGCATTGCCAAGACTTCCATTTAAGCTCCTGTTTGGAATATGTCGTCTGCTAGTGCTTAGTCTGGAGCTTGACTTATTTTTTTGTTCAACTGCTACTTGGCTCTGCACCTTCTTCTTTTCCAACTGGATTTTCAAAAGAAGCCTCCTTGTTAATACCAAGGTTACAATTCATCTCATCGTCTAGGTAATTAGAAATAGATGTGTTCTGAAAAAGGTTTTTTATTGTTATTTTTTTTATGAGTTGTGCATCCATCTATCTAATTGTTTATGATTGGCATGTGTTACTGACCCGTTGTCTCTGCTTATCCTCTTCCTTTTCCTGCCTTAGTAAATTGTACTCTTCCAGCATTGCCAGTAGAGGAACCTGAAACCAAACCGCAGAGGCAATAATTTCTAGCTGAAAAATAAATCTGCCTTACTGAATTGAACCAAATTCCAGTCATAGTTTACCAAAATTACGTTACCCTATGATATGGTAAGCATAAACCATTGTGTGGGAGACTAAAAAAGTTTAGTTTTACATAGAATTGCGTCTTTGTAAATTGCAAACTGGTCTATGGTACACAGTTCACTGGGCATATTAGGAAATCCGGCAACTGTATGCTTAATCTGCAAAGTAACAGGAAAAAAGGATTTCCATGATCCACCACCCTTTCCACTAGAACTTCAGACAGATTATGTTCATAGGAAGTAGACTTTGGAAACCTATTTTCTGTCTGCTGAGGTAGTACGCCAGATATTAACATTGGTCAGGGAGAAAAAAGGTTAATTCTGGAGTTGATTTTGCTTGCGGCATCATATTCAAAAAGACTTACTATACCATGAAATATTAATAACAACTAGACAGGTAAGCACGTTAGGGAACTTAAATGCAGTCAATTTAGAAGCAGTAAGTATCTCATCTAACTTCTTCAGAGGTCTGCTTATGAGTGCAAACAATTTATTTAGATGGACTAATAGTATTCGTGACTCTTGGATCCACACAGAGCAATAATTCCTACATCATCATATAGGAACACTTTCTTTCTCTGTTCTTCCCAAGCCTTTGTCTGTGCAATCAGTGAATCCACCATATCTGCAAATAAGACATTGTGTTAGAATACCCTGTTAGAATACCCTTGTGCATTTTATGTGACTGGAGAGCATGGTTTTCTCTATTTGGAATCGAATAGAGAGTCAAGCAGGGAAGTGGTTTTTTTCTTTGGAAATGAAATTTATGAAATAAGATATTTATTGTTCACAACGAGAAAAAAAAATAGAGAAGATCTAGTAACAAACATACAGTCAGAAGTTTATTGTTCACCACTAAATAAATATTGTTAAAGGAGCAAACTAATAGATAAAAGACTTCGGCCATAATTCAACAAAGATAGCTGAAGCCTGAGAGAGGCTTAAAGCCCCTTTTCAGTCAGGAGAGAACAAGAGAACTGGGAAAAAACAAGCATAAGGAAGTATTTAATCAACGACTCAACAATAGAGTTAAGACAAAAATTGAATAACGACGATTCAACATCCAAAAGCCGCATCAAGTTTTTCAACAAAATAGAAGTGAACGAAAACAAAGCTAGGACTGTTTATAAATGCAAGTGAATAAGTTTGTCATGAGAGATCAATTGGCAACTATTGAATCTCTAAAACCAGCCATCCCACGAGCTCACTTCACTGTCACTCCCTTCTTTTCTCTGGTCGGTGCTTCTCTCTCTTTTGCTCTCTCTTCGGCTGTTTGTGAAGGGAAACTAACAGTATTTGTTGTTCACCTCAACCTGATGCTTTGAATTTTTTCTACTAATTACTAATAGCCCTAATACCTATTTAATTTCATTCAATTCCCCATTTTCTTCTTTTAAAATTATAAAAATTATCCCAAATGTGTCCCAAGTAAGTCCTTAACATGTTTGGAATTGTCCAGTGCATGTCCAAGTTGGAGAGCACTCAACATGTTCAACACATGCTGGATGCCAACATGCTAGCCCGAAGTAGAAGCCCGTGATTTCTAGGCATTCTGTTAGCTGATATATTTTCCTGAATATGGTATGCCTTCCTCAGGTTAGGGTGAATCAAGCTAATGCAATTAGTTGAAAGGAATAACAAGAGAAAAAAGAAAAATACTTGCTTAATTTTGCAACTAGCAGCAATGTGTTAGTATGACTCTATGATTGATTCAGCACCATCAGGCCTTACAGAATTTCTCTTCTTTGTATTTTCAGGGACCTTTTCCTCTTTATGTTGTCTAACTATCAAATAAATGCATAATTTTACCCGGGATTTTGCAGACTGTTATTCGGGCACGTTCTGCACGTTTTAAGTTCTTGTGAGCACCTCTGCTTACGGAATATCTGTTCTCATCCTGAAAACATTCAAAATATTGAAAGTATGATGAGTGAGGTGAGGCGAGGCTTAATGTTCAATTATTCATGGATTTATCAGAAATTTTAGGAACTAACCCTGCTATATTCTTCCAACCAGCGTTCCTCCTCCCGTGATAGCATCCACTTTTCAACCTTCTCCATTATGGCCTTCCTGCTGGAAGCTTCCTCTCTAGCTTTGGAAATCTGTTCGTCTGTGCTCCTGAGGAGATTGGCATGGTCGATCTCCCCTTTTGTGCACAGGAATCGGTGTGTGAGTTTGATGAAATTATATGGAGGATAAGGGGAAGAGAGCATAGGGAATCCACCTGTGTTTATAAGGTCTATGATGTAATCCATATCTGGTTGAGGAGGAATTTCCATGTGTGATGTATTGCATATTTCTTTAAGTTCAGACAGTTTTCTGAGGAAAAGCTCTTTCATCTTGCTTGCTTTTAATTGATCTAGCCTCCTCACTTCTGCCTCAGCCTTGAAAACAATACAAAGTGTGGAGCAATTTACATAATGTGACTGATGATTCTGTATGCTTTATGATGAATAAAGTACCTGTTGGATAATATTTAGTGCAAGGCGTCCAGTTTTGAATAATGCATCTTCTGTTGAGACTGATAATAAATCAGTGACATGGAAAAACAACTGGCGATCCCTTTCTGGTGTGTGCATAAGGTTCCACATGTCTGTCAATGCTTTCCCCAAATGATGAAGCTGCAAATAATTCAAATACTGATCAATCTGCGTTTCATTCAAAGGACATGTTTAATGGGAAAAGGCATTCTTTATTGAACTATAGACTTATTTGTGCTTGACCATGGTTAGGCTAAGGTTTGAGCATGTCACTTAGATTAATGGCATCATGGCTTGATCAGAGATTAAAAAGATATTGTTCACATGTATCATTTTGCTGTGGGAACTGCCAATAATGTCTATACAAACGAATGTATTAGCATGAGCAAGTGTCACCTTCTGCAGACGCTTTTGCTTTTCTTCCTCAAGTGACACTATGGTGCTGTTAAGTTTTGCCAAAATGTCATTGCTTATGTTCTTGGCTATCCCACACAGTTCGTTTAAGCTTGGGTGAATCCTTGTTATTATCATGGAGGAATCCATCCCCAATATTGCTGACAGATCATGGATTGTGCTTATACATCTTTCCACTCGCTGGAGTCGGTCACTCTTCAATGACAACAAAAAAATTGGATTTTATAGTAAGCCATTAACTGGAATACAGTGAATCAGTGATAGCATAATATTTCTTTTGGCTCATTGGTGCTGTACCTTCTCGCTCTGGAGTCTTTGTAGCTCAGTTTGGTACTCCTCGAGTTTTTTCTGTGAAATATCATTTTCATGCACTATAACAGATGCTGTTGAGTCATCATATTCTGATCGTCCAACTATTTCTGCTTGAATCTTCTGAATTTGCCCTTGTACTGCTCGGAACTGATTCATTCTCTCCTGTTTCCTCAGCCGCATCTCTCTCAAGGCTGGGGTGATTGATTCTAGCTGCTGCTTCAGTGTTCCTGCCTTCTTCTCTGGCTGCTTGAAGCAAAATAAACGGCTTACACAAGGCCTTGTTGTTCTAAAAGGATGAGAAATGGTGAAGGGTGAAATAATTTCCAATATGAAGAGATCTTTTGCGATAAAACATCTTTCGATATCAAAATTCTAAAAAACAATCTTGTCATTTTTGTGGTTAGTATTTGCTCGTGGATCTTACTTTGCTATCCCCCTTCTCTTTCTCAATTTTCCTATTTTCATGTGTGATCTCAAAATTGAAAGGAAAGCTAAATATAATAATAGCTATTAAACCCGCTATATTTTATAGATTAAAATATTTAGAAATCAAATAATATGTACAAAAAGTAAGCATTATACGTAATAGAATGTTAAGAAGGATGAGTTAAGTCATATTAAAAGAAAATATTATGAATGATTATATCCGTAAATATTTGGAAATAGTATCTGTCGACGATAATGCAAGGGAAGGGCATCTAAGATAGTTGGATAACTAAAATGTAGGTCAATTGATGCACATGTGAGGAAAGTTGAGTTAGCTATAGTATGAGAAAGAAATGAAGAAGTAAATATAGGAAAATTTAAAGTGAGATAATAAAAGTGATTTATAATTACTTCTATTCTAGAGGATAATGCACTAAATAGAGTGAAATGAAGAAAGTGAATTCATATAGCTAACCAACTTAATGAGATTTAAGGATTTGTTGTTATTCTATGAAGAGATCATTGGTATATTTTGTGATTGAATTAACCATCTTATTGACTTACTATGTCTAATTGTATCCATGATGGTCATTATCTCCTAATTTGAGCAATTTAGAAGGTTTTGTTCTTGTTCTCTAAGGCAAAAGCTATTTCAGTACCCAGAATTTGTTCCAATGAGTATTATTTTCCCATATCTCTTTGTGACTTAATTGATTACAGATTTCCATTTAATGATTCAGGAATTTGCTACTTTCCTTAGATTTGTCTGACTCATTTAAAGAACCACACTTGTTTCTCCTGGAATAATTTGATTTTTCAGTTGTCATCTTTGGAATTTTTTCTATTTGATTCTATATTGCTTTGTGCGTGAATAGCTGTGTCCAACCTTCAATTAAATTCCATCAGATAAGGTCATAATTCAATCATATTTGAACCTTGGAGTGATCTAATATTTGAAGGTAGGCAAAGAGGGAGAAAAAGAAACGGATAAAGTTTAGAGGTGCTATTATCAATGGAATTGTTGGAGATTGGAAATTGGAGTTGCTTGAGAAATTTGTACATGATAGACTACTAAATAGGCAGAGGCCCAAACGCAAAAGAAACCATGGTAACTCGATTGAAACATCCTTAACAAAAGATTTATCCGAATTTGTGAATTGCATGGAATAAAATATTGATCAATATATATATATATTAATATCAAGACTCCTTGATTCTGATATTACCCTCATGGCGACAAAATATTGATTTATATTTAAAATGTCAGCCGATATATATGATTTTTTCATACATATGTAATTGGCCGATATTTGTCCCATATTTTGATTGACAAAATAATAGTGCATCCAAGATTGATACGTATCACCCAATAACCCATATCAACGTCGCTGCAAAGATACCGATACCAATATTTTCATCTATGGTGAATTGTGCTTATTTTGTATAGTTGTTCTTTCTTACCTTACAATTATTATTTTAGTCACTCAAAGATACTGCATAATATCGATATCAAGACTCCTTGATACCGATATTATCCAATATAGCAACAAAATTGTGATATATCATAGTATCAATCAGTATTTAAAATATTAGCTGATGCACATGATTTTTTCATACATATGTGATTGGCTGATATTTGCTCCATATTCCGATTGGAAAAATAATATTGCATCTTATACCAATATATATCACCCAATATAAACCATATTAACTTGGCCACAAAAGATACTAATACCAATATTTTCATCCATGGTGAATTATGCTCATTTTGTTATAAGTTTTCTTTCTCACCTTACAATTATTATTTTAGTCACTCAAAGTATTCTATTTTCTATCTTCAATTTAACAGGAAATAGTTTATTATGATCCCAAAAATGAAAAGATGGCTAACAAAAGGAGTGAAGATACCCTTCCGGGAAGAGATCGCTCGCCAAGTGCCAGAAGAAGATGTGTAAATTCAGACTCAGATTCAGCCAATTCCTGGTGCAGCTTAGCTCTTGCCATATTGGCATGATCAACTTTTCCTCTATACACCTCCAGGCATTCCTGCTGAAGATCTAGTAAGACCTTCTCTCTCTCAAACTGATCTTCTCCGACTTCATCCCAGATCATCTGCTTTAGTAGATAACAAACTTGCCAGTTTGAAGTAACCATTGAGAATCCAGAAAGGATGAAACTAATGCAGTCATTGTAAAGACAGATTGTCATATTAAAGGTCGTATTTTGATACCAAAAATTTTGATGGAAATCTGAAGTTTGAAGGGATAAAGAACAATGTGATAAAATTATAAGTAGTTCTTGTACGAAAAGTTCTCTTAATTTCTAGCATTTTGTATAGAGTAAAGACTTGCCTGAAGTTCTTGAAGCAAATATCCACATGAATTTTCGAGCAATTCTGAGGTTCTCATTGTCATGGGAGTCTGAAATGCCCTTAGTGAATGGTTTTCTTTGGAAATGAATTGATGTTAGAAGAACAAAACTTTCAAGTGCTACAGTTTTGTGTAAGTGACTGAAAATGGAGCAAAAGATGGGAGATAATGTCTTCTGGAGATTTGGGTGGAAATTTAGCTTAAAAGTTAAGGCTGAACGTAGTAGGTTTGAAGCTTTGGGCCCATTCTTTTTACAGGTTCACTCTCCCTCTTTTAGTGGCATTGAACTGAAAAGCCTAAAGATTAATGCTTCTTACCTGTCTAGATGCCATGCCGCCCCTTCCCCCCCCCCCTCCCAAAAAAAAAAAAAAATAGTAAAGGTAGAAATATTCACCCTTCAGATAAGAAACATGGTGGCAAAAAATGAAAATGGCAGAGGAAGGAAAGGGAAAATGTGAGTCTCCTTTAATTTATTTGTTTTAGGAGAAAGAAAAGGAAGTGTAAAGAACTCTCATAAGCGGACTCAAACTGCTGAGATGTATATGTTCCACAACAAAATAAACTTTTGAATTTATAATTAATTCTTTCCATTGTTTGGTTACAGAGGATATATAGGACAAAATTAAATCTTAGGCTCCGTACGTTTGTTGAAAAATAACTTATTGGAAAATATTTTATAATTGCCCACTGTTTGGTGTGCATGGAAATATATTTTCCACATTTTTCGATATTTGGTATGTATAAGAAAATAAGTCAATAGAAAATATTTTTCCGGTCAAAGAAAATTTTATGCTTAAATTCCAAAGATAGGAAGTCATTTTCTAGAGCTAATCCCCTACTCACTGATGACCAGCACTCATTAATGAAATCTTTTACCCAAGATGATACTATTGCAGCCCATGATGCCCCCACCCGCTGTTCATTGCCCATGATGCCTCAGGCCTCCTTGTCGGTTGCCCATGATGCCTCAGGCCTCCTTGTCGGTTGCCGGACGGATCATCCCAACCTCGTCCCTCTAGTATCCGATGACTTGTGCTAGTCGTTGAAGCCCCCAACCACCTTGCTGGTCATCGACCAGTGGCATCCTTCATCTCACTGCTAAAACGGAATATTTGCACATTAGAGACTAATCAACAGTGAATGGAAATATTTTTTTGACCGTAAAATATTACAACTTTTTTGAAAATATTATCACAATCAATAACCACATACATCCACTGTCAATCTGTGTGATATTTCATATTTTTTACATACACCAAACGCCGGAGAATATTTCAATAAAATGCCATGTTGTTGGAAATATTTTCCATGAAAAATTTGGGAAAAAACTTATTTCTGTAGAAAATGTTTTTCATTTGATAGATATTTTCCATCAAACAAACAAACGGAGCCATAGTTCTACAATTGCCCATTATCATGTTTCTTATCTAAAGTGATTTTATTTCTATTTAATTTTCATCTATTTCTGATGAATTTGTGGGCCCGAAAGGAAAGGGTTCCATTACCTCAAGCAAACTCATTTCTTTTTTCTTTCCATCCAAATTCTGAATTTCTTTCCCACACCTTACATACAAACCTTTTTGTTTTAAACTTTCAGGTACTTGATGATTAAGCAATGTATTTGCAAAAGGAGAAATGTGCTTCCACTACAAGCTCTCTTGTCATCCTCCGTCAAGCTGCCATCCAGCAGAACAACAGGTAAATGGATTTGAAGACGTTCAGTGGCAATGGTTTAACTAAGCTTGATATGCATGATGATGAGGCTTGTAGCCTACGATTATGGTGGCGTTTGAATCTAAGTGCGTGTTTTAACCGGGAATTTCTGCTTTACTAGTTGTTTTCCCGGCTCACCACCTTGGGCGCAGCAGTATTCACACTATCTCGGTTTGCCAAGCTTGTTCATTTTTAGCCCTCTGACCCTATCTGACCTTTCCTGGATTCTGTATATATTCTTGTTTGTTCTTAAACCAATTTGCTGAGCCGTATCCTTTTCCTTGAGGGCAAAACTGTCATTTCCTTTGTAGATAGTAGTCGTTGTTTTTTTTTTTTGGGGGTGTTTCTAGAGAGGTCCTCTATCGATATCAGTCACTGATCACTGATAAGTATTGATTATTGCCTTGTGTTATTCTTTGGCCACATATTACTTTAAATAATTGCTTTTATGTTATATGTTTACCATTGGATGTTGCATTTTGCATCACAGGAGCAATCTTGAGCAGGCGTATAAAGCTTGATCTTCCGGGTCCATGCTTGTTTTCGACTCGTCGTCGATTCCTCCATCGGCCAGGCCATACTAATTTATACAGCTTGTGCCTATCTAAGCACGTGAAATGCCGTCTTTCTTGCTGTTTGCAAACGACTTCCATATCTTAACAGAGCTGAAATGTTCAAGGGAAACTGAACTAGACAGATCACCTGTGTTGATGATCATACATTATCTTTAATTATTTCCTTTCATTTCAAATGATCTTGTCATCCCAACTACAACAAAAGCAAACCACCTTTTTCGATACCTTTTTGTTTTATTTTAATTTTTTATTAGTCAAATGTAAGCTGTCTTTTCATTGTGATTAAGCCATCATTGAAGCTATGCTTACACATTTAAAATGTCGATTTATAGATGAATGATCATTAAGGTTGTTTTTTAGCACTAATTAATGATTCAGAGGGTAGGTGAAAGGGTGGAATGTCAGATGGAGACACTTGGAAATAAACAAATAAATAAATAAAAGGAAGTAGAAGCTGCTTATAATGCGCTTGCCATATGGAAAGATCAGTAAAATACAAAAAAATATTAAAAATTTTTCTATAATAATTCAAATTGGATTATTTTCCAATGTTATTGTAGAAGTTATTTTAATTTTCAATTATTTGATGAATAGCTTATGGTTTTTTGAATCTTCGAAAATAAATAAATAAAATTGTGCAACAAAAATTGGAACCCACACCACTATATAACCTCGAAATGAATATTCCTAGTTTTTTACTTTTAGTTTTATTTTTATATTTTATACAAAAAATAAGATATCAAAATTTTATAATGGTTAAAAACATTTACAGAACTCTAATTTTTTTTTCTGAATTTTATATAAGGTTTTATTGTTATATCATTGATATGGGAAGTTAAAAATATCAAATCTTTGTGATAATTAGATTATTGTCAGGTGATTTCTCTTATCGTCTATGCATCACTAATTTAGTTAAAAATGGACTGATTTAATATTAACAATTAAAGAGATTATTATTATTATCATTACTAAGAATTGGTTTACCATTAATAATTATTAACAATTAAAAATTAATAATTATCTACCATACTATGACTTAGAAAATAACTTTCGTCGCACTTTGCTTAAAAATGGTCCGTTTATTTGGAAGTACCTTCGACCTTAACCCATTAATTTTACGGGTTAAACTTGAACAAATTAAGGTCAATCTTCTAATCGAACCATCACAAATCAAATACAACCAATAACACGAATTTAACCTATACTTCGTCCGGCTAACTTAGACGAGCTAAACTTCTACTTAACCTCTTAGAGACAAAGTGAGACATAGCCAAAGCTGGAACCGTGCTGTCTTTAAAGATTCAGATGACCTGATTGGTCCGAGGCCATCCAAGTCGCCTTGGAGAATGGGGCATATAACTACGCTTTATTTTATTTGGAAGACTAAAAACAATGTTATTTCCCAAAGACAGTCAAGCTGAACCAAGGAGGAGATTTCTAGAGCCATTTGGAGATTTATGGATGAAAATGTTTTGGCAATGATCAAGGACAAAGCACACACCGACCCAGAGATCATAATGCGTCGGAGTTTCCCGCCAACCTGGGTGTCCAATGTTGATGAAATAAGGCGGTGACGGCCGACTAAGAATTGCAATTTTCTAAAATATGGGGACAAAGTATACCACCACCACGATCTCACCTTAGTTATTTGATACATCTCTAGTAGCTGTAATCCCTAGGAGTGACTGTTCCCTTCCTTGAATTATGCACAAATGAGAAGAATATTTGCATTGTTGGTTTACCAACTATTCATGAAATGCTTAGAACATACTCTTTCCTCTAAGAAATGTTGATATAATGTCGCTCCAGTATTTTGCTGTCATGATTACGTGGGATTTCATAAATATGCACTCTCTGTCTGTCTCTTTTTCTGTGAGTGTGTGCACGCGCGTGTGTGTCATTTGATGATTTTTAGCCATCAATTTGCGTTCCATGTTTCCAGCTGCTTTCTATGGCTAATCAGCCAGGTAGTTGTCTGAGAAGATTCGTACTCAAAAAAGAGAGCTGATATGATCTGGGGTGCTTTGATTAAAATTTGGATAGATACGTTAGGCTGCTACATTGAGGACCATAACAACTCTCCATTTGAACACCCATTTTAACATGGCATAACTGTGCCACATATGTGATCCGTTCCTTCCTTTACCTCTTTCTCTAATCTTCCACGGAGGAAAGAAAAAAAAGGAAGGAATCAAACAGCATTTCATTTTTGAACTCCATTCCTTTTGTGACAAAGAACCCACTCTTGAACCAAAACACTGGCTTATTTTTCTTAAAACCATGGATTTTGCAGTGGATATTGAATGAATCTATGCACTTCAACCTAGAAATGAATCTAATTCATTTACCTTTGCGAACAAAAACAAAAAAAAAAAAAAAAGAGAAAGAAAAGGAATGAACCAACCTTTGCAAGCGCAGGAGAGACAGCTAGAAGGCAAAGCATTTTGGCTTTGGATCTCACTGCAAAAAAAACAAAAAAAAAAAAGAAAGAAAAAGAAGAAGAAACAAAGAGGAGGAAGAAAGGAAAGAAACAGGAGAAATGAGGTGGCTGAAATTTTAAAGAGAAGGGGATATGTTTGATGTTCTGAAAGCCAAAACAATTTCAAAGAGGAGAAATGGATCCGTGATGTGGCAGAGGAGTGGGGAAAATAATTTGGAGAGTTGATGTGATTAGCAGTGTCTTCGATTCTCATGACCAAACTACCTCAAACGCAATATTTTTTACTTAAGTATCATTTTGAGCAAAAGAATCGGTAGCAAAATCTTAAATTCAATTCCGGTTTCAATTCCAACTTTTTGCATAACCTCAAAATTTCTAAGTTCCACATATGGGAGGAGTTTGTATATGAGAAAATTAGAATGGGAACTACCTGTCCCCTTATCATTATGCATTCGTGGTGTTTCTTTTTTGTGGGGGCATGCTTATGATTCATAAATGCTTGAACATGATGCACCTGCAAAAGCAATTTCCTTTAACGGTCCTTGTATCCCAGCACAAGAAAGAAAGGGGGAAGAAGAGTAAATAAACGGCCAAAAAGGAACCAAATGTTGCATATGAATAAGGACATTCCAACCATGGATTTTGCCTGAAGTTAGAGATGAAAAACTACAGATACATGCAAGCCATTGGGAACTTCCTTTAACACAAATTGTTACACATGAAATGACAGGCCCACTAGCAGATGATTATGGAGTGATCGAGCTCAAACAAGCCTGAAATTGAAATTTGTGTAGGAGCATAAAGGATTTCAACATTGTATCTAGGCAGCCAAGTGAGAACATCTCATGATTATAGCCAAAACCATCATATATTCATATGTACATGCAATTCAATATGAAACACGGTATTTGCAAGAGTACTCTAAAGGCTCACCTTCAGTTAACTTGCCCAACAGCCCTCAGTTTCAGCAAAATAAGTGGCTGTGGTCATCTTCACCTATCAAGCAAAAATTCCATAGAGAGAGAATATAGAAACCACCCTACTGGTCTTCTTGCTCCATTGCCCGCGATATGGGATTTTCAGCATCTAATGGGTCATCTTGCTCATCATCCAACTCATCTAGTAATGACTGGTTGATTCTCTTACGTGATTGCCTCCTGTGTTTCTTCAGCTGAAGTCGAGGCTCAGCTTGCATGACACCCATATCTCCCATCTTGTACCTACAAAAAAATAAGGATGAGAAAAGCCTTATATTGAATGAAGTGACACACGGTTAGCATCACTTTACAAATTTTATTTTATTTTATTATTTTTTTAAATCTTAGTAAACTGAAGCTATGATTCTGAGATCACATATTCTACACAAGATGATTGATCTTAAAGCATACCTCACATCGCCCTCTCTTTTTGTTCCCATTGTCCTCAACTGAAATTCCTCTCTGATTCTGATCTCATCAAGCAGTTGCAAGTAGTATGGGTATCTCTCCCATCCCTGTTTGACAATGCATCCAGGTTCACCGAGATGCAAACAATCGTTGAATGAACATTTCTTTGGATGTTCATCTTTGAGCATTTTTAGGATCTGAACATACGTTGAAATGAGGTGTGACAGAAACATGAGAAACAAAAACCTCAGCAAGATATTTGGGTAATGAATCAAACGGAGCATAAGCAACACAAACCTCTGGAAAAGCTTGTGCTAGAGAGTGTTTTGTAACTTTCAATAGACTTGGCTGGTTAAATCCAGGTGTATCTGCTAGATATCCTCCTCCAGCCAATGGAAGCAAGGAAACATTGCGAGTGGTGTGCTTCCCTCTGCCACTTCTAGCAGATACTTCCCCAACTCTTTGTTTTTCAAACCATTTGCTGTGTAAGATCTGAACAGGAGAGTAAGTCATACAAAGAAAGGCGCATAAGTAACATTTGATACTACTACAGACAACTAAAATGGACAGAAAAAAAAAATAAAAAAATAAATTGAAGATCAAAATATAACCAGCAAAATATAAGAAGGAAAGTAATTAAAGCAGGCAACAGCAGAAACCCCACAGGATCAAACCAGTTGTCCTCTTCCACAGCAGCATATGGATCATCATTGCTTCTCAACGCATTAATCAGACTAGACTTCCCAACTCCACTTGGACCCACAACCACAGTCGTTTGATCTCTCAAGGAAAATGCAAGTGTATCAAGTCCATGTTTGGATTTAACACTGCAAAAAATTGGTTCATATCCCCAACTACGGAGTCTAGATCTCCATCTAGCAACTTCCTGCATAACCAAGGCTAACAAATTTCAGCTCTGACCATGATGCATGGTTAGCCAGATCAAATACTCGGAAGATAATTGCCTATCTTTTAAAGGAAATGGAACTTCTTAGTCATAAAGAGAGTGGCCATGATACATTGGTAAGATTGGTTAATATTGTGACCTAAAAGTCGTGAGTTCAAATCACAGAAACAACCTTTCTATGCAATAAAAGAGAAAAATTATATATATTTGACCATTCCAGAGCTCATAGGGAAGCTACCTGCACTAGGTCACCCTATTTGGAACTTTTTGATTGTGAATTCGCCACTGTTACATTAGACCAAAACCATTTGAGGCCCCCACGAAAAGTGAAAAAAAAGGAAACAGTAAATAAAGTCAACTTGAATAGGAGGTGCACATACAAAAGACTTATATTACATGCGCCCTCTTTAGCTTCTTTAAGTCCTTGCTTGAGCTTTATTGAATGCATTGGTCTTCTCTCATTTAAATCAGAATGAATTAGAACAGAAAGTTGTTGGACAGAGCCCCTTCAGCTACTTTAAGGGTCAGAAATAGTTTAGGGGAATTGAAAGCTAGACCTTCCTTATAGATACCATATCCTCACTGGATGTGTAAAATAATTGGAATTTGTATAAAGAGTAGAACATAAACTTTAACAAGGGAGAACCATCTCATAAATGTCTTCTTTCAAGGGTTGGAGGGGTGGGAGAGCTGGTAGTATTAACTATGAAACCAGAAACTTACAAGCTGAAGCCCTCTGAATCTCATAAATCCCTTTTAGAAAAATTTGTATGCTCAACTGATTCTTCATCCATGAACTATGATATCTCCAAACGCATCATTTAATGCAAGTTAAGTGGTTATACTCTGATTCAGACCACACCAAACTGCAGTAATTACCCAAGATCTAAAGGGCTAAAGAATATGAACAGATGAAATAACATGTACAGGACACAAGCATGAAAGAGGCATGGAAATTTGAGTATAATTGATTACTTCTGCTCTGCTTGAAATTATTCCATCAATTTTAGCACAAGAGAAATGCCCAAGGCATTCTCTTTTGCACTTCACTATTTTCTCCATAAGATTCAGAGGCACGTTGCATGTATTTGACATATCACAATCACGATGTGTTATTTAACAAAGGCGACAATAACATAGAAGGTTCTTTACAGTCCTCTCAGTACAATCCTAAAACTAAACCCTGCATAAAACACCTTGAGCTCAATCACAATCGCCAAAGAACAATTTCAGCTATTTCACTTTTGAATCTCCTTATAGAAAGCCAGAGTGAAATTTGGTAGTCTGATACCACTCGGTGCACAGGCAAGAGGCCTTAACCTTAATTCCATTCTTCAGATACTATCACAGTGAATGACCGCACGACACATATATAACATGCAAGTTCAGACAAAATAGATACTGCCACACACTTCAATCAAACAACAATCATATCAATCTTCTTATGAAACATCAAAGAACAATCAAACAAAACTAAAATTGACAGAAAATTATATCAAACATAAGAAAAGAGAGCGCAGGACTAATCACATAAAGCAAATTAATTTCCACACCGGTTCATCAACGAGTTCCCATTTATTCAAAGCTAGAGTAAGAGGAATCTCCGTAGATTCAGCCTCCACTAGAAACTTAGTAAGCATAAACGGCTCAAGCTTCGGCTGATCCATCGAGAAGAGCACCAAGAAATGATCAACATTCGCGATCGGGGGGTCGAGAATCTCCGATCTCCGTTGGTAGACGTTCTCTATCATGCCCCTGCGGTCCACCCAATCAATGGACCCCACCAGCACCTTGTCCCCAACCAAAACCCTCCTCCTTATCTTCTTCAACACTGCCCTCACCACACAGAGCAGCTCAACTCCTACTCGGAACCCTTCCTGACCTTCGTCGATAGCTCTAGAAGCATCTACAGCGTCTTCATCGGAGATTCGAATACTTTCTGCAGGAGTAGATTGTACGATGACACGCATGAAATTTGCCTGCGCAGAGACGACCATTCCGACGGCCTGATTGGAAGAAAGAATCGATTGTCCCTCTGGGGGAAGGACGGGAGAGAGAGAGGTGAAAGAGGAGAAGTGCTTGACGGCATCCCGTGCCTTGAGAGTGTTCTTGTCCGGCTGCTGCTGGAGTTTTCTGGAGACATTGTCAAGGCTTTGCTTGGCGAAGACCAGGATTAGGCGGTGCGTTGAGTTCTGCCGGAGGAGAGATGCCGTCGTGACGGCGAAAGGGAGATGATGTGTCGATTGCTGCCGGAGAAGAGAGAGCGACGGAATTGGCATATCTTTTTTTCTTTGTTTTTGGGAGGGAGGGGGGTTTTGTGCCGTTAGAGCAGTTACGATGTTTTGTGGGCTGTTGGATAGAATTTTCAAGGTGCTCATTTGCTATTTGGGCCGACTAATAGGCCCATTAGTGCTAGCCTGTTATTACAGAGGGGACTTGGGCCCGCTACTAGAGTTAGAGCTAAAATACATAAGTTCGAGATTTTTTTTTTTAATAAAAAAGGGTTTTTTTCTCTTTGATTTATTTACAAATTTAACCAGATAAAATTAAAAAAAGGGTTGTTAGACTCACAAATGTCTAAAGAGGGTGAATATTTATTTATTTTTAGAAGTACAAAATAAAATTTTTTAATTTTAATACATATAAAAAATTATATAATTAAAAACTTAAATATAAGCTATTATTATTCACATATATAAAGAATAAAATAAATACATAAATATAGAGAATGTAATATTTAGTGACAAAGAAAAACTCTTGAACACTCTTTCATAGAAAAAAACTCTTTTAATTTTGAGTCATCAATTAAAAATATCTTATGTGAAAAAAATTAACTTATAAGCTGACGAGTATACATATTAGACCCTCTAATTTACTAATTATGGACAATTAATTATCTAAAACTCTCATTAGATTTGTGATTTCATAGTTACCCATACAGTTTTTGGTCTTTTGAAGTAGATTTCCTGTTGGATGAACTCTTTCGGACAAAATATACCCCAAACCTATGCAGAAGTCACCACCCCAAAATACTATAGTTTTTAGGCTAATAATAATAATGTTCAGAATTAGAAGAAGTGGGAGATGCCATAAGAGCAATACTTTCATCATAAATAAATAAAAATAATCTCTTAGAAAATAAATAATTATCTCAAATCTCATTGTTACATAATTAGTCACTCAAATAATGTGGTCTATTACTCTTTAATTTAGATCTTTTGTCTATGCATCAAGTTAATGGAGGTTTAATATTTTAAAAACAAGAAAAAAATATTCAATCAAAAGTAGTTTCAAATGGGAGATAATCAATATGAATTGCATCCCATTTGAGTGATAATCTCATGGTTAACCTTTAATTTGCCTCTAGAATACCACAACTTGATCAGCCATTTTATAGTTTATTTGCAATCACTTAAGCATCTAGCTTACAAAATTCTTTAAGAGCTATTCAGCTTAAGTCATTATCCATCTTCAACTAGCACTAGGACATAAATCTTAAGCCGTTATTTAGTTTTTATTTAACACTTAGGTAAAAATAGCTTAAATAATTATTGAATTTTTATATAATCTTTAAATGTAAAAAAATATAATAAAATAAAATAATGGACATAATATATAACTTAATATCATAACATTTATTAATATTAAAGACCAGATTAATAAAAATAAAAACTTATAAAATCATAACATTTAAGAAAAATATACAAATTGAAAAAGATTCTTTATTAGCCTATATTGTACCACTTTTGAAATAAAAGATTTTTAAAGCAAGGAGTTAGAAAGGAATTATGATAGAATTAATGTTTGCAAGGATTTTATTCTCCATATTCACACATATTGTCTATTATAATGTCACTATGGCAAAAATAAGATATTATATTTTTTGGTAATTTTAGGTTATAATGTTCCTATTTCATTAAATAATTATTATAAAAATAATATAAATATTATAAAATTATGTGAATTAATCATATACATTCAATTATATAGAAGTTCATGATATAATCTGTCTATTGATATTCCCGTATAAAATTTAAATTCAAAAGTATGCAACAATAATTGCAAAATAAAAATGTTATTAATAAAAGACTTATTTTAAGTTATTAGGTTTAGGGATTTTATATTAAGTCATAATCCGGTTGACTTTCTTTGTCATTTAAGTGTGAAAATGAAGGTTACCTGATAGAAACGACGTCGTCAAAGTCAACCAAATCAATCCAACCTTATCCTTAGTTGGCCGTGTTTGATCCCAAGGGCCACCACTAGGATTTGTCAGCATCAAGCCAAAAATTATATAAAAAAAAAAATTATAAAATATTTTTATAAAAACCCTAATCACCATTAGGCTTTGTGATTTTTCTTATGTTGAAAATACACTTTGAAAGGAGAATAAAAAATTAAGTTTTCCTACTTATATAAGAAATTATTTCTTCATTCAACTAATATATAATCAGTCAATTCTTACAATATAATTATAATAAAAAGATGATCATACTGTCGATAAAAATTTTGGTATACAATGAGGACAATATTGCTCATGCTGCAAAGTCGTGTTGGAGTTGAGTCACGCGTTGACTAGGCCTAATCCCCACCTATCCCATAAATATTATAATTTTTTTCCTAAAGTGAAAAATTTTGGTGTGATAAGTTTTCAAACTAATAAGCAATGCACTTATCCTCCCATATTTTAATTCCAAGTCAATAAGGTATACTTATGTACGGATATTTATAAGGTAGGTAGTTTATTAGTATTTCAAATTATTGTAGTATGTTATGTCTGTATTGTAAAAATATTAGATACTAACTAAAACGTTATATATATATATTTGTTGGGATTCAACTTGCTTATTTGAATAGTTAAAAATTAAACAACAACATACTACAAACAGGTAATAATCCCAAACAATGAATAATATCTAATTTCTATATAGAAAATCCTCTTTAAAATAAAAAAAAAATAACAGAATGATACGTTCAAAAATATCTTCACTATAAAATAAAATCAGTTATACAAATTTTATAAATGTAAGGGCACATTACTTTATAATTAATAAGCTCAACAATAGAAGATACAAGGCAAAAAAAAGATACGATCGTCAAAACGTTCTTCTTTACTTTAAGAATAGGATACTCTAGGTCACTAAAAATTATAATACGATTTGAAATTTATTTGAATACTTGAATTGTCCTCTTCTCCATTATCTCTTTCTTTCTTTTCTTTTTCTCTCACAATCGACGCTCTTTGGATTCAAAATTGCAAGTGGTTAACCCTAAAAATGTGTTATATTGCAAACCACACTTAAACACACGTTAGGTGCACCTTCAGTGGGTTCCAATGGGAACGGCACCTCGGGCTTGTCTTGTGTGTTTGTTTACTAGATTTGACGCATCAGTGCTATCTTTATGGAACAACGATTTATGCCCTGAGCCCACGCAAACACTGCAATCCTCCATATTAGTTCAGCACTCGTATGATCTCATCCAAACTACTGAAAGGCATGTCAAATGAATATAGACTCACATAAAAATTACTCATAGCTCAACAATATTTATATATTTGTTTATTTATTTAGAATCAACTAATTATTAAAAGGTGCATGTTTAGTAAATATTAAAATAGCCCGTTGAGTTTAGCACATATTTTAAAAATTATATTATTGTTTTAGTAATTTTTAACATTATGAGAGTGGTAATAATTTTGATATGTTATAGGCAGCATTTTAAATAAAATTTCATGATTTTAGTGAATTTTACATAAAAATATAATTTATACATCCAATTATACATTCAATTATATTAGAATATCAAAAATAAATATAAATTTTATCGTGTTTAAACATTTACTCTTTTCATATTAAAAATAATAAATTTAATATAATTAAACATATAAGTAAATACACAAATAATATCATTTTAAATATCAAATTGTTGCTACAGACGCCAACGGTGCCCGAATTGGATAGGGTTAGACAGTCAGTAATCTTATCCAATTGATTTTTTTCTCTCTTTTAAATAGGTACCAAAAACTGACATATTTTAATTATTTTTAAAATATTTTTATAATTTAATATTTTATTTATTTATTAATATTAATAAATTTATATTTAAATAGATAAATAAATAAATATTATATTATTTAAATATATTTTAAAAATTACTAAAATTATTCATTTAAATATTTCTCAATTTTTGATAGAGACCTTTTCTTTTAAATAAAAAAAAGCCCCATACGCATTTTGGCACAATTTTCTTTTATTAAATAAAAGAATCTTTTAATTTTATTGTGAATTATCTTTTTCCTGGAATATATATATATTATTTCTTATATTATTTTTTATTAAATCGCTTATAATTTTTTTTGCTTCACACAATTACGCTTAAATTTTTATAAAATAACAATTTTGTCCTAACGCATTAGAACACATAATATGTTAAAATACTAAAAATAGTAATATTTTAAACATCACATTACAAAATTTGACAAAATTACGTCAAAATTGTTGGGGTTACCCTTTTATGGCATTTGTGTCCACAGACATATGGAGGCAAATGGACGCGGACTTCTGGAGATGGCCGAGAGCATCTGTCCTCAGGTGGCTGAATAGTGGACGAGGACTATTGTGGAGTAGTAGTGGCTGAAGAATTCGTCCGAAAATTATAGTCTTAGAAGTAGCTAAATAGTGGACGAGGACTCTAAAACCTAGGCGTTGACTTCCTCTATAGGCCTGCTATAGGTTAGGTGGGTAGGTGGCATGCCCTAATTGAAAAACTCATGAGGCACCAAATCCCAAGCCTGCCACCCTGCACGTCCGGTGTGCGTCTGTTTTTGTAGGGCTAGGCTGCGTAGTCTTCCACCCTAGTTTCTAGGGTGGCTGGCTGTCCCCTAGGGTCAGTCCTCTATATATATAAACTGTTGGCTGGTTGGAGAAGAGAGAGAGTAGAGCAATCTTGGAGTGAGCAAGAGAACTATTGTGATGGAAAGGAGAGGAGTGTACCACCGGTGAGAGATGGTCATTCTCGGGTGTATAGCGGATACTCCATTATGAAGGTTTGTAACATATTTCACATAGTAGATCTGCTGACTCTGCTCCCGTGGTTTTTCCTTTGATTCATAAGGGTTTTTACGTAAAACGTGCATGTGTTTCCTCTTCCTCTTTCCCTTCACCGGGTGTCATTCTGTCCGTTCGTCCGAGAGCTCTACTCTCTTGCTATCCGAGTATTTTATCCTTTTGGTCACCGTGCCTTCCGAGCATTCTGTCCGGACGCCCCCATTTTTGCCCCCAACAAGTGGTATCAGAGACAGGTTGGTGAACCGTCAGTTGGATGGCGTCGTCGGCGAAGAATGGGCCGTTTAGTTTCAATCAGTTCAATGGGCAGAATAATTTCATCCTTTGGTAGGAAAGAGTGAGGAATATTTTAACCCGGGAAGGGACGATAAAGGCGCTAAAGAAAAAGGAGGAGAAGCCGAAAAAACTGTCCGAGGACGAGTGGCAGAACAAGGGGGATCTTGCCGACTGTACTATTAAGTTGTGTTTGGTGGACAACATACTTCAGGAGGTCCTCGGTCTGTCAGACCCGGCCGAGGTCTGGGAAAAGCTTGAAAGCTAGTATAAGTCCAAGTCCTTGACAACCGGGCTTCAAATGAACAAGTAGTTTTATGGCTTGCGGTTATCGGAAGGCGAGTGCTTCGAGAAGCACTTGGACGAGTTCAATCGATTGGTGACGCAGATGTCATCCCTTGATGAGGAGATCAAGGAGGAAGACAAAGCGTTGGTGTTGCTGGCATCCTTTTTGGCCTCGTACAAAAATATCGTCACGACGTTACTGTTCGGAAAGAACACGCTGAAGCTGAACGAGATCATAGCTTGCCTACTTATGAACGAGTCAAGGCGGAGGGAAAGCGGTGAGGCCTCAAGCTCTCAGCCAAATCTTCTTGTGGCGACCAGCAGTCGAGGACGAGGACAATCGAGGAAACGAGGCCGAGGTGATAGAGTGGAAAGGAGCAACAGCCAGAGCATGCTTGAAGGGAGGAGTTGTTTCTTTTGTGGCAAGAAAGACCACATAAAGAAGAACTGTTCGCGGAGGAAGTAGGACAAGGAATGCAAAAGTGATTGTCAGGAGAAAAAGGATCAGACTGATGATCCGGAGACCATTGCTTTCTGTGGAGACATCCTGGTGGTTCATGCAGAGGAAGCACGGTGCCGGCCTTGCCAGGAGACGAGTTGGGTGATGGACAGTAGGGCCTCACAGCATGTGACACCGAGGAAGTCCCACTTCATGAGTTATATGCCCGTTGGCCACGGCGTGTTGAAGATGGGTGACAGTGGCTCGTCTGGAGTTGTTGGCATTGGGGGTGTTTGCTTGAGGACAAGCAACGGAAATACGCTCGTGCTGAGGGGGTGCAACATGCACTAGATCTGAGGTTGAATGTGATTTCAATTGGAAAAGCTTGATGAGGAAGGCTTCCGGATGGCATTTGGCGATGGGCAGTGGAAACTCACCAAAGGTGCCTCAGTAATGGAAAGGGAAGTAGGACATCAGGGCGGTATTTGATGAAGACCTACATTGCCAAAGGAAATGTCAGGGGTGACCAACGGGGCATTGGTTAAGGTGGCAGGAGAGGACGACCGAGTGTTAGGAGAGGACGGCAGGGAGGCAGGAGAGGTTAGCCAATGAGGAGTGCAAGGGAGAATGACAAGTCCGCGGATAAGGAGCTGAAGGGAAGTGGGTTTACTCCAAACTCAGTGGAGTGGAGGAAGGTGTCATTCAGGCATGCAGAGGTTGATGTCGGAGTCCAAATTTAGGGGAAGCTGCCGGGAGGTAGAAGATAACGGTTGCCCAACAACGGCGAAGGTTCCTCATAAGGTCATGAGGGGAAGTTTGTTGGGGTCACTCTCTTATGGCATTTATGTCCGCGGACATGTGAAGGTAAATGGACGCGGACATTTGGAGATGGCCGAGAACATCCGTCATCGGGGTGGCTGAATAGTGGACGAGGACTATTGTGGAGGAGTAGTGGTCGAAGAATCCGTCCGGGAACTATAGTCCGAGAAGTGGCTGAAATAGTGGACGAGGACTCTGAAGCCTAGGTGTTGACTTCCTCTATTGGCCTACTACAGGTTAGGTGGGTAGGTGGCCTACCCTGATTGGAAAACTCATGAGGCACCAAATCCCAAGCTTGCCACCCTGCACGTCGGACGTGCGTCTACTTTTGTAGGGTTAGGTGGCGTGGTCTTTCACCCTAGTTCCTAGGGTAGTTGGCTGCCCCTTAGGGTCAGTCCTCTATATATATGGACTGCTGGCTGGTTGGAGAAGAGAGAGAGGTAGAGCAATCTTGGAGCGAGCAAGAGAATTATTGTGAAGGAAAGGAAAGGAGTGCACCACCGGTGAGAGATGGTATTCTTGGGTATGTAGCGGATACTCCATTTTGGAGGTTTGCAACCTATTTTACATAGTAGATCTGCTGACTCTACTCCCATGATTTTTCCTTTGATTCATAAGAGTTTTCACGTAAAATGTACATGTGCTTCCTCTTTCTCTTTTCCTTCACTGGGTGTCATTCTATCCGTCCATCAGAGAGCTCTGCTTTCTTGCTGTCCGAGTATTTTGTCCTCTCAGTCATTGTACCTTCCGAGCATTCTGTTCGGACAAAAATCACATTGAAAATTAAAGACAAATGCCAAAAATAAATTATAGATAAATAAATAAATAAATACTTAAATTGTAATATAAAATTGCAACAAAATACAGGCGATTAATTGTAAACTACACCCTTGATCCACCGCCATCCAAACCCAACCGCGGATAAGAAGAATCGATTCATTTAGTAATTTAATAATTTATATAAATTTAATCATATGAACTTAATAATCTCTATAATTAATTACATATTATAATTTCATATGATTTACTATAATTAATACTAAATAATTTATTTTATTAATAAACTCGATAATCATTGAAAAAGACATAACTAATTAAGAAATTTATTATTTTTATATCACATCAGTAATATTTTTAATAAATTATTTAAACAGTTGAGAAAATGATTTGTCATAAGGAGATAGTTTATAAGTGGTGTCAGAATTTCTATTTTTAGGTTTTAGAAGGGAATTAAAAGGATCACTTTCCCAACAAATAAATTTTGGACTCTCTTTATCAAATCCAAGTTTTCTATTATCTTATCTAAGTCTTTTTCACTCGTATTCCCTTTATTAAATTATTTTAAGCAGATAAAACTATTTTTGCTTAATAATGGTCGTTATCGTTGGGCCCACCACTGTTATCTCCTCAAATATGATATGGTGAATCTTTTCCCGGATGCATATTCGAGGATTTAAATATTTAGTCCAACCAATATTTACGCTATCAACCCATTTAGCTTTTTATCTAATGGTGCCGTCTCAACCCTCCACCTTGTGAAAATTCTAAGTTATCTTTGGGATATATTCTACAGTCTTCTCCCATCACACGGTGATTCGCTAAATTTTATAAAAAATTTAAATGATTCTTACTTGATCGATGAAGGTTTTTCAATAATAATAATTAGTCATATTAAATATATATCTGTAATGGCGTACATGTGCTAATATTAGTATTGGGTTTTTTAACCAATCTTACATTATAAATTTATTGTAGATTAAGTGTCTTCTATTTTTTTATCTTCGGTTTGTAAAGGATTTTCACATAAAATATGTGTATTCATCTATTTCCCTTACTATGTGATTGTGTGCATTTCTATTCAATCGGTCTTTTGCCTCAACACATGAGAGAAGCTTATATGCAGTTTGAGCTATGCAACCATACTTGAGCTTATATGCACCAATTCATAATGTGGACGTGTATGATAATTCTATTTATAAAATTGAATCAATTTTGTGTTAGAATACACGAGACTTTTTTGAAATAATTAATCATTAAAATAAAGAAAAAAAAGAAAGAATTTTTTGAAATAATTAATCATTAAAATAAAGAAAAAAAAGAAAGAATAAAAAAAAAAAATTTACTCATTCGTTTAAACTTTAAATTGGGCCCCATTCTTTTGTAACTTTGGATGTGTGTTCTTATTATTAAGAAGAATTATTTTTAGTTATTTTTTTATTTATTCTTATATTCTCTATGATTTAGTTTAATTGTTATAATATGTTGTGTACTTGGGTTAATAGTGATTTTTGTAACCAAGATCATCTCACAGTAAAAATTTATGATTTTTTATGTTTTTGTATATTTTCTCATCATTTTTTAAATATACTTTTTATGTAAAATTTTTATATTTTATTATTATTATAATTATTTTTATTTTATATATTATCGTATTATCTTCTAACAAATTTAAATAAATTTAAATAAAAAAATTTAAATTGGTCCGCAACTTTGAAATAAGAAAAAAAAATACATAAGATACTATTATTCAAAAAAATTATATTAAAAATATATAAATATTTAGAAAATATATATTACATGATATAGTTTATTTAAACTTTTTAACATCATCCATAATTTTTTTAATATGTGAAAATATCATTTGAACTAACAAAATTTAAGTATAAATAATAATATCTAATACTTTAGATTATAATAAATTCTAGAAGAAATCAAAATTTTGATAATTTATAAAAATTAAATTATAAGCACAATAAAAATATTTATAGGCAATATATATCTTCGGCTATAAATAACATTAGGTAAATATATATATTTTTCGATTTGAATTTATTTGGTTAGATTAAATTTAAAATTATAATAAAATAAAAAAATCAAGTCGAACAAAAAATTAAACCATAATTAAAATACAAATTTATTAAATTGTTATTTATAATTTAAATTAATTTAATTGGTGGTTAAAAAAAAATTTGTTCACACACGAGGCAGTACGGAGATGTGGCCTTCACCGGTTAACAACTAGTTGACGCACCTACTCCCCTCCGTCCATTCCTCCCAAGTCTTTTAATACACAGCTCGAAAGGGAGACGTTCATGGGCCCCACATCGGATGACATCGAATGATTAAATTTAAAATCACGCGGCTCGAAAGGGGGACGTTGGGACGCAGGCGAGGGGCCGTTTTTTGTAAAAGATAAAACCTCCTCACTTTAAATTTAAATCACTTAATTTTAAACTGTTGTATTTTTTAAAAAATAAAAATATTTAAAATTACTTATTAGATAATGATTTTTTATTTGAAAATATATAATTTTTTTAAAAAATAGAGTCCCTGGTTTGGTTTTGTTGAAACGCCATGTTTTTTTTGGATTTTAAAGATAATAATCTAAACATATTTTTAATTTTTATATTTAAATTTCATAATAAATAAGTATTAATATTTTGAAAAATAAAAAAATTAATTTAATAATATTTATATAGTAAAATACTCACATAAAATATAAATTTAATGGTGGTGACACGATAATAGGCGCTGTAGCACCTAAGAGGTCACCCTCCAATGCCCTTCATTTGCAATGTAGTCCTGTACTGTGTCCATGGCAAAATTACAACGATTAAATGGATAAATTTTAATTAAAATTTTAAAAAATTATGTTATTTTTATATTCTTATTAAAAATTTAATATTTTAAGAAAACAATAAATATTAAATATAGTGGTTGCATCTTTATAAATTTAAGGAATAAAAATGGGTTGTTATCACTTTTGCAGAATTGGTTGTAAACTAGGGCTAGTGCATTGCAGCGCCTCCAATTCATCATTAAATTAACGAGGGCTCTATTTTTTAAAAAATATGTAAAATTAATTCTTATTATTTTAATTATTTATTTTTAATTAAATAATTATGATCTAATAAGAGATGAAATTCTTTTGACTCTATCTGTCACTAACCAGCTTTTCAATCTAATATTTAATTTTCCTAAGAAATTTTCAACCATTTAGTTTTCAGTTTTGTTTTCAATTTTTATTTTATTTACTTTGAGGTTTTATTTAGTACTTGATGCATCTTGTGAATTTAAATTGTTGAAAAATTAGGAAGTTAGATTATTCTTTTTTGATGGGTTCGATGCTAAGTGGGCCAACCTGAGTCCAACTTGTGGGCAAAAAAAAAATGTCCGAGAAGTAGCAACCCAATAAAAGTTCCATGAAATCAAAGACTCAAAGCCGGCAGCGAAAGGTCCAAACCGGCACCACCCTAGGTGGAGTAGTGCCATGCAGCTATTGAAGCCTATCGTGGGACAGGCCTACCATCATGACACATCCAGTTCCAACTCAGATGACAAAATCTCAACGACCGAGGCACTAGGTAGTCCCCTACACCTACAGAGAGATAACTCACAGGCGGCGATGGCCAACCTATCATAATGAGATTTTTGGTAGCTTAAAGCACTAATGACAGGTGCACACTATCAACCATTCATGTGTACAAAGTTGAAGAGCCCAAAGAAAACTAACCAGCGCCTTATCTAAAAACTGTCACACATCCTCCATAGAAGGGGAGAGAGAGACTCATGAGGGAAAGAACTCAAGAGAGAGAGGAGAGGAGAAAGCATCTCCCTCTCATGATCGATCCATGACATTTCTCCACCTAAAGATTCTTTCAAGTTTTGGTGACCCGCACGCCATTTAAGGGATGGATCTTGACATTGAAAAGCCAGATGACCATACGATTGATCTCTCTCTGGAATACTAAAACTATTGTAGTCTTTCCTTTTAAATTACACTATAGTCAAGCACATTCGTCGAAATTCAATCATTTACCTCAAAATTGCTTCCTAGTCAAACGCACTCACGAAACTCAATCATCCATTTCAAAGCCGTTCCTTAGTTAAGCACACTCACCGGAGCACAGTCCTCCATCTCAAAACCGCTCCGTAGCCAAGCGCATTCACCAGAGCACAACCCTCCACCTCTCAAAATTGTTCCCTAGTCGAGCATACTTCATTCTCTAAGCTGCTTGGTTGTCGAGCACACTATTGGAGCAAAATCCTCCAACTAACACTCAATCCCTCGTACATACATCTACGTATTACTTTACATTTCTCAAATCTTTTTATTTAATTAAGAAAGATTTTTAACTTGAATGTCAGAGAATAAATTTGGAAGTAAGTCCCGCTGTCTTCTAACATTTTATTTGTTAGTTGTGGTATACAGGATCTTGATTTGAAGTAATGAAGATCAGATTCGCTTCAATTCAATATACCGAGCAAGCTCAAACAACTCATTAATTCGTTCGATAATTTAAATTCATAGACGTATTATTGACGTTGTTTGTAGGAATCAACTAAAAATTCTAACCATAACATCCACAAAAGAAAACATGGTCAATACCTGAGCTCAAACTAGTGCACCGGCCTAGAGACATCATCTCTCATAGTGACAACCCCACCCTACGGGTAGTCATGGGAAATGGATGACCAACCTCGGAGTGCCGACGCTCCTTGATAGGATGGACGTCATGCCCAAGCTACTCTAAACCCTATGCACCCGTTTGGATGGGCAGTAGTTGGGGGCTCCTTCCTTCCACTCCCAGACTTCGATGTCCAAGAGAAGCAGTCAAAGGAAAAGATAGCTCATCAAGAAGATCCAATGGATTGACAATCTCAAAGCTTGAGCGGCCTTAAGTGACAGGGCCCAAATGCAATTGGGGGATCGACTAAACCTCAAAGTGTGGGATAAAAACCTAGAGCGGTAGATTTTACACTACTCTCGAGACGACGGGAGGCCTTTAACTGGAAAAGAAGCTTCCTACAGCACCTGGCCGAGGAGGGCCCATAGCTACCCAGTTTGGTATATCTTTGTGGATCATTTGGAGTCGAGGACCTTTCCCAATGTCAAGGGAGTTGTGACCTCCTCTCAAATGGAGGAGAGGACAAGGAAGATTGAGCAGTGGGTGTTTAGAGGAAGCCTGAACAAACACTTCATTGGCCTAAGGAGGTCACTATTCTTGAAGGAGATCTAGACACGGCTCCTCCCCCAAAAGATTAAGAGGTCGAACCTAGAGCTCTATGATAAAAGTTCCAATCCGATAGACCATCTGGATCACTTCCAAGCTTTATTGGGCTTCCAGGGTCTTGACGATGCCAAGCGCATGAAAAGACGATAGGTTAGGATGCCCTCAAGGGTAATAGAATCCTCATCCCCTTGCATGTGGCATTTTATGCCAAAAGACGTTGCCTATGTGTTGAATGAGGCACACCTTGGTATCAATGTGTCGGACATCGGCGGAAAGAGCCTCGTATTCATGACCATATGGCTAGGAGATTTTTGGCCAACATTGAAGGAGGATGCTGTATGAACCATAAAGAAGTGCGAGAATTATCAAATCCATGACTACACTCCACATCATCCGCATGCAGAGCTACGGACCTTGCAATCGCCATGGCCGTTTGCGCAGTGGGGGCTCTACTTTGTCAAGCCATTCCCCGACACCTTCGGGTAGAAGCCACCCCATTGGCATGGATCTTGGAGCAGAATGCCACCGAATTCGCTCAGTAGAGTATTACATGCAGATTTGGGATTTCCAAGGCCATCGTCATCGGCAATGAAATCCCATCCGTAAGTGAACGAGCAAATGGAAGCAACGATTCGGGCATTGCCACACGGGTTCAAGACGGAGCTTGAGGACGGATGGGGCTTTTGAGCAGACGAACCACCTTCCATGTTGCAGTCTTGTCAAATAGCACTGAGAGAACCTACACGTGATATGCCCTTCAGTTAATGCTATGGAGCTAAAGCGGTCGCCCCAGTGAAGATTAGTTTGCTTGACCTCCGACCCGAGAGTTTGAACCAACTAAGTAATTCCCAACAACTTAGAAAGCATATCATGATCTACTTAAAGAAGTACAAGATGTAGCCAGGCTGTGCAGGGCGGCTTTCTAGTAGTGGATCGCTCAGTGCTGCAATTAGAAGGTGAAAGTATGCAAATTCAAGGTGGGGGATCTAATTTTGCGGACTAGCAAAATTGTTGACAGGAACAAGTTATTACCCACTTGGGAAAGGCGATTCTTAGTCTTAATGATCCTCCATAACAGGGCGTATAAGTAAAGCATACAGAATGAAAAATCGGTCCTGAGGGTGTGGAACGCCACCCATCTCTAGAAACACTATCCACAAACCACCGCCAAATGCAAGCAATTCAAGTGCATTCAAATGGATTGCTTGAGTGTCATAAACATATTTAATTTAATAAAATAATTATCTGCTCCATTTATCATGCCAATCATTTGAATACCTATGATTGCATTAATTCAAGGCCTAAATTGCCCCTAGTCAAGTGAACTTCTTCACTTGTAATTTGATCGACTGTAGCCCTATTAAAAACTTAAGTTCCCATAACTGAGTAGCCTAAGCAAGGCCAAACTTTGAACCTTGGTTCTAGCAATTGATCAGCCTAGATGAAGTTGAATATTATGGCCCGGGGAGCTTCTGGATTAAAATTAGACCTCCTCACTAAGCAATCAAAAAAATCTTATGGGGCTTTTTAGCATGCGTATAAAAACTCTCTTCTATGGGGACGAGTGCCATCAGTTAGCAATGGTTGGTGGACTAGGATCAGATGCACAAAGGCAACAACATCCACTAACAGGATCTAGCACTAATATTCCATGTGGGCGAATACCTAGGCTATGCCAGAGCTCGCGAATGTGGCAACCATATCCCATTGTCCCCAATGAGGCTCATCAATAGACATGCTATGACATCCTCCCGTAAGAAATAACATCACACTAGAAAGCCTAATTGCTATGACTTCCTCTCCCAAGAACAAGCGCAACCAAACGAAGGCATCCACCAAAGCACAACTACAATAGTAATAACGCTTAGTTGACAAATAGAACCATTCTGGATAAAGACTAATTGACACATGCTAAAAGACATCAATAACAATGATTAAAAAATCTAACTGATTTATTGAAAAATCAAAATGTACATCGAAGAGTTTCCATCCACTTCAGAGATATAAAAGATTGCCTATACCAATCATCCAAGCGGGCGATGATCCTATGGTTGGGGGCCCCCTAGTGAACATGGCGCAGGCCCCCTCTTATCTTCAATAAGTCCTCCGGATCAACTCGGTGTTGAACTCCAACATTCCTTGGATTGAGGAAATCATCAGGGAAGATTGGAATTGCCAAGGCAGTAATTTGCCTATTGAAGCGAATGCTATCTCAGAATCTCTCATCCATCATTCGGATGACTTTATCTGGGCTGAATCAAGGCCTCAGCTCTCCTTTAAGACGAGCATACTCTCTCTGAAGATCAGTGAGTTGTTTCTTAGTCTTCCAAAGGTTGTTCTCAAGTGAGGCGATCTAATTCATTACTCGATAATTTTCATCTTTGAGATCTCGGGATCTCGCTTTGACCTCAGATAGCTCTCGGTTGAGATAGGTTGCCCACTCATCACTCTATAAAGCCTTGGAAACATCCACATTTACTCGGTGCTCCATGTCCTCGAGTATGGCTAATTCAACGTGTGCTAGGATATCCGAAAGATCATGACTTCCCATCAATATAATGCTTCCTCTACCACTTAGAGTGCTTCTTGAATTGTCAAACAAAGAGCAATAGCCAATCAAAAATGGCTGTAAAAAGTAAGGTCACAAAGTAAAAGAAATTTGTGATAAGGATACCTCACTATAGGATGGCCCTCCCTGATGTGACGGGCCGAGAGAATCATCAACTTCAATTCTAGCCAAGAATGGCAAGCACCACAAAGGTTTTGCATAACGGACCAAAGGCACCTCGAAGTCAGGAGGAGAAGCAAGCACACCCGATGTGCCCAGAGGTTTAGGTGTTGGTGTTTCCTAGTGTGGCACCCCTCAATGATAACCTCGGCCTTGGGGTCATCTCCAGTTACTTCTTCCTCCACTTGGCCACTATCAGCACCCCCTTGTAAAAATGATGGGAGGGGCAGAGACAGATACTTCCGGAGAAAAAGCCACCAAGATCGGGATCTTGAGCTCAACTGTGGCCGTGACGACTATCAGTTTGCTCAGCTTGTTGACTAATGGGTCCCTAAATCTTGCAGTTATATTTGCTAGGGGCTTGTTGTCCTCAAACTTTCTAGATGGTTCACCAAAGCCCAGGTCATCCAATGAAGACCCAAGCCTGGCCTCCTTGAGGATTCACTAGCAATTGGAGCAGGCACCCTTACACAGGCATCGTTGATCCTCCATCATTCCTTAGAAAGGGTGGACAACAGAGGAACCGCCTCGATAGAAGCCCACTTAAGCGATTCTTGAGAAAGAAAATGCCTCTACTTTCTCTTGGGGTGACAAGACAGCAAGACAGAGGCGTCATCTCCCTTTGTTTGAACCTCCCACTGCACATCATCCAACAAGATCTGGGAGATCCAGTGGTCAGTTTGGCTTAAGACATCAATGTACTCCTCGATGAGCCTCATTTGAATCTATGCCCTCCACTCTTCATCCTTCAGGACATCACCAGCGTAGACACTGTTGATTCTACCCCATTTATTCAAGATTTTCCAGTCGACTTCAACCACCTCAAAGAAAAAGCGCTCTTTCTAGCACTTTATCGACCATGGGTTTCCTTGCTAAATTCAAACTTTGCATGAGAAGTGAACAAGACCCAGTCGGCCTTTTAGTTGAACTGATAGATCACTTTCACAGAACAAACATTTAGGAAGTAACCCTTTGTATAAAAAAATACACATAGGGCCACCAAATACCGAATAGCATTCGGATGGAGGCAAGCCACAGGAATTTCCAGCACTCTCAAGATCTTGCACAACTCTGTCATGAAAGATATACGAAGACTAGCTTTTAGATGTTCCTTATAGATGGTTATGCACCCTTGACGAGGAGAGTAAGCCACATCATCAACACCAGGCACTGCGTATCGGATAGTGCTCAGAATATGGTACCTGTTGTACAAAGATAGAATCGTTCTCTCAGTGAGAATGGATGGAATATCAGTGATGCCCCCAGGAGCCATTTATGACGTAGTGCAAGCTAGAGACAATGACAAATTAGGGAATAGATATTCTAAGAACAAAGAGATGGAAAAATAGTTGGAGGCTAGCGTTTAAATAGCTAACGCCTCGGCCTAACAACGGGGTCTTTGTGGACATTGAAGTGGCGTGTCTCCATGATGACTACCACACGGGCCCACATTGCAGATTTCCATGACATGTCAGTTCTCTGGGTCAGTTGTGTCGACTAACACTTCGCCATCCTACTCAGCGCATTGATAGCTTGAAGGCCCAGAGGCTTAGATTAGCGAGTCGGCAACGCAACACAAATAATGATGTGTTGACATGCCTCTTTTTTCTTATGTGATGGAAGATTGGTGATGTGTGGCCTTGATGGACTTGAGACAAGATCGATAGGTCTGCATCTTGGCCAAGTCCTGGGACCCATTATTTACAGGTTAGATTGTCAAAAGGCCAAGTTATCAATAATCCAAATTGTCAGACTGTTAAAAATTACTTGACAGAAAATAGCACTCAAGTGTTTTAACTATTTAAATCATGCAATAATAATGGAGCCATACAACATGAAGACAAATAATGCTCGATAGTTCCATTCATTAATTTCTTTTATAGCAAACAACAAGCTTATATTAGCAGACATATGACTCAGAAGAAAATAAAAATAAAATGATGATACATGGAGCAGTGACCTGACTGTGACCGTTTGACTGATCTCTAGGATGAACGATCATAAGGGACAAGCCTATTTGCTGACTGCACCATTGAGAGGATGATACAGTAGGAATAGCATGAAAACCCCTCCCTACAAGGGCAAAGCATAATACTGCTGTTGTTAGGCAGGAGGCGACAACCAGAAACTATCCACTGGACCTCATTGAAGTCTCCGAGACCGTAAGTCTCTGCCAGACCCAATGCGGTGCCAAAGGCTAGGGCCTGGCATGAATGCAAAAAGAAAAGAAGAGAAGCTCCTCCCTTAGAACAAGGTAGAATAACCCTCCACCTCGCAGAGGACTACCCGACACCGGCTGGTAGAAGAGGAGATCCCTCGAAACCCATTCCTCACTCCATATAGTATGAGGACGGTTTGGGCCATGCCCAAAAGAGCATAACCAAAGAAGACTTCAGACGCATCCTTGGGCATCAATTTTGAACACTAGAAAAGAACACTCACCAATCCCAGCTAGTGGCTGCGTAGGCTCCATGCCAATTTCAAACTCTCACATCACTTGTTTTGTGAAGATGATTTATGATACGAGGCATAGAGATCCCCTCCATTTATAGTTGGGGTAGGGGATCAACCAGCATTAAATCAAGAAAATCGTGCTGATACCAGAATATCACCCTTGATAGAGAACCAAATCGGCACCAAATTATGCTGAATAGAGTAAGAGCTGTAGAATGCCTTGGAAAGGAGCATGCCATGGAAGGAGAAGGGTGCAGACCTATAGGAAACATCCCATCAGAATATCTCGGGAGTTAAAATTTAAAGCTTCCTATTATGGGGGCTAGTGATGAGTCTGATGTCTATGGGGCTAACCCAAAGTCCGGCCAGTAGAAGAAAAGTGCCATAAAAGTAGCAACCCAATGAAAGTTTCATGAAGCCCAAAACCCAAAGCTAGCTGCGAAAGGCCCAAATCGATGCTGCCCTAGGCGGAGCAGCATTACGCGAGCCGCTGAAGCCTATCATGAGATAGGCCTACAGACACGACATAGCTAGCTCCAAGTCAATCGACAATATCTCAACAAACGCAACCACCAAATGGTCTCCTACGCTGCGAAAGGGACAATCCGCAAGCGGCGATAGCCAGCCTATTACAATGAGATCCTTGGTAGCTCAGAGCACTAATGGAAGACACCCATTGTCGGCCACTCACAAGTGAAGAGTCAGGGAACCCAAAGAGGGCTAACTAGCACCCTCTCTAAAAACCACCACACATCCTTCACAAAAGGGGGGAGAGAGACTCATGAGGGAAAGAACTCTAGAGATAGAGGGGATGAGAAAGCATCTCCCTCTCAGGATTGATCCTTGGTGATCCTCCTCCTGATGACTCTTTGAAGTTTTGGTGACCTACACACCACTTGAGGGATATCTAGATATCGAAATGCCAAAAGGCCATACCATGGATCTTCCTCTCGGTATACTCAAACTATCACATTCTTTCTTTCTAAGCTACTCCCTAACTAAGCACATTTTTTTAAAACACAATCCTCCATCCCAAAGTCGCTCCCTAACCAAACGTACTCACTAGAGTTCAATTATTCATCTTAAAGCCGCTCTTTAGTCGAACACACTCAATGGAGTTCAATCACTAGATGAGCACACTCACTAGAGCACATCCCTCCACCTCTCAAAGGCACTTTCCAGTCGAGCATACTTTATTCTCTAAGCTGCTCACCTATTGAGTGCACTACTAGAGAAAAGTCCTCTAACTAATATTCAATCCCCTCATACATGCATCTACGTGTTACTTTACATTCTTTTCATCTTTCTATCTAGATAAGAAAAATTTTTGACTTTAGTATTGGAGGATAAATTTGGGAGTGAGTCTCGCCATTATCTAATATCTTGTTTATTAGTTGTGGTATGCAAGATCTTGGTTTGAAGTAATGAAGAGTGAATCCGCTTAAGTTTAACTTATCGGCGAGATTAAGGGACTCTAATTTATTCAATAATCTAGATCCAGAGGCACATCACTTCTAATGGTCCGAATAGTAGCAGGGTCAGTCTTCATGACTATAAATTCTTAACCTACTCACCACAACAAGCTAAATGAGAGGTATAAGATATATAATATTAATTTTCTTATATATTCTCTGACACTTAAGTTAGCAATCTTTCTAAGGAGATATAAAGAAATTGGAGAAAATAATTGATGGAATTGAAAGAGAATAGGGATGAGTATGAGTTGAGAGGACGAACTCCACTCGAGTGCACTCGTTGCTTGAGAGTCTTTTTGTGGATCTCCCTTTCCCTCGCCTTTGATTTGAGAGGAGTTGAATTTATAGTCGGGTTTCTAGCCATCCGATCAGTTTTAAAACCGCAACCTATATTATAAAGCATTTTAAGACAGCTGTTAGGAGGTATTACTCTTAAAATATAACCATCATTTGAATTTAGTGATAAAACTATCTGATTGTTAATTTGGGGACTGTTTCATCTTTTTTTGGATCAGGTCATTTATTGGAGCGTTATTATCCCTCAATCAAATGTAATCATTAGTTGGGATTGGATGCCTAATTTAATATCTTGCAGAACCGTTACTCAATTAACTTATTGTTTAATGCTTCCTTATTTAGGCTATTGACAATTGGGCCTTACTTCAGTTTTAAGTTGGAACAGTTTATTTTGGGTCATATCCAACACTAACCCCCCATACTTGAAGTTTTGAATTCAAACTTCGAGTATGCCATTGATGGGAAGCCTGTTGATTAGTCATTTGCACCAACGGTTTGTATCTCTATTGCAGATCTTTAGTTGGATGGGGTTCATATTTGGCAGGTTTTTTTTCTCTACTATTATTGACTATGATTTAATTCCTTTTTAAGTACCAATTTATTTGTCGATTGGGCTGCTGTCATTGTTATAAATCGAGTGTCATTTTTTCAACTACATCCCAGCATTGTCTTCCTTCCTATTCGGTCACTTGTCTTCTTTGCAAGCATGTCGCTTTTACAGTCAACGGTGGATAAAGATGCAAAAGTTGCTAGAGAAGATACTTTAAGTTTCGTAATTATCAATGGATCATGCAGTTAAGGTCTGTCTTGGTTATTCTATTTTATTAAAAATATCATCTTGATTTTCCTCTTTTACGTCTATCCTAAGGCTAGAATCGTATGTTTTCACGCAACTCGTATGTCGATGACCCTCATAGGGGTGTTGGAGATATATGTTGCTAGCATGAGTGGACGTTTTTTATTTCATTCTCTTATTTGTCATGGTACTTTTGGCACAACTCATCCCTGATTATTTTGAAAAAGGTGTATTTTTATATTTAGGTTGAGTTCTGTGTCTTCTTCCTTTTTCTTTTTCTTTCGAGCTGTGTTTTTACTATTTGAAACTTGTGTATTGTAAAAGTATCTAATGAATAGAACTTTCCAAATAAAAACTTGTTTTCTTCATATAATCTCAGTGTATTTATAATTATTGAATCACTATTTATGAGTTGAGTGTCCACCTTTATGTCTAGATTTTATTTGCCTTCTTGCCATGTTTGACAATTTAACAATTCAGACCTCCAACAACTCAGCACATAATAATTTAATATTGACAAATCTAAGATTGAAATACTTGCAAAGTAATTGAGCCGGCCTTTAATTGGAATTGAATTATTTAGTTAAATGAATGAAGTAATTGAACCGCCTACTGCCAGCCTATTGCCTTGAAAAGTATTGTGTCAAATCATCATTATCGGTAGAGTGGAAGAGATGTGATGTAGCCTTATCCCATGTTGACATCTATATCCCATCGTTATGACAGCTTGCCTCTTTAGTCAGGTTAGGATGGTGTTGTTTTGAAATAGAATCTTTTGATTTAAACTCTGGTGCACCTTCATTTCTTCACTTTCTTGCATTTTATTTCTGAGCCCAACATTTTCTTTTGCTTCTCTCGATTTCCATGGCTCCTCACGCAGTTTCCAAGGGTGTTATTGATATTCCATCCAACCTTATGGTTGAGAAAGTTTTTGATATCTATGAGAGGTACAACATCTTTGTTGCCATTTCCATCCAAGTTTCCTCATCGCCTGAGAGAGTTAGCTCTCCAAGGCATAGATTCATTGCCACATTTGAGGTTCATCTGTGAGAAGGTCTCTGTATTTCATTTACCAGAGAGCTCTACGAGATAATGGGGGCTTTGAAAATTTCCTTCACATGTCTCCATCCAAATACAATTAGGTATGGTCTCTTTGCTCGGTTAGTTGTGTTAGTAGCAATGTATATTCATGTGATGGTCACTACCTCAAGGAACATCTTGGGTTCTAATTGAACTGGATATTTAAAATTTTTTTCGATTATACAGTGATTGGGAAGGAATTTAGTTTCACTTTGTCGGTAAATTTTGATATTCCTCAGGCCTTAGCATTGAATTGAGCTAAGAAGTACTTTAGACTTTCATTTGGCCCTTGTTGTATTCTAACAATGTGTCACGGTTGCTTCTCTTCCCTTCTATTGGAGGAAAACTGCAACAAAAATTTGTCAGCGAACTCTTGAAAAGATCAAATTGAATTTAGTGCCAACCAATATAATCGAATTTGAGTGTCTCCTTTGAAGGTCAATTAGAAGTAAAGGCATAAGGCCTGGTCTTCTGGGCCTTAGAACCCTAGCTAGGTTCAGAAGTGATATAGAGGAATCCACTTCGGAGGTGGATGCAATCCTTTTCGTATTGAGGAATAACCTAAATTCTGAGTGGTTGGTTAATATTCAAGGAACCAATCTACTTGGAACATTCCTTGGAAGGTTACTACATAAAGCCTTGTCTCATGTTGAAGGCCTCCCCATATCTCATGAGCAGCGTGGATTTTGCCAATTTGGACTCTCTTCCCTAACTTTGAAGTTAAGCTCGAGGCTCCTTGGGCCTCGAGGTCTCTAGGTTGTCATGGCAACCCTTTGGAGGCATGCCTTTTTCCTTGATTCCTCATTTTGGAAGTAGAGGCTTTAGAATTGCGTAGTAGAGCCCCTTGTGGGTGTCCTCCCAACTTGACATGGTGTCAACCTGAGTTGCTAAGGATTTTACGTTTATGTTCATCAGTTGATGAACATCCTCTTGGCTACCCTTTGTTGGGTCATTGTCGCGAGAAGTGATATCCTTTAGAGGTAAACTTGTTTGGACCCCAGTGTTCACCGTGGTTGTTTTACTTTGTCGAGTGAAGTTTTATTTTTCTTGTTTAGAGATTTTGATTGATAGTGAGAACAGGTAGTTTGACCACGTTTTTATAGAAGGTGCTAACGATGCGTCTTATAAATTTAGATTATCACATGAATTAGAGAGTCCAATTATTCCTTCTGAAATTTTGAATAGTAGCTGGTTTAGTCTTCGTGATTATAAATTTTTATTCTATACACCACAATAAATTAAATGAAAGATAAGAGATATATATGATTCACTCCTCGATATATTTTTTGATTATCAAGTTAGTAATCTTTCTAAGGAGATAGAAAGCTATGGAGAGAAAATAAGTGTTAGAATTAAAAGAGGATGTGGACAAGTATGAATTAGGAGAACGTAGCTCCACTCGAGTGCACTCGCTGCTTGAGTATCTTTTTTTGTGGATCTCCCTCTCCCTCCCCTTTAATTTGGGAGAAGTTGAATTTATAGTCATATTTCTAACCATCCAGTCATTTTTGAAACAGCCACCTATGTTGAAAGGTGTTGCAAAACAGCTATTGGGAGACGTTACTCTTAAAATGTAACTTTCCTTTAAATTTAATAAAGAAATCATTTGATTGTTAACGTGGAGATCGTTTTGGCAATTTTTGGTTCCTATCATTTATTGGAGTATTGTTATTCTTCAGTTGACTGTAACCATTTGTCAGGATTAAATACTCTATTTAATGTCCTGTAAAGCCTTTACTTGATTGACCCATTCGGTTTAATATTTTATTATTTGGGTTATTGATACTTGAGCCTTACTCCAATTTTAAGTTGGGCCGGTTTATTTTGGGTCGTACTCATTAATAATAATTTTATTTTATGTAAATATTATCCTGAATACCTTATAAACTTGAAAATTAACATTTATTAATACTTTTTTTAAAACAATTTGAAACCTTTTTGATATCACATGTATACTAATATAATATATTTAAAAACATAAAAAATAAAAAACATCATGGTTAATTTCCGATTTTGTAGCATCAAATTTAAACAATTAATATTATTATTAATATTAATAATAATAATTTGTTTTTGGAAAGTGTCAGTGGCTCATCTAATTCGCTGAAGGAAAGCTACATGCGATCAGAGAACGAGGAAAAGGAGCGCATTTATTAAATGGTTATTCTGATTATATAAATATATTTTTTTATTTTACTTAATTTAATATAATATCTTTTAATATTATAAATAATTTTTAATTTTTTTATAATACTATTAAATTTTTTTTTTTATAACAATAACTAATTCATATTTTCTTATCAGTACTTTATTTGGCTAGCATTTAAAATACTTTAACATTCTGAAATATTATTATTATTATTTTATCTTATATCCTCCAAATAACTCAAAATTAAAGTTATTGATTGTCCAACTCGAGCCTTCACATCGACCAATATATCCAAATATATGTCTATCGGATACTCAATATAGAGAAGTATGCTAGATTTAATTAAATATTAAGATTAATAATGATAAATCATATTTTTTTAGTAATTAATTAAGAAATATATTTTTGGTCCCATATATGTCATTATTTTACCCAACTTTTTATTTATTTTTAAAATTAAATTTATATTCATAAAAGTTAGAATAATATTTATAAAACTTAAGTTAAAAATATATTTTTATACATGAATTTTATTTGAAGTTTAGGTTAAATTTTATTTCATATAATTAATGTAAAAAATTTTTTCTTTACTTTCATTTTTATAAACATTTTTTTAAATTTCATAAATTTCATGAATATAAAATTGATCAAAAAAAAGGAAAAAGAAAAAGAAAAAAAAGGCTAATTGAGGGACCCTTTAACGAGGGACCTTTCCACCTTGATCAAGATTGACTAGAAAATTAACAAGAAAAAGATTTTTTGGCCTCTTAATCTCTTATTTGTTATTCTTCTTTGGAAATTTGAGGCACCATTTAAAAATCTTATTTAATAAGATATTTAACTTACAATTAATTTTTAAATAGACCTAATAATTCAAATAGACAGACTCAATATAATACCAAATTTGAAGGCTAAAAACTATTCTAATAATAAGTATAAAATATTATTTATTTCTTATATGGGTATTATATAGTAAAATTTTATTAGAGTTTGCCATGCCTCTTATCATTTTGAGGCATAGAAAATTTAAGGTCAATTTTAAAGTTTTAAATTTTATAAAAATTAAACCCATTTCAATTCACAAATAAAATTTGATAAAATCATGTTTGATTGCATGGATTTTGAATTTTTCTATCATTCTTGGCTAAAAGGCATAGGGATTGTGAAAATTAGATGAAGGATGATTGAATGAAAGATAATAATTTTAGTTTCGAGATGATCAATTAAATTTTTTAATATTTTTATTTTCATTAATTCGGCTTTATATATTCATCTCTGTTCTTAGACATGAAAATGATAAAAATATATATATATTATAAAAATATTTTACTAATTTCAAGATAAAAATAAGTGAACAATTATATCTGCTATCATGGCTTTGGATATCAACAAGGCAAGGCAAGGCTCCAATGCCCATGTAAAAGTCAACACCTTCTACATAGGAAGGGGTCCAAAAAGTATAATTCATAGAGAATTCAAGATTTTCATGCTCACCTAAACGCCATTATTAGAGAGAAGTACAAAAGCCTAAATAAAATAAAATATAATATAGTTTATAATTAATATTTTTATGTTTAGTTAACCACTTGAAATACATGTTAATGGTGTTGAAATTAATTTTTAGTATTTGAAATATAAAAATAATAAAATGTGAGAATATTTTGCTGCCATCACCACACCACCGCCAAGATTATGCCGCCTCCAATGGCCATCTCGCCGCCACCCTCACACTCAATGCCACCCCCATGACACCATCACAAGTTCTCCATTGCCACCATTTTGTTGCCACCACCACGACCTCCCCGTTGTCATCATGCTGCCATAAGCACACCGCCACCACCTCACCGCTGTTGCCGCCGCCACCCCTTGATGCAGCCATTATCAGGCTCTCTAAATTTCATGGAATCAAAATAATTATTGGATTCAAAATTGCAATTATTTCATAACAAAGAATAAAACAAATTCATTAGGGAAATTATTATTTTTATATAACAGTAAAATTTTACATAAGAATTGATGCATCACTGGATTTAAATTATTATACGTATTAGGGAACCACCAGATCTTCTATGACAGGTTAAGTTGAGGTGGGTCTGGTCTCTATCTCTGATAATTTAGGTCTTGTGTAACATAACGAATAAATAAGATGTTCGAGGATTGGCGGGACTCGTTCACCGATATATCTTTCGATACTCATGTCAGTAATATTTCAATGAGGGTGAAAAAGATATAGGATGAGATGAATGGTAATATACGGGTAAGGAGATGGAATATGGAAGTGGAGGGCTTGGCTCGACCGGTGCGTTCCGGTAGGGAGCGGCTTTGTATGAGAGTTCATTCGAGGGATGAGTGGCTTGAGAGATAGAGAGAGTACTTCGATCTTCTGGGGGCTCTCGAGGGTAAGGATTATTCTACCCTTCCCGCAGGGGAGAAGGGTTATTTATAAAATTGGAGTCTACTTGGCCTTATTTGGGCGCCAAGACTCATTGTCGGCCACCTCGGCAGATCCATTAAGTTGTCTCAGTGATTGCATGCGGGGCGAGTGTGACAATCATGACTGTCTAGAGATATTCCTTCTTTTATTGAGTTGATTGCAGGGGTCGCCGGATGGTAATATCCATCTAAGAGGATTTGCTAAGTAATCGTTTTCATTTTGAGAGCGATGCGTAATTAGGAAAGATATTTTGGAAATACTTGTTGAGCTGTGATTGCCGTTCATGGGGAGATTTGCGATCATGGACGGTTATGGTAAGTATCGTCTGCGAGTTGAGTTATGCCACTTGCCAACCGATGAATAGGAGGGATCCCCGTGGATCAGTCCTAATTGCCCATTTTTTACAAGGTGATTTTAGGTCAATCCATCTGGACCGATTGCATCCTTGCCTGGCTCTTGGGCTCCTGAGGCCTTGTGGTGGGCTGCCTGCTCTTGGGCCTTCCTCATTTAGTGGGCTTGGTTCTCAAGTTAGCCCATCTATCGCCGCACTCATCACTAGCCCCCACGTTGAGGGGTTCAAATTTTTAACTCCCGATATATTCACTGTTAAAACGCCGGTTGTTGTCTTCCTTGGTAGCTCCTTCCCCATGTGGCCTATCGAATCGCCGTTTAGTCGACCGAGATTTGATTCTTTGTGCTTGGCGATTCTTTACAAATAATGCTGGCGCAAGAAATTTTTTGCTTTAATGGCTTGTCAATCCTTCTGCACTCTATAAATGGAGGGGCTCACTACGCCTTGCATCATGATCCACCTTCAACCAAGTGGTGCGAGAGTTCGGAGCTTGTATAGAGCCTATGCTACCATTAGTCGGGATTGGAGGAAGTTCATCCCCGATATTTGAAGGAGAGATCCCAAGGTGCATAGGAAATCTACTTTGGCTGCCCTTTTTCATATGGAGAACCGCTTTGGTTACCCATTTTCATGTCTGTCCCAAAGCAGAGCCTGTCGCCTAACTTTGGCGGGACAAGCCATTCCTTTCACTTTGAGCTACATTGCGGGTGATGGTCGGGCTTTGGGATGATCGGTCCTCTGCTTCCTTGGTGCCAGGTGGCTCTTTTGAACCCGAGGGTGGATCTGAGGCTCTTTTCCTCCCATTGGATTGGAGAGTCTCCTACACCAACGGTTCTTAGGTTCCGGGATGACAAAGGATTTTTTTTGCTTTCGAGCTATAGGTTAGTCGACCTAGGCTTATACTTTGTGAAAAGAATTATTGAATAAAACTTTTTGAACCTTTTTGTCCTTGTTGCATATTGTGAATGTTTGAATGTTGCGTTTTGTTGCTCGATGATTGTCAAACTAGTTGCTCGGGCTGCTAGTGGCCCGGTCTTCTGGCGAGCCGGACTTATGGCCATCCATCTCGAACACTAGGTTGGGATGTAGCAAATCGAATTGGCCTCTAGCCCACTAGAGTCACACGCTACCAATTCTGCCACTTTGGAAAATAGGGCTACGGGGCCTTGGAACCTGTGTCATCTTGCCGTTTTGATAATCCATATCTGTGCTAGGAATCGTAGCGTTAGACCATCATTATTGACGTAGGGTGATTGACACGCCGTGGTGCCTCGTGGAGTGGGCACATGTCGCTGTAATTATGGGGTGCGCCTCTTCGATTTTTACAAATGCCACCATTTCGAGGCCTAAGCATCATCTATTTAAGCTCTGCACCTTCGCCATTTTGCCACATTTTTCCTTATCGACTTGAATCATTTTTTTCCTCTTCTTTGCCTTCTAATTCTCCATGGCTCTCATGGGTGTTGATGCAATTCGATTAGTCCATACTTTTACTAATGTTGTATCTTTGTATACACAATTCAGTATCCCGAGTGCCATCCGTTCGAGCTTTCGGGAGAGAACGAGAGAGTTTGCTCTCCCTGACATGGGTTCATCACTATATATAAGGCCCACCTAAGGAGTGGCTTCCGTATTCCCTTTGCACCAAAGCTATATGAGATTCTGGTGTTGTTAGACATCTCAATCGTGTGGCTTCACCCTAATGCTATGCGATATCTGGCTTCTCTGAGCATCTTTCTTCGCCACTAGGGGCTGTCCTTGGACGTCGTGACCATGAAGGTAACCTTCCGGTTCTGCTAGGGTGTGGACTGGATTTCACTCATCCCCAACAAAGAGTTCCGGATAAGCAAGGGGAATCCAAATTCCACGAAGGATTGGAAGTACCAGTTCTTCTTTTTAGCGATCCTCTCTAGTTTGGCCCCTTCCATCAAGTGGGGCAAGGTACCGGCCTCTTATGTTGGTAAAATCTTGAACTGGGAGGAGAACTTGATGAGGCTACTAATGAATCTTGTCAAGGCACATGACGACTTGTTCCGTGCGAAGGACTCTTGGTTGTCTTCATGGGCCCTCACTCAGGCTAAGTGGGAGTCCCGCTCGGAGGGGATGGATGTGACCGTCCTATGGGTGTAGCTTTCTAGCGGAGTAGACAATACTTAAGGTGATCCTGTCGACATGTGAGTAGCAAGTCTCAGTATCTGTCAATCCTATGACTTCTTATTTATTCTTTATATTGCACAAGACTCAGGTTATCAGAGATATAGATTGAACCCGGCTTAACTCAACCTACTATAAAAGATCAGGTGGTTTTCTAATCCGTATAACAACCTGAATCCAGGGACCAATTTGCTATCTTCTTTATGCGCTAGGAGTCCTCTAGGTTTTCTAGTAGGAGGTCATCGGTTAGGTACTTCCTGTAAAGGGTCATTCAATTCTCACCATCGACAATCTGCTACATCCCCAACTCGGGCTATTCTATGCTAGGGGCGCTAAGAACTTTTCGCATATCTCGGGCGTACTGCTTCTTGCTTCTGGCTACTGTTGCCATGGCCAACTGGTCAGCCTTTAGGTTGTCCTCTCTGGAGATGTGAATTAATTCAACTTTATCGAACGCGGGGGTCAAGCCTGTCACTCTAGCGAGGTATTTCACAAGCATATGGATCAACACCTCAAAGTTTCCCATTACCTAATTGATGATCAGTCCTGAGTTGCTATAGATGGTCAGATCCTTCGCCGAACTCTCCTTTGCCAATTTGAGCTTGACAGGTAGAGCCTCGTATTCGGTGATGCTTTTAGTGGTGAGGAATCTAAGGGTCACTGAGTACTTCATTTGAAACCCGTCAGGGGACCTCAAAACCACTTTGGCCTCGCTCCCTGACTGTGTTGACGATCTATCAACTTGTAGAGTCCAAGTTGAATCTTTTTGCTAGTTGGTGCCTCTAGCAACGTTCGAAATCGGGATTGTTGTTTTAACAATGAAGTCCGAGAGGGCCTAACCCTTCATGGTTAGCCACGGTCGAAACTCCATGTCAAACTTACCCAATTCGATAGCCCATTTGATTAATAGGACAACGATCTTATGTGCCTAGAAGTATGGGTGTAGCTTTCTGGCGGAGTAGACAATAGTTAAGTTGATGCTGTCGACATGTGAGTAGCAAGTCTCAGTATCTGTCAATCCTTTGACTTCTTATTTATTCGTTGTATTGCGTAAGACTCAGGTTATCAGAGATATAGATCGAACCCGGCTCAACTCAACCTGCTATAGAAGATTATGTGGGTCCCTAATTCGTATAACAACCTGAATCTAGGGACCCATCATTGGCGCTGTATGTAGGAACTCTTGCTACTTACATGCCCGACTAATGGTAGAGTAGACTCCAAGCCAACTTCGAACTCTCGTGCCACTTGATCAAAGGTGGATTGCGATATAAGGCGTAGTGAGTCCCTCCATTTATACCATACAGAAGGATTGATAAGCCATTAATATAAAATATTTCTTGCGCCAACATTATCTGCAGAGAATCACCGGGTGCAAAGAATCAAATCTTAGCAGACTGAATGGTGATTCGATAGTCCACATGGGGAAGGAGCCACCGAGGAAGATGACAATCGATGACCCATTAGTGAATATATCCGATGCTAAAAATTTAAATCTCTCGGCATGGGGGGCTAGTGATGGGTGCGACCATGATAGGCCAGCTGGGTAACCAAGTCCATTGAAGGGAAAAGGGCCCAAGTTGTTGTATAGATTAGGAAATCATCTGATCTTCTATGGCAGGTCTAGTTGAGGCGGATCTAGTCATCATCTCTGATAATTTGGATCCTGTACAATATAATGAACAAATAAGAGGTTAGAGGATTGACAAGACTCACTCTCTGGTATGTCTTTCAGCATTCAAATTAGTAATCTTTTAATAAGGGTGAGAAAAATAGAGGATGCAATGAATGCTAATGCACGGGTGAGGAGATGGAGTATGGAAGTGGAAGGCTTGGCTCCGACGGTGGCACTCAACGGGGAGCGACTTTGTGTGAGGGTGTATTCAAGGGATGAGTAGCTTGAGAGAGGGAAAGAGTATTTCGATCTTCTGGGAGCTCTTGAGGGTAAGGATTGCTCTACCCTTCCTGCATGAGAGAAGGAGTTTTTATAATGTTGGAGCCTGCTTGGCATTGCTTGGGCGCTAATACTCAGGGTCGGCTGCCCCAGTGAATCCGCCGAGCGGTCTCAGTGATCACGTGCGGGGTAAGTATGGCAACCGTGACTGTCTGGAGATATTCTTTTATTTATTGGGGGCGATTGCAGGGGTCGCCATATTGCAATATTCGTCTGAGAGGATTTGCCAAGTCATAATTGCCATTTTGGGAGTGATGCGTAATCGGGGATGATATTTTTAGAATACTTGTTGAGTAGTGATTGTTGTTCATGGGGAGATTTGCGATCTTTGACCGTTATGGCAAGTGTTGTTTGCAAGTTAGGCTGTGCCATTTGCTGGCTAGTGAGTTGGAGAGATTTTTGGAGATCAGTTCTAATTGTCCATTTCTCGTTAGATAATTTCAGGCCGATCCATCCGGGTAGATCACATCCACACCCTGCTCTCGGGCTCATGAGGCCACGCGGTGGGCCGCTTGATCTTGGGCCTTTCACCTTTCAATGGGCTTAGTTCCCGGCCTGACCCATCTCTGGCCACACTCATCAAGAATAAACTTTAAATAAAATCATAATTTCACTCTACCAAACATATTTTAAGCCTTCATGATCCACTCAAAGAAGCACTAACGCATTTGGTCTAGTTGACTCTACTCTTAAGGAGGTTTAATCTTCTGACCATGCACACTAACTTATCTATCATGCTATTAGCTTGAATATCGAAAGAGACTGCTGGAAGGTATCTCTTGTTCTTGTTAAGGCATGTTGGGCTTGTAACTAATTGATTGAGAACTTACTCCATATTTATTTGGATTAAATCCATTGTTTTTTAAATTGCATATTTATATATATTAGTCAAATATAGAAAAAATTTGTATGGCGTATCCTTATATTCTTATCTTTTATATTTTATGTAACCAAACTAGACTCAAGAGTTGCTATCAAATGGGACCATAAAAAATCAATGTCCTAAATAGTGGTGCCTGATGAATGGCTCTGCATCTACAGGGGTTGAGTTGGGTCCACATATTGTGTGACCGTGTGAGAAACATACTTTGGATTTAATAGCAACTTTGCATTTGATGATTTGATGTTCATTAAATTTGGCCTTTCAGTCTTGGAACAGCCACAAGAATTTTACGTGGTCTATGTAATACATGGACTAATTCTGATTATGATCGCTCAAATTAGTCCCACTTGTCATATATGTGGTTATTAAAGATAGTAGTGACATATAATCCTTATGTATCTGTACTTGATGAGTGCTCATGTCTTATCATCTTCCCATTTGTTTGAATTGATAGTTTTACAAAGCAAAAAATAAAATAAAATATGACTAAAATAACTGTATCATATAAATAAAGAATATTAGAACTAAGATAAGAATAATAAAACTTTATTTGATTAGTTATGATATGATATGGATGACGGTGGCGGCCTAGGCTGTAGAGTCTGGTCCACGGCCTATAGGATAATGGCCTTTAGCGATCAATCGGAATTAAAATTCTTTAAAGTTTAAGATCAAAAAATACTATCACCCTCTAGTATTAGTTCACACTGCTTTGGAAATTATAATTTTTGGAAAATAATTGCTCCATTGATCCTGAATAATATTTTGTAATGTTAAATTTAAAAAATTACTTAATTGATTTACTTTTTTTTTTTGGAATAATCTTGAACTTGTCTCTTTATCTTTGTATATGATGTTGTCACTTGAGACAGTTCTATTCCACTTAGTTTCTTTATGAGAAATGCCCAAATTATTGTGCTTTCAATATATATTTAAACTTACCCAATAAAATATTTTGCTAGTTAGAACAATGTTATTTAGATATATTTATTAATATTATCCGATATGATATGATTTATAATTAGTAATTTAGTAAAATGATTAAAAATTACGATCTTATACTGTTTTGTTATATTAGAAAATTTATTTTCTTAATTAGTCAAATATTTGATAAAAAAAGATTATTTTTTATTAAGAAATAGGCCATTTTTTTACCATATATATGATAGAACCCTATAAATTAAAAAAATTACCCATCATATTTGAGGATACTAATGATATTTTTGTTGGATAATGAGGGGATGATTTTTCTAATTTGCATCTAAATGAGGTGTTAAATTTCCATTGACTTGTAATTCAAGATGCCATCAAAGAAAAGCCTTACATCTATCTAATTATGCATTCAAATTATGTAAACCCATATGGAGGAACATATATGAGGGTGTAGACACAAAAATCTATTCTAAGTTCTACGAGATTTGAGAATTTTAAGTATTAATTCTGATATATCATTGATATTTTTATTTCAAATTATAAAAAAAATATGATAATTTGAACAATTTATAAATGTTTAAATCTTATAAATATATTGGTATTAGAGAGTAAATTCTTCTAGATTTAGATTTACTTTGGCTTCGATAAAATAGAAAGTTTTTCTTCTTAACAATAGCACTAATTTTTCATTATGACAAGTAAAGATGTGGGAGATTTTGGCATAGTTAGATTTAGATGATGAGTTGCTATGCTTTTAGAGGATGTCTAGCCATTGGGATGAATCGATGTAATCAAAGAATCATAATATTTTATCTCAAATTCATTTACATCTTTTAAACAAGATTCTCAATGGTCTCAAGAAGGAGAAGAATGCTTCCTTGTTATGGCTTAAGTTGAGTCTTTATGTATATCAAAGAGTTCGATAAACAAACTTTATTTAAAGTAGTGTCTATTTTTTCTTTGTATGGTAGAATATAAATTGATTATTGATCATTATAAAAAATTTAAAAATGTCATTATTAATTTGAAAAACATGGATGCCGGGTAAGAATGTGAAGATTTAGCCTTAATATTATCATGTTCGTTGCCTACTTTTTTTCTAATTTAGAAATATCATCTTATATAGTCATGATATTCTTATTTGAAAAAATATTTAGGATACTTTGTTAACTAAAAATAAATTCTACAGGCAAATCATATTAATATATAATAATCTCAATTGGGCAAAAGATCTAATTGTTAAAGGAATGTCTACATAATAGATTTCTAACTTAGGAATTAGAAATAGAAGCAAATAAGATAATAAAACAAAAAATTTAACATGTAATTATTTTGAGAAGGTTGGACACATCAAAGCTAATTATTATAATCTACAAAATAAAATAAAAAGAGAGGAACACTATGAAAAGAAGGCAAATATTTTGAAAAAAAACCAAGCTAGTGTTAGTGTTACTACACAGGGCAATGCATCTAATGGCAAACATTTGGTAGTGTCTTATGATAGTTCTAAAATTTATTTTAAATAGGTCCTTGAAACTATCAGAACATTTCGTATATTGCCAATCGGGATTAGTTTTCTACATATGATCAAGAAGTTTTCAGAAAATTTATTATTATGTGTAATAATGCATCATATAATATTATTGGTATTGGAATTGTGAAAATCGACATTCATAATGGTATTTTTAGAATATTATCAAATGACGGTAGTATATCAAAGTTAAAGAGAAATCTCACTGGTTGAGTATCCATGACTCAAATTGGGTTAGTAGAGGAGCCATTGTTGTGATGAAAGGTTAGAAGATGGCAAAAAATGTGTACAATTTGTAGAATTTTACAATGACAAGTGTTACCATTGTATTTACCTCTTTGTTAGATTTTGTGTACAAAATTGTGGCATATGAGACTAGGATACATAAGTAAAAAGAGCATGGAAGATTAAAGTATTAGAAACATTGTTATATGAGCATTGTGTTTTTAAATAGTAGAAGAACATTAGTAGTAGCAAGGATACTCACATCACAAATAGACTTAGTAGAAGACAATGGTATAAATATTTTAATTCTTTTATGATTAGTCATGAGTTTATCAGAAATAAATATGACAATTATATTTATTTAAAACAAATGAAAAATGATTCTTTTGTATATTTACTTTTGTATATTGATGATATATTAATAGTTACAATGGCTAGAAGCAAAATTAGTAAAACTAAAGTGCTTTTAAGTGACAAGTTTAAAATAAAAGATTTGAGCCTACAAACAAGATTCTTGGCATGAAGATTTTGTGGGACTAGAAAGCAAGGAAGCTGGATTTGATCTAAAAAGGTTATATTTATAAAGTGCTTGAAAGATTTAATATGAAAAATGCCAAAATTATTAGCATTCCTCTTGCCAGACTTGTCAAACTTTCATCCTTTCCATCATGCTAATTTGATAAAGATATTGAGTACATATCACGAGTGTCATATTCTAGGGTTGTTGGTTCATTAATGTATGCCATGGTGTGTATACGATTAGATCTTATATATGTAATTATCTTGCAAATATAAGACAAATTCGAATAAAAAAAAAAAAAGAAAGCAGTTCAAGATTTTGAGATACTTGCATGGCACTAATGTCTAATAATTAAAGTCAAGTCGAATATTACATATTAACAATTTAGACATTTTATTAAATATAAATTATAGTGATTATATGATCTGCCAAACTATTATCCTCTAAGCATCAATTAAAAATACTTAATATAAATACTAAAAAACCACATATAAGTTTGTCAAGTATGCAACCTAATTTTCAAATTGTGGAATTTAAAATATAAATCTTGACCAATACAAAGATCCTAAAACAAATCCAAAAACTATAAATAAATCCCTAACAATTTTTCTTCTGTTGTCCTTCGTCAAAATCTTATAAGTATCTACCACTCTCTAATCTAGAAGGGTTTAAAAAATATTTACAAATATGAATCAAATATTTAACAATATATATATATATATATTATATAGGATAAATGAATATATGTGAGTTAAATAGATGAAAAAAATCATAAATCATATGCAATAGTCCAAAATGTTTAAGTTTTCAATAAACATTCTTTAACCATACATACATACATATATATATATATATATATATGTACACACACACACACAAACATTTAAAATAAACGAATTATATGAAAAATATAAAAAAAAGACTGAAATATATAATATGTCTCTAAAAATATAAAAACCGAATGATCGTATCGAAAATATACAAAAGCTTGAAAATGTGATATTAACATGTAAAAACTTAAGAATTAAGGACTGATAGATTATGTACTGACTAATTAAATAGGAAATTTGAAGAATGTGTTACATATATTTTCGATGACTTAGGTTGATATATTGTTATTTAAGACCTGTAGTCAGATTATTTACAATACCTAATAAAATGATTGAATGTCACTTTCTTTTTTCACTCGTGGATGATAGAGATATTTTTCATGTGCGCATAATATATTAGAATATACCTATGTATAAACTATTTATAATATAATGGTTCTTATTTGACAAATAAAAAATTCTACATTATATGTCACATATTTTAAATTTTTTCAAATAAAAAAAATGATATCATCATTTTCATTTTATAAAGTAAAATTCTGTCAAATATTTGTATAAAATTAACAAATAATATTGAATACTCAAATATTTTTATAATTTTTTTTTTTGTTTACAATTTCTCAAATATGAATGTAAACCTTTGAAATACCCAAATATTTAGTAAATGCAAATAAAATCTTCAAATGTTCTATAGAAACAAGTAAAATCTTTAAATATTTGGTAAAAACTAATAAAATTTTAAAATATTTGATAAAATAAATATATGCAATAATATTTAAAAAAACAGTAGAAAAGGTGGCATATATGTATATTTAAACAATAATCAAAAGAAAAATTAAAATATTTCAATAGACTATAGAATGAGTTTATATATATGCACATTAACTCAATGATTTATCAGATCAAATATAAAATAATCTCAAAAATTATTTTTTTATTTTTATCTTTTCTTTTTTCTTTTCTATCTTTATCTTTCTTTTTCTTTTTTTTCACAGATGTTCAAAATTGGGTGAAAGAAGCTTTTTATGTCCAGATCAGCGTGTAAGTGTCAATCAAGCGCATGTTAGATACCATATCTAAGTGTATGCACATACCAACACCACATCAGTCACATCTCAAACATGACTTATTTTACCTAAATCACGCAAGAGCACCCCTCAGGTGCCCTTCAAGCATATGCATTCTACCTAAAATATGTACTAGCATGTTAAATATGTCTATCAGGCACTAAATTTGATTTCTCAAAATACATTTTATTTAAAAATTTTTATTATATAATTATTTTTCATATTCACTAAATGTATAAAAATTACAGCATCATATATATAAATCAAAAAATTGAATATTATACAGTTAATGGGAACATAATTGTTAGAGACATTTGTCTAATTGGCATATTCCGTGACCATATGTATTATTGTATCGATGTCGGGTTATAGGTTGTCGAGTTACCATATCAACATTCATCCGTTGCTGTCTGTTCCGACTTCTAGGGATTCTGCGCCTGCTATTTGCTCTCCAGTCGCTCGAGCCCGCCCGAAGCCTCCGCGCCCTCCGTGCGCTCGTTACCCGCTCGAGCCCAAAATCCAGAATGGACCCCGCTCGCTGTGCAACGGGCAAGTTTTTAAATGTAAATTTTAAGCAATCTATAAATACTTGGCTTATGTTTTTGGAATCGAAGGGACTCTTGACAGATTATTTTCGTGCCCCATTTTGAGAAGAAAGTTGTTCATGCCTCATTGATATTGCTTCTCTTGAAAAAATAAAAAACTACGAGATTAATCTTCATGTTCTAAGAAGTTTTCTCCTCACTTTCTCTTAACCATTTAAACACATCCTTCTACCTTCGTTGGAGATGTCGGTGAGTTGAAGAAGGAGACTCGATCATATTCGGCAATTCAAGTGGCTAGAGAGGGAAGATTGACGTGAAAATCGGAAGGTGTCCGGTTCCGTTGCTGCGGGCAAATCCAAGGAATTCCTTGGTAGGGATCATGAGACGGGAGTAAGTCAGTTAGGTTAGCACGTCGTTACCACCCGGTCTGTAAGTTGATTTTCTAGTGCATTGCTTCCCTGGCCGTTGAAACCCGGAGGATTTTTTACGATTACCTTGAATATCGAGTTTTTCTTCGTCACCAAAAATTGTGTCTTTTTACTATTGTTTATGTACGGTTATATTTTGCATACTTGTCATTATCTCTAACATCTAGAAATAAATATTCTTTACGTGTATTGAATATTTACGTTTTACTGCTTCCGTTATTTTTATCGGGGTCAAAACTTGATTGTACATTTTAGAACAAAAAGTCCTTTTTCAATAATAATAACTTTCAAAAAACTCCACCATAATTCAGAAGTTGGCCGGTTAAGTTCCCTTCTCTTAATTTAAGAATCAAAATGACATTGGGACATGCTATAAGATTCAATATTAATATATTTTGTCCTTTTATAGGTCTTAATTTTATGGTGCGTGACTTATGTATTTGAATTTTATTGACATTGGCCTTGAGTTTATATGCAAGTTTTATTTTTTCTTATTAAAGATTTTTTAGTGAAATTATAAATCAAGCTCGATCGTCACGCTTCTATTATAATATTATTTGATTAGATTCTGTTTATATCGTGAGAAGGCATAATAAGCAAGCTAGCTTGACCAAATATATAAAAAATGTAAATTAAATTTTGATTTTATATTCCTTTGAAACAATATTAAAACGCAATTTATTAATCTTATAGAAAAAAATAACTTCATAAACGTTCATTTGAATTCTTTACGAATTATATTTTAGTAGGGATTAATTAAATTTATTTCTAAATTAGTGTGTGTTTCAAAAACAGATTCAATCCAAATAAATTAGAGCAAAACAAAAATATTTCAAACAGTTCAAATTAAGTCAAATAAAGAAGGCAAAAAATGGTTCAACATAGAGCAGTTCGATTGCGATTTGATTTTTTTATCAAACGATATTTTTAGTTTGGTTTGGTTTTAAAATATATATGACTAATCTATCTTTAAATATAATTGAAAATTTAGTTTATAATGGGTGTGTGTATATGTTTGTATATATATGTATATATACTTATAAATACAAAGGTAAAAGGTATGCTATGCGGGTATATATATATGTGTGTGTGTGTGTGTGTGGCTATGTGCAGGTGTGCACCATGCGCGGTGGGTTTGTGTCATGTGGCAGTGTGTGTGTTGACAAAATGTATGTGTTGGCAAAAGATATATATATATAAATGTATATTTATAAATGTGCTGGTAGTTTGTGTTTATGTTGTGTACATATGTAAGTTTGGTGAATTTAGAATAATAATTGTCAGTGAAGTAATTATTCTTATATATCATTGATGAATTTTGGTAAATTATTTTTCGCGTTAACTTGTTGGTGTACATATATTTATTGGCACTCTATGACTAAATTGAGGAGAGTATGAAAATACTAAGGTATCGAAGTCGAATGGGAGGTTACAGAAACTTAGTGTAGTCTATACTTTTCCGATATTAAATTTATATTTCAAAAGTTGAGGTTATTTGGATGGATACTTATAATCAGAGAACTTATATTCAATAAAATAGAAAAATTATTGAGTTCAAAATGAAATCTAGTTTTCTACCTCCTCTAAGATTGAGATGAAAATCCTGGCATTGCTCATGCCCGACGACGGTTTCCTAGTCTCAACAAGGCGACAACTAATACCACTGGCCACCGCCGCGCAGCGGTTGACGAATCCCGACAAGCCACTTATCGAAACATCTGGCCCCCAAAGTCTCCCTAAGGGAACTTACAAATACTCTCTCTTGCTAATGAGAGAGGGACCGCCTCTGGAACCATTCCAACTCCCCAAAGAGAGCCCAAACAGTGACCAAAGATTAAACACTTCGATCTTTCACCCTGCTCTCGGGCTCATGAGGCCACGTGGTGGGCTGCGTGATCTTGGACCTTTCCCCTTTTAATGGGCTTAGTTCTCGACTTGGCTCATCTATGGCCGCACTCAACAAGAATAAACTTAAAATAAAATCATAATTTCACTCTATCAAACATATTATAAGCCTTCATCATCAACTCAAAGAAGCACTAACACATTTGGTCTAGTTGACTCTACTCCTAAGGAGGTTTAATCTTCTGGCCATGCACACTAGCTTATCTATCATGCTATTAGCTTGAGTATCGAAAGAGACTACTGGAAGGTATCTCTTGTTCTTGTTAAGGCATGTTGGGCTTGTAACTAATTGATTGAGAACTTACTCCATATTTATTTGGATTACATCCATTTTTTTTTAAATTACATATTTATATATATTAGTCAAATATAGATAAAATTTGTATGGCGTATCCTTATATTCTTATCTTTTATATTTTATGTAACCAAACTAGACTAAAGAGTTGCTATCAAATGGGACCATAAAAAATCAATGTCCTAAATAGTGGTGCCTAATGAATGGCTCTGCATCTACAGGGGTTGAGTTGGGTCCACGTATTGTGTGACCGTGTGACAAACGTACTTCAGATTTAGTAGCAACTTTGCATTTTGATGATTTGATGTTCATTAAATTTGGCCTTTCAGTCTTGGAACAACCACAAGAATTTTACGTGGTCTATGTAATAGCATGATAGCACGGGGATGTTCATTAAATTGATGTGATGAGAGTGATCTCATTTATTTGGATGCCAAGGCTAGCCACCAGCTAGCCGTGCAATTTTAGCAGGCTAGCACGGGGATCATAGGCGTCACTTAGGAAAATCGTGATCAATTAGGGGGATCCATTTCTTCTTTGAGGAGATACTAGACACGGCGGATATTAGAGTTGTTATGCAAGATCCGCAAAATTGAAAGTTATTGTTAAGAGTGATTTGCTGAGTTAGAATTGTCATTTCTAAAGAGATCACAATCAGGGTGATATTCGAGGTGTCGGGCTAGGAAGGTAAGCAATTTCTAGCACACGGGAAGAGCACTATAGGTCACCAGGATTGGGCCAAGGCCAACTTGGGTTGACCGGCTGGCTAGGAATTGTTTTAGGTCAATAAAAACACTAACAAGCCCCTGGGCCTGTGGGCCAGATTTTTTTGGGTTCGTTACTGAGTCCATGGGCTTTTTTGTTTTGGATCAATCCATTCCTGTTGTCCCCATCACTAGTCCACTATGCTAGGGGGTTTGAATTTTTAATCTCCGTTATGTTCATGGATGGGACATAATGTGCCTTGTCATTTTCCCCTTTCGCTCCTTTTCAAGGCCATCCTTAGATTCCCTACCTTACAGTTTCTTGCGTGATTCTCTACACCTGTGATTTTCTGTAGATTTGGTCGGACGGAAATCTCTAGCATTTATTGGCCTATTGATCCTTTCGTATGCTATAAATTGAGGGCTCATTGTGCCTCTTGCATCACATCCTACCTTTATTAGTGAAGTGGCATGGCAACCCAAAATCATTATGAAGCTTGAGTTGCTAGTCACCGGGATCAATAGGAGCTTATCTCCGATGTTCAAAGGTATAAATTGAGGTCTGCTTTGGCCACCCCTTTTCGCGTAAGAAACCTTGTTGGTCACATCTTTTCGTGTCCGTTCCGAAGCCATGCTTACCACTATTTCTGAGTGAGGCAAGCTTTCTTTTTGCTCTACCTTCGTCTTGGGTGATGGCTTGCCTTCGGAATGGGCTAGTGCTTAAACTTCTCGAGAATTGCTGTCTCTGCGAGTCACATCCTACTACTGGTAGGGTTGGCGGCAGATCCTAGCCTTGAGGCCATTTCCTCCTTATTGTGGGGTGAGACTTTCCATTCCCTTTCACTCCTTTCGGATTGCAGCCTCTATTCGTGACAAGCCTCTATTCTGACTCCTCACGAACTATCATTCGTATGGGTCGTGCTTTGCTGTTTGTTGGACGCTTACCAACCTCTTACTAGGGTTCCTCTAGTTGCTCACCTACCTAGGAGTTTGCTGCAATTGAGTTTCTTATACCCCCTTTTTTGTTGTATGTCAGCATCTGCAAGCTTTGTACTTAGTAAAGGAAGATTAATGAATAGAATTAGCAATTGCTTTTGCCCATATCGTTTCTTGTCTTTGGTTTTCTAGTTGCCTTTTCTCTTCTATCTTCTTTTTTTTGTTGATGCCAAACTGGATTGCGTATACATTAGTTCGGTCTGCAGGCCAGACACTGAAGTGGGTTGTTTTCCAGTCAAACCGGTTGGACACCGGATTTGATCATTAACTAGTCAAATTGGCTAAATGTTGGACCATCACATCACATAGGCCGGACATCAAACTAGATTATTGACTAGTCAAATTGGCTAAATGCTAGACCAGCATATCAAGCAGGTTGGATGTCGGACTAGATCATTGACTAGTCAAATTTGGCTGGATGCCGGACTGGGTCACTTAACAGTTATGCAAGCCGCATGTCAGAGTGGATCGTTAGCCTGTCAGTCTGGCTTCAAGATCGTCAGATCTGGTCACTGCCAATTTGTTGTCCTCGAGAAGTGAAGCGTAGTGGCTTGGGAGTTCGTGCCGCTCTGACATTTGACCCATCTTGTCCTACCATGTTTCTACCGTCGTATAGTGGTAGGTCATCAATAATGATGCATGACGATTGACATGTTCGGACATCATCCAATGTCGACACGTGTCCAAGTTATTATGCGTGCACATTTTCAAGGCGTCGCTTCAAATTTTGAACGACTCCCTTAATAAAATAGTACCTCTTTGCCATTCTATTCCATTCTTCTTCTCCTCGAGTCATTTTCCCTTTCGTTCCTACAACCTTCTTATCCCCATGGCTCCCAGAGTTGATGCAATTCACTCCATTCTTACCGCCGTCAACATTGAGGCTCTGTATTTGCGGTATAATATGACCGTGATTTTGTTTGCGGTACCATGGGAGCATGATAAGGGCCTACTCTCCTCCAAATGGGTCTATCACTATTTACAAGGCACACTAGCGGAGTTGTCTTCACTTCCCCCTCCTGGGGGAGCTACCAGAATCTTGGTGGCCTTGGGAGTCCCGATCACAAGATTCCATGTGAATACCATTAGGTATTTGTACTCTCTTTACTTATTCTTTCGTCATCAGGGAAGGATGTTAAATGCAATGGTCGTGAAGGTTATCTTTCAATTCTACCAGAATAGAGATTGGATCTCACTATCTCCTAAGGATTTGCACATAAGCAGGGTGATCCCCAATTCCATGAAGAATTGGAAGGACCGATTCTTCTTTATCAAGGTCACTTCCGATTGGGCCCACTCCAATGAGTGGGAAAACGTGTCGGCACCCTTTACCGGCAAGGCCTCATGCGAGTAGATGGAGTCTGCCAAGCTACCGACAAAACTAGTCTGGGTGAATACGGATGACTTCAAGAAGGACCATCTCCTATCGGCTGAGGTGCTTGCACTGGCTTGGTGGGGTCTTCTCTTGGAGGGTACGGGAGCCACCGCCCCTTCATCTGCTTAGCCCAAGAGGAAGGTTGGGACCCTATATATCAGAGACCCTTCTGAGAGTCTATCTTAGCGGCAGACAACACCGTCTCTGGGATCTTCTTCGCCTTCTATCGGTTAGGACCTACCGAAGGTGGAGTGGATGCAGGGCCTAGCCAAGTCATCTAGGGGACCGGCCCTTGTCGCACTCTCAGATGCTAGCACACTGAGCCGGTGTCGATACAGCTACAGCAGGTGGGCCCCCTGCTCTCGTTGCAGGTGTATAGAGTGAGCCAGCAGTTGGGGCTCAACTGGGCCAATTTATGCACCGGCCTTGGCCCAGTGGGGAGTCCTAGCAGGTAGTCTATCAGGAGGCCCAGTAGGAGGTCCTTGCTGTTGTTTCTTCTTTGCCGGAGCGGACAATGCTTGGCTTTTTATGCGGGTCAGTTGGAGAGAGTTGTAGTGTGGCCCGCCCGAGTGGAGGACCAGCCGAGGGGCAATATTGAGGAGGCGGCGACCATGGAGGCATCTCACCGGAGGCTTCGCATCAGATCGGCCTCGGACAAAGTGGGTGTAAGGTACCGATTTTGATAATAACATCATTATGAGTAATTAAGATAGTATAATCAAGATTAGACTTAACACATGTAAAAAAATTAAGTTTTGAAAGTGGAATGGGGGTAACAATGGGAGCGCATGAGGCGGCGTCGGGGGCACCCACTCCAACAGGCCGATAAGGGCACCATTTTCAGGACATCCGTGCTCGAAGCACGTTGATTGTGCCCTCGCGTGCTAGTTCCAGTGTGCGCACGCCTGAATCTCGTCGATTGGCGCTCGAGCGCTAGTTTGTTTATAAAAATGTGTCAAGGTTTTTTCGTGAACTAGAGAGAGGAGAGAGAGAGAATGCAAAGGAGAAGAGAGAGAGGGAGGGGATTGAGGCTCCCAAGTTTGATTCTTTTTTCACTTTCTAACCTGAGCTCAAGTTAGAAAAATTGTAAATCGGGTCAAGGAAAGTACACTCCTATACTTTTCTTCCTCTTGTTTCACTTTTTATTCAGTCTTATTCGGGTATTTTTCTCCCAATATCCGTCCATACTTTTATTTTATAATACCCATGTCTTGAGCATGCATATATGTCAATTTTATGTTCGATTTTTAAGATTTGTGCTGTATATTACTTCACTAAAACCTAACCCGCGCCCCTTTTGTATTTATTTATTCGAGATTTATACATATTTTGACTTTAGATAATTGAAATTCTAACTTTGTGAACGTTTTTATTTTGATTATTTGATATTTATTTACATGTAAATTATATACAATAATTTGTAGGTTCGGAAAGTTATATTGTGAACCGTTTATGAAGGGATTTGTCGTCCTAAAAATTCTAAAGCTATGTCTAGTTCATTGTGGTAAGAATTTCTAATTTTCTTAAACTTTATGTAGATTGTACACGTAATTTAAGTCATATAAAGATTTAAACTTATAAAAATTATACAAATTATAAAAAGTATAAAAAGGGGATTCCATGATATGTAAGTTTGATGAACCGTTCCCCGGAGTGAGAACAAAGTATTAAGAATGAAGTATAAAATTTTTCTTAAGAACAAATAAATATGAAATTAGACCAAAAAATTATATTTCAGAGAGTAATATTTTCTAATATACATTAAGATATTACTATAGTAACACAAGAATTGCCCTGGGCCATGGGGGATGTGGTGTCATAAGCCTTATGGCCCCATATACCGGGTGAAAGGTGTATCGCTTGCCATGGGGTGTTGAATTACGTGGGTAGTGCCTTAGAATGAAAGTAAACATTCATTTACACATTACTTCAGACCTATTGGCCTCATTTAAAGATAAAGCATGATTTAGAATCTAAAGGGATGGGAAATAAAATGTGAAAGAAAATGAGTTCTGAAAATTGTATTTGATTATGTTTCATATCTACGCATCTATATTATGCTCCTATTTCCTTCATTGATTTATTTTGAGTATATTGTTTGTTTTTTATTATATTATACATTATTGAATATTTGGCTCACTTTTTATTATTATTTTTACCTCCAAATGAGTACGAACATATATCCGATGAGGCAGAGTAGGGTTAAGCCATTGGCTAAGCTATGGACAAAAAGGAATTATTTTGTGGATTTTGATTTTGTGATTTTTTATCTTATGAAGTACTTTTGAATATTTTTGATGAACATATACTTGTATGTCAACGATGGACAAATAGTTTAGTTTCTGTTGTGTATGTGATGGATGTATATACTTTCACAGGTTGTATATGAATTGATTCAGGTTCCTAGTGGTATCTCTTTGTTCTGATGTTGTATTGAGAGATGCAACATTGGTGCCACGAATATATGGTGACAATTTGGATCATGTGTTTGTGAGATATGTGGTGATATGTATATTGTATAGTTTTTGTACAAGTTTATGTATGGTTTGACGGCTATTTTATAGGTAAAACCTTTCCGGTTTCTTGTTAGAATTAGTGGGGTCGTCACAGTGGGCCATCCACTCTAGCGTCTTTATCTTGGGTTTCCCTGAGCATGGCGGCTGTTGTACTACCCTTCATCCAAGCAAGTCTTTGAGAGATTTTTAATTTATTTGAACGGTTAGGGTTAACCTCTTTTTCTTACTCTCTTTGTAGGATGATAAGATGATACAAGTTTTGTAGACATACTTGTACCAACGGTTGTTCAAAATTCGCCTGCTGGAAGGGGAGGTCCATTGCCTAACCCAGACGAGGTTTAACCCGAGTGTGGTGGAGGAGATGTAGAGTTGGGTGGATACTGCCATGTTCGAGGCTCAGTAGTGCCAGGATTGGGTCTCTAATCTTAAGCTCTAGCTATCTGAGATCATGGGTGAGTTGCAGAGATCCAGGGATGCTTTGCAGGAGGTAGAGTAGCATCTTGCAGACTTACAAAGGGAAGACATTAGATTGGAAGTAGAACTGATGACTTGATTCAGCATAGAGAAGGTGGGCCAGGCTTTGAACACGAGATTTTTGGATCGCATTCACCTGTGCTGGTGGATCACTTCCCATGTCAACCCTGCCTTTCTTGCCGGCCTTTTTGACTTAAGGAATAGGGGTGCCCAATGTTTGTCCGATTTGATCGATTTTCTTGATAGGGAGGAGCCCTCATCATGTTCTCTGGCTAGCCCCCAGCCTTAGGGTACAATCCCTAAGAATATATAACAATTAACAAGAAGAAGTAAACAATTAACAATAACACATATAAAAAAAGAAGGAAAAGAAGAAGTAATAATAATTAACAATAATCAATAAACAAGTAAACAAATCATTTTATTAAATGTGATACATTTTAACAAGCATGCTCGGTAATATATATTGGACTTACCTAGGTTCAGTAAGATATCATTGGTAATATTTTTTTAGGTGGATGACATTCCACGTCCTTGGGACCAATTTGCCATTTTGGGCTTGAAACTTGTATGCCCCGTTCTGTAAGATGGCCGAGACGAGAAATGAGCCCTCCCAGTTTGGGAAGAGCTTGTTCCTATTAGCATTCTTGCCCATGAGTTCCATACTCCGTAGAATTAGGTCCCATATCTCGAATTGGCAAACCTTCACCATTTTGTTATAGTATTGGGAGAATTGCTACTGATAGGCGGCTGTGCACATCTCAATTACGTCTCGTACTTATTTGAGCAAATCAAGATGCTCTCTAAGTATTAGGAGTCGTTGAGGGGTTGAATCCCCTGACCCAGAGATTTGGCAGTCCGATCTTGACTGGGATGACGGCCTCGGTTCTGTAGTATAGATTGAAGGGCATCTACGTGTCAGTTCCTTCAGTGTTGTCCGGTATGACCATAACACGGAAGGTAGCTCATCCACCTAGGAGCCCCTAGCGTCTTCCAATTTGGTTTTTAGCCCGTACAGTAGGGTTTGGTAAGTAACCTCCACCTGTCAGTTTACTTGTGGGTAGGCAACTGAGGTGTGAACCAATCAGATGTCCAAACTCGTATAATATTTGGTAAAGCACCTGTCGGTGAATTTGGTTTTATTGTCGGTCACGATGACCTCACGAATCCCAAATTTATAGATGATGTTTTTCCAAACAAACTCCGTGATATTTTACTTGGTAATTCGGGCTAAGGGGGAGACTTCGACTTACTTTGTGAAATAGTCGATACCTACTATGATGAATTTTTTTGCTCGGACGTGATAGACAAGGGGTTGAGTATGTCATGCCCTAATTGTGTAGAGGGCCAAGGGGCCTGAAGGGTCCTTAGCTCTATGGGCGGCTTATGGGCATGTTGTCATGGATCTGTCAGTTCTCGGACTTCTTCACAAAATTCATAGTGTCTTGTTTTATCATCGGCCAATAGTAGCCTCAGTGCATTATCTTGAAGGCAAGGTTCTTGCCCCTAATGTGTGATTCACAGATGCCGAGGTGCACCTTACTTAACGTATAGTCGGCTTCCTCGAGTGTGAGACATCATAAGAACGGGGTGGAATACCCTTGGTAGTATAACTTTTTGTCCATGATGGTGTACCAGTCGACCATATTCTTTACACATTTGGCACCATCTAGATTCTCCGGTAGGGTGTCGTCCGTGATGTGCCTCTAGTAGGGTGACATACAGTTTTCTCCTTTAGAGACTTGCAGTACTTCTTGCTCGGATTCTTCTATTCTGGAAGAGGTCATAACTTCTCTCATGTCTCTCAAGTACTGCTCATGGCTTTTGATCATGGTGGTCCTCGTGAGCTGATCAGCTTCCAATTGTCAACCCTCGGGTAGTACACCATCTCGACCCTATCAAACTTTTAGGCCATACTCCTTACTCTAGTGAGGTATTTCGCAAGCAAAGGGCTCACCACCTCGAAACTTTGCGGACTTGGTTGACAATTAGTTTTGAGTCTTTATAGATGATCATGTGCTTTGCGGAGCATTCTTATGCAAGTCGCAACCCGGTGAGAAAGGCCTTGTAGTCGACAACGTTATTGGTAGCCAAAAATCCGAGTTTCAACGAGTACTTGATTTCCAACCCATCAAGGGTCGTCAAGATCACGCCAACTTCATTGTTGGAGTGTGTCGAGGACCTATCCACGTGGAGAGTCTAGTTTGGTGCCTCCAGTCAGTCGTTGGCTTTGTCGGGGTGATCCATGTTCAAAATCGGGGTCACGATCTCGATAATAAAATCCTCCAAGGACTACCCTTTCACAACTGGCCTTAGTTTTAACTTTATATCGAACTCGCTCAATTTGATGGCCCATTTGACTAGCTGTCTTGACATGTCAAATTTCTACAAAATTTTCTTCAAGGGTTGGTCGGCCAGGACAACCATTTTGTATGCTTAGAAGTAGAGCCACAATTTTTTAGTTGAATAGATGAGTGTTAGTGCGATCTTTTCAGCATGCCTGTAATGAGTCTCGAGATCCATCAAAGTGTTGCTAACATAGTAGACCAAGCTGCTGTGTATTTGATTGTTGCTTGATCAAAATCGATCTCAGCGCCACCTCTAAAATTGCTAAGTAGAGGTACAACTTTTTGCCTTCTTTTAGTGACGTTAGGAGAGGGGGTGGCTAGGTACTCCTTTAGCTCCTCAAAGGTGGTTTGGCAGTCGGTCATCTACTGGAAGCCATTTACCTTTATCCTTCTTAAGGCTTTGAAGAAGGAGAGGTATTTGTCTCCGAATTTTTCTAGGAAGCAGGAGAGTATTGCAAGACTTCTAGTCAGCCTCTAGATGTTACTCACAGTCCATGGTGGCTCATGTCCATAATCGCATTTATCTTTTTGGGGTTGGCCTCAATTTCCCACCAAGATTTGATGAAACCCAATAACTTTCTGGGGATACTCCAAAAACGAATTTTGCTGAGTTCAACTCAATTCGGTGCACTCGGAGGACTCGAAAGTCTCTCCAAGGTCACAAAAATGGTCGTCAATAGTTTTACTTTTGACGAGAATGTTGTCTATGTACGCCTCCATATTCTGGCCAATTTGAGTTTTGAACATTTTATTCATGAGTCGTTGGTACGTGACGTCTGCATTTTTTAGTTTGAAGGGTATAACCTTATAGCAGTACGTCCCCTAATCCGTTATGAAGCATGCTCCTTATTCTTGGGACTCATCCAAATTTGATTATAGCTTGAGTATACATCCATGAATGAGTAGTTTGTAACCGGAGATGGTGTTGACTAGTAGGTCGATCCTAAGTAGTAAGAAGCTGTCCTTTAGGCATGCTTTATTCACATTAGTAAAATTGATGCATATCCGTCATTTTTGTTACTCTTCTTGATAAGGACCACATTGGAGAGCCAATCTAGATATTGGACTTTCTGATAAATCTGATATTGAACAGTTTCTTTATCTCATCTTTGATGGCAATGAGCTTTTTTACAAAGTGGTTGCTTCACTTCTGTTTGACGAGCTTGTGACTCGAGTTGAGTCCCAACTTGTGGACCATCACTTCGGTCAAAATACCGGCCATATTAGTAGGGGTCCATGTGAAGATATTGAAATTCCATCGGAGGAAGGTGATTAGCTAGTCTCACAGGGGTTTGACAAGTGAGCTCCCTATTTGCACGCATCTCTTCGGATCATCGAGGTCCGGAGGAACGTGGTCAGTTGTCTCATCAAACTAGGCCTATTGTGAAGTTGCCTCATCTCCATGATCGGAGTCATCCACTATCGGTTCAGAATGGCCTCAGTGACCTGGGACAGGTAGCATGTCCGGCCAATCACTTGATCGCCGAATACCTCTTTGATGCCGGAAGCCATCGGAAACTTTATCTTCAAGCGCGTGATTAATGTCATGGCCCCAAACACAGTCAGGTAGGGCCAGTTTAGGATGGCATTGTAAACCGAAGGCACATCGACCACTAGGAACGTCAGTGTGCGGGATGCTGTTTTGGGATAGGTTCCCAATGTGACTTCCAATTGGATAGTTCATTGGATGGGTACCGGTTCATTATCCAATTTGTAGAGGGCCCCTTCACTGGTTGTAGCTGACTCTTTATCAATCCTAATTTAAAATAGGTACCCATGTAAAGCAAATTATGTAAACTTTAATTATTGATAAAGACTCGTTTCAATTTATAATCAATAGTACCATTTGAAGCGAGTGCGGATACAACCAAAGCGTCATAGTGGGGAGTCATTACATGCGATATATTTTCTTTACTAAAATTAATGATATCATCCCTAACTTCTACCATTGGTTTCTTTGAGGCAATCCCAAACTAGTCCGAGGGGCAGTCTAGTCGGGTTGCCACCACATTGACCACTCTAACCATGACTCATTTCTTGATTGCTGCTGCTCTACCCTTTCTTTGCCTGCTCCGTTGGGCCCTTACTTTGGGTTTCATAGGAAGTTAGTCACGTATCCCCTTTGGATATGCTCTTCATCTCTTTGTTAGGTTTAATTGGATAATGTGGTGTGACCCTAAGATTGATGGTAGTGACAGTATTTCATCTAATCTCCTTCCTCTAGGTTCTTGACTGGCTTCGGCCACTTCAAGACTTTTTTCTTCTGAATTTGCATGTGTCTGTTGGTTTGGGAGTCATTCAGAATAGTTAGGTTTAAGGGTTTGAACTCCCTTTGGACTCTCGGCTCCACCCTGGGCTACTTTTTTGGATCCCAGGGGTTGAAGCAATCTCCATTTCTCTTTCTTCCATTCAGCGAGCCCTGGTGGAGATGGTCTCTGCGCTCTAGATGCTTAGCCTCGTTAGTCTCTTCGGCCGCCATGCAAGCGTAGGTAATGGTTTTGGCTTTACAGATGTTTGGGGGTCCTTGTGGACCAGATGTTTGAAAAACTTGCCCGGCTCCAAAGTTAGTATGAAGGTGCTCAACTTCACCTCGTCAGTCAATCAGGGTATCCGACCGGCCTTGATGGTGAACCGAGCTAGGAAGCTTCTTAGACTTTCATTTGATCCTTACTTGATATGGGTGAGGTGCCAAGGTTGCCTTTTCTCCCTCGGACCGGGGGCGAATTGAGTCAGAAAGTTATCGAGCGAGCTCCTAGAATGTCCGAATTAAATTTGTTACAAGTGATAGAATAAAATCTGGACATCCCCATTTAGGGTTAGTGAAAGGCATAAGGACATAGCGGCCTCGCCAAGGCCCTAGAGCTCAGTAGGGTATGAAAGTGGTTTAAGTGGTCCATTGGATCGATATTTCCATCGTAGGGTTCTAGGGCCAACATGTTAAACTTTTGAGGGAGTGGTTGCATCCAGATCTTCATCATGAATAGTGATCACCTCAAATTTGCGGAGCATTGTTAGCATCTCCCTTAAACACATGCTACCATATTTTTTCCACTAATTCCTCAACTTGAAGGGAGACTATAGCCCTTTTTGTGTTGACGTAGATCCTTAACTCGAGTGATTTGGTGAGCGGTGTGAGGCTGGCTGGTTACTATCACTGGTCGACTAGACGTTGCACTAGGCTCCCTATTGGGCCGGGAGCCTCTACTCGTCGCATGAATAACAAGGATTTCTTTTCTCTGGGCTCTCATCCGATGTCTTGCCACCAAGCCAACCCTCCAAATGAGATCGAACCCCATCACTAGAAGCCGCTCGGGCTATGAGGTCATTTCGGCATCCTACCTTCTGGGCTAGTCACTTCTTCCTCATGCCTTTTGGTTTTGATGCCGAAGTGTAGGTAGTGGAAGAAGGAGCCACCAGTTAAGGCGTGTAAAGGGTCTGAAGTATTTAGGATATATTATCCACCCGGTTAGCGAATACCTGCATGAAGGCACCGGTCGCTCCTCTGCATGAGTACATGCAGAGGGGCCATCACCATGAGGGATGACATCCTTGGTCAGAGCATTTGTATGGGTTATGATATTGACCATATTTGTTTTTGTGTGGATGGTGGTTAGGTTTTTCATTCGCTTTTTCACAAATGGCACCAATGATACATTCTAAATTCGGGTTACTGACGGATTAGGGTGCCACTTGATTTTCGGGTTGAATTGAAGTAAGTTCAGTCTTCGTTCTCTATGACCTGGATCCTACATTCCATAACTCAAAAATAAGAGGTTAAAGGATTGACGGGACTAACTTTCTAATTTATCCTCTAACGTTCAAGTCAATAATCTTTCTCAAAAGATAAAAAGATGTAGGGATAAAGGGTATGCATGATGATGCAAGAATGTGGGTTCCTTGAGTCTTAGTCGGAGGTTGCACTTGGCGTGGAGCGGCTTTGATGTAACAGTGTCCTCACAGGGAGCGACTTTGATATCGAGGGAGTAAGAATTATGGAGGAATTCTTAAGAGGCTCTTTGGATTGAGAGTGGTCTCTTGAGAGCTCTTGAATGTGGGTGTTTGTGGGCATGTCTATGTAGAAATGTAAGCATGTCCCTTGGAGTTTGTCTCTAGGATTTTTTATAGCCCTTCAGGAAGCTTAACCTTAACTTGAGTGCCAAGGTTGGCCACCAGTTAGCCGTGCAGATTTGGCAAGTTGGGATGAGGATAATGAGCGCCGATTAGGACAACCGTGATCAATTAGGAGGATTCTTTCATTTTTGAGGATATGTTGGATGCGGTAGATATTAGAGTTACCATTATATTAGATCTACTGAATTGAAAGTTGCTGTTAGGAATAATCTGTTGAGTTGGAGTTGTCATTCCTAAAGAAATCACAATCAAGGGCGATGTTCGGGGTATTAGGTTGGCTAAGGTAAGCAATCTCAATATTGCATAAAGAGCACTGTAGGCCGCCAGGATTGGGCTGAGGTCAACTTGGATTGACCGGCCAGTTGGGGCATTATTTTAGGCCAATGAAAACATTGACCGGCTCCTATGCATGTGAACCAGATGCCTTCTGGGTCCACTGCTCAATCCGTAAGCTTTCATGCTAGGTGCCTACTCCTGCCCATCACATTTATTATCATTATTTTGGAACATGTATGAGATATTGTTATTATATTATACTATAATAATTTTATTTTAACTTTTTTATATGATATATTGAATTGAAAAAATTATATTTATACTAAAAAGCTTAATACTACTAATTATATAAATTGTCTAAATTAAATCGATTCAAATATGGACGGTTTGGATAGTTTATCACAACTGACACTTTAATTTTCACGGAGAAAAATCTAAACAATTTATACAATTTGGTTTTAGATTATCCTCTAATTCCTACCAAGCTGATCTATGTTTTCCAGTATAATAAATACAATATATATATATATATATATATTATAGAATTGCAAATCCAATAGACAGCAAACATTTTGCCTTAACCACCCAAAAAATTGGAGTTGATTTTACCTATTTGGCCTTATTTGACTATGTATTTTTTATATTTAATTGGTAAACAGATTTTGACATTAGAATTATAATATTTCATACTCATCTTAAAAAATATAAAGAGTTATTTGATATCTTATTTTGATTTTAAAGAATTTAAACTCAGAATTAGAGTTTCTATTTATTATATAAGCATATTTGATTAGACTAAATAATAAAATTAAAATTTGATCTTAAATTATAATTTTAAAATTTAATTTAAAGGCCTAATTTTGCGATTCAAATTTAATGGTAAACCAAAATTTAATATAAGTATAAATAAATATATATATATATATATTAAAAAATGAATATCTTCAAAAATATTTAAATAAGAAAAAATCTAGAAAGATTCATAAAAATTGAGAAACTATTATAATAAGTTATTTAGATTTTTATTGAAATAATTTAATAACTTAAAAGTTTTAAAATTGAATGAAGGCCTTTATTAATAATTTTTATTTTAAATAAATTTAAATTTATAATAATAAATAAAATCATATATTTCATTAAACAAAGTCAAATATATAAATATATTTTTATCTTTTGAATAAATTTACCTTTTTAAAAATATAACAAGTATTTTCATATCTTTTTATTATATCATTTTATATTTTTATAAGTATAATTTTTTTTTTAAATTATAATAAACTTATAATTTTAAATATTTTATTTTTTAAATTTATATTTTAAATATATAAATTATCTTAAATATTATTATCTTATAAAATTATTATCCTTTCTTTTAAATCACAGCAGACTTTTCTTTATAATTAGACTGATAAATAAATAATTTTTTAAAATTAATATTATATCAACACATTTTAGACCCTCCTTATTTATTTATTTAATTTTATATTTCACATTTAATTATTTTTTATAAAAATATAATAATATAAAAAAATAAAATTGCATGATTAAAGATTATCTTGTCGTATAGATATATATTTTTTAATGCTAACGTGACGTAGGTCTGTCGGCACATCGACGTCAATCTCATCTCCTTCGTCTCTCTTCTATAAATCCGCTCTCCTTGCTTGTCTGCTACCTCGTCTCGGCATTTATATAAAATCTCACTCTCTCCTCATCCATTCATTGCGTACTCGAAGCCATTACCCGATTGAGGTTTTCTCTCTGTTCCTTTCTTCCTCTCCTCAGGTAGTTTTACAATCCTTTCTCTCTCTCTCGCTCGCTCTTATGTTGTTCTAATCTATGGCCATTGATTCGCGAGATTCATTTTTCCCGGAAAATCATGTAGTTCTTTCCTTCTCCATCTTCAATCAGATCAATGGTTCAATTTCCTTATGAAATTTATGGTTTTATGCAATCTACTTTAGCTATTAATATTTACTTGATCTTTTCGTATGGGTGTAATGTTATTTTTTGTTATAGATCCATTCTTGATTCTGATTTTTGTTTTTTCGATTTCATGCCAACTTTGATTGTTTCTATCTTTATTTTTATTTTTTTTCTATTCTTCTCCGATATTTTACCCAAATCTCTTTTCTTTTTTATTATTTTGAAAGGTTTTGACGGATTAGAGCTCGACGGATTCTACATCTGGTTTCTTGAGCTGTAGATTTGTCCTCTGCAGCTGGAAAATTTTCCTCTATATTTCATTTTAGCCTAATAATAAATTAAGATTTGGATTACTTTTCCTCTGCTTCAGGTCTCAGTTTCATCCCATTTTTTAGTCACGTGATTCGGAAAGAATTTGTGTCCATCACTGTGTTTACATTCTTTGAATTGGAGGGTTGGGTGGGGTAGGTGGTTTGGTGAGTTGTTTATTGATTGACTTGAGATCTACTTTCTAGTAAGTTTTTTTCACCTAATCATATGTGCTTGTTCTTCTGTTTTGCTGGATCTGCTTTGTCTCATCCATTTCCTTCCCGCCCTCTTTAATATTTTAAGGAAATATTTTCCATACTTGTAATGACCTTTTTTCTAAACTTGGTTGTGGAAGTCTGACGTACCAGAACTTCTTCCAAAGGTTGACTATGCAAATTTCGATGTACAAGGAAATAAAGTTTCTAAGAGTACTGAAAAGAAATAACATCTTACGATATGCAGACCACAATTCTCATTTTTTCTCTATGCAGACTGCCCCATACCATATGCATGTCACTTGTTGTACCCACTCTCTGATCAATGGTATACATGTCAAACTCGTTGACTATGGTATTTTGATGGATAATGTGAAGGTCTTAAAGATATTGAACTTGATTAGATCATGTAGCATGACTAAATTCCTCATGTCAAGTGTTCAGCCAATCCAACTCAAGCTGTTAGGTGGAGGTTCATACCTGCCTTTCATGGGGATTTCTTCTGGGCTTGAAAGCCGAACTAATCCAACCCAAGCTATTAGGTGGAGGTTCATGAATAATTTTATACTTTGACCTGCTTTTCATGGAAATTCTTCTGGGCTTGAAAGCAGCACTAAGTTGAAATGTGCTACTTACTATATGCGAAAAGATGTTTATATAAATGATGGTTTCGGCAAATCAAAATCGTGACCCAGTTGGTCAAAACTGCTTAAATGCATGTCCCAGAACCAAATAAACCAAAAGTTATGTTGGTAGTTGACGGCGAGGAGTTGGTTTTATCCGCTTATTCTTCATGTGCACACAAGTGGAAGAAACAAGGGTGTGACAACACACAGGCACACACAAAGTAACACCAAAAAACTATGTGCCCCTAGTCTTCCTGAATGCTATGACACATCTGCAGGATGCCCGCATAGTGGCACATACCTATTTATTATTTACATAGCTACATCTGCTAATGAAGGAGAGAATCCACTAACACCTACAAACTAGAAGATTACAACGAAGTACTCAATCAGAGATCATACTGTGAAATTTTAGCATCACGTCAAGTGTCATTGTGCATCCAACATGTTTTCCTTTGACTCAGTTGGTCTTTATCCCATAATCACATGACTTCACACATGAGGAATTTTAAGCTGCTGATTCCCTTAAGTTCTACTGAAATTGGGAAATTCACTATCCTACTAGTACTACTAGAACTAGGATATCCACAATCCGACTCTGCTCAAACTAGGAAAATAACAGAATGTATTGCATGCCAACTCAAGATGGAATAGTTTTAGCGAGGTCTGCATTATGTTAGATGTTTGGGATAGTTTCTTTTGTACATGTAGTATTTGTTCAATTTTGGATGCCAAATACTGGCCAAGACAGTTTTGAGATAGCTTATGATTGTGATTATGATTATTGTTATTACTATTTACTTGTGAGTCTTTTGCAGGTGTTTCCCCCCAAGAAATGGAAGCAACTGGAGGATAAAAAGTTTTGCTGCATTCTATGGCCATTACTGGTATATTTTTATTTATTTTTTTCAGACACTGTCCCTTTTCTCTTCTTTCTGCTCCCTTCTTCAGACCTTTGATTTTGTTGATAGGTATTATATGAACCAATTTTAGCACTTGCTTATTATATGGGGTGAATTATAATTCTCCACGTCATTCATAGGTATCCGTGTAATTTGTGAGGGAAGAAATAGCTCAGGGCAGTTGGCAATTGACTATAGTTTCAAGCGAACAGTGAGAAAATATCCCAAGAGTCTAACTTGTGGCATGGCAAATGAACCTGATTGGACAAAGCATAGGCAATCCTCAGTTCAAGTGATAAGTTCTGCTACATCATTCATCCCTTGGTCCCGTAAAATCCCTATATGTGATGGATATCACGAATTTCTTTAGTTGAACATCATTTGGTTAAGAAATTGGTGTTGGATTTTGAGAGAAATGGCTCTCTAGTCTGGCTCATTATGCAAATTGTACAATTCCCTGAGTCTGTTTTGCTTAAAAATCAGGAAATGCCTCGTTTTTTTAGTGAGAAGAAAAGATTGACAGAATCAAATATGTGCCTGTCAATTCCTGTTCAGCAAGATGTGCCAACCATTTCAAAGGGCATTTCCCAATCTATCTCTCATATTTCTAGTGATCTTTATTGCTCAATTTTGCCTGGACTTCCTGATGATGTGGGAAAGTTATGCCTTGCACTTGTCCCACGTGCAAACATTCCCATCATGGGTGCAGTCTGCAAGAGATGGAGGTCATTTATCCGAAGTAAAGAGTTCATCATGGTTCGAAAACAAGCTGGGATGCTGGAAGAATGGCTGTACGTCTTTACTATGGACGAGGACAGGAGAGACGGCCATTGGGAGGTACTGGATGGTCTTGGAAATAAGCATCTGAGTCTTCCATTGATGCCTGGCCTGCCGAAGACTGGTTTCGGGGTGGTGGTTGTCAATGGTAAGCTTCTTGTAATTGCAGGATTGACAGTGTCTGAAGAGATTGCCTCAGCTTCAGCAGAGGTTTACCAATACCACTCCTGCCTCAACAGGTATGTTGTTGCTGCTTCACAATATAATGATTGGAATACTGGCTTTTGTTATTAATTCTTCAGTTTTTGCTGCATTATGGCCTTTCTCATTTGACTGATACCTATCCTTGGGTGATATCTTTAATAATGCTACAAAATGTTTCTATCAAATTTTGGAGTTGGTAGACTGGTGGTATGAAATATCAAGAACTACATGAGTGGCTTGAAAAAGACGATAGCTTTGTAGGAACAGTAAATGTTGGAAATATAAAAGAAATAATCATTAAAAGTTAGTAATATACAATAGAAAGTTCCAGCCCATACTTGACTGTCCTATAATTAAGAAGCCAAATGAAGAAAATTAAAGAAAAGGATAAAGTTTCAACGCACAGGTTGTGAATCGGTTTTATTGGATCTTCTGACAGTGGGTTGTTGCAATTTGAGTTCTATATGGTGGGAATTTCAAGGATGAATATAGTTCTACGACTAAAGTATTATTGAAGTAAGGGTTAAAAAGTAGACTCTGGTTGTAATTTTCTTAGCCACTGATGCTCTATATCGTGAAAAAAAAAAATCCCATCCAGCTCTTATATGAGAGCAAATAGTTGTATTCCTTATGGGCAAAAACAAGTTTCATCTCTCCACCAGAAATGATATGGCTTTTCTTTATTATTATTTTAAATTCTTGAGGATAATCCTTGCAAAAAATTAACTGAAGGCTGATTAATTCAACCCAGTAATAGGTATACGGAAAAGGAGAATGCTAATCATTGCCTTATAAGAAGCTATTTTTAACGAAGCGTTTTCACATTTGCAATGGCTGGGAAGGCAATCGTAGCAGTGAAGCCTATTGCAATGCCATTAGATAAAAGAAAATAAACTCTATTATTGTTACTAAAAAGGAAGACTTTAAATTGGGCCACTTTCACTTTCAACCCAATCCATCATTTACTAAAAAGAAAATCATTCCAAAGAACACTTGCTCACCTTCTTACCATGGCTACTGGCATAGAGTTAGCCGAGGCTTCTTCCTTGAGTCCTGTCATGATCATGCACTCAACGAAAGAATTTTACAAGTGGCATTTCATTTCTTCAATCATTTGTGATATTGCTGAGAAGGGTTTTCGTTAATTGTCCAAGATTCCCCATTGCTGTCCTGTGCGGGCTATGTTTCAGTTCCAGTATGGTTGATCACGCAAAAAGACTAGCTTAGCATCATTGGCTTAGATAGCCTTTATCTGACCAACTATCTAATACGATGCAGGCTTATCAAATAATGACTTTTAGCTTTCTTCCAGATTTGGCTCGAACCGTTAGGCAAATTCCCATGTGCTGCATACTTGTTCACCACTTTGTGCTCAATTGTTCTCACCTCCCGGGTGAGACAAGTTATCATTAGCTAGAAGCCTTTTTTCCCCCTACCCAATTCTCAGAAAATAACGTTTGACTTACATGTGTTAAGTGTATAACCGGAACTGTAGTGAGCATAGTGCTTAGCTATTGCCTATCCCTAAAACGGCCTTTGGTTGAATGTTCAGAATTGATCTACCATCTGCACATTGTAGGTTTACTCCTGCAAATGAAAATAGGAAAACAGGAAATATAACTTCCCCATCTAATGTAGTCAATCTTATGATGTACTTGACTAGTTAATTTTCCATCTCCATGGCTTTACTGAGGGATGCTCCTCAAGTCTTCTAGTGTTGATCTTCATTTGGGTTGTCTCGTGAAGACCTTCAATTCAAACCTCTGCATTGCTCTCTCTTAGAGGATGAACTATGCCTTCACTTTTGCAAGAATATAGTAAGCAAAGAGCTATTACTCTGTTGCTTCACATATTACAAAAGTTTTATTGCCCAAAGAGAGCATGCTGCAAGAGTTCAGGTAAGTGTTGAGCTTAGGAGGTGTGCCAGAAGGGCAGCGACAGCATTGTGGTTTCAAATGCTGTCGCTGGATTGAGCTCTACAGAGTGTTGGGGACTTTGACTTCCTTGTATCTGATGTAGAGAAGAGGTTAGTAGGCTTAGTAGGTCTCAAACTTACAATATAATAGTTATGAGCAGGACGTTTCAACCAATTAAAGTATATGCCCTTACAGATGTTTACAAGCAATTTTTTCACTTCAGGAAACTCGGACAGAAGGAGAAGGCCTTTGCTGTATTCATCTCTTCCTGAACGTGAAGGAAGTGGTTTACTTTTCAATATTAAAAATGGTCACCGTCTTGTGAATTTTGTTTTTGCAATAAATGAATACACATTTTGAAACGTATTGAATGATTTACTTGGACATATTTATTGCATATTAACCATTGCCCTAGGTCAGTGCTTACAAAGGACTCTATGACAAATGCTCGGTTTTTCTTCATCAACCCATATCATATATGATTTACAGTTTATGAATAAGGTTATGGCCCTCGTACAATTGAGGTTCTAGTCAACATTTATAGTCTAATTGTCCTTAATTCTCTTGTATTTTCTTGTGTCTTGTGCTTTCACCATCATCAGCTATTGTTTGGTTACTATTCTTGATTTGCTGCTTGCACTGCAGCGGAAATAATGCCGAAACTTCTCTTCTCATTGTCGTTTTTTTTTATATATATTCAGCTGGAGCAAATTGGCTTGCATGAATGTGGCACGCTATGACTTCGCTTGTGCCGAAGTTGACGGGATGGTATATGCAGCCGGTGGGTATGGGGTGGATGGCGAGAGTCTCTCCAGTGCTGAAGTTTACAACCCTGACACTGACAAATGGACCCTAATAGAGTCCCTACGTCGCCCCAGGTGGGGCTGTTTTGCCTGTGGCTTCCAGGGTAAGCTCTACGTCATGGGTGGAAGGTCGAGCTTCACGATTGGAAACTCAAAATTTGTCGACGTATATAACCCTGAGAAGCACTCCTGGTGCGAGATGAAGAACGGCTGTGTTATGGTCACAGCACATGCCGTGCTGGGAAAGAGGCTGTTCTGCATGGAGTGGAAAAACCAGAGGAAACTGATCATCTTCAACCCAGAAGACAATTCATGGAAGATGGTCCCAGTTCCACTGACGGGCAGCTCGAGCATTGGATTCCGGTTTGGCAAACTCGGTGGAAAACTCTTACTGTTGTCGATGAAGGAGGAACCGGAATACCGGACGTTGTTGTATGACCCCAATGCAGCTCCAGGGTCAGAGTGGAAGACTTGTGACATTAAACCATCGGGTTTGTGCTTGTACAGCGTGACAATCGAAGCATGACCGGTGAAAGCGGCAGCGGCTGCCGCCCTCACTGAATTAGTCTGTGTGTGTATGGATATGTTTCTGTTTGTATGCTGTGTGTGTTGTTCTGACTGAATTGCTGGGATTGTGGTGTGCTAAGTCATTTTACATGTTCCTCCTCCTCCTCTTCTTCTTTTAAATATTTTATTAAAAATTAATTTAAAATATTTATATACTATATTAGCTTAAATTATTAAATATTAGCCGTTTGATTAATGTTGATCTAATGGTCAAAATCAGCCACCCTCAGCTAATTGAAGTTATATCTAAGTCAGGTTAGAATATGAATTTTATACAAACCTATAAATACGAAAGAAAATTAATAAAGCCTGATTAAATTTTTAAGCCAGTGTGACAATTAGGGGACAAAAAAGTGGATAGCTTAATCTTTTAATTTTTTTTAAAAAAATCTTTAAATCCATATAAAAAATAAAAATAAAATTTTAATCTAAACGATAATTTTTTATGTTTTTGGTCTTTTGGTAAATATAATTTTTAGATGCTTTTAGATAATATTTTTTATATGTTTTTAAAAAAATAAATCGAATTTAATTTTGGTCTAGTTTGGTCTAATCAAATCTCGGATTTAACTATTTTTTATTCTATAGCTATGCTCCTTGTCCCAACTGACAAGGTCGGACACGGATTTTTCATCGTCTAGTGGTGTTATAAAATGTCATGTAGCACATTTTTTATGACAAAATTATCCATATATTCATACTAACTAATAACTCCACGTTACGAAATATAATTAAAGGATGTTTTTTAAAATATTTTACTGCTCAGCAAAGTTCTTTCTAACTGTCAAATTATTTGACAAGTGAATCTTCCACGCTAATATTGTTACATTCTTGAGTTCCAACTACTGTACAAATGAGGGTCCAAATGACTCATCGGATTTTCTAGATGCACTCGGACGGAACCTGTACAACACACAGATAATTTAGTTTATCTTTTTTGGATTAGTGACCGTGATCTGGGAAGTAGGGAGAGAGAAGGGAGGAACAACACACGGAATTTTACGTCAAAAATTCTCTCTTAAATGAGAAAAAAACCACGGGACCTTGGATTTCGGAACTTATTTCACTATAATGTGTTTGGCTACAAGGGAATTATAAAGTATGTTCAAGTTCTTCTCTTTCTTCTCCTCTCTATAATGGCTGAGCAAATGTGAATACGGGATCTTTTGTTTTAAAATAGTTAATGTATTTATACTTATTGAGCTTCCCTTGAAAGTCCATAGGATACCAACTCTGCAAAATTCGGGAAAAATTTAGTTTGACGTTTCAATCAAATCTCTATCACGCCGGTTTTGACGGAGGTGTTAACGTGATGAGTCCACTTGAGGCTTTGAGTACTTTGAGTAATTTTTCATGAGTTGGCTTTTTGGCGCCTAGACCTCTTGGGCGGCTCCTCCCTATCTCTGCGAGCCCGTGCCTGATATTCCCTCTGTTTTACTGGTGAGGACTCGGATTGGATGGACAATCCATCTGAGGACATCGTTGAGGAGCAAGCTGCGGGGGAGGCAGAGGTGACTCGTGTCGATGAAGTAGTGGTGATGATTGCAATGACACACACTGAGACTACTGAGGCCGAGGAAACTATTGTGACTGTAGAGCCCCCATGCCTTGAGATCCAAATTTACAACCCGATGATGATTCCACCTGAAGTCTGGGAGGAGGCCCTGGTCGAGACGTCGCTGGGGCTCCGAGTGCTGATGAGGCTGAGATTGGGGCTGCTGAGCCTCCAATCCTCGATCTTGATGGAGGTGCTCCTACGTCCGAGACTAGGGTTAAGGTTTCTATGGTACCTGTTGCTAAGCCATAGGAGTTTAAGACCCCTAGAGAGGAGAGTTCAGCCAGTGGCTTACTGGTCTCTCAGGTATCCTTCTATTCTTCCTTAACTTTATAGCTTATTGTTTCCTTCCACTTCTTCTTTAACGGCTTGTTTTCCTTTGCAATTTCAAGAATTGACTAGGAACCTTAGGCGGCTTATTGGTGGTGTCGCCCAGACTTACTCTAAGGTGGAGTCCCTTAAAGCCACTAGAGAAGCCAACCAACAACACCTCGAAGCTGAACTTGCTGGGGCTAAGGGAAAAATTTCCTCCCTTGAGTATACACTGAAGCTCTAGTAGATCCAGTATGGGCTTCTCCGAGATAGGAACCTTCAGCTGGAAAAAGTGTTGAGTACTTCAGTAAAGGCCACGAACTGGAGGGCAAGTATTAGGACGGCATTAACCTGTGCCGCCGAGTGATGAGACTGTTACATCCACAGTTCCCCACGGTTGTGTTCGATCATCAGAACGTCAGTGCCACATATTCAGGGGACTTATATGGTCTCCCGGAAGGGGCATTTCCTAGCCCTTCTTAGCCTGGGCCATCAAGTGATCCTCAACCTTTTGGGAGGCCGTGATCTTCAGGACAAGCAGGGTCTTCTGGATCACGAGGACAGCAGCAGCAAGGGGCTTCCTCTCATCTAGGACCTTCTGAGGGCCGTTTGTAAATTTGTAGAGTTTTTTTTTTTTTTTTAATATACATATGTACACTATTGTCCACATATTGCATATGTATGAATAAAGTTGATATTATTTAAGTACAAACGTCTTGTTTGTCTTACTTGAACTGCTCGAGTGCCCGGTTCTTTTATGACATGTTGTCAAGAAAACTTAGCCTTAGACTAGCTTGATACCTGAACCTTTAACTGTCTTAGCCTAAAGATGCTACCTCTAGAGTCGCCGCATGCTTACTATTTTAAGTCCTCTAAGTTTTAAGTTTAACCTCTAGGGTTGCTTAGTATCGTACCAAGTTTTAAATTCAACCTCTTGGGCCACTCGGACACGGCCGAGTTTTAGATACAACCTCTTAGGCCGCTCGAATATAGTCGAGTTTTAGATATGACCTCTTGGGCCGATCAGAAATAGTTGAGTTTTAGAACAAGTGAAAGGGTTGCTTTCACTTGACTTAATGGCAGCCTGGGTCTTATAGATCAATGAGACGATATGCAAACATTCAATGCAATGCAAAACAGTAAACAAGTTAAAGGAATTTCATTGTATCCATAAAACGTGTTACAAGCACATGGTATGATGCTTTTTGTCTTACCTGGGCATCTGTACATAGATTTATTGATAATATTTTTCTGATATAAGTACCTAAGTTTGCGGGTCTTGAAGGCTAATTTAACCTCTTTGGTCAAATCGGCTCTTTGGGCCTCTCGGGACGTGGACGTAAGTCCTCAGGCGTCCTGGGCTAACTTAAGCTTTTGGCCAAATCAGCCTCTCGGACCTCTGGGACGTAGGTCTAAGTCATTGGGCCTCTAAAACCAATTTAATTCCTTGGGTCAAATTAGTCTCGTGGGCCTCAGGGGCTTATGTCCTCGGACCTTTTACCTTTTACTAGTTTTACCTCGTTGGTACACGGTTTTCCACAGCCTTGCCATGTTTTGAGCCTCCTCAAGCACGTCTAGGCTTTCTTAAAGCTTTTGCGCGTTGTCGTCCGGGCTGGTCGAAGGGCTTTCTCATAAGCCTTTGCACGCTTATGACATTCCATCTCTTGGCCGGTCGGCTTCACCATCTCCTGTTATTCAGAAAACTTGTATGGGTCTTTGTAGGAAATGATTGAGGTAGCCTTATCTAAAACTCTCAGTGTCGTGACCTCGGCGGTGATGGTAGTGGCAGTGCTTTGTCTAATCGCCCCCATCTGGGTTCTTTATCTTCCTAGGCCATCTTAGAAATTCTTCTTTCTAGATTTGCCTAAGACTTTCTTTGAGCAACCTACTCGGTTTGTCTTTGCTTTCGATAACTTTTCGAATGGAAATCCTCTTCACCTTCTGATCTCGTTGCTTCATTAGCTTTTTTTCAGACCCGTTTCCAGATCTTCTTAAACTTCTTCGTTTAGGGTTGAGTCATTACCTTCTTTTCATTGAGATAATCTCTCAACTCGTAAGAAGCTTGCATAGTCTTCTGCTCCGTGCGGCTGTTTTCCTTTGTGTGGACCCTTCTGCAAGAGGATTCCTCCGAAAAATTTAGCGAGAGTGACGAGGTTCGCCTTTACGGGCCACCCTCTTGATCTCGAGGGCCCAAGCGGCCTTGTCCACGGGACTTCGTTGCCCAAGGCAAATGTAGGAGTTTGCTCAAAATGCATGTCCCGGGGCTTTGGATGGCTCTCCCATTGACTGTTTGTCAGTTTCGAGCAGAGGGTTTGATCTTAAAAGATCCATTTTATGCTGACGAAAAGGCACAGGTGGCACCCATCTCGTTGTCTATTAGGGGCAGTTTCCGCAGAAGGCTGCATCTCGGACGGGGGCATTGGCTTGGACTCGCATGTCTACCCTTTTTGTGTAAGAGATTGAGTGTTTAAAAAGAAACGTTGGACTTTTATCACGTGTTCCACATACGGTGCCAATGTTGCGTTCTCAAATTTCATCCACCGTACGAATGAGAATCCAAATGACTTTTTGGATCTTCTAGATGCACTTGGATGAAATCCGTGCAACATACAAATAATTAGGTTATCTTTTTTGGATTAGTGAGCGTGATCTGGGAGGTAGGGAGTAAGAAGAAAAGAGAGACAACACAGAGATTTTACGTGAAAAATTCTCTTTTGAATGAGAGAAAAAAATTACGGAACACTGGGTCCAGGAACTTGTTTTACTATAATGTGTTTGGCTACAAGAAAATTACAAAATATATTCAAGTTCATTCTCTTTCTTCTCCTTCTCTCTATATGGCTGAGCGAATGTGAATATTGGGATCTCTTGTTTGGTAAACAGTTAATTTATTTATAGTAATTAAACTTTCCCTTAAGAGGAGTCCAAGTGGGGTTGGCGTGTGCAGAGAATCCTACCACTAACTTTGCAAATCTATTTTGTTGTGTCAAGAAGGTTACGTGCACACCCGCTTGATGTAACGTTTCTTCCGTAGAGTCGCATGCTCTACTGGCCTTCATTCCTCTTGCAACTAGACAGGACCAGCAACCAAATCTTTGGCACGTCAATTTTGTAGACTGGGTGCTGCCCGAGGCCCATCCCGACTCCACAAGCCTGAGTGGACTTTGAGTACATTGTGCTATGTGGGTTGACTCTAACGCCTAGACTTTTTGGGCTTATTGGGTCTTTGTGGCATCAAAGCCCAACTCCAAGAAAACGGATCTTAAAAGTGTGCCCTAGATATTTGTACCCATCAAATATAATGTGCAATAGGAAAAAAATAAGTTGATATAATAAGTTTTTTAGACGATAAAAAGTTCAAATTTCATATAGTTTAATTATATTTTAATGTAGTGGTTATTTTTTTAATAAGATTAATATTTGATAAAAAGGGATATTTGAGTGGTTAAAAAATTGTTCATTTCCTTATCCCATTAAATATAAAACTGTGCATTTCGAGATAATATAATAACAACTTTGTGAGTAATTATTTACCTCTTATATTTTATTATTTGAGTTTTATGGACCAAAAAACCATCTGCCTTCTACACAATTTCATGTGCATTCTTATCGCTCTGAGGAGAAAAAGAGAAAATAAACAAAAATTCGGCCACTTATTATTTGGAAAAACAGAATACGAATATAAATTCAGATAATTCATTTATATGTAATTTTGCATCAATATTTATAAAACAATAAGATAATTCAATAATTTACACAATATTTTTTAATCTCATAAAATTCCAAAATTGACAACCCATAGTCTATTTCATCCCCTTTCTTCAACAATTTTACAGATTACGTAATAAATTATCTTAGATTTCATGCTAACTAATTATCACGTTGCCAACATAAGGAAATTAGATGCTTTATTTTTTTTTCTTTTTATGTGATTTTTCTCTCTCATTTGATGATGAAGTCTATGTCTAAGCTGCCCCTTCTATTTTTTTTTTTTTTTATATTGTCAGAAGCAGAAACATCAATTGCTTCGTTCGTTGGTCCCAAAAAATATAAAAAGGCTACAGATATAGAAATGATAACAAGTGACATGAACATTTTCAAATCCCCCCATTGATATTCCATTCTACGCGACACAAATTCGAATAGAACCGATCTCAAATAATCCATATCAAAGAAAATTATCAGTCGGATTAGTACCTTTTTTCACCATATTGACCCTCATGGCGGTTGCATGGCGAAGTTAGAGGATCAAAATGCGAGCCCATGACTTGTAAAACAACACGTTAGCATTATCTAGTAGGTAAAGATCACTGAAAATCAGTCTAATGACAGATAATGTACCTTTCACTGTTGGGAGCGATGCCTTCAACGTCAAAAAGGTTGCCTTGCACAATCCTTCATTGGGCGTATCAATGGTAGTCAGCACGGATCATGGTATACATACACTAACAGATGATCATTGGATACTCAGCCAATCTAAGCCTATCTACGTCTCTCGCTCTGTCAATAAATATAACACTTCACCTCACTGGAAGGGAACTTTTGGACTCCCACCTATAAATCCGACTCATGGTGATAGAAAAAGTCATTACTCAGTAAAATCTCGCAATCCCAAAACACTTTAAGAACTTCCGCCAAATTCTATGTTGTCACTCAGTCGAAAGAGATCATCATCCATGGACCCTACTTACCAACCAGACTTTCCCTACAGTAGTTATGCATGAACAGTCTTGTTGCTTGGCTTAAAAGCATAGCCAGCACTTACCACTTCTTTACCGGTTCAAGTCAGAACTAACATAAGCTTCAGATAGATATTTTCAAAAATTTAAACCAGAACCCTTCACTATTGTAATTTACAGTGTACAAAAGCAGTAACAAGATTATTCAAGTCTAGCTTCTTTTCTGAATTGCCTCTATTCTATATCGTATCTTAGGTTTAAGTATGCTTCAAAAATGATCCTTAATCGGCTAAAAATCTCCCCAACAAGGCCTATGTGGTATTTTATCATACCGATTAAGAGATCTCAAATCTGATCGATATTATAGTATTTTATCATACCGATTGAAGTGGGTGGAGAAGTAGGAGTTTGCTCGTGCACTACTAAAGATAATAAAGCACAGTTTTCTCGTTGGATCATCATTTATGTTTCTTCCCAGCGTTTAAACATCTCTTTATGTAGGTTGGGGAGGGGTCTTCCGATAGCAAACTAAGCCAGTGGGCAAGTGTCCAAACAGGATGAGAGTGCTCTGCCATGGAGATTATTAGATGAATGATTTAAGGGTCCAAAAATTATATCAAAAAAATAAAAAATATAAATTTAGAAGAATGCCTATCAGAATTTTTTTAGTACTATATATATATAATTGTCCATTAATCAATTGTTGTCCATTATCACCAAAGTTGAATGAACTCTTCAAGATCCTAAAGAACCATTTTTTTTTTTTACAAAAAAGTTGGCAGCTCAGCCAGTATGAAAAAGGGCGTGGTTGATTAAAAATTTGACAAGTCCCAACTATCGCCGTATGCTTCAGCCATAATTAGCACGACAAGAGAGGTCCAACCTGTAAATGGTCGTGTGCCTTTACCGCTACCTGTCTTCTGATCATATTGCTCCCACAGATAGCCAGTCTTATGGTAATTCTTAGCTACATTTCTGTCACATTAAAGCTTAGCTGGTTTCAATTACGTCAATTTACAGTAGCTTAAGGTTCAGAAAATTGCATGTAACCATAAATAGGCAGAGATAGGGGAACATTACCTAATCAGGTTACTTCTCAATTCATCGTAGATGGTCCTGGCTCTTTCTTTATGCGGTCCCACTGCAGGAAGAACAAAATGCATTAAAAAAAAAAGAGAGAGAGAGAGAATTCACAATGATGAATGTCTGGGTATGCTATTTTTTCAGTCAGTTGTGTTTTGTGCTTTCTGTTGGAGTCCATAATGTTTTATCTGCCACTCAGTTCGTCAGTTCCTAACCTTTGCAAAGTCAAAACTTTGTTTCACTAAAGCTCGTGGCATGGATCAAAATATCAATACTGGTATCAATATTGTTATAGACTGTATCAAGTGATATATATCAATATTAAATATATAATTTTTTTGCGAAACAAAACCTGAGGGACAAATACTGGCTAACATTGTAACATTTCACCATTTTGTAGCAATATTAGGAAATTAATATGATATATTAGTTGATTTTCATTTCACGCAATATGTAGTCATCTGAAGTTCATTTTGACCTTTGGAGTTCCCTATTACGTCATATTAACTTACAATACAACTGCCTAAGATTAGAGTTATGTCCCACTAGGTGAGTTGACCATATAAATTGATCTTTATCATTTTACTTGATTTAGTGTAATATTTTCTAACAGTAGAAGTAATTTTAAATTGTTTTTACATCACATCACTCAATTTTTCCCAGGTCAAGACTGACTCACATTACTCAAAGTGTTTTCTTTGGCCTACGTTTTCAATGTTTAAATCACCACAAATATCATTCCCTCATCTTATCTTTGATGGGTAGAATTTTAAAACTTTCATACACATCATCATTCTATATCTTATTTTTAATGTGACTTTACTCATCCATTTTAGTATTCTTATTTTCTTATGCATAATTTTGTAAATGTTTGATTGCCCCTCGTACAGACAAATTGAGGAATGTTGCAAGATTCAATCAGTTAACAAGCCTGACTTTAACTAATAACATGATACACCCAAATTTACTAACCAAACTGAACTACTCATTCTCCCACTAACTGCGATTGGTTATGGGTCCCCGTACAAAATACAATACAATTAATGGATTAAAAAGTGAGTTGTTTCTTAATATATATTTATCATAAGTTCCCTCTTGAGAGAATCGTACCTTTGGCATAATGATGTAGAGCAGAAAGGATCATGTAGTTCATGTTCACCCAAATTGGGCCTCTCCAATAGGGCGGGTCATGCTCTGTATTGCGTTTCATGTACAATGAACTGTTGAAAACATTATTTTATTTTCCTTTCAGATGCTAAAGGATCAAAGCATCTTAAAAAAAATCAAGAAAAACCAAGGCATAAATCTGCTGATAAGAAATGAGAGCTGTTATGGTCTTTCTAATGGGGAAGCTTCCATATCTCTCAAGAGTTAGGATTAGAAGTTAGATAGATAAATAATAGAGATTTAATAGCCACTTAAATAACTTGATGCAATCTCTACTATTGATCCACCCAATATATAATCTTGAATGTTGGATAGATGTGGAAGCATCTCCACTAGGAGGACCATAAAAGCACTCATGAGAAACCTAGTTATGAAGCAAAGTATGCACCTTGTTTTGGCAAGTGATCGGATTCCATAGCTAGTCCATAAGGTGCTCTGGTTAGAGATAAGATCGAGCTGTTTTTCCAGAATCCATGATTCCTGCAAATGAATTAAAAGTTGTATGCACTTCAAAATGATTAAGTCCAACTTCTTTGTGACGAGAAAGAGATGCAAAGTCTTCATACGGTAGCTGGAATACATAGCCATTTGTAAAACTGGAACTATAAAGAAAGTTGAGAGCATAGATGAAACTATCGGCCAATATGTATTGATATTGAACCCCGTGATATTAATATTTTTTGATACTATGACAATATTGCAATATATTACTGTATCGGCAAGATATTGGTCAATACAATCCTATCATCTTACGGTTTTTAGAAATTTTTTTCTTTAAATATATTTGATACTAATACATACGCATTATTTGATATGTCTGATACTAATATGGCTACAATTAATATCAATATTGATATTTTTATCCATAGTTGAGAGAGTAAAAGGAAGATCCTCTATGCAACTTACAGGTGGAATGATTCTCCCCATAAATGGGAAAAGGCTAACGTAGCCGAGTTGAGGAACCAGCTGGAGTTCTGGCATCTCTAGAACTTCTCGAACAAGCTCTTTACTAACATAATTTCCAGTTACCTTCACTTGCCAACCTAAGCGAACCTGGATATTGAATACCCATTATTTGAAATGAGTTTATTAAATCAGTTTTCTTAAAGGGAAATTGAAAGGCCATGGAATTGGTTAAAACAGGGTCAGTCAACTTTTAACACAGAAGTGGCATACTTTTTCTGTGTGGTTCCCAAAATCAAAGTATGCTCCATTTGCTTCATCGAAGTGCATCTGGGAGACAATATGTAAAAATGCTGTCAGTCCCCAGAATATGCAATGACAGGCAAAGAAATAAATGGCTTGTCAAAAAGAAGTATCCAAAGTTTTCTTACAACAGCTGATAAGAAACATTAAAATGAAGTGGGGAGAGCAATGTGAACGAAACAAAACCAGTTGCATAATAGCAGCTGATAACCTGGTTGAGAATTGCAAAATCTGAGAGTTGCTTGGCTGCCAAATGATACTCCTGCATCATTCCAATTAAGAGGCTCAACATATATGCAGAAAAATCATGATATTCATAACACTAAGCTTATTATACCTTTCCCAGTTCATTATTCCTCAAAAGCTCTGTGATGCTATTCATGCAATCTGCCGCAAGAAGCATCCAACACCTCAAGTCCAGGTGACGTTCATCTTCATTAGGGTGTGATGCACGGGGATAGTCATCCAACCCAGAAGAGAGTGTCTGGAGATTTCCGAAACAAGTTAACAAAAAACATATCATCATTAGGGTACGCATAAAGGAATCCTCAGAGTATAATGCACAGTAAGTGATATCCTAGACTACTCAATTGTCACTGTTCAAGCCATCAGAAAAGGAATTAAAATCACTGGGCTCATAAACTTATCCAAACGGAAATGCACCTATGATACAGGTCTTTAATGAAGATACAAGTCAAATAAAAAAGAGGCATCTTAATCAACCGAGTTCACGAACTTTGCAAGAAGGTTTACCCTTTTAAGAGTGTCAAAAAAAGTTCATTGGGTTTTCACAATTTTCTTCAACATTCATGTAACTTCCCTTTATGGATGAAAATATCGGTATCAGCATCAACATTAGTGCCTGTAGCAACTTTATCGGTATTGGACAATGCATATTGATATCATATATAATGGAAAAAAATTTTAAAAATTATACGCTGATAGGGCTATATCAGTTGATATATAGGCCAAAAATCAATTATATTAGCTGATATATCGCATTATATTGTCAATATGAAAATATATCACAATATTGCCACAATATCAAGAAATATTAGTATTAGAGGGAATTGATACTGATACATATTGGTCGATATTTATATCTATGTTCTCCATGCTATGGGAGGAGTAATGGGATCCAGTTTCAGGATAGGAAGCCAAATGTAGAGCATTCCTATTAAAGAGTGAAAAATGTTCAAAATGCCACCAGACATTTGAGCTCTCATGGTATGAAAAGCGATAGTGGATGTCCGATTGTCTACACAATGGGGATCATAATTTAGCTGTAAGGGTGGCACCAAACGCTGTCATGCAATCCAGAAATCATGCGTAGAACTTATAAACAGTACTGTATGGCGAACAGGACCATGGAGAAGCAGAATTTGCAAGAAATCAAAGTTTCCTATGCAGACAAACAGAGCACATAAGGCTTCTGGTAAACCACATGGACTAGGTCTGCAGAATTGCGTCTTCTAAATGCTATTTTGGCAGATTCATTTCTTTTCTGGATATCAGGTCATGCGCAAGATTGTAATGTGACCACTGACAATGCCCTTCCTGACATAATTAGGTAATCTACCACAGACACGTGAATTTGGATTCAACGGCAAGTCTACCAACAAGATGCTCACCTTTGGATTTAGTTCACGAATTGTTGTGTTGTCCCTGCCATGCCAGTAGTAGCTGTTGATATTCTTTCCTGCAAATCAAGATACGTAATTAGCAATCAGCTGGAAGCATGAACAAGGCTCCCACATCATGGGGTCTAAAGAGGGTCAAATGATTTGACAAATAAGAAATCTGCATATGAACATCAGCAGGCTACATCTGATGCATCATGACAACAGAAGTTTTTAGAAAGAACTTACAGAATTTGATACCCAATTATCATGGATGCAGAATCTACATATTATAGTATCAAAGGCTAACTTATAAATTCATTCAAAATGGTATAAGCAACCATTTATTGGGGCAATCGAGATAGAGGAATGGCGTAACACCACAAGATGAAGTAAGAAATGAAAATATCAATAGATGAGGTAATACGGAGGTGGTTACAACACTTGCAAAGTAGAAACAGAGCACACACCATTAATGAGTGATGCAGCAGGAAACAGTAGAAAATGAGAAAGAGAGGTAAACAGTAAAGGTATATTTGGTTGTTAGAATAAAATAAGATGGAAATCAAATAAAGTGCAACCTAAAATAAGGTGGGAATAATTATTCATGCTATTCCACGGTGGTGGCCAATGGTGATGGCTGGTGGCATTGGGTGGCAGAGGCAGCAGGCAAAAGTGGCCAAAGCAAGCTAATGGCTGAGATCACCGGAGGTTGCTGGCAGTAGTGAAATTGGAAACACTTATTCCTTATTCAGGAATAAAGAATACCACCTCCCACTGGCATGGATTATTCTCATTTAGAATAGTTATTCTCAAATGCAACCAAACAAGTTAGTAACTATTTTTAGGTAATAAGGATTCATAGGAATCCTTAATGGGGACTTTATCTTATCCCACCAAACTAGTTGTAAGTGGTCAGAAGCTGTAGGAAACATAGAGTAAAACTTTAAAAACTTGAATGGAGCTGGTGAATAAAGGATTTGATAATTTGATGGACCCTCATCCAAGGGTGTTCTCCATATTGAGTAAAATGTAGAAAGAGAGTCCGTTAACTCGCCACCTTTGGCTAGAGTTATGGTGCTATTGATAACAATGTTGCAATCTAGATTAAATTATCTATATCGGTATCGGTATTAGTTATAACTGTATCAAACAGTATGTATTGGCATAGGACGTGATGAACGCAAAAAGTTTTTGTTGCTCATGACTACATTAAAATTGAGATATATAGCAAAAATTGATCATTTACTATATATTTCAATTTTTGAAGAGTTCTAGTTAATCTAATCAAAATTGAGTTTCATACCTTTCTAGGTTATTGAAAAACCCAACAAACTTTATTTATGTGTGTTTTATACCTCCAAAAAAATATGGATTTAGGCTCCTTAAAAGACTTGGTTATATTCAAAGCTAAGAAACTTAATATTTATGATCTAGGTTTTCAAAAAGCTAAGAAAATTAAAGAAATATGATATGTATTGACTATATCGATTAATATTTGGAATTTCGGTTGATTTAGTGCAATGTCAACGATACGGAGATAAATCATGATAATTTCCCAGTACTGAAAAAATTAGTATTGAGAATCATAGATATTAATATATATTGATCAATATTTAATCCATTATTGTAGCTCAATTTGTTTGCATGGATAGTATTTAACAACGAAACTACTGGGCAAAAATCCTATAACATAAGCAAACAAGTAGGATAGTCATGAGGACTATCTGTCCTAGACATTGATCAAAAGTGACTACACATAAGAGTTCCCTATTTTGCAGCTTGTCAGCATACCAGGTCTTACTATTTGGTTGTTTCCCTGACGATGAAAGAGAACACCATATTGAAAATTTATCTTTCAATCGTATGATTGGAAAATGATCAAAAGCTTGTCGAACCTAGAAATATGAATATGTCAAAGGTCTCAACATTCGAACTCATGACAACTTGATTAGTAAGGCTCTGAACCTTGTGGTAAGGGTACATATTAATGTGGGAAATGGGAAGATAATTCATTCCTTCACTTTTCTTCTCATTACATATTATAACAAAACCTTACAGCAAATGCAATGGATACAGAAATAAAGGAAATGGACATTCATTTCAGAATCAAAGAGAAGAGAGGATATTAAAGAGCAAGGACCGAATCTTGCAATAGTAAGGAATATAACATAATAATGCACCAAATGACAAACAGATATACAAATATGACATTGCATCTTAACTCTTCACTATTCTTTGATGATCAGAATAAGCTGCAACAAAACATAAAGACACCATGGTGTCATTTGGTATAAACTAGCTGAATTCCTAGGAATATTTTAATACCTGGAGTTTCAATCTCAAGGAATTAAATGAATCCCATGTTTGGTATGTTATCATAATCTCGTTCCAATTTCCTTATTCATGTTTGGTTGAACAACTTTGCACCCATCTTATGGACAAGCTTCTATTATAATTTTTAATAAGGTCAATGCAGGTATAGTACATCATCTTCAATTCCCTTGGAGAGGAAATACATCAAATAAAACACCCACGGGCTTTTAGATCCCACCGTTGAGGGTTTTGGGAGGAGTTGAATCTCCCAAATCTCATGGATAACATAGATTGGTCAATTCCAAGAAATCTACCAATTCCTCCACTTTCAAGCAACCATAGCAAATGATGTCTATAAGAAAATGAAGGGAAAAGCACGAAGTTAACCTGATTGAGTAGTATTGAACCATTTAAACCAGGCATCAATGCGGACAAATGCACGTTCCAAGAATGAAGAAATCTCACTGTTCTCTGAGACATCAAACCTATTCTTCTTCAAGTTGGACACTAGATCTGGAAAAATCAAATGCCAAAATATGTTTCAAATGTATAGAGAATAATACTATCAAATCAGAGAGGCTTTAATTCACATAGGAACAACACAACTGATGGTGCATAATATAAGACTCCTGAACCCACTAGCATCAACGGTGAAAACAATCCTCATCAAGGAAGCCTTGTATTTGACAATCAAGTGCAAAGAACAACAGATAGAGCTAATATCAAAGCACCAAAAGTTTTCTTTCTTGCTTCTTTCCTCTTTTCATTTGTCCCTTTAAACATCACTCTTTCACTCTAAAAGCCACTGATCTTTACATTATGAACATTATACCAGAAAGAAAAAAAAACATTATAATCATTAAAACTAGAGAGAAAATGCAAGTGACCCCATACCAGAAAACTAATGGGGAGTGCGGAATGATATTCTGTTGTAGTTACCAAAAAACAATATTGTGTTGTAAGAGAGGGAACTGCAAATTCAGTTGGGTTGATTCAAGTTGTATCATACATGGGTTCATTTTTTTTTTTTCCAGTTTCTTGACCAATTTATGTTAGATGGCTTATGGTCTCAAGCATCTAGCACATCTATGGTTGTTTGTTTATGCTTATTCACTGATCCAGAAAAAGGAAAATGTAGCCTTCTGTAATGGTGAAAAGTAAATAGAGCAATTCATATTACCCAGTTGCACAGTCAATTTCTTTTCTCTTCTGTATGTTGGAAGCATTTGCATTCCTCATTTCCTCTCGTACAGTGCAACTAACTTCAACCCAAATTAGCTAGAAGTTATTCAGAACCTTATCATTATCTATACATTTGTCCAACCATATCATTATTGCTGTTTCATATTGTTCTCCTTTACAACACTCTTCAATTACCTACAATAATTCTTCTCTTAGACCAAATATTGTTCAAAAACCTGCCTCTTTCACACTTCCTCTTTTGATCTCCCCTTCCATTCCCATCATCTCAAGAAATTTGAAAAGCTTGAAAACTAACCATTGGGAATTCAGAGACATGAAAACCCTCCTGATTATCTTCTCCAAATCTTCATCATGTAACCCCCAAAGTTAGAAAGAAAAGGCCTTATAACGCCAAATTCATCCTTATCAGCCCAACTCGTAATCTGAAAAATTCTTGATACAACCTTCATCAATCCCTTCAATAGAACAGAAGATTTCCCAACTGTGCTAAATCTCATTTGCATGATTGAAGTCCATCACCATGCCATCAAGCATTGCTTTGGCATGAAGATATGCCTATGCTCTTTCCATCAAATGCTGCCACTGTAAGCACATTTTTGGTGCAATGATCTATGTCCTGAGCTCTCCTTTTCCCGATTAAACTTATTGAAGGTTATACTCAGTGTACAATTGGCCAGCACCCATCTCCTCACATTGGACTGTCACTTTCATTACAGCTCCCATTCAAAACATCAGATTATGTACACTAACATGAGACCTGTTGACCGTCACTTAGAGAAATTTTTTGAAACCCACTTCAACCTATATCTTTCTTCTTCTGAAACTCTTCAACTAGGGCACATAATTCTTACTGTGAGCCTCCAGAGTCTGACAGGGACTAGTATACTTGCAAATGTTGCACTATGCTAGGCTGTCTGAGTCTGTACCAAAGGTTGGTTCAAATCAACAACAGTATTTAATTTTGGCATCCAGATGAAGCTGTGATAAAAGCAACCAGCACGCATGCATCTTCCTAGTGTAAAGTGCACCCTTAGACAATCACATCGAAATTGTGCTCCATGCAGCTGCCAGAGCCCCACCAGAACAGGCATAGACACGATACTTGAACATCAACC